>JAESUZ010002830.1:0-1238985 GCA_017311185.1 Proteles cristata cristata
TCAATTTTCATCAGTCCAAAAATGTCTTTATCTTCATACTTGGAAGACATTTTTGCTGGGTATAGAATTCTAGATTGGTGATACTTTTCCTTTAACAGATTGAGAGTATAATCCTAGTGTCTCTGGCTGCTTTTATTGTTGTTGAGAAGTTGGGTGTTTATCTCCCTGCTGCTCTTTTGATACAGTTTGTTCTCTCCCTCTCTCCCTGCCCTTAGTTGCTTTTAAGGTTTTCTCATTGCTTTTGGTCTTCAGAAGTTGGATGTATTTATTCCAGTTGTGTTCTCTAGTGCTTCTTGGATGCATGGCTCGATGCTTTTCATCTGTCATGCAAAATTCTCAGCCATTGTCTCTGTAAGATACAGCTTCTGTCCCCTTTCTGTTTTCTTTCCTTTTGAGCCTTTGGTTACATGTCCAAATCAACCTATGCCCTTTTCTGTATTTTCCAGGACTTTGTCTTTCCTGGCTTTAGTCTGCCCATTTGCTTTTGGCTTATCTTCCCAGTTTGCTAATTCTTATTTCTTCTGTATCTAATGTATGTCAGGCCATCCACTGAGTTTTTTATTTAATTATTTTATGTTTCAGTTTTAAAATTCCCATTTGATCTTATTTTATATTTCCTGATCTCTGCTAAAATTGTGACTTTGATCTTTTCATTACTTGAAAACATTTAATTATGTTTTTCTTTTTAAGTCCTTAATCAGATGCCTCCACTATCTGGGTCTCCTGTAAGTCTGTGTCTCTTGTCTATTGGCTTTGGGGTTGTCTGTTTTTGGCTTTTGGTTATGTATCATCTCCTCCAGTACCTGATATTTTTTCTTTTATTTTTTTTTTAAACAAAACTTTTGTATTATGGTAAATTCAAACATCCATGAAAGAAAAAACATACAGAAAATAATAAACCCCATTGTATATACCACCCAGCCTCAATAGTTTCCAATGTATGTCCAGGCATCATTTACTTACACACCTGTCCACATGCTCTCCCTTCCCACTGGCTTGTTTTAAAGCAAATCCAAGACATAGCATTTCATTCATTAAAATGTATGTTTTTAGTATGTATCCCTACTATTTTACATATAAAGACGAAATGCCTTATATCCAATTAGCTTTTAATTTACCTCAGTTTTTCGAATCTGCTTGCTGCTGCTGCTGCTGGTGGTGGTGGTGGTGATTGTTATTATTATTATTCTGCTTGGTTATTTTTGAATGACTACTGGATATTTTATATGAAAAATTACAGAGATGATGTGATTTACATTTCCTTCTGGCAAACTGCTGGGCAAAGTGGATTAGTAGTGCTAGAACTAGAATTAGGTCTCCTCCATTTCTGATTCATTCTGATCCCTAGGATGTAGCCCACCTTGGTCCCAGCCCAAAGCCTGGCATGTTTTCCATAATTCCTCCTTATCGTCAGACCTCAAGCGCTAGTGTTGCCTTCTGGTCCATTTGTCTGTCTGTATAACTTCAGCCTATGATCCTATAGCCACTTCTTTTGAAGGTTGGCAATCACTTCATGATAGGAAGCCCCCCTTGCAAATGCCTTGTTGACCTCTGCGGGCCTCTCTCATCTCACACATCTCGGCTCTGCTGTCTTTCCCGCCCTGGTAGCTACCATGCTTCCTTGCCGTGTCTTGTTTTCGGTTTGTTTTCAGTGGAGGGTTGGTTGTGATAAACTGGTCTACCAGTGCCATACCAATTTTTTTTAAATGTCATTTTTAAATTTATTAAGCACTTATAGTTTACTAAGCTTGCATGTGAGCATAGAGAATTGAGCAGGCTGGTGTGTTTTGTTTCAACTTGACCTTGGCTTTTTAGTAGTCTGTTTACTATACTGTGTATATGTTATATTAAAGATATAAAACTTGGCCCAGTTATGATCTTCCCCAAGCAAGAAGACCTTGCTTTATGGCCTACAAACAGAAGATTCATCTTGTAATAAATAGAAGTCAGACAACATTAAATTAATTTAAAAAATAGGATCAGTAATTTTTTTAAGGTTTATTTATTTTTGAGAGAGAGAAAGAGAGAATGGGGGAGGGGCAGAGAGAGAGGGAGACACAGAATCTGAAACAGGCTCCAGACGGCTCTGAGCTGTCAGCAGAGAGCCTGACATGGGCCTTGAACTCAGGAACCATGAGATCATGATGTGAACCAAAGTCAGACCCTTAACCAACTGAGCCACCCAGGTGCCTCAAGTCAGTAATTTTAAGAAGGGAAGAAAGGAAAGAAAAGACGAGAAAGGGTGAGGGGGGGGGAAAGAAAAGGAAAGGAAACAAAGCAAAAAGAAAAATGATTAAACAGTAGAACATTCTCTCAGTAACTGTCTAAGGCCCTGCTGCCGAGGGTCAGCGAGTGAAGGCTCGCTGAAGTCAGAAAGATGTTCACACCTGCCTCTCTGACAAATACACTGTCATTTATGTTCGTCAGATACTCATATAGTGGTTGCCTCGTTCTAGGTGCCATTCCAGTCGCTTTGCAGAAGGAACTGACTTAATCCTTATAGCAAACCTGTTAGGAAAGCACTATTACCTGTCCCATTTTTGATGGGAAAATTGAGGCACAGGGAGGTTAAATTGGTGGCACTCACATAGCTGGTAACTGGTAAAACTGGCCTTTCACTCAACCAGTTTGGCTCCAAACTCTGTTTTTAATCACCCTGCTACATTGTTTGTAACACAGGCAGGAGAGAATTGAATTTTCAAAAGATTTGTTTTTCCAATTCTCAGAAATTAACTTGAATATTCTATTTATTTTATGACTCGAGTTTTTTTTTTCTATGACTCGAGTTTTTTGTGTTTTTCTTACCAGTCGTAAAGGTGACCTCTGTACAGTGTTGGCGGCTTATGTAGCTAGTCTGAGTACAACAGAGTTAAATGAAAATAAGCAACTTTTTTTTTTTTTTTTTACTTCCACCCTTCTCTGTCATGTCCTTGGGTTACCCCTGCCTTCTAAGTGTCGTGTGGCCTCCTGACAGGGCATATCTGGGACAAAATCTTGAAAAGACAGGGCGCCTGGGTAGCTCGGTCGGTTGAGCGTCCGACTTCGGCTCAGATCATGATCTCGCAGTCAGTGGGTTCGAGCCCCGCGTCGGGCTCTGTACTGACAGCTCGGAGTTGGGACCCTCCCTCAGATTCTTTGTCTCTCTGTCTGCCCCTCCCCGCTCACACTCTGTCTCTCTCAAAAATAAGTGAACATTAAAAAAAAAAATAAGATCTTGGAGAGATGATTCCACGATTCCCTGACATGGACCCCTCTGTGTGGTGTTCACCCTGGTTGTAGACCAGAACAGGGTCCTATGTCCCGTGTCTTCTGTATCGTATGGAAGCATCTCACTGTCCTTCCGGAAGGAGTGCATTGGTTCTCCCGCCCATTTAGTCCCTCACTGTTCTGTCTCCTTCCTCCACAGCAGCATTCACATCACCTCAAGAAGGTAAGGTGGGAAAGTTTTCCATTTCAGAATTTCGGTACCAAAAGGTGCCGTGGTTTTTTATAAGACTATCTCAGAGTAAGGGACTTAATCTTAATCGGCTTATCATATGCCAGGCATTGCACTGGGCAGTTTATCCAACTTATTCCTAATTTAGTCCTCATAACGGTCTCGTTCCTATTTTATAGTTAGTGTAGTTATGGGCCTAGGGCACAGAGAGGTTAAGCAGCTTGTCTGTGGTCACAAGCTCTGGCCTTTCTGACTCCAAACTTCAGGCTTTTTTATTTCCCTCTCCCCTCTTCTTCCTCCTTCCCTCTAACAGAAACGAGGTTTTTGTTGGCTTGTGCTGCCTAGAAAGGGCATTTTGGGTTATCCTTATAAATCTTACACTCACCCCCTCTCTTCTCCATGGCCAGATTGTCGTCACAGGTATGAAACATAAACTTTCACTAAACGGGCAGCTCTAACTGTTGTCTTTTCTCAGGGGCTATGCCATTGCCAGCAGCAGTGATGACCGCATGAATGAGCCGCCAACCTCCCTCGGCCTTGTGCCCCACCAGGTGAGTGATTTGGAAATGAAGTCATAATTCTGGCCCTGGCCACAGAGGGAATGCCTTTGGGTCACTTTGTCATGCCACTGGCTCGGCCCACCGCTTTTCCTCCCTCCTCCTCCTCCAGCGGCTGTGGAGTTTCAGTGGGTGCTCTTTAAGACCAACCACAAGGTATCCCATCCTGCGGGATGGCGATGAGAATTCACCAACAAGCAGCATCACCCAGAGTCGTTGGTGCATTTAGCATGTTGACCAAAGGTCGTGATCATAATAGAGAAGCAAGGACCGACTTTGGTAGTGGCCTGATGGCAGTTTGGATACCAACCCTGCAGTTACTAAGACGGCCTTCCTTGGCCAAATCCCCAACGTTGTCTGGGCCCCAGTTTTCCCACGTATGAAATGGAGACAGTCATGCCGACCTCATGTGGTCGTTGCAGAGACCAGAGGTGACCCGTGCCAAGGGCTCAGCAGTGGCGCCTGGCCTGTCACAGGCCTCAGTGAAGGGCGCTTGCTACTTTGGTGGCTGTGGTTTCTCACTGTTATTGACTCCCTAGCTACATGAAAAGGCTTGTGGGTGTGCAAGGGAAGTGTCAAAAAATAGGGTTTCTGTTCAGGAAAAGAATGTGAAGCATCATGAAAGGAGATGCATCGTATGGAGAGGGAAAGAGACAGAAAGTAGTGGAATGGAAACTCAAATTCATGTTTCCTCTTCAGCAGTTTCTGTGACCGTGTTTTTGGAGGAATGAAGGCGTTTTCCAATCTCACTTTTTGGAAGTCATTTTTCTAGGTGCCATGTGCATATTTCAGTGGGTCCCCCGAGAAGGGGTGATGGCACCCACAGCCATCAGGGGTCTCACACAGTCTCAAGGTGGTGAGGACAGGCGCATGGCTGAGGGCGAGAACAGCCCACGCCCGCCTCAGCCTGCCTCCCCACCCCTGCCTCCTGTCCTCCAGGACAACCCTGTCATTTTCCGGGTGAGGATTTGAATCAGAAGAGAGGACGTAATTTGCCTACAGTCACAGAGACAGGTAGCAGGTGAGCCAAACCCCAAACCTAAACTTGCACTTCTACCGGGGTTCTTCATGAGGGTTCTTCCTCAGCCTGCCTGACGGGAGTGTTGCCTTCAGGTCGCTACTCCAGCCTAAGTTGCCCATCAGACACCTTGTCTTAGGTCAGTGACCTCCCCGAGCTTCAGTTTCCATATCAGTAGAAGCAAGTGCCTCACCTCATGTCCAGGATTTTGTCTGTGATGGGGCTTTGTAAGCCCTCAAACAGTGCAAGTGTGGCATTTCCAGTCTGCCTCACACAAGGCGGCATTTCCTTGACAGGAATGTGTTAATCTTTCTAGAGAAACATTTTGGGGGGGACCCGAATGTAATAACCCTTCATCTTAATAAAGAAGCTTCCCTCCAGAGCTGACCTCTACTCTTGATGCTCTTGAATCTCCTTCAGATCCCCGCCCAATTCCCCTCTTCGCACGTCTCTAGTTCCTTTCTTCTGACCTTGAGATGTGCCTTCGTCTCCTTTACAGATTTCATTGAGAAGGTCCTTAATTAAATTTTCAGTCATGCCCCTGCACTTCTTTCCTTCTTTAAGTCCTTTATGTTAAATCACAGAGGTTGTAGTTTTCTCAGTGCTGAGGCCAGAGGGCAAAACAGCTCCTTTACTGAAGGGGTCCAGCGTCAAAATGCATGTGCCCGTGTTTTTAGAGTACTATGGCAACTAATCCCTCTCAGTGTCCCCATTGAGCCTCACAATTGTTTGTCATTCACCAACTCTTTTAGTTCTTTCTCCTCGTTTTCAAACGTCTGGAGGATTATTTTGGTTGTTGGCCATCTCTTCATTTGTTCTTTTCAAAGGCTGAAGAATAACCCAGCCATATATGGGAAAAGCCCAGTGCTTGTCTGTGATTAGTTGCTTACATTATTTCAAGTTTCAAGCCTTTATTTTTAGCTACTATCTAAAAAAGACAGTGGAGAAAGAACTTTAAAATTAATCGGGGGTGTGTGGTTCCTATTTATAGGCTTTAAATTTCTTCTTCTTCTTTTTTTTAAGTGGAGTAAGTCCGTTTATGCAACTGTTTTGATTAGGAGAACATCGTTTCCACAAAAACACCGGGCTGTGTTGCAATGCCCTGCCGCACACTCAGCGCTTCCCTCCTCCTTTTCCTGGCTCTCCACATTTCCCCTTGGACGAGAACTTGGTAAACCCCTTCTGTGTGCTTCGCTTACAAAGAACAACCCATGAGTTGCCTGGGCTCCTTCTTCTGTCCCCCCAAAGGAGAGCGTGTGTTAATTGGCCCCTGCGGAAGGAGCTATAGTAGAAAAGTGATAGCCCTTGGACAGGAATCACAAGGTCCCCCACCAGCAGCTTGCTGTGTAATCTGGAGAAAGTTGCTTCACTTAGCCTGTGGGCTCTGTGTCTCCACTCTCATCAGCCTGGGGAGGCCTGAGGATTACTTAGTGAAGCTGCCTGTGGGACCACAGGCAGAATTTGGCCCAGCCAGAGATTGGCCAAATACAGGAGAAGGCTTGATTAGTCCCTGACATTCAGTGGTAGTCAGCTTGGAAAACAAAACAAAACAAAACAAAACCTCTGATTGAGTTTGAAAACCATGAGAAAACCATTTGAAGGTAAGAAAATAGGCTTATGGGTTTATTCTTTTTTACTTTTTTTTTTTTTTGACATTTATTTATTTTTGAGAGAGCACAAGTGGGTGAGGGGCAGAGAGAGAAGGAGACACAAAATCTGAATCAGGCCCCAGCTCCGAGTGGTCAGCCCAGAGCCTGACGCGGGGCTCAGACTCACAAACTGTGAGATCATGACCTGAGCTGAAGTCGGATGCTTAACCAACTGAGCCCCCCAGGTGCCCCGAGGGTTTATTCTTTTTTAAAAGTGTCTGGCCCAGTGTACACGGACCGGGTTCTGCATGCAGCCAGCAGTAAGTGTTGCCTTCTTCCTGTCTGTAAAGACAATGATTTGGGTAGTTTAGATCATCGTTTTATTGATGTATAAAATGCATCAAACTCACACAAATCATTAAGGATATAACTCAGATTATCTCAGTCAGCACTATTTATGTACCCAGCACACAGATCAAAATAAAGTTATCCAGCATCCCCAAAGTCCCCTTCAGGCTTCTTCCGCTTATTATTTCGTCCTTCCTAAACAGAGGCAAGCATCTCTTGACCCTCAACACTGTGGGAGGCCTTGGTCTAATTTTGAACTTTCTGTAAATGAAATAATATGGTGTAGTGTACTCTTCGGAGCCTGTCTTCTTTGATAGAGAGAACATCTTTCAATGCAGATCGTAGCATAGTATTATTCCTTCTGCTCCCTGTCATGTGGGATCTTTAAAAAAAAAGTCTTTTCCTGGCTCCTGGTGGTAGCTGAGTTGTAAATAAAGAAAGTTATAACATGTACAAGCCGCTCCTGATATGTCTGGGAAGCTGGTTTGCGGGTTCGTGTGAAATCCTGAACGTGACAGAAATCAGCAGCCTGTGGAGCTGCTGATCATTTGACTGGACCTCGGTCAGAAAATGAAAAACAAGGAGGCAGTCTGACAGTGCTCCAGCCAGCGCGGCCGTTAATAGAGCAGCCAGCTCTCATCCCACTTATGGCCCGGGCAGCTCACATGTTTTTGTCTTTGGGTGAATGTCCTCTTGGCTCTCAAAGTACTGATGAATAAAGACCCTGACTGTGTATGCCCTGCCTAGGGGTTTGGACTTGCCAACCCCACTGTTCTCTGGGGCTCTTGAATTCTTTCTTTTAAATACTTTTAGAAAAGCAGAACAAAGCCCAAACTAGGGCAGGACCCTGGGAGAGACCTGGCCTGGGAAACGTCTGGGACAAGATACAGAGCTGGGGTCGCTGGCCGTGCCTCGGGCCTCTCCGCACAGGCTGCGCGCCCCAAAATCCTCAGGCCTTTAGCTTTTAACAAGCTCCCTTTGCTCGGAAATGCTTATCAGCAGTGTGCCTCCTGGGATACAGACAGACTCGCTGCTGAGGAAGGAGATTAAGAAGATAAGCAAGAAAAGCCCATTTCCTGAGATGTAGCCCAAGAAAGGGAGTCTCCTTCCCCCTCTGGTTCTATACTCTTCCGGTTGATGGGAACGGGAACGGCAGGAAAAATGGTCTAAATGTCTGCTGTTTCTCCATAGCAGATGAGGCGGTCTATGCCCTCTCCATCCTCCCAGACCCCCTTCCGCTCAACCGTTCCCGTCAGTAGACGATTTCCAGACACTGTGCCAGGCACCACGATGTTCAGAGAAGTTCAGCAGCTGGTGCCAGGTCACCCAGTGTTTATTCCTCTTTGCTTCTGGAGTCTTCTAAGGTCGTGGATATGCTCCACACCATTTGGATGTGGTAGGACCTCGTTCTGGTGGGAGGCCCCTGAATAGAAAGAGGGCTCTGGGCACAAGATCTGACAAGGTTCGCGCTCTGTGTGGGGCCCTAGGAAGAAGAGAGGGGCGTTGGCCTTACTTGGTACATGACGCAGGGGATGAGTGACACCTGGTGCCAGAGCTCAGCTGTGTCCTATCATCTCTGGTCCCAGAGGACTTGAGACATACGTTTATCAGTTCAAGGATGTTATTTGTGCCCCAAGAGCTTCGCTCACCTGGTGCGGCTGTCCTGTTAGAGAGGTCCCGTGCGGGAGGCGGCCTGAGGCAATTAGAATCCCGGGTTTGCCTCTTGATTTCATTTCAATCCATCCATTCTTTAGCTCCTTTTATAAGAGGATTTGAGGCAGCTCTTGTCGCTTGTTACTATGTGGCCTTGGTCAGGTTATCAATCATCTCTGAATTTCATATTTTATACCGGTAAAATGGGATAATCATGGGGCATCTGGGTGGCTCAGTCGGTTGAGCATCCGATTCTTGATTTTGGCTCAGGTCATGATCTCACAGTTCATGAGTTCGGGCCCCACGTTGGGCTCTATGGTGACAGTGTAGAGAGCCTGCTTGGGATTCTCTCTTCTCTCTCTCTCTGCCCTTCCCCCACTTGCTCTCTCTCTCTCTCTCTCTTAAAATAAATAAAATAAATAAAAACTTTTAAAAAATGGTCACTTCTATGTTTAAAAAAATGGGGACAATTATAATCATAAACTCCTGGAATTAACGTATAGATTACACCACATTCACCAAGCACGGTTCAGGACACTTAAGGGACACTTGTAAATGTTGGTTTTATCTTTCTCTTTCGTTTAAAATGGTAAAATGGGAGCTTCTGTGCTCTGCTAAAAAGGAAGTCACAGAGGAGCTTCATGCAACGCTGGGAGCAATGAGTGTGTCGGGAAAGGTCACAAAGACTGGCCAGCTCCATTCCGCAGGATCGTTCAAGGGATGATGCTGGCTCATTTCCAGCTCCGTCCGTCTGCCCCTCCCTCGGTGACCCCAGCTGGACAAGGAGAGGTGGACCTTTGGTAGTCATGGACACTGTTGTCTGAATCGGAGGGGACTGTGCTGTGCCTAGGGTTTCATGATTGCTCAACTCCCCACTTTGGCATTGATTTTGATTAAGACTCTCTTCAACATCCAAGAGCGATCTCCTGGGGTTTGGAGTTCATTTTCATGTATGCAAACTCCAAACTCCAGAAATACTGCCAGGCATGCCAGAAACTGGTGTGAAGTCAGAGCAGCGGGTTCCCTTGTGGCTGCGCTGTGCCTCCTCGGAGCGGCTGTCTGTCTGTCTGTCTGTGGACATTGGATCTCCACTCCCCATCGAGGAAAGGTGGGCCTGGAGCTCGGGCTGATTGCACTCAGCTTTGGTGTCCACACTGCTGGGGTAGCCCGGTGTGGAAGGGACCCCTTTCTATTCCTGATCTTCAATTTGTAGCATAAATGGGCATAAATGACTGAAGATGATTTCATTTACTAGGCCCTGATAGCCACCATCTAGATAATTGAGTTTTTGGGCTTTGCAGGGCTTTTTGTTTGTTTGTTTTTAAAAATTCCTATGGCCTTCTTTTTCTTTCCTCTTTTCTTTTTACCTCCCCCATGCTCTGCAGCTGTCTTCCCCAGGCTTTGGAGCCAGAAGGAACAGAACTCACAATCCTGACTTTGCCATTTAGTGGTTGTGGAACCTTGGGTGAGCCATGCTACTTCCCGAGGAAGTTGTGAGGGTACATTGAGAGAAGTGTGCAAAAACACCCAGGAGCACAGGGATAGGATTCTTTCTCTTCCTGTTTTCCCTGTTATTCTAGGACATGCCTTCCTGCATAGTTTGCAAGGAGAGGAGGGAGCAGCTGCTTGCGTGGAAGGGAGAAAGCGGAGGGGCTGAGCACTGTAGGGGAAGTGCAGGAGAAGCAGAGAAGATGGGTGAGAAGGGTGCTTGGTGAGGTTGAGGCCCTGCGGGGCCGTAGGCCTGCCGGGAACAGCTAGGAAAGAAAGCACGGTGAATGAGGCTGAGGAGAAGCAGTCAGGCTCCAACAGGCCATTTGAAAGGCCTGGACCCTCACCACCAAAGCAGTGGAAAGTCATGAGCTGGATAAGGTTTGGCTGCTGCCTGGAGAATGGGCGGGAGGAGATCTGGGTGTGGGTATAGACTTGGACTTGGCTACCCCGTAAGTGGAAGATAGCCTGATCCACGGGTTCTGACGACAGGCTGTGCCTCAGAGTCACCTTGGGAGCCATTTCAGAATTCCATTTCCCGGCCCTCTTCCAGACCCACTGAGTGACAGCCTCCAGGGACTGACAGCTTCAGTCTATTAAAAATAAATGGCTTCTCGGTGTCATCCTATGGGACGGAGCACCATACTCGTCAAGTTAACACAGACCAAATCCTGCTCTTTGAACATGCCTTTGAGCTTTGTGCTCCCATCAACAGGAGTTCAGTTTCCAGAAGGACCCTTGACACCTAGTGCCTAGCACACACCTCCAGCCCAAGCAGGTGTTGTGCCTGTGAGCCCGTGGAGCTAATTAGGCATGCACAGGTGTGCCTAATGAATTGGGCTGGGACCACCCAAGAGGGAGGCCAAAGAGAGGTTAAAGACCCTGCTCTGAAGCTAGTGGGTAGCTCCTGCAGGGTTTTTTTTTTTTTTTTTAATAGTTTATTGTCCAGTTGGTTTCCATATCACACCCAGTGCTCATCCCCACAAGTGCCCTCCTCCATGCCCATCACTCCCCTCCCCCTCCCCTCACCCCATCTGCCTTCAGTTTGTTCTCAGCATTCAAGACTCTCTCATGGTTTGCCTCCCTCCCTCTCCCCAAGTATTTTCCCCCCTCTTCTCCCTCATGGTCCTCGATTAAGTTCCTCCTAATCCTCCTATACATGCAAACATAGGGTATTTGTCCTTCTCTGCCTGACTTATTTCGCTCAGCATAACACCCTCAAGGTCCATCCATGTTGCTACACATGGCCAGATTTCATTCTTTCTCATTGCCATGTAGTATTCCATCGTATAGATAAACCACATCTTCTTGATCCATTCGTCCGTTGATGGACACTTAGGCTCTTTCCATGTTTTGGCTCTTGTTGAGAGTGCCGCAGTGAACATTGGGGCCCATGTGCCCCTAGGCATCAGCACTCCTGTATCCCTTGGGTAAATTCCTAGCAATGCTACTGCTGGGTCCTAGGGGAGTTCTATTGTTAATTTTTTGAGGAACCTCCATACTGTTTTCCAGAGGGGTTGCACCAGCTTACATTCCCACCAACAGTGTAGGAGGGTGCCCATTTTTCCACATCCTTGCCAGCATCTAGAGTCTCCTGATTTGTTCATTTAAGGCACTCTGACCAACGTGAGGTGGTATCTCAGTGTGGTTTTGATTTGTATTTCCCTGATGAGGAGGGATGCTGAGCATCGTTTCATGTATCTGTTGGCCATCTGGATGTCCTCTTTGGAGAAGTGTCTGTTCCTGTCTTCTGCCCATTTCTTCACTGGATTGTTTGTTTTTCGGGTGGGGAGTTGGTGAGTTCCTTATAGATTTTGGATACTAGCCCTTTACCTGATATGGCATTTGCAACTATCTTTTCCTATTCCGTTGGTTGCCTATTAGTTTTATGGATTGTTTCCTTTGCTGTGCAGAAGCTTTTAATTTTGATGAGGTCCCAGTAGTTCATTTTTTGCTCTTAATTCCCTTGCCTTTGGGGATGTGTCAAGTAAGAAATTGCTGCAGTTGAGGCCAAGGAGGTTGTTTCTGGCTTTCTCCTCTAGGGTTTTGTTGGTTTCCTATCTCACATTCAGGTCCTTTATGCATTTTGAGTTTATTTTTTGTATGGTGTGAGAAAATGACCTAGTTTTGTTCTTCTGTATGTTGTTGTCCAGTTCTCCCAGCACCATCTGTTAAAGAGGCTGTCTTTTTTCCATTGGATGACCTTCCCTGCTTTGTCAAAGATTAGTTGGCCATGCATTTGTGGATCCAATTCTGAGTTCTCTATTCTATTCCATTGGTCTATATGTCTGTTTTTATGTCAATACCATACTGTCTTGATGATGACAACTTTGTAGTAGATTCTAAAGTCTGGGATGGCAAAGTTGCAGGGTACAAAATCAGTGTACAGAAATCAGTTGCATTTTTATGCACCAACAGTGAAGCAACAGAAAGAGAAATAAAGAAACTGATCCCATTCACAATGACACAAAAAACCATAAAATACCTAGGAATAAAACTAACCAAAGATATGAGATCCCTATGATGAAAACTATAGAAGACTTATGAAGGAAATTGAAGAAGATATAAAGAAATGGAAAAACATTCCATGCTCACGGATTGGAAGAATAAATATGGTTAAAATGTCATTACTACCCAAAGCAATCTACACATTCAATGCCATCCCAATTAAAATTGCACCAGCATTCTTCCTGGGGTTTTTTACCCCTCCTGGTGAGGGGAGCGTGTCCTGCTTACAAGGCCCCCCGCCAGCCAAATGCAAACACCTCAGGGGCCTCACTAGTATTTGACCACAGGGATTTCGCCTCCAGCTGCTTTCGCCCTTGGTGGGGCCTGGGGGCTGTGAGAGCCAAGGGAGCCGAGAAGCCACAGTGGATTGTATTTCTTCCAGGGTCTGTCATTCCCAGGCGGGCTTTTAAATATCCAGGGGGTAGCAGTGAGACCTCTTAGAGCTGGTTTGTGTGTGAATTTTTTATTCCCTAGAAGGAAACGCAGAAAACTGAAGCTGGAGATTATTTTGAGGACGGGGGCCTGGGGGCAGTAGGGACATATAATTTTCCTTTGTGTCTTTCTGAACTGTTTTGAGAATGTTAAGATTATAAACAGGTTTTTTAAAATTATCCTTTTGAGGTATAATTTCTTTTTTTTAATGTTGTTTATTTTTGAGATCGAGAGCGAGCGAGCAAGAGAGCGTGAGTTGGGGAGGGGCAGAGAGAGGGAGACACAGACTTGGAAGCAGGCTCCAGGCTCTGAGCTGTCAGCACAGAGCCCGACTCAGAGCTTGGACTCAAACTGTGAGATCATGACCTGAGCCGAAGTCAGATGAGCCACCCAGGCACCCCTTGGGGGTATAACTTATATATGCTCATTTAAGTGTGCATTTTAATGAATTTTGAGTGCGTACACTCATATATAACCACTGTCCCACCAAGTGAGATACAGAATGTTCCCAATCACCCCTAGAATTTCCTTTGTACTTGAGTAATATCCCCACCCTCAGTCCTAAGCATCCGCTGATCCATTATTAGATGGGCCATGTAAATTCCGTCCTTATTCTTTTCTGTATTGAGAGGAAAAAACTTAATGTAAACTTAAAAAATAGATGTTTAGGGCAGCAGGCAAGGCTTGGCCCCTCTGAGGAATCCCTCTTACTAAACCCCAAGGCTAGGTAGGGAGGCATATGTGTGTTTGTAAAATTGACAGTTGTCCCCCACTCAGTATTCAGAAGAGGCCATTTAAAAGGAAGTTAAGTATTTAAATATATTTTATTAAATATGAAAATGGGAGTAAATATCCTGTTGGAGTGTGGGTTATTTGTTGTTGTTGTTGTTTGGTCTTTTGTTTTCTGTCATGTGCTTACTGCTTTTATTTCTAGGTAGAGTTAAATTTTAAAAAATAGCTCTTTTAATGCCTCCCTCCTGCCCCCCATAAGGAAAGCTTGACAGCAAATACTAATAATGGAGTAAGAGTTGACAGTAAACTGTGCAGTCCCCAACGTTAGAGAATTTGCCTTGAGCGGTGTCAGGAGGCCTCGCTTCTTAGTTCCTATGTGGATGGGGAAATGACTTTAATGACTTTATAAAGCCTTTTCATTTGAATGTGATTTTAGATGTGGACAAAATTAGGTAGGTGTGGGGTGCTATCTTTAGAAAACATGGAAAGAACGAGAGGTTTGCTAACTGCTTCCATCTGTTCTCTGACATCTAGCGGGAGATGTTGAGTGTGGAGAGCAAACCACAAGAAAGTGTAAATAAGGCTGGTAGCTGAAAGCTCCTGCTTCGCATGCTTGCCTGAAGAGAATCAGCCGGGGCTCTCATTACACACCCTGATGCTCAGGCCTTACCCTGGACCCTCTGCATCAGTTTCTAGGGGATTCTTCTTTGTGATCAGGCAAATTTAGAAAAACACTGAGTGAGCATCTTGCTTCACAGACTCGGCATACCTCTAAGCAGGAAGGTGATGGTGAATTTCTCCCCCCTCCCCCCTCCCGTGCAAAGGACAAATCCTTATAAACTTCTTGGATTGCAAAGTGAGGGCTGGCCTCTTAAAGAGGTGTGAAAATTTTTATAAGGATTTTGCACAGTGTACCTGGATTTTAGAGCGCTCTGCGATTTCTGTGCATGTCTAAGGAAGGTGCTAAAATTTTAAGTAGCAACCTCTGCTCTTTAAACTATACACATTTCTTGTAAGCTTGGGGGAATGCAGAGCATATTGTGGAAGCTCAGAGCATTTTTAATACTTGGGATTTAAAGCATTGCTGATGGGGAAGGGTCAGACTGCCTGGAAAATGTAAATGGGGCGAAGTTGGAGATTTTCAGTTTACCTGGGACTTGTTTTCTCTGTATAGTTCACATAGGAATAATCTGGTAGGTAGGCTTGGGATGTTTGTGTTTTTCTCACTCATTTCATAATAGTTTCTCTTACAAGCATATCCCTGTGCTGTAGGCAAATGCATAGAGTTCAACCAGTGTCTTGCCCTGTAAAAGCAAGAGAAATAAAAAAATATTTTCGTTAAGTGATAGTAGCACACAAGCTGATTCTAAAATTCCTATGGAAAGGCAAAGGACCCAGAATAGCCAAAATACTCTTGAAGGAGAAGAACAAAATGGGAGACTCACACTTGCCCAGTTTTAGAACTGACCTCCAAGGTACTATAATCGAGACACTGCTGTACTGTCCTAAGAATAGATTTAGAGAGCAACAGAATAGAGTCCAGAACTGAGCCTTTACATGTATGGTCTTTTGATAACCATTCAACTGGAGAAGAATAGTCTTGTCAATGAAATGCTGAGACAGCTGGCCTTCTACAGGCAAAGGAATGAATTCGGACCTTTAATGTACGGAAGTCAACTCAAAATGGATCATAGACGTAAATGTAACAGCTAAAATTCTGGCAGTTTTTTAAAAGTTAAGCAGTTCCCTAAAATGTTAAACATATAGTTACCAGGTGACTCATTAGTGGCTAAAGTAATTGGAGTATTATTGTATATACCCAACTTTGTAGATACCCAGAAGAAATGTTCAGCTGATGAATGGATACACAAAATGTGTATCTATATAACAATACTATTTGGCAATAAACATGAGTGACGTACAGATACGTGATATAAAATGAATGAAGACATGCTAAGGATAAGAAGCCAGTCTTGTATGATCCCTTGATAAGAAATCTGCAAAACAGACAAATCAGAAATAGAGAGTAGCCTAGGGGTTGCCAGGACCTGAGGAAACCGAAGACTGGGGACTCACTGCTTATGGGTTCTGGGTTTCTTTTTGGGATGATGAAAATGTTCTGAAATGAAATAGTGGTGATAATCATTCCGTGAATGTACTCTGAATTGTATACTTTAAAAAGTTGAATTTTATTCCACCAACCTGTTGTGGTTTTTTTTTTTTTCTTCCCAACAATTATTACAGAAGGTATTTAGTGGTAAATATCAACAGGAAGGAGTCCAGATGATGGAGACATGATCTCTAGGCTCTGTTGTAGGTAGATAGAAGATTTACAAAGGAGTTTGCCTTGAGTGGCTTTTAAGGAAAATGAAGATTTGGCTACATAGCTGTTGCCAAAAAGAAGAGTACTGAGTCACAGAATTCGGCATAAGACAAGGTCAGGAACCCAGGAATGTCTTTGGAAGGAAGTTGTAGTTCAGCTTAGTAGTTCTATGGGGCCTGTGAGAAGATTCAATTGAAGACAAGACTGCAAAGTCAGGATGGTCCCAGATGAGTGTTGGGGGGATGGGGGGTGGGTGCAATCTTGAATGCCAACCCAAGGAATCTTCTGCTGTGTTCACTTCAGCTTGAAGAAGTGGGTTCAGAAGTGACACACCTTGGAGCTGTGTGTTAGAAAAATTAATCAATGGCCGGGGCGCCTGAGTGGCTCAGTCGGTTAAACATCAGGTTATGATCTCATGGTTCGTGGGTTCGAGCCCCGCATCGGGCTCTGTGCTGACAGCCAGCTCAGAGCCTGGAGCCTGTCTTCGGATTCTGTGTCTCCCTCTCTCTCTCTGACCCTCCCCTGCTTATACTGTCTCTATCTCTCTCTCAAAAATAAACATTAAAAAAAAAAAAAGAAAAATTAATCAATGGCCAAATGTTGGATTAAATGGAAGGGAGAGAGCTCACCTGTGGAGATGCCCATTAGGGATCTGATGCAATTGGTTTGAGAAGGTTTTCCTTTTTAAAATTACCTGAAACTCATTGATTGAGCCCTGGGCCTTCTGATACAAAGGTGGTGAATTTGAAAGGCCTCATACACAGATGTTATTTTTACTTCACTTCCTGGGAAAATGAATCACAGTTTCCTAGTAAAGAGCTGTCTGGGGGTAATAAACAATAGTGTGTGGGCCCGTGTTTGGCCAGTCCATTCATTGTGCTTCCTTTTTCTTCTGTTACTCACCACCGGTGTGTTTTGTTTTTATTTTCTCTTTCCTGCCTGCCTTCCTGTTTGGTCTTCTGTCTCTCTTCCCTTCGAAACCTTCCCCTTCCATCTGCAATGAGGAGACAGTTTAGCAGAGAAAATTGCCAGTATTCCTTTGTACAACATAAAACTTGATATTAGTTGTAGGAGAAAAAAGAATAAAATCTTGAAGCCCATATGGAGACAGCATCATAGGCTGTATCAATGAACACTTCAATGGAAAGTATGCACAATACAGTCACTTTTTTTTAAAGTGAATTTAATACAAAAGTAATGGAGGTGTGGGAAGGCTCACTATAAGAATTATTTTAAGCCTGTAACTTCCTGCCCTCTTGAGGATCTCAGCATTCACATTTATGACCTGCTTTAAAAGTCTTTTCTAGAAGTTTGATATCTCCTATTTTGGTGTCCTGAATAGCAAACTTAAGACCCTGATTGTGGCTCCAGTTCTGTATGACGAAATGGTCACCACATTCCTGAGATTGAAGGAACTAAAAGATTGTCACATTTTCACAGGTTCACAATGAGGCTATCTAATTAATCTAAGCTATCTATTTTATCATTTCTACCAAATGCCCTTTTGATCTCGGATCGCATCATTAAGGGCATTGGAAAGATTTCCATGGCCGTTTCGATTTTCCAGCGTGAACATGCAGTTAGAGGGTTAGGTGCAGTGTGGGCATGAAGATGGGGTTACCACGGTGCAGCAGGAAGCCTATTTCTTTAAAGAGTTTGTCAGGTTTTGTTTTGTTTTTCCTTAGGAGTGAGTGTCGGTAGGGAGGGAGGCTAGAGGGGTCAAAGGTGAGCGGCTTGGTCCTTTTGTTCTTTGCAGGTGAGACTGTTAATTTTTGTTGAGAGCTAATATTGAAGACAAGTCTGTGATCCCTGAGAGAAAGAGAGGGAGGGGTGAAGTGGGGGGGGGGCAGGGGGGAGGCCCGGGACCATGATGGGGGGCAAGACTCCTACTTCTTTTTTTTTTTTATTTATTTCTACGAGAGAGAGAGAGAGCGTGAGCAGGGGAGGGTCAGAGAGAGAGGGAGAGACAGAATCTGAAACAGGCTCCAGGCTCTGAGCTGGCAGTCAGCACAGAGCCCGACGCGGGGCTCGAACCCACGAACCGCGAGATCATGACCTGAGCGAAAGTCGGACGCTTAACCGACTAAGCCACCCGGGCGCCCCACAAGACTCCTACTTCTGATCTTAGCTTTGTTACTTTCTGTTGCCCTGAGCCAAGTTGCTTCACCTTTCCGAGTCTGAGTTTCATCAACATAAAATGAGGGCAGTTGGGAAGATGAAATAAATTAACTCATGAGAGGATTCCTGTTGTCTGGCTTACCTGTGGACACTTCACCGAGTTTACCACTCATGTTTTTTGTGATGATATGTTAATGATACGCACAACAGTTTAAAACGCTCCCTTTGGCGTAAGCAGAGTTCTAGAGAGGTTTAATATTCTCAATAAATGACTTAAATCACAGCTTGTGAAACCTGGTTACAGTGAACAGCAGTCCGTTGTAGTCTAGAAGTTTATGCTCAAGGTGGCACTGTTTCCCCATAAATTTGGTGATTCTTTTTTCGCGTTTTCCTCCCTATTCGTTCCAAGCCAAGCAAATAACTGGATATATATTTAATACCTTCTCTGCCTCGGCCTGCTCACCTGTGACGCCCCACCCAATACCCTATCCTAGACACCCACACTTACCCATATTTACTGTAACTTGCATGTGAGAGTTGGGCCCTCATTAAACTGTTTTATTTTTTAAGACCTTTATTACAATAGCACTTCACAGTTGACTGCTTCCTTTTTGTATTTTGGTGTTTTCAGGTCTCATGTACATGAAAAAGGTTGTAGGCCCCAATTCCTAAAGGAATAAAGGACATGATACAGTTCTTCCTCAAATTGATAGGGGAAAACGTCCAGGCCGAACTTTATTTTTGCCAGTAATCTGTGTCAGGGCCACCGTGTTGTCTCCCACCTGTAGTCAGAAACTACAAATACATTTCACAGGTGTGGGCATTCTGACCTTGATGTGAACTGTTTTGTTTTGTTTTCAGATCCGGGGATTTCTGTCACGGTTTGATAATGTCCTTCCCGTCAGCCTGGCGTTTGACAAATGTACAGCTTGTTCTTCCAAGGTAAGTCATTCTGCATTTGAGGGACTTGTTTTTAAAACTGGGTCCGTCACCTGTACCAGCCAGAGGCTCTGAAACCAACTGAGCGCATTTTTGGCCGGGAGGGGTGGGGTCTAAAAACCGGAAGGGATTTTCTTGGTGCTGCTTATCCCATTCATTCTCACAGAGAAACCAGCCTGTGAAGTTTGATTTATAGTGTGCAAAGAGAGACTGAATTAGATTTTATAGTTCTGTATCAATACTTGTTTCATGTTCATTTCCGGTTTGAATATGAACTTTGCTAGGTTTTGTTCCCCCCCGACTCCCCCCAGGTTCCTCCCTCCCGTGGACCGTCAGAAAGCAATTTCTAAGTGTTACTCCGAGGAGGGGGGATACCAGGCAGTGCTGGTGAGGTGTCTTTTAGAGACCTACATAATGACAAAAAATAAACAGAGATTAGGGACCTGGATAGGGAGACCATAAAAGGGCCCCTTCAGCTTTGATCTTTCCAGAGGCTCTAAAAATAGAGCTGGTATGTCCTCCATTGTAATGGGAAACGGCTGATGTATCTCAAAACCACAGTGATGGCCTCTCAGTGTTTAATAGGCCCAGAGATAGTCTGGGTTAGCTGTGCCTGGACACTGTGTATTATAGCTCATTTTCTTTTGGATGCCTCTTGAGGCCTTTGGCTGCTCAGTGATTTAACCTGGGTCTTTAAAACCCAAGCTTCTTGGCGAGATTTTCATGTGCAAGTGTTATGCAAAATAGAGTTGGGACCATTAATCCCAAACTCTGGCTTCTCAGGACTATTTCAGGACTTCTTTGCCATGTAGCCTACATTTGGCTGTATGGAAGGGATTGAAGTCTAGGGAAATTCTCTCCACTCTGAGTTAATAAGCTTTTTTTTTTTTTTAAACTTTGCTTGGTTCATATCCTGTGAGAAGCCCAGTCCTAACCAGGTTCTCTAAAAGTGTAACTCAGATTTGAGAATATTAGTAAATTTGGTTAATTTTCAGTCCTCAAACATTTAGAGTAGGGTTTTTTTTTTTCTTCAAAAAAGTAAAGTGGGGCGCCTGGATGGCTCAGTCAGTGAAGTGTCTGACTTCGGCTTAGGTCATGATGTTTTGGCTCGTGAGTTTGAGCTCCGTGTTGGGGCTCTGTGCAGACAGCTCAGAGCCTGGAGCTTGCTGTGGATTCTGTGTCTCCCTCTCTCTCCGCCCCTCTCCCTCTCACACTCTCTCTCTCTCTCAAGAATGAATAAACTTAAAAAATATATATATATTTTTAAAGTAACTAAGCTGTTGTATTACTAGACATCCCAAGTGTCCATGTTGAGATTTAAAGCGTACCACTTTGTCTCTAGTTACGTACAAGTTAATTCTTTTTGTCATCTCTTTGAGATATCTTACATCTGTTCAAGTCAAGGCCTCAAGGATATCTATCCGTAGTTCTGTCTTCAGAAATGCAAGATTTGGGATTCTGTGCTTTATAGTGAGCACATTTTGTTTTCTTTGAATGGCTACGCTAATTAGTCCCAAAATAACTTGGCAGGATTAATTGTCATACTGAAATCATTTGGCACAAGTGTCTGAAGTTTTTCTGTGGCTTTATGCAGATCAGGCCAGTCAATGAAACAAAGATAATTGGGTTCCGTAAATGAACTGCAACCTCTCCCCCGCCCCCATTCATTGTTCTCTTTCTTAATTGAGTTAGTCCTGGAGATACTGTTGATGAAAGGATCACAAGCATAGGGGCTAACTGAGGGACTTCCTTTCTTTGCGAAAGAATCACTTTGCGTTTTCTTTCACACTTATTGTACGCATTCCATTAAATATAGGTATCGCTTTTTTTGTCAGCAAAGTTAATTCTTCTTCGTGGTCATTCTGAGAGTCCTGCTTTACATAAACATGTTGGACGATTTAATACAAACCGCCTTGGATTTTAACAGCTGGGCTATTCCCATAGCGATCACTTTTCATGTGGTCTGGGTATTAAATTTCTTTTGTGCTGAAAAGGTTGCTTCACTCGTGCATGTATTTCCTTACAGTAGAAACACAGCATTTACTTACTTGGCTAACTTCTTTATTCGCTTAGGAGAATGTCATTCTCTATTATCTGCAAACCCAACATTAATACTTTGAAATGACAAATCCAATTACAGTTTCATCTCTGTGCCTGTGAATTTTTCTTAATGCATACTTAGCATAATATTTTCATACTGAGTCATATCATAGTTATTGTTTCAGAAAGAGTCTTTGGGGCTAAAAATGACTTTAAAAATTCTCCTTTGATATCCATGAAGTAATTTTTTCCGGTGGTAGTTTTTGGTAATTTTGCTTTTTATTTATTTTTTTTCCTCCCCCCAGGACCAAGGCCATACTTGTGTCTTAATTTAACACAAATACAGACAGAAAGATAGGAGAGATAGAATAAGCTCTCAGTTCTGAGTCATAATGCTCTGTTCGTTACTGTATTTATATACACGTATAGACCTTTTATAAGGCCTGAGGTGGGGGGAAATACACTTTTCCTCTATGACTGGGAAAGCTGAATCATCTACACATAAATTATTTCTTATCTTATTTGGTTTTAACTTGGCACTGTTCAAACTTAGAGGAAAAATTACTGAAGTATCAGGAGGGAGAAGGTGGTGAAAAGGCACTTTTGTTCCATTTTCTGTTTATCATCTTCCAAGACTTTCTAAAATGATGATATCTGCCACTGGAATCCTAAAAAATCTTATTTGAGGCTATACACGTTGTTTTTAGTTCTAAAAAGGAATTTAGAGCCAACTCAAGTCTTGTAGATTGCTACCAGAGGAAAAAAATAGGATTTTAAAACCAATACTCTTAGAAGAATTTCTCAGAATTGAATTAGTTGAATTAATAACATAATAACATTGGGGCGCCTGGGTGGCTTAGTCGGTTAAGCATCCGACTTTTGCTTAGGTCATGATCTCGCGGTTCGTGGGTTCGAGCCCCGCGTCGGGCTCTGTGCTGACTGCCAGCTCAGAGCCTGGAGCCTGTTTCAGAGTCTGTGTCTCCCTCTCTCTCTGACCCTCCCCTGCTCATGCTGTCTCTCTCTCTCCTAGAAATAAATAAAAATATTAAAAAAAAATAACATAATAACATTGAATTAGTTATTATGAACCTTTCACCCACATATTTTGGAGGGAAGCTTAGGGTATTGGGGAGGAAACTTTCTATTTTGATACAATTTCATATTTACAGAAAAGTTGCAAGAATGGTACAGGGAACCTCCTTATAGTTTATCCAGATTGACCAGTTGTTTATATTTTGCCCCATTTGTGTATGTGCCCACTACCCTCCCTCCCTCCCCTCTTCTTCCTTCCCCCTTTTCTCTTTTTCTTGAAACTTTGAGAGTCATTTGGAGACATTGTAGTCCTTTCCAACTAAATACTGTACTTCAATGTATATTTCCTAAGACAAAGGATACCCCTTTACCCAAACACACTATACTTTTCAAATTCAGGCAGTTTAATGTTGCCATAGTACTAATCTAATCCAGTCTGTATTTCGAATGTCGTTATTAGTACCAGTAACGTTCTTTATTGTTTGTTTGTTTGTTTGTTTTTCCTCCCAGATCAATTCAGGATCAAGCAGGAATTTAGTTGTCATATCAGTCTGGAAAAATTCCTTAGCCTTTCTTTGTTTTTTCTTAACCTCAATAATTTGATATTTTGCCAGTTATTTTGTAGCGTTTCCCTCACTTTGGTTTTGTCTAATATTTCCTTATGATTCGAGTCAGGCTTTGAATTTTTGGCAGAAGGACCAAAGATGTGATGATCTATCTTTGTGTCAGGGGCACATGATGTATTTTATCCCCTTTGGTGATGCTGATTTTCCCCTTCCCATGTTTGTAACTACCTTCCCCAGTGGTGAGAAACCTGGCTGTCCGTATCCTGGATGTATTCACTCACTTGCTCAAGTCTGGAATACATAGTAGGTTTTTTTTTCCTTAAATGTTTTTAGTTTATTTATTTTGAGAGCAGAGAAGGGCAGAGAGGGGGAGAGAGAGAGAACGAACCCCAAATGGGCTTTCGCTGTCAGCACAAAGCCCCATGTGGGGCTTGATCCCACAAACTGCAAGATCATGACCTGAGCTGAAATCAAGAGTTGGACTGACTGAGCCACCCAGACGGGCTCCCATAGAAAGGAGTTTCAAAACTGCTGGTCGATACTACTGCCAAAAATAAACCTACTAATAGAGTTCAAGTTTTGCGCATGGTTCTTATTTCCTAGGTAGAATTTATATACCAAGGAATGCATGAATCTTAAGAGGGAACGCTTCTTTAAGTTTTGACAAATGTACTCATGCATGTAACCCACATTTCAATCAAGATAAAGAATGTTAGCTTCACCTCCGAAAGTCCCCTTGTCCCATTTCCCAGTCCGTCTCCAGGAAGGAGGACAGTATGTTGAATATTATGACCATTTTCTTTCCCTACAAGGAGAAAGCTACGCACCTTCTGGTGTTTTATGCAACCGTAGCCTTGTTTCTGGGACCCAGAAATTGACTAGAAGCTTCTCACAGGCCTGTAGTCCAGAGTAGGCAACTGCATGTGGATACCTTTGTGACACTGCAGGAATAGCCTTTTAGGAAGAAGCAGGCCCCATTCTTGGTTTTCATACCATCTGGGAGCTGCCCACTACACAGATGTAGCAAGATGTGCCCAGAAACTTGATCTTGGGATTTTAATTAGCAATTAGCAAGCCTAATAATACACTTCGGTGTTTACTCTGCCACGGGCTCTTCTGCTGATGAGTTATGATTAAACTTCCCAGAGTGATTGCTGTTAACCTTTTGTGTGCCTCTGTGTTCATGTGTCTTGAGCGATAGGGGTGTAGGAAGAATATGTGTTGGCTGGTGTCCTCATAGAGCAAATTACATGCTTTCTGTTTGTTTGTTTTTTGCCTTTCTCCTAGCCAACCATTCCATTTTTTTAATATTATGTAATCCTAACTTTTTTCTATCCTATTGCCTTGTTACATAAAAAACATGAAATAACAGTATTCAGCTTAGCGATTTAAACTTTGTATAAGAAAAGCCTCTGTCCCGAAGCAATCTGCTGCCTGAGATTCTACACTCTTCAGAGGGTCAGAAAGACAAGTCATAGATACGCAAGGAGAGGTTCACGTTCTGCTGTATGGCTGTTAGCTGGTATTCATTATTGAACTGCCATTTGAGCCCCTGCAGGTGCCAGAGACCCAAAGAGGGTAAAAATAGCCACTGCCTTCAAGGAGTGCCATCTAGAGGATGAGACAGACCTGTAAAGCAACAGCCCTGTCCTTTATATCGGGACAGGCTTTGCAGTCAGAGTACATCACCTTGTGGTGCTGTCACAGTACCCACGCAGTTTTTGAACAGGAGAGAACAGAGACAGCCTTACAGAAAGGGACTTCTGAGTTGATGTTGAAGGATGAATACGAATTTCTAGAAACACGTGAGAGACAGAACAAGAGGAAGGCAGTGTAGGCAGAGGGGGCTGCATGAATAGAGGCCACAAAGAAAACATGGCACATGTATGAAGCGGTTGAGTATAGGCACTGGGACAGAGCACCGGATCCCCAGTTCCCTACAAACCATTCCGTGTGTGGGCACTATTTCAATTGCAGCTCTTCTTGAGTTGGACTCTGGTATACTTGGTCTAATGATTGAGGCTGCCATTTTGAATTTGACAATTCCATTTAAAATTGTTTCTCACCTAAACAATGAAATCTGGCCATGTGTAGCAACATGGATGGACCTTGAAGGTGTTATGCTGAGCGAAATAAGTCAGGCAGAGAAGGACAAATATCATATGTTTGCACGTATAGGAGGATTAGGAGCAACTTGACGGAGGAACAAGGGGGAGAAGAAGGGCGGTAATGGTGGAGGAAAGGGAGAGAGGCAAACCATGAGAGACTCTTGAATGCTGACAAAAACTGAGGACTGATGGATGGGGGGGAGGGATGGGCATAGAGGAGGACACTTATGGGGATGAGCACTGGGTGTTATGTGGAAACTAATTTGACAATAAACTATTTGTAAAAAAAAAAATTAAGGAACTGGAAGTCCAAATATTTTAAAATAAAACACCTTCAGATAAAAAAAAATAAAAATAAAAATAAAAATTAAACAAAAAAAATTGTTTCTCACCTAGCACCAAGCCTAGGCAGTTTCCTAGCCTAGAGAGTCCAGCAGCTGCTACAGGGTGGTGTGGAGGCCAGGAAGTCGTTCAGGGGATCTCCGGGGTTCTGGCTTGGAGTCCCTTGCTGGCTGCCCAGGTGACTCTAAGCCAGGTGCTCCCCGTTCTGTCTGCCTCCTTTTCTGCTTTTGTTGAAGGAGTCAGCTGGATGAGAAAAGCTCTGGCTCTCCACAGACACTCAAAGTCAGTAGCTCTTACATTTTCCTTTCTTAATTGTATTCTTTATTCCACAGCAATCTATTTTAATCACAGAAAAATCAGAAAATGTATTTAAGGTTAAAGAGGATAATAAACTATATTCCAGCCACCCAGACCACAGTTAGCCATTGATTTCTTCTTTCTTGACTTAAGAAAACAATTTCTATGTATAGAGGTATGTGTAGATAATTTTTCTCTCCGAACATGCCTATTAAATGTTTGAAATTAGCTTTTGAGAGAGGGATTTATGGTGCTTCATCAAGGATACTCCCCACTCATCTGATTTGATAGGGTTTTAAATCTCAGTCATTTATAAGGACTGGCCAGAGTCTCATCGGAAGAGCTCTCCAAAGTTTGTGCCAGGAATTTTTGCATCCAGCTTCTCAGTGGCAAATATTACTCAAAACTGGGCTGCAGCCAGGTTTTCCTTCTCCTTTCCAAAAGGGACATAAATCTCTGATTTGGAAAATGATGAGTAACCCCCAGGTTCCCTTTCCCTATCTCATTTACCCAGTGAGGCCTCAAGTCTTCTGTGGTAATGTGTGATGGATTCCATATGCAAGGCCATGCATGTCCTGTAAACCGTATCCCACATCTCGTGCTTAGCAACTGGTGTTTCCCTAGTCTCCAGAGCCGCTTGGTTCCCTAAAGGAGAAGAATATCCGGCCAGAACCAGTATGGAGTACGTAACTGCAAGCTCTAACCTCGGAGCTCTTGGCTCTTCACCTCCTTGAAAAACCTTGGACATTTGTCCCTTTGCTTCAATTTCCTCATCCATAGAGTGGGGAAAATATTTTCTGTTTCCCGGGGAAATTGCAATGGCTGACGTGTATCCAGTTCCCTGTGACCAAGTACCAAGGTGTTTACCCACTCCTGGGACTGGTGTTGACATCAGAAATAAGAAAACAGAGACCCCTCTGATTGAAATAGGTTGCCCGGGGTGTGTGGAACCCCCTCTGGACTCACTGTACAAGCAGGTACGATGAGAGGCCTTGACTGAAGGTCAAAGCTACCCTGGCTTTGAGAAGCTGAGAAACCTTCCATCGTGACTCATGACAAGTACTGCCAAAATCTTCTCCTTCGTTCTAGAGAACTACACCTCGTTTGCTACCTCTGACCAGTGGTCCTCTGAGAGCACCTGACTGGCAGTTCAGGCCTGTATGGCTTGCGCCTCTCCCTGTCACCCGTGGCCACGGAGACCTGCCTTGTTTGCTCGAACTCACTGATTTCTTACAGAGTCCTCTTATCAGCCAGACCAAAAAGTTTCATACTGTGTTCTTCTTCCATGGCTCCACTGGCTGCCCAGCCCAAGCATACTCTTTACATGGTTGAAAATCTGGGTTCCTTGCAGTTTGGAATTCATCTCGCTCACTTTTAGCCTCTCGTCCCCTCCCCCACCCCAAGCCCATCCCTTGACAGAGTGGTTCTTAAAATGTTTGAGTCCTGGACCTTGTGCAGACTGACCAGAGCAGTAGACCCTGCTTCCCTGAAAACAAAAAACAAAACCACACGCAGTTTTGCAGACGATTTCAGTGGCTTCATGAAGTCCCCGAAACATGCGTGTGGATCCTAGGAAAGCACCCTTGTTCTGGGAGTTTTTCCTTGGGACTGTTCCCAACTGTCCTGGGTGAGACGCTGGCGAAGGAGTGTTGCAGCCCGCCCCACCATGACCTCTTGTGTGGCTTTGCAAAGTTGCCATCTCTCTCTGGGGACTCCTTTTCCTCAGCTGCAGTGAAGAGAGATGCAGGGGCTTATTTACCACTGGATTTTGTTTCATGACTCTGAGATTGTGGTGTCTCTTGATCACCGTTTCTTGAGGCCCAACCATGTTGAGGACAGGGAAGGTACTGACCCTGCCCAGAGCTCTGAGAGTTCGTTCTCGCAGCTCTGGTGGTGTGTTGATTTGACTCCTGATAGACAGAGAGCCCCAACTATCATCTGCTCATATGTCTTCCTTCCTTTTTATTTGTATAAAAAGGTATTTATATTTTATATTCATATTTCCTAGGTTTGTTTATAGTCATTAAATATTTATATACTATATTCATAAAGAATCATCTTCCCTTCTGTCTCCATCAATAGCTTTGGAAGTAAGGGAGGGAGGGAAGATGATGGTAGTAATTGCTGGGCTTTTGGAATAAGGGAGCCATCAACTTGAATTGGGGAGCTTTTTATGGATGTACCTGCTTGTACAGACACAAGTTGTATACAGCATATAACTATTTACATTGAATACTGAAAACGCCCAGATACATATTTACATGAGTCTGTTTTAATGACTGTTGTCATGACAGTTCACTCAAACAAACATTAGAGCTCCGAATTCATGATACATCTTTGAATGATACAAAGGTGAATAAAAGCTTCTGAAGTTTCTGATGATGCCTTTCTGGACAAGATAGTAAACTTGCATTACATGATTCAGTATAACTTGCTATACTTGAATTATATAAGCATTTTTACTCAAGAAATACTCCTTTCTTGGAAGAGGTAACTAGTTTTTAGTAAATGGTCGGAAACGATCAGACGTTTTGAATGACAGGGAAAAGTAATGAGTTAGTAGGTGAATAAGTGAACAGCAAAACCGGAGAAGGAAGGAAGAAGACAGCGTCTGCCATCTAGGAACTCACAGTCTGGCAACTAGCTGAGACTTGGTAGCAGAATGCCCTTTGCCTGTTAGCGCTGGGGTGTGATTTCTCGTTAGGCCATAAATGGTAGCTGTCACGGACCGTTACATTTCAGTGTTCTGAATATGCATTCAGCTGATCTTTTTCAGCTTTTACTATCTCCTTTGCCTTAGTTGACACCGTCGATGATTTGTTATTAGGTTGAAAGATCAATTCTAGAGCATATTAAAACAAGGAGCCTTGAGGATTCACCAAAGATGACCTGATATTTTATCCAAGGCCTCATTTTGGCACTGATGCCCTGGAGGGTTGTGCTTGCTCTCCTGCAGGACTTTTTAAGAACCTCCATTTTAATTTTTCTAAAAAGTCTTTCAATACCCTGTGCAGATATTTCTTTTCTTTTTTTTTTTTAATTTCTTTTTTTTATTTCTAGGAGAGAGAGAGAGACAGCGTGAGCAGGGGAGGGTCAGAGAGAGAGGGAGTCACAGACTGAAACAGGCTCCAGGCTCCGAGCTGGCAGTCAGCACAGAGCCCGACGCGGGGCTCGAACCCACGAACCATGAGATCATGACCTAAGTGAAGGTCGGATGCTTAACCGACTAAGCCACCCAGGCGCCCCCCGTGCAGATATTTCTAAAAGTACTTCTCACCATAGCCTTTTTTTGCCATAGAAGATGTGGAAAGAACTATTTGAGAACGTCCTATTCCTTAAAACTACTGTCGCTATAACTTATGTAATGTTTTACGTGATGATACATTCTGGAGTGTCTGGCCCTCCCTAGTATTCTTGTTTGTTTTTTGTTTTGTTTTGATTTTGGTTCTAAGTAAACCCTATACTGCACGTGGGGCTTGAACTTTTTTTTTTTTTTTTAATTTTTTTTTTTTTTTTTAACGTTTTATTTATTTCTAGGAGAGAGAGAGGGAGCGTGAGCAGGGGAGGGTCAGAGAGAGGGAGTCACAGACTGAAACAGGCTCCAGGCTCTGAGCTGGCAGTCAGCACAGAGCCCGACGCGGGGCTCGAACCCACGATCCGTGAGATCATGACCTAAACGAAAGTCGGACGCCCAACCGACTACACCACCCAGGTGCCCCATGGGGCTTGAACTTCTGACCCTGATATTAAGAGTTGCATGCTTGGCCAGCTGAGGCAGACAGGTGCCCCTGGGCTTCCCTAGCTTTAAATAATTTTTCAACATAGAAATTAAAGGTTTTTGGGGAGCCTGGGTGGTTCAGTAGGTTAAGCGTCTGACTTTGGCTCAGGTCATGATCTCACAGTTCGTGTTCATGCTCTCTCTCTCAAAAATAAAACATTTTTAAAATAAAGAAATCAAAAGTTTTTTTTTCTTTATAAAATTTTTCTTTCATTTTTCTTTTTAATGTTTATTCCTTTTTAAGAGACAGAACAGAGCTTAAGTAGCGGAGGGGCAGAGAGAGAGGGCGGCACAGAATCTGAAGCAGGCCCCAGGCTCTGTGCTCATAGCTCAGAGGGCTATCGACGTGGGGCTCGAACCCATGAACCATGAGATCATGACCTGAGCCAAAGGTCACTGAGCCAACTCAATGAGCCACCCATGAACCTCCTTAAAAATTTTTTTTTAATGTTTATTTATTATTGAGAGAGAAATAGAGACAGTGTGTGAGTGAGGGAGAGACAGAGAGAGAGAGGGAGACACAGAATCTGAAGCAGGCTCCAGGGTCTGAGCTGTCAGCACAGAGCCAGATGTGGGGCTCGAACTCACAAACTGTGAGATCATGACCTAAGCCAAGGTCGAATGCTTAACCGACTGAGCCACCCAGGTGCCCCAAAGTTTTTTTTCTTGACAAGGAAAAAAAGTTTTCATGTTTCTCTTTTGTAGAATTTCTAGTGACTGATTAAAGTACACACCAAAGTTTGACACCTCGGCTTCATAGCCTGCGGACTAAAATTGGAAAACCTGTCCCCTGTGATCCTGAAATGGCTGCAAGTATGCCGAATGTAAGCAACTCGGGGAGAACAGACGTCGCAGGGTTTTGCAGATCCGAGGAATGTGTAGATGCTTGCCCAAGTGTGTATCCTGCAGGGCCCTGAGGAACGGCAGTGTTTCGGGCTAAGTGCCCGCCTCCCATGGGAACTGTTCTGAAGGGCATGGTGAATAGACCCACTGCCTGTGGTCAGAACTCGGCCATCCTCGTGACGCTAGACAGCCTTGGTGTCTCTGTAGTTGACTCTGGATTCACTAGAGCATTCGTATACTTTGAAGACCTTCGTCTGTGCTCCAGCTTGGGACAGAAGTCCGTGCAACGGCATATATTTTCATGTTCCTTGTAAAGGCAGGAGAGGAAATCTGGGTTTCTCCCAGTTCTCAGTTGTACTTGACATTTCCCTTCTATATCGGCGCTCTCGCGAAGGACCCTGAAGCAGAAGATGGTAACAAATGTGGGAATTGAGGCAAGTTATCTACTGTGTTAATACCTCTCACCTGTTCCACATGTGGGACATGAGCCCAATGTCGCCCTTGATGGGCCCATGTCTAGATCTTCTGTTAGTGCAGTTTGACCTGGCAGACTTGACTCTAGTCATCATGCAAGCAGACTTTAAAAAATAAACAAGTACAAACCGACTTCATAGCGGAGTAACGTGTGCACCAGAGGAAACAAAACCATACCCACGTCACTTGGCTCTCTACCAGAGGAGTAAGAGTTGTATTTCCTAACATCTGCCGTTCTTGGCCTAATCACTTACTGTTTCCTATCATTGAGGATATGTCAGTAGGCACTTAATACCTGAAAAATGAGACTAGCTCCCTCTGGGCAAAAGCCCTGCAAGTCCTGAGAAGAGGGCCCTGTCACAGTGTCCCTGGAGGAGGCAGTGAGCCTGTCTGGATTGTGCGGTGCAGGCTTAGGACAGTTGACCTGTTCTGCTTGGGAAATCGCTTCAGATCTCACGATATTTTCCCCTGAACAGCCTTAGCAGTGCTGAGTTCTTGACCTTCGAGGTTGGTTTGATTTTCTAGAAAGGCCAGAAGTAATTAGAAGCTGCATGTTGCTGTAAATCAAGGGAACAAGCAGTTTGCAAGAAAAACTAAAAATTAAAAAAAGAAAAAGCACCACAAGAGCTTTATACAGTTGGTGGGTCCGGTTAAGCGAGATCACGGGTTCCAGGGAACCCAGAGCTGGCTGAGCGATAACGGGACTTGGGAACATGGGTTGTGCCATTCAAGGGGCGCTGGCTTGGGTGTCCAGCTATTGATTTCAGCTCAAGTGATGATCCCAGGGTCATGGCTTTAGAGATGATGCTACTCACTAACTGAGTCCCCAGTGACAAGTATCCCAAACTTGGTGCACTTCACTTTCCTCAGGTGGGAAAACGTTAAGATAGCTTTTTAGGGGCTGTGAAGACGAAACGAGAGATTGTGTGCCCAGTGTCCTAGAGTTGGTACCGTGAGTGTTTTAATTGCTCCTTCGTACAAGCACAAATCAGGTACGATTCCCATTTCCTTTCATAAGTGGACTCACTTTGGAATGGCAGCCATAAAACCTTTCTATCCTTAGAGGTTGGAAAGGGAAGGAAACCGAAAAGGATGAGCAATTCTTCGGAAAGGGCGTGGCCTCGAGAGGGAAGCAAATCTTAATGTTCAGGTTATTACATTCTTTGTCTTTTCCCCTCCTTTTCACTCATCCTAATCTAGGGATTTCATTATAACCAAAATGAAGCTGAGGCTTGGTGTTCCTAGGAACGTGCATGAGGGGAGGAGGCGAATCTTCATATTTGCTGAAGTCTCTGTGCAGGTGTCTGTGGCCAGTGTCAGGCCCACAATCCCGCATGAGCGGATGTGAACCTTAAGAAAGACATCTTGGCTGTGTTCCCTCTGAGTTGTGAATTTCTGGGTGTTCTTAGAGGACAGGGACGTAAGGGACTCAGGACGGTAGTTCTGTGGCAGCACCAGCCTCCTGCTTCCTGGGCTACTGCCCCGCCCCCCACTGCTCCTTAGAAGCCCCTCCATCATCTTGCCTCTGCTGACCGTGCCTCCGAGTGAGATTGGAGCCAGAGCGACACGATCAGGGAGGGCCGGCTGCCTTGGCGTCATCTTGTTAAGTGCTGCAACGTTGCCCTCTTTCTGGGACACATTTTATGGATGTCTTCCCAGTGTCCTTTCAAGCTGCCCGTGAAGTGGCTAGCAAGAAGCCTACCTCATCTATCAGGGGGACAGAGCTCATTAAGCTCAGAGAAAGGACATGGAAGTCCAGGATTTCCAACGCGCTCCGTTCACTTACCTACCGTGTTAAACATCCCCCTGACTGTGATGTGGCAAGACAGACTCACACGCACAGCATCCTAATGTCCTGTCCTTGGGGAATGTGAGGGGAAGATGCCATTTAAAAGTTTTAGCAGGGGCGCTTGGGTGACTCAGTCGGTTAAGCATCGGCTCTTGGTTTTGGCTCAGGTCTGGTCTCACGGTTTGTGAGATCAAGTCCCGTGTTGAGCCCACACTGACAGTGGGAAGCCTGCTTGGAATTTTCTTCCCTCTCTCTCTGCCCCTCCCCTGCTCATGTGCTCTATCTATCTCTCTATTTTGAATAAACAGACTTCAGGGTTTTTAAAATTTTTTAATGTTTATTTTTGAGAGAGAGAGAACGCGAGAGTGTGCATGAGCAGGGGAGGGGCAGAGAAAGAGAGGGAGACACACACACACACACACACACACACACACACACAGAATCTAAAGCAGGACCCAGGCTCTGAGCTGTCAGCACAGAGCCTGATGTAGGTCTTGAACTCACGAACTGATCACAATCGTGATCTGAGCCGAAGTCAGACGCTTAACCTACTGAGCCCCCCAGGAGCCCCATTGAATGGTTGGTTCAGCTCCATGGTGAAACGTTTGGTTATCCTTGGGGGACGTATCCTTTTAAAGGAGAATCCTGACACCCTGAATAATGTATCCTATCAGGAATATCGCGGGCACTAGAGCAACTTCTTCTTCTTCTTTTTTTTTTTTTTAACATTTATTTATTTTTGAAAGACAGAGCATGAGTGAGGGAGGGGCAGAGAGAGAGGGAGACACAGAATCTGAAGCAGGCTCCAGGCTCATGCAAGCATTCAGCACAGAGCCTGATGCAGGGCTTGAACCCACAAACTGTGAGATCATGACCTGAACCCAGTGGAACACCTAACTGACTGAGCCCCGCAGGCGCCCCAAGAGCAACTTCTGAGTGCCTTCCAGCACAGATGCACGGCACAGGGATGAGAGTTTCAGTTTTTCCTCAAGAAATTGTTTATGAGATGGGCGCCTGGGTGGCTCAGTGGGTTAAGCATCCAACTTCAGCTCAGGTCATGATCTCAAAGTTTGCGAGTTCAAGTCCTGTGTTGGGTTCTGTGCTGACAGCTCAGAGCCTGGAGCTGCTTCTGATCCTGTGTCTCCTTCTCTCTTTGCCCCCTCTCCCTTCCTGTTTCTCTCTCTCTCTCAAGGATAAACATTCAACAAATGAGATATTAAATAAAATAAGTAAATATTAATAAATAAACATTAAAAGGCTTTAAAAAAGTTGTTTATGACCAAGCATAGTTCACTGGACTTTTTTTGCTAATTTTCAGCTTAAATACTTTTTAAAACATTTGGAAGGTAGGGACGTGCAGCTGCAAAGAATCCAAAACAGTGCTGTTTTTGAAAAAACACATGCCTCTGTTTTGCATTTACTTCAGGAAGTCGCCTCCCATCTATCTGTCCCTGTGAATACAGATACTGTTTAAATGACACCATTTTGAGTAAAATACAGTGTCCAGGTGGTTTGGGGGAAATCAGTGGGAAAAAGTTAAAAGAAAAAAAACGAAAGGAAAGAAACCACAACACTCGGGTATCACAGCGTGTCAGGGGCTGGGAGACAGAACGATGGTATTTCTGGCAGGCGTCCAGGCCCAGCACAACCCACACCCCAAGGCTGTCTCTGTAGCTTCCTGTGGTTTTCCCGCTGAAGAGAAACAGCCTCTCTCTCTCTCGGATGGTCCAGGATGGCAAGTCTGTACATTAGCTCGATCAGCATGATATTCCTGCTTTGAGGTTATTTCCCAGCAGGCTCCATTTGGGAAATCTGATGGCCCACAGTTGTTGCCGACTGAACTGCGTCTAATCCTGTTGGTAGAAATCAGTAGCTTCCAATAATTACAGGTTCTCTCTCTGCCGAGTGGTTTGTAACAATGAAGTCAAGTCTCAGACCACACTTTGCCACACATGTGAATGTTTGTTAGCAAGCAGAGGCAGAAGTCGGTTGTTCAGCCTGTTCTTAGAGACAGGAAAAGCCCTTTACATATGAATCTCACGTAGCCTAGCTGTTCAGTAGAGACCGATACAGATGTATTGACCGATACAGATGTATTCTTTTTAAAAGACAGGTCTAACCTTTTAGTTGGAATCTTCTGTTAACTGTCTGGACCCAGGACCAGAAGCTTCGGCCCAGAGTGGCCGCTGCAAAGAGTGGTAGGCTCCCTGGTGTGTGAGACTCTTGTAATCCACACATGTATATAAAGTTATATTTCCAACCAACCCATATATCCTGAACACTGTTACTTTAATCAGAAAAGTTCTCTCCCCTGCCCCACCCTCCCCGCCCCTTTATACACAGGAGGGAAGCCCTCCAGTGTAGATTTAGAGAGCTATAGTTGATACACTCTGATTTGGGAGGTTAGACTTCTTCTAGTCTTTCAAAGGCAAACCAACAATAAAATGTATATTACGCAGTCCTGATGAGGGTGCCTCAGATACTAAGTAGATATCCCTAGAGTGTGTGGTGTACATCATACATGTGCACACTATGCTGAAGTATTTTAAGATACAGACCATATGACACGAGGCATCCCTTCATTTGCACCTGGAATATTGTGTCCTGTGTAGTGTCGTCAGGCCCTAATGAGTGACCCAAAGTGTCAGTTGATCAGAGCCGTGAGTGAATGGTTTGCTTGTGGGACAGAGAAAGCAAATTCGTTTTGTAGGCTTTTTTGAGCTCTTTCACATTCCTCCGTCTCATCTTCTAATAGGTGTGACAGTATCTCTTGCAGAGAATCTTTATGCAAAGTCATAGAGCAAATAAATGATAGGAACTGTACCTTGAACCTTTGTTCTTTATAGTTCCCCTGCACTGTAAGGGTAAATTGCTACCAAGAAGAGAGATCGTGATTCCTCGAGGAATACCGTAGAACTTTCTCTTTGGGGCAGGTGTGGGCAAGGTAAGGCCATGTGCTAAGGATATAATACTTAAGAGAGTGTTGGGAGGTTAGTCGTTTCACTCCTGGTGAGCCGTGTCACTCAAACCAGCTCTCTGGCTGAAGTCGACTAGAGAGAGTAGGTAAATCGTGCCTTTTTAATCTTCTTAAACATTGAAGGACTAATGAACAGTGAGGAATTACTGAGTTTGAGTTTTGGGGGAGGGTGTGACACGGGAGCGAGCCTAACACTGGGGCCACTTTTGTCTCACGGGCACTTGCTGATCAAGGAAAGGAAGCTGAGAGCCTGAGCTCACCTCTGGGGTCCTTTCAAGGTGAAAAATTGTAATCTGCTTCTTGTCAAGCTTGGGAAACCTGGTAAGCCATTTCCCCCTTTGAGGCGGGACCCCCTTAAAAGATACACGTAGGGGTAATGGTAATTGGAAGTAAACTGACTCTCGGGTGGGCTGCAGCCCATTTCGTGTTGCCTGAGTGGCCCACAGACTTGAAGGTTTGCATGGATTAAGATGGATGCCTATAGCTAGTGCCCATGGGAGCCAGGTCAAAAACAGTGAAATCTTTAGTAGATCCTAATCCTCACATTACTTCTACAAATACTTTTTCCATTACCATATCCAGCCACAGTCAGAGGTAACCAGGCACACAAAGAAAGAAGACACCTAACTGGTGAGTAAGCAGAAGCAACAGGCAACAGAAATAGACACACAGAGACTCTATGTATTGGACTTCTCAGAAGCAGATGATAAAATACTACATTTACGGATTGAAAGAAAGAAAAGTCAGACTTTAGTTTCAGCAGAAACTGAAAACTCTAAAATGTGGCTTTGTACATTAAAAAAAAAAATCAAAGAAACTCTACAACTAAAATACAAAAACAAAGTGAATGGCTTTATAGGCAGTTAGACACAGCAAAGAGCAAATCTACAAAGTGAAAAAAATAGATTCGAAGAAACTATTCAAGATGAAGCATGGAGAGGTAGAAAGATGGGAAATAGAGAAGGTAAGAACGCCCTTCTCATTGAGTAAACTGCAAGGATTTCTGGAGCTCTGTGCCGGGGACTGGGGGCAGAGACCAATATAAGATTTTTTCTGTTATCTCGCAGAAACATACAAAAAAGTCAATGATGGTTGTTAAAAATCTGATCCACACGATTAAGAAACCTGTTCTAGTGAACACATTGCACCAAAGGGCAAAGCACATTCTTGTCAAGCACACATACAGTTTTTTACAAGAATTTGCCATAGACTAGATCACTGAGCAAGTCCCAGGCATTTCGAAGATTGAAACTATACAGAATGTATACTTGTATCCCAATGGAATTATGCTAGAAATCAGTAATATACCGACCGCTCGAAAATCCTCTCCCTGTATTTACTTGGAAATTCACGTATATATCCCTGAAAAAGTTATGAGTTAAAGAAGAAATGATGGAAATTAAGAAATATTTGAAATGAATGATAAACATTTTTTGTAAAAATGTATAGGGTACAGATAAAGGAGGCCTAATAGAAAAATGGATATCCTTAAAAAAAAAGGGGGGGGGCCTAAAATTAGTGAGCACAGATTTATCTCAATAAGTTAGAAAAAGTAGCATAACAAATACAAGCAAACAGAAGATAAAAACTAAAAAGAAGAGCGGAAAGATGAATGAAGCCAGGAGTGTGGAAGCATCTATACAATTGATGCTTATAGAAAACACAATTAGAAAACACAGTTATCACACAACCTAACTACAGAGTATTGACATTTTATTTATTTCTTTAAAGAACTTTTTAAAAATTTTTTCAAATTCTTTTATTTTATTTTTTTTTAAATGTTTTATTTATTTCTAGGAGAGAGAGAGAGAGAGAGAGACAGCGAGAGCAGGGGAGGGTCAGAGAGAGAGGGAGTCACAGACTGAAACAGGCTCCAGGCTCTGAGCTGGCAGTCAGCACAGAGCCCGACGCGGGGCTCGAACCCACGAACCGCGAGATCATGACCTAAGCGAAAGTCGGACGCTCAACCGACTAAGCCACCCAGGCGCCCCTCAAATTCTTTTATTTTAGAGAGAGACCAGGAGGGAAGAGAAGGGCGGAGGGAGGGAGGAGAGAGAGAGAGAGAGAGAGAGCAAGCGAGCAAGAGAGAATGAATATGAATCTTAAACAGGATCCATGGTCAGCATGGAGCCCAACATGAGGCTCGATCCCACAACCCAGGGATCATGACCTGAGCTGAAATCAAGAGTCAGATGTCTGACTGAGCCACACAGGCACCCCACATAGTACTAAACTTTTAAAGGTTAGACACAAAGGAATAAATGTATAAATTCAGCATTCAAAAACAGAACTAAGGGGTGGTGTGTGTGGGAAACAGACTTAGGTGGAAACACTAAAAAGAAGAATAAGGAATCAGTTATCATAAAGTCAGTGTTGACCTCAGAGAGACTTATAGGGTACTGTGATTGTCAGGTAGGCTTGGTAGGGACTTCCAATGTGATGTTCTTTTTTTTTTTTTCTTCTTTTTTCTTTTTTTAAGAGTTGGGGATGGAGAGAGAGAGAGAGTGAGAGACAATCAGTCTTGAGCAGGCTCCACGTTCAGTGTGAAGCCAGACTTGGGGCTTGATCCTATGACCCTGGGATCAAGACCAGAGTCGAAATCGAAAATCAGATGCTGAACTGACTGAGCCACCCAGGTGTTCATCCTATTATTGACAGTAATATACGAGTTCACTCTACAGTTTTTTAAACTGTAATGTTTTGTATCTATATTATTTCACAACAAAAAGGTTAAAATGATAAGCATTCTGCTGCTCATTCTCACCCATCATTTACATTGTCCTTTTGGCCATACAGGAAAGGGTCTCAGCTTGTCAAACTGCCTTTTAGAGAATGCTCATCCTAGCCCGCAGGTTTCTAACCCAAGAGTAGGGTAGCCTCTGGTAGACCACACACAACCTTAGTCCATAGGGGACGGAGTCCAAAGGGACTTACCTACACCGCACTTAGTTTAAGCCAACGTATATATACTTTTTGAAACTGTTATGCTAGGCACCCAAACACACAAGCTTATGAGGCAGGCTCAGAAACATACGAGCGGAACGAACTAATGTCAAGAGACAGGAAAGGAGTGGGGACAGTGGCCAGCTGGAGCCCAGGTTCTCCCTGAGGGACAGCAAGAGCCCAGGTCTGACGGATCACTGACTTGTGGGAATGTGGGAGTAATGTTGCCAGATCTTCTGTTGTTTGTTTAAGAGTAAATGGAAATTTGAATTTTAAAGTCAAAGCATTTGATTTTTTAAGTGTTCGTTCAAGCATATGTTTTCCCCCCAAATACGCCATGAATCAGATCAAACCTGTGTCTGGGCTATTTCCAGGCAAGCACTCTTAGTTTATGGCAGTGACATCAAGGGTCATGCAGATGGAGATAGAGAATAATGTGTAAAATAACTTCATATAATCAAATGCCTAGTTTCTCTCAGTGGACGTTGCCTGCCAAATGTGTGCTTGTATAATTCTCAGCTCCAAAATTAAAGGAAACTCACCGAACCAAAATTCACACATTACAAAAGTCACTTGGGGTAATAATTTTCTTAAGGAGAGCTGGCTCTCTGCGCAGGGGAACTAAAAACTTGTTTACAATAAAGAATTTATCAAAGTGTTTGACTAAAGCTGCTAAATAAACAGTAATATCACACAGTAATTTCTTTCTTTTAGGAGGAACAGCTAAAGATGAGTTTTTAAGGTTAGGGCAACATACATGCTTCTTTATGGGGTGAGTGTAAGAGGCATCCCTGCTTAGATAAAGGAGGCTGCTTTCAAAGCCCAGTCCTAGGACCATAGCCCCTGTCTTCTGGGAACGAGCTAGAAATGCAGATTTTTAGACCCCACCCTAGACTTAATTAATGAGAAACCGGGGGTGTGGCTCAGCTTTCTGTTTTAACGAGCCCTGGGGGGATTCTGATGGAGGCTGTAGTCTGAGAACCTTGGCTCAGTAGTTTCTGTGCTTTGTAGCTTATTTTCAGGAATGGCTTTAGAAAGCTGTACTTTGTTCTATTAAGGTTTCACGTGTACTTTTTTTTAAATGTCTTGGCATCCTCCAAATGATCTTTCCAAGAATATCTTCAATTTGTTGTAGTCACGAAAAAGTATGATTTAGGTTAAAAAAAATAAGCAGGGAAAGTTATAAAAATTTCATTTTCAAGTTAAGATTCATGTACACAATAGATACAATTGTATCCTCTCTTTGCTTTCCTCATCCCCCATTCATATGATGAAATGGATACATTTTTCAAGGATTTTTTAAAAAAAAATTTACTGTTAAGGGTGGGGGGGAGGAAGGTAGTAAGACAAAGGGATTATCAAGAGCGATTATATTTTTTAAGATGGTGGGTGTTTCAGCCTTGTGTTCAGTTGAGAATATAGAGAAGTGGGGTAGTTCTTGTATGATTCCTTCTGTTCAGATAATGAAGGATGAGAGGAGGTTACTTAAGAAACACAACTTGTATCTACATAGACATTTAATTTATGTATTTTTTAAAAAAATTTTTAAACATTTATTTACTTTCGAGAAACAGAGAGACTGAGCACGAAGAGGGGTGGACAGAGAGAAGGGGAGACGCAGAATCCGAAGCAGGCTCCAGGCTGTGAGCTGTTAGCACAGAGCCCGACGCGGGGCTCGAACCCAACAAACTGCTAGATCATGACCTGAGCTGAAGTCAGATACTCAACCGACTGAGCCAACCAGGCGCCGCTTAACTTCTGGGTTGTTTTTTTGTTTTTTTGTTTTTTCTGTCAGTCACTTGCCTTTAGTTGGGGTGAAAACTCTTCCTTTTACATTTTAGTGTTAATAAATACGTAAGTAGGTAAGGCAGTCCAGTTCTTTTCCCTAACTTGGTTTTATTAATTGAAATGGTAATGAAGTGATAAAAACAAACCAACAAAGCATTGATGTGTAAGCGAGCCTGAGACCAAAGAATGAATCTCACAAGTGTGAAAACAGTTTGCATGCGTTGTACGTTATGGTGGATATTTGGTTACCTCCCTGACCAGAGAGAGCGCTCCTGTACACTTCTGTTTGTAGCAGCATTATTCACGATAGCTGAAACATGGAAACCCCCGTGTCCATCTACAGAAGAATCAATTAACAGGACGCGGTCTGTACGTATAATGGAATATTATTATTCAGTCTTCGAAGGGAAGGAAATGCTCATACACTCTACAACACAGAGGAACCTTGAGGACATTATGCTAAGTGAAAGAAGCCAATCACAAAAAGACCAACAGTGCATGACTCCACTTAAATAAGGTACTTAGGGTAGACAGATTCAGAGATGGAAAGTAGAACGATCACCAGGGGCTGGAGGAGGAGAATGGTGAGTTAGTGTTTAATGGGTGTAGTTTCAGTTTTGCAAGATGACAGGAGTTCTGGAGATGGAGGGTGGTGGTGATGGTGGTGCGACATTGTTAATGTACTTAATGCCACTGAACCGTACGCGTCAAAGTACTGAAGATGGGGCGCCTCGGTGGCTCAGTCGGTTAAGGGTCCTATTCTTGGTTTTGGCACCGGTCAGGATCCCACGGTGGGCGAGTTCAAGCTCACGCATCAGACTTCACGCTGTCAGCACAGACCCTGCTTGGGATTCTTTCTCACTTCCTCTCTCTGCCCCTCCCCTGCTCACTCTGTCCCTCTCAAAATACATAAGTAAACTTAACATTTTAAAAATATTTAAGATAGTAAAGTTTATGTTTATTTTACCACCACTCCCACCACCATGACAAAAAAACTGGAAAAGAAATAAAAGGTGGTACCCCGTATACAGAAACATAGTGAATTTCCCCTAGAAGCCTGTGACCTAGAGCGGGCTCTGTCAACATTGAAATGAGTGTATCAAGTGGCTTGGGCTATAAATATTCTACGAGCAGCTTTTTGTTTGCGTTTCTCCAGTTTGCCTCCATGTTGACTTCTGTCCGTATTCAAAATGAGGCCTCCTCAGATTTACACTATGCAACAGCGTAAGTCTAAAAAGTACATTAGTTGGTTAGAGCATCCATTTGTAAATATTTTGATCATTCTAATATCATAGTCATTAATCAACTCAAATTTGTAAAGTCAAATTATTTAGGAAAACCTTATATTGCTTTTCGGATAGAATTAAAAAGAGCTATTTTAGATTTAGATAAAGTTGTTTGTGGCAGATTAGCTTTTATATTTTTATTTATTTATTTTTTTTGGAGGCGGAGAGGAGGCAAATTAGCTTTTCCACAAAGGGTCTGCAGTAGTTCTTTGATCTTTTAATATGCCCAAAACTTGAAGGTAGTGAAACCTTCTAAGGAGAGCTTCCTTTTTCTTCTTTTTCTCCTCATTACATATGTTTGTCCATCTTTCCAAGGATGTTCAGAAGTATTGTTGATCTTTTAAGATGATAAACCAGATGTGGTACTTATTTAGTTCCAAACAACTCTGATTGGAAATGACGCATTTTTAAGAAGCAGTCCACAGATTGATAGGGGAGAGGTTAAGTGCATCTGTCTATCCGTCCATCAATCCACCCCTCCGTCTGTCCCTGCAGATAGTGTTTTTAATTATTCTAGCTGCTTTACAGATACCTACACTGGATCCTCATACTAACTGCTCATTATAGGTCTTTTTTATTATTATTAAAACACATTGCATATATTATAAAATTCACCACTTTGATTTAAAGTGTACAGTTCTTTGGTTCTTAAGTATATTCACAAGTTTGTGTAACCCTCACACTATCTAATTACAGAGTATTTTCATCACCTCCAAACAAACCTCATAATCCCAGTACCCATTAGTAGTCACTCCGCCCATTCCCAGCCTCCCCTAGACCCTGGCAAGCGCTAATCGACTCTCTGTCTCTGGATTTTCCTGTTCGGGACATCTCATATAAATGGAACCACACATGTACCCTTTTGCAAAGGGCCTCTTTTGTTGAGCATAATGCTTTCAAGGTTCATCCTAATGTAGCATGTGTCAGTACTTCATTTCTTTTTAAGGCTGAAAAATATTCCATTATATGGATATACCACATTTTTTAATCCATTCATCAACTGATGAATATTTGGGTTGTTTCCCTTTGGGGCTCCTATGAATAATGCTGCTACAGACATTTATGTATGAGCTTTCGTGTGAACATATGTTCTCAGTTCTCCTGGGTGTATACCTAGGAGTATAATTTTTGGGTCATATGGTAACTCTGTTTAACATCTTATAAAACTGCCAAACTGTTTTCCACAACAGCTGTACCATTTTAAATTCCCATTAGCGTGGGAGGATTTTGTTCTCCATCTTCTTGTCAACATTTGTTATTTTCTCTTTTTTATTGTAGCTATCTTGCTGGGTGTGAAGTGCTATATTTCAGTGTGGTTTTGATTTGCATTTCCCTAAAGACCAGTGATGTTGAGCGTCTATTTATGGGCTTGTTGGACATTTGTTTATCTTTTTGAGGGGACAGGTCTATTCACTCCCTTTGTCCATTAAGAAAAGTTATTTTTGTCTTTTTATTGAGATGCGGTAAGAGTTCTTGATACCAAACCCTTAACAGATATGTAACTTGCAGATACATTCTTGATATATCCTTTGAAGCATAGCAGTTTTTAATTTTGATGACATCCTAATTTGGGGAGGGCATCGGTGGGTTGCATAGGATTTTGTTGCCACATGTAACAAACTGTTGTCCGACCCAACTTCATAAGGATTTATGGATTTCTTCTATGAGTGTAATTGTTATAAGTGCTTACATTTGGATCGATAATCCATTTTCAGTTACTTTTTGTATATTGTATGTGGTAAGGGCTTAACTTCATTCTTTTCCATGTAGATATTTAATTTTTCCAGTACTATTTGTTAAAAAGTATTTTTCCTACCCCTGTTAAGTTACCTTGTTACTCTTGCCACAAATGTAAGGGGTTATTTTTGGACTCTATTCCATTGATCAGTCCGTCTGTCCTCATGTTGGTACCATTTAGTATTGATTATTGTATCTTTCTAGTAAGCTTTGAAATCATGAACTGTGAGATCTCCAAGTTTGTTCTTTTTCAAGATTCTGTGGGCTATTCTAGGTCCCTTAGGTTTCCATATGAGTTTTAGGATCAGTTTGTCAGTATCTGTCCCTGCCTTCTAAAAGCCAGCTGAGATCACACACAACATTAGATCAGTTTGAGGTATATTGCTATCTTACCAACATTAAGTCTCATAATCAGTGAACTTGGGATACCTTTGTGTTTAGAACTTTTTGCAGTGTAGGTTTCAGTGTACATGTATTTCACCTGTTTTGTTAAATTTATTCCTAGATATTTTTATGCTGTTATTAATGGAGTTGTTTTCTTAATTTCTTCTTTGAATAATTCATTGCTGGGGTATATAGAAATAAAATGATTTTTGTATATGGTACTTTTATCCTCCAAGAGTAGAATGAACTACTCATGAGTAGGATGCTTAATGTACTTATTTCTTCTAAGAGTGTTAATGGGTTCCTTAGGCTTTTCCATGGACACGGTCATGTCTTCTGAAAATAGAGTATTACTTCTTCCTTTCCAGAAGCTTTTGTTTCTTTTTCTTGCCTCTTACTGAGACTAGAACTTCCAGTACAATATGGAATAGAAGTAGCAAAAGTGGGAATCTTGTCTTGTTCCTGATGTTAGTGGGAAAGTTTTCAGTCTCTCAGCATTAAGTATAATATTGATGCTTATTAATGCCCTTTAGGAAGTTGGGGAGATTCTCCTCCATTACAAGCTTATTGCTTATAAAAAAGGGTGTTGGATTTTGTTAAATGCTTTTTCTGTGTCTGTTTAGATGATGGTGTGGTTTTTGTTCTTTATTAATATGAATTACATTGATTTTCATATGTTGAACCAGGCTTGCTTTCCAGGGATAAATTTCACTTTGTCCTGCTGTATAATCCTTATGTTGCTGGAGATTCGGTTTGTTAATTTTTAAATAAATATTTTTAAAGTTTTATTTATTTAAGTAGTCTCCATATCCAATGTGGGGCTCAAACTCACAACCGCAAGATAAAGAGTCCCATGCTCTTCTGACTGAGCCACCTAGGCACCTCAGTTTGCTCATATTTTATTAAAGATGCTTCCATTTATATTCATAAGAGACATTGGCCTTTGGTTTTCATTGTGATGACTTTGTCTGGTTCTGGTATCAAGATGATTCTGGTTTGAGGGCACCTGGGTGGCTCAGTTGGTTGAGTGTCTGACTTTGGCTCAGGTCACGATCTCATGGTTCGTGGGTTCAAGCCCCACATCAGGCTCTGTGCTGACAGCTTGGAGTCTAGAGCCTGCTTTGGATTCTGTGTCTGCCTCCTTCTGCGTCTCTGTCTCTCTCTCAAAAATAAATAAACATAAAAAATTTTTAAGCTAATTCTGGTCTCAAAAGAGTTGAGGCATGTTTCCTCCTTTTCTGTTGTTCAGGGGGATTTGTGAAAGATTGGTTAATTTGAATGTCTGGAATGTCTGGTAAAATTCATCAGCAAAGCCCTCTACTTCTGGGCTTTTCTTTGTGAGAAGTTTGTGATTAGTAATTCAGTGTCTTCACTTTTCATGAGTCTATTAAGATTTTCATTTTTTTTTAGTCAGTTCAGTATTTAGCGACTTCATCAAAATTTTTCCATTTTTATCTAGGTTATCTTATGTACTGGCCTATAGTTGTTTAGAGTATTTCCATACAATTTTGATTTCTGAAAGATTGACAGTAAGACACCCCCCCCCCATTGATGATATTGGTAATTTGAATCTTCTCCCTTTGTAATATTTGGCAGTCTGGATAGAAGTTTTGTCAATTTTGTTTGTCTTCTGAAAAGATTTTATTTCTTCTCAATTCTTTGTATTTTTTAAGCTTGCTTTGTGTTTAGATTGCTCTTTTGCTCTTAGGTTGGAAAGGTAGGTTATTGATTTGAAATCACTCTTCTTTAATATCGGCATTTATAACTATAAATTTGCCTCTGAGCACCGCGTTCAGTGTCTCTCATAACTGTTAGTATGTTACGTATTTTATTATTTTTTAAATTTTCATTCTTCCCAAAGTATTTTTTAATTTCCCTTGTGATTTCTTATTTGAACCATTCCTTTAAGGGTGTGTTGTGTAATAGCCACATATCTGTGAGTTTCCCAAATTTCTTTGTTATTGACATCCAGTTTCATTCCATGTGATCACAGAAGATAATTTGTATGATTTCACCTTCTTTTACTTACTGAGACACGTTTTATGGTCTAACACCTGCTGCATCCTGGAGAATGTTCCATGAGCCTTTGAGAAGCATATGTATTCTGTTGTCACTGGATGTAGTGTTCTGTAGATGCTAATTAGATTTAGTTGATATATAATGTTGTTCGAGTCTTCTGTTTGCTTGGTGATCTGTCTGGTTGTTATATCCATTATTGCAAGTGCAGGTTGAAATCTCTGACTATTGTTTAATCTTGTATTTTTACCTTCAATTCTGTCAGTTCTTGCATAATATATTTTGGGGCTGTGTTGATAGGTACACGTAAGATTTTAATTATTGTATCTTTTCAATATATTGAACCTTTTATCATATATTATGTTCTTTGCCTCTAGTAACAATTTTTTTCTTAAAGTCTCCTTTGTTTGATATTAGTATAGTCTCTCCAGTTAACTATCTTTCGTTTTCTGCTTTCATGGAGTCTTTTTCTTTTTTAAACACCTTTTTTGAGATATTATTAACATATAAAAATTGTACATATTTAAGGTGTGCAACTTGGTGTGTGTATATATGTTGAAATGATAATCACAACCAAGCTAGATAACATTTCCATCACGTATACATAGTTACCAGAGTGTGTGTGTGTGTGTGCACGTGTGTGCGCGCGCGCACGTGCCCGTGCACGCATTGGGAAGTTTAATATAAGATCTGTCCTCTTAGCAAATTTCAAGTGTGCAAGATGGTATTATTAACTGTCATCACCATACTGTACATTATATCTTCAAGTTATTTATAGTGCATAATTTAAACTGCATGGAATATCTTTTTCTGTTCTTTTACTTTCAACCTATTTATGTCTTTGAATCTAAAATGAATCTTACAAACAGCATATAGTTGCATGATGTTTTTTGTTTTACCCATCCATTCTGCCACGTCTGCCTTTTAATCGGAGGATTTAATTCATTTACATTTAATGTAATTACTGATAAAATCGATTTATACCTGCAATTTTGATCTTTGGTTTTTATGTGTCTTATGCCTTTTTTTCTTTCTGAATTCCTCCTTTTCTGTATTCTAACTTTTTTTTGTGTTACATAGACTTTTTTTTTTTCTTTTTAAGTAGGCTCCATGCCCAGTGTGAAGCCCAACACAGGGAACTTGAACTCACAACTCTGAGATCAAGAACTGAGCTGAGATCAGAAGTCAAATGCTTAACTGACCAGGCGCCCCAAAATAGTATTTTCTAATGTGCCATTTTAATTTCCTTGTTCTCTCCCTGCCCCCACCTCTCTCTATATATGTGTATATTCTCTGTCTCTCTCATATATATATATAAAGACATACATATACATACATACACACATTACTTTTTTTAGTTATTCTTTCAGTGGCTGCTCCAGAGATTACAATTAAAACGCTAATTTATAACCATGTGTTTTGGTTTAATATCACCTTAATTTGAATAATAGATAAAAACTTCACTCCATTGTACCTTGGTTTGCCTTCCCTTCCTCTGGGTTTTCTGTCACTCAGATTAAATCTTTATACATTATATGACAAAACAGATGTATAATTACTGCTTTATGCATTTGTATTTTATTATGCATTTGTATTAAAAAATTTTTAATACTTATGTAAGAGAGAGTCCCAGCGTGAGTGGGAGAGGGGCAGAGAGAGGGAGACACAGAATCCAAAGCAGGCTCCAGGCTCTGAGCTGTCAGCAACAGAGCCCGACGCAGGGCTTGAACTCATGAACTGTGAGATTGCAATCTGAGCCGAAGTTAGATGTTTAACAGACTGAGCCACCCAGGTGCCCCTGCATTATTTGTATTTTAAATCATGTAGAAGAAAAAATAATTATAAAGAAAAAACTATTTGTTGTCTTTTATATTTATCTATGTAGTTTCCTTTACCTGTGTTCTTTATTTCCTCTTATGGATCTGAGTTACTGTTTGGCGTCCTCTCATTTCAACCCGAAGTACTCCCTTTAGTATTTCTTGCAGGGTAGGTTTGCTGGTGATGAATTCTCTTGTTTCTGTTTATCTGGGAAGGTGTTAATTTCTCCTTCATTTTTGAAGGTTGGGTTTGCTGCACATAGAATTCTTGGTTGACAGTCTTTTGCTTTCAACACTTGGAATGTTTCATCCCACTCCTTTTGGTCCCTGTAGTTTCTGATGAGAAATTAGCTATTTATGATCCCCTTTACATGGCAGGTTATTTCTCTGTTGGATTTGCAAGATCATCCCTTTGTCTTTTAGTAGTCTGTGATGTACCTAGGTATGGATCTCTTTGAGTTTATTCTACTTGGAGGTGATTTACATTTACATATTCTTCTATGATTTATACAGTCTTCAATGTGTAATTACTGTTTTTCATCAAATTTGGGGAGGGTTTTTTTTTTTTTGGCCATTATTTCCTCAAATATTCTTTCTTCCCTTTTCTTTCTTCTCTTCTGGAACTCCTTTTAGGGACATGTTTGTTTGCTTGATGATTTCATATGGGTCTCTGAGGCTTTGTTCATTTTTCTTCTTTCTGCTCCTCAGACTAGATAATTTTTTTTTAAAGTTGATTTATTTATTTTGAGAGAGAGAGAGAGAGGGAGGGAGGAGCAGAGAGAAAAGGAGAGAGAGAATTCCAAGCAGGCTCCTAGCCGAGAGTGCAGGGCACGCTGTGGGACTCAAACCCACGAACTGCAAGATCATGACCAGATGCTTAACTGAGCCACCAAGGTGCCCCTGGATACTTTAAATTAACCTATCTTCAAATTGGCTGATTCTTTCTTTACCATGCCTGAAACTAGAGATTTCAGTCTGTCTAGTGAATTATTCAATTGTTGTATTTTTCGGCTCCAGAATTTCTCTTCGGTTCTTCTGTACAATTTCTCCTTATTGATATTCTCTGTTTTGGTTAGGCATCATTTTCATACTTATTTTTAGATACTTAGACATGATTTCTTTTAGTTTTTTGAATTTACTTAAAATAGCAGTTTTAAAGTCTTTGTTTACTAAGTTTCTCAGGAATGACTTCTATGGACTGTGGTTTGTTTTAGTTTCTGTGTTTGGGACATACCTCCTGGTTTCTTTGCATATCCAGTAATTTCTGCTGAGAACTGGACATGTTGAATAATATAACGTGTTAACTCTGGAAATCAGACTGTGTCCCCAGCCGTGGTTTATGGTTTATCGCCATGGTTGTTGTTGTTGCTTGTTAGTTAGTGACTTTTCTGAACTGCTTGCATTAAGTTGGTGTTCTTTGTCCTGTGTGACCACATGAAGTTTTTCCTTGGTTAGCTTGGTGGCCATCTAATGATGAGCCAGCAATATTTCTTAAATTCCCAGAATCGCTAAGTCAGTCTTTGCTGCGGTACCCTGTGTATGTCCTGGGGAGCCCTTCAGTGCTGAGCCAGGCACTTAAGAGCTTTGCCTTCCCTCTCCTCTCTTGCTTGCACAAATACCCACGGTCAGCTAGAGATGAGAGCTTAGGGCCTTCTCAGATCTTTGCTGAGCACATGCACAACTTTGGGCCTATACCTCACCCTGTGCCTGGGCACAGTCTTCTAGATTCCCGAGAATATGCTGGAACTTTTCAGCGTCTCTTACAGTATTCCCCAGATTTCTGTTTTAAGCCCTTCGGCTGGCATATTGTTGCAGCAACTGTTATCCACCATCTCAGGAGATCAGGATGTGAAACAGTTGTTGCTGATACTTTTCTACAACTCGCCCTGGGTGAAAGGCTTTCACACAGTGTGGGTCCTGAGGCAGGTTAAATAAAAACAACATGCAAGCAGGGTTTCCTTGGGAACCGCCCAACAGGTGGGAACTTTCTGAAAAAGGAGCTTTGAAGTAGCTTCAGCCCCAGTGGAGCTACCCCTCCAGTGGCTGCCAGGCTGGTTCTCACTGTGATTGTGAAGGCTACAGGCTTCAAGGCTACAGTCGAGCTGGAAGGGGGAAGGGGGTGGGAGTGGAGCCTGTTAAAAGCCTCAGAGCCCATTGTTTTCACAGAGATTCAGATGTTTTTTTGAATAAAGTCTCTCCAGACTTTGTCACTGTTCTATTTCTCTATGGAGGAGAGGGTTTACAGAGGTCCTTACTCTGCTATTATCACTGACATCTCTGTGTGTCGTCTCCTCAGGCATTTTCTGTATTTATCAAGCCCTATTTGGCAATAATAACATTTTTAAAGTAACTAATTCATAGCATTTCTGTTCCTCTTCATAAAGCATTCTTTGTCAGCAATTGGAATCATGAAATCCTTTTTGTATCTCAGTATGTAGGGAAGCAGGCGGAGGTGCATCCCCATGTTGGAGATGAGCAGACAGGCTCCAAAAGGTGAAGTGTTTTGCCCAATGCTGCCAGGTTACTCTCTTACTCTCAGTTGTGTGTTACTTCCCAGTTATTAGTTTCTCTTCTTCTGTCCAGTTGACTCAAGCAGGACTGGGATTGGGTATGTGAAAAAAAACAAGATAACAATATTTGATTTTTTAAAAAAATTTTTGTGAGAGATCACGAGCAACGGGAGAAGGGCAGAGAGAGTGAGAGTATTAAGCAGGCTCCATGCTCAGCAAGCACAGAGCCCAACATGGGGCTCGATCCCACAACCCTGGGATTACGACCTGAGCTGACATCAAGAGTCAGGTGCTCAAATGACTGAACCACTCAGGCGCCCTAATATTTGATTTTTTAAGTTTGTTTGTTTGTTTGTTTGTTTATTTATTTATTTAGCACAAGTGGGGGAATAACAGAGAGAGAGAGAAAGAGAGAGAGAGGGAAGGAGGGAGGAGGGAGAGAGAGAGAGAATGAGAGAGTATCCCAAGCAGCCTCCTCACTCTCAGTGCAGAGACCGATGTAGGGCTCGAGCTCACGAAATGTGAGATCATGACCTGAGCCAAAATCAAGAGTCGACCGCTTAACCAACTAAGCCACGCAGGTGCCCCTCTAATATTTGATTTTTTGAGTGCAGTTATGTGTTATACTGTAAGAAGTTTAATTAAAATAGTAAAGGGTTGGGACTTACATTCCATAGTCAGTTATCTTGATGTTGATCCTATTTGGTGTTTTGACCTGAACTCTTCCACATCCTCTAAATTATAGTTGTATCCATTTTGCATTTGGATGCCAAAGATTGCACACTGTACAGTGACTTTAAGCAAAGAACAAGAGACTTGTTCTCTATTTTTGGTATGCCGGTAATGCCATTACATATCTTGAACTCAGATCTGTCTTTTTTTAAAGTTAGGCCTTAGAAATCCTGCCTGTGTCCAACAGAGTAAGTTAACAGCAGCAGATTTAGTTAGATTGACAGCTACGTGTTTCCACATGAAGCTGTTTCCCATCTATCATCTGCTCTGTATCACTGACATGTATAGAAACAGAAACAAAGTTACCGACCATGTGGTTGATAGTTGGAAATGCCATCAACTCTCGATTACCAGGGATCGTGAGAGCGTTTCCTTCAGTCCCTTTGGCAATTTAGCGTGTCCTGGAGAGGGAGGTCAGAATATTAAAGGGAAGAAGAGCTCATACAGAGTGGAACTGAACCAGCAAGGCTTGCTGCAGGAGCTGGTACTTGAGCTGAACTTGGATGGAAGCGAAAGATCTCACTCGATGGGGAGGACAGGAGGTCACTCTCAGTGCATAGCACCAAGAGGGGACGACAGAGGAGCTGGGGGCAGTGACGGCGGCGCAGCAGTTGTAAGGTCTGCTGAAATCGGAGCTTCTTTCCTCTCCTTTGATTCTTTTTTAGTATTATGGCAGGAATCCCAGACACCGAGAGACAGAAACGGGTGAGGGGGTTTCCTGGTCTTATTGAGTGATGCTCCCAGCTCATTATCCAAAGTGGGGCTTCTCTGCCCTGGAAGGGCTCCCTTACAACAGAGCTGGAAAACAGAAGGCTTTGCCCTCGACTTGGAGCAAAGCCTCGGCAGCCTGCTGGGTGACTGAACCTCAGATGGGAGTGTTCTGACCCTTCTTTTGTGGATTCTTGGTGGCTTCCAGCCATACTCTTTTTTTTTTTTTTTTTTTAATGTTTGTTTATCATCGATGAGAGAGAGAGAGAGCGTGATCATGGGAGAGGCAAAGAGAAGGGGAGACACAGAATCTGAAGCAGCCTCCAGGCTCTGAGCTGTCAGCACAGAGCCTGACGCGGGGCTCGAACTCACGAACTGTGAGATCATGACCTGAGCCGAAGTCAGACGCCACCCAGGCGCCCCCCGCCATACTCTTTTATTACCCTGTCTGGGCTGTCAGACTGGCTTTCCCTGAGTATTTTAGAAATTAGGACACATGTATATTCTTAAGTCATTTAGAGTAACTACTGTTTCTAAACAACAGAGACTTTAAGTGACTTGCAGACCCTGCATGAAAATACATAAGCTAAAAAAACACCAACATACATAAGCTGTTTTTTTTTTTTAAGTCACGTATTAGTTCCTTATATCCTCTTTTAAGAATACACAAAAGTTGTAAACCACGAATCTCTTCTTCTCGTGAAATGTAAATCATTGCATGGTGTTGTCAGATCTTAGACCCTCTGAAAGTCATTCGCTTGAGTTGTCCAAAATTGCAGAGTTCCGGAGGGACTTAAGTGCCTTGCTGGGGAGTGTGGATTGGATCTAATAAAGAATTGACAAAACATCTCAACAAGAGAACACATACTCCTAAAACCAGGTCCTAAAAGGAGATTCTACCATCTTTGGGGCCCCTGGGTGGCTCAGCTGATTAAGCATCTGACTCTTGATTGAGCTCAGGTCATGACCTCATGGTTCATGAGTTCGAGCCCCACATTGTGCTCTGTGCTGGCAGCACGGAGCCAGCTTGGGATTTCTCTCCCCCCCCTCTCTCTTTGCCCCTCCCCACTTGTGCTCTCTCTCTGTCTCAAAATAAATAAATGAATTTTAAAAAAAAGAGAGAGATTCTACCATCTTTGTCCAGCTGTATGTATGTCATGAATAAGGATAATCATGTTCATCAGGAAAGGATGCATATCTTTATATTTAAAAAGTCATTATTATCTCTCTACTTAGCAAACTCCCCCAGCACCCTTAGGGTACTTAGAACCTATGAAAATGTAATGTGTACATGTGTCAGGGCCATGTATTATGTAATTACCCAGGAGGTGCAATAGGCTTTATGTAGACAGGTTGTTGCAGTGCTCAAATTCATTGTGATGGTATCTTTCTGGGGGTGGGGGGTAATTTAAAACACATTTTCCCGTTTAAGAAGGTCAAATTGTTTGTAGGGGAAAATATCCTTGTACCTTTTATAAGCTGCTTATACTCATAACACAGATGAACTTCCCAGCACATAAAGGGAATACTAGAAAACCCTGGCATGATTAAATATGCCCCCGGAGGATTAAGTTTTTCCACATATTTTTGAAGCCAGGCCTATGAATAATGTTTCAGCATTTAACTTCAGCTGCACATCCTGATTATGGGGGAGGCTTTCACTCCTACTGCTCTTGCTGTTCATTTTTCTGCTATTCACATTTGTAGCACTGCAGAATTACCCGTGGAAACATGGGCTTGAAATCGGAAAGATTAGGGGTGCCTGGGTGGCTTAGTCGGTTAAGCGTCCGACTTTCGCTTAGGTCATGACCTCGCGGTTTGTGGGTTCGAGCCCTGCGTCGGGCTCTGTGCTGACTGCCAGCTCAGAGCCTGGAGCCTGTTTCAGAGTCTGTGACTCCCTCTCTCTCTGACCCTCCCCTGCTCATGCTGTCTCTCTCTCTCTCTCCTAGAAATAAAATTAAAAAAAAATTAAAAAAAATGAAATCGGAAAGATTAATTAAGGTCCAACATAGTATCGTCTCTGGAATTATTCCAGTTTTTTTCCCAAAGTTTTTGTCCATTTCTCAGACCTGTTTCTTCATCTTTTTAAAAGAACTTTTAAATGTTTTTATTTATTTTTGAGAGAGAGACAGAGCATGAGTGGGGGAGGAACAGAGAGAGAGGGAGAAACAGAGTCTGAAGGAGGTCCCAGGCTCTGAGCTGTCAACACAGAGCTTGACGCAGGGCTCGAACTCATGAACCATGAGATCATTACCTGAGCTGAAGTCAGACACTTAACTGACTGAGCCACCCAGGTACCCCAGTTTCTTCTTTCACCTTACTGCAAACCTGGCCCAAGGTAGCTCATTGGTTCAGAAATAAGTGATCACTAAGCACACAGTATTCATCATTTTGAAAAAAATTGCTTAATTTTCATGCACATTTTCCCTAAGATAAAATTCTGGTTTGTAAAGAATCCCTTTATTACTGAGGGGTTCGGTTACTAAGTGCCTTCTCATCCAGGCATTGGGTGGTCTGATTAATTTACTGGGCTAATCCACCAAAGGCTTTGCTGTGTGTGCCTTGAGGCATCCTGGTCACCCTTTGCTCCTCCAGGGTCCCGGAGTACCTCTTCCCTCCAGCCCGCAGGTCTTACCTTACCTTCCTTGGCTCCTCCCAATGGGACTCAGCAGCCCCTTGATTTCCATGACCTCTGTGGCACCTTTACCCTGTCCCCAAGCTTAGCTAGGTCCTTAACCACATTTTCCCCAAAACTTCTATTTTTCTCTCCTGAGCAGGGACCTCTGCCTCCTTTCCCACATTCCCCACGCAGCTGTGCCAGAGCATCACCACCCCCCTCGGGCTCCATGGTCCACGTTGTCCCCTTCTCTGGTGGCGGATGACCTTGCTGCCTACTGCCACCCTCCAGAACTTCTCAGCCCCCAGCTCCCTAGTCTCCTAACTTACCACTGCAGCTGCTTTGCTTCCTGTGGCTGAAGGAGGGCTCCCCTCCTTCTACTCCAGCTCCATCAGGGCTTTAGAGGAGTTCTTCTTCTTCTGAAACCTTTCTCCAGCATTAGGGGGAAAACAGAGATTTTAATATTATTTAAAAATAATACATGCCCGTGGTTTTAAAAATTCAAGTAGCAGGGGCGCCTGGGTGACTTAGTCGGTTAAGCGTCCGACTTTCGCTTAGGTCATGATCTCGCGGTTCGTGGGTTCGAGCCCCACGTCGGGCTGTGTGCTGACTGCCAGTTCAGAGCCTGGAGCCTGTTTCAGTCTGTGACTCCCTCTCTCTCTAACCCTCCCCTGCTCACGCTGTCTCTCTCTCTCTCTCCTAAAAATAAATAAAACATTAAAAAAAAAAAATTCAAGTAGCATAAAAGCATTTACAGAGGTGACTACTTGACGCCAGTCACGTGTGTGTATTCTTCCAGAGATCTTATATACACGATCAAGCGTACACACAGGTCACATTTCCCTTTCTTCCTCTTTCCCCCTCTACCTTTATTTTAAAAACATTAATACTAGACACTTGGTCTGTACATTGCTTTTAATATATCCATATGTCGGGGCGCCTGGGTGGCTTAGTCGGTTAAGCGTCCGACTTTCGCTTAGGTCATGACCTCGCGGTTCGTGGGTTCGAGCCCCGCGTCGGGCTCTGTGCTGACTGCCAGCTCGGAGCCTGGAGCCTGTTTCAGTCTGTGACTCCCTCTCTCTCTGACCCTCCCCTGCTCACGCTTTCTTCCTCTCTCCTAGAAATAAATAAAACATTTAAAAAAAATATATATATCCATATGTCTTGGAAATAAGTTTATATCAATACTGTAAAGCTACCGCATCCTTTTAATGGATCTAGACTGTGCCCTTGATTGTAAATGCACCATAATTTTGTTCATCAGTGCCCCATTAAAGCGTCATTGCTTCTCATCTTTTGTGGCCGCCATGTTTCAATGAGCATCGTTCCATGTCAATTCTTTTTTGCCCCTGGACAACTATGTCTGTGTGAAAGGGCTTTGAAGTGGAATTGCTGGATCAAAGGGTTTATACATTGTTATTTCTGAATGGAGGAATTTGGAAATTTATTTATTTATTTATTATTTGTTTGTTTATGAATGATGACTTTGTTCATAACTGCCAACGCTTAGGAGCAAACCAACCTTTCAGTGGGTAAATGGATAAACTGTAGTACATACAAAAACAGGGTATTACTTATCACTAAAAAAAAAAAAGAGCTACTGAGCCATGAAAAGACATGGCAGAACCTTAAACGCATATCACCAAGTGAAAGAAGCCCGTCTGAAAAGGCTACATACTGTATGACGGTCTGGAAAAGGCACAGTTATAGAGACAGTAAAAGTGTCAGTGGTAGTCAGGGTAGGGTGGGTGGGAGATACCTAGATGGAGCACAGGGGATTTTTAGGGCAGTGAAAATACAGTGACGGATGTACATTTGTTCCTTTTTTTTTCTTCTGGTTTTCTATTTCCGGTGTTACTGCTTCTCCAGCCTTTCTCTTCATGTGTAATTCATTTCTTGGATTTCTCTTCAGTGTCTGCTGTCTTTTTGATACGTTCATCTCTTCATTTCTTCTGAGTTTGGAGAGACTTTCTGAGACATTCTGCCTTATTGTTTCTAATTTTCACAATTCCTGTGATCTTTGAATTTTTAAATATGATAATCATCATTATTTTTTCTTCTAAGAACTCATAATCTATAAATGTAATCATACAGTACATATTGCTTCTCTCTTCTTTTGTTTAACATTATGTTTGTGAGAGTTACCTATGTTGTTAGGTAGATGTAATTTGTTTTCATTGCCAAGTAGTATTCCATTGCATAAATATACCAGTTTGTTCATTCATTCTACTGTTGATGGACATTTGAATAGTATCTAGTTTGAACTGTCATGAATGGTGCTACTACAGACACTTTCGGTCTTCTGATGCACAATTGCGTACGTTTTGTTACTGGGACATATATCTAGGAATATAATTGCTTGATCAGAGGACATGTAAGTGTTAAGACTCCAAAGTAGCTCTCAGTTTGCATTCCCATGACAATCCAGGTTTTTCCACCTTCTTGCCAGTACTGGGTAACTTCTTTCTAATTTTAGCCATTTTAGTGGGTTAAAGCATGATTTCATTATGGTTTTAGTTTTCATTTCCCTAATCACTTGTGATGTTGAGCAACTTTTCATATGTTTATTGGCCATTTGGATATCTTCTGTTGTGACATGCCTGGTGAAATTTATTTTGACCTTTTAAACTATTCTGCTTTTTACAAACATGGCTAGCCCCTAGATCACATTTCCCATCCATTTGTCCCTCTTTGCCTTTATCCTTTTTATTATTTTTCTTGACTCTTCTCTGGCCTATAATTTTTTTTCCTAACAAGTGATCTTTAGAATCAGGTAACCATAGCTTTTCTAGAATTTGTACTGAATTTGCATGAGTGTTAAATTTTATTTGAGAAAAATTGTGTCTGACTTGGAAGACGATATTGTCATTCTTTCTGAGAAGGGAAAAATGATACATTATAGCCCTCCCGATTTTCGCCCACCCCATTGCAGTATTATCTTCATATTTGATTCTAGTTTTAGTTTCATTTTTGATAGGTGCTTGTAGAAGTGAAAATTTTAGGATATGCTTTTTAAACCTACAACCCCCTTTTAACAAAAATTAATGTTTTACAGGTTCTTGATCAGTATGAACGAGAAGGATTTAATTTCCTGGCAAAGGTGTTTAATTCTTCACATTCCTTCTTAGAAGACTTGACCGGTCTCACATTGCTGCATCAAGAGACCCAGGCTGCTGAGGTAAGAAAGAAGCAAGCTTTCCGTACTGAGGACTCATGTGTCTGAAACCTATTTGATACTCAGATTTATGGAAAAGTAAGGAAGCGGTTAATTATGACTTTTTCCCCTTAGAACAAACATCACTAAATAATTATCAGAGAAGAAAGGAACTTCTGCAATTGCTGGATGCTCATGTGTGCAGATTGTTGTTTAGTAGGTGTACATTGTATGTAATTAAAGGGAGTATAGGTTATTGATTTCCAAGCACTTCTGGTCCTTTCTGAAGAACAGTATGTGTGTAGCCATTGGAGAGTTGGCTCTAATGTCCACACATCAGAATGTAAGACAGGGAAGACTGGGCTCCGGCCATGTTCCCAGAGAATATGCCTGGCTTTTATTTCATGATTGGATACATCTTCTTAGGCCACTGAACCCTCCCACAAATGGCTTCTCCAGTCACAACCTGAGATAGTTAGGCTTTGCTTGTCAATTAGAATATATTGCAAATCTTAATTTCCTGGGAAGAAGTTCTTAAGAAAATACGTGGCCTGTCTTAGCATTTCCACATGCCACATAAGGAAAACCTTGCGTGCCTGTATCCTGCGGGAGTGGAATGCTTGTGAAGAGACCTTGAATCCTATCATCCTGTTTATTGACGACCGCCCCATTCCCACCCCTGCCCAGGGTTGCGTGTCTTCACCGTTGGGGCAGGCCCAGTGGTCAGTGAGTAGACATTGAGGCCCAATACTGGACTCACTGGTGGCAAACTAAGCCTGCTGTTTGGAAGATTGGAGCTAACCTGGAGTAAAGGGCGGAACTACCAGAATCAAATCCTTGGAAGCTTTGAGCAGATTGGGGCAAGAGATTTAGGTGCACCAGGCAGGCAACAGAGCACATCTCTAGTACTACTTTTAAAACTGAAATCAGTACTGGGGTGCCTGGTTGGCTTAGTCGGAAGAGCATGTGACTCCTGATCTGGGAGTTATGAGTTTGGGCACTACGTGGGGTGTAGAGATTATTTAAGTAAATAAAACTTTAAAAAGAAACTGAAACCAGTGCTTCTTTAACTTGCCTTTGTTTGCTCTGGGCAGTCGGTAGATAGAGTATCCAACTTACAACCAACTTTGCTGAACTTTAAGAGAATTTGAGATTTTCCCCAGAACTGTGACTGGTACCCAGACAGAGTTCAGAACACTGTGTCGGTCATGGCCACTGTATTATCCTTTGAGCAGCCCTGTACTGCCTGATGATAAGGTGAAAATAACTTACAGGTCTTTTCCACCATGCAGTGTTTGATTAGTTGGCTGGGGGAATATTTCTCCCCAGCTAAGAACAATTCATATACTTCTCTTCTGTTGGCTAGATGCATTGCAACTTGAAATTGATCCCCAACCTCACCCTTTAAAACAGAGCCGATGCTAGGATAATGGGCAGATTCCTTGATGAAATCTGGCTTCTTTGGCATTTCAGTTGCATTAATAGCCTTTCCAAAGACCCAAGAAGAGAAGGGGAAGTTTAAGAGAGCAATAGTGACTAAATAGCCAGTGGGGTAGGAGAGAACATGGTTTCATCCACAAGCTTGAGATTTCTTTCTGAAAATTTCCTACATTACATTTTATCAATATGTTTGGAATCATAAGCCACACATCAAGTTTTTGATGAGAAATGGTAGACTGTTTGGTCTGTGAACCAGATATGGCTTGCAGGTGTGTTTTGTTGGCTTGCCCTGTATGTTAAATTCTGAATAAAGTCAGCATTTAAACCTCAAGAGTTTTACATAAAAATCTGAATTTTCCCATTTCTAGCTTCTTTGGAAAATAAGATCCGGCAGGCTGAGGCCTGCATTTCTTACTAGTGATGGTCAGCTGGAACCAGGATGAAAATTTTATAGATGAATAATGCACTTTTTATGAAACTTAAAGATATAAAAAATATTCTGCATGAAAAGGAAATCTTCCACACTTGTCCCTTACCACCCAGTTCCCTTCCTAGAGACAAATACTGTCATTGTGTTTGGCCAAAGGTATTTTCTCTGTGATATTCTCCATTTAAATGATGCTCTTGAGCTAATGACCCTTCCAGGTATTGGAATTTGGAATCCTTCTTAGAGAAGGATGGTTCTTTCTCTTAACAAGCTCAAAATAGGGCTGTGGCTCTTTTAAATTAAAAACATTTTTATTATTTCATTTTATTTTTCATCATAATAAGCATACTCGATCACCCCCATGCTCTATCTCTATTTCTCCCATGCCCCCAGCCACCTCCCCTTTGGTAACCGTCACTTCTCTATAGTCTGTTTCCTGGTTTGTCTCTCTCTCTCTCTCTCCTTTGTTTTTGTTTCATTTCTTAAATCCCTCATATGAGCGAGATCATATGGTATTTGTCTTTTCTGCTTGACTGACTTCACTTCCCATTATACTTTCTCGCTCTATCCATATTGTTACAAATGGTAAGACGTCATTCTTTCATGGCTGAATGCTATTCTACTGTATATATACCACATCTTCTTTATCCGTCCATCTGTCAGTGGGCGCTTGGGCTGCTTCCATAGTTTGGCTCTTAGAAATAATGATGCAGTAACACAGGGGTGCATATATCCCTTTCAATGAATGCTTTTGAAATTGTGGGGTAAATAACCAGTAGTGCAATTAATGGATTATAGGGTAGTTCTGTTTTTAATATTTTGAAGAACCTCCCTATACTGTCTTCCACAGTAGCTGCACCAGTTTGCATTCCCACCAACAGTGCACAAGAGTTTTTTTCTCCACATCCTCACCAGCACTTGTCTCTTATGTTTTTGATTTTCACCATTCTGACAGATGTGAGGTGACATCTCGTTGCGTATTGATTTGCGTCTCCCTGATGATGAGTGACGTTGAACACGTTTTCATGTGTCTATTGACCATCTCGGTGTCATCTTTGGAGAAATACCTCTTCATATCTTCTGTCCATTTTTTAATTGGATTATTTGTTTTTTTGGGGTATTAAGTTGTATCACTTCTTTATATATTTTGGATACTAACCCTTTACTGAATATGTCATTGGCAAATACCTTCTGCCGTTCATTAGGTTGTCTTTTAATTTTGTAGATTGTTTCCTTCTCTATGCAGTAGCTTTTTATTTTGATGCAGTCCCAATAGTTTATTTTTGCTTTTATTTCCTTTGCCTCAAGAGACAGACCTAGAAAACTGTTGCTACACCCCATCTTGGAGAGATTAATGCCTATGCTCTGCTCAAGAATTTTTATGTTTTAGGTCTCATATTTAGTTCTATAATCCATTTTGAGTTTATTCTTGCGCTATGATGAAAGAGAGTGGTCTAGTTTCATTCTTTTGCATGTAGCTATCCAGTTTTCCCAGCACTTGAAGAGACTGTATTTTCCCTGTTGCATATTCTTGCCTCCTTTGTCAAAGCTCAGTTGACCACATAGTGTTTTTTTTCCTGGGGTTTATATTCTCTTTAATTGATCTGCATGTCTATTTTATGCCATACTGTTTTAATTACTACCACTTTGAAATAGAACTTGAAATATAGAATTGTAATACCTCCAGTTTTGCTTTGCTTTTCAAGATTGCTTTGGCTATTTGAGGTCTTTTGTGGTTCCATACAAGTTTTATTCATTCATTCATTCATTCATAGGTTATTGTCAAGTTGGTTTCCATATAACACCCAGTGCTCATCCCAACATGTGCCCTCCTCCATGCCCATCACCACTATTCTCCTCTCCTCCACCCCCATCAACCCTTGGTTTGTTCTTGGTATTTAAGAGTCTCTTATGATTTGCCTCCCTTCCTCTCCTTAACTATTTTTCTCCCTTCCCTCCCCCACGCTCCTCTGTTAAGTTTCTCCTGTTCCACATATGAGTGAAAACATACGGTATCTGTCCTTCTCTGCCTGAATTATTTCACTCAGCATAACCCCCTCGACTTCCATCCATGTTGCTACAAGTGGCCAGATTTCATTCTTTCTCATTGCCATGTAGTATTCCATTTTATAGATAAACCACATCTTCTTGATCCATTCGTCCGTTGATGCACATTTAGGCTCTTTCCATGATTTGGCTATTGTTGAGAGTACTGCTATGAACATTGGGGTCCATGTGCCCCTATGCATCAGCACTCCTGTATCCCTTGAGTAAATCCCTAGCAGTGCTATTGCTGGGTCGTAGGGGAGTTCTATTGTTAATTTTTTGAGGAATCTCCACACTGTTTTCCAGAGGGGCTGCACCAGCTTACATTCCCACCAGCGGTGTAGGAGGGTGCCCGTTTCTCCACATCCTCGCCAGCATCTAGAGTCTCCTGATTTGTTCATTTTAGCGACTCTGACTGGCATGAGGTGGTATCTCAGTGTGGTTTTGATCTGTGTTTCCTTGATGATGAGGGATGCTGAACATCATTTCATGTGTCTGTTGGCCATCTGGATGTCCTCTTTGGAGAAGTGTCTGTTCATACCTTCTGCCCATTTCTTCACTGGATTATTTGTTTTTTGGGTGTGGAGTTTGGTGAGTTCCTTATAGATTTTGGATACTAGCCCTTTGTCCTATATATCATTTGCAACTACCTTTTCCCATTCCGTAGATTGCCTATTATTAGTTTTGTTGATTGTTTCCTTTGTTGTGCAGGAGCTTTTTATCTTGATGAGGCCCCAATCATTCATTTTTGCTCTTGATTCCCTTGCCTTTGGGGATGTGTCAAGTAAGAAATTGCTGCGGTTGAGGTCAAGGAGGTTGTTTCTAGCTTTTTCCTCTAGGGTTTTGATGGTTTCCTGTCTCACATTCAGTTCCTTCATCCATTTTCAATTCATTTTTGTGTCCATACAAATTTTAGGATTGTGTGGTCTAGTTCTGTGAAAAATGCTATTGGTATTTTGATAGGGATTGCACTAAATCTGTAGATTGTTTTGGATAGTAATGTAGACATTTTAACAATATTTGTTCTTCCAACCCATGAGCATGGAATGTCTTTCCATTTCTGTGCAGCATCTTGAACTTCTTTCATCAGTGTTTTATGGTTTTCAGAGTTCAGCTCTTTCACCTCCTTGGTGAAGTTAATTCCTAGAGATTTTGTTGTTTTTGGTGCAATCCTAAATGGGATTGTTTCCTTATTTTCTCTTCTGCTGCTTCATTATTAGTGTATAAGAATGCAACAGATTCCTGTACATTGACTGTGTCCTGCAGCTTTACTGAATTCATTTATCAGTTCTAGTAGTTTTTTGGGGGAAATCTTTTGGGTTTCTCATATAGAGTATCTTATCATCTACAAACAGAGTAGATCTAACCAGTTTGGATGCCTTTATTTCTTTACGTTGTCTAATTACTGTGGCTAGTACTTCCTGTACTATGTTGAATAAAAGTGGTGAGAGTGGACATCCTTGTCTCGTTCCTGACTTTAAGGGAAAAGCTCTTGTTTCTTCACTGTTAAGTATGATGTTGGCTGTAGGCTTTTAATAGGAGACTTTTATTAGGTTGAGATATGTTTTTATTTATTTATTTATTTTTAAAATTTTTTTTGTTTTATTTATTTCTGAGAGAGAGAGAGAGAGAAAGACAGCATGAACAGGGCAGGGTCAGAGAAAGAGGGAGACACAGAATCTGAAACAGGCTCCAGGCTCTGAGCTAGCTGTCAGCACAGAGCCTGACGCAGGGCTTGAACCCATGAACTGTGAGGTCATGACCTGAGCCGAAGTCGGACACTTAACCAACTGAGCCACCCAGGCGCCCCATGTTTGTTTGTTTTTTTTATTGTGAATGGATATTATACTTCATCAAATGCTTTTCCTGCATCTATTGAAATTATGATAAAGTTTTTATCTTTTTTGATGTGACGTATCATGTTGATTGTTTTGTGAATTTTGAGCTACCTTTGCATCCTGGAAATAAATCCCACCTAATTGTGGTGTATGATTTTTGTTGTTGTTGTTGTTGTTGTATTGTTGGATTTGGTTTACTCGTATTTTGTCGGAGATTTTTGCATCTATATCCATGAAAGATATTTGGCTGTAATTCTCTTTTCTTATAGCATCCTTTTCTGGTTGTGGTGTCAGGTTGGTACTGGCCTCATAGAATGAATTTAGAAGTTTTCCTTCCTCTTTTATTTTTTGGAATAGTTTGAGAATAAGTATTAACTCTTTTTAAAATGTTTGGTAGAATTCACCTGTGCCGTCCTGTATTTTTTTGTTAGGGTTTTTTTGGTTACTGATTCAATTGCAGGTAATTAGTCTGTTGAAATTTTCTGTTTCTTCCTGCTTCAGTTTTGTGAGGTTCTGTGTTACTAGGAATGTATCCATTTCTTCTGAGTTGTCCAATTTTTTGGCATATGGGTTTTCACAACATTCTCTTACAATTATTTGTACTTCTGTGGTGTTGCTGGTCGTTTCCCTTCTTTGATTAGTGACTTTGTTTAATTGGGTTCTCTCTTTCTCCCTCTTTTTAATTAGTCTGACTAGAAATTTATCAATTTTGTTGATCTTTTCAGAGAACCAGCTCCTGGCTTCATTGACTTGTTTGATTGTTTTTTTTAGTTTCTGTATCATTTATTTCTGCTCTAATCGTTATTATTTCCTCCCTTTAGCCGGGTTTGGGTTTTGTTCTCCTTTCTCCAGCTCTGTTAGGTGTAAGTTTAGGTTGCTTACGTGGCATCATTCTTGCTTCCTGATGTAGGTCTGTACTCCTGTAGACTTCCCTCTTAGAGCCACTTTTGCTGCATCCCAAAGGTTTCCACCGCTGTGTTTTCATTTTTACTTGTTTCCATGTAATTTTCAATTTCTTCTTTGATTTCTTGGTTGACCCATTCATTGTTTAGTAACATGTTATTTAAGTCCATGTGTTTATGCTCTTTCCAGATTTTTTTCTTGTGATTGATTTCTGGTTTCATAACATTGTGGTCAGAAAACATGTATGGTATGAATTTTGATTTTTTTGAATTTTTTGAGACTTGTTTCATGGCCTAGTATGTGATCTATTGTGGAGAATGGTCCATGTGCACTTGAAAAGCATGCATGTTCTGCTGTTTGAGGATGGAATGTTCTGGGTATGTCTGAAATCCATCTGGTCCAGTGTGTCATTCAAAGCCATTGTTGCCTTGTTGATTTTTTGTTTGGATAATGTGTCCATCCACGTAAGTGGGGTATTAAAGTCCCCAGCTATTACTATCGATTATTTCCTTTGTGTTTGTTATTAACTATTTTATGTTTATCAGTGCTCTAAATAGGACTGTGTTTTAAGGTAATGCTCAGTAGAGGACCTCATAACAATAAAACTCATTGCTCTACTTACATGATTTTACATTACTGTGAAAAATATGTATGTGTAAATAAACATGCATATCAAAAATATGTACATATCTGTGTGAAGGTAGTATTTTGATTTATGTATTTAGTTCCCAGTGCATTAACAGATGTCAAGTAATGAAAATACAAAATTCTGTATCCCATATAGAAAGGTCCCAATTTATTTATTGTAGCAATGCAATCAAGAATGCCAAATTCTCATTGTGGGCTGTTTTTATGCCTCAACCCTTGAATTGCAAAAGATTCAACCAAGTAATTATATATGACTATATCATTTTATATCTGGTTTATAAAATATGTATTTGTACAAATATTGTTTTTTATGACAAGAATTACTGAACATCTTTAAAATATTTGATAGCAGGCACTCTGCTAGTAGCTGAATACAGAAATTAACGAGATGAACTCGTAGTCTAATATAGGAAACAGATGTAATTAGTGCACTCTAATATCATCAAAAGGATTTTAGTCATTTATATATATTAAGTACTCAGAGAGTAGTTACTCCTGCCTTGGAGAGTAGGATGCCAAGGAAAGCCTTATACATTAGGGAACAAGTTTGCAGTTAAATTTTAAAATTTAATTAATTTTTGTAATTTAATATTTTATTGCACTATAATTGACATACATTATATTAGTGTCAGGTGTTCAGTGTAATGATTTGATATTTGTATATATTTCAAAATGATCACCACAATAAGTCTAGTTAACATCCATCACCAGTTATTTGTGTTTTTTTTTAAAAATTTTTTCTCAGCTGGCTTTTTTTTTTTTTTAATTTAAATTTGACTTAACATACCATGCAATATTGGTTTCAGTAGTAGATTTCAGGATTCATTGCTCACCCAGTGCTTAGCACAAAAAGTGCCCTCCTTAGTACCCATCACCCATCTAGCCCATTTCCCACCCACCTCCTCCTGTCAACTCATAGTTTGTTCTCTATCATTGAGTCTCTTGTGGTTCATTTCCCTCTCTTCTGTCTCCCCTACCTCCTTCTCATATGTTCGTCTGTTTTGTTTTTTTAAATTCCACATACGAGTGAAATCATAAGGTATTTGTCTTTCTCTGACTTATTTTGCTTAGCATAATACATTCTAGCTCCATCTGTGTCATTGCAAATGGCAAGATTTCATTCTTTTTGATGGCTGATTAATATTCTAGTTTATGTATATACCACGTCCTCCTCATCCATTCATCAGTCAATGGGCATTTGGGTTCTCTCCATACTTTGGCTATTGTTGATAGTGCTGCTATAAACATTGGGGTGTCTGTGCCTCTTTGAATCTGTATTTTTGTATCCTTTGGATAAATTCCTAGTGGCGCTATTGCTGGACCGTAGGGTGGTTCTATTTTTAGTTTTTTGAGGACCCTCCTTACTATCCTCCAGAATGGCTGCACCAGTTTGCATTCCCACAACAGTGCAAGAGGGCTCCCCTTCCTCCACATCCTCTGTCAACACCTGTTATTTCTGGTGTTGTTAATTTTAGCCATTCTGACAGGTGTGAGGTGGTATCTCATGGTGACTTTGATTTGTATTTCCCTGCTTGTGAGTGAGGTTGAGCATCTTTTCCTGTGTCTGTTGACCATCTGGATGCCTTCTTTGGAAGAGTGTCTATTCATGTCTTCTGCCCATTTCTTCACTGGGTTGTTTGGTTTTTGGGTGTTGTGTTTGATAAGTTCTTTATAGATTTATAGAAGTTCTCCAGTTATTTTAAAGGATGAGTAGGGTATCTTTAAAAATGGGGAAGGATGGGGCACCTGGGTGGCTCAGTCGGTTGAGTGTCCTTCTTTAGCTCAGGTCATGATCTTGTGGTTCATGGGTTCAAGCCCCACATTAGGCTCACTGCTGCCTGTCAGCGCAGAGCCTGCTTTGGATCCTCTGTCCCCTTCTCCTTGCCCCTCCCCCACTTTTGCTCTCCCAAAAATAAATAGATACTTTAAAAAAAATAAAGAGTAGGGAAAGAGGAAGGAAGTAGGGGAGGGCATTCTAGGCCGAATAAAGGTCTCAGAAGCTAAGAGTCTTTAGTGAGTTACTTAGAATCATGAGCAGGTAGTCGGAGCCGGAATTATCTGAAATCAGATAAGGTGTTCTTTTCTAAATAACAGCTTTATTGAGTTGTAATTCATATACCATGAAACGTACCTCTTAAAAAAGTGTACAATTCTGTGGTTTTTAGTGTATTCAGAATTGTTCTGCTACTCTTAGTACTAAGTTTAGAACATTTTCATCACCCAGAAACAAACTCCATGCTCATTAAACAGTCCCTCCTCATTCCCCATCCTTCCGCGCCTGGCAGCACTACCGTGCCTTCTGTCGGTGCGGATTTGCCTATTCTTGACATGTCATGTAAATGAAACCAAACTATATGGGACCTTTTGTGTCTGCTGTCTTTAATTTAGCCTGATGTTTTCAACGCTCATCCATGTTGTAGCAAGATAATTCTTTCTTTATTAAAGAAGGAAAAGTCTTGATGCTATTAGACAGTCCCCTCTGCTTTTAACACCTGTTGTCTGTCTCCCCCCAAATAGACGCTTTATGAAGGAAGAATGCAAAGCTGATCCTACTTGAGACGACAAATCCCTTTCTTTTCATAAAAGGGAGCACAGAAATATGGATTAGAAGATTATATTCAAGGCAGATTGACCCAGATTTAGTGAGACTGGCTAATGCAAGCCAGTTTTTGCACCCACTTTTCTTCTATCATCAAATAGCCCCAGATGATTGCCATTATTTTAATCTAGGTGACTAGTGTAATCATAGCGCTGTTGAGATTGAGATTAACAGACAAATCACCAGTTTATTTTCTCTTGGAGAATCACCAGTCGAGGTGCAAGGTGCAGAGTAGGGACCGGAGTGTGGTGATGGGCACGGGGGGCGGACAGATTAGGCTTATGAAGATGAGATTTGTTTGTGGGTAACGGTGCTTTTGAGGTAATGGAATAAATGAGTGGAAATGACTGAACAGTGTTCACGTTAGGATGGTGATAGATCTTGGATGAAAAAAAGGAAGAGTGGGATGCAACAAAAAGTGTTTAAATGGGAAATATGTGTGGTAGGTTAATTTTTTTTCTTGAGTTGCAACTTGAAAAATACTCCCCTCATAAATGTTTTTGCGGTGTCACGTTTCCTAATGAAGGGTCTTGGACAGAGACCCATGTCCTTTGTCTGCAGCTCATCTAGGTTCCAAGTTACAGTTACGTTCTGCCCACGAGATATTAGCAAGCTCCATGGAGGAAAGCCTTCCACTCAGCTTTTGCCCTCTTACCATGTTGCCATCCAAATAAGGAGTTTTGTGTGAAGTTCTGATCTTTATAAAAATACATTTTTTAAAAAAATTAAAATCCAAGTTAGTTAACATATAGTGTAATAATGGTTTCAGGAGTAGACTTTAGTGATTCATCACTTACGTATAACGCCCAGTGCTCATCCCAACAAATGCCCTCCTTAATGCCCCTCACTTATTTGGCCCATCCCTCCACCCACAACCCTCCAGCAGCCCTCAGTTTGTTCTCTGTATTTAAGTGTCTCTTACAGTTTGCCTCCCATTCTGTTTTTTATCTTATTTTTCCTTCCCTTCCCCTAGGTTCGTCTGTTTTGTTTCTTAAGTTCCACATATGAGTGAAACCATATGGCATTTATCTTTCTCTGACTTAGTTTGCTTAGCATAATACACTCTAGTTCCATCCACGTTGTTGCAAATGGCAGGATTTCATTTCTTTTGGATCGCTGAGTAATATTCCATTGTGTGTGTGTAGGCATATGTATACACATACACATATATACATATGTATACATATGCATACACACCACACCTTCTTTATCCATTTATCAATTGATGGACATTTGGACTCTGTCCATAATTTGGCTATTATTGTTAGGGCTGCTATAAACATTGGGGTGCATGTGCCCTTCAAATCAGCATTTTTGTGTCCTTTGGATAAATACCTAGTAGTGCAACTGCTGGGTCATAGGGTGGCTATATTTTTAATTTTTTGAGGAATTTCCATACTCTCCCAGAGTGGCTGTACCAGCTTGTATTCCTACCAGTAGTGCAAAAGTGTTACCCTTTCTCCTCATCCTTGCCAGTATGTGTCATTTCCTGAGTTGTTAATTAGCCATTCTGACAGGTATCTCATCGTGGTTTTGATTTATATTTCCCTGGTGATGAGTGATGTTGAAAAGACACAACTTTTCATGTGTCCATTAGCCATCTGGGTATCTTCTTGCAAAAAGTGTTTGTTCATGTCTTTTGCCCATTTCTTCACTGGATTACTTGTATAGATTTTGGATACTAACACTTTATTGGATATGTCATCTTTAAATATGTGAGGTTTTGATCTCTACTTTCAAGAGCCTTTTTGAGAATGGATTTGGATACTTGGAGATTGATCCTAGTTCCCTATTGCTCATCCTTATCTATTACCCCAGTTGGAACAAAAGGAAATGACCTTAAAATTGATGAAGCACAAGATAGATGTCTAAGTCATGAAGCTGTTGAATTGCTTACCAAATGCTTTTAAAATTGCAGAATTTGTTGAAGAATGGCTCAGTCTAAATCAAACATGCAAATGACTTAGCCATCTTTTCATAAAATTTGCTGTGATTTATCTTCTGTGGAAAATGCCAAATAATTTTCAAACATGGTCCAAGTACAGCGAAAAGACTGATTCATAAGAGAATTAATAAAGGAGGCTATATCCTTGAGAAATTCAAATAATGGAATTCCACAACCCAATTTCCCTGAAACACTTGATTCTCATTTTTTAAGGTTTGCAAGTTCTGTAATTCCAGGATTAATGGCAGGCTGTGTTTTCTTCCTTTGGCGTGACTATATTGTCAGTATTTGATGCTGTGTCATGCAGTTATGATTTCAGGAATGTAGTTACAGCAGTTAATTAAGATAATTTGCATGTTTATCAACTGTTTGCTAGGCAAAACTATTTCTGCAGAATCAGAGATTAATGAAGGATCGTTAAAAAAATAACCTTCAATGCCAACTATAACATAAGATGTAAAATCATGAACTGACTGGCAGAAATAAACAAGGCTGAGCTGAAGGGTTGATTGAGAATTAAAACTCAGATTCTGACTCATCTACTACAGAATTTGGAATTCTAGAAAATAAAGTGCCCATTTCTCTCATAGTGGGGAAAGTCATATGAGAAACATTATAGTCATGTGATATGACCTCATTGGCATGACAATTTACTATTCAGCAAAGTAAATAACACAATTAACAAGCGTTTCTGCTGGGCCTTTTACACTTACGCTGAGTTTTTGGCCTCTCCCCCTCACAGATGGTTTTGATTTGGTTCCTGTGGAATATTTTTTTTTGTTTTGTTTTGTATTTAACAACAGTCAGATATTTATGTACAGCTTCATCAAGAGACTCTGATGACAAATATGCCTTTGGAGGCCAGTAGAAGCTGTGGGAAAGCCCCATGTCAGCACTTAGACCTGTTTCCAATGGAGAGAAATCACTGCGGAGGCTGACCTAGCCTGCTCGTGAATCCAGTTCTCTTTTCCCAAGGCCTTCTGCAAGCCCACTTCCGACCCACACTGGCCCATCCAGAGCCTGGATCCCGCCTTGAGTTTTCCTTATGTAGGGGTCCCTTGAGACACAGCCTTGGCCTTGTCTCCTAATTGAGGGGGAAAGGCAGAAACAGCGAGCAGAAAGCCATTTAATTCTTCGATTGGAAACTAGAGCCTGGCTTTTGAAATAAGGCTTGGCAGTATCCCTTCAGAACTCACTTTATAAAATGAATCCCTTTTATTTGTTGTCAGAGTTATCTACATGGATTTGAGATGTTTGGTAAGTTGGTGTTGGGGAAGGATCCAGTTGGAGGATAAGTAATGAAGCTTGGGCAGAGTCTCTTTCCTTCCAAAGAGCACTCTTGGATGGCATAACGCACTTGGAGGTCTACGGGAGAGAGAAGAAGGGAATCAGACATGCTAAAAGCAGAGTTAAAACAGTTAATAAGTAAGAGAACACGATAACTGCGGCCTTCTTAAATCTGAGTCCTTATTTTGCGAGTGTTCTCCTGGGTATTTGGGTAAATAACTTCCACATTTTGTACATCAGCTTCCTCACTTAAAGGGATTGAACCATTTGTGAAATCCTTTGCAGCTCAAATAATTCAGTGGTTTTGTTACAAAGATAGCTGGTATGACCAAGAAGCAAAAAGATGGCCCATTTTTATGTCAGAATGTTTTAAAGTGTTTCAAGATGATTACTTTCTATGTGTTTTATTGCTCTTCTCTGATATCTATCCTATCCGGGTTGTCACTGCTAAAAACATCTTTTGTTGCATTCTTTTGAGATTTAGATCTACTTTGAGCCATAAAATTATGTTTCTCATACTTTATTATTGGTTGGTGTGTATAGCGGACTATATAAATCCAATATGGTGTAAGCCAGCCTAATAACTCACCTCATTGTCCAGTCTTGGTGCGCTGGGCTTTTGGCTTTTTTATAAAGTCACTTATAATTGAGTGTGTTCCCTAAATCTGCCACTCATGACCTCTTGGTACAGCTTTCAGAGATGAAGTCGTAAGCCTTCAGTAATGGCACCATCTTTAGAATGTTGAATGCATAATATCCAAGCATATTCTTTAAAAATAAGCCATATTACATTATGACACTTAAGGTGAGTGAGTAGCCTGAACCGAAGGCCTGAGTCCACATCCCAGCCCCCACAAAAAGCCAAGACTGCCCCCTTTCAACTGTCTGCATTGTGCACAGCACAACCGTGTGCAGCAGCCCTGTGTGAGACCTGGGGTCGTTTACCTAATTTCATTGAGTTTCATTTTCTTCATTTGTAGAATCGGTTCTGTAATTCCTACTCCTCACAACCACTGTGAGCATTAAATAAGAAAGTACCCAAAAAAGAAAAGACAAATTGGAGTACCTCAAAATGTAAAACTTTGTGCTTTAAATAGTTTTTTTGCAAGCCATTTCTGATATATCCTACATCAGAAATCCTCGCAACTTAAAAATAAAAAGGCATACCCCCAATTAAAAATTGGGCAATGGATTTAAATAGACATGTCTCAAAAAAGGATATACACATGTCCAGTAAGTACGTGAAAAGATATCCAACGTCATTAGCCATCAGGGAAATGAAAATCAAAACGACTGCGGTACCACTTCATACCTACTGAGGCGGCCTTAATCACAAAGACAGACGGTAATAAGTGCTGCCGAGGTTGTGAAGGAACTGGGCCCCTCGTACATTGCTGGTGGGAATGTAAAATACAGCGCAGCCACTGCACAAAACAGTCCTGAAGTTCCTCAAAAAGTTAAACACAGCGTTTCCACATGGCTCTGCAATTCCACCCCGAGGTGTAAAACCCAGAGACGTGAAAACATACGTTCATCTGTATACTGTTCACACGTATACTGTTGTTCATAACAACATATTGTATTTATAATAGCCCCCAGGTGGAAACAACCCAGAGGTCCATCTAGTGAATGGATCAATAAAACGTGGGTGTTACACTGGAAAACACGGGAATATTATCTGGCAATAAAAAGGAAAGAACTGCCGACACACACTGTAACAGACAAGCCTGTTGAGGGAAAGAAGCTAGTCACCAACGGTTGTGTATTACAGCATCTCATTATTATGAAATGTCCAGAATTTTAAAACCCCTAGAGGCAGAAAGTAGGTTCAGGGTTGCCAGGGAATGGGGGTACGGGCTAGGGAAAGAACTGAGGAATGACTGTATGGTAAGGGTTTTTTCTGGAGGTGATGTCCTAATCGTAGATTGTGGTGATGGCTGCACAGCTGTGAAGATCCTAAAACCACTGTGTACACTGTAAGTGGGTGAATTGTATGGTATGCGAATTGTATTTCAATTAAGATTGTTTGACCAAGAGAAAAGAAAGTGCGGAGCCCCAGTGCACAGAGCTGGGACTCCACATGCTCCTTGAGCCTTCCCTTTTCTCTCTCTGGCTTTTTTTTTTTTAATGTTTTTTTATTTATTTCTGAGAGAGAGAGAGAGAGACAGCGTGAGCAGGGGAGGGTCAGAGAGAGAGGGAGACACAGAATCTGAAGCAGGCTCCAAACTCTGAGCTAGCTGTCAGCACAGAGCCCGATGTGGGGCTCAAACCCACAAACTGTGAGATCATGACCTGAGCAGAAGTCGGACGCTTAACCGGCTGAGCCACCCAGGCGCCCCTCTCTCTCTGGCTTCAAAGGGCAGTGTGTTGACTTTCTGTTGTGATGGGCTGTCAGAGCATGTTAGCCTGTGGCATGTAGAAACAAAGTGTGTGTAGATGTAATAGTGTTTTTTCCATTTTTCTTGTGCCTCCGTGTTTTCAAAGCCTTAGTCTCTGTTCAGCTCATTTCACCCTGTCTTGCACTATGGCGAGCACACGCATGCCCACACGTCACAAATACACTCACACATCTTCTGTCTTCCTGAACCACCTGAGAGCAAGTTCCATATACAATGACACTTCACCCCTAAATTCTGAGCATGAATCTCCTAAGAATACAGATCTTCTCTTGTTTTGGCAGAATACCATTATTGTCATGGAATAATGAACAATAATTCCTCCGTGGCCTCTAAAATCCAATATGTATTCTTGTTTTCCCAGTAGTCCACAAAAGTTTTAAAGCACCTTTTAAGCCATTGTTTGCTTTCTTTCCCTCAGGTTTGTAACTTTATACTTAAAACGTTGTTAAAAAAAAAAAGTGTTAAGCATCAATCACTTGGCATATGAACTTGATCTTATCTCTTAACTCTTAACAACCCGATTTCTAAATAGGGGGCACAGCTGTCCTATTTGGCAGCACACCCCAGAGCTCCCGCTCCTCCAGCCCAGCCTCCTGCAGGTGAGCTGTCCCCAGCTCTCACCTGGGCATCCTGGTCTGACTGAGGCAGCCTCTTAGCCAGCCAGCCCATGGGTTCCTTCTCACCCCCCTGTGGGGGTGCACGGTGCCTGAAGCTTTTGAGGAGGTAGAAATGGGACTGTGAAGGCTCTTTTTGATAGTTTGTAAAGCCAGACAGAAACAAAACATGTAAGACCCAAGGTTACGTTGACCAACCAAACTATCAAGCTGGTTTTTCTGAATTCTGTTGTCTCCAGAGTGGAAAGGAATACTGGTTAGCCTGATCCAGTCACAAGCTCTCGTTGGCAGTTATGCATGCCTTTGAATTCTATAAAGATAGTAAGATAAAGTAGGGCATTTCGTTGGATAGGAGGGGTTTTTCAAGATGTAGTGAGAGAGAGCAAGTGAGCGAGGTGGGGTTAGGAAGCGGAGGCCCCTGGCCCTGACTTCCTGACCGCACCAGCGATCGAGGGTCCTGGCGAGATGCACCCGCAGTTTGCCCTGTGACCATTATTCCAGGGGCTGTATTTTTCCAGCTGACCCCTCTCCTTTGCAAGCACAACAGCTGCTATGTTGAATTTGGGGGGTTTCCATGTTTTGATACTGTAAAATTAAATTGCCTCTTGGTTCTGAAATCGTAGTTTTGATCCGCCTTGCTTTGCCATTAGCCGTAGGAGGGCAAGCCGGGAAGGGATGTGAGAGAGTCTGAGGTGTATACTGTGTTTAAATTAAACATGTTTCGTGTTTCATCATGGCTTCTGTCAATCAGCAGATGTTGAGACCTTGCCAGGTCCACGGTGGTTCGGGCATTCAGAGAACGCATGCAGGCCAGGCCTTCGGGAGGCGGACATGGCACAGTTAGGGCGGTGGCACAGATGAGTGAGCGAGCCTGCAGGGCAGCAGGTGCGCACGGGGGCCAGGGCACATGATGCAGTAAGTCCTGCAGGATTTCGGGAGCGTCGACGCAGAGAGGCCTCCTGGCAAGATTAGATTTTGAACTGATCCTTAAAGGTGGGCACTACGGCTGTAGCAGAGGAGAAGGAGAGAAGGCCTTCCAGAAGGGCCTGTGGCGTGGGAGCATCCCAGATCACTGATGAGGAGCGCCAGGAGAGACCGCACCTGCCGCCGGTTGTGCTGTCTGCATTTTTCACGGAGCTTTCGTACCGAGACTTCTGGGGCCGCACCAGTCTTAAGAGGTGGACATTCCGTTTACAGCTCAGAGAAGTGAATTGGTTTGCTAGGCTGACTGGACACTGGTAAACGTAACTGGGCTCAGTGCTAAGCTACATCTTGAGGTTCACACTGGGAGCAGACAGGAAGAGACGGACGTGTTCAGCCTCGCAGGGACTGCCTCTGCTTTCGCACCGAGTGGTTTCAAAACGCAGTTTTCCTTTTTGTCTGTTTCCTTCCAAGTGTATTCTTGAATAGCGTGATATCCTTCAGCATCCCATCCTGGAGTCTGGTCACCCAACCCCATGGCACCTTCTTCTTCTTCAGCTGCCTTTAGGAAGAGACTGGCATCTTAAAAGCCGTGGGAATGAGGTTTTACTCGTTCACGATCCCATCTCCAGACTTAACCAATGGGAAAGGGGCAGATAAGAAACAACTTGTTTCTTCCTAACCTTTTCTTTTTCCTGAATTGTAAAGAGAAATTAAGAGCTTGCCCCTAATTTATCTTTATTCAACCATCTGATTAAAAAAAAAAAAAGTCAGTGCTGGGGCACCTGGGTGGCTCAGTCGGTTAAGCGTCCGACTTTTGCTCAGGTAATGATCTCACAGTTCGTGGGTTCGAGCCCCGCGTCGGGCTCTGTGCTGACAGCTCGGAGCTTGGGGCCTGGTTTGGATTCTGTGTCTCCCTCTCTCTCTCTCTCTTCCAGCTCCACTTGTACACGTGCTTGCGCGCTCTCACTCTCTCTCTCTCAAAAATAAATAAAAATTTAAAAAATAATAAAAAAACACCAGTTCAGTACCAACTCTTTAGAGATAACTATTTCAAATTTCTATACTCAAATACTGATTGGTTTATTTATACTCTGCTCCCTCCTTCCCCTTTCTCTTCCTTTCAGTGATGACCAGTGGAAATAAAATGTAATATTTTAATACCATGAAAACTAGGTTGAAATGATATTAAGCCTAGCTCCCTTCAGCTCTTAGTGCCATGGGCCACATTCTCCTGGAAGGAAATATAGGTGTTGAGTCTTGAAGAGTAGGGATTTGTTCCTGACTTCCTCTTGCCTGGGCTTCATGTATAAAATGGGATATAATGCCTACCCTACATAGTTGCCGTTATAATGTGCTCTGAAATCTTAGAAGTATAATGTAAACATCAGTTCTTGTAAGTTAAAGGCAAATGAACCAAGTGAAAAACTGCCATAGTTTTTTAAATAGTTTCTTCATATACCTACCACTAGACCTCTGGACATAAATGTCTTGAATTAAACTTTCAACAATCATTAATGCTTAAAACAATTTCTGTTAAATGGTATTTGAGTCAAAGAGATTAGCAATAGATAATTTGTTAATTTGCTGTAGAAGAACCTATAGAAAACGACTTGACTCTAGTCCAGGTATAAGAATACACAGTAACTTCTGGGGCGCCTGGGTGGCTCAGTCGGTTAAGCGTCCGAGTTCAGCTCAGGTCATGATCTCACGGTTTGTGGGTTCGAGCTCCGCATCAGGCTCTGTGCTGACAGCTCAGAGCCTGGAGCCTGCTTCCGATTCTGTGTCTCCCTCTCTCTCTGCCCCTCCCCTGCTCATGCTGTCTCTCTCTGTCTCAAAAATAAATTATTAAAAAAGTTAAAAAAAATGCACAGTAACTTCAGTTGCAAGCTTTCAGTTAATAGTGATCTTTAAAAGACCATTCTTACCTATTCTGAAATGAACTCCTCAAAAGGACAGCTGAGCAGCTGTGTCTCTTCGTGCCCCCTTATGTTCTCTGCATCTCTGTTGCACATACTTCCATCCCACTGCCCCGTCCTGTCCCCACGCCAGACTGGGTGGAGCTAGTCCTTCTGGTCAAGCTCTGTTTCCTTCCCTGTGTCTTTCCTGCCTGTTACTCCTGCTGGCTCTTCCAATTCAAGTACCAGCCTCTTTTGAGAAGTGGTTTCTGACTCTCTGCTTCCCACTGAGGCTGAAGTACAGATGAGATGCTGCAAATGAAAACCCAAAAGCACCATGCACATCTGGGGCAATTTGTGTTATTACTTGTGAGCAGAAGAATAACTTGATCCAAACAAAGCTTTAGGAAAACACAAGTGGCAAAGATAGAGATTTCCCCCTTCTTTTATAGCTTGATGTTTTCAAATGAGCCATCACATAAACCAGAAATCTTATACATTATATATAACACCCAGATCAAAAAATATAGCATTTCTTTTCACCCCTCTCATGTTTGGCTTCCTGAATCACAACCTGCCAGGTAAATGCCCTACAGACTCTTGTGATAGTTATTCCCCTGCTTTTCTTTACAGTTTCAGTCAGGTGTATGAACGACATAATTCACTTTGCCTGACTTTGAACTCAATAAATGGAAGTAAGCCCTATACTGTCTTTTGTGTCTTGCTTCTTTTGCTCAACATTAGGAAGGTTGCTCATGTTGTGCGCAGCTGAAGGTTTCTCCTTTTCCTTGCTGTATAGTATTCTCTAGTTTACATAGGCTGCAGTTTTCCTGTTCTACTGTAGATGGTATCTGTAGCCCTTCCAACTTGGGATGATAATTAAGAGGGTGGGTCGGAGCGTTGCTGTAATGCAACGTTTCTCTAAGTCAGTGTCCCTCAATCTTTTTTTTTCTTCCTGCTTTATCGCTTTCCATAAAGAGAAAACTTAATTAAATTAGTTAATCTAAAGAATAGGATTTTACCGGGTACAGCTGGACTTGGGAGGGCCACAGGCCATTGTGATAGCCAAGAGTTTTTCACCTATCAATAATCAAATTTTGCTTTTGTGTGGGAATAATATTACCCCCATTGAAAATGCTTGCTCTCTAGGCTATATAACTCAGGTCCTAACTGTTGGAAAATGTGAATCTTCAACGTTATTAGGTCACAGAAAACTTTGAGAGCATTTGTCGAAATTACAGTGATTACTAGTAGGCATATGGGAGTGGCAGCGTATCTTTGCCAATCCTGGTACAGTCATATTTAAAAACTTGTGCCAATCTGTTAGGTGTATAACAATATTACATTATGCTTTTTAAAAACATTTATTTATTTTGATAGAAAGAGTAGAGGATGGGCAGAGAGAGAGGCAGAAAGAATCCCTAGCAAGCTCCATACTCAGTGCGGAGCTTGACATGAGACTCGACCTCATGACTGTGAAGTCATGACCTAAGCCAAAATCAGAAGTCATTCCCTCAACTAACTGAGCCACCAAGTCTCATTATGCTTTTTTTTTTTTTTAAAAAATTGTAGTTTCCTGATTATCAGTGACATTAAACAGCTTATTTTATTACTTATTTGGTTCTTCCTACCTGGCGGTTTCTCTATTACAACTCTAAAATTTCTTGTATGTTCCACTTATGTTGCCCCTGTTTAAAGAAAACACAAGAGAATGACCTGGTTATTCACTTGAAAAATACACTGGGACCCAGAGACCTGTGTTCTAATCCTCGATCAGGTGTTTGCTTAGAGCCTCATATCTCTGGAACGTAGTAAATAAAGGTTTTGGCTGGGGGAGAGGGATGGTTCTCAACCCTGGCTGCCTCTTAGGATTGTCTTTTATTTTTAAATAAAATCAATAAGATCAATGTTTAGAGCATACTAGAAAGAAAGTCTGATTCAATTGGATTAGAGCTTTCTATATCCCTCCCAACCTGACATCCAATGACAGTGATAGAATACATCTTTGATATGTAGGTTCCATGCTTTGAATCATCTCCTTGGATGTATCCCAAATTAGGTATGCCAGGGGACTGTTCCTCTATAGGACTATCAGTTTTTGTAAATGAATTGTAAACAAGAGGAGTCTCCTTAATTTAGTCCATGGAGGAAAGGCGATGTCAGCATTCACAAAAATTTGTTGTAGCTGATTCACTTTGAGCACTTACAGGGTTTTCTTTCATCGACACCTGTCATGACAAAGCATACACCCAAAGACCCTGCTAAGAAATCATCAATGAACCTTAGGAAGAATGAGGCATATGTGAGATTACGGTGTCCAGGCCAAGTACGGCCTGACAAAGCTGAACTTGTGAATTCCTCACATTTGGTTTTTTGCTATAAGCTTCTATCCCATCGCCAGAAGCTGGATTTTCAACTCCATTCAGACAAAGGGCCGCTCGGGCCCAGAACCAAGGTACAAAGTGAACTAGCTGTGCTCTGGGAAGAGTTAGTCAAACCCACCACTCTCCTGGACAGCGCTGTAGGTCCGTGGTCGTTGGGGCTGGGGAGGGTTACTGCGAGAGGGCATTATACCATCCCATGTACTTCTGTTTGTCTTCAAAAGACACAGAATGAAAAGATTGTTAAGAAACCACTTTCCTGGTGTTGAGTCAGCCGTGCTTTCTTGTGCTCACCTGCCTCTCATAATGTAGGTGATGGCACGCGATCAATATCTGACACTTGTGCGGCATGTGTGTTTTTCAGAGAGTTTACTTGTGTTTACTTGGTTGGCCATCACAGCCACATTTTCAGGGAAAAGCCTTTTGTAGTCATCTGGACCCTGGTTATGATGGCAGAAATGCAAAGCTCAAACTGGCTTTACCATAAATAAGTTTGTAATGAGGCCATGGAGTCTTGGCCCTGGGGATTCTACGTAGAGGGGTTTAATGTCACAACCATCTTTGCCTTTCTTGTGCGCCTTTCCCCACATTTTCTCTTACTGCAGACAGGCTTTCTTTCTTTCCTGTTCAGCAAAAAATACAGCCTCAGGCAGTTCCAAAATCTCATTCTTCCTTTAGGAGCTTCTTCCCTGGTGGCTCCGAAAGGAAAACCCCAGGACACACATGATTGACCGGCCCTGAATCACATGCCTCCTCTGGACCACTTGCAGGAGACAGGGCTGGGCTGCCATGATGGGCCAGCTTGGGCCACAGGCAGGGGGTGGTGACTGGCAGCCCCCTCAGAACCACGTGGTTAGGGTGAGAGAGGCGTGAGCTACTCTGAGGAGCTGATGTGGGTGGACGGCTGCTGGGCAGATGGAGAGATATCCATTCAAGTCCTTCTATGCTTAAGTCCCAAGCTTGACTTACTCTGCTTTCTGAGCTTCCCTCACCTTCTCATCTAATCGCAGGCACCGTTACAAGCTCTTTATTCACTGGGGCACCTCGCTAGCTTAGTCGGAGGGGCACACAACTCTTGATCTCGGGGTCGTGAGTTCAAGCCCCACACTGGGTGTAGAGATTACTCAATAAACAAACTTTAAAATAAAAAAGAGCTCTTTATTCATTGAGTCCTTTGCAAACTAGCTTTTCAACCTCCCTCACAACCAGTCTCCAAAGTCTTTCTCCCAGACTGAAGACTAGGGGTTCTCCCTTTCTCTCTGGTACGCAAATGTCTAATTCTAGGTCAGGTCTCAGCTATCCCTTCTCCCAAGCTCCCACACCATGGCGAGGCCACACCTCTCGGGGTGGGGAAGGGGTGTGCCCTGCTGGTCTCTGCTGACCCAGTGCTGGCAGGGGAGCCGAGGACAGGGGCCAGCGTGTGCCTTCGTCCTTCCCTCCAGAGAGTGATGGTCCATGACAGTGTCACTGCCTTCAAGATATGGGCCTTTCATGTCCTCTGCAGCCTCAAAAATTACTCACCATGCTGACACTTGTTGATAAACCCTGATCTGTAATTAGGAACGTAAAGGACGCAACACAGGCCTCGCGTGAACCAACAGTTGTGGGGTATTATGGGCCCCTGCGGGCTATTCGACTGGAGAAAAGGAGGGGGAGCTGGTTGCCGTTGAACAAATTGCTACCAGATGTAGATTTCAATAAACACCACATTGCTGTTCCCTTGCCTGAAGGTGCTATGAATTTCCTGAGGCGACAGAGCAGTCGGTAAACTGGCAAGCTTTCCATCGTGAGTGGAGCCTCCTGGTGCTCCCTGGCCCTGGGTGTTTGTCCCCAAGAGGCAAGGTGGGCCCAGGGGCCTCTGTCCCCTCCCTGACATTTTACAGGAGACTTAAATACCTAAAATGCAGCAACCGGATCCTGTGGAATGTAAAAGAAGCGTGGAAATGGTGGTTGGACTGTCACAAAAAGAAAGCATTGTGGTTGGGGGGAGGGGGGCGTTTTAAGAGAAGAAGGATCAGGGTTTCTCACAGTTGCTCCGTGTAGTAGCTATAGGGTGAACCTGCCTCGGTTAGTGAATATGTGAGAGCCGGGCTGTGCCACACGGTGAAGAAAGCCCTCTGCTGAACTTCCCTTCTCACTGAACTTACGGATGAGAGGCACAGGCCATTCAAGGAGTAGTTACAATTAAAAAAATAAAATAGCCCTCCATGTCCCATGGAGGAGTCCTGTGTGAACTTGCAACGTGGAAGGGGCTTGTCCATCTTCGCCGACCGTTGCCACCGGCCAGCCAGCATGTGAGCCTGAGCATTTGAGACTGGAAGGTCCCAGGGCCGTCATTGCTACTTTGCTACAGCTTGAAGGGAATGAAAAGGGAGAAAGAGAGATGGAGACCGAGAGAGGGAGGGAGAGAGAATGGGATTGATTTTAGTTTCGTATACTAACAAGCTTCTCCTGTCCCGTAGGGTGAGTTCCCCAAGCCTTGTCACGATCGCGGTTCTTTAATAAAAAGTGCCAAACAGGTGGTTGGTCTAAATCCGACATGTATGTTTGCATTGCTGTGTGGTTCTCTGATCCTCTTTTCAGTTAGATGTTCAGCTTCTTGAGGGCAAGGACCACCTTTCCCCCTTATAAAAGAAAAACCAGTTTTACATGAGCTACTGAGATGGCATTTTTTTCCTTGAATTGTCTGGGAGTTTGAGGGGGCATAGGAGCTAATTGGAAGTCCTGGGCTTGAAGTCAGTTCAGCACCATCAAGGTTGTATTTGACCTTCAGCTGACAAGTCTCCACCTCGGCTTGAGCTGCAGGGGCTCCCCGTCTCACAGGGTGGTCCATCTTCTTTGGACAGTGATGACATGATGGCTGACTTCTGAGGATTGCTGTGCTCCATATGTCATGCTCAACATTTACTCGGATCATCTCGTTTAATTTTCACAAACCCATTATTTTACAGATGAGGAAATTGAGGTGCATTCAGGCTGAGTTATTCAAGTTCACGTAGCTAGTAAGAGGCAGAGCCAAGTACTTTGGCTCCAGAGTCTGTGTTCTTAAACTACTTCTTTGAGGTGCCTTTTTTCGTTGGGCCTCCCTGTAGCTGGTTGACTCCCTCCTCTAAATGGCAGGCCTTTGTATGCTTGGCCATGGCTCTCACATTGTCCAGAGTTCTGCCCTACAGATTTGTGCTTGGGTAAATCATCATGGTCTATGGCCCTGCCCTTCAAGTCAGAAACTGGGTTGTGCCAGAACATGAAGACTCTCAGGGTCCAATTCCCAACAGTTAATCTCCTAAGAGATTGATGTGTGAGTGAGGCTGTTAGATTTTTTCTCCCCATACGTACACGGGGAGACAATGGATGATCAGAAGATTTTATTGTGAGCCCATCGGAGCTGTGATACCACAAGTCCTACAGGGGTCTGCTGTCCAGTGAGGTCACCTCGCTAATTTCTGGACAGCAGCAGAGACTGTAACATGTTTTTGCATGAATTCTGGAGACTTTTTCAAGGAACTCCACGTGGACCCTGCTACCATCTATAAACAATCTTGTAGAGTTACATAGGTTGTATTCTTTTTTTTTAACATATCTCCTGAGATCACTCCTTTGTCACTTTGACTGCAGATGAAAATTCCAATCTCTTCAATTGCTTTTCTGCAGAATCTTCAGAGGACTAACTTCCACACATGGCTAATGTTCTTCAGGACTATTACTCATTCCATTCTGCAAGCTTAGCCTTATTTTCAAGATCTTCAGAGAGACCTCAGGATATCCCCCTTCTGATATGCTAAATAGTTATTATCACAAAGGAAAATCCTAAATACCTTTTTAGAAACCTGAGAAAAACATTCCTTTGATTTGTGTATGTGTTTGTGGTTGTGTGTGTGTTTTAATTCTGGTATAGTTAACATGTAATATTGGTTTCAGGTGTACAACAATACTACACATCACCTTTTAAAAAAAAATTTTTTTTTTGAGACTGAAACAGAGCATGATTGGGGGAGGGGCAGAGAGAGAGATACAGAATCTGAAACAGGCTCCAGGCTCTGAGCTGTCAGCACAGAACCCGATGTGGGGCTCAAACCCATGACCGTGAGATCGTGACCTGAGCCAAAGTCGGACGCTTAACCGACTGAGCCCCCCAGGTGCCCCTGTATGTCCCCTTTTGCTCAGCACCACAAATACACTCCTTAATCCCCATCACCTATTTAACCCACTCCCACCCCCCTCACAACCATCAGTTTTTTTCTCTGTTCCTTTGATTTTGATTGAAAGAAGCAAATAAGCCGGATGCATTTAAAAACAACCCAAGACTTCTGAGTCTTTAACCAAAGACAGAATCTTTTGAAAAGGGCAGGTCAGGTATAGATGCTTGATCAAATAGGAGTGAAGGTAGACATTTGTAGGCCTGATCAGCACATGAGACAGAGCACTGGGTAGCATCTACCCAGTGGAGTTGAACCCAAAGGGAAAGGAGCCTTGAGGCCTGAGTATCCCACTGGTACCAAGGGCCTCTGCCAGCCAACATGCACGTGGCTGTCGTGGCCAAGAGGAAACACTGAGAATTCTGCATGCAGCAAGTGTTCGTTGTTGGACCATGGGTAACTGGAAGGCAGGCCGTAGATTTTACTTCAGTTTGTGATTGCAGCATCTGGAGTGAGAGCTCATCCCCAGAAAACACAATAAAGGTTCTTTAAAAAAAAAAAAAAGAGTGATACTCAAGTTATATAAAATATCCAGAATAGGAAAATCTATAGAGACATAAATTAGATTGGTAGTTGCCAAGAGCTGGGGGGAGGGGGGTGGTGAGTTAGGGGTGGGGTGAGAGTTCGGGGAAAATAGGGTAATAACTACTTATAGGCACTAGGTTTCTTCTGAAGATGACAAAATGTTCTGGAATTATATTGTGATAATGGTCACACAGCTCTGTGAATATACTAAAAATCACTGAATTGCGTATTTTAAACAGGCAAATTGTATGTTATGTGAATTATATCTCAATACATTTCATTTAAAAGTGAATGGGAGGGGCGCCTGGGCGACCCAGTCGATTGAGTGCCTGACTTTGGCTCAGGCCATGATCTCCCAGTTTGTGGGTTCAAGCCCCGTATCAGGCTCTGTGCTGACAGCTCAGAGCCTGGAGCCTGCTTTGGATTCTGTGTTTCCCTCTCTCTCTGCCCCTCTCCTGCTCATGCTCTGTCTCTCTCTCAAGAATAAACATTTTTTAAAAACTTTAAAAAATAAAAATAAAAGTGAATGGGAAGGTGAAACATTAAAAAAGCCCACTAGATATCAAGTATACTGTGGTAGGGAAAAGACGAGGGGCATTCTGGAAAGTAAATTACGCCATGCCAATTTGATCTGCAACTAGACTCCTTTGCAGTTAACGTTGAGGACTGGAAAACCAGTCAACTCACCTCCGTTTCCATAACCAGTTAACTAGTTTACACAGGCTTGAGATCCATAATAAAGAGCATTTAAAAGTTGAGTCACCCTAGAGTTGAGGATTTGTTAAGATTGGGGGACTGAGGTGTACTGGGTAAAGTCAAAGAGCGGAACACTTTTCTGGAACAGCAAGTATTGCAGATATTAGTGTTCTGACCCATTCTGTTTAGTATTTTTTTATGCACAGTCTCCAAGTTACCAATGATATTCCACAGTTGACCAGCATTCAGTAAGCACCTACTGTGTGCCAGCTGGCAAAACACGGGAGGCTCACTTCTTGTGCACAAAAAAGTGCCTGGTCTCAGGGCCCTGCAGGCACAGCTCCATTCTGGAAGGGGACGGGCCCACTGACTGCTGAACTAAGCAGTCTGGTAAAACCCAGAAAGGATATTGCAAACAGCCCCTCCTTTCTTACCAAGTTGCAGAGTATCTGCAATTCTGTCCACCGTGCCAAAGAGAGCCGCACTCCAGGGGAAAGATTCGCTGGACAGTGGAAGGAGGGGTGGTCAGTGTGATGTTGAGGGGGTTGTGAGGTCTCTGGATTCCCAAGGGAGGGCAGAGGGGGTCATGGGCCTTCTTGCTATGGGGCCTGAGCACTAAATGTCCCTGAAGTGTGGAAAGTCCTGTCCACAACTTTTTAAACTTTTTTTCCACCTAGGAACAAGCCAAGACGTTTCAGGGTAATCCAGAATCATCTTCACAAAAGATAATACCAGAAAACTCGGAGGGATAAAAAGATATGCTTGCTAAAAACACCATTTCCCAGCTCCGGCTGGCCCTCGGAGCCAACAAAAGCACAGCCTCATCAGTATTTAATGAGAGAGAGGGAACAGCTCGAAAGGGGTGGAGAAGTAGACAGAAGAAGGCTATTTAAAAGGCCCTAAAGTGCTGCAGCTGTTTTGGCTAATTTTTCTCATTTCAGTGATGTTCCAAGCCCTTTGTCTTCTCTGTGGGACGAATTCATTTGTTTCTCTCATGAGTCATCCTGCCCACAAATAATCTCTCCTGGAGTAGCCCTTATGAAAATAGACAATTCACATTGCACTGTGTGAATTGGCAGCTGTGTGTCCCTTGCCTGGGTGGGCCGTGCTGTGCCTCCTCTGCGTGCATCCGCACATGTCAGAACTTCTAAGGTCTAGCACACCCTCGGTGTACTCAGTGACAGGGGACACAGAGGGAGACATCTGGGCTCCCAGGTCGAGGCAGGCAAGGAAGGCTGCAGACAGCAGTCCCTGGTCAGCTGACTGCTCCCTCCAAAAGGTTGCTAGATTTCATAGAAGTTCCTCTCTCCACGAGGATTTTATAGGAATTATCTGTGAAAAAGTAAACATCGGAGGAAATTCTGTGTAAATAAACATTACTGTCATTTAAACCTGGATCTTGCACATTGAGCTTTTTCCTTGTAGGTAGTATTTTCTTTACCCTCTGGCCAGCAGAGCTGACCAAGCAGCACTTTTCCTTAAGATTTCCCTGGGGAGACTCTGAGCGCTTTAGGGAGAACGACGGGTTCCCTTTGTGTTTGCTGCCTAGCAGAATTTCCTCTTCCCTAGTGATCATCTTGGTTTTACTCTGAGAGACCACTGAGGTGCTTTTCTAGTGGAGCTGGCTCCCCCTTTTACTCTGAGTTGGAGCATGTAGTTGTGGCTCAAGTCAGTCAATACATATTTTCCTGGCCATGATGGGTGGTGCAGAAATGGGCATCAGACCCATCATTACCAATGAGATCTAAGGAGCCTTTGGCTAGGAGGCTGGGGTCAGGGCTTGGAGCTTTGCCATGAGAGCTCTGGGGTGGGGCTTCTCTGGGGTGATTATGAGTGGAGAGCCCGTTAGAGCGTGGAGACCACACATGGGAGAGAGCCGAGTCTAACCGAGGACGCAGAGGGCGAGGGCAAGGGGGGTCATGGTGTGATCCTCTGAGCCTCCAGCCAGGCTGCCCTGAAAGCACCATTATCCTGGTCTTTCCAGGCAGTTCCCTTTTGGCTTGAGTTAATCAGGGTCAAGTTTGCTGTCCCTTGCATGAGTTTTAACTCATTCAGGGGCAGCATTTCACTCAGACCCAACATCTAGCAGAGTGCCTGGCATGTAGAGGAATCTCAGCATGTGTTTATTTATGCACACATTTTCTTTCAGTTGAACAGATGTTTACTGAACACTTATGAGGAACAAATGTATTGTTCTGGATCCTGTAGGACTGCAGTGTCCAAAATAGCAGCCACCAGCCACGTGTGGCTCTTTAAATTTAAATTAATGACAGTTAGGGGCTCCTGCGTGGCTCAATTGGCTAAACGTCTGACTTCAGCTCAAGTCATGATCTTGCAGTTTGTGAGTTTGAGCTCCGTGTTGGGCTCACTACTGTCAGCCCAGAGCCGGCTTCGGATCCTCTGTCTCCCTCTCTCTCTGCCCTACCCACCACTCTTGTGTGAGCTCTTTCTCTCTCTCTCAAAAATAAATAAATATTAAAAAAAATAAAAAAAATAGGAGCACCTGGGTGGCTCAGTCCGTTGAGCGTCTGACTTCGCTTCAGGCCATGATCTTATGGTTCGTGAGTTTGAGCCCCATGTCAGCCTCTGTGCTGACAGCTCAGAGCCCAGAGCCTACTTCGGATTCTGTTGTCTCCCTCCCTCTCTGTCTCTCCCCTACTCACACTCTGTCTCTCAAAACTGACCAAACATTTAAAAAATGACAAAATTAAAACTTCTGTTCCTAAATCACACTATCTGCTCTGTGAGTGCTCAGTGCACCTTTCCTAGACGGTGCAGATACAGAACATTTCCACCATTGCAGAAAGTTCTATTGGACCTCACTGATGTAGAGAATGCAAGCATGCCTAAGACTCAGACTGTGCCTCCAGGAAACTATATGTTTGCTGATATTTTCTTTGAAATGATCACTAGCGTAACATACACAACAGTAGTCTGATCAATTGAAAAGAGTGATTTATGAAAGATCAGCTTTATTTCTCTCATGTACAATTATGTAGGAATTATAAATTCTAATGTAGTAGTGGAATGAAAAACTGACCATGGAGAGCCACTCATTATACAGAATGAGGTAGGCATGAATGTTCTTTCACATAAGAGGCACTAACATTTACTGGACCTGAAAACCAAAGGTACTTAAAATGCCTTGTTGACTTTTGGAGACGTTTCAAGAAATAAGTCATTGGTTTTTCAGTGGAATGTCACTTGAGTGAGTAGTAAAGTCCTAGAATTTCTCACAGAGCTCGCTCCTTCTCATGCTCCAGGAAGATTTGCACGTGCCAAACCATAAGGATGGTGATGCTAAAATAGCCTGGCCCATGGTAGTCAGTGTTGGCTGGCAGCTTCCCGACATCTGGACATCCTCCTCTGCTCTCTGATGTCCCACACCCAGTTCCTCGCCACTCTCGCCCTCAGAGTAGGGTGTCTGAAGCATGCGCATTTGGACTTCCGCAGTACTCACTTGGAAGAGATACTGAAGCAGCCTCTCCATAGTTCCCGACTCTGGGGGCGTCCATTTACCCTAACGGCCCTGGGAGAGACGGACAGACAGCTTGTTGGTATGCTGTTTGTCATGAGCCTGGAAGCCAGCAGCACTCAGGAGCTGAATGGATTCTGCCCTCACCAGGGGCTGTTGTCTTCCCCTCTGATTTCACCCACTGGCCACAGCCACATCTTCAGTGCCATGTTTTTAGTTCCCCCACCGAAGGCTCCCTCCTTAACCGACCTAGTTTACTCAAAGTCCTAGAGCATCTCTGTCCTCTGACTTCTATTGTGTTCCTGTCTATCCAGCCTACCTCCAGTTAAGGGTTTCTCTTCAAAACTTAAATACCTCTTTCCATCCAAGCCAAAAATTCTTTTTCCCTCCTTTGAGCCTCTGCAGCATTGTCTGTACTATTGTTTTTTTTTTATAACAGCTTTATTGAGATGTAATTCACATATCCCTCAATTCACCCTTTAAAAAAAGAAACAGTTCAGTCTTTTTTTAAAATATATTCAACGTTGTACCACTGACACCATGATCTATATAGAATATTTTCATCACCCCAAAAAAGAAACCCTTCACTCTTCACCAGTCAGTCCTCGCTTCCTCCATGCTTCCTCACTCCCACCCCCCAGCCCTGGGCAATGACTAAACCACTTCCTGTGTCTATAGATTTGCCCTTTCTGGACACATCATATAAATGGGATCCTACCACGTGTGGCCTTCTGTGACTCGCTTCCTCCACTTAGCATGATGTTGTCAAGGATCATCCATGTGTCGATACTTCATTCCTTTTCAAGTCAAGTAATATTCCATTATATGGATGGACCACATTTTGTTGAGCCATTCATCATTTGATGGGCACCTGGGTTGTTTCCATTTGGGGGCTGTTAGGAACAAGTATGCTAGGAACATTTGTGTACAAGTTGTTATGTGAACATACATTTTCACGTCTCTTGGTTATATACCTAAGAGTAAAATTGCCGCGTTTTAGGGTAATTCTGTGTTTTGTACCTTTTTTGGGGGGCACCACGATAGATTCTGATACTTAAATCCTATGGTATTTAGCTTATCATTATTACATCTTGCCTGCCTTAGGACATTTAAACCTTTGAGGGCAGGAAAAAAAGACTTATTTTTTCTTTGCTTTTACTCTACCTAGTACCTACCATTGTGTTTACCTAACAACAACAACAACAAAAACACAGTCACTGTTAGGACCTGAAAATGTAATGGGAAGGAGTACAGACTTGTGACATTCTCTTCCTTGTTTGAGCCTAATTTATGTCACCCTTTTCTGTGACCGCTGCATCTGTATTCTTTCCTAAAGCATTTGGACTCCCGGAGGCCCGGGTATTGGAGGCGAGTTATCTGCAGATGCAGGTGATCAGTATACAACACCCCAGAGGTCTGCACATTTTGAGGGAAATGTACTTTGGGACACACAAGGCAGCTTTCCAGCCTGTCTCCTTACAGACCAGCACTGTGCACTCTTCTCTGCTGCTGAAAAAGGTCAGCGTTTATGGGGTAATAAGGTACTTTCGAGCGAAGCAGGGCTTCTCAAGGCCTCTCTGTGTCTATCGCCAATAATTAAAGCATTTAAAGACATGATAAAAAGCCATTAAAAGGAAAAGACATCTTCCTGTTTTTTTCTCCCTTGATCAAACCCTAAGAAAACAACTTTAACAGAGTTAAACAAAGGAGGGAAAGGGAGCCAAGTTTATAAAGCAGGCCCCGCATCTGACTTTGGGTCCACCGTGAGAGGGTAGGATGGGAAGTGTATTTTCCCAAGCTTTTGCCGGCAGGGAGAACTATACTGGAGGGCATTGTTGGCAACTGGTTCTCTTCTCAGTTGGTGGAATCACTGGGTGTGTTAAGCAGCTGCTGTGGAGCTGGGGAGGCCACATCTCCGCCTGGCTGTGTAGCAGCGGGTCACAGCTGTGGGGAACGGTGCACGGAGGGAAAGTGCAAGTCACAGAGAAATTCATCTCCTTGGGACCTAATTGGTCTTTCATGAGCCATTATCAAGAGTTCTCAGAGGGCCTCAAAGAATTGACCTCTACCTGGAAGTTAGTCAAGGCTAAATGAATGAAAGAGTTTACGTTCTTCTGCTCTTCTCAGAGAGGGTGGGATAGGGTGGGGGGGGGGTGAGGGAGGGGACTCACAATGAGGACTTCTAGTTGCATAGCATTGAATAAACTCATAGTAACTATACAAGTCCAGAGATGACAGATACATTTAACTTGTGTGCCCCTCTCATCAATTGCTCATGGCCACATGGAAGGCTGTGTTAGGAAGGATTTTTGAGGCCAATTTCAGGCTCAGCAGGAAAGATGGCCATATACTGAATTAGTGGTGTCTGGCGAATACCTAAGAGATTAAGAAGTAGCACCTATGTTGAATAGTTGCCCTAGACCTTCAGCTCCTTGATAACACTCTAGTCTCAGGACCTGGCCTGTAGGAAGTCAGCAGTAGGGAGGTAACGGCTGAACGAGTGATGTGATTTCCTAGTTCTGGAATTGGCCCATAATTCTCAGTAAATGATGCATGTTAAATGCCTTAACAGTAAATGAATTTTTTGCAACAGGGATATTTCCCAGAGAACTTTGGTTTTCATGGAGCTCTCGCCTTGATGTTCTCCAAACAGCTTTCCATTTTGCTACAACGAAGTAATACATTTCAAGAGGTTTCCATTTAAATTGGCTACTCACAACAAATTTCCTCATTTTCTGTTTCAGTGACCTAGAGAGGCATCTTGGTATTTTAGAAAGAATACCAGCCTAGAATTCAGATTGGGGTTTTACTTACAGCTCAGCCATGAACACACTACGTGACCATAAGCTCGTCACTTCTCCACTCTGGGTCTTTGTGCCCTCCAAAACACTAAAGAATTGAAGTCAGTGAGCTCTTTGATTCTGGGAATCAGGATAGAAGATGAAGAAGAAAGTGAGTTTCAACAAGATAATCTTTTTTTTTTTTAATGTTTTATTTATTTTTAGGAGAGAGAGAGAGAGAGACAGCATGAGCAGGGGAGGGTCAGAGAGAGAAGGAGTCACAGACTGAAACAGGCTTCAGGCTCTGAGCTGGCAGTCGGCACAGAGCCCGACCCGGGGCTCGAACCCACGAACCGCGAGATCATGACCTAAGCGAAAGTCGGACACTTAACCAACTAAGCCACCCAGGCGCCCCTCAACAAGATAATCTTACTCTCTTCAGCCTAGCTGATTTTCTTCTCTGATTTATTTTCCATCCTAAGAGCAATGATTAGGGTAAGGAGGGGGAATGACATTTTTAACAGTATCACTACAGTGAAGTGTCAACATAATGAAAGCCTTTTCTGATATCTCTGCAGAATGTTACATGAGATTTGCCCTATATCCCAGGATGGTTATGGTGCACGTGGTGCATAAAAATATAATGTATCATCTCAGACAAATGTCTTGGCTGACATTCACCAAGAATCTGACAGACAAATGTTGCTATATTTATGTATATCCTACCTGATTAGAAAGAAGAGATTTAAGAAAGTTATGCTCAATACCATAGAAGTAATTAAGCTTAAAAACCTTTAGGAGAAAGGACAAGAGCCAAGTTGTTGTTGTTTATGTCATTATTTTAGGAAACTTAAACTATGGAAAGTTTTCAAAGTTGAATGTGAAATGTAACTTCGTGGTTCCTGGCAGTCAAAGCAAAGCGGGAGGTAATGGGCTACCTTGTTCTCCTTGTCTGACGATAGCCAGTGTAATTGGCTTTGGAGAAAAAAGGGAAAATGCAAGCACAATCTGTCATCCTTCCATGCTTGTTCTAACAGGCTCTTATCAAAGCACGAGCTATCAGTTAATAAGGAAGCTGCTGAAATGCGCACAAGAGTGCCAACGTAGACCAAGTCTTGTTTCCCTGGTTGTTTGGTAGACTGTAGCCAGGCCGCATATTTGGTAGCTGATGCTTACTCTTACGGTGCTTACGTGCCAGGCACTCTTCTAAGTACCGTACTGATATTATATATGAAATTCGTACAGCAGCCGTGTGAGTTAGGAGTAGTGCTTTGTGATCTGTGATCTTAACCACCGCAGCACAATGCCTCTCGCATATCTGGAATCCCACCGAGATCTAACTCACCGCCAGGTATACAGCTCAGCTCCTCGGGGATGAGGGTCTCCACTCAGAATGTTTCATGTACGGCAGCAGCCAGTTACAAAGTAGGAAGCGACCATGCTTCCTGACTGGTTTGCTCTCTGAGTTAACTGGTCCTTTCCACACTGTTTGACGGTGGCATCTTGAATTCCAAAGAGCAGCATAGGCTCCGTCTGAGCATTCCGTTATCCATCTCGCTACTGGGGCGAAGAGCATCATACACCAGCTGTGTGTTTCCTTGTTGCCAGGTATCCAGTCCACATCAGGGGCGCTCAGTCAGCCAGTTCCGGCAGGCAGGGGGTCGGGGAGTGGGGGGGCTGCCTGGAAAACTGTGTCCAGAAGAGTTTGCAGGCCTGGTTCACATGTGATGAGAGGGAGGCTCGTGACTGAGTCGTCACATCCGCCTTGGGCAAGCATGTGTGTATGTCTTTTCCATCCATGGTTAGTTCCGGATCAGAGGTTCCCTTTGAACTGCATGGCTTCCGAGGTTCTTTTTCCTTCAAGAGGAGAACAGGGTGTAGTGATTCACATCATTCATTCATTTGTTCTACAAAAATGTACTGAGTCCTGCTTTGTACAAGACACACATCAGAAAGATGAATAAGCCAAAGTTTCTATCTCCACAAATATTATTCCAACCAGAGACCCATAAATTTTAATAATTTCTATACAGCGAGATAATAAGCATTCTTAAAAAGTACTGTGGGAGCACAAAGGAAAGAGCTGCTGTCTGTGCCCGGGAAGGGTGCGCAGGCTTCCCAGAGAAGGTACCAGTTAGTCCAAACCCTAACTCGGCCCATGTGTATGGAGCCTCTAAGGGAGTGTGTTTTGAAAGCCGCCTGGCCTCACCAGTGACCCCCATCGTCTTTGAAACTGTCATATTCAGAATACATACAACACCAGCATTAGTGATTTCTTTTGAGTTTGAGTGCAGTGGAACAGGAAGAGAGGATGAAACGAATCCATCAGGTTGGGTCAGTATTTTACAATAGGGCTCTGAGTATGAACTTTGGGTAAGATGATGCCAGGGGAATAGGGAGTCGGTACTGGTCAGGTGAGATAGGACACGAAAAGGAAAAATCACGAGCGCCAGGGATGAGCCAGCTTTGTCATTTCCTGCCAGGCCGGTTCTGTGTCTACTGGGAAATATGTTCTCTACACACACCAACTGCAGAGGGCACCGTGGTTGGGGTCAGAAATGGCGTCGCTGAGGCTGAAAAGCCCCAAGGTCATTTTGGAGCTAATCTTTGTATTTAGAAAGAGCTTTGCCCTAATCCTGTTTAGGATTTCTGTAGCCTATTTCCTTCTCTTCAGAGAAGTCACAAGGCTCTCACTTTTCCCTTCTCGGTGACTTGTGAAGACAGGCACCTAAAATCCCCATTTGCAGGTGAAGAAATTGAATTTGTGGTGTGAGATGACACAGTGATTGAGCAAAGACTCACAAGCAAGTGCTTTCTCTCTCTTACCCCCACATTTGCCTTTAAATTTAATGCTTAGAATGGTGGCTTTAAGAAAATAAGCAAGCTTCATATTATATTTAATCAACAAGAAACAAAAAATCAAAACCAAGAAGACGCTTTGGACATCATCGTATCCAATGCTCTTGTTCCAAGATGTGGAATCTGAATCCAGGGGTCGTCTCCCAGGAACCTGGAGGGTCCAGCCACTAAAACCTACTCCGTCCTCATGGTGTCTGTCCCCGACTGGAGGCCAGCGCCTCCGAGAGCTCTTGATGAGCCTCTGCTTCTCCTATGGGTACTCAGTTTAAGGACTTCTGCTGGGTCCTGCCCTCAGTGTGCATCTGGGTTCAGGGCCTTCCCGTCACAGTTGTTAGGGGCCCTCACTCCTCCTGTGGGTGTCTGTCTGTTTATCAGACTCCCACCATTTCTGGTACAGCGGCTGACTTCAGCTTACAGCAAAAACATCTGCTTTCGCAGTTCAAAAAGACTCGGATTGCTGACTGAACGCATAGGAGGTCTCCCTTTAAGGTGTTGTGTACAAGTTCTGCATCCTTACCTGCTTCTGGCTGGGCCACCTTGCACTGAAGTGTCTCTTTCTTGCCCCTTGTGGAAGGTCGCAAGAAGTGGACAGTGCCTCCAATAATCTGACGCTTCCCTAAGTCCCCTAAACCTTTGGCCTCGTTACACTGATCGTTTTACTGCCTGTAGCGGCAATTGGGAATTTTTCCGCCCCAGGTGGGGAGTTTCTTATGAGCTCCCCTCCCACCTCATCTTCTGCTTTACTCCATTTAGACTTGCTCATTTTCAGCTCCCCGTTCCTGGTACCGTTTCTAAATTATTCAGAACTCTGTCTGTTTCAAGTGAAATCGCCCCAACTTGAATTTCCAGAGGCAAATAGAAACACTGGAGCTTCACACAGGACCGGAAGGAAGGTTAATGAGACACACTTTGGGGAAAGCCACAGTTTGGGAGGGACAGGGACAGGGGTTGTCTCTGCGGACGGGCTCCTTCTGGAAGACAGGAAATGTGGCTGCCGGCAACCCAGGGCCTCCTAGTTCATAGCTGCAGTCACCCCAAAGGGATTGGCCTCTCATGTCCCAGATTCAAAACCTAGGGCCCAAGACTGCGTCTCTTGCTCTTCTGGGGGCTACGCAGGTTGGGCCACAGAGGCAGGGTCTGTAAAGGGCGTGATTAGCATGGGAGGGAAGAGGCAGCCCCCATCAGGTGTTTGCCGTTACCAGAGACCCCGAGGGAGCCGGGTGTTCAGAACTGAAGGTGTGTGATACAAACCTGAGAGTCCATCACGGGAGGAATGACTCGGAGCAGGTGGGAAAATAAGAGGCGTAATATGCATTTTAAAAAATGTTATATATTCAATAAAGCTTTCCTAACCAATTTTCCTTTCATTGGCTCTCCTGATTAATTAACTGCGCAGTCTTGTTAAAGCGTTATCTGGTACCGCAGAGGCTGGATGCTCCCAGATAAAGGCCTGCTTTCTAGAACACCTGCACATTGCCGCTCCTACCAGTTGAGGGCGGTGCTTTCCAAAACCTGGGAATGCAGATGGACTTGTTGTAATTTTATACCATTTAATGAAATATCCCCCTAATGAAAAAACAACGCAGAAAGAAAGTTAAGGCTAGCAAGTCAGGTTTGATGCAGAAAGACTTGATGACGGCCAGCAGCTAGCAGCAGTGGCTCTTCTGCAGTGGGGAGAGGGCTTTACCTTTTATTCCAGAAGAGCTTCTGGAGTCTCATCCCCTGTACTGCATGTCTAGCTGGGTGACCTTAGGCAGTAGCAGCAGCATCTTGAGACTTAGTCCTTTATTCCGAAATGGAAATACTAACAACCTTTTTGGGGAACTGTTAGAATCAAGCAAGATGATGTCTCGAAAGCACTGAACACGTTTTTTGGCACATAGGAAGCAGGTGACAAACGAGGTGTCTTATATCATCGTCATCATCTTCATTATAATTATTATTAACAGTCACTATTTGAAGAGACACATATACTGTTTCACACCTAGTCTTCTGTTAAACAGTCTAGTAAGAAGAGGATATTATTTCTATTAAAGAATTTAATAAATTTCCTTTTTTAAATTTATTTTATTTATCATTGAGAGACAGACACAGAGCATGATCATGGGAGGGGCAGAGAGAGGAGGAGACACAGAATCCGAAGCAGGCTCCAGGCTCTGAGCTGGCTGTCAACACAGAGCCTGACGCGGGGCTCGAACCCACAAACCGTGAGATCATGACCTGAGCCGAAGTTGGACGCTCAACCAATTGAGCCACCCAGGTGCCCCAAAATTTATTTCTTTTAATAACAATTAGAAGTGATTGCTTAGCCGTAGAGAAAAATCATTTATTTATCAAAACAATCCCTGAAACCTAAATAATTTTTTAATATAAAAGGACACCTTGACAAGTTCTAGAAATGTATGAAAACCTGGTTTTTTAGGATGAATCTGTAGCACGTCCATCCTCCTTCCGCTTATGTTTGGTTTTTATTTAAAAAAATTAAAAAAGCTTAAACCAGAGGAAAAACTTGAAAAGCAAGGGAGATAATTAGAAAGTCTTGATGTAGCTTTAAAGAGCCTCTGAGTTGCAGCAGAGCCCATGTTGGCCCTATTCATAACTCTGCTTCCTGGACCAGCATTCTAGAAGTTGGTACGTTCTTTTCATTTGTGTTTTTCACAGAGGGCAGCAAAATTTAGTTCTAAGTGTATTTCGGGCATCTGGATTCTAGTCAGCATTTCTGGCTCTGTTTTAGAACCTAAAGTCTGCGGCTTATTCCTAATGTGGAAAATGGAATAATCCCCCAGGCACAAGGAGAAGAACTCCAGCATCCAGGCTGCCGTTACTATAGTGAGACCGTGCTACAGGCATCACAAGACTTGTTATACAAGGAAACATGATTACAGCGGATTAGAGAAACTTGCCAGAGCCTTGAAGGATTTATTGCTTTTTGAATTCTGAATGAGACATAAATATGTTTTCCCCCCTCTTAATTTCAGACCCCATACGGAGAAGGTGAGAAAATTCTTCGGCAGATTCTAGAATGCTTAGCTGCTAAAGATCAGTTGGGTATCGTGTCCAAGTCATATTGCGAAGGGCATGAATGCTTGCTTGGCAGAGATGCAAAACAGTCCCTCCTTTCTGTCTGCACTGCCAAGTAGTTACTGCCTTGTCTCCCAACGGGAGAAAAATGTAGCTCCTTGGGGAGTCTTCTGGAAGGCAGCATGGAGTAATGGAAAAAGCAATGCGCTTAGAGACATGAGGCCTGGATTACAGCTTCCACGCTCCTAAGCTCTGTGATTTTCCACAGGTTTCTTAAACTCTCTGGGCCTTAGTGTCATTCTGTCAAATATGGGGATAGTAAGTCCCACCTCAGAGGGTGGCATTAAGGATGAAAGTATGTTAAATGCAGTGTAGGAAGCCTCAACCCGTTAGTTGCATTAGTGTCAAGATAGCAACCTGTAGTGCACACGTTTGTGTTCATAGATCTCAGAATATCCTAAAGGGAGGGAGTTTAAAAGTAAGGATGACCTTTCACCTTATCTATTCTCCAGATTGTTTGGTTTCTTTGGCAGCTGAAGAGAGAGCACGGGATCGTGGTTAGGAACAGCTCTGGAATCAGACAGACCCAAGTTTAAATTCACGACGTGCTAGCTGTGAGGCGCCGAACGATTCACTTGACTTCTGTTACCTTAGTTTCCTCATCTGTAAAATGGATATAACGAGAGTACCTCACCGGGGTGCCTACGTGGCTCAGTGGGCTGAGTGTCCGTCTCTCGGTTTGGGCTCAGGTCATGATCTCACAATTTCATGGATTCAGCCCTGGATCAGGCTCTGTGCTGATGGTGCAGAGCCTACTTGGGCTTCTCTCCCTTCCCCGCCTCTCTTCCTGCCCCTCTTCTGCTCACAATGTCTCTCTCTCTAAGTAAATAAATAAACTTCAAAATTAAAAAAAAAAATAGTACCTCAACCATTCTTTATCCCTTTTCCTTGTTTATTCTCTGCATGGCACTTATCACTATTGGAAATTATTCATGTTGATTTCCTGTCTCCTACTCTGTCCCCCACTCAAATATAATCCCTGTAAGGGCAAAGATTTTATATGTGGTGTTTACCACTTTACATGTCTTGCCTAAGGTAGTGACTGGTACATTACTGTTATTCTTTTCACCTTTGACTTCTGTTTTTTAAAAAATTCCCCTCCCACTATCACGGCTAAATTCATATACAGTAGCTGAGCGAGAAGCCAGGCAGAGGTATTTTGTGTTTGGAAATACCTGTGTTCTTACAGTTGAGTTTCTATTTCCTGAAGATGCTTACTCAGCCTTCGATGGCACAGTTTGACTTGTGACATCAGAAGATTGACGGACAGAAGTCTGACTCAGGGATTGAGTTACTAAAGAGCATGACTTTGAGCCCCACTCACCCTTGGAGGGACGGCTGGACAAGGCTCAAAAAGGTCTTGGATTTCAGTGCATCTAGGAAGGTATTTAGCAAATTATTTTTAACCATTTGGACTTGGGACAGATCACCAGAGGAATCTGCTGTCTTTGCATAAGTGAAGAATGGGAATGGAAAGACGAGGTGGAGCTGAGGGGGAGAGATCGCCTTCCCCGCTGCTTCCCAGCGGCACCCAGGAGCTGACGCCCTCCCCGCCTCACATCCCCCGAGCATCTTCTCTGACTCGAATAGACCTGGCACGTTGGATGCCACTAACGCTCCATGGGGCTCCACAGCCGCTAAGAATTGGGCACGCTGCAGACAGAAGATGTGCGGCCTGAGTTTCAGCTCATTCATTCGCCCTCTCTCTGTCAAGAGGTGGCGTTCGTGGCAGTGAACCGTAGGCACAAGTCACTCCTTTCTGTCTACACCGCCGAGTTTGTTACTGCCTTGTCTCCCAGTGAAAACTGAGCCCTGAGAAGAGGAGCTCTGCACTCTCCTACCTCATTCCTTCAGGCCCTGTGAACCGGTTCCTCTAAATTCTTTTTTTTTTTTTTTTTAATGTTTTATTTATTTCTAGGAGAGAGAGAGAGACACCGTGAGCAGGGGAGGGTCAGAGAGAGGGAGACACAGACTCTGAAACCGGCTCCAGGCTCTGAGCTGGCAGTCAGCACAGAGCCCGACGCGGGGCTCGAACCCACGAACCGCGAGATCGTGACCCAAGTGAAAGTCGGACGCTTAACCGACTAAGCCACCCAGGCGCCCCTGGTTCCTCTAAATTCTTGTGAGACCAAGCCGAGCCTGTAAGTGGGGCAAGGAAGGTTCCTGAACACCCCGGGGTCGTACACAAACTGTTGCATGTGTACGCGCTATGTGGGGAGCGTCAGTGTCTTTCAATTCTCCAGAGGTACCTTCAGTCTAAAGTAGGCTTGGAACCACTGGCCGAAGTGGACCCAATAATTTTTTTTTTTTTAGTGTTTGCAGACTCTGCAGCTTTGCTCTCTGGCACCCACAGCTCTGCGTGGGCGGCCCGAGGATGGAGCGGCCGGAGCGGAGCACAGCTGCCCAGGCTTGTCGGGCTTTGGCACTGTGGCTATCTCCTCTCTTCCCGAGTCTGCTCGTTTGCACAAACAGCCAGGCCGGGCCCGTTGGCGGCCAAGTCCCGGCTTGTCCACAGAGCGCTTGGCTGAAGAAGATGCTGGGAAAGCCTATAAACAAGGTGTCTGTGTGGATTCAGCTTTAGGAAGAAGATAAGCCACGCCATCGAGAAACCTACGTGTCCCCTCAGTTTCTTTGGTCACAAAACATTCCCGCGTCGTTCCCGGATGCTTCGAGGAGGCACGGCGGTCAAACCGGCTTTTCGCTGATGGAGTGCAGGATGAGCCCTGTGTCGCCGCCTCCGGGAGGGCGGGCACCCGTTCCCCTTCTGCCCAGCACCCTCTGCCGCCACCTGGCTCGCTTTCTCACAGGCCCTCAGAGTCGGTGCACTTGCCTTAGTCCATGTCCAACTACCCAGCCAAGTGCTTCGGGCTCGCTCTTACCACAAAAGCCTATTAACTGTAAGGTCTGGAGCCAAATTCCGCTGCTAGGTGAGAGTGTTCCTTTTTTTTTTTTTTTTTTAATGTTTAATTTTGAGAGAGAGAGAGAGCACATGCGCATGCATGCATATGGGGGGAGGGCAAAGAGAGAGGGGGAGAGAGAGGATCTGAAGCAGGCTCCACGATGGCAGCAGAGAGCCTGATGCAGGTCTCAAACTCGGGAACCGTGAGATCACGTCCTGAGCCTTGGACGCTTAACCAGCTAAGCCACCCAGGAGTCCCTGTGTCTTTGTTTCTTGCAGACTTCTTCTTCCGCAGGAGTATGGTATCTTCTGTGTATTGAGTGTTTATCACATGCCAGGCTCTGCAGTGCTCTGTGACGTTTGTTTCATTCAGTCCTTATCCGAAGGTAAATGTCAGTATTCCCATTCTACAGATGTGCCAGTTGAGGTTCAAGAAAGATATAGTCACTGATCATGTATAGAAGTTTAGGGGTGCCTTAGCCCAGAGGCACCCAAGGAAGGGCCACCAGCAGATGGGAAGCAGAGGCCCTACCCCAGAGCTGAGTCATGAGGTAGATGAAATGTAGTTTGGAAAAAGAACTTAGGATGGAGGAGCTGAGACCCAGAGTCTGAGGAAAGCATGGACATTTATTCCCGTCTCGTTATATTACTCTTGTTTGGGCTTTGTCATTTAAGATGCCGATAATCACCTTGACCAGAATTCTTCTCAACTCCTCTGTATGGGATTTGGGTATTAGTATTCATTGTTTTCTGAACCAGAACTATAGACGCTTGCCTGATAGTCTGGTCTGGCTTCTCTCCATCAGAGTCCCACAGTCACTTTCCTTTGACAAGTGCAGGCCCCAGTGAGTCCATGCCTTCAGTCCCTGTCCCCTCCAGCTCATCCTCCAGCAGCCGCCAGGCGTCCCTTTCTGACACATAGATCTGAGCGTGTTCCTCAGGGATTCATAGAGGCTGGACTTTGCTCGGGAGAAGATCGGCCCCTCGGCATGGCTGTCACACACAGCTCCTGCAGCAGGCTCTGACCGGCGCTCCGGCTCATCGGTCCTGGCCACCCTGGGCTTCCTCCTGTCCCCTGGCACTTCCTCTCTCTAGCCGGCAACCACATGCTCATCCTTCAACCTTTCATCATTTCAGAAGGCTCCCCTGGGCCACTTCTCACCCTTGTCACACTGGATCATCATTTTTTGTTAGTTTCTTGAGAATAAGAACGGTGTCTTAATTCTCTATATTTTTCTTATCTAGTGTATCCCTAACATACGCTCAGCATTTACTAAGAACAGTTTTGAAAGAATGAATGACTGTTGGACTCTTTAAGGGGGAGGTGCAGGTGAGGGATCAGGCACATAATAGAGAGAAGGTCTCCCTCTGTCTACAGTGGGCTCACATACAGTCGTCTCATGTATGTGTATATTTGTGTCTCTTACATATATGCATTTGGTCCGATGGAATTGCTGGTGTGAGACATATAGATGCTTTCCCAGCATTTCACGTATTCTTTCTCTCCTTTTTTTTTTTTTAAGAGAACTCAGAAAAGTCCTTCATGGACTACTTTTTAAGGTAACTCCTTTAGGATTAGTCTGCAAGATTAATTCCTGTATCAGTCAGACTCTTTGGTTTGGAAGTTAGACACTAACTCCAAGAAATTTAAACAAGTGTAAGATTTTGTATGTTTGGGTAACTGAAAATTTAGGGTCACTCCTAAGTGCCATGTGATGTGGTAGAGTTGACGGTGCTCTTCGAGTCCAGGACATGGTATATTCTGCCTCCCAGTCCCACTCTACTGCTGTCTGAACCTGACCGCGCGTATATATAAATATCCAATCAAGAGTTTATTTTAAATGTTACCCCAGCCCCAGTCGCACAGTATATTCATTCACCACTTTGTTTACGAAGCGCCTAAATTCAAACGCGTATGTCTCCTCACTCTGAGAGAAGTGTCAAACCCAGACCCATTTGCGAGCCCCGGCTCTCTTCACGCGTGTTCAGCCTTGTGTCCGCTGCCTTTCAGGTTTCGTGAGCTCCTTGGTCAGCACGGGACACAGGCAGGAGCTCGCCTTTGCACGCCTGATTTGGCAAGACCGCGGCCACGGGGAGGTTTTTATCTCTGCCCTGGATGTCCGCAACTTGGTGGAATCCAGTGCAGCCCAGGTCGGCAGGGGCCTACCCAGTGGCAGCCGGCGTGCAGGGCCCCGAGTAGGAGCACAGCACGATTGTTCAGCGCCTGCGCGTGGGCCCCCTGTACGCACGCGCAGTGCAGACACCAGGGGCAAGGTCTCTGCGTCCACGGAGCTTCGTAAACAAGCAAACAAAAGACGCTTTCTCATGTTGAGCACAAAGATGAGAACCACACAGAATGCTGCGGTAGATTGAACTGGTTTGGGGAATGGAGGAAGAGAAAAGGGAGGTCAGGAGTTGGACAGTTTAGACTAGCAGGTGAACACAGGCGCTTTTGAGAAGGCAGCTCCGAATAGAGAAGGGAGCCACACGTGTGAGGGTCTGGGGGAAGGGCCTGTTGTGGGGGGCGGGGGGGAGCATCCTGCACAAGGACGTAGGCTGGAGACAAGGTTGTTCAACCCAAGAAATGAAGGAAACGTAGCCAGCATGACGACAGCACCGGGCATTGGCGGGAAGTGAGGTTGGAGACCCAGGCAGGGAGCAGGTGACAGGGGCTCTCACGGGCCATGAGAAAGAGCTTGGTTTGTGTTTTTAGCAGCAGAGTGACAGGGAGTGATTTGCATAGTCTTTAGAGCCGTGACTGCTATGTGGGCAGGACTCAGAGTGTGGTCCATTGTAATTGATGTCACTTTTCATAAAGGAAGCAGCTGAGACGGGGAAACCCCAGACCCTGACCACTCTTGAGTGAGGAAAGGGAGTGGGGGCGGCATGACGCCAGGCACCCAACTCCTGGAAGGGGCTGGGAGGCTCTGCTGGGAAGCACGCTGGAGTTTGGCGGTGACTTTGAGGTGCAGAGAAGAGCCTGTGTTAGGTGCACACATCCGGGGGCAGCCTGCACTGTGCCTTCCGCCACCGTCAGTGCTGTGGGCAGGCTGTTAGGTCACCTCGACTACAAACTAAAAAGTGGGAATTTCTTGAAGGAGACTCTGTTGATATCCTTAGCTTACAATGTCAGAGAAAGTCCTGGTGGCTTCATTGAATTCCTGCACCTTCTCCTAGATCAGTTTTAAGCTAGAATGGTCTTGGAAAATCTGTCCTGACCTTTCTGGGTCCCCTACCCCCAGTTCACCTCTGCCTTTTGTTTCTCTCTCTGTCTTTCTGTCCCCCACCTCCCTCTCTCTCTCTCTCTCTCTCTCTCTCTCTCTCTCTCTCACACACACACAGACACACACACACGCACGCACGCACTCCGGGAACTGGGCTTTCCAGGGCATCTCGGGACTGCCAGGGTAGCGTATTCTGTCCTGTGGGTTCACCTTGGGGCAGATGTGATCCCCGGCTAGTGATACGTTTCCCTCAAGTGCTCGGGGCCTTTTCACAGCCCTAACACACCCTCCTGAGCTCCTGGGGAGCAGGGGCTTATGTAAGCACCTGATGAGGGCTGGGCCCTGCCCCTCGGTACCTCGAGGTACTAGCAAAGCTGTTGGAGTCCAGTCTGCTCTCGCCTTTAGGAACCATTTTTGGTTTTATTTTTGGATTCCTTTCTTCCGGTGTTGCTTTTAACTTCTTCCCAGCATTCATTCTAGCAAAATCTGGAGCCTCTGGTGTTTATCACTGGCCAGGCTCCATATCAGTCGTTAGAAAAGCAGTTCTAGGAATTGTGGTCTTAATTTGTTAGCCGATACTCCCTGCATCAGCAGGGGCCGTAGCTGTCCGTTGGTCTGAGTTTTATGTGATGAGGTTCTTTTTGTCTTTTGTTTTCCCCCCTCAGACGAGAACTACTGTTTGCTAGCACTGAGATCATCAAAACCATTTCAGTTTAGGTCTTTGTGTGAGAATATAATGACACCTCCCAAAGATACAGGTCTGGCCTAGTGAAGTGGGACAAAAAATAAATGGGGTCAGTAGAAGGGGAATGATTACCGATACCAGTGTAGGATGAATGGCAACTCACTTTTCCAGTGACATTATACAAATCAAATAAAATCCTATTCCTTTTTGTTTTATTTTAGCTAAGTATTTTTGTCCAAAATGAAAATCAGATGTTTTTTCTTCTTTTTCATTTTTTTTTCCCAAAGCAAATGGTTACAAACACTTAATATAATTTACTGGAGCTTTTTTTTCTTTTTTAAAAGAACATTTACATTACTTTCTTTTATGCATGCAGTAACTTTTGATCAGAACATGACTCCACTCTCTTGTTTAATGTTGAGCATCTGGATTAAAGGCTCCTTTTAATCTTAAATACAGATTATGACTCTCTTTTCCTTTAAGCAAACCGCCATAAAACCTTGGCCCTTGTCCAGTTTTCTTCATTAAAGCCCTCTTTATTATAGTGTTTTCAGAGGGCAGTCATTAAATGATTGTCATGCACAATGGGCACTTGATTATAATTATTTAACTGGCAATCAGTTATTGCAGCAATTTGGCAGTATAATTAAAAGGGAGCATGTTGGTACCTGCCAGCATCTTTGAGATCTTCAGCTCTGGATTAGGGAAAGGAGCAGAATTGAAACATATGGACGGGAAGAGTCAAGCACTTCTATGAATGGCAGCTTGTCTTTTATTCTTCCCCAGTCTGGTTCTTGGCCTCTTTGTTCCATAAGGTGGATGAACAATAGTGATCACATAAGACGCGGATAAGAATTTCTGTGCTGTAAACCCCCAAGTCAATCAATACATTCAGTAATGAATATAAATTTGCTCCATGTGCTGAGAAACGCTGGGTGGGTAGAAGTATATTTCGATAATTCTGTTTTTTAAACACAAACAGTTTTTCCCCACTCTGATGGAGGTATTTCAGCATTTCTTTCATGCCCGATAAATGGCTGTGGGATGCCACCAGCCAAAAGTTGGCATAAAAGATGAGTGGCATCCACACCACACCTGGAAAGCCTTTCACTACTAAAGAAATTAGTAACAATGTGATTTCCAAGTTAAGACGGCCCACTGCATGATTCAGAATTCTTTGAGTGTGACAAACATCTCATCCTAACCAACCTTAGCAAAGGAGACATTTCTTGGCTTATGGAGCTGGAATGTTATTGGAACCGCTAATAGGATTAAAGGAGGAGCTGCAGAAACTCGGGCTCAGGGTTAGGAGCTGGGATTCAGTCCCTCTGGAGACTCACTTTCTGTTCACCTCTCAGCTGAGCCCACCTGTGCTTGGCCTTGTTCTGGGGATAGGCTTCTAGGCTTTCCCCGTGGCAGGAGACATGACCGTTAGCAGCCCCTGAATCTGATCTTCCTTGCTGAGCAACTCCAGTGGCAACCTGTATCTTTTATCTTTCATAAACCTGTCTCAAGGAGTGCAAGTCCTTCTGATTGGCCCTGCTGGGGTCATACACCACCCCTTGAAGGAATTACTGTCACCACGCCTGGGAAATGACATGTATGATTGGCCAAGCCTGGGGGCACCTGCATGGCTTAGTCAGTTATGCGTCCCACTCTTGATCTCGGCTCAGGTCATGATCTCAAGGTTTGTGAGTATGTGCCCCATGTTGGGCTGTTGCACTGACAGCACGGAGCCTGCTTGGGATTCTCTCTCTCCCTCTCTCTGCCCCTCCCCCACTAGCTCACTCTCTGTCTCTCTCTTTCAAAATAACTAAACTTTAAAAAAATGATTGGCCAAGCCTGGATCACATGTCATCCCTGGGAGTAGGGTAGGGAAGACGGACTCTGTGATTGCCCACCCTATCAGAGACCTTGATATGTCCCCAGAAGTGGTTCACCAATGAGTCAGAAAAGACACAGTGATTATTTTAGAGAATGAATACGAAAATCTGAATTATCCAAACCTAAAAAATATACTCTCCATGTTTTCCCAAAATAGATCTCCATCTTTCTTTTGGAAATACTCCACCTTTGTAAGACTGAGTTATAAAAGTGTCCATCTCAGTTTCAAATGATTGCCTAAGCTTATCTGTTGGCATTCTAGAGCCCTCGATCGTGTGATCTGAGGGCACAAAGACGCCTGCTGTGGCAGCATGGCCACCATACCTGCGTTGTTACGAGGGACGGAGGGCCCGGAGTTCCAGGGAGTGCAGCTTTCAACTACTACCTCTGAGTATCAAACCATTTACCACGGTTCTGGATAATAAAAATTTCCATTTTTCTCTTGGTTTAGTCCCACATTTGAACCTGTGAGGGCAAAGGCCAAACAGTCTGCAAAATGGCAGACTTAAATAGCAAAAGGCCTTTATTTTTTTTTTATGTTTGTTTATTTTGAGAGGAGAGAATGTGTGTCTGAAAGGTGGAAGGGCAGAGAGAGAGGGAGACAGAGAATCCGAAGCGGGGCTCTGAGCTGACCGCAGAGAGCCCAACTCAGGGCTCGAACCCACAAGCTGTGGGGTCATGACCTGAGCCAAAGTCGGATGCTTCACTGACTGAGGTGCCCTGCAGAAGGCCTTTAAAGTAAAAGAAAACATTAGGTGAAAATTTAAAAGTGTTTTTCCTACCCCTCCCTTTCACCAACTGAATATGATCTAATCAATAAGGGAAGCATGAATCACTGTATTTACTAAGCATATAAAGAAGATAATCAAAATGCGCAAGCTCAGACTTGAATAAAAATAAAGTCTCAATTTCCTATTTGTCTTATTAAGCAATGCACATTTATTTTTGTCATGTATCTGTTTGTGCAACGGAGATGTTCAAGTTCAGGGCAACTTAACCCACTGATGGATTACCGCCCTACCTGAACTCCGGGGCAGGGGGCAAGGAACCCTCTTCTTCAAATCGAGTAAGTGCATGTATATTTCCACACACACTTTTTTAGTTTGTGGATATTGGACAGTGCGAGAGGAGTTTCTTGGGAATCTAATCTTCTCAGTGGCAGGCCCCAGCCTTGCCTCTGCCAGTAGTTGAGTTCATACGGACCTGATGCCAATTTTCTTTTCACATATGTGAAATAACAGTTTGGCACATAGCAAACCAAACATTGACACCACAGAGAAGACTCGTGCTCTTTAAGAAGTGAAATGCACAGATTCAGAACTCATTTTTTCTCTAGGTGAACTGAGTTTAAATTAAATTAAATGTTGCAAGAGATTACAGTATTTGTGTGACTTTCAAAAAGTCAGAGGCCGTGGCAATAAAGTATTTTCATTTTATAGAGTTTTTCTTGGAAAGGCTGCGTGCCCTGTGACAGCAGAGTGCTTAAAAACCCAGAGGCTGGTGCCAACACGAAATCCAAACATCATAAAGTGACTTCCAAAGCCCCGATCATTATCGGTCCCCTCTCTCGGAACAGAGCGTTTCTCAACTAGTCCTAGTCTGCCGGCTCAGAATCTCCTTCAGCCTAGGGTTTCGAGCATGAAATGATGGGGAAAGGCATGTTCTCCAGTAAGGAAAGCAAAAGTCGCTGAACACCAACTGTCAGAGGAATCAAAAACCACAGATGTGAGCACTGACCAAGTGAGCAGTTTTCTTCTCTAGCAAAATTTTTTTCTTTAATATTTTTTAACCAAAGAAAGACAAGGGAGGCCAACCAGTGGCCCAGTAGCCGTTGCCGTGTGCATGCCTGGCGCCTCCGTCAGTGTTTGAAAATCCAGCTAACTTGTACCCAGCAAAATGCCTACCCCTAGCCCTCTCCACTTAGGGCGGTCTGCCTTTACCAGATGAAGTCCTTCTCAAGCAAAGGGGCTGCTGCTTGAGGCTTTGCACACTTTGCTGGTGCCCTGGAATCCTGCCTCGTGGCCCATGCTCCTTTGCTTCCCCAATTTTACCCAAAGGATGCGGGGCAGGGTCCGGCGGGGAGGGAGACTTGCCTTCTGCCCACGCTTCTACACACAGAAGCCCTCTGAAGGCTTTGCTTTACCAGGACTTGAGATCCATGCTCTTCAGTGAATTTCCATCAGAGGGTCTCTGCCAAGTCACACAGATCTGTCAAAGAGGCTTGTCTAGGCGGGCACGGGTGCCTGTCCACAGAGGGGTGACTCAGCAGCCGTCCTCGAGGGCCGGCCAGCCGCCTCATCCTTCCCACCCCCTTCATTAGACTTCACTGCCACCTGCTAGTGCATCCACGGGGAGTGAGAGGTCTCGGTCACAACAGATGATTAGAATTGATGCCAGAAGCGTAAACAAGTCATAAACTACTCTTAATTCTTCTTGGCTATGGGTGTTGTTAGTCTTTAGTGATGGAAAAATAGGCTCACTTTAATCTCTTTTATTTATATAATATAATAGTTGGTCTTCTCATATGACTATAAATCTCACTTCTCTTCAACAAGCATTTCCTGAGCTCGTGTGCTGGGCAAAGCGCCGTGTGAGCTGCTACTCTCGAGGACGGATATGGGAGTTCATGTTGAGTGGGGACAGAGTTTCAGTTTGGGAAGATGAGCAAGTTCTGGTGACAGATGTGGGGATGGTTGTACACCAGTGTCCATGTACTTAATGCCATTGAACTACACGTCTTAAAATGGCTACGATGGTAGATTCTCATATATATTTTACCACAGAATAAATTAGGGGTCTTAGACTTTTTTTTTCAGTAAATATTATTTGTTGTAAGATGTAAGTTCCACATAGATCCTATCCTGTATCCAGCAAAATAAGTATGTGGGGCTCACCACAGAAACCTAGAATTCCACATTTCTTGTATGTCACACAGCAAGTACTGAGATCATTATTTCCTTGATTTCCCCTATTGTCAGAATACTATAGAAGGTTGTGTTTAATGATTATCCTCTGCGATCGAAGTGAAAACAGTCTTAACTATTGCGTTGCATAACAAACCACTGAGTTAAGCCTTACACTTAACGACTCAGATGTCGTGTACTTGGGGAAGCTGAAAATTCTCCCTCTGCTGATACCCAGGCCTCCTCTCCAGCCATTCGCTAGACTCTGCCATCCTGCTCTTCCTGCCTTCGCGCTGGGAGGTTCATGCTGCGAATACCTTGATGTTGTGTGAGAGGGGAAATGGCCGCCCCGACCTGTGCCAGCAGCAGCCGCAGACACCCCGCAGACTCGGTGTCTCCTGGAGTTGCGCCTCGGTCTCCTCCACGAGCCCCAGGCCTCGCTGTCGCGCTTCTCAGACCCGGTGCCTTTCCCTAGGGTTCAAATGCCTTCCCTTGGTCTCCTTTGACCTCTTGCCTCTCGGTTGGGAGCTAGGAGCAAAGTTGCTTGTCACCCCGGGCCTGTGACTCTTGGTCTGGTAGCAGACCTTCCTGCAGGTCTGCAGAGCTGTACCCGGGGACTGGCACCCTTCCTTCCCTGTGGGTCCATGCTGTTCCTCTGGCTCCAGGGGACAGCGTGGCATTGGATCAGGCCTCACCAAGAGCTAGAGTTCAGTTTGTTGAAGATGAGAGTACTTCGATGGGTGGTATAAATTTCCAGCTTCCCCAAGTTCCTGACATCTGAGTGATAAACATCTGAGTGATAAAGAGCTGGGCACCCCTTCCATACAGCACTGTAGCTAGTGCCGGGCTACCGAGTGTGTGGTTCTCAACCCTTTTATTATGATGATGATGATTATTTTTTTACTTTTTAATTAAGGATTGTATAATTTATATACAGTTAAACCTTAAATTCTGTATAGATCTTCAGTCTACATCTCAGTGGATTTTTATGATCTGTGCATCTGTATCAGTACCACCCAGACCGAGATTCAGAACATTTCCAGTACTCCAGAGCCTCGGACCCCCTCCCCCCAAGGCACCTACGGCTCCAGTGTCTATCATCTTTGACTGGATTGTGTTCTCGACTGTTGTGCACCTGTTCCCACCCCTAAATCCCAATTTTCTATTTAATATCATTTAAGAATTTGGAACCGATTATCGTCTCTTGTGACCGTAAAGAAACAAAGTAGTGGTCATTTTAGAAATGCTTCTTCTGCTCTCCCCACCTACACACATTCTAATGTGCCCTGCGTCCCCAGCAGCCCCACCAACCAGGTCATGGTCAGGGAGGTGAGATCCCCATCCTTTCTGGTCAGCCATGCTCTGTCCCAGCGTCCGAAAAGGAATAAAAACAGATGCCCTGGGACCTTAGTCCCGTTTTCCTCATGCCCAAACCTCAAGGTACAGTGTTTTCTAAGCCGAACGAGGGATGTGGTTCTTAGAATCGTCAGATATCCGTGGTGCTTCAAACATGCTCAAATTCCGGCTTTCCTTTTTCTGTCAAAGTAGGTCTGTCTTTCCCCTGACTATGTTCAGTTTTCTTGAGGATGAGGAATGCAGTTGAAGAGGAATATCACCATTGCACTCCCCTTTCCACATGTTAATGTTGACCATCTTGAACTGTTTCTACTGGGGAATATTAGGAGAAGATGATTTTACAGGAGGTGCACAGAAGCCCCCATTTGGGCATGGGCTGCCATACTCAAATCCTTGTATTTAAAAATAGAGCTTAGTCTGTTTATCCTACAGCAAAAATACGTACAAGAAGCCATTATTATATTGACATTGGCGCCAAACAGGAAATCAGAGGATTCACAGATGTTATCTGCTTTAATGCAGTGGGTTTTCTACACACCGACTCTACAGCCAATCAGGATAGACTCAGCAAAGGGATTTAAAGAACATGTTATTGACACAATGTGTATTTCTTGGGCTTTGCAGACTACATTGTGTTCCCAGAGTTCTGAGGGCAAAAGTGAGAGGGAGGCTTAGAGACAGAGTTCTCACTCTGTGAGACAGAGAGAAACAGCAAGAAAGAATTGAGATCGATTTCATCATTACCATGAAAATATAATTATAACATTCATTAATGCAGAGTAGGTTTTGGTATAATTCAACAATGTATGTGAGCACTTATTATATGCACAGAATTGCCTAAAGCAGTTTGCAGCCCAAAGGGAAGGTGATATGTCAAAAGGAGTAAGTCCTTAAAACTGTTTTTTTTCTAAATTTTTTAATGTTTATTTATTTTTGAGAGAGACAGAGCATGATGGGGGGAGGGGCAGAGAGAGAAGGAGACGATCTGAAGCAGGCCCCAGGCTGTCAGCACAGAGCCCGACACGGGGCTCGAACTCACAAACCGGAGATCATGACCCGAGCCAAAGTCAAATGCTTAACCAACTGAGCCACCTAGGCGCCCCAGAACTGTCTTTTTCAGCATTTGTATCCATGATTTAGATTAGGGCAAAATTGGCACATCTAGCTAATTCGTGAGTGGTGCTAAACCTGAAAGAGCACAAAAATCAAGACCTAAAGAGATTGTGACCTACGCGAGGCTGAACCTAGAGAGTTGAACTACTGTAGGCACAAGTGTAAGTCCTTAGATCATTAAAAGCTTCAGTGAGTCTAGAAGGGGGAGAGACCGTAAACAGCAGCACTTGTGAGGAGCGGCCGTGGGCGAGGCAGGCTTGTGAAGAGGCAGAACACGGGCTTCTGCACTGTGAACTCGCGTTTCTCGAAATTCCATTACGCACACCCAAAGCTGCTGTACAGAGGGCAGAGGCGGCCTCGTGACTGTGTGTGGGTGTGGAGGACTCACATTGATGGGGGCTGGACTTCATACCAGTTGTAGGGCCCCGGTGGCCACTTGTCGGAGGGATTGTGGAAGGGATCCGTGCGCCCTGTAGAGGTTCGGAGCAGGTGCTGGGTGAGGCGTCATCCAACCCTGATTCTCTGTGGTTGCTTGTGTGCACGTGTGACCTCATCACACAGTGCAGGCTCAGGTGACTTCTAGGAGGATGGCCATGGGGAGGGAGGCGGGGCCTGTCGTGCATCCAGAAGTGTGACAGAATTGAGGAGCACAAGGTGAGGGTAGACAGGCATGGGGTGGGAGGGGGGTGTTGGGAGACAACGAGAGAGAGATTTGGGTAGGGTGGAATGACAGTGGGAAACCCTAGAAGATGGAGGTGTGGGTGCCCTGGCGCTCACGTGGTCTCCCACAAGGACATGGGGTGACGCAGACCTCAACCCCACAAGCTTGGTGATACTAGCAGTTCCCTGTTCTGTTGGTTGACAGGCAGTGGGGTGCCCAGACCAAAGCACTCAAAAGTTATTTCTGCTACAGACGGCTCAATTCAGCTTCCTCTTTTTTTTCCTTTTAATGTTTGTTTATTTATTTGAGAGAGCACATGCTCACAAGTGGGGAAGGGGCAGAGACAGAGGGAGAGAGAATCCCAGCACGTAGCCTGATGTGGGGCCCGAACCACGAACCATGAGATCATGACCTGAACTGAAATCAAGAGTCAGTCGCCTAACCACCTGAGCCACCCAGGCACCCTCACAGCCAGTTTCCTAAAGGCCTCGGGGGAAAGGCACCTTGTTAGGACATGAGCAGCGAGGCTTATGCGCCTGCAGCCTCAGTGGAGGTTTTGCATCGGTACCAGTGCTAAGTCTCTAAACTTCTCAAAGCTTCAGGTTGTCGTTCCCAGTGGCCATCATTCTGACCAAGTTTCTGTTTGGCCTTTGTTCATAAATGTGGCTTGAGGGAGCCCTTCTGTAGTTCTGGCCACCAGCACACTTGATCTAGTTTTACTTCTGATATCCACCCTTGATTTTCTCTCAACTGGGCAGCCAACAGCAAGACGCGGAGCGAATTCGGGGGACATTGACTCAGTTCGTTTGCACTGTAAGGTCTTGCACTGCATCGTGTTACCTTTTGCAAACACCTCACAGTTCGATTTCCAGGCGCTTTCTGCCCAATGGCCCCATGATGTGCGTAAGTTAGGGCTCGTTCCCCATCTCACAGATGATGAAATTGATGCGGAAGAGGTGAACTGAAGCGGGGAGGGTGGTTTGGTAAATGTGGAGAACAGCCCATTTTATGAACGGAAAGGCCATTAGAAGTAGGACGTTTTTGCTCTATAACTAAAGAAACATTGCAGAGAAAGGGTTTGGCGCTGGCAAGGCCAAGTTAAACAGGATACCGCCTTCTCTCCCAGTGTTTTCACCACCACGCCCCTCTGCTCACTCCGGTGCTCGCGGGTCACTTCCTAATCTGTGAATGGGTTCACTGACCTGTAAGCAAGGATGGGAGGTGGAGATTTCACTTGCACAGACTCATCGAAGGAAGTCACTCTGCAAGTTTCCCGAGGATGAGGGAATGTTTTTTCTTCCCCCTTGGTTGCCACTCCCCTGCCTGTTCCACTGTAAACCTCAGCCTCCCTACCCTGGCAAAAACTGTAACGCAGAGCTGAGTTCGGAGGCCTCCTGGGGCCATGTTTGTCCTGGTGTTCTTTGGAGGCTACCAAGGCTTCGTGCCCCCCACAGACCAGCGCCTCTAAAAAGACAGGTCAGGGCTATCAAAGAGATTGCAATATCCGGGGGCCATTTAAAAAGCCAGAGGCGTGTTCTGTGGCTCGTCACCAGGTCCTGACATTTAATAATCCCTTCACCCTAGGGGGTCCCAAATACTGTCTCATTTGATCTACCCAGTTTGAATAAAGAGTCAGGAGTGCTTTACAGGCTGAGTGCATAGGATGCATTAACATTCCTTCTGAAGTTGCAAAGGAAAAATAAAGCTGTCATTGCTTGAATTAAAACAAAATAAACACAAATCCATAGGACTTTCCTAATGTCCTTTCTGATGTGGCCTTTACTGGGCATTTCTTGTGTTTGTAATTGGGTCAAGTTCTAAGTCAGTCATTCTGCTCCCTGATTTGCCTTGATTTTCCATCATCTTCTCCTGGTCAGACTCAGCTGCTCCTACTCTGTCTTCATGCAGGTCGTACAGAACTCGTTTATTCCCTCAAGACACAAAGCAGATCATTTGCTTGATTTTTATTTTAAATGTTGTCTGTGAGTCGTCATCACGGGGCAGCTTTGGTACATGAGGCTGATCTTGGTTCCCTAGAAGTCTCTGCCAGTATTCCGGTCTGTTGTATACATTCACTGCTATTATGGTAATAATAGTTTACAGAAGCCCAGATTATGATATTTTAATAATATTGAGTCCTTTGTTGACATAAATGCTTCATGCAAATTGGAATGAAATATTAAAACCGCAATTTTGGCTCTACTGATCAGTGTACTAAAAGATTGGACCTGATTCCTCCGCTAGAAATGAGCCCCTGTTGGCAGTTTGGGATTTCTTCCTGTCTCACATTGTAGAGCCTTCATTTTAAGAGTGAAGAGGTGGAGTCCTAGGACTACTTTTCAGTGAGTTTTTGGTCAAAAGGAGATTGAATTCCAAGTATCCTGGCTCTCAATCCAGTATTTTTTTTCCTCCTAGTCTATGTTTAGCCCCTCTTTTTGTATACTTCCCTGGAAGCAAGGCAATGGTCTGCAAGCTGAATTTCTATAAACTCAATGCCTGTGTGCCCCGGTTAGAAAGAATCCTAAAACAGCAATTTTCCAAGCATGTAATCAAGGGCTATGATTCCTGTTCTCGGGATTATAGCTTTGGGAGTTTTGCAGTATAGACCCCTGTGCAGTGTGGCTGCTGAGGGAGGGGACTAACACCTACTGGGTATTCCATCAGGCTTGTCCTACGTAGGTGCTGTGCTATTTCAGGTGGTATCATTTCCCACCTTCTCACCCTCCATCTACTACCCCGTTGGGATTAATCTTCCTAAAACACTGGTTTTCACTGATCACTGCTGTGACCAAACACCTTCCTTTGATCAAAGCTCCAAAGTCTTCTGCTGCTCTTCCAAGCCTCCCCCACCCGCCACCAGACCAGTGTCCTCACCATCTCCAAAACAGGCCATATTCATTCCCAGTCCTCTTTGCTCTTGTAAAGACTCTCCTCCTGTCTGTGGGTCAGGCATGGCCACCCCGCAGGAGCCCGTCCAGTCTCCCCTCTTTGACTCCATCCTATGCCGTGCTCCAGCCTGACTGGACTCCCTTCGCACTGATCTCCCGAAATGTGGGCTGATTCCACGAGAGTGTAAACTGTAGCCGTTGACATCCTGATGCCATCACTGTTGTGAGCTCTGGCCTCTGAGACTCAGCTATGAACTCCCAGAGAAGCTCTCAGACTTTCTCAGTTCACAGTGCTCTCAGTCTCAAGAATCATTTCAGTGATTTTGGCTGGGCCAAAAGAAATCCATGGAAGTTTCATTCACAAAGCACTTAGGACTCAACTGGCAGTCCTGTCCTAACAGTGGAGTATCTCTTAGAAAAAAAATACTGCACACAAATGGAAAGAAAACATCACTGTTTTCTTCTGAAATAACCGCAGCCATTTACTACTAGGTTATATACTCCTGTTGGGTGCTGCACAGCTCCCCAAAGCTTGGAATCGGATGGGACGCTGCCGATTCCTTTCCCGTTCTATGTTGATTTTCACGCACTACTTTTAGAATACGACTGCCAAAAACCCCGTTTGCAAAGACGTGAGATCATCAAAAAGAATATCACACAAACTAAAGTGTTGAAGCTGTAAACTACCTTGATCTGGTAGTTTGCGCTGTGCCGGACAGATACTGTACATCATGTTTTCCTGAAAATTTAAAATATCCTCTCCGATGGTACAAATTGACTGCAGTGCCCTGAGGCACTGAGACACACACTTTGGGAACACGGCTCTAGCGTAATATCACCCACCCTTCTCTCGTGTGTTTTCCAAAGTGCATTGAGCAATGCAATCCTCATAGTGGTAGCCAATTAATACGTTAGGAAGCTTTTAATCCTTGACCATCTGATAGAAGCCATAAGCACCTCAACAGTGCGTTGAGTTCCCTGGCATGGCAGTAATTCAGGTGAGGCCATTTGAACACCTTTTGAGGATGCCGTAAAGGAAATTCCTATACTGAATGGAGGTTGGCTTAAATGCCCTTTAAATTCCATTCCATTGGTAAGATTCTTTAATTCAGTAGAAGTCTTTGCCATAGAAGACCAACACACAATGGCAACAGTGACATGACAGAGTGTTAAGTTGAAGGATGAAACGTCTCAAACCCCTAGGCCAAAAATATAACAATATTTGAATTCTAACTTGCTGAATTTGGTATGGAGGTAGAGACATAAAACTGCTGTTTCCTTAACTAATAAGATAGATTCATTGATAGACCTTTTCCCTTTCGGTTGTCACAGAAATTTACCGCGTAGGAGGACACCGAGGACCCCACAGCACACATCAGAAAAGTCGAAGTAGCGCAAAAAAGCATCCGATCATCTCTAATATGGCTAAAAAATACAAACTAAGAAAAATTAACACATGAAAATACCCCTGGGAGTTTCAAAAACTCCTCTTGGGTCATTCAGGAAATCAAAATGAAAACTGTAGACTATCTAGAAAGTAATGTGAACATGCTACACATATTTTTTTGATACAACTGACATAATACTTCGGAAAATTCACCAACCTAAGTTCTCTTGTGAATGACAAAAATGAATGAAAACGAAAGAAATGATGTGTCAAACTTATGACATTATAAAAAAAGAAATTAACCCAGGGATGGCAGAAGAAAAATCTTAGAAAGGTGCCTCAGATACAGTAAGCACTTAACAGATGCTAGCTGTTATTGTTATTTATGTGTCACAAAGATTGAGGAGTTTCTATTTGAATGGCACGGGAGACGGCTGGCTATAGTATTAAATTTGGAAAGCAAGGCTCACTTTTGAGGGAGTTGGGGAAGTTTGAATATGGACTCCATATTAGATGATTGATAGTATTGAATGAATTTTCATGGGTGCAGTGATGTCATTATGAATGTGCAGGAGGGTGCCCTTACCCTTGCGGGACAGATGCTGGTGCATTCAGAACAGAGGTGGCATGATGTCTGTGGTCTACTTTTCAGTGACTCAGGGTAAAAAATAAACATAGATGAAGAGAAAAAGGGGAGAACATCAATATTCATTTATGTGAATAGGATTGAGGCATTGATTCATGCTTTGTCTTTTGAAACTTTTAAAACGATATTACCAAAAACCAAGGTATAGGACATGAGTAGTATGTTGTTTAAGAATCATATGTGTGTAGGGGCGCCTGGGTGGCTCAGTCGGTTAAGCGTCCGACTTAGGCTCAAGTCATGACCTCACGGCTTCTGAGTTCGAGCCCCTCGTCAGGCTCTGTGCTGACAGCTTGGAGCCTGGCGCCTGCTTCAGATTCTGTGTCTCCCTCTCTCTCTCCCCTCGCCTGCTCACACTCTGACTCTCTGTCTCAAAAATAAATAAACATTAAAAAAAAATTAAGATTCCTGTGCATATATGTATGTGTGTGTTTATATGTGTACATGCTCGTATATGCACGAACTCTAACGAATATACCAGAAACTGAGAACAGTGATTGCTACTGGGGAAGAGAAGTGGTTGGCTGGGGACAGGACTGGACGGAGACGTAGCCTTTGAATTGCATATTATATCCTTCCATTGTCTATCTTAATGGGAAAAAAAAGCTCTTATAATTTTTTTTTAAATTTTAAGCTCCATGTCCTGCGCGCCGTGTCACCTCTGTGCCACACTGAATAAGTGAAATAATTTACGCCCGGGGCGGGGCAAAGACCACTTAGGAAGCGCGTTGACCCAGCGCGGATTTCTTGGATGGCTCCCTCCCGGCGCTGCGCTGTCGGGGCTCTGCCACGGCTTCCTGTGGGCGGGCGGCCTGCGGGCCCCCCACCCCCGGCCCCCTCCCGCACGCAGCACCCTTTGACTTTGGCTCTGTGGGGGGTTGGCGAGGACGTTTTTACAGCTGGTGGAAGGTGGTGGGCACCCCCAAGGTGTGGGCTTCCTGCTCACACTGTGACTCAGACGTGCGGGGGAGCATTCTGCCGACCACTCCTAGGAAACACCTCCCGCCCTGCCAAGGGAGACCCCCCCAGGGTCGAGGCCCCTGCTCCTCCAGGCTCCCTCCGTGCTGGAAACCAGGGCTGGAAGTCTTGGCAGCGTGGCAGGTGGTGCCAGTGATCTCGGGCCGGAAGGGATGTGCGTGACAGACCCAAGCCGTCCACTTTGGAAGTGAAGCCCCCGAGGCCGGGAGAGGGCCCCTGACTTGCCCGATCCGGTGAACCACGCATCCCCTGAGCAGTCTCTGCAGGGTTCTCTCCATGGCACGGCAGCCCTGAGGCCCAGGAGCCTGGGACAGGCCTTCCATTCATTCCACCAGATGCTTGGATGCTCAATTATCCTGAAAAGAGAAGCGTGGGGTGCAGTGTGAGGGGTCAGGGAGGGGGAGGGGGAGAGAAAGAAGGTGCAGTTTCCTCAAAACCGTCATTTTGATGTCCCTGCGAGGTCTCACAGAGAACCCGATTCACCCCTTACTTGTAAGAGGCTGTGACAAACTCGTGAGGCTTTTATCCTTTGCCCTCAGAGTATTAAAATACTAACCCTGGAGATGTTACGTAGAATGCTTGAGAACTTTTTTTTTCACTATTAACTTTATTAAGAAATAGAAATATTTCTATTTCCCCTGAAAAGGGGGCGCCTGGGTGACTCAGTCAATTAAGCATCTGCCTCTTGGTTTCGGCTCAGGTCACGATCTCACGTTTTGTGAGTTCGAGCCCCGAGTCAGACTCCGTACTGACAGTGGGGTCTCGCTTGGAATTCTCTCTCTCTGCCTCTCCCCCAGTCGTGCACTCTGTCTCTCTTTCTCATAATAAATAAATGAACTTGAAAAAAATACTTCAGACGTGCAGTGACTTAGTGAACCTAACGAAAGCCTGCATGCTACACACTCAGCTGAAGCCTGACGTGGGCTATTTAGTAGAAGCCCCAGCCCCCTTCACTGATCACAGGCCTCCCTCTCCCCTCCCCTGATGGGTAAGCCCCGCCCTGAACATGGTGTGTTTCCTCGCTCTGTGTGCCTTTATCCCCTGACTGCACATGTGATATCTCCCTAGGTAAGCTACCACCTTGTTTTCCATAAAACTTCACGCAGCGGGCATCACGTTGTGTATATCCTTCCTGTGTTATTTTTTTCCTCTCAAGTATGTTTTTGAGATTCATCCACGCTGCTTGCTACGTGCAGCCCCAGGTCAGCCGTTTTCACCAGAGCAGAGCTTTTGATGGATGACATATTTGAAAGCATGCCCATCCTTCTGTTGAAAGCATCTAGGTTGTTCCCAAGCTTTTGATTCAAAGAATGCCCCAACAAACAGCCCTTCACTTGTTCCTTGTGCGCACAGTACCCGCCTTTTCTCACGATTGCTGTGTTCTTCATTGATCCACACACACAGCAAATGGTTCCGTTTCTTTTTGTTTCAGAAATTCATGATTCAGGGGCACCTGGGTGGCTCAGTTGGTTAAGCATCCGACTTCGGCTCAGGTCACGATCTCACGGTTTGTGAGTTCGAGCCCTGCCTCAGGCTCTGCGCTGACAGCTCAGAGCCTGGAGCCTGTTTCGATTCTGTGTCTCCCTCTCTCTCTGACCCTCCTCTGCTCATGCTGTCCCTCTCTCAAAAATAAATAAACATTAAAAAAAAAAAAAGAAATCGATGATTGAGAGAAGTGGGTATTTATCTGAGACAGAGCACTTTGGTTTACCTCAGGTTTTAACTTGGAGAGTGATGCGTTAAACTACCAGGGTATTTCCTTCAAAATAAACTCCGTTCTTTACCTCAGACCTATGGAAGTTGGAATGTCTCTGTGGGGAAGAAAAGCTCCTCTTGGAGAAGCTCCTGATGACTGAGACCCTCCACTGATTTACCACCCAGCTGTACTTAGGTGGCCACGCCCCCACAGACACATCTCACTGGACTCTGGCCGTGGGAGGCTATGAAAGTAGGCCGACCCTACAAGAGGAAACAACCGTTCAGCGGGCTACCCACCGCAGACATTAGCTAGCACTGTGGTGCAGGCCTGGCCTGCTGGGGGTACCATTTGACTTCCATCCATATCATCAAGAGGGGAATGATTCCGTTTGGGGACAGGGAAGGCTTCATCATGGAAGATGGACCATTTCAGCTTTATCTAAAAGGGCTAACAGAGAAGATGAACAACGAGAACAGCAGGTTCAAAGGCACAGAGGTTGCCTTTTTTAGGTAACTGGAGAGGAGGGGCCAGGTAGGGATGAGGCAGAGAGATGAAGCTTGAAAGGTAGGAAGGTGGGTGGGCTGAGACTAGAGTGGGGAGCATTTTGAATGGACTTCATCATGATGACATGGGGGACCCATCCAATCCTGTTAAGCAAAGAAGAGACACAGTAGGGACTGTTAGAAAAATCCCTTTGGCAGCCAGGAAAGACTTGAATTGGAAAGGGACAGTTAGGGTCTGGATCAGGAGAGAAGAGGAGGCAGAAACAATAGGAAAAAAAGGAAGGAAAGCATGAATTTGAAGGCAGCTACTCTGTCAGGAATGAGCAAAATGCAGATTGGTAGAGAGACCAACTATGCAAACAAGAGACAACAAAATGGAGTATAACGTGGAAGAGATGGCATAAACATCTCAGTAAGGACAAGAGTTTGAGGGACATGGAAGAAATGAGCATTAGTCACAAGTAGAGTCATCCCACCTGCCTTAACTCTGATGTATTGATTTCTGCACACGCTCAAGTCAGGAAACTGGGCGGTTGCGGGGGGCGGGGAGGTGTCTTCTGCATCTGGAATCAGGTAGCCAGTATTTAGTGCCCCTGCCCCGCCTCTTGGCCGTCTGGGAGACCTTGTGCAAGCCAGTTGACCTTTCTAAGACTGCAGTCCCTTCCATCGTGAAACAGGATTTGTCCGCTGCCCCGGGACCCCTTCCAGAGCTAACATCTTTCAGTCTCTTTTTCTTGCCTCATTGCCCTAGACATGCCCTGTTCGCTTTTAGACCTTAATTCCAGTTCCTGTTGTGACTTCTCCTGGGACCCGTGGGGTCCTTACACATGGGTTGCTTCCTTTCCAGCCATTTGGAGGTTTTTCTTGTCTTTCTGTGCTTGTACTTTAACTCATTTCCCCAGTGGTCAGAAAACATGATTTTCATCCTTTGAAATTTGTTGAGATCTACTCTGTGGCTAAGAATATAATCTGTTTTGGTAAATGTGCCATGTGCACTTGAAAAGAATCTATATCTGCAGTTGTTGCAGATATCATTCGATGTTTGTCTGTTAAATAAGTGGATTAGTTGTGTTCAAGTCTTCTGTATCCTTGCTGATATTTTGGTCTGCTGATTCTGTTAGTGAGAGGTATGTTAAAATCTCCAGTGATGACTGTAGATTTGTCTGTACCTTTTTCTTATTCTCAGTGTTGTTTTCTCTTGAAGAACTTATAAGCTAAGTTAGTTGATGCATAAATATTTAGGACAGTGATATCTTTCTGTGGCATTGACCCTTTTATCATTGTGAAATGTCTCTGATTCTCCCAAATGATACCTCTTACTTCAATATCTGTGTATCGCATATTGATGTAACAAAACTTTCTTTTTATTAATTGTATTCTATAAAATCAGTTACTTTTCAACCTATTGGAAAGTGAATTGCTGGGGTTTTTTTAGTTGTATCTGTGTTCCTTAAAGTCCAATATAATGGGTTTTGCCCTTTAATTAGATTGTTTATGCCATTTAATTATAACTAAAGGTTTAGTTAGGTTGAATTCTCTTGTCATTTGTTTTGTATTTGTTCTTTTCCTCCTTCATTCCCTTTGACTTTATTGTACTTATTTATTTTAAACATTTTTCTTTTTTATTCTTTTTTTTTTAAAGTAAACTCTACTCCTAACATGGAGCTCAAGCTCATGAAATTTCCAAATTAATCTATTACAGTTTCCCTCACCATTATCCAGGCAAGCAAGCAACTTAAAATAGTGTATTCCGTTTCCTCCTTGCCAACTTTTTGTTATACTTGCCATATATTTTATTTCTAAGTAAGTGATAAACCCTACAAGCCATTGTTATTGTTGTAGTTTTTAATGGTCGGTTGCCTTTATATTTACCTGTATATTTACATTTTGGAGCTACTGATTCTTTCTTGAAATGTATACTTTGGATCAGAGCATTTGCCCTTGAGCTTGAAGAACATCCCACCATAGAGTCATCATATCCTTTAGTATTACTTGTAGAGCAATTCTCCACAAGAAATGAACACTTGTGTTTTTGTTGCTTTTTGTTGTTGTTGTTTTCTGAGAGCATCTTTGCTTCACATTTCTTTCTAAAGGGCATCCTCCTTGGGTATGGAATTTTCGGTTGAGTTTTTTTTTCCTTCAGAACTTTTAAAAATCTTTTACTTTGTGTAGTTTTTCTTAAGAAGTCAACGTTGGTTTTATTTTTCACTTTTTTAAAAAAAATTCCAGTATAGTTAACATATAGTATTCTATTAGTTTCAGGTATTTCAATATAGTGATTCAAAAATTCTATATAATTAAACATGAGTCAGTGCTCATCATGGTAAGTGTGCTCTTTTTAAAAACAATTTTTTTTAAGTTTATTCACTTATATTAAGAGAGAGTGTATGAGCAGGGGAGGGGCAGAGAGAGGGAGAGAGAGAGAATCACAAACAAGCTCCACACTGTCGGTGCAGAGCCCAGTGCGGAGCTTGAACTCCCGAAACGTGAGGTCATGACCTGAGCTGAAATCAAAAGTTTGGATGCTTAACTGACTGAGCCACCCAGGCGCCCTGCTAAGTGTACTCTTAACCCCCTTCACCCCTTCCATCTGTTCCCCCACCTATTTCCCCACTGGTGAGCATCAGTTTTCAAAAGAGTCTTTTTTTGTTTGTCTCTTTTTCTCTTTGTTTGGTTTCTTAAATTCTGCATACGAGTGAAATCATATGGTATTTGTCTTTCTCTGACTTACTTCACTTAGCATTATACCTTCTGGATCCATCCATATTGTTGCAAATGGCAAGGCTTCATTCTTTTTTATGGCTGATTAATATTCCTCTGTGTGTGTGTGTGTGTGTGTGTGTGTGTACCACATTTTCTTTATTCATTCTTCTATTGATGAATGCTTTTGTACTTTGGCTATTGTAAATAATGCTGCTATAAAATAGGAGTGCATTTATCTCTTCAATTTAGTGTTTTCATATTCTTTGGGTAAATACCCATTAGTAGAATTCCTGGATCACATGGTAATTCTATTTTTAATTTTTTGAGGAGCCTCCAAACTTTTCCACCCGTTTCCATTCCCACCAACAGTGCAAGAGGCTTCTTTTTCTCTACATCCTTGCCAACATTCGTTGTTTCTTGTGTTTTTGATTTTAGCCATTCGGGCAGGTGTGAAGTGATATCTCATTGTGGTTTTGATTTACATTTCCCTAACAGTGAGTGATGTTGAATATCTTTTCATCTGTCCATTGGCCATCTGGATGTCTTCTTTGGAGGATTGTCTGTTCATGTCTTCTGCCCATTTTTAATTACATTATTTCATTTTTTGGTGTTAAGTTATATAAATTCTTTATATATTTTGGATACTAACCCTTTATTGGTTATGTCATTTGCAGACATTTTCTCCCATTCGGTAGGTTGCCTTTCAGTTTTGTTGATTCCTTCAGTGCACAGAACTTTCTTATTTTGATAGAGTCCCAACAGTTTATTTCTGCTTTTGTTTCCCTTGCCTCAGGAGACATATTAAGAAAAATATTACTACAGCTGATTTCAGAGAAATTATTGCCTGTGCTCTCTTCGAGGATTTTTATGGCTTCAGGTCTAACATTTAGATCCTTAAACCATTTTGAATTCATTTTTAGCGTGTGGTGTAAGAAAATGGTCCAGTTTCATTCTTTTGTGTGTAGCCATCCAGTTTTCCCAGCACCATCTGTTGAAAGGATGGCCTTTTTCCCATTGCATATTCTTGCCTCCTTTGTTAAAGATTAATTGACCATGTAATTGTGGGTTTATTTCTGGGCTCTCCATTCTTTTTCACTGATCTATTTTTGTGCCAGTAACATACTTTTTGAATATTACAGCTTTGTAGTGTATCTTGAAATCTAGCATTATGATACCTCCAGTTTTGTTCTGTTTTCTTTCTTTTCTTTTTTTTTTTTTTCTTCAAGAGCTGCTTTGGGTATTTGGAGTCTTTTGTGGTTGCATGCAAATTTTAGGATTATTTGTTCTAATTCTGTGAAAAATGCTGCTGATATTTTGATAGGACTCGCATGAAACTTGTTCTTCTGATCCATGTGAAAGGAATATATTTCCATTTGTATCATCTTGAATTTCTTTCATCAGTGTTTTATAGTTTTCAGAGTACAGGTCTTCCATCTCTTTGGTTAAGTTTATTCCCAGGTATTTAATTAATTTTGGCACAATTGTAAATGGCATTGTTTTCTTAATTTCTCTTTCAGATACTTCATTATTGGCGTACAGAAATGCAGTGGATTTCTATGTATTATTTTTGTATCTTGAGATCTTACTGAATTCATTTATCAGTTCTAGTAGTTTTTGATGGAGCCTTGGGGGATTTTTATTTATAGTACTATGTCATTTACAAATAATGAAAGTTTGACATCTTCCTTACCAATTTGGATGTCTTTTTTCCCTTTTTCTTATCTGATAACTGTGGTTAGGACTTCTAGTACTACACTAAATAAAAGTGGTGAGAGTGGACATCTTTGTGTCCTCTCATTTTGTGGGAAAGCCCTGTTTTTCCCCATTAAGGATATTAGCTGTGAATTTTTCATAGATGGCCTTTATTGTGTTCAGATTTATTCCCTCTAAACCTGCTTTGTTGAGGGTTTTTATCGTGAACAGATGTTGTGCTTTATAAAATGCTTTTTTTTTTTTTGCATCTACTAAAATGATCCTGTGGTTTTTATCCTCTCTCTTATTTATGTGCTTTATCACACTGATTGATTTATAAATATTGAACCCCTCTTGCATTCAAGGAATAAAACCCACTTGATCATGGTGAATGATTTTTATTAGTGTATTGTTGGGTTCAGTTTGCTAATATTTTGTTTGCATCTGTGTTCATCTGAGATACTGGTCTGTAGGTCTCTTTTTTGTTTGTAGTATTTTCATCTGATTTTGGCATTAGGGTAATGCTGGCCTCACAGAATGAATTTGGAAGCTTTCCTTCCTCTTCTGCTTTTTGGAATAGTTTAAGAAAAATAGGTATACTAACTCTTATTTAAATGTTTGTTAGAGGGGCCTTGGGTGGCTCTATCGGTTAAGCGGCTGACTTCAGTTAGGTCATGATGTCACGGTTTGTGGGTTCGAGCCTCCTGTCGGGCTCTATGCTGACAGCTCAGAGCCTGGAGTTGGCGTCGAATTCGGTGTCTCCCTCTCTCTCTGGCCCTCCCCTGCTCATGCTCTGTCTCTCAAAAATAAATAAACATTAAAAAGTTTGTTAGAAACTCTGCCTATGCCTCCATCGTAGAACAGCCTTTGACAGTCTTCTCTGCAGATGGGCTCTGTGGCCTAGTGTCCCTGTCCCCACCACCTGGGATTGCAGGCCAAGTCCTCCCAGGGGTCACCCCCAAGATTTCCACCAGCCCACAGGCAACAGCATGGCGGCCATCCCCGCCAGCCTCTCATTTATGGTCCCCCACAACTATTACTGGTGCCACCTGGTTCCGCTTCTAGAAACAGAAGTGCAGAGTATCCTGGGGAAGCCATCCCCCACCACCCGCCTCCCCAAGGTCAACCTGGGTCACTGGTGGGCGAGCTTCTTTCTCAGGAAGTCCACACCCCTGTTGATTGGAGCCGACTGGTGTTGGAGTCCCCAGAACACTCGGAGCCTCCCTAGGCCTCCAGTGGCACAGTCACCTGTGATTTGGCTCTGGAAGCCACGAAGAAGCAGCCTCGTGGCCAGCCTGGCAAAGCCAACACTGGGCCCCAATCCTGAGGGGCCACCCCCAGCCACCACGTTTCATGAGGTGCTAGGTTCATCAGAGCCACCCCCCTCCCACTTCCTCCTCTTCCTTCCACTTCCTTCCTCTCCCTTCCTCTCCCTTCCCCTCCCCTCCCCGTAGACTAGAGGCTGCAGCAAGCAGAAGCTGTTAGGATCTTTTATATCAAAACCGTAAAACACCGAAGAGGAAGTTGAGAGAACCCCACTCTTTACTCTCTAAGCCATACTCAAGCCTTCCCAACACCCTGTAACAGTGTGCCTTGTACCAAGTCTAAAATAAACCCCAAGAAGCTAGTAAGAAAAAAAATAGATTTGGTGTAATTCACCTATGAAGCCATCTGGTCCCGGACTTTTGTTTGCTGGTATTTTTTAAAAATTTTTTGTGTTTATTCATTTTTGAGAGAGAGAGAGAGAGACAGAACATTAGCAGAAAAAGGGCAGAGAGAGGGAGACACAGAATCCAAAGCAGGCTCCAGGCTCCGAGCTGACAGCACAGAGCCTGACATGGGGCTCAAACCCATGAACCTTGAAATCATGACCTGAGCCGAAGTCAGACGCTTCACCGACTGAGCCACCCAGGTGCTCTGCTGGGATTGTTTTTATTACTGATTCAGTTTTATTCTTGGTAATCAATCTATTCAAATTTTCTCTTAATTATTGCTTTGATTTTGAGAGGTTATATGTTTCTAAGAATTTATCCATTAGGTCGTTCACTTTATTTTCATTTAATTGTCCATAATATTCTCTTATCATTCTTTGTATTTCTGTGCTATGGGTTTATTATTCTTTTTGATTACTGATTTTGTTTGAGTCCTCTCTCTCTCTCTCTCTCTCAATGAGTCTGGCCAAAGATTTGTCAATTTTTTTTTTTAAATGTTTTTTTTATTTATTTCTAGAGAGAGAGAGAGAGAGAGAGAGAGAGACAGCGTGGGCAGGGGAGGGTCAGAGAGGGAAGGAGTCACAGACTCTGAAACAGAGTCCAGGCTCTGAGCTGGCTGTCAGCACAGAGCCCGACGCGGGCTCGAACCCATGAACTGCGAGATCATGACCTAAGCGAAAGTCGGACGCTTAACCGACTAAGCCACCCAGGCGCCCCAGATTTGTCAATTTTTTTAATCATTTCAAAGAATCAGCCCCTGGTTTCACTGATCTGTTCTAGTGTGTGTGTGTGTGTGTGTGTGTGTGTGTGTGTGTGTGTGTGTGTGTGTGTGTGTGTTTTATTCTGTTTCATTTATTTCTACTTTAATCTTTATTATTTCCTTTCTCCTACTGGTTTGGGGTTTTGTTTGTTCTTTTCCTAAATCTTTTAGATATGAGGTTAGGTTGTTTGAGATTTTTCCTGCTGCTTGAGGTAGGCCTGTATTGCTGTAAATTTCCATCTTAGAACCACTTTTGCTGCATCCCCAAGATTTTGGACTGTTGTGTTTTCATTTTCATTTGTCTCTGTATTTAATTTTGATTTCCCCTTTGATTTCTTGGTTGCTTAGTAGCATTTTTGTTTATTTTTAATGTTTACTATTACTTTTGAGAGAGGATGCATGTGAGTGGGGGAAGGGCAGAGAGAGGGAGCCCAGGCAGGCTCCACACTATCAGCACAGAGCCTGACACAGGGCTGGATCTCACGAACCATGAGATCATGACCTGAGCCGAAGTCAAGAGTCAGATGCTTAACCACCTGAGCCTCCCAGGCACCCCTAGTAGCATGTTTTTAACCTCCATCGACATTCATTCTTAAAAAAAAAAGGTTTTTTTAAGTTTATTTACTTTGAGGAATACAGCACAAGTGGGGGAGGGCCAGAGAGGAGAAAGAGAGCCCCAAGCAAACTCTGTGCTGCCAGTGTAGAGCCCGACACAGGGCTTGAACTCATGAAACTGTGAGATCATGACCTGAGCTGAAACCCCTTAAGTTTTGAGCCCCTTAACCTATTGAGCCACCCAGGCACCCCAACATTTGTTCTTACTGTTGATTCCTAGAAGGTACTGTGTCTTTGGGGTGGTGTGTGTGTGTGTGTGTGTGTATGTGTGTGTGTGTGTGGCTAATTTTAAGATTTTCTTTTTATCAATTTGTGGGCTCTCTATATTATCTTACCTGAGGATCACTGAACTTCTTGAATCTGTGGGGAAGATATGTTCTCACAATTTGAGTATGTTTTGCCATTTTTTTCAGATTTGTCTTTTCCATTCTCAAAATCTTTTTCTACCTGCTGAGAGTCTTATTGCATGCTTGTTAGATTACCTGACCATGTGTCAAATCTGTATTACTTTCTGTTTGCCTTTTCTGTTTGTTTTTCTTGTGTGCGTTATTTTGGGCATATAATATTGACCTATCTACTGGCTCACTAATCCTGTCTAGTCCACTGTTAAAACCATCCAGTGAGTTCTTAATCTCTCTGATACTGTTTTTGAAAGTTATGGAAAGTTTTTTGGATTTTTTTACTTTTGTAGATTCTTAGTTCAAATATTCTATCTTTTCACTCCGTTTTTCTTCTTTGTTCCTTGTGAATATATTAATCATAGTTACTTTGAAGTCTTTGCTAAATGAAATATCTGGATCAACTCTGCTTTTAATCACTGTTTTATCTCTTGGTAATTGGGCCTTTTACAGTTTTCCAGGGTTGGGGAGAATATTGAGTAAATATTTATTATATGCCAGACATTGTAAATGATAGATTTAGCCCAGACTGTGTTATCATATTCTATAGAATGTTTTTTTTTTTAATGTTTTATTTATTTCTGAGAGAGAGAGACAGAGAAACAGCATGAGCAGGGGAGGGTCAGAGAGAGAGAGGGAGACACAGAATCCGAAACAGGCTCTAGGCTCTGAGCTGGCTGCCAGCACAGAGCCCGATGCATGGCTCAAACTCACGAACCATGAGATCGGCTGAAGTCGGATGCTTAACTGACTGAGCCACCCAGGCACCCCAGTATTCTATAGAATGTTTAAATTTGTTCAGTCAGCTAAGTTACTAGAAGACCAGTTTGATTCTTTTGATGTCTTATTTAGGGAGGATCTATTTCCGTGTCCCCTTACTGCTCAGTATGATTGATAATCTCATGGGTGGCTTTTCTGAGTTATAAGTAAATGTTTTGTGCGCTCACCAGTGTCTTCCACTCTGCCTTGGCCCCAAATCCAACATTCTTGCCGTAGTGGTCAATACCTGGCCTTTCTATTCACTCTCACTCTCAGCTGCACAGCACATACCTTCTTCCCAGACTTTTAAGAGTCGCAGCCATCAGTCAGTAGCCCAAGGGTCACCCAAGGAGCCAAGAGCAATTTCCAGGTAGATTTCTGGGTTCACTCCCTCATGTTCAACCGTTCCTAGCACCCAGCTTCCCAGACCTCTGCCCTCTCAGCAGCATCGAACTTTGATTTCTGCGCCGTCCCTCTATCAGATCCCTGCTGGAGATTCTGGGCTGGGTGCACCCTGAGCCTGGTAACCGTTCCTTCATATGAGCCTGACACCGTGTATTTCACCATAGAACTGGAAGGTAGCACTTTACTCTTGGTTTCTATTACGTGTGTTTACACACCCATTTTTAAAGGTGTGATATACGGATAATTTTTTATTTTAGGTTTACTTCATGGTAACTTTATTATTCAGTAATATTTCACAACCTTACTATTTAGATGGGAAATGACCGTTTTTTAGCAGCATCTTGATTACTGCTTGGAGGTTTCAGCTGGCCTCTCCAGCTTTGATGCTTCCTGTATTAAGAGATAGCTTCTTTGGCATTGGCTCCATTTGAAAACTGTCTAGTGTTGAGCGTGTGCTCTGGCTTGACCCATTTTCCTGGCAGGGATAGTCCGAGTAATAGCACATCTTGGCAAAACAGACCTCTTGTCCTGGGTGACACCCCAAATGGCAGCTTTTAGAGGTTAATATCTTTGGCCTTATATTTTATCCCCTTTGAAAATTCAGCCACTTGAGGGGGAGAATGGCAGAGTGGGCTGTGCTAGTCATTCACATGACAACAATTTATCAGATCCCTTCTTATAGAGCTGGTTTAATAGTAGTGGGGGAGGGGCGCCTGGGGGGGCTCAGTCAGTTAAGCACCCGACTTCAGCTCAAGTCATGATCTCACGGTTCGTGGGTTCGAGCCCCACGTCGAGCTCTGTGCTGACAGCTAGCTCAGAGCCTGGGGCCTGCTTCAGATTCTGTATCTCTCTCTCTCTCTCTCTGACCCTCCCCTGCTCACACTGTCTCTCTCTCAGAAATAAATAAAACATTTAAAAACAATTTTTTAAATAGTAGCTGGGGAGAAGCTTTTGTAGTAAAGTCCTTGGTGTCTGAGGCACCGAACAGGGTCATACAAAATGGGAGAGCATACATAAAATAGAAGGGATAAAAAAGGAAAATCTTACCATTCCTTCAACCCTTCCTACAGAGCTAGGCTCCTCCAGTTTTTTATCATTTTCCCCAGAAGTGGTTAATGCATTGTGATAGGAACGATAGCAGTAAAGCAAAGTCTGAAATTATACACACGGGGACACCTGGGGGGCTCAGTCACTTGAACGTCCTACTCTTGATTTTGGCTCAGGTCATGATCCCAGGCTCATGAGATCCAGCCCCACATCAGACCTCTGCACTTAACATGGAGCCTGCTAAAGATTCTCTCCTTCCATACCCCTCTGCCGTACTTATGTTCTCCCTCTCTTTCTCTCTCTCCCAAGTAAAAAATAAAATGATACAACTAGAGTGCTAATAAAGAGTAAAATCTAAAATTATTAAGGTGGGCTGGAGAGATGCCAGAAATCAGCAACATGAGTTTCTTCTTCCTCGGAGGGCTTTTGGGTGGCTGGGCATTAAGGATGGGAAAGAGACTTCATTATGTAAAATCTTTTCTCCTCCTGAAACTTGAACCATCTCAATATGTTACTCTCAAAAAAAAAAAAAAAAAAAAGGATCAAGAGTATTTATTCTTCCTATAACATCCTGAGAGTAAAAGGGTATTTTTATTATTCTTTAAAAATGTTTAATGTTTATTTAATTTTGAGAGAGAGACAGAGTGTGAGCAGAGGAGGGGCAGAGAGAGAGGGAGACACAGAATCTGAAGCAGCTCCAGGCTCTGAGCTGTCAGCACAGAGCCCGACGTGAGGCTCAAACTCATAAGACTGAAAGATCATGACCTGAGCCGAAGTCAGACATGTAACTGACCGAGCCACCCAGGTGCCCCAAGGATATTATTTTTAAGCCCTCAAAGATAATAAGAATAGGAGAGCAAACAATGGAAGCAAAAACATTGGAGTCTGGAAGATGGTGCTGTAGACTTGTGTCCCACTAAAATTCATATGCTAATCACCAACATGATGATTGTTGGAGACGTGGGGCCGTTGGGAGGTGACTAGGTCATGGTGGGATTAGTAACCTTACAAAAGGGACCTCAAGGAGATCCCCTGCCCCTTTCACCCTGTGAGGACACAGTGAGAAGGCGGTCAGTCATTCATGACGTAGGAGGCAGAACGTCACCAGACACCAAATCTGCTGTTACTTTGATCTTGGACTTCTCAGCCTCCAGAACTATGAAAAATAAATGTTTGTTGCTTAAATTACCAAGCCTGTTGTATTCTGATCTAGCCACCCAAACTAAGACAGATGGACAGCAAGGAAGTTAAATTCTAAGCCAGCCAACAGAGAGCCAGTGGTCTCCAGAGAGCTACCTGCAGGCTTGGGAACTGGGGATAGTAGGGACAGCTGAAAATGAGACTTAAAACAGGGTTGGTTGAAAGTCTGTCTTAAGAGGCAGTTAGACCCCTAGCGTTTTGCATGAGCTGCCCCCACCCCTAACTCCAGGTAAGAAACTGAAGTTTTACTTTCTGGTGAGAGAGTTTCTGGGCGAGGCCATAGCAGAGTTGGAGGTAGGATGCACAGCACTGAGAACACGAGATTAGCCAAATGCTTACGTTTCAAATACAGAGAGACCAGACCTTCCGCCCTCACCGGGCTACCACAGCCAGGTTGGCGAGCTTAAGTGCCTCCAAGTCAGGGAAGAGGATGCTCTGTCTCCAGGGAATCTGGCCGCCCTAAAGAGAAAATGTCAGGAGCTCCGGGACACAGCAGCTCAGCCAGATAACCCTACAGGGAAGGGAGTCCACGGTAGACCCCAGACAGGTCTTTTGAGTAACTCCTTAAATAGGAGCAGAAACCAACGATTGCCAGGCATCTAACTTGGAAGACAGAGACTAAACTAAATTTGAAGGAAACACGCTATGTCAAGAGAAGAACATTTTAGATAGTCCCAAAATTTTCTCTATTATTTATGTTCTCAATGGGTCAAAGATATTAAATTCATGAAACAAGAAAGGACCATGAAAATTGATATTCAGATAATGAAAAGAACTCTCAGAAATTAAAAATATAGTAATTTTGGGACACCTGGGTGGCTCAGTCGTTTAAGCATCTGACTTCAGTTTAGGTCGTGATCTCGTGGTTCATGAGTTCAAGCCCTGCATTGGGCTCTGTGCTGACAGCTTGGGGCCTGGAGCCTGCTTTGGATCCTGTGTCTCCTTCTCTCACTGTTCCTTCCCCACTTGTTCTCTTTCTCTGTCTCCCTCTCCCTCTCCTCCCTCCCTCCCTCTCCCCAAAATAAATAAAACATTAAACAAAATTTAAGTATTTAGTAATTTTAAGGGTCAACAGAAGGATTAGACCATAAAATTCAGAGTATCTTCCAGAAACTAAAACAAAAGGACAAAGAAATGAAAAATAGGAGAGAAAAGATAAGCAAATTAGTGGATCAGGATAGGAGTGCCAACATCCGATGACAGAAGTTGCAGAAAGAAAAACAGAGAAGACACGTCAGAAAAAAATGTAGAAGGAATTAAAGAAAATTTCCCAAGATTGAAAGACTCAAGATTCTAATGTTCTGTGCTGTCAGCACAGAGCCCAATGCAGGACTCAAACCCATGAACCACAGATCATGACCTGAGCCAAAGTTGGACGCTTAACCCACTGAGCCACCCTGGTGCCCCAAAAGACTCAAGATTCTAAATTAGAAAGGTCTGCTTACTGCCCAGAGCAGTGAATGGCAATAGACGAACACCAAGGTGATCATGATGAAATTTCAGAACACTGGGTAAAAAAATCCCTACCACTTAGAGAGAAAAATAGGGTCAGACATAAAAAAATAAAAAATCAGAACAGTTTTTGACTTCTCAATAACTACACTGGAAACCAGAAGCCAGTGAAACAGTGCTTTCAAACCATGAAGGAAAACTGTTTCTAATCTACAATTCTGTATCCAGCCAAATCGTTCATTGACTATGAAGCTAGAATAAAGATATTTTCAGATACAAAAGATCTCAAAAAATTTACCTTTTATTCACCCTTTTTGAGGAAATGACTGAAGGATAAATTCTGGAAAAACAAGAATAAACCAAGACAGAGGAAACATGAAAAATGGGAATGGGGGAATGGCACTCAAGAGGGACAGAGAGTCACAGGAATGCTCAGAATAATAGGGAAGGGAAATCTCAGGATGACTGTTGGACCCGAAGCAGTAAGAGCAACTCAAACGGTGCAGAGGGCAGAAGACTCCACACAGTTTAAGGAGGTGAAATTGCTTAAATACCTAATGTGTTTGAGCGTTTTTTAGAAGATTCAGACACTTGGCAGAAAGTTTAGGATTAAATTATGGGTAAGTACTTAAGAACACAGTAAAACAAGAAAGACACTTTTCACCTCCAGGAAAAACACCGTTGCAGGAGGAATGTAAAAATAATCCTAGCATAGTACACAGCTCACCTTGATAGAGCAGGTAGATAGTGATCACAATGGAATTATAATTATATTGACAAGATAAAATGAGGGTTTTAAAAGTAAAGAGTAAAAAAAAGTAAATAAAAGTAAGAGTTTGTGATTGTGGGGGTGAGGGGGCATTTAGAAGAAGATAGCTAAATCCTCATTTACCATATAGGAAATAGATACATAATGCTTAAACCTGAGGGGGGGAAATCATGAAGTCAAGAAGTAACCATATAGACATTAAAGATTTTGTATCCAGTTCCCATTGCAGGAGGGTGGGGGCTCCCTGCACACCACACAGTTCTCTGACACCAGCTGAGTGTCCTACAACTCAACTCAATTCCGGCACTATCTACCCAGAGAGAGCGTCAGCTTGCACAGGTTAAGGCTCAGTGCCACAAGATTGCCCTCCGCTTGAGATGCCAGTCAAAAGTCCATGTTCTTATCTGTACTTCTGACCAATGGACTATAAATCTGAAGTTCCCACGACCCCCTCCTTGGGCTCAGTTAATTTGCTCATGGCTCACAGAACTCAGGAAACCATCTTACTAGATTACTGACTTTTTACAAAGGATATTAAAGTATGTGAATCAATAGCCAGATGAAGAGTTACATAGGGTGAGGCCCCAAACAAAGGAGCTTCTGTCCCTGTGGAGTTTGGGGCCCAGCTCAGTGGCACATAAGAGTGTTCTGGTTCACCAGCATGGAGACTCTCTGAACCTCACCCTTTTGAGTTTTTATGGCGCCTTCGTTATATAAGAATGTTTAATTAACTCATTGGTCATTGGTGATTGATTCAATCTGCATTTCCCCAGAAATGAGGGGGTGAGACTGCTGTTCAGAGCATTCAGAATGCCGGCAAGCCCATGGTGCGGTGGTGGTATGATCTGGAGTTGACTCCTATCTTTGTGGCTTCAGCAAAGTCACCTAACCTCTTTGAGAGTAAGATAGGGGCAGTAATAATCACAGGGTGATCATAGGTGTCAGGTAGAATAATGTATCTGGGAATGCTTTGTCTTTAGGAAATTCCTATTGCAATTATTGGTTTCCATTAGTGAGTTCCATTATGTGTTGAGTTTGTACGAATGTACCTTCTATCCCTTGTATATTGCTATTATTGACTCTAGGTATGCTGTGTATTAGTTAAGGTACAGATTAAAGTACTATAACAAGGAGACCCCAAAATATGGCAGTTCAACCAAGACAGAAGTCTGCTTCTGTCACATACAATGGTGTAGAGGAGGTGTGCTATCCAGTACGGTAGCCACTAAGTCCATGTGGCTATTTACATTCAAATCAACTACAGGTAAATAAATTTAAAATTGAACTCCTCCATTGCACTGGCCACATTTCAAGCATTTAGTAGCCGCTTGACTAGAGGCCGTTGTATTGAACAGCACAATCAGAGCATTTCCATCATCACAGAAAGGTCTGTCAGGCAGCCCTGGTGGAGAGGAGGGGTCCACAACGTCAAGGGTAGCTCTGCTCTGCAAGGTCATCCATGGATCTGAGTTTCATAAATAGTTTTGCTCAGCCATCCCCTCGTAAGGCTTCGTAATGCATTTTTCGTGCCGTCGATCCCCTTGTTATGGTGACAAAGCCTACAGACAACTTCACAGAGTAATATTTTTAAATGTATAAGATAAAATGCACAGAAGTACAATGGCAGTTAATTATGTTGAAATACAATTGTCAAAGTATAAAATAATAAACTCATGATACAGTAATCTGTGCTTTATTAATATGCCAAGTAATGAGATGGTTGCAAGTCTAATGGCTACTATAATTTCAAAGTATTGATAAGTGTATCTGATTTTTCAAGATAATCCGTAATAAGTATAATGTGATATGTACATGTCTGTGTTTTCAGTTAGTGACAGTCATGGATATAGCAGATACTACTAGGCTTTGCTGCCTACAAACCATAGTAGCATTAACTGTTAGTTCCTATTAAACTAAAGGAAGTACTAAATTTCAGATAGAGGCTCATGAAAATAAAGTTATATAGTTTTCTTACCATCCAAGTTTACAAACTAACATTTCTATTTATGGATCCCTTGAGAGGGTCTGTGAAATCCAAGGTTAAGGACCCCTTCTTGGTGTCACAGCTGGCATGGAAATGCCAGGTCCACACTCTAGAATATGGAAAGGGGAGGGTAAATGATTGCCCTTTTAAAGGACATGACCTGGAAGTTGCTCCCATCCTATTGGCCAACGGGCAGTCACATGACCACCTGTAGTATAGGACAGGCTGGGAAATGTAGTCTTCAGCGCTGCCCTGTACCTTGCTATTAAAAAGCTAGAAGGAGTTCTATCAGTAAAAGGAAAAGGGGAAGAAGTGATATCAGGATAAATAGCAGTCTCAACTTGGTTCATCAATATGGAATTAAAACAAAAAGCCTTTTTTGTTTTTCAAAAATGGCTGTTTATTTTCTAACATTTTGTGCACTCTCAGGTCTACGTCAGAAATGTGAGGAAGAATTTCACTCTTACTAACTGTGGACAGGCTCCCACAGCGTCACCAGGTCCTGAGGCACAGTGTCGAAGGGATGTAACGAATTTTGTGCTAATGTTCTCCAGTTCTGAGCATCTGCTGGCAGCATTGCTATTAGCTCAGGACAGCAGTTTCGCCCGTCGGAGTGTGTCTGCCCCTTGCTTAAAGCAGACTCACTCTGCCATTATTTGTGCTGAGGGAACCAGTAACGAATGAGGTTTCTCCTCCTGTCACCAGTAGTCTGTGTGCAAGAGAGCATACAAAGTAGGAGGCACGCTTTTTCCAAACAAACATTCCTTGAGCAAATGCCCTTTAAAGTTTAAAATAACAACTCTGGGTTGTACAGGCCTTTAACTTTTTAGAGAGCTCGAAGTACCTTAACTCTTCGTATTTTATTAAAGTACCCAGATTATGGGGATTTTTTCGTTGTGTGTGTTTTTTTTTAAACTTAGATAAATAGCAGTTCTGATTCAGTACCACATGGCCAACAACTTTGAGCTTATAAATGAAGAGTTGGAAAAGGCACACTGACAGGCAAGTCCGGGACTTGGGGCAGGAGGGAGGCAGAGCTGGTCCAAGGCCAGATCGCACTTAAAGGGCCACGCAACCCCTCACACATGCCTCTCGTCTCCATCCTGGGGGGTTCTGGTGGAATATGAATACTCAGTATTATTAACTTTAAAGTTCCACACTCTGAGCTCCCAAGAGGTAGGCCCTGGGGTGTTCCTCATCCCCCCAAATCCTGGTGCCATTCCCTGCACATCACAGGCACTAGACGCGTGTTTGCTGACAAATCGCTTCTATTTTATGAGCATTTATAATGGCCTTTTAAGTAAGTGCCATTTTAAAGCTTGCTGAATGAAGAGTGGTTTTTTATTTAGTCTTAGGGTCACCATTGTTTTTATTTTTTTGGCCGCCCTTCCCCCAGTCCATCTCCAGTTTAAAAGTGTGATTCACCAGGAAAATATGACTCCATTAATTGAATTAATTTTAGAGCCAACTTTTCAGGAACCTATCTATTTCTGTCCAGTGAGATCCACTCACAAGTGTACCTTTGGGTGCCAGCACTCACATTTTCCCTGACTCACTTGCTCCGGTGATGTTTCAAATATCTTCCCATAAATCAGGCAGCCAGTGCCCCATACTTGTGAGGATTATTTACAGGGTCTTGTGATTCAACCCAGGATCTGACAGTGATCTTGGTCGGGTGATATAAATAGGCTAGGATTTGCCAATGGCTGTTTTTATAAGGGAAGCTTTCTAAGTTGATTTCTTTGAGCCCAGAATGACTTTCTCCCTCTGGCTTCCCCTGTTGCCCTCTGCCACCTGGGAGATCCTCTTTTCTGTGGGCCTGTTTTACACCTCCTCTCTCCAGCTGGTGTCTGCACAAATCCGAAGGAAGATACGTGCCTGACAGAGTTGCCCGAAATCCTATATCTTCATCCCCTTTTAGTATCCTCTTTCTTTCATCCGGCCCGAGAATGGCACCCACCCCGCCCATCAGGCCACAGGATCTGCGGGACTAGCTGCCTTGTCTGAAATAGATACCCACCAGCTCTCAGGCAGAACAATCGCCTACATTCATACCTGAATGTGTATTTTACAATATTACCTTTTGTTGGTCTCTGTAGGCTTGCCCCTGCCCCCAGTTGAGGGGGGAAACGCCCAATAGAGTTAGTGCTGATGAACCAAAGGGCCTCATTTGAGGTAACCCCAACTGCCACGTGTGTGGCTAAGGCCCCACCCCGGGAGGTACTGACGCGGAGTGCCTGCCCACGCCTTCCCTGGGGATGTCTGGGCCCCAGGTCTCCCGAGCTCTCTTTCCTCCTTGTGAGGTACCTCTGCCCCCACCACGCGCGCACACACACACACACACACACACACACACACACACTACATGTGCCATTGGCCAGGAGAGGCTCCCCTGGGACACCACCGCTCTTTGCATCTTTTCCCCAAGTTTTTGTGCTGAAAACAGCACGTTCTCGACATGAAGCAAACACTGATCCTGCTCTTTTTCATCCTGTGTTGTTGACCATGCCGTTCTTGGCACTCAGACTTGTAGGCCTGGGTTAGAACTGATAGCTTCAAGTGTAAGGTAAACTGGTCGGCTGTGTGCCGTGTGGTAGCTTTAGCTCCCTGGGTAGTTTACCAGCATCTGTGGCTTCACCCACCCGGTGGCCTTGAGTGTCTCCTTAACTCTGCAACTGGCTTGCTTCCTGGAACCCCACCTCCTCCCTCCCTCCCACCCCCCAGCCAGCTCTGAGGGCTGGAGCTCTTCCTCACTTCTTGGGCCAAGTACTGGAAGTAAGAGATTGTTTCAGGCTCTTGAGTTCTACCCCCAGGTCAAGGGCCCCAAAGCCTAGTGCTGCAGTGTGGCCAAAGGGACCGCAAAACCAGGTCACCTGACAGTCCATCCATGCTCCGAGCTTTGGTTCTGCCTCTGCCTGGGATTAATGCCCCATCTCAGGGTCAAATAAAATAAGGTATTAATACTTGAAACACTTTATGGAAGGTAGAGAGCATAACAGCAGCAAGAATAAAAAATAGTAGATACTATTTTATGGGCATCTGTTGTGTCCCAGGTACTTTGTTTAGTGCTTTATGGGCACTGTCTCATTTAATCCCGACAACTACTCTTTTAAAGTATTAATATGCCCATTTTATAGAAGGGAAAGTGAGGAGGCTCAAAAAGATGAAGTTATTGGTCAGGATCACATACCTAGAGAAAGTGGTAGAGTCAGAATTTGAGTCTGCTCAGGGTGCCATTAAGGCCCACGCGCTCATCTATTAAGCAGAATATTTCCCTTCCCATTTCAGGATTGGTAAGAGAAACATAAATAACTTCAAAGGTTGGCGTTTACAGCATTTGTTTGGCATACGTATTTTACCTTCCATTTTCGAGTCAACAAGCAAGGTTCCGGAGCAGAAAGAACTCAGTGGTTTTCCCACTGGGAGAGGGAGACATGAGCTGTGTCTGCCTATTCCAGGAAATGCCACCCACTCCTGTCTCCCACACTGCGCCACCCCAGTGCACTGACCATACATTAGCCAACTCAACTCTGACTCTGTTGTGTAGGCCACTAGCTGTCAAGGTGACTAAGGCTCAGACAGTGCTCACTGCATTTCTGTGTCTGTGGTTGACAGCGGATTGAGTAGGGCATTCAGACCTGCTCTCCTTTTAGGAAGCTTTGGGCAGGTGGGTTCCTCTAGCCCCTGGCATAGCACATGGCCAGACACCCGAGAATGAGACGTAAAAGGCTTGGTTCCTGTGTGGAGCCACCGTCTATAGCAAAGGCAGACTAGCATTGTGACTAATGAGTATGTATTTTTGGCGGTGTAGGAAGAGGCGCCTCCACCGCCTCCATGAGAGAAGGGGAAGCCTCCATGAAAGGGAGTTTGATCTGGTTGCTGGCGCATATGGGTAGAACAGGGAACAGAGAGAAGAATATTCCAAATATGAGAGATAGCCAGGTGTTTCTGGTCAGGATCTCAAAAACGCTTTGTTCCCGGAAGGATTTTATATAAATTGGGTTTTAATCTTGATTCAAGGAAAGGCATATGATAAAACTTGCCACTTTTCAGAGTGTTTATACTCTTTTTCTTACATTTTATTTTTATTATTGAGACAGAGAGAAACAGAGCATGAGCAGGGGAGGGGCAGAGAGAGAGGGAGACACAGAATCCAAAGCAGGCTCCAGGCTCTGAGCTGTCAGCACAGAGCCTGATGCGGGGCTTGAATTCATGAACTGTGAGATCATGACCTGAACCGAAGTCGGAAGCTTAACCGACTGAGTCACTCAGGTGCCCCCAGAGTGTTTATGTCCTAACTGAGAAGCGGTGTAATTCTGCTCCACACGTCGTATGTGTGTAGTTAGAAGACTAAGACCCTGTCAGTAAGTGAGTCAAAGGGCAGTAAGGGAATCGAAAGTGAGTGGGATTGTAGTGGGGATAGTTACATAGGCATGTGTCTGTGTTAAAACTCACAGAATTGTTCACCCCATAAAGTCCGTTTTCTACCATATGTAAACTTTTTAAATAAAATTTTTTAAGTGTGTAAGGTTAATCCTTCCCCTCCAACAGCTTATAGCCTAATGGAATGTAAGATAGTTAACTTGTCAGGGCTCCTGGGTGGCTCGGTCGGTTAAGTATCCAACTCTTGATTTTGGCTCAGGTCATGATCTCACGGTTTGTGGGTTTGAGGCCCATGTGTCCACACCATGCTGGACGGTGTGGAGCCTGCTTGGGATTCTGTCTTCCTCTCTCTCTGCCCCTCTGCCCCTTCTCTCTCTCTCTCTCTCTCTCTCAAGTAAACTTTTAAAAGTTAAAAAGAGTAAACTGTCTTCCATAGTTAAACCCAATGTGTGGCAGCAGAGATTGAGCAGAAGAACACTGTGGGGCTTGAGGCCAGCACCGACCACGTGGGCCGGGGAGACCCAGACCGCCCTGACGGTGCATGGCATGTGCAGCGAGATCTCAGAGTGGGGGGCTGCCAGAATAGAGGCATGGGAGCAGGGGGTGCTTTGGAGCCGCTGACGTTCTCTTTGGGCTCCCTTGTTGTCGTTGTTGTTGAACATAGAACGTGGTTCTAGGCTGGCATTTGTGGAGCACCCCCGCTGTGCCAGCAGAGCACTAGGGATTCCAAGGTGTGTCCGCACCTGCATCCCCACCTCGCCAGAGAAAGTACACACAAGGCAGAACCACATATAAAGCGATGCTCCCTATCACCTGTCGTTGGGGGATCACAAACGATAGCAGCAATGAGATCCCACCACAGACCTGTTCAGAGGGCCCAGATCCAAAACGCTGACCGCAACAGATGCCAGCAAGGGCACGCGGCAGCAGGAGCCCTCTTCCCTGCTGGTGGGAACGTGAAACGGCACAGCCGCTTTGGAAGACCTGGAGACTGTGGCATACGAGGCTAAACATACCCTTAGCATCCGGCCAGCAGTCTGACTCCTTGGTACTTACCCACATGAGATGCAAACTATGTCCACACCGAAATCTGCACACATATATTTATTGTGACCTTACTCGTAATTGCCAAAACTTGGAAGCTCTAAGATGTCCTTCAGTAGGTGAATAAACTATCATACATCCAGACAGTGGAATATTACTCAGTGCCAAAAAGAGATGAGCCATCAAGCCATGGAAAGACCCAGAAGAAACTTCAGTGCATATTACTAAGAAAGAAGCCAGCCTGAAAAGGCTACGTGCTGTATGATTCCTACTAAGTGACAGTCTGGAAAAGGGAAACCAGTGGAGGCTGGAAAAGATCAGTGGTCGCCAGGGACTGGTGGAGGGTGGGTGAGAGAACAAGTGGGTAGAGCACGGAGAGGGTCCAGGCAGTGGGGGGAAAACCCCTATCACTGTTCTTAAGGACATCTGGGCTAGCGGGGGGACACCCCCAGCCCCCAGATCAGAGGGAGGTAGAGGAAGTACCCAGAAGAAGCCATAGAAAGGACCTGGCTGCCTGTGGGGGACTTCACTAGAAACTTTCTAGGGGTAGGGATACATCTAAGGTGTTACTAGAAAGAGCTGCAAATAGATAGACAGCAAGAATATTCTAGGGCACAGGAACTTCACGTGGCAAGGCCAAAAGATGAGAGAGAGAGAGAGGAAAAGAACCCATCTGTGACCTGAGAGCGGCTCAGCAAAGCTGGGCGGGATGCACAGGGAGGCGGCGGCACAGATGGGCCGGGCGGTGCGAGGCTCGCTGAGGCGCACAGCTGCATGGAGACTTCGTGTTTAGAGCTGTGGGGACATCCACGGGGTTTTGAGCAGGGTGACGGGATCAGAAAGACTCCTGCTTCAGAAAGATGGCCTCAGAGCAGGGGGCAGATTGCAGATGATAGGCTGGCTCCAGGAGGGCAGGGGCTTGGCTCGGGGCAGCCCAGAGCGACATGGAAGAATTGAGAAGGTAGAGGGGCACCTGGGTGGCTCAGTTAAGCGTGCAACTTCAGCTCAGGTCATGATCTCACGGTTTGTGGGTTCGAGGCCCACGTTGGGCTCTGTGCTGACAGCTCAGAGCCTGGAGCTGCTTCAGATTCTGTGTCTCCCTCTCTCTCTCTGACCCTCCCCTGCTCACGCTATCTCTCTCTCTCAAAAATAAATAAAACACTAAAAATTAAAAAAAAAAAGAATTGAGAAGGTAGAATCTGCAGACTCCGGCGGTTGGTTGGGTGGTGAGTGAGAGAGAGGACAGACTCCGGTACCTCCCCGGGCTCTGGTTCTGGTTTAGGCTCCCGGCGGCGGTGGGAGCAGTGGGGAGGGGTCCCCAAGGAGGAGGATGAGGGTCAGGGGGAGGTGGGTGGGGGAATATGGTTAGAAAGGTGCATTAGAACGTTGCTGTGTTTGCCAGCGTGAAGACTGTGTAAGGGAAGCCCAGGGAAGGTGCGATCTCGTTGCGAGCCACTGTTTTCTTTCTGCTCTTTTCTTTGGTAACCTCACACTTCAGCCAGACCCTGGAATATAGATGGACATCTGGGAATTGTTAGATTCTAGAATAAACATTTGACAGCCTCTGCATTCCCAATGTGGCCCATACCCAAACTGACAGTCAGAGGTTTGCCTGGAGAAAAATTTGATATGAGCCTCAAAGCCAGTGTGGCTAATTAAAAGAGAATAGATTTTATTCAGTTTTAACAATTATCCCTTAAAGTATGGAATTCAGATGGTAAGGTAAGCAGGAGAAACCACCGTAAGCTTTCTTGCCCTCAGTTTTCTCATCTGGTAAATGAGGGAAACAGACCTGTGGATCTCAAAGTTCCCTTCCAGCTCTGAAATTCTAGCCTCATAAAATTTTTCTTCAAGGTATTTTTTTTTTAAACCGCTATGTGAATAAACACTGAGCACAGGACTGTCCCTTATTGAGCCTCAAACATTTTTTAATCCAAAATTTTAATGTTGAAACTCCATCTTGTCAGATTTCCCAGAGCGTAAATCCTATGACCAGCATGCTGTTATTGTTTGAAAAATACTATAACCCCTGAAGCACTGGCTGAGGGAGGGAGGGAGGTGGGGAGGAAAGAAGAAGGGGAGGGGGGAGGGAAAGTTCCATGTTTCCAGCAGTGAATTTCTCGATGCTAAGGCTATGAAAGCCTTACGATGATCTTGTGTCCTATAAGGAACCCAGGTGCAATTAGAATCCTCACTTTGGTTCGTGATAACTCACTTTGCATACTTGTTTAATCCTCATGGTATGATATGGGTAGGTGTGTTATCTTCCTCACTTTACAAACGAGGAAACTGAGGCGGGAAGTGGTGATGCGACTTGCGTGAGCTTACACTCAGCGACTGGCAGACCCCAGGTTCAGGATGAGGCTTCATGGCTCAGCTCCGATCGGTCTGGCACGCTGTTCTCTCTGCACTTAGCACGTTGGGGTGGGGGGGTGGGGGGGTGTCCAGTTGTAAATACTCTCTCCTCTTGTCTTTGTCAACTACTAAGTCACGTGGGTATCGGAACTACCAATTCCATGTGTCTTCCGGCCAGAAACAGCCACCGTATCTTAGTTCGCATCCTTGTCCATGTTTCGGGCCTTGACCTTGCAGTAAGCATCTGGCTGGCTCACCTGTGAGGCTGAAGCCTTGCTAGGTGACCTGCGAGGCTGTGAGCGTGGCCCGGCGGCTGTGTGGGCCAGCGTTGGAGTGAGGTAGGATTTAGGAATACCTCTCTGCTTCCACTCGAGGTTGAGTGGAGATTCGGTTCCCAGGCATTTTTTTCTGGTCCCCAAATGCCCTCACACTGTGGCTGGTGAGGGCGCTCCTTCCCTCTTGGTGCCACCCTGTAGTTAGCTCGAGCATGACAAGGTCATTCCTAATTATTGCCACAGCAGGCAGCGTCACGGGGAATGGCCGGGGCAGAGGGAATGACACTGTTTCTGGAGAACGGTAGGGGCCCAACTCCTGCCAAGCACCTCAGATAGAAATTGAGGGTCACTCTGGGGTGAGGGAATGCACAGAGGTAGGGTCAGTACCGGTGAGAAACACCTACAGGCTTGAGGAGCCTGAGGCCCTTGCTACCTTTGCTTTGGGCTGAAGAAGCACCTGCTTAGCGGTTTCTGCCTCCATCGAGCCCATTTCATGTTGCCCAGCTGGGCTGATGATAAGCCGTAGCGGCAGCAGAAGTAATATTTTGTACTTTACAGTTTACAGAGGGCTTTAGCTTGCACTGTCTCAGTTGCTCTTCACTGCAAAACTGTGAAGCAGGTGATGCCCACATTTTACAGGTGAAGAGGTTCAGAGAGGTCCAGGGTGCAGTGCCAGCGATGGCACTTGCATCAAAGTCAGTCGACTTCCTGCTGTACCTCAGGAGAGACTGACTTACGGAAGTCTGCGTGTCCTTCTGGGCGCTGGGGTGAAGGTAGCAGTGATTGCTAACTTCTAATATGCGTCGGAATCACTGGCAGGAGGTTTAAAAACTAAAGATGCGTGGACCTTACCTGGGATGGAACATAGGGGATCACCAGGTCTAGGTACCCAGCATATGAATTTTAGAAAAGGAAAAGCTCCACGGTCAGTTCTGATGCACACCAAAGGTTGAGAAAACACTTGTATTCAGAGTTCTTCTGAACGTACCGGAGCAGTCTGATGAAGTCCGGTATCCATCGAATTAAGTTCCTTAGGGAAAACAAACCTGAGATTTGATCCCTGATCTCCCGGAGTTTCTAATCTGGTTGGTAGAAGACATGTACTCAGGCAGAGGGATCCAGCACCCTGACGCCACTCTAGCGGCATCTCTCGGAGCAGTCCACAAGAGATGGGGGGGGCGGGGGGGGGCACAAGGAAGGGAGGTTCGGGTCAGTGAGATGATCAGTTTCACCAGAGCACAGCATTCACGTGAGCAAGACGTGGGAGGCGAGACTCCTCAGGGAGACAGAAGCCGGGTTGTACAGGGCTTTCCCTGGCAGGCTGAGGAACTGCAGATTCACCCTTAGCGGCGCATACGTTTGGGGGGGTTTTAAAACAGAATATAATCAGACATATTTTACAAACAATCTCCATTTTAATGATGAAGAAGTAAACGGATGAGGGGCGCCTGGGTGGCTTAGTCGGTTAAGCGTCCGACTTTCGCTTAGGTCATGATCTTGAGGTTCGTCGGTTCGAGCCCCGCGTCGGGCACTGTGCTGACTGCCAGCTCAGAGCCTGGAACCTGTTTCAGAGTCTGTGACTCCCTCTCTCTCTGGCCCTCCCCTGCTCACGCTGTCTCTCTCTCTCTCTCCTAGAAATAAAAAAAATTAAAAAAAAAAAAAAAGAAGTAAACGGATGAGTGTAATTATTTCAGACCCTGGGCTTCCTTGGTGGGATAGATCTGGATAGTGACTTCCACTCAGATTTTGTTCTGATGGTCGCAACCAACCCTCTTTCTCAGTGCGGAGGGATGCCGTGCACACAAGCTGTCTTACATCCTGCCCACGGTGTTCTTTGTTGTCAGTGAAGTCCGTTAGTGAGAGTTTTCCTACAACCTTCAATGTTTTTTTCATCCCAATCATCTTCACTTTTTCCTTCCTTTCCCCACTCTTAGGTAATGACACTTCTAATTTGGCATTGCAAAATGGAGGGGCCTGGGTGGCTCAGTCGGTTAAGCATGCGGCTTTGGCTAAGGTCTTGATCTTGCAGTTTGTGGGTTCGAGCCCCGTGTCGGGCTCTGTGCTGACAGCTCAGAGCCTGGAGCCTGTTTCAGATTCAGCGTCTCCCTCTCTCTCTGCCCCTCCCTGGCTCATGCTCACTTGCTTTCTGTCTCTCTCAAAAATAAACTTTAAAAATTTTAAAATAAGATAAATAAAATGGCTACAGTTTGGGGGCCACATTCATACAAGCTGAGGCTGTGCAGGTCTGGTGGTGAGTGATGGGGGCAGGGAGCCTGACAGCTATGCCCAAATGGCAGCTCTGGGCTTGAGGCTTTGCCCACAAACTTATTTAATTTCCATAAGAATCGAGTGAGGCCAAGATACTGAGGCTCAGCAACATTCGGTAAACTCTTGCCAGAGTCACACAGCTAAGAAGGTACCGAGCTGGGGTGTGAACCCACTTCAAGCAGACCCCCCCACCCCAACCCCGCAGCCCCAGTGCTCTGCTGCCGGGCTTGCGGCTTTGCCATGCCGGGCACTGTGGTTAATGAGCCTTGTCCGCCAGTGTGTCTGACATCCACTGTCTTCCTCTTCCTGGCTCATTCGCTAAACCAGTGGGCATGCTATAGCCACCTCCCTCATCGGGACGTTTCAGGGACTAAAGAGATGTCACCCCCGTGCTCAGAGGCACCATCCAGATGGGCTGGAGAAGGAGGCAGGAGGAAGTCGCGTCCCTGCCCTGGAAGATCTTGAGCCCAGTGGAGGAGACGCCCCCCAGACAAATAACACGCATGTAGCAAGAGCAGGACCTCCGTGAAGGCCGCGCCTCTGAGCCTGCCTTCTTGCCTCACAGCGGGAATTACAGTCATCTGACCAGCCCGGTTCTGGAAACCACCGTGGGTCCAGCCCTCGCCTTGTCAGTATGGCAGCAGTGTGTTTCACACACAGACTTTTCCCTCCTAAAAAGCCACTATGTGGTAGGATCCCTCTCCTTCTCTGCCTCACGCATCAGCCACCCCTGGGGACGAGGCACAGTCGGCGCTGAGTCCTCTCCAGGGCACCGGGACCTGTCAACACTCGGGCGCCTCCTGGCGCGAGGGCTGCCGTGTTACCCTAACTCGTAGCTGCCATTTCAGGCCATGCGCGGGGATTTGAGAGGAACACCCGGGGAAGGGACAGCTATGCTCTGTCATGTTCACTGTTGTCTTCTTTGTGGCACAGGGATGATGGTAAAAATGGTTCCCTAACACAGGTGCTGGAGGGATAGCCCCCGCACGCCAGCCATCGTGACGTGACAGGTGTAGCGTGTTTGGGACCCGGGAAGCACTAAGCGCAAGTTCATTGCCGTTAGTAAGGGTGAGGCGGGAGGCCGGGAACCCGTGGGGCAGCTGGAAGGACGAGGAGGCCGCTGTGCCTGCACGCGCTGACCAAGTACTAACGGACATCAGGGTGGCCGGCACCAGCCCGGGAAGGGTGGCTGAGAAGAGCGTCACAGAGGTGTTGACCCAGCCTCAGAGATGACGGGCATGCTGAGGCGGAGAAGGACGGGCACACGCTCTAGGGGGGAGGCAGGGCGCACGGAGGAGCCGGATAGTGAGAAGGAGCAAGCCGCCTGAGGGGCCGCGGGGACCCTCTTCTGCCAGACCCCGCACCCAGGCTCCCAGACAGTCCCTCTCTAATCTGCCGCCAGGGCCTGCCAGGGCGTCGGCTTGGCACGGCCCTCCCCGGACGCTTTGTGGGGCGTCTTCCAGGCGTTTAGTGATTCCAGATTGCCTGCTGCCGACACAGGAAGGGATAGGTAAACATTTGAGTGCCTGCTGGTACTGCACTAGCCCTTTCTGTCCTTGGGCTTCACGCCGACCTCGTGAAGTAGCTACCATTGTTACCCTCATTGTATAGAACGGGACACTGAGGGGCACAGAACTTCTGTGACTTGCCCCCAGGTCATCGGCTCGTAAGTGGCCAAGCCAGAGTTCCCCTGGAGATCACAAGCCCTTAGTGCAGCAGTACAAGGTTCATCTTGAGACTGTATGCCTTCCGAGCCCATTCACCTCCTTATCTTCTCTTGGAGACTTTCCTAAGGAAGAACTGAGCCATAGCAGGGACGGCAAATCTTTTCGGTGGCGTGTCAGGGAAGCCTGACCTCCTAGAGCCAAGAGTCGACTGTTTTTGCGGGCTTGCCATCCTTCCGTGGGTCAGCTCCTCTCTCCTAACGACAGGTGGGTTGCGGTAATTTGGAACGTGACCCTGGGCTAGGAGGCGTTGAGGACTTCCTGCATAAGCTCAGGGCTTGCTGATCAGAGAGGAGCGCTGAGCCCGAGTTCACAGCTCTGCAGGGAGTGGCCAGGGCCCGACACACCTCTTCTGTGAGGGTCTGCGCAGGGCAGGGAGGGGCTTGGGACAGAGGCAGTGGTGCCCTGAGGCAACCGACGTGATATTAATGGGAGTTTAGACTAGCTTCTGTCCAAATGGTCTGCCCAATTTTAAAAGTGTTTGCTGGGTAATTCCAGGCGACTGTAAAGAATGAATTCAAACAAACCTCACCCTTTAGACCAGCCTATTGAATGCCCACGTGTGTCCCCTCCTCTGAGCCTGACACGTCCACGTCCAAGCACAAGCCACATCTGTTGCTTGGCAACAAGGTTGCCGGGAGACGTGGGCAGGCAGGGCGCATCTGCAGTGTTTTGATTCAGTGTTTGAAAGCTGCTTTTCACAAATCAATAGACAGCTCTGGAGCTAGAATCAAACAGAGCGGAGTTCGAGTCCCAGCTGGCCACGCACCAGCCATATGGCCTCAAGCCACTTGCTACTCCTCTCTCCACCTTGTTTCCCCATCTGTAAAATGGACATAGAGATCTTAGGGCTCTTTCCGAGGGGCTCATGAAATTGTGTGACCACACTTTGTAAAGTACCTGGTAACTGTGGTGATGTAATTTTGCGTCGCATAGGAAATGCTTCCTCCAGTGCTGGTAACGCCCAATGCGCATCCTTCTTGAGAGCACCCCCAGGTTGTAAGGATCCACCTGAAGTCGTGATGGCAGTTTTGTAATTGGTTTGTAAATGTTTGGCCTGTAAGCTAAAGTTAGTACCTTTCCCTCATTAATTCTTTGGGAGAGGGTTGTGGGGGAGGGGGAAATGTTTAATTCTGTTAAAATGATCTTCCAAAAAGTCTCACCCAGCAATAATTTTACCCCCTATCCCGGTGACCCATCACATGCAAGGTGTATCCATCTAGCTGGTCCCTAGTCCTGGAGAGACGAAGCGGGGGAGGGTGCTTTTTAATTTGTACCATATGCAAGCTTGTTTCCAGTGTACCTTGAGGCAGGGGTGAAGTAGTCCGAGGTGTTTGATGGAGAGGAATGGGGAAGTCTGCCCTGCCTCTCCTCAGGGACTCCTAAACGTTGATTTGCCTTTGGGAGAGCAGGGGTTTCGGTGAAACCTGATTTACTGCATCGCCCTGGTACTGATTTCCTTTCTCATACTCGAAAGGAAGTGCTCTGGTAATATTGGCAGCGGTTTTAAAATGTCGGGGCTGGAAGTGAGACTGCACCTTGTGATGGTAGAATAACCATACCACACTCGGTCTCTGACTTCAGCCAACACAACAGCTGCCAACCCAGCTCGCGTGGAAAAACTGGACACGAAGGGGGAAATTCAGCCAAACCTGTGGCAAGAGATGGGGAAGGGGGCCTTGTTCAGACACCGAATCTTGCATTTCCGTTTGTCTGTTGCTGACTGGAATACCCTGTGGCCCCCGGCCCAGGCCCCCTTTGTTTTCTGTCGCCCTCAGCTCTGCCTGCTCATGTGAGCTGTGGGAACTCTTCCGATTGAGTTGAAAGAACTGCTTTTATCATTTCAAGTATGCAGCGCCGGGCCCAAACAGGCAAGACGGTGTGTGAAAGTCTCTGTTCAAAAGCATTTTGAAACATTCTCTGTTTTCCTCACCTGTGTGTCCCCATCAGAAGGAACCCCCACGCCTCCCCACTATTCAGCGGGCCATACCTCTCTCTGATTGCCTGGCAGCGTCCCCCCAGCCCCCACCCCTGCCCTGGGTTAGCTGACTGACCCTGTGTTACCTGTGGCTGAAGTCGAAGAGCGTAAGATGAAGGCAGGCATTTCCTTCCAGCTCCTGACGGGGCAGTCCATTCAGCGGCTGGAAGTGTGCGTTGGAGAGCTAAAAATTGGGATTTGGGGTTTCCCTGATGGTGGCTTGTTAGAGAAGCAGAAAATTTCATTATATAAAATGGCAGCAGCTGCTACACACGTCTCAAGAAAGCAGAAGCCTTCTACTACCGAGCACACAGTCTGTTCTTAATGCTACTAATGAATGTCCCGCATTCCGCGTCTATAGCAGGGTCCCCGTTATCCAGTCATCTTCCAGGTGAGGGCCGGTGCTCTGTACATCATTAAGAACACAGCTCTTTATCAGTGAGCAGCTGCTTCATGATTTAGGATGAAACGTAGGGACATTTATCTCAGCGTGTTCAAACCTCACATTAGCTATGGCAAGTGCCCCTCGTCTTCGCTCTGAGTGATTGACTTTATGCATAAGAGATTGGCAGTACATCCTCGGTGGGGTTTTTACTGCCTTGCCCTGGTATTTGATAGGTCCTCCCTTGTTTGTGGATTGAGCATCTCTTATGCTTCCAGTACACATATCTAGTTATAGACCTTACTTAAAAAAAAAAAATCAAAGGACCAAGAGCTGAGAAACTTTGTAGCCTTTATGTTCTCATGTATAAAACAGAGATGCACCTGTCTGACAAGATGATTTTGAAGATCTAAATTGTTACTGTGCTTGTTGACTAGACTTGTTGAAAGGTGAAACTGTCTGTCCCTACTCAGAGGGTGTCCCTACTTCAGATTTGTAGACACTCATTCCAGACAGTTCTCCAGGTCTCTGCAGATGCCGCCTGCGTGTCCTGCAATTTAATTTGATTCTGACAGGTTAAGGGCTCACAGTTTCACAGGACTTACCCTGCCCCCCTCCACTCCCCACTTAAGATGCCACTTTCGGGGCGCCTGGGTGGCTCAGTGAGTTGAGCGTCTGACTTCAGCTCAGGTCATGATCTCGTTTGTGGGTTTGGGTCCCGGATGGGGCTCTGTGCTGACAGCTCGGAGCCTGGAGCCTGCTTTGGATACCGTGTCTCCCTCTCTCTCTCTGCCCTTCCCTCACTCGCACTCTGTTTCTCTCTCAAAAATAGACATTAAAAAGATTTTTTTTTATTAAAAAAATAAAAAAGATGGTGCCTGCAAGTAGTAGGTCCCCAAGTTACCCACAGTCTCCGCCTCACCTGACCACAAATGAGGGAATCCCACTACCCGCTCCTCAGAGTCAGTGATTTGCTAGAGCAACTCCTAGAACTCAGGAGAACAGTTTACTTACCAGTTTCCAGTTTATTATAAAAAGATACAACTCAGGAATAGCCAGATAAAAGAGATGCCATAGAGCAAGTTATGAGGGAAGGGTGTGGAGCACCCAAGTCCTCAGCTACCTTCTCCCCACCTCCGTGTTCGACCCTAAAGTTCTCCAAACTCCATGCTTCAAGGGTTTTTAATGAAGGATTCATCAGGTAGGCATGACTGAGTGTTCACAAGTCTCCTGCTCCTCTCCCCTCCCCCAAGGATGGCAGGTGGGGTTGGGTCCCAAGCTTCTAACATGACTTGGTCTCTCTGGGGACCAGCCACCAACCTGAAGCCATCCAGGAGCCCACCAAGACTCACTTCATTAGATCAAAAGATGTTCCTGTCACCCAGGAAATGCCACAGGTTTTAGGACCTCTAGCCAGGAGCCACAGACAAACACCAAAATATCATTTCTTTTTTGTTGGCAATATTTATCCATTTGTTTATGTGTTACATATTTACTCATTCATTCCTTTGGCCGAGACTCTAAATACTGAGGATACAGAGGAAACAAAATTCTTGCCTTCAGGGAATTTCCAGCCTGATCGTCTCATTCATGTGTTTCCTTCTTAAAAAAGCAGTCAACTTGTATCCTCCAGAACTATTTTCTTCTTTAGATCCCCCAGATATTTCTAGGGCAAGCAAGATTCCACTCAAGTTTCCCTTTCACCGTGAAGCTTTCTCAGACCAAGCAAGGCTCTGTATTTCAGTTTCTCCAACATAAAATAAAGCCCAAACCTTTACTATATTTCAAAGGTTCTTACAGGGTTAAAGCAGAAATTTTTTTAAAAGACTTTATGCCTTTTAGGAAAACTTTACCAAGTACGTGACACTTGACTGTCAGTTCTAAGATGTGTTGGCCTGGAGAAATTCTTATTTTGTCTTTGGCTTATTTATTGTTTTTTAGTACCAGCTTTACTGAAATATAACTCACACATCACATAATGTACCTACCTAAAGTATACAATTGAACAGTTTTTAGTATTTTTACAGAGTTATGCAAACATCACCACAATCGATTTTAGAACATTTTCATCATCCCAAAAAGAAATACCATACCTGTTGGCAGACACTCAACTGTTCTTTCTTTTATTAATGCATTTCTTAGTATGCGCAGTAATATTGTCCTCAGTGAACTGTACAATGATCTGCTAATATAGATGTGATTATTGCTGCTCTGTTTTCCAAATTTATAGGCAAAGTATGAGATTCTCTAACCTTGGGGTATAACCTTCCCTCAGAAATCCTTGCCACAGTAGAATTTTGACTTTGTTTTTAAATTGCCAACCTACAGACAATAGGATTGTCAATAACGCCTCTGGTTCCTTCTATTGCATTTTTCAAATTGGTTATCATTGGTATATAAGCAGAACTGTTGATTGTTGTACATTGCCTATATGTCCAAAAACACTGGTGACTTATCTCAGTTTTCATAGTTTGTCTGAAAACCCTTTTATTTTTATTTATTTACATTTAAAGATTTTATTTTTAAGTAATCTCTACACCCAACGTGAGGCTCAAGCTCACTACCCCAAGATCAAGAGTTGCACGCTCCATGGGGCGCCTGGGTGGCTTAGTCGGTTAAGCGTCCGACTTTTGCTTGGGTCATGATCTCGCGGTTGTGGGTTCGAGCCCCGTGTCGGGCTCTGTGCTGACTGCCAGCTCAGAGCCTGGAGCCTGTTTCAGTCTGTGACTCCCTCTCTGACCCTCCTCTGCTCGCACTCTCTCTCTCTCCTAAAAAATAAATAAAACATTAAAAAAAAAAATTGTTTAAAAAAAAAAAAAAAAGAGTTGCACGCTCCATTGACTGAGCCAGCCAGGTGCCTCTGAAAATCCTTTTAGATTTTTCCTGTAGACTGTCATATCTTTATTTATTTATTTATTTATTTATTTATTTATTTTATTTTATTTTATTTTATTTCTGAGAGAGAGACACACACACACAGCATGAGCAGGGGAGGGTCAGAGACACAGAGGGAGACACAGAATCTGAAGCAGGCCCCAGGCTCTGAGCTGTCAGCACAGAGCCCGATGCGGGGCTTGAACCCACGAACCGTGAGATCATGACCTGAACCAAAGTTGAACGCCCAACTGACTGAGTCCCCCAGGCGCCCCAAGACTGTCATATCTTTAGCAATTAACAATAGTTTGGGCTCTTCTTTTCCAATTTGTATACCTCCTTGCTTTTTTAAATTTCATTTCATTGGCTAAGGCTGCCAAAATCATGTTGACTCAAAGCACTAACAGCAGATTCCTTGAACTGTTCCTGACTTTCCTGAGACTGCTTCTAAAGTTTTACCATTTTCATGATATTCACTGTAGATCTTATTAGATTAAGGAAGCTTCCTTTGTTACTTTGCTGTTTTGCTAAAATTGTGAGAAGATTTTATCTTCTCCTGATCTGTTAAGATGCTTAATTTTTTTATCCTTTTATAAAAATGAGTAGAATGGTATAATAAGATACCATATATATTATTTGTTTGTTTGTTTAATGTTGAACTATCTTTGCATTCCTGAGATACTATCATTCCCTCTACTTGTCTCCAAATAATTATCTCGTGTAATTAAGAATTTACATTCCTGGGAACTCGTGGGATATCAGTGACACTGGATTATTTTTCATATTATGCAAATGCCCCACAACATTTCTCAGTGTGTATCAGGATCGAATGGGAAGGGACAAGGCATTTGTCCTTGCAGACACATTGTGTAGACCCCACAGGGTGCAGAACCCCACAGAGTTTATTTGGGAAGCAAACGTATCAAACTTTGAAAAACCTGTATCCTAGAAAGGACTTTACCTGTATTGGAAACATATACTACCTTTCTACTTTAAGATTTATTACCCTTATCTATACAGAAATTCAACAGGGAGCTGATTTGCTATGTATCCTGTTTCCGTGCCTATTGGTGTGAATCATTAAATCTTCCCCACTTTGCCCGCTGCTTGAAGGTCACCCATGCAGTCATTTCTCCTTCATTCGCGGGCTTGCTATCACCTGTGCATTTGGGGGCTCAAGGGAATACATGCAGCAAAGAAAAGAAACACATTAATGAAGTAAGGTTCTGTTTATCATTCTAGTTTCATAAGACAAGGTTTTCTATAGTGAATCCTGTTTTCACCCCACAAGAATGTTGAGTCCGTTTCAACCACTGTCTATTGAGCTGCTTTTGATAAATCAGCAAGTGTCAGCCCCTGCTCATGTGTCCAGGTATATCGAAGTCACAATGGCCCACAGAAGCATTAATCATCTCTCCTGCCGCCAGAGAGCTTAGAGTCAGTCACTTATTATCACTAATACCTAGTGAGCCAGATGGCCATGTACCTTTTCTATGCCATTCACAATCAGAGACCTTGAGAAGATCACAGTACGAAAGGCTGGTCTCTGGCACCACAGTCTAATAACCTCATGCCCAATAGGAAGGACAATACAAAGTACACGTAGGAAATGTTAAGTGACAAAAATTCAACCTAATACATTTTAAAGATCTGATTGGCTTTATTGAATGATTCATGAATTGGGCAGCCTCCCATGTAGCAATAGGAAGGAGCTATATCATACTGCAGAGAAGGAAAGGTTTTTAAAGGCAGAAAGGGAACAGAAAAAAGGGCAATTATCAGCAAAGAGTGTATTGTTTCAGGCAGGGATGCCCTCTTAAGAGGGACCGAAGGGGTCTACCAGCAGATGACCCCTTCGTGCTGATGAAAGGACACATTCAGGGAAAGGTGGTAACGGCACGTAGATTGGGTAATAAGTCTTGGTTTGCTCACGTGGGACTCAGCACAAGTGACTCCATTTCAGATCTGTTGTTTCTTTTTAACAGAAGTTAAAAGCAGACCTTACTACGAGCGTAAGGTCACGGTTCAAGGACACAAGGGAAGTCATAAGTAGGATGTGGTTGAACCCTCATCTCTACACGAGTAGTCAGGTTGTCCATGGGGCCAAGAAAGGTGAGAGAAGGCTTTCTGCAGAAGGGTAGCAATTGTGAACGTGGGCCTGGGGGGCGTTTTGGTGAGAAAAATACTGCCTGGAAAGCACGGTTGACAGCAGGGAATGGTACACGCAGGTGACAGTGACAACCGTCCAACATGGCTAGATGAGGGGGTGCGGGGAAGGGGTGGAAGGACGGACTAGGAATTAAGAGCCCGAGGGCCATGTTCTGGGAGCGTCCAAAGCCAGCCTGGGTAGGGAGGGCGCCGGGCACGCGTGGCTCTGCGACCTTGTCACCTTCAGGCACTGGCTCTGTCCCCTGCTCTTTGCCCGGTTCCTACCCTCACAGGGACTGAAGAGAGGAGCCTGCAGCCTCCTCTCAGCCCCACTCCTCTTTAATTGAAAGCGTGGAGGCGTGTCAGTGGCTCTAGTGGCCGCACCGCCTGCTCTGGCTGGAGGGGTCGGGGGCAGGCCTGCAGACTGAGGGAGCCGGCGGCGCAGAGCTGCCCTAGTGTCCTTCACCCGCTCAGCAGACGTGACTAAACGGACTGTCTGCTTTGAACAATTCATCCGTTTGTCAGAGCCGCGGGCGGGGCGAGCGAGGCCCTGCAAGCCGTGACAAGTCCCCGCGGCGGCAGTCCCGGGTGTGTGTGCGCAGAGGCCGCCCTCGGCTGAGCGCGAGTGCATTGGTTGCCGTTGCGTGTGCTAAGATCAACTTTAAAGGAAGTGCTACCTTTTGAATTTAAAGAGCCGCGGCCACCTGGGCTGCGTCCTGACCCACAAGCTGCTTCCAGAACTCCTTTAGTTGGTTTTCTGTGAAACGTGGATGCCGAATTGGGAAGTAATGATTGGCTTTCGTTGAAGTAGAAAGGCAAGAAAAATCCCAATTCTTTCCAGCCGGTACCCGACCTGGACCTCATCATGTGCCCTCCTTCGCCTTCCGGACTCTGCTCTCTGTTGGTGCCCATCATTTAGCCTCGATCTTTCTCTCTCCGGTTCTCTGTACTTATTTGCTTTATTCTTTAAAATGAGGACTGCCTTCCTCCCTGTGGTGACCTGATGACTGTCCCCTCCCATAGGAGTGTGGAACAAGGTGGAGCCAGCGTCACCTCCCTTAGCCCCCTGCTCTCGGCTGATAGGTTAGAGTCGAGACTAAAACCAGACTGTCCTGATCCAGGCCTGGCACCCAGGTGTGGGGGTGGGGCAGGGGGCTGTGCATGGTCCCCAGCCAACGCCAGGGTCCTGGGGGAAGCAGAGAGGAAGAGTGTAAGGATGGGGACCCTCTGCCCTGCTAGCCACCTGCTGGGGAGGTGGGAGGACCTGGGGACAGGAGGGGACCTCACTGTCACCTTCATGCTTGGTACTTATTACCTCTCAGCCTCTGTGTACAACCTGCCTGGCGGGGCAGACATCTTACCCCCAGGGACACCCCACCCCCTTGCACCAGGCCTTTGCCGGATGGCACTGAGAGTGTCACCCTTTTGTAATCATCCTTAAGCCCAAGGAACAGTCACATGGTGCACAAATCTGTGTGTCACCTTTCACCCAGACTGCATAGTGTTTTACTTCTGAAATAGCTAAAAACAGGCCCGATAATAATAATAATAATAGCATCTAACATTTATCGAGGGCCTGTTGTGTGCCACACAGTGTTCTAAACACTTTGCTGGCATCCAATGCAATCAATCCATTTTAATTTAAACATCAAGTTTAATTATTTTATTTTTTCCAGAAGCATCGGTTAGAAAGCGACAGTTAACTTGTTAAGACTTAGAAATGGAAAGATTGCATTTCATGCCGACAGCCAGCCAAGTCCATTCCTAAGCCTCTGGCGCTGAGCACTGTGCGGGCCTGCAGACACTGGTGGGGTGCGATCTGGCCCTCAGTGCTTGAGATTCAAAAGGGTGAAAAGAGAATTTGCGTGACATGGCTTATGCTTTTATTCCTTCCTTGCACAAGCGTTCGTTGAGGCTGAAGCGTTCGTTACTGATGGATGCATGGTTTATAATTTATGGAGCAGTTACTGGCTCTCAGTGAGATGCTGCAGGCACAGAGCTTAGACGCAGCCCCTGGCCTGGAGTGCATCATCTGCAGTTGGCAAACCAGGGGTGCCCTGTGCTGGGCGCCCAAGAGAGGAGGGCAGAGGGCTGGGCCGGGAAGGACGAGTCGGAGGTACTGAGAGGGAGATGGACCGGGTGGTGGAGAACGCAGGCGTGTCTCCCAAGGTCAGCGATCGCACCATCTCCCTACAGGCTGACCATGGACGCAGGTAGCATAGGAGTGGTGTTGGCCTGTGTCCGGCAGGCTGGCAGAATGGGCTTTGTTGTTACTAGGGTAAAAGGACTCCGACAGAGGCCCTGAGTTGGATTCATTTGTCTGGATGCCGTCCTCCAGCCCGGCAGCTGGGTACTCGAGCGCGATGCTGGAGGGTTTCCCAAGAGGGTGGAGGAGAGGAGCAGGCCCCAGCCTGAGCGAGGAGGGCTGCAGGAAGGGCCCCAAGACAGGAAGAGCCGGGAGGGGTGCCTTTGTGCAGAGCAGAGAGGGAGGGTGTGGGCTCAGTGCTCTGCACCCCAGGCGTGGGTGACCTCGAGCCCCCCTCCTCCCAGTGCCACGGGGGGCCCCGATCTGCCCGGAGCGGTCTCTGTCCTGGTGGCCACACTGGGCTGTTGTCCCCCAGCCTCACTCCTCCAGCCCCTTTCGTCATCCCGGTGCATGTGCATTTAAACTCAGCAGGGCCCATGCCAACGAAAACAAAGAAAATGATCTCTTAGCGGTTATTTATATTGTAAACCTCCTCTGGAGTGACTTTTTCCCCAGTTCGGCTTGCAATAATTTATTAAGAAAGATAAAGTGATTTTTAAGTGTGATTTTAAAGAGCCAGGCCCATCCACGAGCTCGCTCTGTGTTATTCTTGTGCTTGGGTTTGATGCTGATCCCAGTGTGAACGTTTATTTGCCTCCTTCTCAGGGTAGTTTGCAGCCCCTGAGAGATGTCCCATTCTGTGCAAACAGTCACCCCTTGCAGAAACACATCGAGGCAGAAACACTGTTTTGAAAAGACTGCAAACTGTCATTAAAACCTCCTTTCTGAGAAGACAGGACATGCGAAGGAACACACGGAGTTGGTTCTTTAAGGACTTTAGTTTTCAAAGCCACAGTTGTTCGTTTGTTCTTTGTTAAGCCAAACGAACAAACCAAGTGCTGTTTATCCACAAACCAAGAAGAAGAGAAAAATGAAAGAAATGAAGCAGGAAACTGAATTGCTTATGAAGTGGATTTTAAAAAATCTGTTTATGAAGGAATTGCACTACCCTTCTTTTCTGCTCTTAAAATGCTAAGCTCTTTCAAAGTTTTGGCCATTTTGAAAACCTTGCAGTTTCAAGGCCAGGTTCCCCCCCCACCCATCAGAAGTGTGTAGCCGCAAAGGAAAACTCCAGAATTAGGGTACCTCTGAGCAGCCTGGGCTGGAAAAGTACTGACCAGAGGGAAGCCTCAGGCTGGGGCCCTGGGGCTCCAGGCCTCTTCCTCCCTCCTGGGGAGAAGCTGCATGTCTGTCGTCCAGTTTGCACGGCTGTCCCCCACACACACACCCCCGCCCAGGGCCGCATGTCGTCTTCACCTGCAGCCGAGGGTGTGCCATCTGAACGAGAAAGGAACTTAGGATCCTAACAACACCTAATGCAAAGCTCTAGCGCCCTTCTGCCGTAGGCCGGACATCACCGATTCTGTGGCCGCGGGCGAATGTTCTGCCCCAGCGTCTATATTTAGGCGTGGGCCTGGCATTGCCAAGGTAAAGAAAGGCATGGCTGCTGTCACCTCCGCATGCATTTGGTCTTGGAACAGAGGCCCTGTGTTGCCCCGGGGCTTAGGCAGTCTCAAGGAGGAGAGGGCCTCTGCTCGAAGCCCAGGCGGCTGGGAAGGCAGCAGAGCCCTTCCTGAATGGCCGTCCTTCATGCTGGGTGGCTACGTGCGGCCAGGCAGGGACTGGACACTGTGGGTTCCTATTTGCTGTGCTGTCCTTACGGGAGCCGCTCCTTGTTAGCGGGCCCCGCGGTCAAGCCCCGAGCGACCCAGCCGTGCCCGGTGGACCGTCGTCTCTCACAAGCAGATGTCCTTCAACCCACAGAGGGGCGCTGCTCTGTCCTGGCTCGGTCTTCTGTGTTGAAGAGCAGCTCGGGGACGGAGCCCCGGTCACTGCCTGCCATCACATACCTGGCTGCCTTGGGACCTCCTTAGTGTCCCTCACGTCCCACAGTGGCTCAGCTCCAGCAACCTGGCCCTCAGTTCAGCAGGCTTTAGCCAGTCAGATGCTCCTCCCAGGTTTGGACTCGTGCCCCAAAAGTCTCCCCTGCCTGTCCGGTCCTGACTTCCTGACAGGGGCCTCCATTCCTTGGAACAGAGTCCTCTTCTGGAACCTCTTCACCCAGTGACTTTGTTTCCCTGTGTGTCCAGCTCTCCTCCCAGTTCACACCCTCATTCACTGGTGGGTCACCTGCTCCAGGAAGCCTTCCATAAAGGGTAGAATGACTTCTTCCTTGGATACCTTGCTTGGAGGCCTCCCTCTTGGTCATGCTGCCATTCCTTCTGGAATGTTCCATCTTTCGAGTTCTAGACTCAGACCATCCCATGCAGAGCCTTAGCTTAGTCTCCAGCCCTCTGCTCCCTCTAGCTCGGGCCACTCCCCTGGGCTCATCTATCAGAAACCCTGTCTAATGTTATCCAAGGTGTGCCTTCTCTTTTTCTGGGCAGACTGGAGGCTGCCCGGGACTGGTCCTGTCTGTGTCCCTAGTGACACCTACCACGGTGCCCAGGCCCTAGCGTGGAAACCCGGCTTGCGTCAGCCTGCAAGTCCTGTGTCGGCCCCTCCCAGAGCAGGTGGAGGAGCACGTGCAGAGCGGGAGGTTCAGAGCAAGCCTCCTTGGGGAGGAGACGGTGGGACAGTGGCCTGGATGGGGGCCCTCAGAGGTGACGGCTGTGAACCCAGTGGGAGGACCAGCTGTTCCGGGGATATGGCTTTTGAGGTCCAGGCCCTGCCTGAGGAGGCCTTGGCCCTATCAGTTTTCAAGTATCCAGGTCCAGGCTTTGGCTCAGAGGTCGGGGGAGCCTAGGATGAGGCCGGGCTCTGCCTCCTGGGAAAGCTGCCTCCCAGAGCCCTTCGGAACCACCTCCCCTCCCCCACCGCCGGACCAGAGCTCCCACTGTACCCCCACTCTCATGGTAAAACACATCAGTCCTTTTTAAAGAATTTCTGTTGAGCCCACAGAAAATGAGCCCCAAAGCTTAGCATCTTCAGAGGCGGGAAAGCAGTTCCATATGGGATGGACAGAGCCCTCTGCCAACCACTGTCAGGCCCGGCCGCAGGCTGGGCCTCCATTCACGGGTTCGGGACGGGGCCTCGCACCTGGCCAGTGAGGAGGAGAGAGTTGCCCTCTCTGATGAGCAGGTCAGGGCCAGCCAGGCCAGTAGGGGGAGTTTGGAAGGGCTGCCCCAGGGAGCAGGACTGGGATGGACCTGAGAGCCTTCAGGGGGCTTGAAACAGCTCATTAGGGACAGATTACATAGCAAAAGAAGTGTCCTTAAGGACTGTCCTTAGTGAGGGTAGCGTCAGCTGGCCCACTCAGCCCCTCCCCCACGGGCTCTAGGAAGCGCTCCCACCCTGTTCCGTCAGCAGCCACCACCGTCACGAACTCCTGTGGTTCCGTCCTGCCCAGGGAGCCTAGGTTCCAGGGCAGGCCAGAGCCTTCCCAGGACCTTTGCCGGAGCTGCGGAGGAAGAAAGCCAAAACTTCGGTTTCCCAAGGAAAGTGCAGAGTTTCACACACACCTGGGGAGGATGTTTCTTTTCCTTTGAGGCCGCTGCCTTGTTTTCAGAGTAAACTTCTGTGTGAGCGCGCTCCGAAAGTTCGGGGGGGAGGGCGCTGTTGAGAGGGGACGCTCTCGCCTCTGCTTCTCTGACCCAGAAGAGCCAAGGACCACCCTGGTAGTTCATGGTTCTGGACCGAAGCTCTGCTTATGACCTTGCTTAGGCCATGCACCCTCTCTGGGCCTCAGTTTCCCCTTCTGTAATGGTGGGGACTGAACTTGACACCTGTAAGGTCATTTCCAGCTCTGACATTTTAGGATTCTGACCGTAGGTGTTTATGAATATGCTGATCATCCCTCCAAAGTATACTTCAGATACGCACACCGCTCTCTGTTTCTCCTGGCACTGACCACGATCATGTCACTTCTTGCTTAAGTTCAATGGCATAGAATAAACTCAGAGTCTTTACCATGGACCTTCTGATGGCAGATTTCCCGGGCCTCTGCCTGGGGCCTTTCCCACCCCTACAGCAGGAACTGCTCTGGGCCTCCGGAGCACGCCACGCCCCCTCCTGCCTGCAGCTATTGCACCTGCTCCTCCCCACCCACCCCCACCTAAAGCCACCCTCCCTCGGCCCCTTGATGGGCTGGCTCCTTCCCAGCTTTCAGATCTCAGCTTAATGTCACCTCCAAGAGGCCCGACTCAAAATCCCTGTCTAAAGTAAGCGCTCCTGTTATTCCACCTCTCGCTCCTTGTTTATTTTCCGTCATGGTCCTTAAATGTCTTGGAGCCATCTTCTCCATCTAGTTGTGTGTTAGTCTCTTATATGCCTGCACTAGAATGTGGGCTTCACACCACCGGGGACCTCCAAGGGTGAGGGCTTTCCTTATCTGTCCCGATCATGACTGAACACCCAGAGCCTCGCACAGTGCCCGCTGCACAGCAGGTGCTCCGTAACTGTTGGTTGAATGGACACACGGTTGATTGGATGGATGCCCCTCCGTAAGGAGCTCCCATTTTTCCTCCTGACTGCTCAGGCCCCATTCTCCCTCTAGGATCTGGATGCGGGGGCGGGGGGGCGGGGGGGCGGGGAGATTATAAAGCAGACCAGAGTCTGTTAGGAAGCGCTTAGTCCGTAGCCAAGTGGTGTTTGTAGCCCCCACTCTGCCGTTTGCTCCTGCAGCCTCACCGAGTGGGACCAGATTCCACTGATAATATTTCATGAGGACCTGCTCAGTGCCAGGTTGCGGGTTCGGGCTTTCCAGTCACTGTTGTATTTACCCTTAGTGACCTTTGTGAGGTCGATGATAGAGGCCCGGTCTCGGAGATTGAAACCTCACCTAAGATCGCAGAGCTGGGAAGCGGCAGAGCCTTGCGCCAGGTCCGGTGCTGTTTCCTTCATGGCCCCTGCCACCGAGCCAAGCTGTGGCCCTGAACGTGGCAGGAGCCCAGGAGTGGTGGGGCCAGGGCTGGCATTGCGTGTGACTTTGAATGGCCTTTATTGACCACCCAGCTGGGAGAAACTCGCAGCCCAGGGCTGGCATCCCTGAGTGTCATGGGTACCTGAGGTAAGGCCTTGGCATTTCCAGAGACCTAGTAGCATCCAGAGAACGGAGGCTGTGTTAGGATTAGTGATAAATGACCGCCTCGGGGATGGGCTGGGTGATGCTGGCCCAGCAATGAAGGCCTTGAACTTGAGGAAGGCCTTTCTGACAGCACAGCTCCCTTACGGCTGCCCGCCCTTCAGAGGATAGTTCTCTCGGTAGGACACCCACAGGGAGCCTCAAAATAGGCGTGTTTGCCGGAAGCTGCAATGGAGAAGAGAATACAAGGCCTGGAGCCAGACAGACCTGGGTTCGAACCTCAGCTCTGCTGTTGACAAGCTGTGTGAATCTGGCCGAGGCATCCGCCCTCTCTCGGTCCTATTTGAAGGAACCAGCACTTCCTACTTCTTGTGCCCGAGCGAGTGCGTACGTGAAGGGATCACATCTAAGGTGCCCTCGTCCTGAAGAGGAAGTAGCTTCGTGTTATTTTCAGCATGAAGAACTTTAATGGGGCCATTATATGGGATCGATTACTCACAACTTCGAGGAGCTTATTATCAGTGTGTGCCTGTGTGTGTTTGGTAATTTCAAACAAACAACAGCACACACTCCTGAGTCTACCCTCTCATGCACTATTCTGAGCACTTGGATTTTCAGATGAGAAAAACGGAGGCACAGAGAGATTACGTATGTTGCCCAGGGTCACACAGCCAGCAAGTCAGTGGCAGAGCAAGGACACGGTCCGGGAAATCTGACTTCAGAGGCAGAGAAGCTCTTAGCTCCTGGGCTGAGTGATCTGGTGTTGCTTGGTGACCCCAGGAGAATCCGGTGCAGGACGCGGGGTAAGAGGAGTGCCATTTAGCCGAGGAAGCCAGGGAACGCTGGATCGTAATGATTCTGTTCTGCCTATAGCGATTGGGGGTGAGACTTTGAGAAAAACTGTTTGGGGGACAGTATTGGTACGAAAAGGGTAGAAATGGGGACCGCCTTTAGGATTGCCCGCCCTCTGCCGTTTTAGAAAGGATAGTATTCCTTTTCTGTATTTTTGGAAACTATTGTAATGATGGATTTATGTTCTGTGAACGCTCCCTTTTTAGCTACATTTTTTTTTTCTTCTGAACTTTTAAAAGATCAAATAGGGATGATTTCTATCCCCCGAAAGGTAAAGATTTCCCTGGGGGCCTACGCAGTCCAGTCACGCCCACCCCCAGGCAGCCAAGGGTCTGCCTTCCATCATTACACAGACTCCATTTGTATTTTCTAGGGTTCTGTACAAACGGAACTATATTCTTGTATTTTTATTTTTTAGTTTTTAAATTTATTTTTGTCAAGACATACTTCACATACAACATTGTGTACATTTCAGGTATGCAGTGTTGATCTGATGCTTGTGTGTATCGGCAGTACGATTACCCCCTCTGTGTTGGCTGATCCCTCCACCAAGTTACAGTTCTTTTTTGTGGTGGGAACAATTAAGATCTAGTCTCATAGTGGCCTTGGTGTATAGTGTTGTTGACTCTATTCGCTGGGCTGTGCATTAGATCTCCAGGATTTGTTCAGCTACTGGTTGCAAGTTTGTAGTGTTAAACCACATTTCCCCAATTCTCTTACCTCACCCCCCACCCCAGCTCCTGGTAACCACCATTCTACTGTCTGTTTCTGAGTTCAACTCTTTTAGATTCCACACATCCGTGGTATCATACAGTATTTGTGTCTCTCCGATTTATCTCACTTTGAGTAATGCCCTCAAGGTCCATCTGTGTTGTCACAATGGCAGGATTTCCTTTTTCTCGTGGCTGAATGATAATTTGATTGTGTTTATAGAACACGTCTTCTTTATCTGTTCCTCTTTTGGCGGACACTTAGCAGATTGTTTCCATAGCTTGGGTATTGTGAATGATGTCACAGGGAACGTGGGGGCGGATGTGTCAGTCTCTCTGATGTCATGTGTCCTTTGGCTATATACCCAGGCGTGGAATTGCTCGCTCATATGGTGGTTCTATTTTTAATTTTTAAAGGAGTCTCCATACTGTTTTCCATAGGGGCTGCACCAATTCCCACCAGCAGTGTAGAAGGATTCCCTTTTCTCTCCATCCTCACCAACACTTCCTACCTTCCTGACAATAGTTGTCCTAATTTGTTCTAATTTGCATTTACCTTATGGCTAGTGGTACCGAACACCCCTTCCTGGACCTGTTAGCCTTCTGGGTGTCTTTGGAAAAATATCTACGTAGTTCCTCTGTCCGTTCTGTCATCAGATTGTTTATTTATTTATTTTTTTGTTATTGAGTTGTATAAGTTCTTTATTTATTTTGGATATTACCGTCTTAACTGACACGTGGTTTGCAGGTATTTTCTCCCATTCCGTAAGTTACTTTTCATTTCACCGGGTGGTGGCGGTGGTGGTTTTCCCATGCGGAAGCTTTGGGTCCCACTTGACGAATTTCGGTTTTGCTGCTTCTGTGCTTTGCATGTCGTGTTTAAAAAAAAAAAAATCATTACCAGGGTGCCTGGGGGGCTCAGCCGGTTAACCTTCCAACTTCAGCTCAGGTCGTGATCTCATGGCGTGTGGGTTCAAGCCCTGCATCGGGATCTGTGCTGACAGCTCAGAGCCTGGAGCCTTCTTTGGATTCCGTGTCTCCCTTCCTCTCTGCCTGCCTCTCTCTCTCTTCCTCTCTCAAAAATAAATAAAAACATTAAAAAAATTTTTTTAAACTCACTGCCAAGGCCAACATCAAGGAGCTTCCTTCCTATGTTTTCTTGCAGGGGTTTTACAGTGGGAGGTCTTGTGTTGCAGTGTTTAGCTCAGGTTAAGTTTTGTGAGCCGTGCCGCACGGTCCAGCTACCTTGCTTTGCTCTGATGACCTCGTTCCCTCCTCACTGATTGCTGGAGAGACTTCCCTTTCCCCACCAAGTGTTCTAGGCACCCTTCGCAGAAATCAGTTAACTGTAAAAATGGAGGTTGACGCCTGCGTTCTCAGTTCTGTTCTCTTGGTCTAGGCTAGTACCATACTGTTCTAATTACTCAAGACTCAGAATCTTCTTTGACGTCAGGAAGCGTGGTGCTGGGGCTCCGGCTCAGTCGGAAGAGCACGCAGCTCTTGATCTCAGGGTCGAGTCCCACATTGGGCATAGAGATTATTCAAATAAATAAAACTTAAAAAAATTAAAAAAGGAAGCAAGTGTGATCTCTCCAGCTCTGTTCTTCTTTCTCAGGATTGCTTTGACCGTTCGGGGTCTTTTGTGGTTCCATACATATTTTAGGATTATTTTCTTGAATCCTTGTGCTAGGTCCTATTTTGTCCAGCTTCTTTGGGTCAGCAGGGATTGTTGCGATCCAACCCTGTTGTTGTGGCTCAGGAGCTGATCCCTTTTTACTGATGAACAGTCCCCTATTTTATGAATATGCCGTAATTGTTTCTTTACTCACTCACTGATGAGTATCTAGATTGTTCCACCTTGAGACTGTTGTAAGCAAAGCTCTGACGTGTGTCTCCGTACAAGTGTTTGTGTGGAAATGTATTTTCATTTCTCTCAAGTGATTACCTCGGACTGGAATTGCCGGGTTGTAATGGAAGAATGAGTTTGATATCTTAAACGACCAAACTGGTTTGTGAAGTAGCCGTGCCGCACGCTCTCGCCCCCAGCAGCGCCCCAGAGTTGTGGTTCCTCCGTCTCCTGGTCCGCACTTGGAGCCGGCCGTCATCCACCGTCACCAGTTGGCTGGGTTCATGGCGGCAGCCTGTGGTTTTTATGACAGCGCTCTGGTGACCGTGGATGCCTGCCATCTGCGTGTTGACTTTTGTGACCTCTCTTTCAAACCTTTTGCCACAGTTTGCGTGGGGTTACGTATCTCCTTATTGGGTTGTAAGAGTTCATTATATTTTCTGGACGTGCGTCCTTTTTCCGATACAGGCACTGCGTACATTTTCTCCGTATCTTTGGCTTGCCTTTCCATTTCCTTACTGTCTTTAAGAAAGAAAAAGTTCTGATTATTTAACAAAAACACGAGTTTACTCATTTTTTTTATGGTTCATACGTTTAGTATCTTAAGAATTCTTTGCCTGCCCCGGAGTCTCATTAATTTTTTATGTTCCTTTTTTTTCTTTTTTTTTTTTACAAGCCTTATACTTCCAGCGTTTACATGTACGTCCATGTTTGATTTCAAGTTAATTTCTGTGTCTGGTTCCAAGTAAGCGTGGAGGTTTGTTTTTCTCCATACGGATGTCCCATTGTGTTGGCATCATTTGTTCAGAAAACTCTCCCTCAGTGAGTTACTGCGGCACCTTTGCAGGAAGTCGCACCTTTGCGGGAAGTCGGTTGACCCCATACACATTTATGCTGCTCTCCCTACCTCTCCTCTGTCTCAGCGCCGCCCCCTGTGACTCCTGCCGCCTCATACAAGGTCAGGGACCAGCACCAGTGTCTTCCCGTGGTCTCTGCTGGTGGCGCCCAGGCAGCACCCTCAGGACTCTGCACAGGGGTACCGACCGTTGTCTTGAATGTCCGCCAGGGACTGAATCAGGACCCTCTCGTGATGTCCCATGTCACCCACCTTGGCATTAAAGTTTCAAAATGCTCTCTTACACGTGCAGCCTCTGTATGTTTAGGCCCCGCGCGCCCGTCGCGCCAGCGCCCTGAGCCCTCCCGCTCTTCTCCTTTCCCTTCTCGCTCTCTCCAGGATTGACCCCAAAAGCCCTCTGAGGAGGAGAACAAAGATGCCAAAGTGTCTGCCTTTTTACAGGGGCGCTTTTCAGAACGTTTTCTAAGGCACTGAAAAGAAGAACTACATAATGGAAACCATTTTGCAGCCTCCAGCACGGCCATTTATCTCAATAACCATTTCATTTAAAATGTGGGCCAAACATATAAATCATATCTTGAAAGAAAGTATGTTGGTGCCACAGAAATTGCCCTGTATTCTTACCACCTAATTTGAAAAATGTGTTTTGAAGCTGGGAAGAAAGCAAACAAGCCCGGGGCCCGGCTGCCCTTCTCCCACACGTCCCCTGCCTTCCCTCTGTCCCCAGAATAAATCCGCACTACTCCCTACACTAGGCAGAGAAGCTCGAGCACGTACCGCACACCCAGTCGTTAGTCACTCTCTGGGGCCGCCGCTGCTATTCTGGGGCCTCTGCCTTTGCCTGTCACTTGCTAATGAGGAGTTGAGAGCCCAAAACCCAGGCTGCTCCCCACGGTCTTTGGACTCGACTGACCCCTCTCAGGCCTCAGTCACACCCTCGTCCCTGGGCAATAAACACTCATTAGAGCGCTCAGATATTGGTGCTCATTTAAGGCCATGTCCAGAGGGAGGGTGCTAAATATAGCAGGGCCCCGAGGCCCATTTCCAGACTAATCAGACGGGGAGACATGCGGCAGCCTGTGCTGGGGGCTGGGGACTCCAGGGCCTCCCGTGGAAAGCTCTCCAAGGAGTCCGTGGACAAAATGGCGGCATTTCCTCCCAGGCCCAAGGTTTCTTATTTCACATCCTGGGGGGGGGTGGGGAGAGCAGAAGGTAACAGGTGGCGGGGTGCCTCTGCCCTGTGGACGGCCGGGCACGTCCATCACCCGTGCTCTGGCTCCCAGGGACCCGCGGGGGCGGCCACACCCTCACCCCCACCCGGCTCCACACCGCGTCATCTTCTGGTCCCAAAAGAGGCGCATGAGCATCGTCACAAAATCTGAAATAAAGAATAAGCTTGGCACCTGTGACTCTGTCACTTGGAGGTGATCGTTCGGTTTCGCTTTTTCCTTCCCGGTTTTTTTTTTTTTTTAAACCACGGGTGGAAGTGATCGGGGCACATGATTTTGTTTTCTCTTTTAACGTATACGTTTCTGACAGTTTTCTCATGTCATCAGAACTTGCTAGAAAGCACGTTAAATGCCTGCCTACTAACCATCCTGCACCTAGGCCAGGCTCTCCCGCTCAGTCTCCCCGGTGTGAGGGCAGGGCTCCCGGTTTCTCTCTTCTGCCCCCGGGGATGGCTTGAGATGAAGGTCCCCCGTTTCTCCCTCTGCATCCCTCTGTTCTGGCCTCGGGGGCGCACTCAGCCCCTGGCCGGAAGGTGGAAACAAACAGCCCGTGCTCAGGCGGACGGCACGGGGCCTCCCTGCCACCCACTGGGGATGGTCATCTGAGGTCTGCATCTCTCCAGATGGAGGGGAGCCACAGCCTTGACCTCGTTCTCTGCTGCTTTCCTCCTGCGCTTCAGGATGACTGCCTTCTGTCTTGTCCCTCTTGGTGCACGCTGAGGCCTCGGTGCCCGGGCCAGTGAACGTCGGAAGGGCCGAGTGCCTCCCCGGCACTTCGGAGTGCGGGCCGGTGTGTTGGCCTTTTTGTCTGGATCTAGGTTCCGAGATAAGAGGCCATTTTTTCAGATTCCCTCTTGCCATTCGCAGCCCAGAGCGTCTCTGCCGGGGGAGCCGCAGGGGAGGATCGGGGACAGAGGCCCCTCGAAGGCAGCGTGCAAGCCGCATGTGTGCCCAGGCCCAGGCCCTGCCTTCTCCCTCCATGTGCCTTTGATCAGTTGTGCAGCCAGCCAGAGGCGCCCTCCCCACCCCACGGCAGGGGGAGAGGCACCCCATCCTGCCGACAGGAAGCATTTCCTTTCTCCTTTGTCTTCCTTGGCCATTGGCTGCCTCCCCCACCCCCGCCCCGTGCTTTGTATAAGTCACGATCTGCATGTTACCAGTGGACTTGACCACAACTTTTTCTTTCTAAGAAATCCTTAACCTTATTCTGGAAGCCCCGGAGCAACGGGGGCGTAGGGCAGCACGCACTGGGTCCCTGCGCTGGCACCCGCGGGGGTGGAGATGGGGAAGGCGGGTGTCTTCTCCACCAGAGGACTCTCGTGCCGGAAGTTGCCGCAAGAGTTCTAGCTACTTCCCTCCCGCAGCCCTCAGCTGCCTGGTGTCTGGGAGGCTGGGCGCTGGGGGCTGGCCTTCCAGAAGAGGGACTGGGTCATAATCCTGCTCCAGATTATGCCCGGGAGAGGCCAGGCGGAGGAGGTAGTGAATGTTGAGGGTCCGAGGCTAGAAGAGCAAGCAGGCGTCTCTCAACAGGAAGGTCCCAGAGCAGCCATGTATAAGACAAAATGCAGAGCCCTGGCGAGGGGCTGGGGAGGGAATCATTTCATCTCCACTGAAGGAGGGTGAGAAAGGCATGTGGGTGGAGTGTGGGCAAGGGGCCCTGGGTGCTGGTGACAGACGACAAGGGCACCGGCATCTGGGACGGTGGTGTTCCATCACCAGGGTAGCTGTAGCCATCCGCTCCAGCCTTCCCGGTGCAGACCCTGCCCTTGCTCTTGTCTCTCGTTTGTCCCTTGCGGCCATCGCCTGCGTCTACCAGCAGTCCTGGCCGCTTCACATCAGCTGCACCCCCTTGGTAGAAAGGCAGAAGGATCTGGAAGTTTTCAGACCCCATGCTGCGGACACAGATGCTGGGGCACACAGTGTGTCCTCTCACGTTCCGGGCTTGCTGTGAGGGAGAGCACAGTTATTTCCGAGTTGGCTCGTGTCCCCACAGTGTGGTGTGAGCTCCGGGTGGGACTCTGGGGCTGGGAAGTCAGAACCCAGGCCTTTACCCGGTGGCACCTAGCGTGGCCCTCCCCAGACCCACGGTGCAGGCCTGGACCTGGGGGGCCCGGTCCCAGGGTAGCTGAAGGGCCCGCCATCTAGGGAGGCTCCCCACCCGCTACGGACAGCGCATCTCTTGCGCCAGCGGCCACCCAGCCCTGGAGCCCTTAAAATCTAGAAGCCAGAACTGGCCACCACTCTGCAGCGCCTTGGCCTGGTTTGGGACCTGATGGTGGCGCCCAGGAAGGACAGTGAGGGTCTCCGTGGTCTGGAGCCCGGGCCTCCCTTGGTAAGTTGGCTCAGCCGCCTGCCGGAGCCGGGCCACAGCAGTGAACTCAACGTGGGCCCTCCCCCAGCCCCCTCCCTGCAGCTCACGCTCCCGGAGGGAGTCAGGCAGAGGCAGGGACTGGAACAGAGTGACAGGTTACGGTCGGGGTGCTGGAGGAGCCTCACGGGCTGCCTGCCCCGGAGAACGAGGGAAGGCTGTTTCAGCGGGCCGATCAGGGAAGACCCCAGCAGCCCCACAGGCAGGAGCCAGCCGGGCAAGGCGGCCACAGGGAGGGTCTTCGGTGCCGCAGGGAAGTGTGTGCGAGCGCCCTGCACGAGGGAGAGACTCTCAGGCGCAGGAGGCTGGAAGCACTGAGCGCTGAGGGCGGGGCTGGGTGCAGGGCCAGCGGCCCAGAGACCAGTGTGAATCGCACTCTCCCTGTGTGAACGGCACTCAGGGACCGTGGAGACCCAGGAGTTGTGGGGGGAGGCAACCGGGGGCCGATGACACCTGAGGACAGCAGATCTTGTGCTTGGGTGGGCATCCAGAGAGTGCAGACTGACCCCGGGAATAGCCTGCCTCCCTTCTCAGGCTCCCAGGGAGTCTCCCCCGGGCCTGTGGCAGAGACCCACAGGACACCCTGCCGTGGGGTGGGCCAGGGGGCTTTGCCGGGCCACCTCTTCCCCTCCCTTCTTGCCCACGAACCTGACCTAGATGTCAGGGGCCAAGGGCAGGTCCACAGTCTGCTGGCCGCAGGAGCCTTACAGCCCCTGCCCTCTGCGCCTCGGCTGCGATTAGGCCCCATCCTGGGCAGCCCTGCCTGGCCTGGCCCTCCGGTGGCATGTGTCTCTGGCTGGCTGTCCCCCAAAGTCTCCTTGGGGCTGTCCTCTTCCTCCGCTGGTCCCCATGGTCCCTAGAAGTACTCTGAAGGAGCTCCCAGACCGCCAGACCCGTCGCTCAGCCAAAATGGGGCTGCATGCCCACCGCTGGTTCCCACACTTTGGAGGAAGGTACTGACCACCTGGACGGCAAGAAACGAGGGGCCTCGCCCCCCAGCTTTGCCGAGTGCCGCCTACCCAGTCAGGGTTCTTTGATCTATGATTGCACATGAGCAAATGAATGAGTGGGTTTAAGTGTGAGGTGTTTGGAAACACGATGGAGGCTTCATTCTTTCCCGAGTGGATGGAACCCTGGCCAGGAAGAGGCCCAAGAGAGATCTGGAGATTTCCGTATTTATATTAAAAAATATAGAAATGACAAAACTGGGTTTTAGAAATGGGTGTATTTTAAATGTTTATACTTAACAAATGAACACTTTTAACACACACACACAATCGTGCCATTCACAAGGTAATTACAGTGTTCATAAAAGAAAAACCTTGGTTCATGGCAGGCTCCAGGCAGTGCGGTCCAGAAAGGGGACTCAAGTTTGGTTGATGAACGGCTCTTCCTGAACGTGCCTGTCTCACTCGGAGAGAGTGGAGAGCGGGCCCTTTGGGCGAGTGCGGTCCAGCACCCCCCCTCCCCCGCCGTCCTGCGCAGCCTCTCAGCATGAGTCCCGGGTGTTGGAAGGGCCCGTGACTCAGAGCTGTGGCCCCAGCCCCGCAGTTCTCTCGCCTACACTGGCTTGAAAGGCCGGAGCTGCTCCTGGACGGGCCCAAGGACAGGGAGGCTCTGTTAGGCTGTGACCACGGGGGCCAGGCGCGCGGCCAGAGCCGCCCAGGCCTCGGGGCAGGAACTTGGGCTCGCCTCCTGGGGGGGGGGGACCCCGGCAGCTGGGACGGGTGGGAGGGCCTGTCATGAGCCCTGGGTTTCCTGTGTGTGCCGTCAGCCGCGGGCCGTGTGTCAGCGTCAGCATGACACAGGCTCAGCCCAGGAAGCAGGTCCGGGGACTGTCCTTCGTCGTTCCTTCAGGAGGGATTGTGCTGAACAGTCAGGCAGGGCGAGGTCAAGTGCAAAAGGCCTCGCTTCTTCCTGACCAGCTCGGCTGGCTCCGTCGACTCCTTGACGAGTCACGTCATTTCCTCTGAGCTTCAGTTGCCCGTTTCCTAAATGGTCACAGCACTGTACTCGGGCTCTTGAGAAGCCGGAGCACCGGCGGGCGTTTGGCAGGATGGCGACCTCCATGTGTCACTTGGTGGACACCGGTGTGGCTTCTTTTGGACCCTTGTGAATAATGCCACGAAGGCTCGTGTGCACGTTGTTGTGTGGACGTAGGTTTTCTGTTCTCGTGACCGTGGGTCCGCGGCCAGCAGTGGAATCCTGGGCCACGGATGGACGGCCAGACCGTTCGCGCTTCCCAACATTGCCTGAGGGTGCCGTCCCCCCTCGCCAGCACCTGTCATCTGCCTTTTCCACGCGACGCGCCGTCTCCTTGCGGCTCTGATTTGCATTTCCCTAAGGACTAATGATGTTCAAGCGTCTTTTCATGTCTTCCGAGCCATTTTGGTCTTTCTTGGAGAAATGTCTACTCTGCTCCTTTGCCCGTTCAGAAATTAGGCTTTTTACTACTGAGTTGCGAGTGGTCTAGAAACAAGCCCCTTATCCGATCTATGATTTGCACATATTTTCTCCCGTTTCTGCAGGTTGTCTTTTCACTTTCCTAATAGTGTCCTTTGAAGCACACATTTTTTTTTTTTTTTAATTTTGGTGAAGTCCAGCGCACCTGTGGTTTTGGCCTGCCCGCCATGCTTTCAGTTGCTTTTCTCCTTGACTTAATATTTTGAATAGATTAACATTCACCTGAAGGCTCCAGTTAAAAAGGTATGCTCAGATCAGCCTCACCTCACCTGATGATCTACCCACCATCAGTAGCCATTAAAATGAATTTCCGGTTTATCATTCGTTTGTGTCTTTATTTTTGCAAAATTTTAAAAGAATGTAAAAGTTCTATTTCCTCTTCCACCATTTGTCTTTCTCTCGCTAAGCAAATCCTGGAAATGGCGCCGTAGCCTTCGCTGAGCTTTCTCGCTGTGTTTTGCGGCCACGGTGGTCCCTGAAGGGGGGGCGGGGCCTGTGCAGCCAATGAATGGCCCAGCTAGCTGGTTCCCCACTGAGGGTCACTTGGGTTTCCAGTCTTTGCCTGTAACAACCACGGGGCAATGAATCGTGTCCTTTCGTGTTTGTATCTTTAGACGTGGATCTTTAGGACAGATGCCTAACAGTGAGTCCGCGGGGTCAAACTTTGAGACGAGTAATTCCGTTGGATACTCCATGGGGGCCTTGCCATGTATGTCCCACCAGCATTGAGGGGGAGCGCTGGTCTCCCATAGACAGAATGGATTGCCCTGCTTTGGGATTTTCGCCATCTGATAAATAAAGACGTTCTTTGTAGCTTTAAAAAAAATCAACTTTATTAAAGTGGATACTTTGTGTGCAATAAAACGCACCCATTTTAAGCGCAGAGTTTGGTGAGTTCTGACAGGCCATGCACTTTCTGTCACCATAGATCCGTTTTGCCACTTCTAGAATTTTATGTAAGTGGGTCCCTATGGTATATGGATCTTTTGTGCCGGGCTTATCTGACTGCGCACAGTGCCTCTGAGATGCGTACACGTTGTCTGCATGCACCTGTAGTTAGTTCCTTCGAGAGTGAGTAGTACCCACTGTGTGGATGTACCAGTGTTTGTTTCTCTGTTTGCCTGTCCGTGGTCAGTTGGGTGGATTCCAGTTTGGGCCTCTTATGAACAGAGCTGCTGTGAACACACGTGCAGAAGTCTTTTGGGCACACGTGTTCTCGGGCCTTTGGGGTTCATAGGAGTGGAATGGCTGATCGTGTGGATGTTTAACTGTACGAGTCACCAGACCTTACTCCCAAGTGGTCACGCCCATCTCTGTCCCTCCCAGCAGCTGTGTCAGAGTCCCACTGCTCCACACTCTCGCACAACTTTGTTCCTACCAGCCTTTTTTCATTTTGGTGGTTCTAGAAGGTACCTCTTTCTGGTTTGCATTTCCCTGAGGAGTAAGGATACTGAGCACCTTTTCAGGTTCTTCTTGGCCATTATATTTCCTTTATTGTGAAGTGTCTATTCACATCTTTTGCCTATTAAAAAAAAAAAAAAAAAAAAAGGTAACCTGTCTCTGTACTATTTGAGCCATAGAAGTTCTTTATATATTCTGGTTACAAGTCCTTTTTATATACAGTCTGGATATTTTTTTTTTCTAGTGGCATAGAGACTAGAAGTTTTGACTTTTTTTTTTTAATGTTTTTTTTTTTTTAATATTTTTTATTTATTTCTAGGAGAGAGAAAGAGAGCGCGAGCAGGGGAAGGTCAGAGAGAGAGGGAGCCACAGACTGAAACAGGCTTCAGGCTCTGAGCTGGCAGTCAGCACAGAGCCCGACGCGGGGCTCGAACCCATGAACCGCGAGATCATGACCCAAGCGAAAGTCGGACGCTTACAGGCCAGCCACCAAACGCCCCTAAATGTTTTTTATTACTTCTGGGGACAGAGAGAGAGAGAGACAGCGTGAGCAGGGAGGGTCAGAGAGAGAGGGAGTCACAGACTGAAACAGGCTCCAGGCTCTGAGCTGGCAGTCAGCACAGAGCCCGACGCGGGGCTCGAACCCACGAACCGCGAGATCATGATCTAAGCGAAAGTCGGACACTTAACCGACTAAGCCACCCAGGCGCCCCTAGAAGTTTTGACTTTTGTGAAGACTCCATATTCTTTCTTTCTGGTTACTGTGTTTTTTCTGGTTAGTATTTTTCGTATCCTAAGAAATTTTAGCATCTTTCTTATTCTGAGCTGTTGAACCTCTTTTCCTATTGTTTAAAGGCTATTTTCCATTGTTTTCTGTGAACTGTCCATGTCTTTGGTTTGTTTAAGAGTCAGTTTAGGGGCACCTGGAGGGCTCAGTCGGTTAAGCATCTGACTTCAGTCTCGTCATGATCTTGCAATTGGTGGGTTCAAGCTCCACATTGGGTTCTGTGCAGACAGCTCAGAGTCTGGAGCCTGCTTCAAGATTTTGTATCTCCCTCTCTCTCTGCCCCTCCCCCATGCACTCTGTCTCTCTCTCTCAAAAAGTAAATAATAACATTTTTTAAAAAGTGGGGGCCACCTGGTGGCTCAGCCAGTTGAGTGGCCAACTTTGGCTCAGGTCACGAGCTCACGGTTTGTGAGTTCGAGGCCTTGCATTGGGCTTTGTGCTAACAACTCAAACCTCAGAGCCTGCTTGGGATTGTGTGTCTCCCTCTCTCTCTCTGCCCCTCCCCCACTCATGCTCGGTCTCCCTCAAAACCGAATAAATGTTTTAAAAAATCAGTTTGTTGGTCTTTCTCTTCTTGATTTTTAAGAGCTGTTTGTATTTTAGGGAGATTAGCCCCTTATGCAGTGTCTTCTCCCACTTTGTTGTGCTTTCAACTCTGCATATAGTGGTTTTTTCCATGCATAATTGCACACGTGGTTTTCACATGATCCAGTGTATCTGTTCTATTGCTTATAGGTCTTAGGCTATAGGCTCCCCACTCCCAGGTTATAAAGGAGCGCACCCACATTTACTTCCAATACTTGTATGGTTTTCTGTTGTACATTTAGACCTGTTCCATTTGGAGTGGATTCTGATAAACAATGAGACATGGAATCAATTTCATCTTTTTTTTAAGTTTATATATTTTGAGGGGGGGAGGGGAGAGGCAGAGGGAGAATCCTAAGCAGGCTCCACACTGTCCGTGCAGAACCATCAAGATCGTGACTTGAGCAGCAACTGAAAGCGGATGCTTAACCGGGTGAGTCACCCAGGCACCCCAGTTTTATCTTTTCCAAATGACTGTCTGGTTGTACCCATATCGTCTATTAAGAAGTCCATCTTTTTGTAATGATTTAAGATCATATTCCCCAGACCTGTATCATTAAGATACTAAATTCTACTTCAACATACTGCTCTGTTGTTTCTGGACTCGTTTTGTGCCTCTGGCCCATCCGTCCGGTCCATGGGTGCTGTGACCCTCTCTCAGTTGTAGACTTTTATGTTTGAACATTCAGTAAGGGAACCTCCTCGTTGCTGGTCTTTGCCACGGTTCTCCTAGATTTTCTTGCTCATGTATTTTTCCTCATAAACCTTGGAACCAGTGTGTCTAGCTCCAGAAAAGATACTTGCTGATTTTTTTTAATTGAGAGTGTGGTAAATTTCTCTACGAACTTGGGTGAAGTTTACATGTTTATTGCTGTTGAACCGCCCTGTGCACAAACAAGGAACATTTCCTCCATTTGTTTCCGCTTCCTTTTCACCAGATTCTCGCGAGGACCCATGCAGGACTGTGTGGAGGGGCTTTTCCCATGGGGAGGTCAGACATCTCACGTAGGTTCATTCCCTCTGAGCTGATCTCTTGCCTTGCTTATAATGGGCTCTTCTCTCTCTCTTTTCCAACTGGATGCTGTTTGCATAGACAGACTTTGTTGTTGGTAATTTCATACCTTGCTCTCTTACTAAACACGTTATCGTCTTTACTTATCCTAGCATTTATTTCCTTGGGTTTTCTAGATGTATTGATTATTATCTGCCAAAAGAGATCATTTATCTCTTCCTTAGAGTATGAATATTTTTATTTTTTTATGTGTATTTTGAGAGAGAGAAAGAGCATGAGCAGGGGAGGGGCAGAGAGAGACATGGAGAGAGTCAGTCCCAAGCTCTGTGCTGTCAGTGCAAAGCCCAACATGAGGCTCAAACCCATGAACCATGAGACCATGACCTGAGCCGAAATCAAGAATCGGGAGCTCAACAGACTGAGCCACCCAGGCGCCCCTGAGTATTTTTGAGGCTTTGTGTTGTAATTGCCAAATCTCTTCTGTTAAAAAATATGGTACCAATTTATGTTCCTGCTGGAAGTGTTCTGCCACTCCCGTGCCAACACGGAGTATCAACGTTTTATTTAAATCCTTGCCAGTTTAATACAACCTTCATTCATTATGAAGAGGACATCATGGGGCCCCTTCCATGCCAGGCGCTAGAGGGAGGCTGAGGACACCGCGGGGAGCAGACCGACCCCCCCCTTCACTTGAGTCCTTATTCTCAAGTGAGAGGACACTGAAGTTTGTTTCCTCCTCCCCAGCTTTACCGAGCAATGACTGACACAAATTGTATAAATTTAGGTTTTACAAAGTGGTGATTTCATGTACATTATGAAATGATCGCCACTATTAACTACCATAGGCATCACCTCACATGGCTAGTTATGTGTGTATGTGTGTTGAGAACACTTAAGATGTGTTCCTTAGGCCAGTTTCAAATAGATGGTATTTGTCACTGCAGTCGCCATGGTGCGTGCACTGGACCTCCAGAACATTCTCCTCCTAGAACATCTCCTCCTTGCTCCCCCCTCCCCCGCTCAGCCCCTGGCAACCACCCATCTGCTCTCTGGTTCTCTGAGTTCAGCTTTCTTAGATTCCACCTAGAAGTAGATCGCAGTGGTAGTTGTGGAGCCTGAAGTTTCTAGAAGCTTACAGTTGTGACTGCTGCCTCCCTGAGTCCAGAGGCTGGGAAGGGACTGGCGGCCCTAGAGAAGAAACCCTCCTCAGGCCCGGGGGCGCCTTCTGCAAAATCCCAGAGCAGCTGTGTAAAATCCAGGACCCTGGCCCCCTCTAGGGAGTCCTCATCATAAGCCCTCGGGGGCACCTCACTCCATGCCCTGGGGCGCTGCAGGGGCGGGGCCAGAGCCAGCACCTCTCCCGCCCCTCCCCGCACCGCGTGCAAAGGCAGAGCTGGGTGCTGCGGACCCTTCCCCATGGCTGAGAAACCGCAGGACCGGTGATAAAGTGGAGGGCGGCTCCCTGGAGCTCCTGCTTTCCCATAAAGCCCCACGCTGGGCCCCCAGTGTCCTACAAAAAAACCCCTCCATTTACAGAGGGCACCGCTGGTTGGCACAAACCACTGCCCGGCTGGCCTCCCTCCCACCCCTGGAGGCTACAGCCCACCGGCCACCGCCCCTTCCTCCCTCAGGGCGGCCTAACCCGCACCTGGCTGGCTGGAAACCCACCTACCTGCCCGCATGTGTTTCCATCCGCCCCTGCAGGCTGTGTGGGGGGTGTGGGGAGCCCAGGAGGGGTATTTGCACCGGGCTGCGCTGCTGCAGCACAGGAAGGGGGTCCACAGATGTGTGTTTGCCGAACGACTGAGGGAAAGGATGGATGCGCAGGGACCCTCTGGCAGCTGGTCTCCCATCCAGGGGCTCCTCAGTGCAGCCTTGGTGCCAGATGCAGCCCACCCCCCCCCACCCCCCCCGCAATCCCATCTGCGCGTCCAGGCCCCGGAGTCTGTTTCAAATCATGCTGTGGCCCCGCGGAGTGGGTGCTGGACCCAGAGAAAGGCAGGGCCGGACCCCGGACCAGGCTCCTCCCCACCCCGCCCCTGCTCCTGCTGGCGGCGGGATCCTGGCTGTGTTACGTTGGGACAGTAGGCCGCACGGACACGGGGGTTTGACAGGCACACCCACCACAGCCCTCGGCCCAGGCGCCTCAGGGTAAAGGAAATTTCCTTCTCTCTGTGTTTATCTTCCACATCCTTGACTTTGAAAGCCAAGCTGGTGTTGATATTTACCTTGGCCTGGCCTCCCCATCTCCCCGGGCCAGCCTCGTGTAAACACGATGTTCCTTCTCGGCTCTGTAGGGTTGAGGTGGCCTTTTGCAACCAATTCTAGGAATTTTGAAAGTCTGAAGGCCTAAGTTCAGGGACAAGCCCCCCAGGGACCCCAGGGTGTGAGGAGGCCTGGGGGGCCCCCCGTGCTGGCCTCGGGCTCCCTCCCAGGGATTCCTGCAGAGCTGCGGAGAAAGAGCTAGGCCTGTGGGGGACAGCTGGGCGGGGCCTCCCAGCGGAGGGAGCCCCGCTGTCCCCGTGAAGGTTGGCCCTGGCAGCCTTGGGCTCCCCAGAGACACACAAGTTGGGACAGAGGCAGGAGCTGGCTGTGCCCCCCGGGGTGGCGGGCAGAGAGCTTACTCCCATGGCACAGCCAGCTCTTCGGTGCCGTCCAGGTGTGCCGTCCGCAGTGCCTTGGGAACGTGGACCACAGGTGACATGCCGGCCAGGCAGCAAGTGTGGGCGCAGGCGGGCTGGGCCCCCTCCGAGCAAGCGCACAAGCCAGAGCTCCCGCCCTCGGAGGGCACAGGGTGTGCGGGCTGCTCGGGGCAGGGACGGCTGCTGTGCCGCGGGCTCTGGAGGTGAGGGGCGTTCACACTCCCTGTTCGGATCCCAGCAACTCCCCCCCCCCCCCAGACTGGCCTCAGCAGTGAGGCCTCAGGTAAATTACTTCCCTTCTCTGTGCGGTGCGCTCATTATACAAGAATTAGGGTGTCCGTCCCCTGGGACAAGGGTGTTGAGAAGCGTGGTGCGTTACTGGCAAATGGGAGCCGCTGTCCTGCCTGTCATCATACCACGTCCGCCACCGCTGGCTCCACGCTGACCGTCTCCTCTTCTCCACACAGATCTGGGACATGAGCGACGACGAGACGGTGTGACGTGGCCACCCTCGCCGGGGTGGCTTCTCCTGCCTGCGGAGAGCTCGCCGATGCCCGAGTGGGACCCCCGCCTCCAGGACGGTGACTCTGGGCCCTGCGCCCCTCCACCCTCTGTGGTCCCCTCCCCTGCGCACTCTGAGGACCAGGGGCCCCTCTCCACTGCCCAGGAGCTTCTGGGGCGCTCCGTGTCTCATGATTCGTGATCCCACCAGTTCTGAGCTAAATAATAACCTTGGCTTTGGCATTGCCACCGATCTGGGACTTGGTTCCCTCTGCTCGGTTTTTTTCCCTTGTTGTCAAGTGTCGGACAGTAAAAGCTCCCAGGGCCCTTCCTACCTTGGCCCCCGTGGGGCAGCACCGAGGACGGGGAAGACTCAGCCCAGCACACGGCCGCGGTGGGGGCGGCACCCGAGTCTCGGGGCTGGACGCACCCCCCGGGGAGGGGCCTGTGGGCCGCCGTCCCCGTGAGCTCGGCCGGCCTGGCCTACGTGCAGGACCCACGCTCGCCGCAGTGAGCCCAGGACTCCACGGCGCACAGCCTGCCCTCCACCCCCCGGACGGTCCCTCCGCCTCCCGGCCTGTCCCCAGCCGTGGGCAGAGCGTCCCTGCCCAGGGGAGGAAAGCAGCGGCTGCTGGGAGGGGGTGGAAGGCCCCGGGAGCAGGCCTCACCCCGGGGCGCGGGCTGGACCGGGCTCTGGGGCCAGCTCGTCCGGGAGGGCGGTTCTGCGGGCCAGGCCGTGGCCGGTGCTTCTCGAGTCCCCCCGTTGGCGTTGGGGCCTGTGCGGGGCACCCCCCCGGGGCCCGCGGGTCACACACACAGCCTGTGGTTTAAGAGCACTTTATTATTGTTCTTAAGGCTACTTTTAAGTACAAAAAAAAAGATGGCCTGCCAAACCTTTTTTTTCTTCTTCCAGGAAAACAGGCCACAGAGAACGGTATATTATACAGATTTACAGACGTGGGGAGGACGGTCAGAAGGCGCCGCGGCGGCGGGGCTCTGCGAGGGCCTCCCTGTGCTCCTCCCGGGGCCGGGGAGCGCGGCCCTTCCCAGTGAAATGTCTGGCTCGCTGCTCCCCGCGTGCCCGGCGCCCCTCCAGGCCGCCGCCTATCCCAGATAGGCCGGCGCCCCGGGCCGCCCCTGCCCAAGCGACGACCGGCCTCCACGGCCTCGCTCGCGGCCAGACGCTCGGCCGCCGGAGGGGCCGCTCTTCACAGAGCCCGCCGGCGGTGGGGTTGTTTTCCTGTGAACGCTCAGTAGCCTGTAGCAATAACAAACTAGTGGCTATTAAGGCAGATGCAGTGTTCTCATAGAATAACTGTGTTCCTGCACTTTTACAGACAAATCTACGACAAAAAAAAAAAGATTTTTTTCCAAACGACAAAAAAAAAATGATTACAATAGGAAAGGGGAAATTAAATAGCTACATATCATTAACAAATTAATTGTTCTTCAAAAAATACCTACAAATTTCTCTGTACATTCTTTACGCACAGCGTAACGATGGTCTTAAAGTTACCTATATAAAAAAAGTGTTCTCACTGATTCTTCCTACAGAAAATATAGGGGCCTGAACGCGAAAGCCTGGAAGCCCAGTTAAGTGGGAGTGAAGTGTGTGCAGGGGCGAGAGGAGAAGGGCTTCTTTCTGTCGTCTTTTCAAAGCCCTCCGGCCACCCTGTGGCCACGGCAAGGGCCAGTCGGCCGACCTTCCTGCCCAGGGACGATTTGCAGAATTAACCAACTAACTTGTCTTTTTCTTACACCGGAAACCAGCCTTGAGGGCTCGCGCAAGTCCACAGTTGCCTCACGGGAGAGGTGGTCAAGCCTGGGTCACCCGGGCAGGTGTCTTCTGAAGCCCTCGGGTGGGTGAGGCTGGAATGTCGCACGGTGGAGGGGAGGTGGGGGGGGGGGGATAGAAATGTACGTTTAACAAAAAAAAGAGCAGCAGCTGTGGGACATCCACAGCTGTGTCCGTCATGCTTTCTTCTTTGCCTAATTCCTAGTTAGTAGCTATTACTCTAGCAAACGATAATAAATGCAGTAATAACTGTATAAAGTCAGAGGAATGTATACTGCCTTGGCCCCAGCATACAAGGAAGCACACAAAATACCATATCACAGATTGTCAGGAATCTGCTGCTCAGCCAAGAGGGTTGAAAAGGAGCAGTTTCTGCCCGGAGGGAAGCGGGAAGACGCAAGCCCCGCCTCCCCTGGGAGCGAGTCCTAAGCAGACAGGGGCGCACGGACCCAACGTCAGCCCGCGGCGAAAACTCCAGCGTCGTGCGCGGCGGCTGACCCAGCGGCTCAGCTGCCCGGCCCCGCGCGGGGGGGACACACAAATCTCAGAGTAGCACTGTACCAGCAGTAAGTGGATCTAGGGCTGTAACTGACAAAAATAAACGAATTCTGAAAAGAAGCTAGTAAGGAGTAAGGGTCTTGTTCACTATCTACACAGTTCATAGAAACCAGCTATTTTTCTCCATTAAAACACGCATCACGTTGAAAGCACTATAGAATCCTCCAACCTCAGCTCTAGTCTCACAAACTGCAGTGTTCAGGAAAGTACAATGCCCGTGACAGGTAGAGTCTGCAGTCCAGTTGCGAGCACCTGAAATCTAGAGAGAAAGACCGATAACCTGTATGAGACTTCCCCTTCCAAAGCTGTTTTGTCTAAATTAAAAGAAAAAAACAACAGAAAAAAAAAACCCAAAACACACAAATGGTCAGAAATGTCATCCTTAAACCCTTTGTTTCTCAGCAGTTTGCCCTCAGAGTACTAGCATCTCACGTCAAGTTGTCAGGCAGGCAACTCGAGCCCTCCTCCAATAGTGCAAATCAGACGCGACAGTTCTCTGTTCTCTTCAAGTAGACGTGCGCACGCGGGCCGCACCGGACACGCCACGGAAGCGAAGCCACACACACCCTGGTCTCAGAAGCGGAGTAAGGAGCACAAAGCATCTGGGTCCCCGGCGTCATGGCTCGTGACTGAGCGCGCCCGTCGGGACGGCAGGCCTGCACCAGAGGTCTCTTTGGTAACCGAGCGGGACGCTGCGGCCGCCGGCGCGCGCAGCTCCTGCTGTCACGGTGGAGGCCCCCCGCCCCCCCACCCCCGCCGCGTACGGACACCAAGCAAGGACGAAACAGCACGAAATTCCCAACGACATGGTTTTTGCGAATAAACCATCCCTTCCCTACCCTTCCCCCGACCCCACCCCCACGATTTGTTTGTTTTGTTTTGTTTTTCTGTTTTGTAAGCACGGACTGTTCGAAGCTCAGGCAAACCATGCAGACTGACATGCCGTTCGCGGGCGCCTCCCTTCACGAGAGCACGGAGGGCGAGTGGCTGTGGCTGACCATGTGCGCCGAGGGGCTGGCCGGCCGGCCCCTGCGCGAGGCTGACTCGGGGCTGCCGGAGGCGCCGTCCTTGGCCGCCTTGATCTGCAGCCACGTGTCACCCAGGGCTTTGGCGAAGTGGTCGTCCACAGAGCCCGTGATGGACACCGAGTTGGGCGCCGGCTCGGGCTCCTTGTAGTTCTTGCCCAGGCTCCTGCGGAAGTGCTCCTCCACCACGGGGTCGCAGGTGGTGGTGGCTGTGGGGGGGGAGGGGGGCGGCAGTCGGTCGGGGCTCTGGGGGCAGAGGGCCCACCCCACCCGCCTCTCCGACCCTGTCACGTGGCATCCTGCCACCCTGGGCGGGGAGTCCAGAGAGGGAACGTGGTCCCCAGTCCAGGGGGATCCCGGAGGCGTCCTCTGTCCCACTCAAGCCGGACACAAAGCCGGGTGCTCCGAAAACCCCACTTTCCCCAGGTCCCGCCCTGGGCACGGCGAAGAAGGAATGCGAACACTCTGCTTGGATCCTATCCAGTGAGGAAGCCAGCCGCCCCCCGCCCCCCGCCCGCCCCCCACGGAGTGACTTACAGCTCGGCGCCCTCCGGTAGCTGGCCGGCCCGGCCGCCGCGCAGCCGCTGTGCGCGATGGGGCAGTGCGAGAGGTTGCAGTTGCGGGCGCTGGCGGAGGCGCACGTGATCACCGAAGGCCGGTTCTGGGGACGAGAGGGGACGCTCAGCTGCGGCTCGCTCGCCCGGCTGTGACCCCAGTCCTTAGCCCTCGCCGCGGCTGCGGGGCAGGACGAGCGTCCGTGTCCCTCCACCGCGAGGAGGGACAGGCACCCATCCTGCCTGCAGGGACCCCGGCTCCTCCGCGCAAGGCCCTGGTCCGCACCCTCCCCTCCTCGGCCCGGCCTGTCCCGCAGCCGTCCTGCCGTGAAAACCCGCTAACCCACAGCAAACACACAGCGAGGGGGCCTCTGTGGGTGTGTGAGGAGCCTTCACGGCTCCCGCGGTCGAGTCCCCAGAGCGGCCCCGTCCCTCTAGGGCTTCTCGAACAATCCCGGGGCCCTTCTGGCGTGTTCCCAGCTTCTGCTTAAGAGACAGACCGCTCAAGGTGGTTTCTACTGTCACGACAGGAGCCACGACGGAGACAGAAGTACAGGAGGTATCCCCCCGCCCCTCCCACCCCATCGGCTGTGCCGACCCTCCCCTGCCCCACGAAGGTCAATGCTGTCTGCCTGGTGAACTCTACTCCTTTACTACCATCTCTGGGAAGCCTTTTATAGCCACCCGCCCGTTCAGCAGGCCCACCATCCCCCCCGAGTGCGCCCAGAGACACGGGCCCCGGGACCCCCCGGCCCACGCACACTTCAGAGCAAGGACCAGGATGTGTGTCTGGACCCCCAGACCTTGGCCTAGTACCCAGGACAGAGAAGATCCATATGTCAAAGAGCTGCCGCAGGTGCCAGCCCGGAGCGCCCCCTGCTGACAGCGCTGAAGTTGGGGGGACGGCGGGAAGGCAGCTGCGCGAAGGCCCCCAGAGGCCCCGGGATGGGACCAACGTCAATGTGAGAGGAATCAGGGCCGGTCCACTCCTGGCCTTTCAAGATTTCAACCAGTAGCTCCAGGAGAAGGATACAGAAGGCGTGCGCATCCAACCTCCCCTGACGGGAAAGGAGCAGGACTGAAAAACACGTTCTGTGATAAGGATCTGGACCCACGAGGATGGGCCACGCCGTGCTCGGGTCCAGCACGGAATTACTCGCATCCAGGTGGGGGGAGACGTGGCTTAGCAGGAGCGTGTGAAGCAGAAACTGGGAGTTTCACTACTAGCTCAACACACCAGCCACGGGGACGGAGCGTGTGGGGCCCGCCCTGGTGTGGACAACAACGGCGCCACGAGAACAAGGCTCTGAGGCCAGGGAGCCCCGCCTCACCCCCGCGGTGAAAGCCAGCCCTCCGCCTGCACCCCTCGGGCCTCCATTTCTCCACGTGGGACAAAGGAAGAAGAGCAGCTGAAGAGGGGGTGGAGGACTGCCTGGCGTGAGCCGGACTCCGGGAGGGCAGCCTGCAGCCCACCTTCTGAAGGGTCTAAGGCCGAGCCCGCGTGCCCCCGCCTCCCGCGCTCCCTCCATGGGGCAAGGTAAGGGGACCTTGCCCCGCTGGCCAAGCTGGAAATCTGACCCAGGCGCGGCGCCCACTACCAAGCCAGCCTCAGCAGGAGATTCAAGACCGGCCTCAGGAGCCGTGGGCTGGCTGTGGCGGGCTGGCGGGTGGGGGGCAGTGGGGACCCGGAGCGGCACAGAGCCAGGGGCGGGAGGGCCTGGCTTCCCCCCCTCCCCCCCCCCCCCGCTCTCCCAGGCAAGGGCTGGCCCTTCCTTCCTGCTACTGCTGGACCCGTGACCCTGGGCTCCAGGAGACGCCCCGGGTCCTCCCAGTAAACCTCCCTTCCTTTTGTGCTTCCGTCAGCTCAGGCTGGTTTCTGCTCCTTAGAACTGGAGTCCTGACTGATGGCAGTGTCGCAAAGCGGGGACGTGTTTTGGGGAGGGGGTCACGGACGGTGAAGAAACGGAAAGTGCCCTAGAGCGATTTTAGGGAAGCTTGGAATAAAGCTGGGAGAATGAAGTCAACGCGCAGCCTCTGTTTCGGCCGCTCCGGGACGGGCAGGCCGCCTGGCAGGGGCCAGCAGGGCAGCACCCCCGACGCGGGGGGCGGCGCCATGAGGACCTTCCAACGTCCGTCTCGGGGGCACCTCCTGAGATGAAGGGCACACCGTGCATGTGCACGTGGACAGGAGGGGGCAGCCTCCCCCCCAGCCCCCCACCCGGGCCACGCCGCCATCCGCCGCACAAGGAGGGACAAGCAGTGCCTCCTTGGCTGCTCACCAACGAAACAGAGTCCCAGGAAATGGGCGGCCGCCTGAGCGGGCCGTGTGCTCACCTCTGTGTAGTGGGCAGAGTCCCGGGCCCGGAACCCGGGAACCACTGAGCAGAACCTCCGGTTCCGGTGCCCGGTCAGGCCCCACGGCGCCGACCCCGGAGGGAGCTCAGCCAACGGCTCCCACGTGAAGGAAACACGCCGAGCAGCAGCCACGCGCGGAGGGCACACTGAGGAGCTCTGCCTCACCCCCAACCCCAGCCTTAAATGAAAGCTTAAGGGTGCGGCCACCACGTCGGGAAAGCCACAGGCGAAGCGGCCGTCCCAGGAAAGCTGTCACCCGTTCCACAGCCCCTGGCTTCGCTCTCCATCCAGGACTCCCCCAAGAACTCAGGTGGGGGTTCCGGGTCCTCAGTCCTAGGAAACCCGCTCCGGGGCCCCACGGCACATCTGACGCCCAGGGACCCTCTTGGCGGGGTGGGCGGCCAGACACGCTTTACAGTAGGCTCAGGGAGACCACGGTTAGAAGAGCCAAGTCGCCCTGTCCAGAGGCACACTTCTCACACAGCAAGCGTGACCCAAACCAACCGGAAGACCCTCAAAGTCATCCAAGCCAACCCACCAAAGCTACAGAGACAGACACGGCCCCGGGGGCTCCTTCCCTGAAGCCACCACGGGCTCGGAGACTGACCTTCCCAGGGGCATCCCACGCCGCCCTCGCCGAGGGACCCCCCACGGCAGCCGGAGGGCTGAATTCCCTGATCCTAGAACCGAATTCTCTGCGGGCTCTGTGCGCGGCCCTCTGCACACACCCGCTGCCCGGACTAGACTGCAGGCTGGAACTGCATCCCGCTCATGTGTGCCCGTGTCTCCAGAGCTGTGCCGCGTGCCCGAGGCCCGGGCAGGACTAGTCCGTGTGCGGCAAGTGGCCGTCCCCTGGCACGTTAACAGAGCTGCTGGATGACCGGTCTCTTCTAGACGAGGACTGGGAGCGCCCCCATCTCGCCTGACGAGCTTCCAGCATCCTCACACACGGCAGCCGTCCGCCCGGCTCGGTGATGTGAAGGAACGAGACAGGCGGGACACGGGTGTCCGCCTCCCACGCGGGAAACGCAGCCGTCCGCCGGCCCCGCTGGGTTCACAGGCCCTGGCACGTCCTCCTCCAACGCCGAGGCCAGGCCCACGGCAGTTACTACAGACTCGATTGGAGGTGCGCGCGGGGGAGCAGAGGGGCGCCCAGAAGCGGAGCCGGGCCTCCGGCTGCTGGCGGTGTCGCCTCGGGACAAGCACCTTCGTCCACTCACTGCCAGTCCGTCTCCAGCAGACGCGGACTCGGGGCCTATCAGGGCACAAGGCCCCAACGTCTCAGAGAGAAACGCCGCGGGCTCCCGCAGGGATTCCAAACCTCAACGCCAGTGCTTCCTTTCAAATTTCCCCAGGAGCCCCACTTTTGAAATATTGGGTTTTTTAATCAAGCAAACTGTGTTTATTAAGTAATAATTTGATTTCCTTCTTTTCCTTTAATAAAAAACATCCCTATCTCCCAGTCCCAGAATTCTCACCAGCATGAGCAAATAACCTCTCTGACCACTGACTTTATAGAATTCCAACCCAGAGCAAAGCAACCTGACATTTAACTTCATCGGTGTGACCTTAGAACAGGGAAATGCAGAATTTTCCTTGATCCTCCTAGAAACCAAATCGCTGAGAAAAGACTCCTGAAAATGCACCTAATCTAAATCAACCCTGCCGGGCAAAGAAACTCCGCCCCGGAGACGTCAAACGTCTGGTCCAAGGCGTGATCCTGGAGGCGAGGCCCAGGCACGCGGGGCGGGGGGTGGGGGCAGGGGGAGTACGGCATGAGGGGGTGCTCGCTCGGGACAAGGACCCCTGCTACGGCCATTCCCCCCTCTTCCCAGTGCGGGCGGGACCAAGGCTGCGCACCGTCTCTCCCACCGCCCCCCTTCCCAGCCGTCCGGCCCCTACTCTCCAGCCAGGCGGCGGTCCCCTCGCCCCTGGACCGACCAGCGGCCACCAACCTGGGCCTTCTGGGACAAAGGCGTACCTGCTGCCGCTCCGCGGGGGTCAGCGTGGGCGAGAGGCCAGCCGGTCTGCCGGGATCCATGCTGTTCTTGGTCAGCGCCAGGGGCTGCTCCATGCTCAGGCTGGGGAGGGACGCGTACAGGTGGCTGCCGTGCAGGCTCACGGCGGGGGCCGCGGCACGCTCGATGGGGCTGCGGCTGCGCTCCCGGGGGTCTTTCCGGCAGTCCCCATTGGCAGTCTTGTTCCTGAAAAAGAGGAACGGGCGCTCAGATGCAAATACCGGCCATCTGAATGGCGGAGGGTGGACCGGCCCTACGCCGGGAGCTTCCCACCGATCATGTAATTCTTCACCGTGCTGGGGGATAAACGTTTCCTCCTCATCTCCAGGTGCTCAGGCTCAGGCCAAAGGGCTCACGGTAAGTGGAGGACACCCCCCCCCCCCGTGCTCACCCAGGTCGGTGTGACTCCAGAGCTGCGGGGAGGAAGCAGCCCCCCAGGGTCTGCAGTCGGCCCCGTGGGGCCATCCAGACAAGACGGCACCCCTGCGCGGGACGGGCCCTTCAGAGCCCTTCCGTAATCCACTCCGCCTGCTCGGAGCCTGGGGATGCAGCCCGCGGGCTCCGGAGCCTCCAGTGTGGCGGATCCCGTTCGAAGCCCTGGCAGCACGAACTCTCTACAGCTTCCCGACAGCGCGAAGGAGGCGCCACCACGGCCTCCTGTCCAGATGACAGAACCGAGACTCAGGGCGGTGGTGTCCCCCTGGCTGGCAGCCGGGGCCGTTGGCCTGGCCCCGAGCGCGCAGCTGCACCATCGGGAGCACGGCCGCCGCCGCAGTCCACCTGCGGGAGTCCTGGCCTGGCGCTCCGGCAGCCCCCGCTGCACGTCCATGGAACATGGAGGGGGCCGTGCGCACCACCCCTACCTGCAGCCTGAGGACCCACAGCCAGCACCCTACGCTGCATCCACTCAAGATGCTGCAGCGTGGGTGACTGCTACGGCTCGGCAGACAGAAGCCCACGAATGCCGTTCTGGGCTCAGCCACGCCCCTTCCCCTCCGTTCATTCCTGGGGTTCTTTCTGCCTCGGGTCTCAGCGCCCGCAGTCCACCACGTTCCTTACTGCCAGCACTATCTTTCTTACGTAACAAATGAGAAGTCTTTTAACTAGAAATGGGGTAGATGATTCCAGTGACCTTTCTTTAAGGGATGCAAGCAACTCTCAGCCCACAGCAAGCATCCGCCTCAGCGGGCACCGGCGGAGAAGCCGGGGCTCACGCACAAGACACCCAGAGAAACCAGTCCCAGCCTGCCTCTCGGCCTGAATCAGGTAACGGGGAAGTCAGGGTCTCACACACGCAGGCGGGCCTCCTCCCCCTGCCGCCTCAGTCAGCTGCCGGAGGTTAGCACACGGTGATCCCATACACCCCTGCCCGCTTTCCCCCACTGGTGACAGCAGGGCACCTCACTCAGACGACGTGCGCTCTTGACGCCCACGTCCTGCTTTGCTTGTATTCATCCCAGTGTGATCTTTCTATAGCACAGACCCCACCACGTCTCGCCCTTAGTCACCGCTTTCAGCAGCGCCGCGCCGGCTTTCCGTCCCCACGCCCCACGCCTTGTGCTCGGCACGTCCAACCGCTTACTTGCCGCTCTCCAGGTGAGACGCACCACTCTGCGGCTGACGGTGTGTGCGCATGCCCGGCCAACGCACGCACGCACGCACGCACGCACACACGCACACACACAGCACTCGCTGCCAGCCGTGCCTGCAACTTCAGGCGCTGTGCTCTGGATCCCCGAGTGCCCCGAGCAAACCTTTAATGAAGAAGTCATCACACCACTATTAACGATGTCTCTTCATCTGGGCACCCCCCCCGTGGGGGGCTTCTGGGACCACACCGAGCCCTGCTCACCCTGCACCCTCACTGCCCCGCATGCGCCCCAGCGGGGCAGGTCCGCGGTGAGGACCGTGAGGGAACACGAAGCGGGACACGGGCGACCACGGCAGGAAGGGCAGGCACCGTGGTGGTGGAGCAGAGGGAGGACAGGACGCTGAGGCCGTGTGCACGGTGGGACGCACCAGCCGCGGGCTGAGGCCACAGCGCTTCATTTACGGCTGCCTTTCCTCCCCCTTATCCTCTGGGTTGACTACAGAGAGTGACTTAAAAGCAGCCAGAGGAGAAATTCTCAGCCTATTAAGACAACCGTGGGAGTCTACGTTCTGGTCAAACAGTTCCAGAGATGCCACATACACCCCAACGATTTTCAAAGAATTACAAACCAAACAAAAACAAAACAAATAGCCTCAATTTTGAAGCCAGCCTGTCCACAATTCCATCTTCCTGTGATGATTCAGAAGATATCGCAGGCGTTCCCAGGGCTCTGAGAGCAAGGAGCCAAAATCACACCGCAGAGACGACAACGTTCCACAGGACAGGCTTCCAGCCGGCCAGTCGAACCCAAGATAAACTGGATTTGACTGAAATGGAAATTTATCGCCCAACGTACAATCTATCAGACTAGGAAACAACCACATTGTCGCAATTCTCATCTCCAGTATCAGGTCTGCTTCCCAATGTGGATAAAATGTGTTTGACAAGATGTGTCAACTGCTCCCTTGAGAGGCTCTTCTCCCTGCCTGTCACAACAGGGCTCCTGGAGCCGCTGCACAAAGTCCAGAAACCCTGCACGGCCTGATGAACTTCCCGGTCCGAAGCTGCCTCTGTCCAATTCAGACTCCAGCTTACCAAGCAGTGTTAACTGAGCCCCTATCCTGTGAAGGCTACAGAAAGTAAGACACAGCCCTGCCTTCTCGCAGGGTCCCACTCATGACCTGGCTGTGCGGAGGCAGAGGCCGGGGGGGGGTGGGGGGCAGGCTCGCACGTGACCGCTGCAGCCAGGGAGAGCCAGCAGGTGCCACACCACAGCCCCAGAGAAGATGCTGGCGAAGTCAGAGGATGCAGAGTCGCCGGGGCTGGCGGGAAGGGGTGGCCTGAAGCTCAGGCAGTACCTGACCCCATCCACCATCAGATTCGCCAGCACAGACCTACAGCACCACCGATCCCCCGAACCTCATGCCCAAGTGGCACCTCAATACTGACAAAGCCAGTGACGAGTATTAACCCCGCCGAGCCTCTGGACGGTCAACAGAGGCGTGGGGATGAGTAAACCACAGTACAGAGGAAGGGATGCCCAAAGGCAGTAGAAGTGCATGGTCCAAAGGCACCCGGCTAACAGGGTGCGGGTGGAGACGGGGCGTGCCTCGAAGACCCGCTCTGCACCCACACCGCCCCGGGGAGCAGGAGGAGAGCTGTGGGGCAGCTAACGAGAGATGCGATGAGCTGCGAACATGACACCATGGGACATCATAGACCAGACAAGACACGGGAGACACAGGAAGAAAATGTCCCAAGAACCTGGTGTTTAATTTTGGTAAAATGATGCATTACTCACATCTCCAGCTCACTTTGCTGCTTCCGGGAGCTTGAAGACAGGCACTGGTGCCCAGATTCCCCTCCCCCGTGAATCACGCCCCAGGCCCCGCCACCTCCCTGAGCGTCCTGTGCTCTCACGGACGGCACACAAACCGCACGCTTCCTGCCCGCCAGGGCCAAGGCACCCCGTCGGACGGACAGACGGAGTCTGCTCAGGAAAAACCAACTGCAGCCCCGTCGGAGCCTGACGGGCCCCAGGTGCCTGGATGCCAGGCCTCCGCGGCTGCCCAGCCCCTCCCCGAGAACCCACGGCGGTCCTGGGGCCAGACTGGCCGTGTTTCAGGGGAGAAGAAGTGGGGGGGGGTAACCCGGCGTCCTGGGGCACGGGTACCATGTGCCCCCTTGCACACCTCCAGCTGAGGAACTGGAAGTGTCTGCTGCACCCAGGGAAGCATGCAGGAGTCCAAGTGGCCAGGCTGTGGGAGAATCCATCGCATAAAAAAGTGCACTGTGTCCATCTGTACTGTCATTAAAATGAGATTTCCCTGCCTTTACACAAACAGGCGCTCGGAGCTGAAACCAGACCCTCAAGAAGGTTCCACTTGATATTCCTGGGCCTTGATGGAATTCCATTAACTATTGATGGCCATTAAATAAACCAATGTGAGTGTGAATTCTTCAGCAGGGGGAGAGATCAGGTGTAAGACATTTTAGGCAGTGCTTTCGAGGAAATATTCCGGGCCCCAGGGGCCCCATGCTGCAGGCCTCTCGGCCCAGGTGAGTACGGTGGGGCCCACTCAGACCGGTGACAGGTCCCGGTGACACACAGAACATCCCTGAGTGACAGATGGCCCTGTGGGGTGCCAGACCAGTCCTGGCAGGGGTGAATTGAGGGTCTGTGGCAGCCTCCGCTGGTACACGAGGGCTTAGTGCAGACAGAAGTTCAAAGCAGGAAGGACACAGGAGCAGGGATGAGGTGAGGGGAGCAGTGGCCCAGGAGGTGAGGGTTGGGGTGTAGATGCAATCCTCTCCCCAGCACAGTCCTCCTCCTACTCCCATTTCACTCCTTATGGGAGCATCACCCTCTGGAAACCAACAGGACAGTAACAAACCTTCACACTCAATAAAGCATGAACTATCAACTCAATAAAGCATCTTTGATTTTAAAAAAGCTTCCTCAGACAACACACTTCATGCCACTTAAGAGGAGGTTAAAAATGGCAGGGGAAGGTGGAGGGGGTGCGAGGAGGCACCTGGGTGGCTCAGTCAGTTAAGTGTCAGACTCTGGCTCACATCATGATCTCATGGTTCCAGCCCTCCTACCTGGCTGTCAGCACAGCGCCCGCTTTGGGTCCTCTGTCTCCTCTCCTTCTCTCTCCGCCCCACCCCGACCTGTGTGCAGGCTCTTCCTCTCTCTCGAAAGTAAACATTAAAAAAAAAAATGGCTGGGGCGCCTGGGTGGCCATTAAGTGTCCAACTTGGTTGGGCTCAGGTCATGATCTCACGGTTCGTGGGTTCGAGCCCCGTGTCGGGCTCTGTGCTGACTGCCAGCTCAGAGCCTGGAGCCTGCTTCAGAGTGTGTGTCTCCCTCTCTCTCTGCACCTCCTCTGCTCACGCTGTTTCTCTCACTCTCAAAAATAAACATTAAAAAAATGTTTTTAATAAAAATGGCTAATGGGGTGCCTGCCTGGCTCAGTTGCAAGGGCATGTGGCTTTTTTTTTTTTTTAAAGAGAACTCAAGTGAGGTGAGCATGAATGAGGGAAGGTCAGAGACAGAAAGCCAGAGAAAGAGAGAATCTCAAGCAGGCTCCACGATCAGCCACTGAGCCACCCAGGTGCCCTGAGCATGTGACTCTCGATCTCTGGGTCATGAGTTCCAGCCCCACACCGGGTAGAGGGATTACTAAACCATGGGATTGAGCCGCACGTCAGGCTCTGTGCTGATAAAAGCGCATACAATACACTTTTAAAAAATGGCTAGAGCGGCACACTGTACAGTAAATATGCTTTACCACAACTAAAAATAATAGTTATTTAGTTTTTAATATTTTTAAAGTTTTAAATTTTTTTTTTTTTTTAAAGATTTTTTTTAATGTTTTATTTATTTCCAGGAGAGAGAGACAGCGTGAGCAGGGGAGGGTCAGAGAGAGAGGGAGTCACAGACTGAAACAGGCTCCAGGCTCTGAGCTGGCAGTCAGCACAGAGCCCGACGCGGGGCTCGAACCCACGAACCGCGAGATCATGACCTAAGCGAAAGTCGGACGCTTAACCGACTAAGCCACCCAGGCGCCCCTAAAGTTTTAAATTTTTTAATTGAAACCAAAAAGCCCCTCCCCGCAGCACTTCCTGGGTTTATGCAGGTGGAGGTGGTCTCCTGCAGGCCAGGAGCATGTGGGGACAGGACATCAGCCATCCCGGCCTGGTTCCCCAGGATGGCCCTGCACCACCTCCTGCTTGCCGCCACCCCCCACGGGACTGCAAGGGTGGAGGGAACATGGACATGCGTGTCGCGGGCCAGCCCTCCAGGGCTCACCCCCCGCCCCCGCCCTGTGTGTGCCGCAGGCCTTGCTCTCCCTCTGGTTGGCTCCAGGGGGCGTTCCGGGGGGGGGGTGCTGTGCCCCGTGCTCCATCGTCTCCCCAGGACCCTGCGCAGGGCTGAGCACACAGCGAACAAGTGAGTTATTAAAGAACCTACGTTCTGTGCTTGTCTAGCGAACAGCATCTGTGATGAATGAAGCGGGAACTCTGGACATTTCAGAGGCAATTCCTATGGACAGACTCTCTGAGAAAGCAGAATTCAGGGAGCATTTAAACACGGAGAATAAGCAGTAGTGCAATGCCTTCTCTGCCTAACTATCCCACCCCCCCACCGTCCCTGAGCCATCCAAGCCTCACATACCACCTCCTGCTTTCTCCCTGTGAGCAGGGTAATTCACAGCTTCCCGACACGCAAGAGGGCACCTGGGTGTGGCCCCAAGCATCCTGCGCAAGCCTGTCACTCCTTAGGAGCAACTCGAGACAGGAAGCAGAGGGGGTGGTGACAGCACCAGGGCACCGCGGTACAGAGGGAAGGCAGACACCCTCCCGGGTACAAAATGATGAGCTACGTGTCACAGGCAAGAGAAGTTGGGAAATCCTGCCATTCACGGTGTCCCAAAGACAGAGGACAACCAGCGACCTCTGCTTCAGTCACAAGCACACCCTGGGCAGCAGGGGAAAGCGGGTGCAAACTGCCTGTAACTGCAGGGGGGGACTGTGCTGCACGGGACAACTGCAGTCCCTTAATGTCACTTAACAATCAAGACAAAAGCCGGAGCCCTGCCACCCTCAAAGGTTCAAGGGAATCCAACCTGCGCCTGAAGGGCAATCCAACTGGTGAATTAGACACTGTTGCCCCACTTCTCCCCCCACCTAACGTTCCCCCCCCCAGGACTCCCCTACAACGGGAGCATCCCCCCTCAGAGTTCAGACTTCAAAGAACACTGACACGGAACCGAGCCACACTCCTCATTTGCTCTACCGCATGACATTTGTGACCTGCAGCCCCCGTGGGAAGCATATACCACTGCAATGCTGTCCTTATGCCCTTAGAAAGCAGCGTCCAAAATACAGTGCACTAAGTAGTTAGGGAATCCCTCTATTTACCTTATCTTTATTACCATGAACTATCAATTATTGAATGCTATGTGCCAGATCATATTCCAGACCTTAATGTGTTACTAAATCCCTCACTATGCTGCAAAATAAGTATCATCGTGCCCATTTTACAGAGGAGCAAACAGGTTCAGAGAGGTTGCGTAGTTCATCCTAAGCTGCAAAACCAGAAAAGAACAAGATTCTAATTTCTATTTGGCTCCAAAGCCTTTCCTTTCTGTCTTTCCCTCTTTTTAATGTTTTTTTTTTTTTTAATTTATTTCTGACAGAGAGAGAGAGAGAGAGAGAGAGAGAGAGATAGCATGAGCAGGGGAGGGTCAGAGAGAGAGGGAGACACAGAATCCGAAGCAGACTCCAGGATCTGAGCTGTCAGCACAGAGCCTGACACAGGGCTCGAACCCACACACTGTGAGATCATGACCTAAGCTGAAGTCAGACGCCCAACTGACTGAGCCACCCAGGTGCCCCGTCTTTCCTTCTAGAAAGCAGGAGAGAATGGCAGAGAAAACTACCAAGACCTATGAACCCACCACCCAGGACCAACAAACGAAATTTCATATTGTATTCGCTTCAGACCTTCTCTTTCCTCTTACGGGAAACACTGGCGGCCATTGGTACCACAGATCAGGCAGCCACAGCGGAAGCCCTTCCTCTGTGACCCCTCAGGCTCGTCTCCCCTCATCATCTTTACAGGCGCCGCTGTCCTGTATTTGGGGAATTTTCGTGCTCACGAACTCTCACCACACAGGAGAAGATCTGTAAACAGTATGTGGCACGCTTTTTAAAAATTCTGTTTATTTATCTATTATTTGTTTACTTTGAGAGAGAGGGAGAAAGAGAGGCAGAGAGAATCCCAGGCAGGCTCTGTGCCCGATGGGTGGGACTCCTACTCACAATGAGACCAGGACCTGAGCGGAAATGTAGATTCCGACTCCCGGGCGCAGAGCGAGCGGGCCAGGCAGCCCCGGGGCACGTTTTACACCCGGTACCGCTCTGTACCGACTGCGCGGCAACCACACTCTCCTCCCTCGAGGGGCGTTGGGGCCTCCCCGCCTTCTGACCCAGAGATCCAGTAACCAGCCGCTGTGGGGCACTGCTTCACAGGCACCCCCCGAGGGTACTTACCCACTCCTCTGACGGGCGCCCAGGCCCTGCGTGACTTTTCCTCGTTATACACACCCCCATGGCCTCTCCACCCCTGCGCGTCTCTGCCTGGGTGCGAGGGTCTCTCGGGATCTCTCAGGTGGAGATCTAGAGTACGCTGCTGTGTTGCGGAGCTCACCACCTTCTAGACTTCAAGAGATGTTAACCAAACCCTCTGTGACGGGCCATCCACCCTGTCCCCGCCTCTGCCAGCCATGCCTCACCGCTGTCCTTGGGGAGTGGAGTCAGTCCTCCTGGCTCCTGACTCGCTTTTCTCAGGCTGCGGCGCAGGGGCGCAGATCTCCTCACACGTAAGTACAGGGCATTCTACTTCCTTTGCTGTTCACTTGCTACAGGTTGAATCGTGCTTCCCCCAAAGGAGGTTGAAGTCCTAACCCCCAGGACCTGTAGCTGTGACCTGACTCGGAGTCTCTGCAGATAATCTAGTCACCACGAGGCCGTGAGAGTGGGCCCTAACCCGGGATGGCTGGGGAACTGACAAACGGGGCAGTGAGGACAAGCTGACAAACACACAGAGGGGGGAACGCGATGACCCGCGGAGAGGGCCACCTACAAACCAAGGAACGCTGGAGGCCACCAGAAGCGAGGAGAGCAGCAAGGACAGATTCACCATCACAGCCCTCAGGAAGGAACCCACCTTGCTGACACCTTGATCTTGGACTTTTGGGCCTCCATCCGAGGCGATCCTGGGAAATGAATACAATTTCCACGGCCTCTTGCTGCCATTGCTTTACACATCTTTACATATTCTCCAGTCATGGCTGTTTCTGCTTTATCTATGACACACACACACACACACAAATGTTTTCAAGAGGTTAAGAGCCACTGGACCTTGCGTGTCTCACACACACACACACACACACACACACACACACACACACACTGGCCCTTGCGTGTCACACACACACACACACACACACACACACACACACACACACAAATGTTTTCAAGAGGTTAAGAGCCACTGAACCTTGCGTCATGCAAGCCTGTCATTATGAGGCATATTTCATGAGCACCGAGAAATGACAACACAAGCGGAGACAGTGTGTGTGAGGCCAGGCCTGCCAGTAAGAAGCTGCCCCCTGACTTCACCTCCAAGAGCAACTCAGGAAGCCAGGAAAAGGCATCCCCCATCTGCCCCCACAAACCAGAGGGAAACAGCTTGTTGGCCGAGTTATAATCCAAAACCTTCTGGCTCAGTAACATTTTGGACAGATGAAGGCACGAATGACCCACCGGATCTTCCCATCATTCCTACGCTGACAGGCCCTTGATAACCAAGCCCTTGAGCCCACGGGCCAGCTGTGAGCGCCGTCCCCTCCTCATGTTCAATGCTTGGGCCCACCCTCTGGGGCATCTGCCACTGTTCCCTGGGAATGGGGGGGGCAGGAGGTCAGAGGTGGAGCAGCGGGTAGGTGGCAAAGCAGGGACCCGAATGAAGCCAACCTTTCCTCTTCTGCGCAAACTGCCCGCAAGGGTTTCAGAAATAGCACATTGCTCTGGCGCCGGGCGGAGGGGAATCGCAAACACTGGACGGCCTAAGAGGGGCTATGCATCTAAGTGACATTTCTGTGATTATGGACTTGGACTCCGTCTGTATAAATGAGTCAGGGGTTTCCAATCAAAGCCATCTCAAGCAGGGGAGGCACTAAATCAGCATAACAACACCTCCATGTATTCTCGAGCCTTCCAGATTCCGCAGATGTCCTTCCATTCCTCCAGCAGGTCAGGCCTAGTGAGCGTTTTGTGAGCTCCTGCCCTTCTCTCTGCAGGACCCTGGAGGGAACTCCAGGGGAAAGGAGATCTGTCTTTTCCTCGAGCACGAGGACCCTCTAGAACTGCACGAGGGATCCTGGGGCACCCAGGAGCCCCGAATGACGTCCCCTGGAGCCACGGGGTTGCACTTACCCATCACAGCCACTTAGAGAAAGCTTCTAGATAGAACCAAAATGGAAGCAGTAAGGGATATAACATATTTAAACTGTTTTAGTTAGAAACCTGTCTGAACCTTCCGACAACTCACTTCTTTCATTTCTGGGAAGCCAGGGGGGCAGTGTCCTCCTGGAGACGGGTGCCTGCCGCTGCCGGGAGCCCTCCTCCCTCCCCCCCTTCTCATGCTGGGCCTTGAAGCCAGTAAGTGGGTTCGCTAGAACCATGTGTAAAGTTAAGAGCACACAGGCCCCGAGTGAGGGTGGAACACACCCCCCAACCTGCTGCGCAAAGAAGAGCTTTCCAGACTGGTCACCCACGGAAGGCCAGACTCCCAGAGAGGTGGGCGGGCAGGGGAGAGCCCTCACGGGTACCGGGGGGCTCCAGCCACACTTCCGGACAGCTCAGCCCTACGTTAACGAGGGACTGGTTTTCTTGGCCTGGAACCGTCCACACGTTTTCCATCATTAGCTGAGACCAGAGGGAAAACAAAGGTTTTGGGAAAAGAGGTCAGGCCCGAGGACACGACCTGAGAGCAGCTGCCCCATCCGGCCACGCGGGCCGCGGGGCCCGGGGGCTTAGCGCCGCCTAGGCCGGGCCGGACGCGACTGTCGCACACGTGGACGCTCAAGAGTCCTCAAGCGAGCGGAGAGGTCGCTGAGAGGAGTAAAATTTAACTCGATTTAAAACTCCTACCGCTGCTAAAATGACAGCAGCCCTGCCCTTATGTTTTCCCTCAGTGGATGGTAGTTTTAAGGCGGCAACCCCTGTGGTAGCTTTGGCATCAGCGGGAGTCCTCGCGCCAGACACGGGAGGAAAGCATGGCGTCTTCCCTTCCGAAACGAAGCTGCGACGTCAGAGGCGGACAAAGGCCTAGAAGGGACAGCAACCTCCCTCCTCAACAACAGAGGCAGCGACGTGGCGGCGTTTTGCTCCGCCGTCCTAATTCAGGGAACGCGGGCGGGAGAGGGCGGGCCTGTCGGGTGCCAGCACCGCCTTCGCGGGGGTCCACCCGGCGCTCAGCGCCCCTGCCGCTCCCCCCCAATCCCACAGGCCACGGGTAGCACCTTACCTACTTACGCTAGAAACGCGGAGTGTGCGCCCCGCGGCTTTGCGCGCCTCCTCGGGGGCGCGGGGTGGGCGCCCCCTCCCTAGCTGTGCAGCCGCCTGAGGCCCGGAGAGAAGCCCCCCCCACTGCCCCGCCCCCACCGGGAGCGAAGCACGCGCGCCAGAAAGGCTTCTGCGCAGGCGCGCTGCTCACACGAGTCCACACGCCGCCGGTGCCTGGTACACAGCAACCAACTCCTGAGTAAATTCTCAGGGCAAAACCAGCCCCAACCGGTCTGAACAAGACAGAGGCCCTCAGGACGCTGGTGACGTGACAGCAGAGGCAGCTCCAACCACCGCAGACCCCGGGGAAAGCCGGGGTCTAAAACATCTGCCATCATGGTTTGTGCTTCCCTTCTTCCAGGCTGATGCCAAGGCACCTTTCATATTCTTCCGAAGGCTCGCTCTTCGTTTTTACTCTGCATTTTGCAGAAAATCGTTGGAAACTATTACAAAGGTGTTTCGCAAAAAGACTGGATGCTCTGTGCTACCCGAAGGAAGAAAGCTTCACAGTAAGGTGGTAAGGTGGCAAGATGGCGGCGAACGAAGGCGAGCAATCATGGCCTCCCGAAGATGGCCACACCGCTACCTTCCCCACCCCCTCTTTTTTTTTTTTAAGTTAAAGCACAGTCGATGCACAATGTTACATTCGTTTCAGGTGTGCAGCACGCTGATCCAATACTTTATACACTATGCTGTCCTCACCACGAGTGTGGCCACCATCTGTCACCACACAACCCTATGGCAGTGCCACTGACGTATTCCCTATACTGTGCCTTCACCCCAGTGACTCATTCATTCCCTAAGTGGAGGGCGGCTACTTCTTAAACACTTCCGGGGACGGGCACCTACTTTTTCTTCAGGCAATTCACTCAATGACTGAAGAACTTCAATGAAAGATTCTTCCTTCTAGTGAACGGAATCTGCTTTCCAGTTCGATTCTCTGGTCAAAGGTATGAACCTTTGGAAACCCTTTGGAAAAACTCAACGAAGCCTCTTCCCTCTTCCAACCCCCTGGAGACTGCTATGTCAGCCCTGCCATGCCCACATTTCTCTCCAGCAAAGAACTGCTCCAAATGGTACTGGACCCCTTACCATCCTGACACCCACCTCCACGTGCCTTACAAATGAACATTCATCTTTGAGTATGGTGCCCAGAACTAAGCCTGATACTCCAGATGTGACCTAACAGAACACGCAGGAAAAGAGCATCCCCTTCGGTGTATGGTAGTGTATTTCTGAACCAAACATCAGGACATGAGGTCTAATAAAAGCTAAGGTCAAGAGAATAGAACGCTTGAAATCAGGATTATTTCAACAGCCCCAGTTACCTGGAACTACACTTTTATCAGCATTAGCCAGGATGGCAGCAGTCACTCCAGGACCTGGGTCACAGAGAAGGTGTGTGGTCATCTAAATTCCTCCTCTTTCTTCCTTTAAATTCAAGGTGACCCCATCTTGGCAAGAATTACAGATAGGTTACTCCGTGTCGCATCACGCACCGCACATCGCGGACAAACCGGCCAATGCCCTTCACGTGCCCTATGTTTGTTTCTACTCCCTCTTCCCAACACACACCCATGGGCTGCCTTCGTGCACTCCACGCTGGTGGCCCCCAGTTCCAAGGGATCTCATGACTTCTTGATACTAGAGGATAACCTCTAATTCAGTGCATTTACTTAACACTAAACAAAAATTAGAAAGCCAGTTTTCTCTTGAAACCACCCACCTACCTTGACTGACATCAGAAAGTTTGTGGGCAAAATTATGGAGTTAAATTACTATATGTAACTATACTAAAAAGTTTGAAATTTTAAGTACTGTATATATCAACTGATTAAATATTCCTCTAATAAAATAATGAGGGCTCTACCCAATATTCTTTAAAAGAGTAATAAAGAACCTCAAAGACCTTCTGAGAGCAAATTATGGAGTGCACGAATGCAAGGCATTTAGTGCATTAATCCCCTCTTAGCACCCAAGCAGTCCGGTCAGAAGCCCATCTTTCAAAGACGAGAGGAAAAGTTAGCTTTTTTTCTTTTCTTTTCTTTTTTTTTTTAACAGATTATAAAATAGGAACAAGATGTGAATTAAAGATTGTTTTGAGGATCTATTATATGCTGAAAACTGATAGGGAAATCACTCATCAATCTCTATTCCTAAAGCAAAGTTCCCAAGGGATCTGAAACACACACACACACACACACACACACACACACACACACACACACACAGATGGTCTACTGCATTTTCGTAGGAGTTATAAAGTTGCATTTAAAAAAAAAAAGTTTTTGTCTATTTGAGAGAGAAAATGAACAGGGGAGGGGCAGAAAGAGAGGGGGAGAGAGAATCCCAAGCAGGCTCCAAGCTGTCAGCGCAGAGCCAGATGTGGGGCTCAAATTCATGAACCATGAGATCATGATCTGGGCCCAAATCAAGAATCAGATACTTAATCAACTGAGCCACAAGGCGTCCCTAAAGTTGCACTGCTTTACAAATATTCTCATTTGCAAACTTCATAAAATTCAGAACTATCTCTAAGTTGTCTGCTTAGCTTTATTTTACATCACCGACTGAGTGATTAAAAAAAAAAAACAAAAAACCAACCCTGGGCTATTAAAATCATGAACATATCCTAAACCTGAAACTCGGAAAAGAAGTGGAGAAAGGGACCTCAGGGAAGTTGGTGATTCTGTTCAACACGGAGATGGCCTTTTCCCCAAACTCTTAAGTTGATGATTCTAGAACACCTTTGGAGAATTCAGAGGACCACCCAATACCCCAGGGACACACCCATCTCCTTTTCTTGAGTTCAAAATCAAGGGATAATGGTTAATGCTACCTACCCTTTAAATTAAAATCACCACCCCCATGCTCACACTGTGATTCTGTTATTAGGCACCAAGTATCATCTCCTCAGGGGGCTGGACTTCCGTCTTCCAAACCACTTACCTCTTCCTTATTAACACACCACCCACCCTGACTGTGTATGGCCCACCTAACAGATTCCTTATTGTCTATTCAAGTGAACTGAAGTTAATTAAGTTCAAGTAAACTGAAGATTCTTGTTTTTTAATGTGGTAAAATCCACCAAAACTTCGCCATTTTAGTCTTTTTAAGGACGCCATTGAGTGGCATTAAATATTCACATTGCTGTGAAGCCATTACCACCAACCAGCTCCAGAATGTTTTCATCGTCTCAAAATGAGTCTCTGTCCCCATTAAACACAAACTCTCCATTCTCTTCCCCCCTTCACCTACAGCCACCCTCCTCGCATAAACGGAATCGCGTGCTATTTCATCTTTTGTAGACATTGTGAAATGTGTACATTTCACCTGGCAGAAGGCCTTCAAGGTTCATCCATGTTACAGCGTGTGTCATAGCGGTGTTCCCTTGTTAAGGCTGAATAACCATTCCATCCTGTGCACACCTATGTTGTTTACCTGTTCATCCAATGATGGACATTTGGGTTGTTTCCTGCCCCATTGGCTGTTGTGAATAATGCTATATGAACACAGGTGTGCACAAACTGGTTTGAGTCCCCACTTTCACCTGTTTGGGGCACATGCCAGTAGGTGGACTTGCTGGATCGAATGGAAATTCTAAGTTGAACGGTTAGTCCTACAAGTCTTGATGAATCACCTCCATGTTTGTCCCTCTCTACCAGAGAAAAAGAAAAGGTTTCCGAAAGGATGGGTCTTGGCCCACGATGACAACTAAAATGCAAGTGTTGGTAAACACAGCCCAAGTGGCCCATGAGAGAAATACTCATGAATAATGTAAATACTTGACATTAAACTTAAATAAACAAAGACCATCTATGACCCGCCTCTCCACAGTCAGCAACCTCAGGCGCACACACGGACTGCAGCCGATGATGCTGTCAGCAGCAGTGAACATTCTGGAGACTCACAAGCTACATACTTGTGGTTCTCATTTCTCACTATGGGCCTTTAAAAATGACTTCGAGTCATCCAAGGATGGCTAATGTTAATAATAGTAATAACTACCACTTGTATAACATTAGCGTGCAGTTTTACACAGTGTTTTGCACATATATTATCGTTAACAGATCTTCTTCAGTCGCAACGCCTCGCAACCGCCCTGAAAACGTGCTTCTCAAACGATGGACCGGAAAGCCCGCTGTGCCTACCTGTGTGGGCAGGTGAGGGTGCCTGGACACCCAGCTCTGGGGGGCAGTGTCAGTTCAGAGCAAGGAGGGCAGGGGCGTAGTAGGCCCCTCTGTGGGGCTGACGAGTGACTGAGACATGAACCAGAAAGTGCTCACTTTCTATTAAAGGTGAAGGGCCTGTCCATCCCTAACTGATCCTGCGTCTCAAGCAACTTACAGAGAAGGGACCCCAGGAGAATTTCCACGGAGGGAAGTGGTCAAATAGCTGAGGTCAAAACCTCCAGACTGCAATTGTGGCCAAGGGCTTTTCTTCCCCTTGTAATTTTCTTTAAGAATAAATCTTAAACCTAAAACATCCCCCCTTCTGGAGGCCATCCTGGCGGCAGGAGGGAGCAAGAACAAGCACCCTGTCCCTGAATCAGCAGGCCACGCACACGGGGCACCATTGTCTGGAAGCGGTCACGTGATCGCTGGGCCTGGCAGCGATGAGTCGGCCACCACCTGAAACCCCGCTGCTGCCAACCCACTGAGGCGACAGCCACTCGTGTGCGTTAACCCTCACGGCCCACACGTGTCACTGGCCGCCCCTCTCTCTCCTGCCAGGGCCTCTCAGAAGCGGCCCCGGGGACACGGCTCTGACGGGGCCCAGGTGCCATCCAGCGAGGGGAGAGCACCGAGCAGGACAATCGCTGCCGTCCCTTCGGAGCACAGTCCCCTCTACCTCTCCCAGGACTCGCAGCCTCAGAGTTTAAATCAATTACAGCTGAAAACACAGGGTTGCCATCTGGTTTGAAAAAGCAAGGATAAGGGAATAAAATGAAAGGGTTTTTGGTACTAACCTCACTTTAATCATTCCCAAAGAGCATGAAGACAGCCCAGCGTCCTCCCACAAGAAAGCCCTGGGCCTCCCAAACTTGGCAAGCAGGCCCGGCTCAAACGTGGGGAGGCAGGGCGCCTGTCAGAATAAGAGTCCCCGTCCGGGAGGAGAGTCGCAAGGTAAGGGGCCCGCCTGCCCCCACGCTGCAGGGAAGAGTTTCCTGCGGGTCCTGGGAGAGGTTAGCAACTCCTGGGAGGCTTTATTTACAGAGGGTGTCTTGCCAGAACGTTACATGCATCATTACAGCTCCATTTCGGGCGCAAACAGATCTGCTGTCAGAATTACAGCCTGCCGTTTCCTCCTCCTTTGTTTCTCCATCTTCCATAGCATAAGGCTCTTCTAAAGCTCTAAAGAAGGCTACACGGCACACAGGAGAGGAAGGCGGCCAGGCCCGACGGAACCACAGCCACGCGTGCCGCTCCACGGCTCCCTTGCTCTGGGCCCCGAGCGAAGGCTTGTCACAAATCCCCATCTGTCCTCCGCTGCAGCCACAGCTCAGCTCACTTGCGTTTTGTAGGCAACAACTCCCTTCTGCTTCCTTCCCACCAGCACAAACCTGGGTCAGAGGCTCTCTTCTGTAAGGACGCAGGCTGCAGAGAAACGCTGTGGGCAGGGTGGGAAGGCAGGGCACCCCTGTGGGCAGGGGGGGAAGGCAGGGCACCCCTGTGGGCAGGGGGAGGGCAGAGACACCCCAGCAGTACTTGCTTTCATCTTCGCGGGCGTTCGGTGCGCGCAAAAAACTGTCTCCATCAATGGTACCCCAGCGACAAGCGGCCCACCAACGGGGGCATCAAGCCAGGGTTTCAACCCACTTTAAATCTCCTGCCCACCACCTGAGTTCTTTTCGACCCAGGTGAGTTTTGCAAACAAAACCTGGAGGTACCAGAGTCCAGCTGCTTTCAGAACGTAATCCCCACTGAGGCACAAAGGTGTTTATTGGAACAAACTCTATAATCAAGAGGTTCTAGTCTTTCATAAACCAGAGATGAGAATCCTAACAGAGAAAGGAAACGCGGATTAGGAAGACAAGCATTTCTGTTCTGGTTGAAACACAAATCTTCAACCAAAAAATAATTCAAAAGTTGTCTTCCAAATCCTGCCCTGACAGAATCATTGTCTATAGCAACCGTGTCCATAACATTCGAAATCTCAGGAGTGTAACTTTCGAATAAATGGTACATCTGTCAAACCACAGGAAACATCTGGTAAAATGGTTAAATAACAACAGAATTTAAACTTCTGATTTCAGAGCTTACTTAAGGTACCCAACAAGAGGCTATTAAACCGAATACCGAAAGTACTCTGGTCACTCACGGCGCCCAATGATGGTGAAAAATGTCCTTGAGGGGGAAGGGAGGAAGAAAGGAGACCAGTCAGGAAAGGGCAGGTGGTGCCCTGGCCCCTCACACCTACACCCTGCACTTCCTCAGGCCCAGCTAGGCCCCCTCAGGTAACCAGGGCTGACTCCTTCCCTGCACACCCACAACCCCCAGGCCACCAATGAGACAGGCACTTGGGAAATGCTGAATACAATGAACTAATGAAGTAATACACAAATGATAGGCTTCTCTCCATGTCACAGATAACATGCATTTAGCAGATACAATTATCCTACCATGAAAAGTTACCAGGTACTAACCAACACACCGCAGTCCCTTCCAGAACACTCGAGAAGCCTTTTCCATTAAAGAAAAGACTGAATGATTCAATCACTTCCAAATCTTAAAACATCTCTAGTTAAAAAACACAGTAATGTTGAAAAGCAAAGGACAAATTCCTAACACATCTGATGAAGGATCCTTTACATGAAAAGTCCTAACACATTAAGAGGAACACCCTAATTAAAAAAAAAGAAGGCAAAGATATAAAGTCACAAAAGAAATTCACATGGCCAGGGGCGACTGGGTGGCTTAGTCGGTTAAGCGTCCGACTTTCGCTTAGGTCATGATCTCGCGGTTCGTCCCCGCGTCGGGCTCTGTGCTGACTGCCAGCTCAGAGCCTGGAGCCTATTTCAGAGTCTGTGTCTCCCTCTCTCTCTGACCCTTCCCTGTTCACGCTGTCTCTTTCTCTCTCCTAGAAATAAATAAAAATATTAAAAAAATAAAGTGATTATTTGATATTAAAGAAAAAGAAATTCACATGACCAATATGCATATGAAAAGATGATTCAAGTTCCCTAGGAGCAGAGAGAAAGAAAAGGGCAAATTACCACAATGATCCCACTATGAATCTTGCAAAAATTAAATGCATGGTAAGTATCACCTGTGTGATGACCCAGGGACACAGGCGGGCACGGTGACCAGTGGGGATGTAAATCAGTGGACCTAGCAGAGACTGAGTTGGCAGAATAAACCAGCCAAAGTAGAAATGGGTGCCCTCTGACCCTGAAATTCCACTTCTAGAAAAATGGGATATAATACATATGAACAAGGATGTGTAGACACACACATCATCCCCGAAGTTTCACAAATAGCAGTGAATCATTGTAAGCCACCCAAATACCTGCATTTGCTCACAAGTTCTTTTGGTTATAAGCAACCTAAAACAAAGCTAGCTACTTGAAGGGAAAAAGGGGAATTTACTGGAAGGATACCAAGCTACATTTCTTGGAAATGAAAGAGGGCTTAAACAACCAACCCTGGAAAAGAAAAAGAAAAGAGAGAGAGAGAGCCCCAGGACCTCGGCAACCAGGGGGGAGAGGGAGCGCGGAGCTCCTGGGGCCATGCCCACGGCGGCCCAGAGCTCAGCACCGCACGGAGAAGCACCAGGGCCAACAGCTCAGGCCTCACCGCTCAGTCGCCACGGTAACGCCAGTCACCTCTCCAGGTCCTACACATAGACCCAAATCCAATCACAGCACCACTGAGGATTCTGGCCATCAAGTCATAAGGATTCTGGGACACAAGGATTTTTTATTAGATACCGCACATGCTGCTGAAAATTAGAACACACGCACACACACACCCCAACAGTTCTCAGTCAAGAGATTTCACCTGCTGAAAATTAGGAGACACCCACACTCACACCCACCCCTGAGCTTACAAGTATTTCTCAGTAAGACACCGGGATCACCTAGGAAGCAATCTATGCGGTTCTGTTGGGAGTTTTGTAGTTTGGGGGAAAGGAAAGAGAAGGCTTCATCTTTGCCACGAATCACTGAAGGTACTAGATTTTTTTCTTTAAGTAAAACTGTTGGAATTATGGGCTTGAAAGAGAAATGAAGCCTTCGGGGCAGTAATAAAAATCTATGAAAAAGGTGATTTAAGCTATCTTAGGGCAGGCATGAAATTTTTTTAAGTATGCTTCACGTCCAGTGCAGAGCCCAGCGCGGGGCCAAACTCATGACCTGAGATGAAGACCTGAGCCAAGATCAAGAGTCAGACGCTTAACCAACGGAGCCACTCAGGCGCCCCCAGGCTTGAAAACTGTAATCTGTGCCACGTGTCCCAGCCATCTGGTGTCCCAAGGCTCCTTGCTCCCTGCCTCCTTCGCCATGACTCCTCCCCCTTTCCCTCCTCCCGGTTTCTGAACTCTCACGCCCCACCACACAACCACACACGTATGCTGATACTTTATCTACCATGTACCAGGGCACCCCTCGCACGGCTCACAAACCATCTCCCTTCGAGGGGTCCAAGTGGTGTCCCGAGGGAGACCTCATAAGGCACTGACACTTGTCCCGGTCCAGGTCCCCCTTTCCCTCAGCCACCACAACGCCAATCACCACCCACCCCTGCAAAAATGGGGAAATCCATTCTGGATTAAATGCCAAGTGTGATTTGTAATTGAATCCCGAATTAAAGAGAACACAACTATAAAGGACATCACTGAAGGTGAACAAATTAGTAAATCAGATCACATCGTTGTTAAACACACATAAAAGAGAAAGCAAATTCGGCAAAATATGAACTGGTGAATCTAGTGAAGGATGCCCACTGAACTAGCTGTTCCATGTTTCCGTAGATCTGAACTTTCTCCAAAATAAAAAATTGGGTGGGAGACAGTGGAGGGAAAGAAGACTGCCAGGTCAGAGGATCGCCAACGTTGGATGGTATGTCTAGAACCATCCTACCAAGTATAGGCAAAGTGGGAAACTGGGGGCCCTTGAATGGTCTTACAAAAGAGCTGACACAGGGATGTGGGGAGGAAGCCATGTGACGGAGAGGAGATTAAGACGGCGCGGGCAAAGCAAATGCTGGCTTCAAAGAACATCAAAATCAAAGTCATGAGGCGGTCTGGACAATTCAAACAGCCCACCCTGAATTGTCAGAGAGCTGCCTCTCACCTTCTGTGGAGCTTGCCTAAAGGCGTTTAATAGCAGGAATTTAAATAAATTCTCTTAAAATTTAACCAAGGTTAAGGAACATTTCAATGATCAATAGTCCGAGAAGGCCCTCTACTGAGACGTGGGAAAAGGGAGTTTAGGACAGATCATCATAATCCTTAAAGTCACCCTGAAGAACCTGGATTTTATCTTGTTGTCAGAAAGCAGCCAGAGCTCCTGCCCAGGAATAAACTTTGCCATGTCCTTCAAACAGGAATACGTGTGACTAGGGCACTATGCAGCCATCAGCCCCTTTCAACAAGACCTCCATCCCCAAGTGTGTCTACGATTTCAAGGTTAGCGCCTAGAGAACGCGGTTTCCATCGGTTGATGTAACTTGCTCTACAGCTAAAAGCCTAACACAAAGTGATGCGGGATCAATCAAAACCAACACACAGGGAACCAGGGCTATGTGAGCCTGAAGCTATCACACACAAAATAAACACAAGGAATCTTTTAGGATAGCCAATAAACACTTGGGCTTTGAGAACCTTTTAGGTAGACTGGAAACACTCAGGCAGAGATGTGTCTATTGTTCTGATAAGAACAGATCTACTCTTGGGGTGGATTTCTGCCCAGAAGAAATGTCTGGCCATCCCTGGGCCTGTGAGGTGGACGCAGCTCAGGTGACCTTCTCATTCCCACACACCTCACCTTATGTGCACACTGGGGTCAGAGCATGATGCATAAGAAGAAATATAAATAAGAGGAGTGGGAAGAAAACCACAGTTCATTTGCACAATCGACTCCGAAGGCTTATTAACTCAGAGTCAACCTCAGGAAAAGATCATTTGATCCACAACAAGCATCAGAGGCAGGGCGAGTGATTCAGACGGTGAACCGTGTCACTGCCCGGGTCCCCGGGACTTGCATCTTCCTGTCTTGGGGAAACAAGGGGTAGGGAAGGGAAGGCAGTGGTGGTAGTGACGGTGGGGTTCTCTCAGTTCCAGCATGTTCCCTGAATGAAACATCAAGGCTACAAGGAAAACATGGAGGGCTCACTGGGAGTCATGGAAGATTCCAAAAAGAGAGTAAGACTTCAGAAACCTTCCGAAGTAGTAAGACCAGGTAAGAGAGCGCTGTCGTGGAAATGGGGTTCTAAACCCTGGCCCAGGCCAGTACTGACATGGACAACTATTAGCAGACTGAGGCAGCAGGCTGTGTCAATAGGTTCAACATCAGAGAGGAGGCGACTTCCAGGGCAAGTGCAAAGACCACAGGTCCATCGTGAAGACAGGGGACAGACTTGGGGACAGACTGGAAGGAGAAGAAAGGAGATACTAAAGTCAATTCCAATGATGCACTGCTGACCTGAGGAACATACACAGCATCTGGAAGGCAGGTGGCTCTGGTGGGGGTGAGGGTGAAGGGCAGGACTCAGCTAGACATAAAGATTTATTTGGGAAGCCTCCACCTGGAGAGGTAGGTAATTCAAGCCCCGAGCTGTTGGCATGTGGCTTCTGCAGAAGGATCTGCACAGTGAGAAGGCTGCTGCCCAGCCGGATGGCACTAATGCCTAGTCTCTGAAAGATCCTGAGTACAGAGGGCACAGAAGTAGGAGGGGAACCAAAGAGAGCAAGAAAGGGGTCATGAGGGGAAGAGATTTACAAGGAAGAGAAGTCCAATAAGATAAGGAATTGCAAGTTTCCGTCTAGATCTAGCAATGAGTAAGTAGTGCCCCCCCACAGCCCCCCCAGTGAATGAGGGCGAGAAGTTTCATTAAAACTGCTGGCAGAGATCACAGCACCGGACTGGGAAGTGGATATGGAAGGAGAGAGAATTTGCTCCCTAGAAACAGCCTGGAGGGGAGGAGAGAGCTAGGGATGAAAGAAGAGGGACAGAAGTTCAAGGCAGGCAGGACCTCGGGGCTCCTCAACTTCTCTGGACTCACTGAACTTCCCCAAGAGCCCCATTCAAGAAAGATGGCGCCCAACAATCCCAAATCCAGGAATGACACAGTCATTTCATTGCAACGGTTGGGACAACAGTACAGCACCAGACCTTTTTGAGTCTGAAAGTTCATAATGGAATTTGGAAACTTTATTTTGCTCATTTTGTTGGGCAAGTGTGCTCCCTGGAATATTCCTAAAAGGTCTCATGGAAAAGGGATAAAGAATCCATGGCCAGTTACACACGATTAACCCCGGACTAAACAACAGTTCTGTACATCAGACTTCCCAAAGCCTGATAAGTGCTACCATGCACGCGCAGACCCAGAAGCCCGGGTAAGTATTTCCCGAACTTCGGCCCAGGGACACCTTCTTCCTGAGAGCATCTGGAGGCAAGAGCGTTCTGAGACAGTCTATGGGCAATGGTGCCTTGATTCCTTAAGGAGTCACGTGCAGCTGAGGAAATCACTCCTGACGTGTTAGAAAGCCCCACGACCCTTCCTTGCGGGGCTCAATGACAGAGACAGATTAAGGGAGGCAAGGAGGTTTCAGTTCTCAGACTTGCTTTTCAAGTGACCGACCTAGTAAGCTGGCGTTGGTTTGTTTCTTCCAGATGACCTTCTCCCAGTTCCTGAAGCTGGTTTCTATGTGGATCCACCAGTTGCATTTCTTAGATCTCTTCAAGGAAGGGAGGGCAAGAGGTAGGATAATTCTGAAGAGACTACGCTAGTGAAACTGGTCCCCTCTTTTCTGCAGTGCACGATGCCTCTGCTGGGGCCATGGAGGCTTGGATCCAGAACTCCGATCCCTCGTGTGGCCAGGGTTCTAGCTACTGCCAGAAACTACTGCAACATCAAGTTCTCTAATTATGCTTTGGAGACAGTTTGTGGAGAATTTTCAAAATGGAGGGGGAAGGGGGGGTTACCCAGAGATTTAGCAAAGAAGATAGAGACCAAGCACTGGTACTTATCAAATAAAAACTACATGAGACACAGAACACTGGGAGTGTAAATGACCCCAGTACGTGTGAGTGACGTGCGGCGCGGGCAGGCGGTGGCTTTATAAGCAAGATCCTAGAGAAAAATCAAAGAACCAGCACCCCACCCACACACAGACCATGGTTCTTAGCCTTTTTCTTGCTGGTCTTGGGTCAGATCTACTCAAGAAACAGCACTTCATACACTCGCGGGACAGACTCACTTTGTGTCGCAACAAGTTTGTGTGGTCATAAAGCAATATCCAGATTAATCCTCTGACTATGTATAAAAATAGCTGCCACTGTGTTCCCGGGGCAGAAGCATCTGGGAGACAACAGCACTCCAAAGAGCTTCGGAGCTCAAAGAATCGGGGTGGGGGTGAGGGGAGACAAACAGCCAAATCCTGTGCTGTTTCGCTTCCTCAACTTCTGCACAAATGCCTCTGACTTCCTCGGTCCTTTTTCCTTTTTCTATTTTAATGTGCCGTTTTAAAAAGTGCCCTTATTCACATTAATGGATGTTTTCTGATATATCCCTCACGTTAATTCCTCTCCAGGAAAACAGTCCTTCTTTTTCAAAGTTCTCTTCCCGCTTTTATATTCTCTGTGACACAAATAAGCACCACAGAGGTCCCCAGAGCAGACCAGGGGCAAACGATGACAATCCTGTTCTCTCGGCTTCTTTGGTTCTGGGCACTCCCGGCATTTCTTCCTGTGTGTTACTTGGCAGGAGAAACACCAGAGGCAGGATGGGAATCTCCCTCTCCCGCTCTCTGCAAAGACTCTTAAGGCAGAAGTGATGCCTGCTGGGAAAAGGCTGATGTCAGCTCTTAAGAGCACAGCTCCCAGCTCGGATAAGGAGGTCTTTGTTTTCGGCTGAACTGTGAAAATGAGAAAATGCCTCTAGCCTGACAAACAAGCAACCCACACAACACAGGTCAAGCCGGTGACCTTTATTTAAAGGTACCACACTTCATTAGCAAAACACTTGCAGGGAACTCACAGATGGCCTTTAACGTCACACAGGAGCAGGATGGGCCATTAAAAAAAAAAAAACAAAAAAAAAAAAACCAGCTTCGCTTCCATCCCTGTTAAGGCTGACCCACAGCTCGGCCACGGCATTAGGGGCACAATCTCACACGACACAGCTCCCAGATTATACCTCCCTGATGTGAAACATCTACCCTTCTCATTTAGTTTTTTGAAAGCAGATACTCATATCTGCTGCACGTGAGAGGAGAGATTTTTGAAAAACCCTCGTGTAACATTATCTCAGTTTCTAAGTTAGTTATTTAGGATAACTAAAATTTCGGCTATAAAATATCTTCCTGAATCCCTCAGAACACTTTTGCGAGCACCTCTCAGACTGTGTGTAGACATACAGAAAAATAAGGACTCTCAAGGCTAAAATGTCCCAAGTGTGGATGATCCCAAGAAAGATGCCGGAGAAAAGAGAGAGCACATAGTATGAGGGGTTGTATTTCCAGAGCCTTTGATTTATGAAATCGGGGGTGGGGGGAGAGAGAATGTGTCTCTATAAACTTAAAGCCAATTTTAGACTGCTCCAGGGTGAGCCTGTTTTTTTTTTTTTAATTTTTAATGTTTATTTATTCTTGACAGAGACAGAGCATGCACAGGGGAGAGGCAGAGGGAAGGGGAGACACAGAATCCAAAGCAGGCTCCAGGCTCTGAACTGTCAGCACAGAGCCCGACGCGGGGCTCGAACTCACAAGCTGTGAGATCATGACCTGAGCCAAAGTCAGACACTCAACCAACTGAGCCACCCAGGCGCCCCTGTGCATGAATCTGTGGACTAAGGTTACTATTGGCCCGTGCGCCAACTTAACACTACGTTAGGAATTTTAAATCAGAATTAAACGATGGAAAAAGCACTTTCCTGGGCATGAACCAAGCAACCTGCTTCTCCTTGCAGGGTTCTGACCTGCACAGATACCCCATTTCCAGCCTCTTCCAGGGACCGCTCAGCATCTCTGAAGGTGCAAGCACTGCTCTGGGAGGCTTTGCCTCGCAGAATGTTCTGGGTCTGAGAGCCCTTCATCACCTTACGTCCGCATCCCCGCTGAAGCGATGTCCCTACCTCTCGCCCCCAAAGCATTATCAGCTGTGTTTTGAGAGTGCTTAAATAGGAAGCGGTCCAAAACTGTAAGGCATTCAGTCCTTTAACAGACGATTCATAGAGGCTGGATACCTCCACTATTAATATAAATGTAACGTGCTCGCTCAGAGCACTGGCCCAAGGATCACACAGCCTGGGGTCTGATTCCCGGCTCCGTGACCTACTAGCTAGCCGTGCGACCTTGACCAAGTTACAGAACCCCTCTGGGCCTCAGTTTTACCAGCTGTGAGTGACCATCGCAGGGCTGTGAGGACGGGAGGAGACTATGCCCATGAAGCACTCAGCACAGTGCTCGGTACCCAGTAAAGAGTCAGCAGTCAGTTTTTAACAAGTCCTGACGAGAAGGCCCCTCTGACTGTCCGGATGCCGGAGATGCTGACCTATCTCCGAGCTCGGCGATGAGGCCCGCCTCCCTAGAAGGCTGAGGGGGACTCGCACACATCTGTAACATGTTCCGTCTACAGGTATGTATGACTGTTTACCTTACAAACTCCCAGGTGTCAGTAGGGTTCAAGGTACTAAAATAACCCCAACGTTCCAATTTCCTCTGGGTCTAGACTTAACATGACATGAGGAATTGCTTCCTTCACTTTCATGGAGTTCAGGGAATAGTCTCCCGGCAAAGCATGTCCATGTGTGTCCTGAAGGCACTGCAGGAACGAAAGGCACGAAACACACTCGGGAGACACAGGAGCCGAGTGTGACCACGCTGCCAGCACGTGACACGCAGACGTCACAAACTACAGACGCTCCGGAGCGCGAGAGCCACCATTTACACAGTCGGCTCCCCTGCAAGACAATAAAATCCAGAGGAAAACCCCAAAACCCATTTGAGCTAGTAGTAAGGGGTTTTGTTTTGTTTTCTACGGAGTTTCTATTCTATGACCAGCACTTGAGGTCACACGCTGCCTCCAAACGTTTGTCAAGCAGAAAGAATTACCGGTTTTGAGTCTGTTTTTCCCTCTTTTCTATTCATGCTTATGGAGGGAAGAGTAAACTAGGGCCAAGCGGGGGAAGGGAGTAAGAATATGGAGGGGAGGGGAGAGGAGGGGAGGGGAGGGGAGGGGAGGGAAAGGTGCGAGGAGGAGGAAAGAGAAAAAGGGGGAGCAGAGGAAATGGAGGAGCCCCGAGACTGGATGTGCACTCAAGGACAAAGCAGAATTGGCTACATCAGGCTTGAGAAAAGACTTCAAAAGAGTGGCCACAGAAGGAAAGACGACAACGACAGACACGTTTCACACCAGGACAGTGTTTCCAAGGAGCGCCACCCGCGCGGAGAGGAGAGGCGCTGTCTCCTTTCACCGGCCCTTCCTCCTTCGGGGCGGTTGCTAACTTGGTCTGCGGCAAACTCAGCCGGTTAGAGCACAAGGCTAGTGACCATGGCTTTGATCCCAGCACGAGCTTATGGGCTTTGGCCCATCTGAGGTCCAGAGAAACTGCTTTGCAACTTAGCATTGATGTCAAGAGGATGCCTCCATCCCCCCCACCCCCCCCCACCATCCCCCCTGCCCGCCGCCGGAACATGAACTCAAAGAGCAGGCTCTTGACAGCGGGTCTAATTCAATTCAATGCAGAGATTACTCAGTACTTACCACGTACCGGACACTGGACTGGTGACGTGTCATACACATGTGAGGCCCGTCTCTAAGGCGCAGGTAATCCTGTCTCAGGTACGATACAGCTCTGGCATAATCAAATGATTTTTGGTTTTGTGTCACACACAACAGGGTTAATGCCAGCTCCACTAAGCTGGCCACACGATCTTCTCAGAGCCTCAGCTGCTGCTTCTATAAGTAACTGAGCTCTTACACACATACAACACCTCAAAGAGTCATTTATAATGAGACTTAAGTGAGATAATATATTTAAAGTGTCTAGCATCGGATAAGTATACAGTAAGCACTCAATACATGTTCCTTTCCTCTCACAGGTGACTGACTGAACATTTCAACAGCAAACCTTCAATACACACAGACCCTCCCACATCCTTTCACACACACGCAGAGTCGAAAACTGCTTCATTTCCAAAAAGCATCTTAGACTATACTTGTCAGCACAGAAGTATAGGTCCAGCAGCCCACAGCACGTCTCAAAACCAGTAGGATTTTAGCCTGCTGCCATACGGCATCAAGGGTGTGTCTTCAAGAATTTTTACTGTACTGATACACCAGGTATTAGAAATGCACAAGAATGTTATGGGGCACCTGGGTGGGTCAGTCAGTGAAGCGTCCACCTTCAGCTCAGGTCATGATCTCAGGGCTTGTGAGTTCAAGCCCCACATCAGGCTCTGTGCTGACAGCTCAGAGCCTGGAGCCTGCTTTAGATTCTGTGTCTCCCCCTCTCTCTGCCCCTCCCCTGCTCACACTCTGTTTCTCTCTTTCTCAAAAATAAATAAACATTAAACATTTTTAAAAAAAGAAATGCACAAGATTATCTACTGCAGCATAATCAGTATTGTAAAATGCTGGAAATGACCTAAATATCCAGAACAGAGGGGCCTGGTTACATGAGTTCCGGCACATGCACGCAGTAGAACGCAATGCGGCTGGACACTAGGATGAGAAGTGGCAAGGAAACATCTGCACGGTATATGGTTGGTGAAAACCCCCAGAGCTCAAATGGACATCAAGTGTTCCCTTACACGCAAGAGAAGGAAGGCGAATTGAGAAACCATTCACCTATCTGCTTACTTTAACAAAAGAAACACAAAAAGGTTAGCCTACAGAAGGAGCAAAAGGAAAGGAGGAGATGGGAGGGAGGGACACTCCTCACACTCCAAAATCCTTTCTAATATAACGCAGACTTATACAAGTGTGTTAATGGTGTACACGTTGAAACAACAACATGAAATCAACAAGGGGGGAAGAACTCTACAGCTGAACGCAAACAGAAAGGAATGGGTCCAACTATATATTTCAGTTAACACAACACTGGGGGCCGGGGGAGGGAAGTCCACGTAACGGACTACAGAGTGGTAAGTATTTTGTCATACCCTCGGCACAGAACAAAAAAAGAACCACCAACAAATCCTGAACTCTATTTTTAGTAGGTCTGTTTTTCCAAGTGCTATGGGCACAGCAACTCCGAATCTATTCCACGTGAACTATAGGAATGAACAAGTCCATGTGCTGCCGGGAAGCAGGGACATGCAAGTATGGAATGGGGGAGGGCGAGGAAGAACTCTGTGGGACTGGACTCGCGCTGGGAGTATAAATAAGAACTCAGGATTCCCTAGCTCTTTTCCCGGAAAGGGTCCAGAAAAAGTGCTGTTCAACAGAACTTTCAGTGACAGGAGAAATGGTCCGTATCCGTGCCATCCAATATGGTGGCAGCCAGCCACACGGGGTTGCTGAGTTTGAAACAGGGCCAGTGTAACAGAAGAAACTGAATTTTTAATTTTATTTAATTTTAAATTTGAATTGCCGTACGTAGCTAGTGTCTACGATATTAGACAACTCCAATCTAAAGGCAATGCCACCATCCTAATACCTCGCACCCAGGCTGGGGCTTCTAAATCCTATTCTGCACTAAAAGGAACCGGGGTCCCCTGAAGAAATGGTTGATTCCATGGCTGGCACAGGCAGGTTACAAGAGAATCACGTTTGCCAGAAAATAACAAAGTGCTTCATTCACCTGATTCACGGCTATACAATAGGAATCCATACAGGTAACAGAGAAGGGAAAGAGAGCTTTTCCTGAACACTTGAATACCAAGATCCTGATAAATAATTACTTCTTGACATTTTCATGAGAGGAATCCCAACAGCCATGGCCTCAGACCTTCCTTAATGCACTTTCTAAGAGACACGGTATCTTTCAACTTCCAAAGAAGAAATCATATTCTTAACACCTTTCTTAGGAGACTATATATATATATGTATTTATATATAAATATATATATATATATGTATTTATATATAAATATATATATGTATACAGGTATGTACTTACATATGTATAAATATACATAAATATGTATGCATAACTATGTATTTATACATGTATAAATATATATTTATAGATGTATGTATTTCTCTGAGTCACCATATCAACAAGAAAATTAATGAAGAGTTCAAATGACTATAAAGGGTAGAACAGGAGCCCAGGAATTTTCAATTTCCAAGTTCTGGAGACATCACTAAGAAAACTCTCTTCTCTCCCCTCCTCCTCCCTGAATCAAATCAGGTGAAGTTGGGTCATTCTCTGTAGCTTCCTACTCCGGCTCTGCGACACTTAATCCCCTCCTTTCTACTGGAAAATATCTCAACATGATAGTTATAACGACATGTAGCCAAGCCTTGCATCTTTGAAACACTCTTGCTAGCTGTCAAAACTGTTTTCCAACAACACTACACTCCATGCCCAGAATTACTGTGATTTCTTTAGTGATAAAATAAACAAAACACATTTTCACTACACGTCATCAACACGTTTTCAGAAGATAAAAAGCAAAAATCATTTTGTAATCTCCTTAAAGAAACAAATATACTAGACCATTCTTTTCCAATCAGATTATCAGTTTCTAATTTATTATAAAAAAGACATTCTCAAGCGTTACTAAGTAAGAAGGAGGGAAGAGGCCATAGCTCCAAGAGGAAACATTTCATCAAATCAAACAACAATAATAAATGCCCTACAACATGGAGAAGTAATAGACGCAGCATCTTTAGGATTTGGCTACAAAATTGGTCATTCAGCTCTCGGAAGATACAAATAGAAACATTGCTACTATTGCTGAAAAGAATAATTATCACAGGTGAACAGTGACACCAGAATGAACTGATCGTGCACTGACCACCTTTCTTCCCTAAGTCCAGGGAATATGGCCCAAGGGGCTGCTGCTGTTTCTATTTTCCTGAAATTCCACACGATGACATCAACTGTGAGTTGCACATGAAATCTAGCAATTCTATTTACACTTTAAATTATGTATAGTGATTTATATTGCCATATTAATACTATTAATACTATACTATTAAATTACTATATTATGATAGTAATTATAATATAGTATGAATTGTTGACACTTCAAGGTCATGTTTCCGACCACCTAAGGAGTTACCAAATCATTTTCTAACTGCTTTAACACTAATAATGATGATGACTGAGGCGGGGGGCGGAGTTGCTTCCCATCGACCTGGCACTGCATTTACATTCATCCTGTGAGGAAACAACTATGATTACTTCCAGTGAAAGACGAAGCTAAAAATCTGAGCCCAAGACATTCTGACTGAAATTCACCATAATAGTATTTTTATTCTCTATCGCTGTTACCAACATCAGAGTAAGTGACTTACTAATAATAAAATAGCTACTTATCAACAGAGTGTTGCACAGCACCAGACTCCTTGCATACGGTGGTTCGAGTGCTCACGGCAGCCCTCACGTGAACTGGTATCAATGCCATTTTACAAAGGATGTTGGGGCCAGGTAAATTAAGTGACTGTCTGAGGAAGTGGCAGAAATGAAATTTAAACCAAGGCAGGTTTGCTTACAATATATACCATCTCAAGGCCACCTCCCCTTTCCTTCCAAAACAAAACAAAAACAAAAACAAAAACAAAAACAAACTCAAAAAACCAAATGTCTCCTATCTGGGTTTCAGGAGCGAGGACAGCAAAGGAGAGGAAGAAACTCCTGGTAACAAAGGGAAGGAACAAGAAGCTGAGCATCCAGGACCTAAATGACCAGCCTCTCCCTCTCTGGGAGAGCTCATTGTTTTGCAGTGCCTTGTCGCTGGATTCCTGATTGTAGCAAATTCCAGGGCTCCAGACTGCAGGCTCAGCCTCTGACTAACACTGCAGTGATTTATTTGAGGATAAATACCTCTGTCAGTGTGTCTTATGACTGAACACAACAGTCCAAGCGGGTTGGAATGCACGGAATGCCCAGGGCTGCTGGCGCTGAGGCAGCAGAGGGCTGCTGGCGTTATCGGCTCGCTCTCACCGCACAAGGTCTCCTCCAATGAGAAAACAGGAACTCTCTGAGCGGTCGTGTTCCTGCCAGAAACAGCAGCATCCTCAGAAATCACAGCTGGGGAAGCCAAGCATTTGGCATAATTATGTAACACTGATTCATGGCCCGGGAAGGGGAGAAGAGGAGGATCTTTTTACCTGGATATACAAAGCCACACCGCCTAACAATCAGGCCTACCGCGCCCTTCCCCCACGAGCTCCCACGCTCTGACAGTGCCAAACGGCCACGCAGCTGCCAGAGCAGACTCCCGGGGCAGCTGGCTGGGTGTCTCCAAATCCTGAAAACATGCGAGCGAGCATTCCACCCCCCTCTGCCGGGCATGCGCAGTAAGAAGAAAGTGCAAAGAGGGACCCACAAGGAGGCGCACAGAAGCGAGCTGTTTTCCTACTGTAAATGCGGTGACGCTACACACATTCAGTGAACTTTCGTTTCAACCCCTTTGTCTGACAAGTCAGGAAACGAAGGCCCAGAGAGTCGGAGCAACTCCTGTCGCGACCACGGACAGCGCCGGTGGCCGAGTGGAGGGCTGGTTCTCTAAACGCTCCCACGGGCTCTTCCGCCACGAGCAGTGCCTTGTTGCCAACACAGGAAGCCATCTTTTCCCACGTTAGGGGAGGTCTTACGTTTTTACAGCAAACCCACAAGGTGAGAATTAATACAACTGTTCCCCTCTTCTCCGCGGTTTCACTTTCCCTGGTCAACAGCGGTCTGGCAGCGGATGGTCCTCCTCCGGACATACCGTCAGGAAGTCACCAGCAGCTGAACGCTACCTGCCAGCGCCCAGGCCATTCGCCTCACCGCACCTCATTTTACCGTCTCACGTCATCGCAAAGGTGAGCACAGTGCGGTAGATATTCTGAGAAAGACCATATTCACATAACCTTTACTCTAATATACAGTTATAACTGTTCTATTAGCGACTGTCGTTAATCTCTCATTGTGCCTAATTTATCAATTAAACTTTCTCACAGGTATGTGTGTCGAGAAAAAAACAGGGCACGTGCAGGGTTTGGTACTATCTGCAGATCAGGCATCCATGGGGAGTCTGGGATCATAACCCCTGCAGATAAGGGGGGACCACCGTACTTTTTCTGCACTTTTTCATGTACAATTCTAGGCTCCCAAGCAAAACATTTTACACGAGCCTACGGAAGCCGGCGTAGGCGCTAACCTTTCCTTCCATTTCCCAGCCCGTAAGACATTCACCGAAGATCAATTCTCCTATCAACCATCACTGGTGCAGGCAAGACAAGGCAGTCTTCAGCCAGCCCCTCCCACCCCCACCCCAGGATGCTGGAAGAGAGAGCTACCATCCACGGGCACACACACACGTGGTCAGCAGGAAGCCAAGAAGAGGCCACCTCTCCACAAGTTACTAGAATCGTTCATCTCCCGCCTGGCGGGTAAGCGTCGCTCATCCTTCACTTCAGAGCTGGCATGAAGCTGCCGAAGAAACACGGAACACCCAGAAGCTGACGCCAGAAGACCCCCGCTTCGGAAAGAGGGAACTTACAGATGGGGGTTGAAGATGCGACTCATCTTGGAAGCATGGTCATTTTCACAGTCCAGGCCATCGTCCCCTTGCTCCATGCTGAACTTCCTCTTGCTGGGACTGATGGGCGGGGGGCCTGTGCGGTGACTGGTGAGGGGAGACGCCACAGGGAGGGTCTGCATCCTGGGTTCTCCCCGGAGAGCAGCTTCACCTATGCAAAGAGAGGGGGTAGCGTCGTCACTGAGCAGAAGAAATGCCCCCGCCGCGGCACCCCGCTTCCCCGCCCGCCCCGCGCAAAGACTCCACGTGGAAAGTTCTGGAAACGGGACAGGCTGCCTGCCATTCTCAGAACAGGGCCTGAGCGCCCGGTTAGCTGCCAAGAGCAAGACATTTTGCATAAACGTGGTTTTCGACACAGTTACTCGTTCCCCTCCCCCAGCTTTACTGAGATGTAACTGACACCCAATAGGTGAAGGTGTACAATGTGCTGGTTTGATACACGTATATGTTGCCAACCCCTCTGTCCTGTCACATCATGACCATTTTGTCAGTACCTCTTTAGGGCTGAGCTTAAGATTAAGAGTAACAAAGTAACAAGAGGGGTAAAAGTATTGATCACAAACCATCTCAAAAGTTAATTTAAAACAATAAAGGTCAGGGCGCCTGGGTGGCTTAGTCGGTTGAGCGTCCGACTTTCGCTTAGGTCATGATCTCGCGTTTGTGGGTTCGAGCCCCGCGTCGGGCTCTGTGCTGACTGCCAGCTCGGAGCCTGGAGCCTGTTTCAGTCTGTGACTCCCTCTCTCTCTGACCCTCCCCTGCTCACTCTGTCTCTCTCTCTCTCCTAGAAATAAATAAAACATTAAAAAAAAAATAAAAATAAAAATAAAACAATAAAGGTCTTTCAACTCCGTACCTGTATGAGAATGACCTAACACAGGCTGCCTTAGAACCCGACCAGAAACTCACTTTTCTTGCCTGTTACATTTTTATTACAGTGTGGGTATGTTATTTTTTTTTTAAGAATGGGGAAAATTTATGGGTTCATAATTCACATATTTGCCCCCAAAGTTGAAAGAAATAAAAACACATTGTTTAATGAAAAATAAACATTTCTTCCTCACGGCACACTGAAATGGCACATTAAGTATTTTTGGGCTATATTATCAGCACAGAGTTCTGCATGTGATTTGTCACGAGCTTAAAGCACAGGTGTGGTTCTCACACATTTTCAAAGCTAAAGACTCAAAGTAGAAATCACATTGTGATCGGACTCCAAATCCTGGTGTTTTTCATTCCTGTAATTAAAAAGGCTTCGTACCAGGCAATAACTTTACGCTTCATTATTCATTAAAATAAGCATGACCCTTTATTGTAATAAAGGTTTTGTATCTTCTAAAGTTTCTAAAGAAGAGTTAATAATGACTTTAAGAGAAAACTTCAAGTTTTCTAAGTCATATGGGGGAGGAACCTACATTTTTCACAAATAATAACCTTTTTGTTGTGCTATTTTTATTGGTCTCTAAGGCCTGACCAATTTTGTTTCCACTTGGTCACAATTTGCAAGAAATATTAGGATAAAGTCAACTTCACTTGAGACCTTGCGGTACCTAAGACAGGAAATCTTTGTTTGCCACCACTCATTTTCATATCATCGCTGAGGTGAGCACACTCTTAACAGTCGGTTGTTTCATACACGTATGACAAATATGATTTTGTTAGGGAAAGGAGGGAGGGAAAAAACCTCCTGAATGTTTACCAGGAAAAATAAAACTTTTGCCAATTGAGTCAGCAAGATATAAACTCGCAAATATACAGTGACCCCGTAATACACCTCCAGGCAGGATTTCTTTTAGGAATTTTGGCCCCAAAGCAAACTGGAACTTTCCATTTTAAAGAAACAGCTAAAAACAGCCCACAGCCTGGCCTGCCACATTCAGACACTCAGCAGGATTCTAGTTCTCCTCTACTTCCTATTTATGAATTTTTGATTGAAAAGAGCAAGCAAACAGGGGAGCCTGGGTAGCTTGGTTGGTTGAGTGTCCAACCCTTGATTTGGGCTCATCAGATCATGATCCCAAAGTCGTGAGATCGAACCCCACATCGGGCTCTGCACTAAGCGTGGAGCCTGCTTAAGATTCTCTCTCTCCCTCTTCCCCACTGCCTCTTTCCCCAACTTGTACTTGCTCTCTAAAATAAAAAGTAAAATAAAAAAATTTAAAAGCAAACAAAAAAGCCGTGCTCATATGTGTGTTGTGATAAATCAGAAAATACTCTTTCCCAACATGCCGCCCTCTCTCGGACCCTCCTCCTCCACAGAAAGGGAAGAGGGAATTTCCAGTGTAAACATCAGTAGCCCAGGTAACTTTCGGTGCAGCCCGGATGATAACGCCCGGGAACTCAGCAAGTTCAAATAGTCTCCTGAACACGGCACCGAGCCACCACGCCCTGCACCCTGTGCGTCTCCACATCCTGGGCAGAGCCGTGGGGATGAGGGGAAGCCTGACTCTGTGCAGACTCCTGGACTTTGGGAACCACGTTATCTGATGCCAGATGTGTGACAACAGCAGTTGCCGTGGAAACCTACCACCACAGCAACAAGTTCAAATCCCTCCAAAAGAAAGAGGAGTCATACACGCTAAGCCAAAAGCAAAACTCTTGGAGTAAGCACAATGCTCCCCCTCCACTCCCCAATTTCCATCCTAACAGAAGCTTGCTGGTGTTTGCTGGCCATCTACACGGAGCGCACGCACGCGCTGCTGATCTGTGGGCTGAAATCGTTGGGAGTCTGACACCGAGAAGGAAGTCCACAGGGATCCTCTGAAAACCCTGGGATTTCTAACCTGGAAGGTGAAGGAACCACAGGGGGCTCTTCCCCCCGCCCCCAGGGGCTGCGATGAAACTGTACCAAACCCCCTAGAGACAACAGGGACATGCGTGTCGTTAGTGCTAGAAGGGGCCTTGCACACTCAGAGTCCCTCACCGGACAGAGAAAACCGTGTGCCCAGACCCGCGGGGACCTACCCAGGGCTAACGGGTTTGGTGTGAACAAGAAGCGATGCCCTCTGCCTATCGGAATGACGTCCCCTTGTAAACGCTGTGCAAGGCCCACGTGTGGCTCAGAGTGAAGGAGCGGAGGGGAGAAGGGAAGGGGCCCCCAGGGGTGCAGACACAGGTCTGGTCAGGGCACAACTTCGGTCGTCTCTGGGCCTCCGCCCAAGGACCCCAGTCCATGTCCTTGTATTCTGAAGTAGTATGTGCTGCTACCATGGGGTAAGTGGCAAAGGAAGGTTCAAATGATTTCAGTAACTTCGAGGAGAACACACAGCCTGAGAGTTAAGACACTGGCTGGACACGGTCACTTTATTTGGGACCAGGAAGTAAGGGCACACGCTTCCCTCTAAGCCCTGCCTACGAGGGGAGGGGATGGCCCCGCTACCACCCGACACCCCTGCAGCCCTCAGAGCTGGGGACCCGGCCCAGCCCTGGTGCACAGCCCTCCATCAATCCAGCACCAACCAGCCAACAGTTACCAAGCAATTACTCCTTGTTTCGCACCGAACCGAGGCAGCAAAAGGCAAAGCATGAGTCTCAGGTGCCGTATGTGTAAAAAACTAAAATGTGAACCCAAGGTCAGATGAACTTGGAAGCCACGAGATGAAACCAATTCTCACAGAAGTTTCTTCACCGCAGGCCTTCTTGTCCTCGAAAGCACCTGTCTGTCTCCAAGCCAGAAACACGGCTGTGCTGATTTCAGCTCCTCCCCCCCGCCCCCACCATATTGCTACACATTTCTGTAAACGCAGTCTTCCACAGCTGCATTCTGGGGAGGTCAACCCACTGTGACCCCAAACAGCCGGGGACCTACCAGTCGCTGGTGAGATGCCCTCCAGGCTGCCTCTGCATTCATAACCAGCAAGTGCTCCCACGGCCTTCCAGACTTTGCTCCTGGTGTCCCCCCACCTCCCCCCACTTTGTAAGCTGTGGAAACGTCAACCCTAGAGGTTAAACCAGACTGGACACCACAGCAGAGAGAGCTCACTCTCTAACCCCCAGGGCCTTTACTCCGCTTCTTCCACCGGCCTTCCAAAGGCCACTTAAAATGCCTCCTCCTTCAGGCTGTCTTCCTTGACTCCTCAATCTAAATAAGCGATCTCTGACTCTTAAATACTGAGAACAAACTGAGGGTTGATGGGGGGAGGGGGGGAGACGGGCATGGAGGAGGGCACTTGTTGGGATGAGCATTGGGTGTTAAATGGAAACCAACCTGACATTAAACTATATTTTAAAAAATTACAGTATATAGAAAAAATTTTTTAAAAAGCACTCCCTCTTCTTGGGTTGAGCATTAAGCCCTTGATTTCAGCTCAGGTCATGATCTCAGGGTTGTGGGATCGAGCCTCGGGTCAGGTTCCATGTTGAGAATAGAGTTTGCTTAAGATTCTCTTCCTCCCTCTCCCTCCCCCGCCCCCCGCCTTCCCTCTGCCTGGCTCTCAAGTACATGAGTGCGTGCGCGCACACACACACACACACACACACGCTTTTCTCTCTTTCAGATAAAAATAAAGTCATTTCTTCTAAATTCCCATAGAAATTGATCCCTATGATACTTCCCTTCTGACCCTGTTTTTGTGCTCTTTGAAGCAAGGGACATTTAATTCACTTAATTCATTTTATACACTCAAGAATGCAGAGCACAATACCTTCCACATAGTAAATGGATGGCAAACACTGACTGAATAAATGAGGCAGGGCAATGGGGTGCCCAGGTGAGAGAGTTCTAGGATATGCTACAGATCAAAGATGTCACAGATTAAGGAATTTTAAAAGTTCTAGTTAAGAATATATTCATATTAAAAAACTCTCAGAACTCAAAAAAAAAAAATAATTTAAAAATAGGTAAAGAAGGGCACCTGGGTGGCTCAGCTGGTTAAGCATTTGACTTCAGCTCCGATCGTGATCTCGTGGTTTGCGGGTTGGGGCCCCATGTTGGGCTCTGTGCTGACAACTCAGAACCTGGAACCTGATTCAGATTCTGTGTTTCCTGCTCTCATTGGCCCCTCCCCTGCTCATGCTTTACCTCTGTCTCAAAATTAAATAAACAATTTAAAAAATGTAAAAAATAAGAAAAGATGTAAATAGACATTTCTCAAAGAAAGATATGCAAACAGCCAACACGCACAAAGAAAGATGTCTAACATCATGAGCCATCACAAATAAAACACAAATAAAAACCACAATGAGGTACCACTAGACACATGCTAGGAGAGCTAATCAAAAGACAGAAAATAACAAGTGTTGACAAGGATGTGGGGAACTTGGGACCTTTGTGCACTGCTGGTATGAACGTAAAATGGTGCAGCTGCTGTGGAAAACAATTTTGGGCAGTTCCTCAAATGGTTAAACATCGAGTTATCATATGTTTACTCAGCAATTCTGCTCTGAGGCATATAACCAGGAGAAATTACAACGTATATTCATACAATCACTTATACATGAATGTTCACAGCAGCATTATTCATAATAGGCAAGACTCCAAGTATCCACCAACTGACAGATGGGTACAGAAAACAGGGGTCTATCCATGAGATGGAACATTATTCAGCCACAAAAAGCAATGAAGTACTGATTCATGCTATGACACAGATAACCTAGAAAACAGTATGCTCAGTGAAGGCAGCCAAGCATAAAGGGCTGATACTGTCTGATCCCATTTATATGAAATGTCCAGAATAGGCGAATGTACAGAGACAAAAAACAGATTAGTGATTGCTGGGGGCTGGGAGGAAGAGGAATGGGAAGTGACTGCCAGGGACTGCAGGGTTTCTTTTGGGGGTGATAAAAATGTTCTAACATGGATGGGGGCACCTGGGTGGCTCAATTGGTTAAACATCTGACTTCAGCTCAGGTTATGATCTCATGGTTCGTGGGTTCAAGCCCTGCATCGGGCTCTGTGCTGACAGCTCGGAGCCTAGAGCCTGTTTCAGATTCTGTGTCTCCCCCTCTCTCTCCCCCTCCCCTGCATATTCTCTCTCTCCCCTCAAAAATAAACAAACATTAAAAAAATGTTCTAAAATGGATTGTGGTCAAGGCTGCACAACTCTCTGAATATACCTAAAACCTCTGGACTGTATATATTAAATGGGTGAATTATAAAGCTATGTGAGTATCTAAGTAAAGCTGTTACCTCAGCCTAAAAAATAAAAATATATTTGTAAGTAGATGATAAAAGACTCCAGTATCATTAGTTCCTTTCCTACCTCAAGTTTCTCACACTGAACTATTAAATGAGAACAAGCATCCATTAATTTTCCCTGTAGTGAAAATAAACCTTGTGTAATTACAGCTATAGCTCTCTACAATGGGGAAGTTGGGTAATCTTTTAAAAATACTATTAAGCAAAAGCAGGTTAGATAGGCACTCCGCTTCATCAGGGTTCTATGAAGGTCCAGCTCAGCTTGTAACCAGACTGCGTATGAGCGCCCTTGCATGCCAGGGCTGTGTGAAGCGCTGTCAGAAGAGCAAATGATGGGAGGCCTGGGTGGCTCAGTCGGTTAAGCGTCCGACTTCAACTCAGGCCATGATCCCACGGTTCGTGGGTTTGAGCCCCACGTTGGGCTCTGTGCTGACAGCTCAGAGCCTGGAGCCTGTTTCGGATTCTGGATTCTGTGTCTCCCTCTCTCTCTCTCTGACCCTCCTCTGCTCATACTGTATCTCTCTCTCTCTGAAATAAATAAATAAACGTTTTAAAAAATCTTTTTAAAAGAAAAGCAAATGACATAACAGACCCTGACCACAAGCAGGGGAGGAAAGAATACACAACAAAAGGAACTTAATCTGAGGTGTAAAAGGCTCTTTGCACTTGAATTAATATATATTCTAAATTTCACAATGGTTAAATTTTTCAATGGTAATTGGAAAAGGAGACAAGATTACCTTTTTCGGAAATAAACAGGAGAAAGGAGGTCGAGAAACCTAATGTTTTAAGTTTCTCAAGACAGTCTCACTACAATCGTCAACTTAGAAAAAAATTCTGATTGTAACAAAGCAAGTTCAGTTTTTAAAATGCATTTGGCATTTTTCTCTAGGGATGGGTTACTCAGAAAATGCCCAACACACACACAAAGATTACATGACTGCTGTTCTCAGTCTTGGTGGTGGTTCTCACATAGGGATCAAAAATACTCCTTAAATAGGTCTTCCAACTGAAGATGAGCAAAGATTTTTGGCCTAAGATTTCACAACAATCAGCACTTATTAATTTCAATGGGAAAAAAAAGTTGAACAAGAAGATAAAATCGCTTAGCTTTATGATGTGTCATATAATGATTCTGGTGAAATATTAGAAGAAAATTCTGCTTTCTAGTCAGAATAAAGTGGGGGGAAAGCAAAGCAAAGGGACAAGGCCCAGGGACATGTGGCCTAATTTCAGAATCCTGCACAGATTCTAATACTCCTTATTACCCACATTTTAATATAGCCGAGCTTAAAGTTTATCTTATGTTTGACTGGCCTATTTTCATAAGCGAGATAGTTTCTTTCTTAGTGGTGAAACCATGAACTACCGGTTGGTCTTAGACTGGATGCAGAATGGACCAAACTGGGGGGGCCTTCAAAACAGCACTGGTCTCATTAGCCTGTTTCTTCATTTGTAAAGTTAAGTGGTTGGATTATACCACCTTAATGGCCTAATTTTTTTGCTCTAAATGTCTCCTCCATCCAACGTCATGCCCATGTTCCAAAGTGAAGTCATGCTTTAGCTGCCGATGAAGAAATATTCAACTTTGACAGGACATGCCTTACACAGCAGGAGAAAAAAGTGACTCCACCCTGTATTCTTAACTAATGTACCTCGTCCTTAAAGGGGATGTGATTAAAAATCAAGGACACTTTTTTTTTAACGTTGCATTTATTTCTGAGAGACAGATAGAGTGAGCAGGGGAGGGACAGAGAGAGAGGGAGACACAGAATCTGAAGCAGCTCCAGGCTCTGAGCTGTCAGCACAGAGGCTGACGCAGGGCTTGAACCCATGAACCGTGAGATCATGACCTGAGCCGAAGTCGGACGCTCAACCGACTGAGCCCCCCCAGGCACCCCGAAAATCAAGGACACTTCTAATTCTCAGTGTCCCAGCTTCACTCACGTGTTCACACACCCTAAGAACACTGTCACTAGCACACCAAAAGTGGAAGTAAAAATAATCTAGTCCACAAAATGCAGACTCAACTTTCATACAATGGAATGGTGAAGGCCAAGGCCTTCAGCATGGAGGTAAGGCAACTAATTTGGTTCAGAGACCGTAAGGGGCTCCAGGGAAAAGCGGAGGCAGGTGTAGAACCTGGGTCCCTCGGCGCCCAGTCACCGCACCACTTCACCAATTCAGTGGGCCAAGCACCACACAAGCATTTCTGACTGTGCTCAAGACTGTGGCATGCCTCACCAGGAATTCATCAAAATCACAGTACTGATGGTCACTTTGTGGAGATCAGTCCAACAGCACCCGGCTGAAATGACAGTGTCCTGTGATTACAGAGAAGCGGAAGGTACAAGTGTACTAAAATAAGTTATCTTGTCCTTACCCTTAAAAAGGGCAGATTTTCAAAGCACCGGGGTGGCTCAGGTCATGATCTCATGATCTGTGAGTTTGAGCCCCACATCGGGCTCTGTGCTGACAGCCTGAGGCCTGGTGCCTGCTTCAGATTCGGGGTCTTCCTCTCTCTGTGCCTCCCCTGCTCACATTCTGTCTGTCTCTCTCTCAAAAATAAACATTTAATAAATCTTTAGAAAAGAGAGGGCAGATTTTTCACAAAAATCTTTATTGCCTTCCATACTCAAAACCTTTCTTGCACAAGTTAAATTGCCGCTATGTTTAAGACTGTAGGCTCTACCCCCCTCCCTATCCCTTTCATCATGACTGAACCTAAATCAAAGAAGGAAAACCGCAGCTTGGTTCCCACCCCCCACCAAAAGCCTACGTGGAGGCGTCTCCTGTCTGACCACAGCCCAGGGCGAGCAGACTGACATCACCCTCCTGGCCAGAGACACCCGGATAAAACAACTGCTCTCCCCTCACGCCCAGGAGGACCAAGCAGGGCAGTGGCCGCGGCAGATTCATTTTTTCTCTCAAATAATGCTTCTTTGTCTCGGGGACCGGCAGCTGGAGAGAAGATGGGGAAGTCGACCTCTTTCAGGCCGTGGCTCTCCCGTCCGGGTTCCCTTTTTTCCCCTGTTTAAAGGAGGGCAGTTAGGCAACTTGACGAGACCCCGGGCGAGCCAGAAGAGATAAAAGCCGTGACGTAGTGTCTGCAGGCGGCGAGGAGGCCAGGCCGGCGCTGATGCTACATGGCCGTGACCGCGCCCCCGCCCCCGCCCACCACCCCTCTCTGCGGCCCAGAGCCGCAGCTGGAGGCCTGCAGAGGCCGATCCCGCATCTGGAGGCCAAACCTCAGCCTGAGTTTCCTCCTGTGCAGCCAGCCTGGACCCCCAACTGAGCATCATCTGAGCGGCTCTGGGCTTTTCTTTAGAGCAACAAGGAGACTGTGGAGGAAAAATGAAGAAAAGAAAAAAAAAAAAACCCTTACAGTATATAGTATATTGCTGACTGCTAATAACATAATTAAGGATTAAAATGTGGCATTGCAACATACGCCTTCGTAATCAGAATTTCAAATAATCCTGTAAATGTTACACTTCCTCAGAGGCTTCCTGTATCTTATGTCAGTACAGTTTATTTTTAAATACTGTGGGGTTTTTTTAATGTTTTATTTATTTCGGAGAGAGAGAGAGTGTGTGTGAGCAGGGGAAGGTCAGAGAGAGAGGGAGAGCTCCAGGCTCTGAGCTGTCAGCACAGAGCCCAACGCGGGGCTCAAACCCACCAACCGTGAGATCATGACCTGAGCTGAAGTCAGGTGCTTAACCGACTGAGCCACCCAGACGCCCCAGTATGGTTTATTTTTAAATGCTTTAAAAATAGGAGTATTCCGGTTTTTCCTTACTGTGGCCCTCTAAGGGAAGAAGGTAAGAACAGATCCCTAACTGCAGCGAAGGGGACTCATGTTTCAAGAATTAAGCAAACTGCTTAGGTCTCAGAGCTGATCCACAGAAGGGCTGGAGGGAGAAGCCAGAGTCCCCCCATTGTCATATTCTCTTCAGCTGTGCGGGATGCTTACAGGTTAAGAGAAAGAAGCGGGAAGAAGACAGGTGAAGGGGAGAGTCCCTGCAGAGCTGGTGGGGGTTCACCCAGACGGCAACCCAGCAAGCCTGCCTGGGGCCTGCTCCGCGACTCAGGGTGGAGGATGCCCACGACCCTAAATGGTTTGGTTGTTTTATTACTTTATCTTACTTTACTGTGTTGTATTGTATTTTAGAGAGAGAGAGAGAGAGAGGCAGGCATGAGTTGGGGTAAGGAACAGAAGGAGGGGGTAGGAGAGGGAGAGGGGCCAGAGGGAGAAAGAAAATCTTAAGCAGGTCCCGTGCTCAGCGAGGAGCCTGACCCAGCGCTCAATCCCTCGACCCTGGGATCATGACCTGAGCCAAAACCGAGAGTGCGACACTCAACGGACTGAGTCACCCAAGCACCCTCCAATCCTTAAGGGTTTTAAACGTCTGTAATTCCATAGGGATTAAAGCAGAAAGGGTATTAAAAAAAACCCAGAGGAATAGTAGAATGTCTGGAATTCTCAACCTCCATTCTGAATAGACAATAAAATGTTTAGGAAAAGTTAATCTAAATATCAAAAAGTACAAACTAACTGAAGATATTTCAAAGTCAATTAAAAATGACTATATTCACACCCATATGTTGCTATTCATTTAACAAGTTTTATACTACCACTTAAAATAATTTTGTTGTGTTTGGTGTTAAAAAAAATATCCTGCAATCTCATTTACTACACTGATTTCAATTTACAAGCTAACTGTACCTTCTTCATGGATCGTGCAAAACTGTAACCTCCACGAAATTATCACAAAGTTAAGAGAACCGAAATTAACATCTTATTGTATGTATCACTTCAGCTCAAAGAAGAACTCAGGTATCTAACAATGATACCATTACGGAAGATGAGCAGATCTGGGTTCCAAGCTGGGTTTTGGCTTTGTAAATCGTAACTGGGACTCAAAATGTTCAAACAATTGTCCACGTCCTTGGTTCCTGAGCCAGACCAATGGCCACACCAGCTTCTATTCTTGGTCCTCCGATCCTCACCTATGGCTCTGACAGAGCTACACGGAGTTCAGAGTCAGTCAGGAAGCTGAGTTTCAGGGTGTGAGCCCTGCCTTCCTCTACCAATGAGGTGGGCCCAGAAGGGCTGTGTCTGCCTGGATATTAGAACATCGATACAATGTGTCCCGTGTCCTCACAAATCCCTGAGGTCCAACCATGATCCCACAGAGATGGCTCAAAAGCCTGTTAGTGCCAGGTGTACAGAACCCTCCTAAATGAAAAAGGCCCTGTTTTCAAAAGCAGAAACTCTTCACTGTATTTACCAGAAAATCTACTTTGGTGACATGTTACTGTTAACGAGGAGAATTATGGAAGTAAATTTTACTGGTGGTATTAGGATCAGGCCCAATTTCCTCCTTGGTAGAGCTCATGCATGCTTATTAGAAGGAATCACTGAGCAAACTAAAGCAAAAAAGGCTTGTTCTAACCTCTTCAACAGCTGGGCTGCCTCTTGAGGGACTTGCATTAAAATAGAGAAATTAACACTATGGGAAAATGGTAAGTGTAAGTGGGTGTCGTGAATAAAAGCACCCAAAGAAACTCTCTCATTAAGCCCTTCAGAGTGCAACAGGTTAAGCATTGAATGTAAATGCTGGTATCTGCATTTTCAAAACATTCTTTACTTGAAGGGAATTCTCAAGGGTTTGATGGGGGTGGAGGCCCTGGAAGGGTTATCGTCACTGACCACTGAAGGAAGGAAACCCCCCCCCCCAAAAAAAAAGAGAGAGAGAGGCAATTTGAGAGGGAAAGGTGAGACTAGAAAATTAAATGTTGCTTCCTCTGATTCCCCACCATCTCTGGAATGGACTCCTCACAGTCTGCCCTCAGAAACAAGAGTTTACTCATGCCCAGCTCTCTTCACAACACCATGAACGGGGCCAGGGGTATCTGGCATCTCCCCATACCCAGGACCACCTTAGCCACGTGCAGAGAAACTCAACAGAAGTGGGCTTTGGAATCAAAAAAAGGTATGATCTCAGCAAAGTCTGTTCACCTCTGACTCCCCATTTCTGTTGTGAGAATCACTGAAAACTTGATAGAAAGTTCCCAGTCCAGAAGAGGCCATGTATTATATACTATAGGTTTATTTTCATCAGTTGACATTCCCATTTAAAGGAGGAGACGGTGGAGGAAAAGGAGACTTGTCCAAACGTCACTCTCACTGTTTATGAGAGTTCCTCTCCTATCATGAAGTTAGCACAGTTGCCGCTAACTAGCCAAGAAGGTCAGGAGACACTGCGGCAGAGCACGGGAGCATCCCCGTCTGCTCCAGCGGGAGCCAGCAGGTCATCCCGGGGCAGCTACCCGACCTCCTGTGACCGTTTCCACACACGTGAAAATGCCCATATGAACCTCCACATAGGCCCTGAGCTATTTCCAAGATTAAACAAGAAACCTGGCACGGTGCCTAGCACATAGTCGGTGCTCAGTAAAATAGCAGCTCTTCCTTCCCGGGCACACTTTCAACTCAATGGGCTTGCTTCCGTGCACCTTTCTCCCCACTAGGCTGCACTCAGAATTCCTCTGGGCCGATTCATATTCATCTCCACTTTCGAAACCCAACCCACAGAAACCCTGACCTCCAGCCCCAGGACTCCCTTCTGACACCGTCTGGTAGGACCGACCGACTCGGTGGTCCTGGATGACATCCTAGAACTGCCTGCATCCAACTCAAAAGCTACAGACTGTATTTTAAGTTTATTTATTTATTTTTGAGAGAGAGAGAGACAGACAGACAGACGGGGAGAGACTATCCCAAGCAGGTTCCGCACTGTCAGCGCAGAGCCCAACTCGGACTCAGTCCCAACCACCGTGAGATTATGACCCGAGCTGAAATCCAGAGTTGGATGCCTAACTGACTAACTGGGCACCACCCAGGTGCCCCCCAAAAGCTACAGATTTTTGAGCATTACCATCATGTTTGCTAAGGTCTCTAAAGATACACAGGCAATCTTGTTCTCTGCAATGTACCCTAGTCCAGACCCTGAGGAGTGAGGCGAAAATCTACAAACTCCTTACACGAACTGGCATATGGACTACTGAAGGTCACAGACGGGCCTATCTATCCCAAACATGAAATCTCATCAGCTCCAAACTCCAACAGGCCTTCTGAAGCAGGCAGGTAGGCGGAGGTGACAAGTATCTCAGAAAGGCATTCTGCTATCCCACAGAGATGCATTAACTCACTGTGTTCCTTCTCACGAAGCATGCTGGCTTCAGAAGCCACTGAGTGGACTTTCCAAGGATTCAGATAGGACACAAAGTTCAAATACCGAGTGCTGACACACAGTGCTGCAAGAGTGACAGCGATATGAACAGCTCAGGCCTGGACATAATTCAAGTGGCTAATAACCGTGAAGACTGTCATCAAATGAGCCACTTAAGGTAACACCTTGTAAACTTTATCAGTGAAAGAGTTAAGCACGTGAGAAATTTTTTTCCACCTTTTTATTTAAAAAAAAAAAAAAAGTTAAGCTACTGAAAGCTGAATGAACAATGAATATCCCACTCCCTACACCTAGATTCACCCAACGAAAGCATCTCGTCAGGGTTTTACCTATACTCACTTTTTTTTTTTTTTTTAGCTATAACTGCTATAATCCTTTGAAGTAACTTTTAGGGGACGTCTGGTGGGCGGGGGGGGGGGTGGTGGTTCAGTCAGTTAAGCATCCGACTCTTGATTTCAGCTGACATCATGATCTCACGGTTTGTGAGTTGGAGCCTCACATCTGGCTCTGCGCTGACAGTGCAGAGCCTGCATGGGATTCTCTCTCTCTCTTCTCTCTCTGCCCTTCCCATGTTCTCTCTTTCTCTCCGTCAAGATAAATTAACTTAAAAATAATAATAATGATCATCGAGGATCACAAAGAGCTTTAGATTATATAGACTTATACCTATCAATAATTACCATATTAGGAATTAGAATGAAGAAAGTGTTCAAATATTAATGTGAAGATAAAAATAAATTTAGTACATCAAAAAAGGAAGCAATAGCTGTGGGCATTCTGTAGAAGGAAGGCATTAATTCTAGCTCTAATAGTCAAGACTAGGATTTGAGACAAAGGTAAGATTTGGACACTTGAAATAATGGGTACGGGCTTCCCAGGAGGGGACAGCTGAGTGAACGGAGAGGACAAGGATGAGGTGTCATGTGTGGGCACGTGTACACAAGGTCAATCTAACTGGTACGAAGGGCTCATTCCTGCTAGTGGTAAAGAGTTAAAGCTAAATAGACACATGGGTCAGATAACACAGATCAAGCAACTGAGAGGGAGCCACGTATGCGCTGACGCGGCAAAGGCAAACTTTCAGACCCTGTGCCGAGGACTTCTGATGGGCACACCTGAGCGGGGGAAAAGACAGTGATGCAGGTGTAAGAGACGGGGGTCAACACCGTTCACATCTATGAGGGTAGTGAAGAGGCAAGTCCAAGAGACGCTTTAAGGAAAGACCTTTACGAACTGCGAAACCACGCAAACAGGCAACGCTGAACACTCTACTCTGTTTTCTACCTTATCGAGATCTAAGAGTTGAAGATGGAGTTGGCAGTGTAACTCTACGTTTTAGGTTCTCCAGCGTGATCTGACAAAGGCTAATTAGCTTTCTACATCCACATTTTTGTTAGGACATTTTTAATATTCTAATGAAATTATTTTTATTGCTGGAGAAAAAATTCAGCATGCTATTAACTCATTTTCTTTAAATAATCCAGACGTCTATGGTTTTCATTGCAGGAGGTATGCTAAAATTTTCCAACTGTCTGCAAATAATCAAAATTCATCTCACAGGTACTTCCTGCGTAACGTCGGAGTTGTGAAGAAGAAATGTCAAATATCTCAATAATACATACTTAATTTTTTTTTATAGTTTATGGTCAAGTTGATTTCCACATAACACCCAGTGCTCATCCCCACAAGTGCCCTCCTCCATACCCGTCATCCCCCTTCCCCTCCCCCCCACCCCTTCAGCCCTCAGTTTGTTCTCAGCATTCAAGAGTCTCTCACGGTTTGCCTCCCTCCCTCTCCCCAACTATTTTTCTCCTTCTCCTCCCCGATGGTCCTCCGCTAAGTTCCTCCTAAACCCACCTATATGTGCAAACATATGGTAGCTGTCCTTCTCTGCCTGACTTATTTTGCTCAGCATAACACCCTCAAGGTCCATCCATGTTGCTACACATGGCCAGATTTCATTGTTTCTCATTGCCATGTAGTATTCCATGGTATAGATAAACCACATCTTCTTGATCCATTCGTCCGATGATGGACACTTAGTCTCTTTCCATGTTTTAGCTATTGTGGAGAGTGCTGCTATGAACATTGGGGTACATGTGCTCCTATGCATCAGCATTTCTGCATCCCTTGGGTAAATTCCTAGCAGTGCTATTGCTGGGTCATAGGGGAGTTCTATTGTTAATTTAAAAAGAAAAATTCTTAACAGTGATTTAAAACAGGCTCAAATAATGGAAACCAATTTGACAATAAATTATATTTAAAAAAAAAAAAAGGACCAAAACCACAAAGAATAAAAAAATTAAAAAAATAAAACAGACTCAAATGAAATCCACCCTATGTTGTAATAAGCCAATTCTAAACAATTATAACATCCTTCATTAAATTAGTGTTGAGCTAAATATGCAGTTACGTTAGGTTTTTTTCATAGCATGCAGTATATTTTGGAGTCCTTTTATGGAAACATTTTATTCAATAACTATAGTTTACATGAGCTATGACTGAAAGATGTTTGCATTCCCCAATCAAAAACTAAAATACTACTGTACTTGAAGTCTAAGAGAATACTAACTAGTTTCAGAGAATATTAAACCATTTATTGCGTATTTCTTGGAGAGGCAAAGAATTAATTTCATCTATGGATGAGAGTATTTAATACCAAAATATGTTTTTGCTTCACATTAAAAACGGTGGTATAGCAACGGCGTACAGGATAACCAAAGAATATGTGAATCTGACAGTACCTTTGTGAAGGGACTATTGCACATTTGTTCCCTAGGTTTTAACATTAAAGTTAATGTTAAATCTTAATGGAAATCTTAAGATCCTTATGCAAAAAGTATATTAAATCAAGAAGAGCTTTATGTTTTAATTTTTTTTTAAATTTTAGAGACAGCATGTGAGCAGGGGAGAGGGGGACAAAGGGAAAGAGAATTTTTTGAAACAATTACTTTTTTTGTCCTCCTCAATTTTTTTAAAGCTTATTTGTATTTATTTTGAGAGAGAGCATGAGTGGGGAAGAGGCAGAGAAAAAGGCAGAGAGACAGAACCCCAAGCAGGCTCCTCATTGTCAGCACAGAGCCCGACATGGGACTCGAACCCACAAACCATGAGATCATGACCTGAGCACCAATCAAGAGTTGGACACTCATGGGGCGCCTGAGTGGCTCAGCCGGTTAAGCATCCGACTTCGGCTCAGGTCATAATCTCACGGTTCCTGGGTTTGAGCCCCATGTCAGGCTCTGTGTTAACAGCTCAGCCTGGGGCCTGCTTCGCACTCTGTATCTCCCTCTCTCTCCGACCCTCCCCTGCTCACGCTGTATCTCTCTTTCAAAAAAAAAAAAAAAAGAGTTGGACACTCGGCCGACCGAGCCACCAAGGCACCCCAAGCGCTTTTTGTATCCTTATCAAGTATCAAGAAAAGACACCGTTAAATTAAAAAAAAAAAAAAAACTTATTAACAGCTGATCTGAAAACATACTTCACTCGCATGCAGAATCTGACGTGTTTCTCCAACACGATGATCCCCATGATGCCGAGTTTTACAGGCAAGTCTGAAGATGAAGGGGCTTCCCCAAATTCAACAATTTAAAATATGAGGGGAGGGGATGCTACTTACATTTCATTTCTCCTTCTCTCTATCCTGTCTACCCCCCCACCCCCCGTCTTTCTTTTCAAGTTTACATTAGCCAGCGAGCCAATTTTATCAATGAAAGGCCAGGAAGGCCGGACTCCTCTGGTATATTTACCTAAGATACGAAGGTCAAACAGCCACTGGGCTCATAAAGCTGTGGCCGGTTCAGGGCCTACTTCAGGTCTCTCCTTACCTCCAAGTGACTCATTAGGAAGCAAAAGAAAGAGGAAAACTGAGCTGATCAAAGGCCGGGCTGTCATTAGGTGAAAACGAGGGAAGATGAAAGGCTTGCCCTCCACTTCAGAGGTGCCGCAGAGCCTGGGGGACGACAGCCAGAGTCCCCGGCCCCCGCACGGGGCTGCGCGGGACACAAGCCCGAGGACAAACATAAACTCCCACGGTTTCCTCCCGAATGCAGAGGGGTGGGTTCCCCCAAACCTAACGCGGCCAGCCTCCCTGCAAAAACGAAAATGACAGAAGTTGATGGGGCCTCAGGAGCGCCGCAGAAGGGGACGTCCCTGAAAGAGCGAGCATTTACACTGAAGCGCTTCCTCCCCGCGTGTTCCCGTGTGTGAGGAGACAGGCCTTCAGGCCGAGAGCCCGCCCGTTTCCCCGCTGCTTCAACGCAGGCCGCTCGGTGTGCTGATGCCGAAGGCCACCCCACAGAAGGCCACCCCACACCCGCCCGAGTCTCCTGCGGGGGAGCAGAGCCGGGGGGGGGGGCGGGGGACAGGAGAGTCCGGCGGAGTCCGGACGTCACTACAGTTCCCTCATCCTATCCCGCCCCTTCCCCAGACCCCAACTTCGCCCCCATTCACAGCATTTCCACAGAAAGAGACTCCTCCAGGCAGGAAAGATTTTACAATAGGAGGGGGGCCCTAAGTCATCTAGGCTCATCTCCATCCCCAGACTCCCTCCCTGGACTGACTATCAAATGGGGTAAGTGTGTACTCACCACCCCACCTCCTTGAACACACGGAACAACTTTATCTGTATAGTTCTGACCACACTGGAGACGCTCGCCGCATCTGCAAGGCTTTGCCGCCCTCTATTTTATCGTTAGTAACGGAAGTGCATGTCTGTGCAGAGGAAGCACACACAAGAGAGCCACCTACTCCGCCCCAAGTTAATAATCAGGAAGATAGGTAACACTTAGGAACATTTACTCGGTGTTGTGAAAGCGTCTACACACAAGTCTGTTTCATCCTAATTGCCTACGAAGCAGGAATTCTTACAAAGTCTGGTTTTACACAGGAGGCACCAAAAAGGTGGCTTAGCAAGCTGCCCAAGGTCACATGCCACTCAGAGACATTTAACGGAGCAGATGGTACCCCAGCTGGGTCTTTAAGGATGAGCAAGGGTTTGCCAGGGGAAAAAAAATCCTGCAGACCAAACAAGCACTCCGTGAAGGGCGGCGGGAAAAAGCACGGCACCACCGAGCCACTCGAAGATACAGGGCAAAGCGGAAGCGCGTAAAGAGACCAAGCAGGGAGAGGCAGCCCATGAACAGTAACGCTGGGGGACACGCGGGGCTCGGCTACCCAAAGGCTGTAGCGCCTAGAAGTCCCCCTCAAATAAATACTCATTCCAAGTAAAAGTGTGCTTGCTATGCAGACAAGTTCAAGACAAGGCCCATGAGCCCTGCTTCCTTCCACTTCCAACCAGGCTGCTGCCACTGGAGTTCTCCTGCACGGAAATTCCGCAGTAGCCTTCTCTACCCGGCCAGGCTCAAGCAAGTTCGGACTTTATTTTGCAGGCAATGGGGAGCAGCCAACGATGGCATTCAACCTGGAGAGCAACGTACCCACATACATACGTGGCCATCTGCACGTGTGCCCTTGCTGACTGGCTTCACCTAGAATTCCATCCCCATCTTCTGCTCATCCTCGGCCCCCGGCCCCAAACACTCCCACCCACAATTTATTTTCTAAAGATGATCTTAATTTACAACATGCATGATGCTGACTTGTTTCTTATACAATAAACTAGTACTGTTTATAAAGAAAACCCGCTACTAGACGGTCAACTCCTTGAAAAGACCACTGGACACAAAGCCTGCTGCTCAAATATTCAGTGGATGACCTACACGTGCCATTAGTAAGGTTCTTCATCAAACTGGTGATACCCGGCAAAATGTTTTCACGTGAGCAAATCACACACCGAGAACCTCGCGAATAAACGAATGAATGGAATATCAATACAAACGATATCCTCCCCTTCAAGCCTCCAAATTGTTATCAAAGTTCGTTAAGATGTAATTCATATACTGAGACTACAAACTCACCCCTTTAAAGTGTCCAATTCAGTGTGCTGTAGTATATGCCTGGGGTCATGCCACAGTCACCACAATCCTTTTTATTTGTAAGTAACCTACACCCAACATAGAACTAGAACTTACAACCTTGAGATCGAATCGTGTGCTCTGCCAACTGGGCCAGTCAGACGCTCAACAATCACTACAACCTCATGTTAGAACAGTTCTTCCCCAAAACAGGACACCATACACCTCAGCAGTCAGTACCCACACTGCACCCCCTCTCCAGCCATTGGCAACCACTACCCTATTTTCTATCTCTATAGATTTATCTCTTCTGGATGCTTCATACAAATAGAATCATATTGTAGTCTTTTGTGTGTGGCTTCCTTCACTTAGCATAGTGTTTTCAAGGCACATGCTCGTGGTTATAGGTATCAGTGCTGTGTTACTTTCTAATAAGTAAGATTCCACTGTACGGGACATAACCCAAGTTACTGACCCCTTCATCGGCCGGTGGATAGTCATACCAATCATACTGTTAGGCTCCCATGAATAATGCTGCTATGGATGTCAGTGAACAAACTTTTGTGAGGCCACATTTTCAATTCCCTTGGGTGCATGCCTGGGAACGGAATTGCTGGGTTATGGTAACCCCAAATTTAACATTCCGAGGAACGACCAAACTGTTTCCCTAGTGGCTGAGCCTAAAATGTACAATCCCACCAGCAACATATGAGGGTTCCAAGCTCTCCACACCCTCCTCAGCACTTGTTAGCGTCTTTTTTTATTTTTTAATTTTAGCCATCTTAGTGGGTGCGAAGTTGAAGTTTCAGTCTGCATTTTCCTAGTGACTAATGATGTTGAGCCTCTTTTCATGTGCTCATTGACCGTGTATACCTTCCTTGGAGAAATGTCTATTCAAATCCTCCAATTAAAAAAAATTTTTTTTTAAGGTTTATTTTGGGAGAGCGAGAGACACAGAGCATAAGCGAGGGAAGGGCACAGAGAGGGAGACACAGAATCCAAAGCAGGCTCCAGGCTCTGAGCTGTCGGCACAGGGCCCGATGCAGGGGCCTGAACCCACAAACTTCAAGATCATGACCTGAGCTGAAGTCAGACCAACAGACTAAGCCACCCAGGTGCCCCTGTCCAATTTTAAATTGGGTTATTGTCCATGTATTCCTGAGGTGTAAGAGTTCTTTATATGTTCTGGACAAGCCCCTTACCATATAGATGATTTGTATAAATGTTCTTCCATTCTGTGGATCGTGTTTTCATTCAAATCTATTATTACCGTTATCCACGGCCAACAAGACCCTCACACAAAACCTAACCCTTATCTCTTAACAGGCACGGGAATGTTCTAACAAATGCTCTTCTAAGAGCCATTATTCTTCCCAGCCTGTTTCCTGACAACCCAGCCTGTGTGGACCAAGGGTCCGGGTCCCGGCCACGGCTAAATGCCCCTCATATCCACCTGGGCAGCAAACTCCAGGAAAATAAACATCAGGCAGGGACGTTCACCATAAACAGTCAGTTGTTGTAGAAATTCCACCCATCTTCCCAAAGCCTTGCTTTCATGGTTTTACAAAATAAAGAAAATATAATGTCTTGCTATTAATAGACCGCAGAACCTACGTGCGTCTGGCCAGCCTTTTCTCTTTAAAACCGTGTCGACAGTGACCGTCAAAGCCGCTCCCATGCTAGAATGCTCGTAAACTCTCTTAGCCTTGACACAAGGTCAATGGGAATTAGACTAATGAAGAAATAAAATCAAACTGAAACACTGTAATTTGGGGCCTCCTAGACTATATTAAACTTCTGGCAAATTAGATGGATGAGCGGTCGCAACCACTGACATTCATATTTCACTCTTAGTTCTCCAAGGTCCTTGTTCTCTCTGTGCTATTAACCTTTAGGGTCTAGCTCTGTGTCAATCTCGCTTCCGCCATGCGTTCTAAGGACTACAGGATCCGTAATTCCCCAGCACATTGTGGCACAGACCCAGTCAAATCAGAGAGACAGATGTGAGTTCATGTAATCGAGAGGTTTCCATCTGTCGCACTGAAAACTAAGGCCTGAAAGACTCTCTCATTTTCTTTCATTCAGGGCTATTCAGACACTGGATGGTCCATTTACTAAAGCGCCAGGGAGTTCGGCAAACATCTTAAATGGCTAGTGTTTCCACCTTTCTTGCCAAAGGTGGGTGGACATTCATAGAAGTCGCTCACATTCAACCTAGTACGGACCCCACGCACAGCTGCACGCACACAGGTGATAATCCCAGGTGGAAAAAGTGACATCACCTCCTACCTATCCAAATCCTAGCCTCCGCATCAGCCCGCACATAATCAGGTCCCCTCGCGAGACGCCAGATTATCTACTGGAATAATATCAAGGCACGCAGACTTTCTGGAAGGAAAAAGAAGAAAAGAGTCCACGGAGAAGCAGTAAAGGCTCTTGTTTCAGCAACGAGTTAAAAATAGGTGTCATACAAAAGAGAAATTATATATTTTCTATCAGGATTTTCTGTAAGTAGGTAATGAGTATTTCTGTGGCTTCTCAAATGAAAGTGACTCCACGTGACGAATGCATTACTGGAAATTTGGGAATGAATTCACTTTTGGTTAAGTACGACCTTGATCTACTGAGCTCCTATTTAGAGCAAAAGTAAATATATGTTTATCGATCTGTGGAAATGTTCCTTACTGCTTCTCATGCAGGTGCTCCTCCTCTCCGCGTGGCAAAAGGCTTTTCCGAGTGTGGTGTTGGGGGCACCTGCCTCAGACCACCTGAGATGTTCACTTAAGGTGCATCTTGCTAGGCCCGACCCCAGGCCTTGTCAAAAAGTTGTCCAAGGACCCTAAAAAATCTGTAATATTAGCATGTTCCCCAGGAGGTTCCCTGCATTGTGCTTGTATCTTGTGCTCCTTTCACTCTCAAAACTGATCAATAGTACGATCAATCAACATTATGATCGATCAAACATTTGCAACTGCCTCAGGGGCGTTGAAACAGTGACCGGTGGAAGGGAAAGTAATGACTGCATCTTAATGCTCGAGCATCCAGTCAGGAAATGCCTGAGGAACGGGGGTTCAGAAAGTAGACCTGAGGCTCTCCCCATAACCACCAGCCAACAACAGCACATAAAAAAGCTAAAGGAAGCCATTTAGAGGGCTCACCTCTGTTTTCAAACAAAGGCGTACTTCCCTAATTATTCTTTTAATGTTCACTTCTTTAGAGGCTAGAATCTTTACTTAAGTCACCCTTAATGGTGCCTCAGTTTCTTCATACAGAAAATGGGTATATCATCTGCTGCCTTCTACCCTCTTTAATGTGTACACTGCCATATATTTCGTATATGTCTTTTGTGTAAGAAAATAACTCAGGCCCCCAAAAGCTTTCAATTGTGCCTCAATAAAAGCTTTGAGATGTTCAATAAAAGCCTTACAGATTCTAGGACCAATTCATCAATTTCTCAAAGCCCAGGAAAACAAAAGGAACAGGGAAGGGAGCAAAGAGAAACTTCTACCTTAACTCCAGGAGCTTGTTGTAGCTCAGCGGGAAACTGCTCACATTTTCCCAACCAGCTCCTCAGGACTAAATTGAGGCCAGCTACGAGGCCACCGTGATGGCTCTCTGAGAGGTCAGAGCAGGTAAAGCGAGGACAGCATTAAGACCCATTCAGCACCACTGGTGTCAGTGGAGGGAGAGATCAAAATTCTCTGGTGGATCTGCCTGGTAAAATAGCTCATTTCAGGGGCGCCCGGGTGGCTTAGTCGGTTAAGCGTCCGACTTTCGCTCAGGTCATGATCTCGCGGTTCGTGGGTTCGAGCCCCGCGTCGGGCTCTGTGCTGACTGCCAGCTCGGAGCCCGGAGCCTGTTTCAGTCTGTGACTCCCTCTCTCTCTGACCCTCCCCTGCTCATGCTGTCTCTCTGTCTCCTAGAAATAAATAAAAAACATTAGAAAAAAAATTAAAAAAAAAAATAGCTCATTTCATTCTATAAATCCTTACAGAATATAAGAAATAAAGTAAAAATAATCAAGAAAGAATTAAGAAATAAAATAATAAAATAATCTAGAAAAAAAAATCACGTTAACTTCTAAAGTTTCTCTGTCTTCAAAATTTCAGAAGTACCAGAGGGTTTTTCCATTTTGGCCCAGACTGTTTTCCAAATGCTACTTCAGGGCAGAAGGGATCACTCGTGAGAGCTGTGTGCTGTCATTTGGGTCGGATAATTCATCCGTGGGCAGTACATTTCTTTTAAATCCTGCAAGTAGGCCTTCTAGCATTTGGCAGTCTATCCTATCCGACCCCATGACAACTGAGAGTAAACCTACACAACACTTAGTCTACAACCCGTTCTGGTGGAGGGTGAATGACATTCGGTTCTAAAGCCTTTCAAAGCACAGGCTTGAAAACGTCAAAGACCATCTATCTATCTATGTCCATACAGAGAGATAAGGATATGGGTGGAGAGAGATAAGGATATGGGTGGAGGTATCTATTTTCCAATTTATATATAACATACAGATAGAGGTATCTACAGATGAATAATCCATGTGAAATTACAGATCTAAAATAAAGAAGCCAATTTCACTGCCACACACACACACACAAACGTATGAATACATAAAATGTTACGCATCTACCCAAAATCACATCTGAAGTGTCAAGTACCCAAGAGCCAGGAATCTACCAACTTCACAGTCGTTGCCCAGCGCACCATGCAAACAGGTAAGTGAGGCCAAATGGAATAAAGACAAAGCCAGAGTTTATCAGTCTACCTGTGAACAGAAACCATCACTCAGGTACTAAAAATAAACTATGCTAATATTCTGGAGAACTTATACCACTGGGTTGGGCCCATGACATCTTTGCTGGGCTTTGGGTGCAAATCAGCCAACAAGAGGGCTTGTTTCTCTCTCGCTTCTTCACAGCTGAAGTAGAGTGAGGAAGGCACTGCAGCTGCTGTGTAACTGCTCAGCCCGGCCTTTACCCAGGAACTGCTGCTGCTTCTTAAAATACATGATCTTTTGGATAGATAAAATGTGGTACGCCCATACACGAGACTGTCTTCAACACTAAACAGGAACGAGGTACGGATACTTGCCCCCACATAAAGGAACCTGTCATCATGCTAAGGGAATAAAGTCAGTCACAGAAGACTCTAATCGTGTATGATCCCATCTATACGAAATGTTCAGAGAAAGGAGCTCTGTAGAGACAGAAGGCAGACCTGGGGTTCCCAAGGTCTGGGAGGAGAGGGGGACAGAAAGTGATCACTAATAGGTAAAAGGTTGCTTTGGAAGGGGATGAAAATGTTCTCAACCTAGATCACGGTGATGGCTGCATAACCGTGAATATACTGAAACCACAGAGTTGTAACACTTTACAAAAGTGAGTTTTGTTTAAAAATAGTGAAGTTTAAAATAACTGTCACCTTTGAAAAGCTATAGCATAAACAGAGTCAACAATAAGGTGAGTAAATATGGCTGCTCGTTATTCTGTACAAGATTCTCAGGGAGCCCTGGGCCTTGTAAGAGTCGGTTAAGCAACTGCTACAGCTGCAATGATACCTAAAATGATGTAAACTGGGGCACCTGGGGGCTCGGTCGGCTAAGTGTCCAACTTTTGATTTCAGCTCAGGTCATGATCTCACTGTTCTGTTCCTGAGATGGAGCCCCCCTAATCATTAGGCTCTGTGCTGACAGCGTGGAGCCTGCTTGGGCACACGCGCGCCCTCTCTCTCTCTCTCTCTCTCTCTCTGTCCCCTCCCCCTCCCATGCTCACTATAGCTCTCTCAAAATAAAAACACTTTAAAAATAAAATAAGGGGCGCCTGGGTGGCTTAGTAGGTTAAGCGTCCGCTTAGGTCATGATCTCGCGGTTTGTGGGTTCGAGCCCCGCGTCAGGCTCTGTGCTGACTGCCAGCTCAGAGCCTGGAGCCTGTTTCAGTCTGTATCTCCCTCTCTCTCTGACCCTCCCCTGCTCATGCTGTCTCTCTCCCTCTCTCCCCTAGAAATAAATAAAAATATTTTTTTAAAAAAATAATAAAAATAAAATAAAATGAGGCAAATCAAACATGGTAGGGAAATCCTGAACACAAAGAAAAAAGATGCACCAAAAAAACCCAAAAACAGCCTACACACATACGACACAAAGTAACAGGAGTCGCCGTATGGGTACATGAGTATTTTTTTTTTTTAATATTTTTATTTATTTCTAGGGGAGAGAGAGAGAGAGAGAGACAGCGTGAGCGGGGGAGGATCAGAGAGAGAGGGAGTCACAGACCAAAACAGGCTCCAGGCTCTGAGCTGGCAGTCAGCACAGAGCCCGACGCGGGGCTCGAACCCACGAACCGCGAGATCATGACCTAAGCGAAAGCAGGACCCTTAACCGACTAAGCCACCCAGGCGCCACTGGGTAGATGAGTATTTAAGTGTCACCCAGGTTAGCAGATATTCTCTCATTCTCTTGTTGTTACTTAAAGACAAGCTCCTGGGAAAGGAAGGAATGTGAAGTTTCATTTCCTCGTGACACATGAGATCTAGCATTATCTGGAGATTTCATAACCATAACGAGGCAATAATGAGTATTTGAAGGTGCCATGCATACTTCCCAGGCTGCCCTCCTGACAGCAGTGTGATGGCTCCGAGCTATGATGATCCCACCTCTTCGATGGGAAAGGAGGTTTATTCTACAGAAAATCACTGACAGATGAACTAAGTGGCACTCACATCTTCCATAAAGTAAAGAGAAGAACAGGCTGCTAGAAGGTCACCAACGGCCTCACTGCAGGAAATACAAATCAGGGAGGAAAGCTGAGCAGAATATAGACAAAGAAAGCCAGAGCCTATCAGTCTACCCAGTTTAATAATCAAATAATCTCAGCCCTCTCAAAGAAGGACTCCACAGGGGCGCCTGGGTGGCTCCTTGGGGTGGTTAAGCATCTGACTCTTGATCTTGGCTCAAGTCATGATCTCCCAACTTGTGTGATTGAGCCCCACATGGGGCTCTGCGCTAGTAGCACAGAACCTACTTGGGACTCTCATTCTCTCTCTCTCTCTCTCTCTCTCTCTCCTCTCTAGCTCATGTGCACTCTTACTCTCTCTTTCAAAATAAATAAATAAACTTCAAAAAGAACAAAAGGGTTCTATGATCTCACATCATCACACGTTTACTTAGTGCATGCCATGGTCACAAACAAGGACAAGTGTTACTGGCAGAGAATAAAGGATGCCAGACCCCTTGCCCTCAGGTAACTTACACTTCGGAGGTAGTGATTTCCTATGCTAGATGGCAGGGAAATTGCATTTAAAAGTTTCTGTCAAACATTCAAAGGAGTCTTATTATGTTCAAAGTACTCATTCTAGAATGATGTGAACCTACTTATTCCAAAGAAAACTGTCACTCATTAAAAGGTATTTTCCAACTCCACGTGTGGAACGGACAAAAAAAACTAGATCATTATAGAACCATACTTACATAGAACTGTGCCTGGCCAACAGGAAGTACTCTACGAATGTTATATACCCAAACTGTCGTGTGTGTGTGTGTGTGTGTGTGTGTATTTAAGACATATGACATATAATACACATTTGTGTATATACCTTCAAGTATATGTATGTATACAATCAGCAGCCACCATATAATATATTCGAAAGCATATACCTCAGACCTTGAAGGCAAGTTCAACAACCAGCAATGTTCTGAGAGTGAGATCACCACCATGCTCGGTTAGATGCATGACCTTCCGAGGTCATTCTTGTGAAGACAAGTTTGAACACCCTGCTAATTCAGATGTGTGAGTTATTACATTCGTTTGCTTTTAATGTCGCACTTTATTTACATTAAAGATAACAAAACACAAGGTGATACAGCTGCCAAATGAATGTCACAGGCTACAAACACTACAGGGAAAGAGGAGGGCGTAACCATCACACACGAAAGAGAACAAGGCGCCACGTGGGGCCTGGAGGGTTGGGGAGACTACAAACAGCACAACTCCTGCCGATGAGAAGTTTCAGATCCAGTTTCACAGAGGGAGGCTGAGCTCCCTGCTGAAGGCTATACAGCATTCACATAGCTGGAAAGGAGCAGGAAGACTATTCCAAAGTGGGGGAGGGGGAGGAGGGGAGGAATTAAAAGAACCTACAGAGGGGATGGGAGGCAAACCAGAAGAGGGGGGCGCCTGGGTAGCTTAGTCGGTTAAGCGTCCAACTTTCGCTTAGGTCATGATCTCGCGGTTCGTGGGTTCGAGCCCAGCGTCGGGCTCTGTGCTGACTGCCGGCTCAGAGCCTGGAGCCTATTTCAGTCTGTGTCTCCCTCTCTCTCTGACCCTCCCCTGCTCACGCTGTCTCTCTCTCCCCTAGAAATAAAAATTAAAAAAAAAAAAAAATTAAAAAAAAAAAAAAAGAAGAAGAAGAGAAATAAAACTGGAGCTAAGAGAGCGTATTCCCTGAGCTTTATTTTAACAGGCCAGTGGTTGGATGAATCATCACCAAGTACGAAATAAAGCAACACTACGCTAAAGGAAACGCGTTCCCAGAAAGAGTCCTCTGTGCCACGTTGGTGTTTGTTCACATCCCTCAATCTAGCTGCCTGCTGGTTTCCATGGCTTGGATTCACCCATTTGGAAAAACAACCCCTCCTTTGACAATACCAAAATCACTACCTCTGTATGAAATTAGACAAAAAATATACACATATTCCAGCCTCTAGCTTGGACGATCAAGCCATCAAAAGTTAAGAATATGTTTTGCACATAGTACCAAACAGCAATGTAAAAACAAGTATTCTAACGAGGAATGAATTTTAAGTTAACAATGAAAAATACCTTAATATTGGCCATAAACCTCCAGCAAAGTTGAAATGTAGAAGGCAGGCGAACCAAAGCACCAGTGAGGGTATACTGTTGCTGGAAACTTTATACAACACTGGTAGAAGAGAAAGATGGCCTGACCCTTCTGGAAAACAGAGGAGAGTTTCTAAAACAAAGTTAAACACATCCAAATGACCCAGCAATTCCACATATTAGTACTTGTCCAAAAGAAAGGAGTGCGTATGTCCACAAAAAGGCTTGCACGAAAAAGGCTGTACCACAAAGTGAACGAATACCACAGAGCTGTACACCTAAAAATGGCTGAGATAACAAATATTAGCATATGTTTATTTTACCACCAAAAAACATTTAGAGCAATTTAAAACTGGAAGGAATGCAAATGCCCATCAACCTCAGAAGACGGAGAACACCGCGGCATACTCACACAACGGACCACAGCACAGCAACACAGAGGCAGAAAGTACGACATGGCGTTATCTCAAAAATACTATGTTGAGCACCAAAGTGGGAATGAAATGATTCTATTTATATGAAACTCAAAAGTAGACAAAACTAATCTATGACTATGGAAGTCCAAACAGTGGCTCTCTTTGGAGGGGAGCGGGGAGTATGGCCTGTCCAAGGAAACATGAAGGAACACTATGGGGTAATGGAAATGTCCTAGATCTTGATCTGGGTTCCTACAAAAGGTATAATTATAGGGGGAAAAATCATTATAAGCCATGCCCTAAGATTTCACCGTAATCAATTATGCCTCAATAAAAACAAAGGAAGAAAAACAAAAATTGAACAGACAGAACATCCCAGTAGTCTACATTAGACATGTGAAGTCCAAGGTCTACATTTTATCCAACCCTCCCCAAATACTCTCATCACAAAATAAGAGCACACAATAAAAATACACACACACACACACACACACACACACCCGCACCCATGTTGGAGGATCTATTCTATTCAGGGCAAGAACTTTAAAGCGCTAATCAGAATAGTTTTAAGAAGAACATACAATTGAGTCTCTTACAAATTCACTGAAGTTTTTAATTCTAAATAGATTTTATTCCTCTTAGGACCCAAAATATTTTTGACTTTTTTTTTTTTTTTTTTTTTAAGAAAAAGTTGAGAGGCACCTGGGTGGCTCAGTCAGTTAAGCATCCAATTTCAGCTCAGGTCACGATCTTGCGGTCTGGGAGTTCAAGCCCCATGTCGGGCTCTGTGCTGACAGCTCAGAGCCTGGAACCTGCTTCAGATTCTGTGTGTGTGTCTCTCTCTTCCCCTCCCTCCCTCACATTCTGTTTCTCTCTCTCTCTCTCTCTCTCTCTCAAAAATAAATATTTTTAAAAATTTAAAGAAAAAGTTGATAATACTACAGTAAATTTTATTTCTCGATATAACAGATAGAATGGGGTGAGGCACTCTGACTCTCCGGCCATAGTTGAAAAGCCAAGCAAAAGATGGGGTGCCTGGGTGGCTCAGACGGTTAAGCATCGAACTTCAGCTCAGGTCATGATCTCACAGTCTGGGAGTTCGAGTCCTGCATCAGGCTCTGTGCTGACAGCTCAGAACCTGGAGCCTGCCTCAGAATCTGTATCCCCCTCTATCTCTGCCCCTACCCCACTCACACTCTGTCTCTCTCTCTCTCTCTCTCTGTCTCTCAAAACTAAATAAACATTTAAAAAAATTTTTTAAGCCAAGTAAAAAGATTCAACTTCTAAAATTCCAAAGGAAATTTTCGAAAAGCTTCCTCAATATATTTTTAATTAAGTAATTAATGTAATCTGTACACCCCACGTGGGACTCAAACTCACAACCCCAAGGAGATCAAGAGTCGCACACCCTTCCAACTGAGCTAGCCAGACCCCCCTCCTCCTCAATATACTTTCAAATCCTTCACAGAATCATGACAGAAATAAATCATCCACTCAAATCTATACTTTGAAGCTTAAAAATAAGAACAGTCACTTTCTAAGTATGGATATAACGATTTCAAACAGTAAATCAGCTAATAGACATCAACCTATAATAATGAGCAATTCATAATCTGTAATTATCTTGTTTATGTACCTGTCCATCTCTGCTGCCAGAATGTAGCTCCAAAAATCCAGGGGTATCGCCGCCTGTTTTCTTAGCAGCTACACCCTCCGCCACACACACACACACACACACACACAAGACAGTGTCTAGCACACAACAGGCAGTAAGTATTTTCCCATAAATCATCAGTTACTTACTAGACCATCCAGAGTGTAGAAACCAGAAAACAAGAATAGGAGCGGTTATTTACAACCAACCAGTCCATTTGCAGTGTTTCTATAGGGAAACAGAGCCTTCAAGAGAGTTCTTTCCTCTCCTCTCCTTCTCACCCCTCCTTTCCCAGCTGCCATCCCTTCCTCCAAGGACAACCTAAGAGTTAACCAAGTCTCCTGTGCTACCAACTAATGGAGCAGCCTTGGGTCAACCACACGATTTCTATGTTTCTCTCTTTAACAAAGACACCGGAGTAGATTCATATGTCAGTAGACACCACGGGGCTTGGTGCTAAGAACAAAGAGACGAAAGATCGAGTTCGTTCCCGAGCTTACAGCGAGGCAGACGGAGGAGTATATAACAAAGGGAGACAAATTCTCTGACAGAAGCACGCACGGCATGCCATGAAAACACAAACACAACACCTAACCCAGCCAAAAAGGTAGAGGTGAGGAGGGTCACTTTCCAGAAGACTCTGCACTTGAGAGACCAGTAAAATGCAAGACATAGAACAGGGGGACTTGAGAGAGAGGCAACGGTCCACTCACAGGAAATACAGCTCAGCCTCAAACAACATGGGTTGGAACTGCTCGGGTCCACTTAGGTGCAGTTTGTTTTTCCCAGTAAATAGAGTACAGTTCTGTAAATACTTCCTCTTCCTTATGATTTTTTGTTAACATTTCCTTTTCTCTAGCTTACTTGATGGTAAGAGGACCACGTATAATGCCAACAACATACAAAATGTACATCAGTTACTGTCTATATTATCGGTAAGGCTTCCAGTCAGCACTAGGCTATTAGGAGTCAAGTTCTGGAGAAGTCAAAAGTTACACGCATGTTTCCAAGTGCCCGGGGGCGGGTGGACAGGCGCCCCTAACCTGCATGTTGCTTGACGGTCAACTGTAGTCGGATGACGGCGTGGGAGAAGGAATAATGCAAGAGTAAGGCTGGCCCGGTCCGTAAGGGATGGCACTCTGGTCATATAATGAATAAAGGCCTAGACGGGAGCAAGACGCAGGCAAGGGTCAGCTGTGGGGCTGTTTCAGGAATTAAAACGAAAACAGATGGAGCCCTAAGTAGGAGAAGAGTTCCCAGAACCTCTTCGCCGTCTCGTTGTGTTCTCTGTTTCCTGGAGACCATTCTAGCCCAGAGCTTCGCTTACTCTCCACCCCAAACTAGTATCACTCTAGGTCCATACACCCAACCTTAAGATATTTAGCTCTTCTTTGAAATTTCCAAGGTCCTTCAAACTCAACATATCCAAAACGAAACTCATGATCTCATCCCAGAACCCAGTCCTCTCCCTGGCTCTGCCATCGCTGCAAATGGCAGCAGCCTCCGCTCACCTGGCTGAGCCGGAAACCTCGGAGGCACCCTGGGCGTCCTCTGTGCCTTCTCCCCCAGCCCCTGCTCTCATCTCTCACCATGTCCTTCCTGTCAGTCTCCTCTCGAAATATTCCTTGGTTCGTCTACTACTCTCCCTTTCCGTGACCACCACACTCTGGGTTTCCACCATCCCTTGCCGAAACCACTGCCAACAGGTTCACATTCTCTCCTATTTCTATATTCCCTCCTTCTTCCCTTCCAATCTGTTCTCAAGCTGCAGCCACAGTCTGTTTGCTTTGAATGTTTATCAGCCTGCCTCATTCTTTCATACCCTCCTACCAACCCAGGAGTCGTACAAGCCCCCCATCTATGTCACTTACCATATGCTCCGAATGGAGGGCATACTCAAAAAGGATCTGAGCCAAGGGATGGAAGAATTTCAAGATTTTGGAAGGAATCAACACCAAACGGTACTAAAAGGTTCAACAGGTAGGGGCTAAAATGTGTCCACTCACCCTTCCACGAAGCATAGCATTCAGTGGCCGTGTCCAGAACAACTTTGGTGGAGTTGTGGCAACAGAAATGAGAGAACAGTGGATTGAGGACAGACTGGGCTGAAGGGAACTAGAAATAGGTTGACCACATTCTTCCAAAAAGTTGGATGGCAAAGAAAAGAGTGTAAGAGCAGCAGCGGGGGGCGGGGGGGGCAAAAAGATCTAGGGATGAGTTTAGTTTTCTTTCACGGCAGGGAAAGACTTGTGTGCATGAGCACATGATGAACCAGGAGTGGAAGAGGGGAAATCAGGAAAAGAACCAGATCATAAAGTCCCTGAGGCCAGAAGGGCTGGGACCAGCGAGCACCAATAGAAGAATTAAAATTAGCCTTTTAGCGAGCCGAAGGGAAAGAGAAGAAAAATGGAGTTAGATTCAGAAGAGTCTGCAGGTGGAAAAGGAAGATGATGTGGTGGTTCTTCTATCTTCTCCTTAAAGGATGTGTAAGGACGCTTCCAGCTCTGTAAGGGGGCCTCTCCTACTCTGTGTTGTACAAAATATAGAACCAAGTACGGCGTATATGTGTAGTATATTTATTGCCGGACACCGAGAGCAATGTTTGGGGTCTGCTGTTGGTCTAGAACTCCACTCCACCTCTTCCTCTACCAACATCGGCCACCCCTTACTGGTGTAAAGCACATTGGGGAAAAAAGGGCTCCCATCGTGGTCTCCAGAAACTGGTGGTAATTGTTCCCAATGCTGAATTCAGTAGGGCAGTGCTGCAAAACATTTTATAGGTTTTATCCCGAGAATGACTACTATTTTCCATTTCCTGTGCCCTCTGCTCAGTAGAACTCAGAGCCTGGTACAGCTGCTACTGCATATTCCTTTAAAGAAAGCTACTCAAAGCCCTCTCATGGGTGATTTTAAGCATTGGCAAAAAGGTCATCGCTTTTCAGCAGGGAAATAAAAACAAGGGTTCTCTTTAGGGTCAGCCAATAGTTTTATCAGTTGCTCATCAGAAAAACAACAATCGTTTAAAAGGACACATGTAGTTAAGAATAGGAGAAAATGGGTACAGGAAAGGGCGCTGACATTAAATTAAAATTTTAAATTAATCCCTTGTCACTTTAATAGCACTGCCACATAATGGAAGATGTGTTTGTTTTCAAAGGGGGTAAAGTGTCCAGAAATTTGCACTCATCACTCCCTCAACTGTTATCAGGGAAGAAGCACAGGCTTACCCCGTCCAGCTGGACTTGGGGCAGTGTAAACAACTTTGCTAAATTGCTTGGCAGAATGCATCTACAACAAATCATTAAATTCTGGAATTCACTCTATTAAAATCGAATCATTAGCCAAGAACAATTAACAGGCAACTGTTTTCATGCAAAACAGATATAAAATAAAAATCAAAAGCGATACATACGGGTGATTCTTTTTCATTCATAATTTTAGATGCTGCATAATGCAGAGATTGTTTCAGATCTTTGTTGCCCTCGGACGGCCACCTCTCTACAATGCAGAGTATTGTTTGGATACTGGAGCCACTTAAGCCTTTTCTGGGTATCTAAAAGTCCCTGGAGTAACATCCAAAGAAATCTGGCAGCACAACAAGGTTGACTTGTAACAAGTCTCAGCCTTTAAGCAAACTGCTTATTAATGCAGAACGAAAGTCGTTGTTCAGATCCTAATTAAGGTAGGTTTTCTCAAGTGTTCCCCAACTCTTCATTCTCCAAAACAGTGCAGACTTTCCCAAACACAGTTTCCCATCACACCCTGGATAGCAGAAGGCTCTGATGGGTGATGAAGACTGTGAACAAAACACTGGCTGAAAACAAAGTTTGGACCAACGCGCCCCGGCTCTGTTTATCAGACAGTGAGCAACGGCAGGTGATCAAGGATGCTGGGGCGCCCAGACATGCTCTGCAGCCAGGGTTCCCCACAGCCGAAGGCAAGCCGGCTCCATATGGAAAAGACAAAGACAAGTCCACTGTACAAAATCTTGTAGGCAAGGCATAAAAGAAGACAAAGAAAATAATTCTGATTATACAGGGCTCAAAATATAAACACTTAAAAAAAAAATACCCAAGAGAAAACATGGTGATGACCTCTTGGGGCTGGGAGGAATGTGACAAGGAGAGAATGCGTGAAGGAGGGAACTGATCATTTCCTGCCACGGTGGTGATCGTACGGTTGATCCTTTTTAAACCACACATATGCTTTATGCATGTTTATGTACATGTGACACATTTCAAAATAAAAACGTGGAGAGAGAGAGAGAGGGAGATGACCCAAGACTTAACACACTCCCGCAGAACACAAGCATTCCATACACGTGTAAGAGAATGGGTACTGAACGGGGAAAGGACAAGACTGAGTTTTCTGCAATCACTCACTGAATATACTTCAGTTCCTCACGCTTAGAGACTTCTTTGCAAACAAACAAGTAAAACATTAAAGACTTCAGAAAGATCATTTAAATAACAACGAATCTGAGGTAACTTTAAGAATAGATCTTTAAGGGAAACAAACATTTTTCAACTAGTAGTAATTCACGTTGTTAGGATTTGAACGTAGTCTGCATAAAACACCCCTGAAATTAAAACCAATCTATAGCATTCTTTTCAAAAGGGGGAAGGGAGCGCAGAAAAGGCCGCAAGATAACAGAGCAAACTGTTGGAAATAATTCCTTAGAACTTAGCAGACCTCGTAACATTCAGGAAGGCGGAGAGAGGACAAATGGAGAAAGTAAAATCATTTGCAGACTCTGCTCTCAAAATTAGGTGTCCATGGCTAAAGGTTTTGGGGGAGGGGGGTGTGGGGGGGCTGATATAGGAGTTCATTAAAACACGTAAGAGGGAGAGGGACTATTTTGTAGGGCAAACTGATGTGGCTGAACAAGGCGAGGAAATACTTCCAATGAGCTCAATGTGCATACAGAGATACCACGAAACATAAACAGTCACTGAATAAATGCTCAGATAAGGAGATAAAACAGATCCAGCCAGAAACTATCCCCGGTAAGACTGGTTTTATGTACTTGTATACACGCAGAAGTGCTAAGTCTGGATCCAATTTCTTCAGACAAAACCAAGTTTTCTGCAACAGCCTCACAATTGAGCAGAACAAGGCTACACTGAGAGCTTTTGAATCTTCTCACATGCTGAGGGTTTTTGGTGTGTGTGTGTGTGTGTGTGTGTGTGTGTGTGTGTGTGTGTGTGTGTGTGTGTGTGTGTGTGTGGTTTTGTATCTTATGGCACATTTAAAAAAAATCTTTACAGCAACAAACCCAAACACCCCAGGAATAGAAGGCCATGCAGACAAGAGGGAAGGGAAAGAAGAAGGAAGGAAGAGAAATCTGCCTTCCAAAACAAAGCCATGTGTAGGCTCCAGGAGATAAACAGCCAAGTAAAATAATCCTTCCAGAGGAGAGAAGAGAACAAGGGTGGGGAGCTGGGAAGAAGAAGGCTTTAATCACACCTTCCCTTCAAGGCTTTAATCACACCTTCCCTTCACAAGCTGTAATTTGAAGAAATAGGAACTGGCCAGATCCCTTGCAGGAGCTCTCCTGGGCTCACCTGGGCATGTTTTACTAATCAAGCTCCCCTCTGCCTCCCCCTCCACTCCCCTCCCCTCTCCCTGTCCCTCTTCCTCTCTCCCTCTTTCCCCCTCCTCACTCCTGACCCTCTCCTGCAAATAAAATGCTAAAGTAAAACGAACTTCCACAGCAAAATAGTTGCAGATGTTCTACTTGGGAATACACCCCTGGATCGAGAGCCGGTCACTTGATACGCGGGGCTGGGGAAGGGGGCGGGTTACGTGGCTCTGCTCTGTGGCCTTTTCACCTCCACAGTGCCCCGTGCTCTAAGTTTTCCTGACGCCTCTGAACTCATTAGACAAAGAACACGAAGCTGCTGCTGGTCAGCCGCGCAAGACAAAAGAAACCCCTCGCCCCACCATGCTGGTGCCCCTGGCAGAGTCTCCTGTCTCAACCCCTGTGTGCATTTTCCTCCCGATTCCAGAAAATTAAGTGCAGCCTGTGATGAAATAAGCGGTAATTATGTTCTTGAACAATGAACAGCTTAAAACCTGAGGAACTCCGAATACTCTTCTCTTAAGCTTTCCGATGACTGCAATATACAAACTATCCCTACTTTCTCCCACTATGAATCGCACCATTAAATTAAAGGGGGAGAACTCTTCTACCAAATCACACACTAATGGCTCTAAACCCATAATTAAAGTATCACCGACAGCAGCTTCAAGCCACGGCCAACCACGAGCACATTTCTGAGGACCTAGGTTTTCAGCACCGGTGATTATATAGACACCCGTCAGCCATCTTGAGAAAAATCAATGGTCTAACCCCGTCCCTGCTCCCTTGGGAAAAGGCTCCTGGTGAAGCGGCCTGTTACGCGGGGCCTGGCCTCCTGCCCTGCACAGTCAGAAAGCAAGCAAGCAAACCTAAGGACCAGGGCACCAGGGGTGCCCACTGCAACACGGCCCTTCCCCTAGGGTTCTCACAGCCTGGGGACCTTGATGGCAGGTGGCCTCGGGATGGTGAGGCCTCCAGGGCAGGCTGGCTGTGTGCTGGGGGCTGTGAGGGCCCCGGGACCAAGCACAGACCCTGTCACAGAGGAACTACTAAGAAGACAAGACGTAAAATCATTTTGGGGGCAGGAGTGCCGTGGAAAAATCAGAGACTAATCAAAACCACTGAATCCTCACCACAACTCATTTCTGCTACACACCTTCCTGAATACACTTGAATGGACAACGTACCTCTCTGGGCCTCAGTTTCCTTGGCCAAAACAAACAAACAAACGAAAGTCAAATGTCTTCAGACCCAAGGCCCTGTGCGGCGCTGTGATTATTAGATACTTGGAGAACACGAGATTTCTATGATGAAGTGCTAGGTTATACAGTAGTGACTATCCTGCCACTGGAGAGATTTCACAGAGTTCTTGAGTCAGCCACTTCCTGGGAGCCAAATCGGGCACCAAGGCAGGACCCGAGGGTACGGAGTCACCAAGTGGGAGGGCCCTACCTTCATGAGGCTTCCCAGTCTACTGGTGGAGTATTCTCAGGAGTTCACGGGCCAAAATGAAGGCTGAGCTTGGCCTCTGCCTTTTCATGGAGACTGAGGCAAAACTGGGGTTTGAGCGCATATAATCTGAACATCCAATAGGGCCACAAGTTAACTGTTAACTGCTGAGGGCTGTGGTAACAAACCATAAAGTGAAGAGACACATTAACGCAGGCAGAGTTCTGCTAATTTGCTCATTACCAATGAAGGTAATTGGTTTCCAGAAACTAGCCAAACTGAGATTCCTTCTGTCCTTTGCCAATCTTCTAATTCTCCAACCAGGGGGCCCCACCCCAAACCTATTTGTGGTTAATTTCTTCCTTTATTTTCTTTCTCAATTATGCTTACAGAGGACTACGGTGAAAGTCAGGTGCCAGAGAGCAGTCACCAAGCCGAGGCCGTATCTGAGCCGTTTAGAGTCACTCCCCGCATGGGGTTTTTACAAAGGCCTTGCGTGCTACAACATAATTGGCTAAAAAAGATCTAGTTGTGGAAACACTGCCACAGAGGCTAAAGAAAGACAGCGCAGACACATGGTTTATTTAGCAGAGTCAGGCGAGTATAATACAGAGGAATCTGGTATAATTAACCTAGAGAATAAGAATAACCATCAACATCTTGAAACTTCAGAAAATTAAACTGTCCCTTAGTCTCAAGAGATGTAAAACTCGCCTGTGCCCTAAGTGAGATCAAATGCTGTGCAGCAACTGTACATTCCATTTTCCAAATAACTTCCCTGGAACGCTGGTGAGCTTCTATGTTTAATAAGAATATTTCCCAAGTATTGCACTTAAGAAAAAAGATGATTCCTACTTTTCTTACAAAAAAAAAATCCCATCTGAGATTTATGTCTATGTATCTTCAAAAACACCCTTTTGAGTTCAGAGCAGATGTGTGCAGTGTTTATACTAAGAAAACCACCAGGGCATAAACTACCCTCTATAAACACCACTCAAATTTTGCTGTGCTTTTCTTCATTTCCTGTGTATTTATTTTGGTGTTAAAATAATGTTAACTTTCGTAGTAAGGAAAATAGCAGCAGATGTTTAAACCAAACAGACTATAGCAAATCATCCTACATATCTACTCAACTTTCAAAATCAAAGTTTCTTCCTGCCAAATGAAGAGGGAGGCTGCAAGGAGACTACTTTTGAGTAGTATTACGCTCTACAGAACATCCAATCAACCTGGACAAGTTTTCCATAAGCTTTCCCCCATTACCTCCAACTGGAGATATAAAAAATTAATGTGGTATCAATTTCCTGGCAATCCCTACGTTCCTCTCTTAGGCTGATGATTACGTTTTGTTTTGAAAATATCGTATTACTCCACGACAAAGACAAGCCAACAGATACTGCCTTAAAAGTTTTCATTTCCTGCTCCCTGGAAAAAAGAAAAGTTTAAAAAACTACAGCATGTTAATTTCACAAGGAACAAGCCCAGTCTGCCTTTTAAATGAGTGACTTCAGAGGAAAGAGGATCCTCAGAGCAGCAGATTCAGAGAAAGCAATTTACCAAAAATCTCTTTAATGGAACAAGCAGGAGTTTAAAATATGTATCTTTAAAAAAATTCTTAAGTAGGAGATCTTTACCCACAGAGTACAAACAGTATGAATGAGCTTTTATTTTCCTTGAAGGGGAAAGGTTTCGTTTTCAACTGATCAGACAACAGGCCTGAAATTTTTACACGAAAAATACAAGTTTCTTCAATGTTTTGTTTTTCAAAAGAAACATCCAGTTCACTATTAAGAGAAAACATGGACACTGCCCATCCTGAATCAGAAAGGAGAGGTCTCCTCCTCTATTTGTCTGTGGTTACAACAAAAAAACACTCCTCCTGCCCAGCCGAATTCCCCCGGAGATGCCTCTCGGCCACTCAAACCCCAGGCCATTACCACTTTTTCAAAACGCACGTAGATAATGTTCCAACAGATTAAAAAATCACTTTTTTTTTCTTCTTCCTACTCGCAGAGACTGCTTGAAACACTACAAGCCAATGGGGAAACACCTCATGGTTTTAGCAGGAGGTAATAAACAATAAGAATTCAGAGTAGGTCTTTTCCTTTCTTTCAATTTAGCTTTCTGGTGCGTTGTGCAATCACTTCCACAAGGGACTGAAGTGTGGAGGGAACATCCTTCAATGTCAGGACTTTCTCTGTGCTGTACAGGAAATGGGAAATCAGACAAAGAGCCAGTCTGTGCTTTGTGCCTTTCCAGTGCCCTTCTAGTACCCTAAACTGAATAGAAAAATTCTTCATTGTTTGGGACAATCGCTCCCGAAAACAAAAACTCACTGTAACTTTCTGTTCCCCTCTCCGTGAAAATCCAAAGCACTGACTGCAATACAGCATAAATACTGTCCACAGGGTAGGTTTAAAATAAGTATCAAAGCAGGGAAAGAAAGAAACCCAACATGTTTTAACGTTTACTTGGTGCTAGAAGTTCTTCCTCTAAAGCAAACACAACAGAAATAAAAAAAAACAATCATATAATCAAGAGTTAAAAACTGGAAGGGTTAATATGTTGCAAGCAAAAAGCAAACTTTTAACAGTTTATATTTCACCGCCTTCCCTCCCCCACAGTAACCCTGAAGGCTAAGATCCGGAACAACAAACTTTGTATTGAAAATAGTACATAATAGACACTCGCCTTTCAAAGCACCCTGAAATCCCAAGAAAGAGAACAAAATACACAGAAGGCATTCAGAACCCTCAAGGAGGAGTGGCCTTGACCAAAGCAACGGAAGAGCAATTTCTAGAACAGAACCTCTACCTTCGTAGCACAGAATGCCGATATTGTTGTTCATCTTGTCCAAGTACTGGTAGTTCAACAGGTCCATCTTCATAAATAGCATTTATTGGGCTAGCACAGAAAACCAGCTCTTCGCTTTCGCCCCGAAAGAGTAGGTTTCAAAGATTGGTTGCTGCCGAGTAGCTCCTGGCTTTCTCTTAAACCTCACAAAGACGGGGGGAGGCCCAGCCTCGGATGATCAAAACAAAGTATGTAAAAGTCAAAAAAAAAAAAAAAGGAAGAAAAGAGCAAAGAAAAAAAAAGCACACACGCGCACACACACACACACACACACACACACACACACACACACACAAAATCAAACTCGCACAAAACCCTTCAAGGGTTTCTTTGCAGCTCGTGTGCGTTTTGTATCCTCAATCAAGCCCCTCGAAGGCGTTTCGGAAGTCTTCACGAGTCTTTCTTGGAAGTGAAAACGGAGTGAAGACGACAAAGCCGCGGCGCATTTCCTGGGACAAAGCGGCCGGCGCGGCTCAGGCTCACAGCCCGCGGGAGCGCGGAGCGCGGACATGCGGGCTATGCCTGGTATGACTCGTATGTAAACGAGCTTCCTCTTCCCGGCGGGAGGGAGCGCCGCGCATGCTCACTGAATCCCTGGGGCTCTGCAAATGTCAGGGATACTTTCTGCACAAGATCAGCCTCTAAATGTATTAAGTGTTTGAAAGAAAGAGGAGGTGGCGCGTCTGCACAGAGCGGCCCGTGCGGAGCGGCTCCCGGCAGGAAGGGACCGTAGGAGGAGAAAGAAAACCCAGGAAGTTTCTTTTTCAGGAGCTGAGTAGAAAGTAAAAAAATCCATCATGGACGCAAACGTCCATGGAATTTAACTCCGCTGTGCCCTCCTGCCGGGGCTGGGAAACCCGCAGTGTGCTTTTTGCTGTGGGACCTCCACCACCCGTATTTGTAAGGTTCCTTTTTTTCTTTCTTTTAAAACTTGTTTTACAGTGTCCATTTACTCTTCTCGATTTCAAATGTTGATGTTAACGTTACACAGAACTTCTCTCCTAATCCTCCTAACAACTCACGTGAACAGGGCAGGGATGGTATCACCTTTTTAAAGCAGAAGAAACTGAGGCTCAGAAGGATTAAATGACTGGCCCATGCCCCCCAAACAGTTGGTAGTACCACCTTTAGAGCTTTTTTCCTCCAAGTAACTTTCCAAAAAATAAAAAATAAATAAAAAAAAACCAAGGAGAGAAAGAGAAGGAAAGAAGAAACGGGGGCAGAGGGGAGGAGATTAAGCTAGTAAGACTGCTATATCCAAAACCAAATGCCTACTTGAGATGATGGGCTGTGGGGGAGAATAAAATTATTTTCATCTTGCACATGCATATTAGTGGCTAGGAGCATGCTGCTATGCTGCTCCTTACTGCAGGGACTAGAACCTTAAACTTTGCATATCTCCAATATCTAGCACAAGTAGGTACCCAGAAGCTGTTTACTGAATGAGTAAATCAATGAATGTTCGCAGCCTCTGGCACATGAAGAGCACACTGGCAAACAGGGGGAAAAAATAGTTTTATCTCTGCAGACTGTAGCTAGCTTTTGCCATCACAAATAGAATAATAATTCGTCAAGGGACGTGTTCATATATTGATAGTATTGTGGGCTGTTTGGAGACTTAGAAAATATCAAGGAGCGTGTCATGCCATAGACCAAGACCTGAAATTTTAATCTGCTAAAAAGGAGTTGAATAAGTAATTCCAGGGACTTATATGTTAAAAACCCAGCAACAGTTGCACTTTGGATAATAGATGTGCACACAGCAAGCTGTTCTTATCGAATCTTATTAGAAGATTAATACAACACCCAATACTACTGCCGTCACTGGACAGCAGCAGGTGAAGCAGACAAGAGAAAAGTCAAGCTTTAATTTACAAGGGTATTTATTAACACTAGGTTACATATTCCAGAGACTGAATAAGCTATACTGAAAAGATACATACACCAACAATTGTAATTTAAAATAATGATATTTGGCGGGGAGGGTCATAAAAAAGCTCTCATAGCACCTACTAGACACAGATTATTGCATTTCAAACAATCTTAACATCTTTAAGCATCAGATCAAATTCAAATGACAGTTGTAGAGTACAGTCACTATACAGTTCTTTGACATAAGGTCTCAATCAAAAAACATGATGAGTCATTAGCATGCCCCCTATGGGAGAAAGTTGGCTGCACATTAGAATTAATGTGGACTTTGAAAAAAAAACTCCTAGTGCTGAGGTGGCATCCCAAATTAATCTGAGGAGGTGGGACCCGGGGTCAGTATCATTTTCTGAAGAGTCCCAGGTGATTCTAACTTGCAGCCAAGGTTGAAAACCACTGCTTTTATCTAAGAGGGGGGGAAAAAATCACCCCTCTTAAGATACTTCATTTTATACACTTCTTTTGAGAAGGACGTTTTCTTTTTCAAACAGTGGTTTAGGGGCTCCTGGGTGGCTCAGTAGGTTAAGCATCCAATTCTTGGTTTCGGGTCAGCTCATGACCTCGTGGTTCATGAGTTCGAGCCCGCATCCAGCTCTGAGAGGACAGTGCAAAGCCTGCTGGGGATTCTCTCTCCCTCTCTCTGCCCCTCCTCCACTCACGCCATCTCTGTCTCTCTCAAAAATAAATAAGCTTAAAATAAAATAAAATACAGTGGTTTAACTAGATTCAAAGAATACAGTTGTAAAGACAGGAGTACTTAGTAACTTCCCCTACATGACTCTGTGTCACTTGAAGTAGGATTGTCAGCCTCTGAGGGCCAATCATCTGTGACGACAGTCCCCTAAGTGTACCCTGACTTGTGTTTAGAATGATCTGTGGCAAAATTCCCACCGCCCAGCCACATCTTTCACGCTTGTCTGGGAAGCGAATGTGGTTCCTCACGAGCAGTCCACGGAGGGTGCGAGAACTGGCTGCTAAGATCCCTAAGAGACAGATGCAGAAATGGAGAGTGAACATTTCCAAATTGTTACAGCACTTTGACAGAGTCATTTTATGCCTCTTAAATCTTTTTTTCAAATGTTTTATTTATTTCTGAGAGAGAGAGAGAGAGAGGCAGGCAGGCAGCCTGAGCAGGGGAGGGTCAGAGAGAGAGAGGGAGACACAGAATCCGAAGCAGCTCCAGGCTCTGAGCTGTCAGCACAGAGCCCGACATGGGGCCCGAACCCACGAACCATGAGATCATGACCTGAGCCAAAGTCAGATGCTTAACTAACTGAGCCACCCAGGCGCCCCTTAAATCTTAATTTTTAAAAATGATAACTGGGACCACCTGGCTGATTCAGTAGATAGAGCTATGCGACTCTTGATCTTAGGGTTGTAAATTCAAACCCCACACTGGATATAGAGATTACTTTAAAACATTTTTAGAAAAAATTTTCAAATGAGGATTTATTTTTCTCGTTTTTCGAGTTACTGAGTTTCACTGCATGATACAAAGTATTAATAAAGCCTGACAGGGGAAAAAACAAACAAACAAACAAACAAAACACCTGGTTTTCCACCCAGACGGTGTGAGAAGCCCTGTGCAGGTGGCCGGCTACTGACAATCGTGAGGCTGCAGTGCACCGAGCTCCCCGCACAGCATCTTCAACCTCAGGCTTCAAACACACACTGAATCACCTACTTTAAAACCACATTGTTTCACTTCTTAGTGCACATGTCTGTCCTCTCTTTGTCAAAGACTTTCCCAAACACACCCATTCGTCCCTCTCAAGACTTAGCACACGCCCCCAGGGCACGTGGGTGGCTCAGCTGGTTGAGCGTCTGACTTCAGCTCAGGTCAAGGTTGTTGCAGTTTGTGGGTTCGAGCCCCGTATCAGGCTCTGTGCTAACAGCTCAGAGCCTGGGGACGGCTTCAGATTCTGTGTCTCCCCCTCTCCCAATCCCCTCCCCCCCACCCCCGCCTCTGACTCTCAAAAATAAATTAAAAAAAAAAAAAAAAAGACTTGGCATACGCCCCTCTCAACCAGTGAGTAGAACACCCCCCCCTTCCATGTCCTCGCTCCCTGCTCCTCCCCTATCTTTTTCTATCCTAACCATGTCTGGACTTAAAGAGCAAGGGCTATGGCTTCTTCCCTTCTTCAAGGTCTGGCATAAACCTGCCACATGCTAGGCCATCAACGAATACTTGTTGAATACAATCAGTAAGATTACACAGTAGGATTCACAGGTAGATTCTCCATCCAACCGCCCGCCCCAGCACACACTGGGTTACCTCACACGGATTCCCAAACTGGATCCTGTCGCTATCTTTTGAGAACCACAAGTCCTCACATTTGAGGAACGCTCGTCTAGATTCGGAATGCACTTCACTTTACAATCCGAACACCGGAAAACGTCAGTGCTTCTCAAGGTCACTTGCAGGCTAATAATATACTCATAACTGAAGTACCAACAGAATTTTTGTAAGGAAATTGGAAAGATAAGTCATACATTTTATTCACAAAAAAAATCAGACAGGAAGGTCTACCTTTTAAAAAAAAAACACTAAAGAAATGTGAGCTATCAGACATTTAAAATATAAAGCAAAGAACACTTTAGGGATGGACTTGGTACAGAATATGTAGCACTAGACAAATAATGCAATAAAGTGGTTACTGAAAAACTTTAAAAACAGTAAGAACACGTTCAGACTATCTAATCTGGAAAAGGAAAACAATTTCTGAGCTTGACAAAAAAAAAAAATACCTTAAATCAAAGAAAGAAATTACAGAGGAAAATATTGAAGACTTTGACTGAATATACAAAGTTAAGGTTTTTGTACATTTGAAAACCACAAAATGAAGTAAAACAACAAAACAGAAGAATACATTTGTAACGTATATATTATGGTAGATGAAGGACAAATGTTTCGGGTAAATAAAGAGCATTTAAAAGTAGAAAGAAAGAAATGAATCTAAGTATTTTTAAAGGAGCAAAGAACAAAAGAAAGAAATGAATAACCAATACATTTCTGAAAAACTATTCAACCTTATTAATTAAGAAATATTTTTATAAACTGATTTTGCATCTGCCAAATTAATAACAAAAACGACTTTTTGATCTTATTTAACGCTGGCGAGGTGAGATGCTAGTAGAATCTGTGTTCACTGCTAGTGAAATATACACAGATAATGCCATTCTAGAAAGCTCTCTGACACTCCTATGAAGCTATTCGCAGTGTTAACAATGTTTGTATTCTTGTCCTTGCATTAGACTCTAGAACTCAGCCTTAAAAAAAATATTAAGATTTGATTTTAAAAAGTTACAGAGAGATGCTTTCATCCTTTTATTTATAAAGCCAAAGACTTGAAAACCTAAAAGCGCAAGGAGAATCCGTTAAAACTGCAGGATACTAATGACAGAATATTATGCAGCATGTAATTCCTTCATGTCCTAGAATGACATGAGGAAGTGCTATACTGTGGACTGGATAACCATACGACATATGTTAAGTAAATACAATCAAAATAGGATATAAAAGCAGTATGTACTCTATACACCAATGTTGCTTCTATATTAATGAGTATATACACATATATAGGGAAAACATATATGATGTATTAAAGAGACTGTAAAGAGGGGCGCCTGGGTGGCTTAGTTGGTTAAGCGTCCGACTTTCGCTTGGGTCATGATCTCGCGGTTCGTGGGTTCGAGCCCCGCGTCAGGCTCTGTGCTGACTGCCGGCTCAGAGCCTGCAGCCTGTTTCAGTCTGTGACTCCCTCTCTCTCTGACCCTCCCCTGCTCACACTGTCTCTATCTCTCCTAGAAATAAATAAAAAAACATTAAAAAAAAAAAAGACTGTAAAGAGTATCAAAATAGCAGTGCCTATCTCTGAGTGGTGGGCATTTCTGACATTTTTCTGTATTTCTAATTTACCTACAAAGAGCATATTTCCATACAGGATCAAAGTGAGGGTGAAGGAGGTTTACCACTTACTAAAAAGCAGGCAGATAATGAGAAAATATGCCCTGGTAAGGCATAAATGGTAGACCATATGCATTTTTTTTCTTTTTTTATGTGCATTTTTATTATTTTTTTTTACTTTCTATTTTTTTAATTTTTTTTTTTTTTTTTTACAAATAGTTTATTGACAAGTTGGTTTATATGCATTTTTAAAACACAATACATCCTTTTAATTTAGATTTAGCAACTAAAGATGCCAAACATGAGACCTTTATAAGATTCAAAGAAGTTTACGATGTTTATTCAAAGATGTCCTAAAGAAACTAGAAAGAAACTCCCTGTACTGGGGGCTCCTGGGTAGCTCAGTCAGTTGGTCGTCTGACTTTGGCTCAGGTCATGATCTCACCATTCAGGAGTTCAAGCCCCGCATCAGGCTCTGTGCTGACAGCTCAAAGCATGGGGCCTGCTTCAGATTCTAGGTCTCCTTCTCTTTCTGCCCCTCCCCCACTAACACACTGTCTCTCTCTCTCTCTCTCTGTCTCTCTCTCTCGCTCTCTCAAAAATAAACATTAAAAAAAAACCTCCCTATACTTTAAACTTTCTGAGCGTGTAGACATGTACACATAGGCTTTCTATCTTCTGTTGTTTACTAATTACTTCATGTGTTAGTATCGATTCCCCAAACAGGCCCTAATCTTCTGGAGAGAAAGAAAATGGAGCTTCAGTTTTTGGTATAAAGCTCCCAACAGCATACAGTAAGTGCTCCATAAATGTTCACTACGGCAGCATCTTTGTGGAAAAGTGATGGCGAAATGGTGACACCAGCCCAGGCTGATTACTAGGTTAAACTGCTGGATCTGCCAGAGAGTTGACTACCAGTTCAGAATAGCATCACCAAAACTGTGAGTCGCTTAATAAAAGCTGGAAGATCAAATTCACTCTCCAGACACTGTTTTAAAAACACAATGCGCTCTCTCATGAGAACGTGTGCAGCGAAGGGAATTTTTTTTTAATTTTGGTTTTTTTAAGTTTCTATATTTAAATTCCGTTAGTTAACATACAAAGCAGTATTCGTTCCAGGTGTGAAGCTTGTGATACAACACTTTCATACAACGTCCAGCGCTCAACGCAACAAGTGCCCTCCTCAATGCTCATCACCTGTTTAACCCATCCCCCACCCGCCTCCCCTCCATTACCACCAATTTGTTCTCTATACAGTTAAGAGTCTGTTTCTTGGTTTGCCTCTCTCACTTTTTCCCCCCATGATCATTTGTTTCTTAAATTTCACATGAGTGAAATCATATGGCATTTGTCTTTCCCTGACTGACTTATTTCACTCAGCGTAATATTCTCTGGCTCCATCCATGCTGTTCCATCCAATGGCAAGATTTCATGCTCTTTTATGGCCAAATAATATTTCACTGTGTACGTATACCACATCATCTTTATCCATTCATCTGTTGGTAGATGTATAGACTGCTTCCATACTTTGGCTACTGTAGATAATATTGCTATAAACATCAGAGTACAGGTATGGAGAAGGGAATATTTTAATGTTAAGTCTAACAAAAATCTCTTCAAAGACACTGAGAAATACAAATAACCCTATTTATTGTACAAATAAATACAAATAATCCTAGAGGATTCAACTGCTCTCTTCTTTCCAGGATTCAAAGTTAGATACTTAGCTAATGTTTTTATTTTAAAATTTTCTCTTTACTGTGCATTTATTCTGTTTAAATCACTTCAGCCTGATATATGAGTAATAATCAAAATGGACCTAACCAAAGAAAGAAAGTAAGCTTGCCTATACCTTGACCTAAAGTATCAGTTGAACAAGAAGTTCGCTGTCTAAAAATATTTCAGAGTATCTCTAGAATCCACTGCCATTTATGGGTACGTTCCTCAATATAATAAGAACAGCAGCAGACTAACGATGATTACTAACGATGATTACTCCAAGCAAGCACAACACCTCCTTGATCAAGGCACTTTCCCTTTTTTATCTAATGACAGGAATTACTAGACTAAGACAAAGGTTGTAAGAAGCAAAGCAAAGGGTTTAAATGAACCTAGAATGAGTGTCGAGAAAGAAGACTTAAGAAACCAAACTTCCTTTTCTGTTTAATATTATTTGGAACACAAAGTTCTGTGGCTCATTAAAGGTCTAGCCACAACCCCAACTTCTCCAAGACCCCCATCATCCCACTGTATTTTAGATACACTGCACTTAATTATAAAATAAGGGAGAATTATGAGATAATTTATGTATCTCTCCCCTACCAGGTTACAAAAGGCTGTGTTGCACACAGTAGGTCTTCAAGAACATAGCTGTCGAGCTAAAGAAGGTACCAAAACAAGACAATTTTTCAATGCCCCTAGAATCCATGAGGTGAACCTACATAACTATTAGGTTTCCTCTATCACTGCATTTTCTTTCAAGGAAAGAATTCCTAAATATACAAAAAATATTGCTTATTTCTCTAACCTGGAAGTGCTTACAGTGAAATGATGAAAAACAAACAGTATTTTGTCAAATTTTTCACAGAGGCTAATACCATAAAGCTCTATGTCTTGTCATTTATTGTTGATAAAATAGTTCCATTTCTAAGTTAAAACACTCTCAACTTTTTTAAGATTTAATTTTTAAGTAATCTCTATACCCAACATGGAGCTCAAACTCACGACCCCAAGATCATCACAGGCTCCACTGACTCAGACAGCCAGTGAGGCTCTCCAAAACACTCTCAACTTCACGTATTACCAGATTATTTACTGCAAATATAGTAGTATTTTAACAAAAATATGTACAGTACTCTAAAAAAAACCTTTAAAAATGGTTCTTCAAAGCAAAGATTTAAACTTTCAATACAACAGCACCCTCTACGGGTGAATTTTAAAATGCAAAGACAATTTTGAGAAAGCAAACTGCACAATTTGAGCTATTCTCTTCTGACATTATATTTCAAACACAGTGAGCATCCTAAATTATTTTAAAAGTCACACAGTGAGCTTCCTATTTTATTTAAAAGTCACAGCAGATATCTTTTAACTAACAGCTGAACTGTCACTAAACTTTGCAAAAATTAAAACACCAACAAAACGAGTTCAATCGATCTCAAATGACTGAATAGCAAATCTGCTTATTAACATGATTTAAGATATAAATAGTATTTTAAAATACTATTTTATACTTTATATATATTGAAGTGCAATTGACATGCAATACTAGATTGGTTTCAGGTGCACCACAGTGAATCGGCAGGTATATATATATACACACACGCACACTGCCAAGTGGTCACCATGATAACTTAGCTACCATCTTTGGACTGATGTCTTAAAATAAATCAGTACTGAGAGAAGGAATTGAATAAATTAGCATTTAAGGAAGAGACATCTTTTGCAGAACACCGTAACATTTGTTTTACAACTGGTACTAAATATGCTTAACACCAGTTTTCTTGTAAGATTTTACTGTTAGAGTTTTTCATTACTAAAAACAACTAGGTTCAATAAATCCCATCCCAAGAACTCTCACAAATAAAATACTATTCTGATATTCACATTCTCACAAATTCTAATCACCCATAAATGTATTCCTCCAAGGTTGGCTAGAATGGCCAAAAATGGTAAAAATCAGATAAGAAATCCAATGGAGGAAAAGTCCCAAATATTTAACATCAGAAGGGCTAAGATCACTGACAGTCCCAATATGTGACCCAATCTTCAATTGATAGTTCAATCTGCCTTCACAGGGCCTCAGGAGGCAGCATCTTTCTACCTCCAAAATCACCCATTCAACCAGTTAGGATCCAGTCCAGAACACAGATCCCACACCAGGCATTTTAAATGAGAATTTTAATGCCTCCCTGTCCTGTGCCCCGGTCTGGTAACTACCTCCATAGGTGACAATTATCCTAACCTTTAACGGCATACATTAGTCTGACCATAAATATTCTATTCATATAAATAGAATAATAATAAAATCCAGTCCGTGACTGGACTCTCTCAACTCGTTCATGAGTGTTGCCCTTATTTTATGTGTGGCTGAAAACCCCATTCCTTTTTACTGCTGTATAGTATTCCATCGCCCTAGGAGAGGATACTTCTTTCAGGTCACTGATGATGGGCATTGAGGCAGTTTCTTTCTTTTTTTTTTTTTTTTAATGTTTCATTTATTTCAGAGAGAGAGAGACGTGAGCAGGGGAGGGTCAGAGAGAGAGGGAGTCACAGACTGAAACAGGCTCCAGGCTCTGAGCTGGCAGTCAGCACAGAGCCCGACGCGGGGCTCGAACCCACGAACCGCGAGATCATGACCTAAGCGAAAGTCGGATGCTTAACCGACTAAGCCACCCAGGCGCCCCATTGAGGCAGTTTCTATTTGGGGGCTATTCTACATACATTTTTTTTTCTTAAACAGTTTATCGTCAAGTTGGTTTCCATAGAACACCCAGTGCTCATCCCCGCAAGTGCCCTCCTCCATGCCCATCACCCATTTTGCCTTCTCCCCTACATATGTTTGCCACCAATATTCTCGGCACATGTCTTCGGTGAGCACACGGCGGCCTTGCTATTTTGGTGAGAACTGAAATTGGATTAAAGTCACAGCTTTACATTTGTTTCATCCTTCCCGCAGAACAGCGGACACACAACGCTGACACGCAAGCGTAGCTGGCACACAATGACAACACGGCAGTCGTACCAGCACATACTCCCGCCAGCAGCAGGGGGGCGTTAGGGCGCTCCGCCCCTTGCACCCCCACCTCCTCAGTCCCACGACCCTGACAAGCGTGGAGCCGCCACACTGTGGTTTTACTTTGCGCTTCTCTGCCCGACAGTAAAACTCCCAAACGCTTGTATGAGGCAGACGGACAGGAGTCACCACACGCACAGGCTCGGCCGTGCCTCCCGACCAGGCTGCCCCCACCGGGGGCCACACTGGGTGATGCCTGGTGGACACCACTTGGGAGCGCTGACCGGCACCTACGGGGCAGCCCCCCACAATCAAGAACTAGCGGGGCCAAGATGGCAATGATGCCATTATCAAAACTCCCTGCTTTAAGCAAACATTAGAGTTTGTCTCCTTAGCCATCCCATCAATGGCTGGTACGGCTCAGGAGGCCGATTTCCTGTCTTCTCAAACGGTTATTTTCTCCCTAGGGGTGAAGGGACAGAAGATGACGGACCCATACTGCGTGTTGGGCATGGTCAATGGTGCAGCGTTACCTTCTTTCACGTACCCTGTTTCTTTTTTAATCCTCACAGCAATGCTCTTACGCACTCTCACAGCCTTTTTTTAATGTTTTATTTTATTTCTGAGAGAGACAGACAGAGCATGAGTTGGGAAGGGGCAGAGAGAGAGGGAGACACAGAATCCGAAGCAGATTCCAGGCTCTGAGCACAGAGACCGACACGGGGCTCAAACTAAAAAACCGTGAGATCATGACCTGAGCCGAAGTCGGATGCTTTACCAACTGAGCCACCCAGGTGCCCCTCACGGTTTTATAGGATGAGGAAACAGATATCAGAGAGGCTAAGCACCTTGTCCAAACTCACACAAAAAGCGGCAGGTCTAGATTTGAAGCTGTGCTTTTTCACTACACCCAAGGTCTTACTTTTACTAAAAATAGGGAGAGTTTTTTAAGTCCACAGGGATTATTAACTTGCAAGGGATGAGTTTCACATTAGCTTCACAAAATGCCACTGAATAAAAACTAGATATGAAAAATAGATCATTTGCAATGTTAAGATGAACATTCACCTGTAAGAACTGTACCTTACAATTTTTAAACAAATCCATCTTCCCCACCATATTGTGATCTCTCTGAAGTTAGGTCCTGTCTCATTTTTCAGTAGGTGTGTCCCCAATGGAGCAGGCAGCTGAAGTTCCCCGGATTGCTGACCTAAAACCCCAGTGAGGGCAAACAGGGTCCTCATAAATCAAGCGGACAGTTCAGATTATATTTCTTCACCCAGTCAACTACATTTAGTATTAAGTAGATGGGGCGCCTGGGTGGCTCAGTCAGTTAAGTGTCTGACTTTGGCTCAGGCCATGATCTCACGGTTCGTGGGTTCAAGCCCCGCGTTGGGCTCTGTGCTGACAGCTCAGAGCCTGGAGCCTGTCCTTGGATTCTGTGTCTCCCTCTCTCTTTGACCCTTCCTGCTCATGCTCTCGCTCTTGCGCTCTCTCTCAAAAATAAAAAACATTAAAAAAAAATTTTTAAGTATTAAGTAGAATCAAGAGGTGTTTACTGCAAATATTCAATTAAGTCAAATAATACTCAATACCATCCAATTCTTTTCCCAACACAATTTTTCCAAGGATGGATTGACACACATTGCCCTGTCAATCATCCTTCAGTGTTTCCGCCGATGCTTCTCTCTGTGAGGGCGTTTACAATCTCAGGGCCACCAGAAAGCCACTGACTGGAAGAGCAGTTTCCAATCACATCACCCAGGAGGCTCTGAGAGCCATGGATGCCCAGGGCCCATACCTGGAAGGTGGTTTTATAAACCTGGGGTAGGTCACAGTGGGGCCCGGAAAGATGTATTCTGAACTCACACCCAGGAAACAGCTGTGCTCGGTAGAGTTTATAAAGAGCTCCCTGCCCAGTACTAACATGTGCTCGTCCCCCTGGGGTTCAGGAGTTCTGCGCTGGGCATGCTGCGTAGAAATAAGAAGGCATCTCGCTGAGGAAACCCCTTGCCTTCCACACCCTCTGGAGTTCAAGGGCATGCCAACGAGTTACTCCTGGACAGGACTAGGGGGCGACGTGAGCCAACCTGAGACACAGCTCAGCTACTCTTCCACTGAGAAGCTGGACTGTGAACCCCATCATCTGAACGCACACAACGTGTCCTGCTTTACACAGAAGAGACCAAGTCCGCATCCTCAGCCTGCCTTCTTCAACCACGGATGCGCAGCAGACAGAATAAAACCAGAAATGTACAAACTGCCAACACTCAACTGTTTGGAGACCCGCGACACCCAGCCAGGCTTTCCCACGTGAGTCACACAGGTAAGGGAGGGTAGGTGTGAGGGGTCCTGGGAACGGGAGGGGCATTCACTGCAAGGAGCGGAGCGGCATTTCCACCGCGTGTAGGTCTAGTCAAGGTGATGGTGAACTTCAGTGACTCACGCCACCGTGAATCTCGCTTCGGAGGACTTAGACAGCTGCAAGGTCACGTTTGCATGCTCCTCTGGTTATTATCGATCTCCTTCCCAATCTTATCATTGTGTCCCCAGTACGTACACACCGCTTGGCACCTGGTAGGTAATCAATGACGAACTAGGTTTCTAACCCGGCTTAGAAAACTAGCGATATTCCAGCCTCCCAGAGAAATCACTGACTACAGTGGCCCCAGGAACAGTAAACCATAGGCCTGGGGAGGAAAGCAGACCCTAAGGAAAGGGAGAAGAGGGTCTAGGAATGAAGGGCTAAGCCAAGGAGGAAGCGCTGTAGGGGAAGACGGCCATCCACAGAGGAAGCCAGGAACGGGGAGGCAGAGGAGGAGGAAGAAGGTAAAACTGACGGTGGTGATGAGCCTACTCGCTGCGCTGTGCATTCTCACACCGGCTTTCCGGTAGGAAAAACACACTGGAGTCAGAGTCAGAGAAGTCAGGTTCCTAGCCCCTGGAGACTTCTCCCTCTCCCAGCCTCAATCTCCTTATCCGCAAAAGAAGGGTGATAAAACTTCTCTTGCCCGTCACATCGGGCAGCCAAGGACCCAGGGGAGTTCAGCTATCACAGCGATGCATAAACTACAAAGCACATACAAATGGACTGAATTATTACTGCCATTCTTCCCACAGACGACGAGGTTTCTTGGTATCCCGTGCGGAGAAGCAGAGCCTGTTCAGACATCAGGCTGCCCTGCCCACTCCCCGACTCGCAAAGAACTTCAAACAGAAACATCTATAAAAACGCGGGAACAAAGGTCGTCTTTCTGCCAGTTACCAGTTTCCTTATGCTTAATTAGACCTGTGTGGATTTCTGGAAGGAGAGTCCAGGAATGCCCCAGCCACATACGTCTTCTGTCCCATCCTGAGGACGGAGAAGTAATTCAAGACAGCTGTGGGTCTGCAAAGGCATCTGCACACCCAAAGGAATCCGCACACATCTTTTTTTTTTTTTTCAACGTTAAAAATATGACCGTGATGCGTGTTGTTAAACTTAGCAACCTTACCCTAAAGCTGTCAAATATTTAAAAATCACAGTGACTTCTTCTCCTGCAGACTGCATTAAAAACAGAGATCTAACACCAGAGCAGATTTACCCCCAGTGACCTCACACAAAATATACTATCTTTACTTACAGATGTCCCCAAGCCTCATTTCTTCTTTCTAATGCACCGTATACCCCCTTCAATGAAAAACATTCTTCCTTCAACTTCCATGGTGCATGCACCAGCCTTAAAATTCTAGGGTTCTGGGTAATTCCTCTGTTCCCTTTTGCCCTCATCCATATCCAACCTTAGGCTGCCGCATTCGCTTGCAATCTCAGGACAGAATTTCATGTTTTTGATAATAAAGGGCAGTAATTATTACTTCGAGATAGCGGTTTCTGCTGGGTTTATGGGTGTTTTTCTTTGGTTTTTCTGGAGGAAGGCATGTGGAGAGAGAGCGTGCGCACTATACCTCCCAGGTTTAAAAAAAAAAAAAAGACACACACACACACACACACACACACACACACACACACTTTTACCCTAACAATGGACATGAAGATATTGTTTAGCTCATTTCCTGGTGGTTTGAATTAACAATAGCACCGAAGGGCAAGAGGGCTTAAAATAACCAAAACTTGTACATTTCTGGGGAGAACATGAAGGCAAGATGACCCACCGCTACCTATGGGAGATCGGGTTTTTGGGGTTTTTTTGTTTTTTTTTAAGCTCAGTTAAGAATGAAAAGTTCTAGAAGTGCCCTGCATGGCTCAGTCGGTTAAGCAACTGACTTCAGCTCAAGTCATGATCTCGCAGTTTGTGGGTTCGAGCCCCGCGTCGGGCTCTGTGCTGACAGCTCGGAGCATGAAGCCTGCTAAAGATTCTGTGTCTCCCTCCCTCTACCCCTCCCCACCTCGTGCTCTGTCTCTCTCTGTCTCAAAATAAAGAAGATTTTTTTAAACAATGAAAAGATCTAAAAATCCTGGTTGTCTTTAGTTCTAGGTAAGACTAGTTACTAGAGGGTTAAGCAGCCTAACCACCCATAACCGTCTCACGTATAATCCTATTACTTTTGAAAGGCTTTCAGTGTTCTCTGAAATTCTACTTGCTCAAGGATTTCTGTTACAGAATATCTGTGCTAACAGCCCCGTGGTACAGGTTGCCAAGAAGAAAATTATGATCCTTGTTGCACTAATGCCAATGGCATCAAAATAAACTATTCTTCCTGCTCTTTCTTCTCCACTTTCCTAGTAAAACAAGTTTCAAAAAGAGAGAGAGAGAGAGAGAGAGAGAAACATGAGAAAACACAGCTTTGCACCTGCACACTAAGTGCTACTTTCCGTACAAATAACCAAATCACCATATTTTATTTGTAGATGCTCTCAAGGTACAACTGCTTCCAAAGAGCAGGCTAAAACACTTCCCAAACCCACCAAGGAAAGGTGCACCAACAACACCTTTTCCTTTGCAAGGCTGACCCGTACAAACAGCAGCGTTCTCTCCCGTATTTAAGCAAACCTTCCAATCATCCCCTGACAGAGCACAGCAGTGTGCTCGCCGCTCTCATATCATGATTAATTAAAGAGCCAGCTGCCAATTTTAATAAACTGGGAAGGCCACAGAGAAAAGGAACACACGAACTCTTTCTAGACGTTTCTTTCAATACCTGGCACGTGGCCCACTAATCTTCACGAAAGAGAAATCAAGCCTTCAGTTCTCACTTGTAAATGCACATTGAGTCAGCAAGGAACAAAAGAGAAGAGAGGTCTGAATAACTTGCTAATGTGCAATTATAAAGTATTTAATGCCACTGTGTGCACGGAGTACGGGAGTGTGAAAATATTCTGAGGACCTGAAAAGTTCTACTCGGCTGTCGCTAGAAGACACTATATAGAAACACCCAGAATTCTTGTTGTGGATAAAAGAGTGTTGCTGAGCTCTAAGCAGAGACATCCAGCAAAAGTAGCCATGCAACCTGACCCCCATATTCCGAGCCTCAGGTACAAATCTGCCCAGGACCATGGAAGACGTAAAAATCTACCCAACACAAGTACAATCTCCCTGCCTCCAAGTACTGTTTACTTCAGGAACCGAGACAAATGCCAAGCAAGCCACCCACCAACGATACGGTCCGGGCGCCATGTTAATGCTAGCCTCACTTCTCTGGCTGGGGCCAAAGATAAATAAGATGTCGTCCCTGTCCTTGCAAGGCTTATAACTAAGGACAGACAACAAGAAGTACAGACAAGCAAGAGGAAGCAGAGAGGACCTATTTCTGAAGAGACTTAGGTATGGCTTCATAAAGAACATGCCATTTGGCCCCTCACAAGAACAGAGTTTCAAGGCAGGCTTGAGGGCCAAAGCATTCCCAACAGTATTTCCTAAGACATAATAAACAATATAAAAAACTCAATGAGATTTCCATAGGCATATTGAGTGACTTTCAGGTATTACTCAGGGCAAAAGTAACTTCACATATTGAAATATTTAAATGTGCAACCCTAGAGGCCACGAGCTAGTCAAAAGCAGGTTTCCATCTTGGATCGGTCACAGAACAGCTATGCGTGTGCACGTATATTAAGTAATGCCTTGGACCCAGCTCTCCATCTCTGAAAAACGTGGATAATGATAACACCCTCAAAAGACTGATCATTCTATGGGGGCCTGGGTGGCTCAGTCAGTTAGGCATCCGACTTTGTTCAGATCATGATCTCACCATTGCTGAGTTCGAGCCCCGCAATGGACTCTGTGCTGACAGTTCAGAGCCTAGAGCTTTGGATTCTGTGTCTCCTTCTCTCTCTCTGACCCTCCCCCACTCACGTGCACACGCACTCTCTGTCTCTCGCTCTCTCTCTCAAAAATAAATATATTAAAAAAAAAAGACTGATCATTCTCCTTGGATGCCACCACTTCTATCACGGTTTTTTTTTTTTAATGTTTTATTTATTTCTAGGAGAGAGAGAGACCGTGAGCAGGGGAGGGTCAGAGAGAGAGGGAGTCACAGACTGAAACAGGCTCCAGGCTCCGAGCTGGCAGTCAGCACAGAGCCCGACGCAGGGCCCGAACCCACGAACCGCGAGATCATGACCTAAGCAAAAGTCGGACGCTTAACCGACTAAGCCACCCAGGTGCCCCTTCTATCATGCTTTTTAATACAGTCTGTTATAATCGTGCACGGCTTTATCTCCCCTACAGACCAAGAGCTTCCTGAGAGCCAACCTCCTCGCTCACTAACTCCGAAAGAGCCCAGCACTAGGACGAGTAGGCGCCCAGCACACGCCGAATCCTCTTTCTACTGGATTTCTATTCGCTGTGAAAATTCTTGCCTTTCTACTATAAAGGACACTGTTCTTCCAATTCTGAAATATCCCAACCTCAAACTCTTGAGTTTCATCTTGCACGTTTTAGCCTATCTCTAGCCCAGCAGGACTTTTTGTGCGGTTAATGCTATAGGTTTAAAAAAAATACATCTATCTCTTCGGGGACCTGGGTATACGAAATGCTGGTGAAAAATTACTTCCGCTTAATTCTAAAAATTAAACAACTTTGAGATTCTAAGACTCAAGCTGTATTTTAATGGAACTTTCATTTCAGCTCTGCTTCCACGATAGATCAAGAACACAGAACGCCAAACAGCCACCAAAACAGTCTGTGGCGCGGTTCCGCTCATCGGAGTCGCCATGGGATGAAACAGCTAAGCAATCACACACGGACGTCTCCACGAAAAGCAAAACCTACACCCTTTGTCTACGCGAACGCTGAGTGAGAAGGACCTGGGAGTGCGGGGCGGCCCATTCCTGCTCCGCTGGGAGGAGGAATCCCCTCTGGATGGAGTGTCAGTAACAAGTGCGGGAGCCCACGGCACCTACATTTCCCCCAGTGCCCCCCCGTCACCAGCCGTCAGCACACTGCTACCCGGGAAGGAACGAGCCCCCTTTAAAACTGGGCAGTAATGAGGGGCGCCCCTCGGTGGCTCAGTCAGTTAGTTAAGTGTCCGACTCTTGATTCTGGTTCAGGTCATGATCTCGTGGTGAGATCAAGTCCGGCGTCAGGCTCCATGTTGAGTATGGAGCCTGCTAGGGAGTCTCTCTCTCCCTCTCTCTCTCTCCTCCCCTTCCCTTCTCACCCTTTCTCTCCCTCTCAAAATAGTTAAACTTTTAAAAAGGTAAACAATATTTTGCATGTGGTAGACACAACCTGATGGCTAACTCACAATACAGTCCCAGCTCCCTTCCCCCTTATTACCTCCACTCTCTAGAGGACCTAAGAAAACTGAATATTCCAGAGGTTCTCGCAGCTAGGAGTAGCCAGGGAATACAGGCCTGACCAACGAGACATAAACGTTAAGTCTGCTTTGGCTTCTAGGAAAGGTTTTGCTTTTCTTAATAAAAAGGTCAGTTTGGGCTCATGATAACCTTTCTTTTTCTGCCTTTCCTATCTGGAATGCACATGTGATACCTGGAGATAAGGCAGCCATTTTGTGACCATGAAGCAAAAAGCCTGAGAAGGCTACAAAAGAAACTTAATAGTGGTTACCTCAGAAAAAGTAGGAACTTGAGATGGGAAAGACTGTATTCACGGACTGAATTTTTTTCCCTAAACATTTTATAACCAAAACTGATAAAATAAGAACTATTTGGTAACTACAGGAGGAGAGATTATGAAAAAGCCCACCAAGTAGTTAAGAGGTTTTAAACAAGGGACAAGTAAAAGTTGGGTAAGCAAAACAGCAAGGGAAAACAATATTTAGGCTATGAAAATGACAGGAACCACTGAGTTTACCAAAGCAAAGGGTTTGGAATGCTGAAAAGCAGTAGAAAATATTACTGAGAAGATAAAAGGGGCCATAGGATGAGGACCAGGACTAAATTAGACTTGACCCTATATAGCAACATAAAGTAGTGAAGAATTGCTATTGGTTCCTTTTGGGGAGAGGGAGGGAGTGATATGATAAAAGCAACGTCTGAGTATCAGTCCAGGATACAGAATAAGCTAGGAAAGAGGCAAAAGGAAAAGGAAGTGGAAATCACAACTAATTCATCCCACTTAATTCTCAGGTTTCAAAATTAAATTAGCAATATTTGATTTAAAAAAATTATGTTGGTGTATTATGTTGAAGAATTTAGACAGCTCTGTCATTATGCACTATTTATGTATCATTGTTTTGCTTTGGTTTGAGAGAGAGAGACAGACGAAGAGAGACAGAGAGACAGAGAGACAGAGAGTCAGTCGGAGGGGAGGGAGGGGCAGAGAGAAAGGAAGAGAGGGAATCCCAGGCAGGTTCCACACTGTCAGTGCAGAGCCCAATGCCGGGCTCGCTCTCATGAACTGCGATCATGACCTGAGCTGAAACCAAAAGTCGGACACTTAACTGAGCCACCCAGGTGCGCCTATCGTCATTTCTGACATTAGCAAAACGATGGACTTAAGTTCTCTGTGCTAAACACTGATATAAGAGAACACATTTGCCATTTCTTTCTCCATTACACTGGAAGTGTAAATTCCATCTAAACAGCTCCATAAAGGAGAGCAGCTGGACGGACCAATCCCTGGAAGGCAGGCAGCTTCAGTCCCGTTTACTACATGCGCAGAGAGAGCATGAAAAGAGCGTGCAGTCAGGAATCGGAAGACTTGGGGTCTGGTTTCAAGCCTGCCTCCAGCTCCCTGCGAGGTGCTGGACAAGCCACCCCGTCCTGTCTCTGAAGCACTCATCTGTGCAACCAACGAGCTGGATTAAAAGTGTGCTATAATTCTCTTAACTGTGAAACTTTATGAATAGTTTAACCTCAGAGCTGGCAGTCATGGAAGCTGGGGACCTGGGTCCAGAACTCCAGAGCTAAAACCAAACACGGAGACTGGTAGTAAAAGGTTACCAACGACACCCAGGGTGTACAGCACTCCAATCAGCTACATAAAACTTCCTCAATAGTGAAGAAGTCCTACCCTCAGGAACCAGCATGACCCAAGTGCATATGTGCCTTGAATATGGAGCTCTTAACACTACCAGAAAGTATATCATACATAAAACATATAAGGCTTTTGAGGGGCGCCTACGTGGCTCCGTCAGTTAAGCATCCGACTTCAGCTCAGGTCATGATCTCGCTTACAGGGTTCGAGCCCCACGTCGGGCTCTGGACTGACGGCTCAGAGCTTCAAGCCTGCTTCAGATTCTCTGTCTCCTTCTCTCTCTCTCTCTTTCTCTCTCCGCCCCTCCCCCTGCTCATGCTCTGTCTCTCTCAAAAATAAATATTTAAAAAAGCTATAAGGCTTTTGAAAAAACACTATTAAAAGCTTCATATCAGAAAAGACTAAAAATTTATCCAGAATACAACCAGCTTAATGTATAAAGGATTTTCACTTATAATACCAGTTCCTTCTCTTCTACTTCTTTAATACAGTAAGAAAGAAAACACAGTCTACGCAGGTAACGGGGTATTTTTCAGCCCTGAGAAGAGAGGCAATCCTGCCACATGCAACGAGATGGATGGAGCTGGAGGGCACTGTGCTAAGAAGCCACTCACAGAAGGACAAATACCATATGACTCCACTGACATGAGGGATCTAGAACAGTCAAACTCATGCCAAGTATAGAAGGTTGGTACAGGGCCGGGGGAAGGGGGCAACGGGGAGATGCCAGTCAGGAGGTACACAGTGCCAGCTCTACAGACAAGGAAGTTCCGGAGCGCTGGCTGCGCCGAGCGGCGCCTGCGGCTAACAATCCCGCTGTGTGCGCCTAAAGGCGCGTCAGGAGGGCGGTGTGCACGGGGACTCTCGTGACACTACTGGAACAAATAGCTACTGAAGAATGGTATTCACGGTTTTTTTGTTTTTTGGTTTTTGGTTTTTTTGCTTTTATACACAATGCTGCGATGAATCATCTGGTAAATAAATTCTGATGCTATTAGGTAAAAAGATCCGTTAGATAAGCTGCAGAAATTATATATTCAGCCTTTCAGTTGCTGTTTTCTTTATACCATCAATGTCTTTGAAATGGACTGTGACTTTCTCATTGTTAATGAACTTAATGCACTGATAGAATTTTTAAACTGAGACATTCTCTTTTGTAAATCTACATCTTCCGTGTCCCTTACTAAAGACTTTTTTTTTAATTTTGGGATTGAAGAAGGACGTCTGGAGCACTGAGATGCAAGCCACGGTAAGGCAAGGAGCTGGGCCACAGCGGATGCAGCCAGGCTGTGGCTACACAGCACCAGAAGTCTCCGTGGAAAAGCATTTAAAATCTTTTTCACTAAAAGGCAGGAAGTAGACTTCAATGGCTAAGCATTCGGTTTGGGCATTTCACCGACCAGTGTATAAAACCAAAGCATCTGAGAGTTGGAACGGATCTGAGGGTTATCTGTATCTCACCTCCTCCCTAGAGTTGAAGAAATCACTGCACAGAAGACCCACTAGTGGATGGTGGCCCCCCTTCAGCTCTGGCTACTGGGGGCTTAGCATCTCACCTGGGAGCCTGTAACTCCATTGCTGGACACCTCTTACTGTCAGCCCGGATTTCCAGTGAGCTGAAATAAATTCCTGTAATTTCTGCCCACAGATCCCAGTTAGATCCACTGGAGCAACACTGGATAAGCCCAAGCCCTCAGCTAAAACAAGAATATCTGTCATTTAGAAACCAGCTTCCTGCCTCACCTTTAGACCTCTCTCTAGATTATTCCTCGTTCCTTCAACTCTTATCTCAGCTTTTTTTTTTTTGAGAGAGAGTGTATGAGTGGGAGCGCAAGCGGGATGAGGGCCAGAGAGAGGAGAGAGGGAATCCCAAGCAGGCTCCACGCTGTCAGCGCACAGCCTGACACGGGGCTTGATCCCACAAACCACAAGATCATGACCTGAGCCGAAATCAAGAGTCAGAGCTCAACGGACTGAGCCGCCCAGACTCCCCTACTCTTGTCTCCGTTTTAAACCTGCATCATTCTGTTCCACTTCATTCTTCGCAGGAATGGAGTCTGTTTACTGACCCTCTTCTAAAACTGGCATACAGCTGAACATGGTATAGTATTTCAGGGGAGAGCTGGCCGACAGAACGGATTACTTCCTCCTGTGAGCTGGCATTTCTATAGTCCTGGTTCTTCAGTTTTAGATTATGTCCCCTTAATTTCCTCCTTTACATTCCCTGCTCCAGGAGCAGTTGAAATAAACCAAAACAAGGCAGAAACAAAACAGACACCACATAGCACCTGATACTGTTTACTGGGTAAGTTTCAAAATGTAGTTGAGAAAAATTAGAACTGGTGGGGCCTGTCTGAACAGAGAAATTCTATGCATCAGAATCCAGAGAGTAAATTACCTGATAACTGAAATTCTATTTGCTTGTGGAATTTTGCCGAGTAAAACTATAGTACAGTCACGGGTAGCAACGGATCTTTTAAATTGCCGTTATCTCATCAAGATAGACATTTTACTTCGTTGTCAATTTAAAATACCTAAATATCTAACCTCAATGACACAGGCTCAACTATCCAGGATACTTACAAGAAGCAATTGCAGTAAACTCCTATTTATCTGGAGTTTGGGAGAAACAAAATATTAATTAAAAGCTCTGCTTAACTCACAGTTAACCCTTATATGTAATATATTTCAATTACTTGGAAGACAATCACAGAACAACTGTTTACATAAACACAGACCAGAGAACACGTAGAACCACAGCTCAGCCTTCCTGCGATGTCCCTGAATGCCCCAGCCAGGTCCTCACTCGGAAGCTCAATGATCTGGGCCCAGGGCTCCGTACAAAGCAGGGAAGGAGCTCACACCACTACGTACCAATCACTAGTAGCCATCTATCTATTCCAATTTTCTAAGACAATCCCAACTTTACGTAGTTTTCTTCCAATACATGCAATTCTTTTGAAATACAGTTAAACAGATGTAGATTCTCTACCTAGTAATTCTCTACCTTAGTAATAATACCCATATGACATATTCACAAATCAAAACTGCGGCATGTCCCAGTATCTGAAGAAAATTAGGATACCTGTCACATAACTAGCAACCCACCTTAAAAAAACTCCCCAACACAGAAACATATATACATACAAATACACACACGACCGCTTTATAATAGGGAGAAAAAAAAACCCTGAAAACCTAGTGAACTAACAAATTATAGTACATCTATATAATGTAAGCATTTAAAATGATGATATGGGGCGCCTGGGCGGCTCAGTTAAGCATCTGACTCTTGATTTCAGCTCAGGTCATGATCTCAGGGATCATGGGTTCGGGCCCCGTGTCGGGCTCTGTGCTGATGGCAGGGAGGGGGCCTGCTTGGGATTCTCTCTCTCCCTCTCTATGCTCCTCCTTCCCCCCCCACAAATAAACATTTAAAAAATAAAATAAAATATTGTATATCTAGCTAACAATACATAATTATTATTATTTTAGATACTATTCTATTTTTGTGATATAGTAAACATTTGTACAGAAAAATGTTTGAAGCCTATACACCAAAACGAGGAAGTAAGTCATCTTATGGGCAGAAGGAAGGACTTCAGGTAGTTTTTGTTATTGTTTTGTATATATTTTCCAGTTTTTAACAAATAAGCAAAAAGCAAATGATAATAAGCTTGTATCATTTTTTTAAACTCTACTACTGACTTACTTTCTGTCATTTGCGTCTCACTCAGGAGTCACAGAAGTTTATCACACTAAAATCTCTGAAGATATATATACCTCCATATATCTACACACACAGACACACACACAGTCATTTGTAAAAAACCATTCCAAGGGTTTCTGATATGCCCCAGAGGTAAAACGCTTTGCACACAAAAGAGACACTAGTCTAGACTTAGGTGAGAGAGGCAAACTTGTCAAGAGTTATTACTGGAAACAATTTCCTCAAAGAGAACATAGTTCTGGAACTGAACATCTCACCAGAAATAAGTAGAAAAGAATAGATGTTTAACTTTTGAGAGCTGTCCAAACGTCCAACCTTTACTCAGCTGAAACTCTCCTGGCCCCAAATGCCTACAACTCACAGAACTCGCTCTCAGAAAAGAAAACTGACCACTCAGCCCCAGTGAATTCTCACTCTCTTTCTCCTCCAAGCAGGCAGTGTCTTCCCACATTTCTTAGAGAGCACACGCAGCACCTTTTGGAGAATTTGTAGTGACCACAGGGGGTTTCCTTTAAGGTCTTTAGTTAGTTTTTTGACAAATTTGATTAGTTCCAAAATACAGTTCCAAATGCTGCTTACCAAGATAAAGGAGATTTTAATGTCTTCACTTACTCTAAAAAGTTCACCATGTTCAAATCCCAACATGCCTTCACACGCCTATAACTCTGCCAACTCACACCACGCTGCCGGCCCACAGCCTGGAGAATGAGTAACTTCTGAGTGGGCAGAGGGGGCTGGCTGCGCAGTGGAGGAGGAGGGAGAGCCTCTGCCCATCGCACCCCTGTAAGGAAAGCTGAGTCCTGTCCATGCATGCAGGTGATACACTAACTCCGCCCCAGAACACCACCAGTCTGGGGGAGGCGGAGATGGATTCCTTCCTTCAGCACCAATTTACTGCTCACTACCAAGTGCCAGGCACCGTTCTGGGCCCTGGAGATTCTGCAGTGACAAGACTAAAATCCTGGTCTCACTGGTCATACATTCTAATGTACAGGAGAGACAAATCAGTAAAAAGCAGGCAGAAGTGTACAGTCAAGTCACAGATGGGGACAAGGCAGGCGCCCTGAGAAGATGTGTTTGATGAAGATACGAAGGAAAGAATAATCCGTGAGGATATCTGACGGAAGATCATCCTGTGCTGACAGAACAGCAAGTGCAAACAAAGGTCCTGAGGAGGCAGAGAACATACTTCCCAGAACAGTGAGGAGGCTCTCTTGCTTCAGAGGTTACGGAAGAACATCAGCTCTTATCTCAGCACGAGGGGAAGCAAGCCGCTGGAAGGTTTTTGAATAGAGAAGTGACATAATCTGATTTACACGGTTTCTTTTTTTGTTTTGTTTCTTTTTGAGAAGGGAGGGAGCAAACTGCAAGCAGGGGAGGGAGAGAGAGAGGGAGACACAGAATGGAAGCAGGCTCTAGGCTCTGAGCCACCAGCACAGAGCCCAACGCAGGGCGTAAACCCACAGCCTGTGAGATCGTGACCTGAGCCGAAGAGGGACGTCCAACCAGCTGAACCACGCAGGTGCCCCGACTTACTTTTTTTTTTTTTTTTTTTCTTTTAAAGTAAGCTCTATGCCCAATGCCCAGTGCGGACTTGAACTCATGACCCAGGAAATGAGCCACCCAGGTGCCCCAATCTGATTTACATTTTTTTTTTTTTAGTTTATTTATTTTTCATGAGAGAGAGAGAGAAAGAATGGGGAGGAACCAAGGGACAGGATCCCAAGCAGGCTCCAGATGTCAGCACTGGGCCGAAGCGAGGCTCAAACCCACAAACTGGGAGATCATGAGCTGAGTTAAATCAAGAGTCCCAGGGAAGCTTAACCTTACCGAGAACCCAAGCACCCCTGATTTACATTTTCAAAGGACACCCTTGAGAACAGACTGAAAGGGGATAGTTAGTAGTCCGACAGCATCTGGAAGTTTCTGCAGTAATCCAGGCAAACAGGTGTCTGAGGTCTGGGGTGGGAGACATGATGGTGGTGAAAACTGGTCCAGTCTGGGATGTATTTGAAGGTAGATGCAGCACGATTTGCTGATGAGTAGCTTGTGGGATGTGAGAGGAAGACAGTCAAGAAGGACTCTAAGCGTTTTGGCCTCCACATAAAACTTCTTAAATGTGTATTTGGGTATCAATTCTGCTGAAACACTGAAAATAGGCTTGGAAGCCAGGGCCAAGGGGGCCTTATATATATATAAGGCCAAGCTTATACATATATAGCTTATAAGCTATATAAAAGCTTCTCTACAGGGACCTGTAAACTTATAGGCTTCTAAGGCCCCCTAAAACAACCAACTCACAAATAAATTCACCACAACAGCTAGTCAGTCACAAAATGTCAATGCTGCCACGCTTTTACTCATTCCCACTCGCCTCTCTGTAGAGGTTCTTACACATTTTTAGGAAGTGTATTTGTTCCCATGAATCACTAACAGTACATTCTCTAGTTCTCACTCTTAGCAACCTCTCTGCAGCGACGATGCACTCCCCTTCCCCCCTTCCGTGAAGAAGTTCTCTCCTGCCTGCCTTCCGGATTCCTTCCCTGACTGCACTTTCTCAATTCATTCAGCACACCTTGATGCTGATCTATCGCAAAGTTCTATCCTCCTTTATTTTTCCTTCAGTCTCAACAGCCTTTCACTCAACAATTTTAAATCACTTCGCCCAACAATCCCTGGAAAATAAAGAGCACACAAATTTCCATCTCTAGCCTCATTCTCTCCGGACCACAGTTTGCTATTTCAAGGGGCATCCTGGGCACATGCGCAGCCCCTCAGATTCACTAAGTCATAAACTATGGTTCTAATGTTCACGTGTTCTCACAGGCTAACGTCAGGGAAGCATAACCTTGAGACACAAGGTACACAGCCTGGGCTTCCTGATAGCTAATACAGACCAATTTAAGACTGGTGAGTTTCCTGATAATCTTTCCTTATCTTTCCCTCTGAATTTACAGAACATGTTATCTATCATAATATAATGTCACTTTCTACCTGATCTAAAGATAAAAAGTGACATATCCTATTTATATGTACTCTATATACACACATTCTATGATATACACTATCTACCATTAATCTGATGGCTTTAGATTGCTTTAACTTCCCTGTTAGACCATGTAATCATTTAGGACCTATGTGATTCCATTGATATAACTTTATAGAAGTTGTGTGTGGTACCAGTGCACACAGACTTTGTGCACCAAATTTTGCACAAAGAAGGGCCACAATGTATGCTGTATCAGAAACAAATGTAAAAGACGATGGGAAGCAACCCAACATCAAAGCCAGCTCATTAATAATTTCTTGAAAAGGTACTTCCTTCTAAACTCTCTAAATACCATTACCACTTGGACTGCGTTTTCTTCATTCTGAAATTAACAAAGACTGCTTACAAATAAAGAGCCTTTCTGACATATTTCATGGCGGGGGGGGGTGGGGGGGGAGGTCTCAAATGCCTACGTTTAGCCACAGGAAGCAACCCATTTCTTCTAAATATAAACAGAAACAAACGAGAAACAAAAAAAACATGAGCAAAGAAACCAACCTTAAGAGTCTATTTTGAGGACAGATTTTTTAGACATCAAAACGGCTTTATTCTCATCTGCTAAATCCAAAATATACCCTTTCAGATTTCTTTTTTTTTTTTTTTTTTATTTCTAGGAGAGACAGAGAGACAGCGTGAGCAGGGGAGGGTCAGAGAGAGAGGGAGTCACAGACTGAAACAGGCTCCAGGCTCCGAGCTGGCAGCCAGCACAGAGCCCGACGCGGGGCTCGAACCCACGAACCGCGAGATCATGACCCAAGCGAAAGTCGGACGCTTAACCGACTAAGCCACCCAGGCGCCCCACCCTTTCAGATTTCTAAACACACCAGGCGATTTCCTTATTAAAATGATCAGATCCATTCTTCCTTTGCCACTAAAAGCGACGGCACCAGCAGTGCCGGCAACATCCAGCAGCTAAAAAAGCAACCCGAAGGGCCCTCCCCAGCCCACTGAGCAGACAGCTCTTCAGGTCAAACATGGGAAGAATCGCTCGGTCCCACTGCCAGAGTCACATTTGAAAACAATCCTCAAAATGTCATGATCTCTCATAAAAGCCTTCAACAGCCACAAATAAGTCCACACATTTAGCAAAAAGTTAAGGGGCTTCATTCTGCAACCGCAACCGTCTTCCCATCAAATCAATAAAGGTGCGGACCAGCCGGTATACAGCAGGCACTTCTGCAGGTAGCAAGGGTGCACCCGATGTCCGTGATCTCGCGGAGCTTGCCCCGCAGCGGGGTCAACTCTTCCCCATCGCCTGTGCTCTGGTCACACTACCTATGCGCCCTTTCCCAAATGCATCCATGCACTTTACTGACTTCATGCCAGGGTTCACAGCATTCCATTTACCCAGAATTTCTCTATACCTTAAAAGCTCCTTTCGATCAGAGCACCAATAAAACCACTTCCACCCATCCCACAGCCTGTCCCGGACTAAATACCCACCAGGCTGAAATAATCTCTCCGTAATCGTGATTCATATTTAAATATCTCTTTCTGTCCCGATGGGTGGTGTGTGCATCTCAAGGTCAGGACCACACACTACTCATCTCTGAATAAATCATTCACCTTTGGCACCTGGCGCTCACTTGGAAGAAACAAGTGCTTAGTTAAATGTTTTTCTGAATGCAACTCAGAGACAAATATTGTCTGTGTTCAAAACTCTTCTTTGGGAATCTCTACATTTTCCTCTAAAGTCTATGATCTCTTTTTCAAAATGACACTATTTTAAATGCTGGAAACTATTCTTTGAAGACATAATTAGAGTTTTAGGAAACATTTCATCATTTAAATAAGTGGTGTAAATAAAAGAGGTAATTAAGATAGGTAGTACAATTGCTATTCCAAACCAAAGCTTCACTATAAATGTTTGGGTACGTTTCATACACTCTTCCCAAAGGCAACTCCAAAAATATCTTGAACCAGGGCACCTAGCTGGTTCAGTCGGGTAAGGGTCTGACTCTGGGTTTTAGCTCAGGTCATGATCTCACAGTTACTGGGACGGAGGCCCGCATCTGGTTCCACAGCACAAAGCCCATTTGGGATTCTCTCTCTCTCCCTCTCTCTGCGCCCCTCCCCTGCTCATGTTCACTTTCCCTCTCTCTCAAAATAATAAACATTTAAAAACAAATGCCTTGAACCATGACATTTATCCTAGAGTCGTGGCTGGAACATCTTCTGACTCTATCAATTCTGGCACGCTTCTTCCAAACTAAACAGAATGCCGCTGCCAGCAGGTAAGCCTTCTGTCAAGACCACGTTTGCAGGAATGCATTACGTATAAAAGCGGGAGTCCCTCTGTTTCTTTTACCAGATAAAAGCCAAAAGATTCAGATCGGAGACGGGCCACCAGAACCCTTCCTGTCTTTCTTCCTCCTCCCACCCACCCCCTCGGCCGAGGAGGCACCCCCCGCGGAACCCCGGGATTCTCAAGGAGACATTCAGAAGCCAAAGAACAACAAAAAGAAAACTGAAGTCTAACACGGAGATTTGTCCTAATCCCGAATATTAGCGCCTTGGCAAAGTACCGTGTGGGCCTCAGTTTCTTAGGACTAATAGTAAAGAAAGCTTAGGTCCCGAAAATGCTATCATTTTCAAATATCTTCAACGCTGGAGACAGAGCCCGTGATTATTTACCCGAATCCGGGGGCTCTATCAGGATGCAAACATATGGTTACTCCCCGAATTCCATTTAGTCTAGTGACCATCATTAAAAACTTTTCAACATTCATCCTGCAAATACATATATTCATTTCTAAATTTCTAAATACGTACCATCAATATCTATAAAATTACATATTATAAAGCTCCCTTCCTCTTTTGAAGATAAACCTAAAAAGAACTTCTGTAGCGACCTGTGCCATTGCCTCTGGCGCCCACTGACACAGACGAGCAGCCCCGCCTCCATGAAGGTCACGGTGCTGGGGGGGAGGTTGGGAAGGACAGGGCAGGGAAGTGAAGACAAGTCACAGCAGCAGGAGTCCCTTTCCTGAAGATTAGAGTCTGGTCTCGAGCACAAATGGTGTTTTCACGAAGTAACGAGGCATTTAGATAAACCTACCCAACTTTTCCTTGCAAGAAAAGTACTGCGGTACAATTTTGCCAGGTCAGTTAAGAGGATGTGGGGGGAAAAATCAAAAGGTGGTAATGACTAGAGGTGACGGATGTGTTACTTCACCTAATTAAACGTGGCAATCGTTTCACAATGGATATATATACCAACCCATCATGTCATATGCTTTAAATATGTACGATTTTATTTGCCAATTAGAGCTCAATATAGCTGGGGGGTGGGGGATGGAGTCACCTCCCTTTCCCTCCCAAAAAAGAAAGAAAACATAAAAACACAGAGAACATTTTTACTATGTTATAGAGCTGTGCTTCTCAAATTGAAGAGAGCACAGGACTCTCAGGGATCTGCTCACAGGCACCTTGTCCATCAGTACTTCTGCTCTGAGGACCAGCGCCCAGTGACACCTGAACCACCGCAGAGCAGCAGAGAGGTAGAGAAGATATTCTCTGTACCCATAAGGTTCCTAAAGGGGCTCATTTAGAGAATATATCATCTAAAAATCCTTTTTTTTTTTTTTTAATTTCAACTGGGAAAATTCCACAAAGCCAGACCCTGGCTCAAAGCCCAGGATCCCAGCCACGCGCCTCTTAAAAATAGGTTTTCAAAATGCCTAGCATTTTTTCAAAAAGAATAGGATATTTGGCTAAAATTCTAGCAAAGTTCTTGGTAACGGTCCAATTATTTTTTTTTTTTATTAACTTCATCCTTCTTTCAATTTTCACTTCCTGCTCTGCCCCGTCATTAAAATATGTCACAAAACTGCGAAATCTCCACTGTTCTTGCTGGCCAGGTAGATGAAACCCCTCTGCTTATCTCTTCCGATGCAGAGGAAGGCTTCCTTCCTGCCAAATTTTCTAAATTCTTTTGCTTTTTTTTTTTAATTTCAGCTTTACTCATGTATCCTTAATGTATAAAATTATGAGCTATTTTAAGTGCCCACCGTGGTGCCTCATTATGCACATACACTGTGAGAGGATTTCCCCCATCTAGCTAATTAACATGTCCACCACCTTCTTTGTTCATTTATTTACTTAGGTGAGACATGGAAGTTGTCTTAGCAAATTCAATTTGACAATGCAAGGTTATCAACTCGTCACCATGTTCTTGCATTAGTGTCAGACCTTATTCATCTAATAGCTGAAGGTCTGAACCCTTCCACCAACCTCTCCCTCTTTCTGAATTCTTTAAGACTCCCAAGGGCACACAGGATCATGCCGCGGGGTAATGGAATTAGGAAACCAAGCACTTTTGGGCTTTCCAAAAGTTCATGGTTCCTTCAAATCATCATCTCAAAGAGAAGGCAATAAGGAATCCTCTTTGCAAAGCAAAAACTACTTAACAAAAACTAGAATTTAAGTACAGAAGGTCAACTTCAAAAGAATTCAGGATGCAAAGATATTTTCAGACACCCAGGCAGTAACTTGATTTTCTAAGACTGTACTCTCAGTATTAAAATAGCTAAAGAAGGAGCGCCTGGGTGGCTCAGTCGGCTGAGCGTCCCGACTTCAGCTCAGGTCATGATCTCATGGTTCAGGAGTTTGAGCCCCACATTGGGCTCTGTGCTGACAGCTTGGAGCCGGGAGCCTTCTTCTGATTCTGTGTCTCCCTCTCTCTCTCTCAAAAATGAATAAACATTAAAAAAAAATTTTTAGGGGCACCTGGGTGACTCAGTGGGTTGAGCATATGACTTTGGCTTAGGTCAAGATCTCAGTCTGTGGGTTCAAGCCCCACTTCAGGCTCTGTGCTGACAGCTAAGAGCCTGGATCCTGCTTCAGATTCTGTGTCTCCCTCTCTCTCTGACCCTCCCCTGCTCACACTGTCTCTATCAAAAAATAAGCATTAAAATTTTTTTTAAATGTTTTTAAATAGCTCAAGAAGAAAGCATATGCTTTCTTTAGTGTTTAGTGGGGTTTTTCTTGTTGGAAATTCTACTTTCCTATTATTTTCTTACTTTAAAAAACACTTCCATTCTCTATCACGTTCACTACCTCTGGAGTGAATCTTTGGCAAATTCCTCACAATGGCCCGAGTCGTCCAGCACAGGGACAGGTTTGCAAGTCAAAACCTGTGCAAACACCACCTGTGGAACTTCTAGAAGGAAATGGATGACACGCGCATCCCGAGCTCTATTCATCATCATTCCCTTGAGGAGTCTCTGCTTAGCACAGCAAGGGAGGCTTTGAAAACAGCTTTCTCCAGGCTCTTCATCTTACAGGTGAGGCTAAGGGACCCCCCTCAGAGCTACACTGCTACTGAAATGGAGTCTCCTGGTTTTCTCCTCTGTGCATTTTTAAACCTTCCATCAGGCTGGCAGAAGCAGCCAATTTTGAGAAATAAAACCTATTCGTGAACATTTACCTTAGAAGTTACCAGCAACAACAAGAAATTCTATGAAAGGGACAAAGAAAAGACAACTCTTCACCTGAACCAAAAACAAGAAGGGGCAGGCGTCACACTAAATGTCCGGGCCAGCTGCTCCCACAGCTGAAGCTAGAGCAGCCCTTCTCCGTCACCTGTCCCCCCGGGCCGGCTTCCACAGCAAATCTCTGCTGTTCGGCAAAGGAAGGACATTCTTTTTTATGGAGTACAACTGAGTATGAGCAGAGCAAAAGGCAGTCAGTGAAGGATCATTCGTAACTACAAGAATTCAAGGGCAAGTCTCAGAAGAATTTAGGGCATACAACTAACTTTTAAAAATATGAACAAAGACAAAGACAAATGAACCTCGGTCAAGACATTCATGTATTAGTTAATGGTACACTTCTATTTTATTTTATTTGAGTGAGAGAGGGAGATGGGTAGAGGGAAGTAGGGAGGGGGAGGGAGGCGGAGAGAGGGAGAGGGAGAATCTTAAACAGGCTCCAGGCTCTCAGCATCCCAGGACTCTGCGATCACAATCTGAGCCTAAACCGAGAGTGGGATGCTCAACCAATGGAGCCGCCCAGGCGCCACTATACTGCTATTTTATAATGGAGGAAATTAAAAGAGGCATCTCAGGGGTGCCTGGGTGGCTCAGTCGGTTGGGCATCTAACTCCTGATTTCGGCTCAGACCATGATCTCAGTTTGTGAGAGCTCTGCTTCGGGCTGCAAGCTGATAGAGCCAGCGCAGAGCCTGGTCGGGATTCTCCCTCTCCCCCTCTCCCTCTGCCCCTCCCCTGCTCACATGCACACATGCACCCTCTCTCTCTCTACCCCTGAAAGTATTGACAAATATTTATCAGGAAGTGTAATTAAGGAGACTTAAAAAAAAGCATCCCAGATGAAAGAACGCTGAGAGCCCCATGTAACTCCATGAAAGTAGGATTTCAGGGGTGTCTGTGGCTACGTTCCAGGGCCCAGCAGGGTGACAAACACAGAGCAGGGGCTCCACACCTAAGTGAACAAATGACTCAAAGGGAGAAAAAGAGAAGGAAGCTGCAGGGCACAGATACACACATTAAATCCACTGGGGCGGCTGTCAGTGGGGTGGGAAATGGGGATACGATGTAAGAAACAGACCGGAACTGACCTTCACATGGATCAATGACAGAGAATAAGCCATGACTCGAGGCTCAGCCAAGGGAAGGAGAAAACACCTTGGGAACAAACAGGAAAAGGTGGGGACACAGAAGAATGCCTGACCGTTAGGCATCAGCAACTGACTCCTCTAGCTTCAGAGGCCTCAAAAAACAAGCTGTGGGGCCAAGGCCTTAGCTTCTCGGTCCCCCACTTACGAATATTTACCAGTAAGTGTCATTAAACGGGCGATTCCAAATAATAATTACTAGTTTGGAAACAAGGAATCTGAGAATCCCATCTTCCTATATCCCATCCAAAAAAAAAAAAAAAGTGTGCATTTCCAGATTAACCTGAACTAACAAATACTACTGCAGCAAGCTACCAGAAACAACATGGTACTAACTATTTCTTCGGCCAGCTGTCACTAGTAAGCCACACAAATCTGGATACACGGGAGTATTTTTAAACCTCCAGAACATAAACATATATGTTCTACAAGCACTAGATTATCACCGTCCTAATACTGCATTATCATATTCCCTCTGTCACAAGCCCTGATCCCCGAAGAAAGCACTACATAAAAGATTCTGCTTTTTGGGGCACCTGGGTGGCTTAGTCGGTTAAGCGTCCGACTTTCGCTTAGGTCATGATCTCACGGTTCGTGGGTTCGAGCCCCGCGTCGGGCTCTGTGCTGACTGCCAGCTCAGCGCCTGGAGCCTGTTTCAGTCTGTGACTCCCTCTCTCTCTGACCCTCCCCTGCTCACGCTGTCTCTTTCTCTTCTAGAAATAAATAAAAAAAAGATTCTGCTTTTACTCACGAACTCAGTTTATGTATTACTAAATCTAATTACCTTAAAGGCTAGTTCTATTACCATAAATAAGAATACCAACTTTCAAAAGTTAAGAGCTTGAAAATAAATTATAAATAAATAAAGGGTTTTTGGTGGATTTTTTTTTTGTTTGCGTGCTTTGTTTTTTGCTAAGTTGGCTTCACACTTCAGCGTGGAGCCCAACACGGGGCTGAACTGAGACCAAGAGTTGGAAGCTTAACTGACTGAACCATGCAGGCACCCTAGTTTTTTTTTGCTCTTGGTTGTTGTGGGTTTTTTTTAATTTTTTATTTATTTCTGAGAGAGAGACACAGACAGACAGCGTGAGCAGGGGAGGGTCAGAGAGAGGGAGACACAGAATCTGAAGCAGCTCCAGGCTCTGGGCTGTCAGCACAGAGCCCAACGCAGGGCTCGAACCCACAAACCGTAAGATCATGACCTGAGCCGAAGTTGGATGCTTAAACGACTGAGCCACCCAGGCACCCCCTTTTTTGCTTTTTCTAAAAAGATCTTCAGTTATCCTGATTCTAACTTCATTCATTCATTCATTCACTCATTTATTTTTAACTGAAATATAATTGACGTAGAACTATGTTACTTTCAGATGTACAATGTAATGACTCAATATTTGTATGTACTGTGAAATGATCACAACAGGTCTAGTTAACATCTAACACCACATATAGTTAAATTTCTTATGATGAGAAATTTAAAGATCTACATTAAGCAACATTCAAACACACAATACAGTATTAACTGCAGTCACTATGCTGTACATTACATCCCAGGTCTTATCTGTAACTAGAAACTTGTACCTTTTGACACCCTTTACCCATTTCACCCGCCATGCCCCTCCCCGCCTCTGGCAACCACCAATCTAATCTCTTCTCTGTATGTATCAGTCTTCTTCCTCTTAAGATTCCACACAGAAGTGAGATCATTTGTCTGTCTCTGACTTATTTCACTTAGCATTATACCCTCAAGGTCCACCCATACTGTTGCAAATGGCAAAAGTTCCTTCTTTTTTTATAGCTGAATAATATTCCACTGTTAACACATACACTACATTTTCTTCATCCATTCATCCTCTGATTGACATTTAGGTCGTTTCCAGGTCTTAACTAACGTGAGTAATGAATGCTTCAATGAACGTGGAAGTGCATCTATCTTTTCAACATCCTATTCTGTTTCCTTCAGATAAATACCCAGAAGTACGATTGCTGAGGCACCTGGGTGGCTCAGTCTGACTTCGGCTCAGGTCATGATCTCACGGTTCACGAGTTCGAGCCCTGCATTAGGCTAGCTGCTGTCACACAGAGTCTGCTTCAGATCTTCTGTCCCTTTCTCTGCCCCTCCCCTGCTTGCCCGCTCTCTCTCAAAAATAAAGAAACATTAAAGAAAAAAAAAAGGACTGCTGGATCGTTCGATTTTAGTTTTGTGAGAAACCACCACACTGCTTTCCACAGCGATGGTGCCAGTTTGCATTTCCCATCAGCGGGGCAAGCAGGGCTCACTTTTCTCTACATCCTTGCCAGCACTTGCTGTTTCTTGTCTTTTTGATAAATACCATTCTGTCAGGTGCAAGGTGATATCTCATGTTCCTAATTTTAAAAGGCTCCGTTTAATAAGAGCATTGTATACTTTTCACATTTTTAACACTTTGACAAGACAGCTCAGGGGAGCCTCACCCAAAGCAGGCAGAGCAGGGATTTGCTTCACTAAGAAAAAAGCAAGACAAAAAACTTAAATAAACAACACAGTTATTGCCAAAGCGAAGGCTAAAAAACAGATCTCCGAAACATACATTTAGCTTCAAACTTCATCATTAGCTCCATGTTTTTCTACTTCAACAAACAGCTTTGCAATCTCTTACGAAAGGGGACAGTGAAAGAGGGGTTTGCAAAGGGAAGCAAGCCCAGACAAGCATCTGCAAAATGCTCAGCGCAGCTCCCTGCAAACAGTCACTTGCTGGAAGCCGGCTCACACTAGGCGATGCTCAGAGGCTGCGGCCTCAGTGGTGAACACGCCACATTCCCAGCCTCCCAGAGCTTACTTTCCAGTGAAAGACAAATACATGATATAATACCAGGAAGTAACAAGTGCTATAAAAAGAAATGCAGGTTTCACTTATCTGCGGAATCTAACAAAGCCAAACTCATAAAAACAGAGTGAAATGTTTACCAGGGTCTATGGGGCAGGGGCGGGGGTGGGGGGGTATGGGAGGTGCTGGAATAGGAGAAGTGTTGTTTGAAGATACAAACTTGCAACTAATAGATAAATAAGTAGATAAATGCACAGTATAAGGAATACAGACAAAGATAGTATATTGTAATCATCATACTTGCTAAGAGACTGAATCCTAATTATTCCAAGCCACAAAAAAAACAAATGATTATGTAACATGATAGAGGAGTAACTATTGCCACAGTGGCAATCATATCACAAAACACAAATGCATCAAATTAGCATGCACACCTTCCATTTAGGCGCTGTCATATGCCAAATATATTTCAATTAAAAAAAAAAAGAAAGAAACACAGGCTACACAACACTACAAATACACTAACCACCACTGACCTGCACACTTTAAGGTAGTCAGATGTGTGGCACATCAGTCTCAATAAAGCTGTTTTTAAAATGCAGCTTACAGGGTGCCTGGGTGGATCAGTCAGTCAAGGGTGCAACTCTTCATTTCATCCCAGGTCATGACCTCACAGTCCTGAGACTGAGCGCTGCATCAGGCTTGGCGCTGAGCATGGAGTCCGTTGAAGATATTCTTTCTCTCTCCCCCCCCCCCGCCCCTGCCCTGCACGTGCACACGCACGCATGCACTCTCTCTCAAAATATAAAAAAATAAACCACAGTTATAAGGCATTAGTGAACACTGGAGCTGGGTATTGAACTTCACGATTCTCTGCTACTTTGAACCCCTGCCCAAGAGAAGATGGCAGATTGACTGTACATCCCCCACCCAGCTCCCAGAATGCCGGCAGCCAGGCTTCTGGACTCTAGGGAGCTCTGATCAACTGACCAACTCAAGATCAAACACCCACAATATTGACACTGGACATTCGCCAAAAGATAGCCCTAATTGATCATCCACACTGGGGCTCCGAGCATAAGCTTTCTTCCCCATTACTGAATTCGGTCATTTCTTCCCTTACCTTAATCATGAGTAGACAAGCAGATATTTGAGAAAAGCTATTCGCATGCAAGAAAGAGACCAAATCAAACCAAAAAAAGCAACCCAAGCAACCCAAAGACTGTGTAAGAAGGAAAAAAAATGTTAATGTATCAATCATCTCGGAGAAATATAACACTGATGAAAGAGTACGGCTTTTAAAAAAGAGCTCCAGAAAATTAAAACAATGATACGAGTTTTAAAAATAATCAGTAGAAGGACTGGAAAATATAGTTAAGAAAAATCTTCCAGAAAGTAGAAAAAAATCAAGACAGACAAAAGGAAGGGAAGGGTGAAAAAATTAGAGCGGTCCAGGAAGTCCAACATCTGAAAAATAAAATTTGCCTGAAGGAGAGAAGCAAGCAGGTAAGAAAAATTATCAATAAAATCACTGTAGAAATCTTCCCAGGAAGGGCGCCTGAGTGGCTCCGTCGGTTAAGCGTCCGACTTCGGCTCAGATAGTGATCTCGTGGTTCATGAGTTCGAGCTCTGCGTCGGGCTCTGTGCTGGCAGCTCAGAGCCTGGAGCCTGTTTTGGATTCCGTGTCTCCCTCTCTCTCTGCCCCTCCCCTGCTCACGCTCTCTCTCAGAAATAAATAAAACAAGTTGCTCCCTGAGTCTCCCAACAGAATGAACTGAAAGAAACCCGGAGCAAGTCACAGCACTGCCAAATTTCACTACCTTTGGGGACCCAGAGACAATTCCCCAAGTTTCCTCAGAGAAAAAACTGGTCACGTAGTAACACGGGAGCAATCTAAACGGCTTCAGATTTCCAGAAGGCAACAGAGCATGCCTCCAAAATGCGGAAGGAACATTTCCAACTGAGAACTCTATACTCCAACTACTCATCTAACGTGGATGTAGAATAAAGGGAACTTCTGCAGGATCTCAAAACCACGATCCTCTACACTCTTCCTCAGGATGAGCTCTCCCAAACTACGGGAGGAGATCTGGCAAGAGAAACACGAGAGACACAGGACACAGAAGAAACGGGAAGGAATCCTCAGACGAACGTCAGGAGGGTTCCCAGCGTGACTCCTGTGTGTCCTCGATGCTGGGTGACCGTCCCGACGACCAGGGCCTAGGGATTAGCACCCTGTCCCTGTGGGCGTTCTCTGTGCAGACACTGTGCTCAGCAATTAACGTGCATCATCTCATTTAAATTCTACAGTAACCCCGGGAGACGAGCTACTATTAATTGTCATTACGGCTCTTTGGTACATGAGAAAACTGAGGTTCAGACAAACCCATTTCCCCAATGTCACATGGCTGTGAGTGGCAGAGCTGAAAATGCAAGCCCAAACCTGTTAGCACTTCACACCTGTGCTCGTGACCACGATGGGACACTGGGATGGACCCGGCGTTTGGAAACCTGGAGGGGGGGGAACGGAAACAAGAGTAAGGGAGCGAAGAGGACAGGTACCTGCAACGAGATCTAAAGAATGAGATGAACACTCGTGGCTTACACGCTTGTGTATCTATTCTCTGATTTCAACAGTTTCTCCAAATTAAAAAAAAAAAAGAAAGAAAGAAAGAAAGAGGAAATGGAAGGAAGGGGAAGAGAAAAAAGTGTAAAGTGAAGGGCAAAATGCAAAGAAATCGGGAAAAGACAGCCGCAGCATTAAGAAACACAACCAGAAGGCCATGCTCAGTCAGGACGTCAGACAGTACAGTCTTCAAAGGCCCATCCTGACCCGGTGACATCGGGTCCAAGTCATCACATCCGCCAGGTTCCTGTATTTCTTCAACTCGTCTTTTCAGCTCTCATCAAAATGCAACAGGTCAGAACAGGCCCGGGCCAGGGCACAGCTCTGAGGAGCACAGCGGGCTTACTGTTTTCCGAGGGTCCCCGGTAAGGGGGTAAGGGGGGCGTTCTCCTAACTACGCAGGCACATCCACCCAGAAACCAATTCAGAGTATTTGTTTGGATTTTTTTTTTTAATGAATGTTTTACCCAAGTGTAAAAACCTGGAAAGAAAGAACAGCTATAGAAGCGTAGCATACGAGCTTTGTGTTCCATCAACTTTCACAGGAGCTCACTTGGACGATCCCATTCCTCGGAGGTGGAAGACTAATCGGCCTACCATGTGCAAACCTGCTGAGGGGTAACGGGCACACGTAATCATGTTTAGATTCCTTTCTCAAGAGACGAGGCAGAATGCATCATTCGGTTAACAGTTTTCAACTAAAGCAAGTATCTCGTATAAACTATACTCAATAGAGTTGAAAAACCCTACTCAATAAAACTGATTGTTACATTAATTAGATTCATATTGGACTCAGTGAGAGAGGTCGTGATTTGACTGCGTGTTTTCCTCTGATTTTATTCTCATACAATAATGTATGCTTAACTTCCATAAAAATATACTTTGCCTTCAACTTATCACACGGATTCTTTACTCTCACTCTCTCTTAACAGCTACACTTCCTGTGTACTCTTCAAAAAAAACACAGAACCAAGAACTATGAGCAATTCAAAATCCTCATGGATTTGTGCAATTAAAAAATAAATTTTGGTAAAAACTAAGTAAGTAAAAATAAAAATGAATAATAGATGGGGATCCTGGGTGGCTCAGTCGGCTAAGCATCCGATTCTTGATCTCAGCTCAATCTTGATCTCAGGGTGGTGAGTCACGCCCTGCACTGGGCATCAAGCCTCCTTTAAAAAAATAAAATAATAATAATGATAATTTTAGAACACCTCTGGGCTATTAATCATCAAAGAAATCCAAAAGAATGTGGCATTTAAGTACAACATTTTGTCTACTGAATCAGAAACCTTGAAAAAAGAAAAAGAGGCCCAGGGTGCCTTGAGTGGCTCAGTCAGTTAAGCATCCAACTTTCCACCTCGGCTCAGGTAATGATCTCACATTCGTGAGTCCGAGCCCCACATTGGGCTCTGTGCTGACAGCATAAAGCCTGGTTGGGATTCTTGTCTCTCTCTTTCTCTGCCCCTCCTCCTGCTCAAGCTACCTCTCTCCCTCTCTCTCAAATAAAATCAAACATTAAATTAAAAAAGAAAGAAAAGATGTCAGTATTCAATACAGGTGAAATTGACATAAATATAACTATTTTGTGGCACAAAAAAATTGATACAAACTTTTTAGAAAGCTTTATAAAAACTGTTTTTAAAATTATATTCTTTAACCCAGTAAACTTGGTGGAACTAGGAAATAACTGACCTGAAACCAGGAAATAACTAAGAAGAAAAATGCAGTTAAGAAAATAATCACTATCCACAGTAACTATTTATAAGCAAATCATCTAATAAAAATGGGAATGATAAGTAAATTATGTTCTATCAACTCCGTAAGAGCACTACAAAATTGGTTAAACATTTAATAATTTCATATTTAATCCATTCATTAAATTTTTTGAAAATATAGTCAAAAAACTCAAATGAGAACATGTAAGCCAATCATATTCTTACCACTAAGTAATTAGTACAGCTAAAATTGACACGTGCTTTCTCCTATGTGACACAAACACATTTTTGGCAGAATTAGTGTCATATCATATGCATAATTGTATTCTTAAGAAATTACATTGTTTTTAATATTTTATAATATTAATAGTTTTACAATGCCACAATAAGCACCAGTGCGTTAGGTCTCAGGTTATTTTTTTAGGGTAAATTCCTGGAAGAATTACTAAATTAGTTAAGTATGGACACTCTACTAATTTGTACTCCCAATCAGTGAGAAGGAATATGAGATCAGACTTTCTTTTAATTTTTTTTTAAGGTTTATTTTTGAGAGAGAGAGAGAGAAGCAGAGTGTGGGAGAGGGGCAGAGAGAGAGGGAGACACAGAATCTGAAGCAGGCTCCAGGCTCTGAGCTGTCAGCACAGAGCCCAACGCGGGGCTTGACCTCCCGGATTGAGAGATCATGACCTGAGCTGAATTCGGACAGTTAACCAACTGAGCCACCCAGGTGCCCCTGAATTGTTGGATTTTTTTAAAAAGCAGAGTGCAAATTTTAAAAAGTGCTATAATGAAGAGAGTACAGATGAACAAAAAGGAAAAGAGAATACAAAAGTAATTTTCTTTTTAAAAATTTCATTTAATGTTGTTTCACACAAATTATATTGTTTCACAATTTAAACTACTATCCATGGGCTAGCTTCAATGAAAGCTATTATTCTCAGCACTCATTTCACGAGAATAGAATCCTTAAAGATTCATACCAAAAAACATACTTCAGAAACATAGCTAAATTCTTATTTCCATGGTATTTTCACTCCAGCGATAAAAGAGTATCAATTCTGACCTACATACTAATTATCTTCCAGAAGGAATGCCATTCCCAGTCACAATGCTGCTTTCCTTGTAAACTGGTTTCTGTTTAGCTGTGACCCTCAACAGATCATCCTTAATCCGACTGAAAACATAAGACAGCCCATTATAATGTTCTCCCTAACTGTTTATGTTGTAAATTTTTCATAAAACAAGTATATTCATATTTTAAAAATCACAGCCAAGAGCTGCTCCTAAGAAAGGGCATCTCATTTTTAAATATTTCCCTAGTATTACAACCACGTGCTATTTCCCACAGCAGTACGATGATCAAGTCTCCCAACACGCTACCAAATTCATCCCTACTAAGAGAAATAATATTCCATTTTAAATACAATAATTCCTTTGCTTAAAGTACTACAACAAAGATACTTTGGGAGAGTAACATGTGTGGGGCGAACTGACTGACCAGTAACCACCGGAATGCAAGGCAGGCTGTGCTAAAGCACAGGGTCCCAGAACACACTAAGACTGACTGCGGAAGGGCAGTGGGGAGGAGGGTGGGAAGACACAGGCTACCTTGGCGGGCACCACTTTGTTCTCACGGATAGCACTTACACCAGGTCCCTTAACAAAACACTAAATAAAATATGCACAATTAATTCCCAATGGTCAATTTAATGTTCATCTACAAGCAAAACAGCATAGGGGAAAGGATATGCACTGTGACGTCGGTCAAGTCTGATTTCCCAACCCATCTCTGCCACCAACTGGCCACGAGGATGACAAAGTCCCGATCCACCAAAGCAGAGGATACCTGTAGGTCACGACTTAGCATGGCGTCCGCCGCGCCAGAAGCATTCAAGAACGTTTGTTGACTGGATGGACAGAGAGGTGGAACTCCTTTGAGGATTACTTGTGGAATTACTACTACTATGAGTTCTATTCTGTGCTGGGCTGAAAACACAGAATCCCACCTTCAATAATTTTATACCTCCTTGTAAATAGGTATAACAACATGGGAAACAACAAATAGAAAATAGTAAGCTATTCATTCCATGTATCCAAAAGTTACTTAGCTGAAAATTCAACTGTATATGATAAAGAACCAGCGAATAGTCGTTTGTTGTTGTTGTTGTTGTTGTTGTTGTTGTTTAAAGACTACAGGACAGTCATGATAGAAGTATACACACAAATTTGGACCTAAAATACTTCATGTCTGGAAACTCATCATAAAGAAATAACCCTAAAGGGAAGAAGGGGATGGAGAAGTTGTCTAAATAAAAGATGTTCACTGTAGTATCATGCATGAAACAGGAAAAATTAGAAATAACTTTAAAACTGAACAATAAAGGAATATCTGGCTTCTTTCGGTTTTTATCACTGATACAGCTGACATACAATGTTGTAGTCCCTTCAGGTGCACAACAGAGTGATTTGACAGTTCTCTACATTATTCAGCGCTCACCGTTAAGTGTAGACAGCCCCATACAGGGCTCCGCACTAAGCAGGAGCCTGCCCGAGACTCTCTCTCTTCACCCTCCTCTCCCCAACTCACACTCAACCTAAACGTAAAATTTTTTGAAAATAGTAACTAAAATGTTCATAGTCTCCAAAGCAGTCTACAGATTCAATAATATCTCAATCAAAATTTCAAGGGCATTTTTCACAGAAATAGAAGAAAACCATCTCCAAATTTGTATGGAACCATAAAAGACCCTAAAAAGTCAAAGCGATTTTGAGAAAGAATAAAGCTGTAGGCATCATACTTCTTATTTCAAACTGTGTTAGAAAGCTATAGTACTCAAAACAGTAAGTTTTTATGCCTGCATAAAAACAAACACACAGGCCAATGACACACAATTGAGAACCCAGAAATAAACATACAGATATAGAGTCAACTATACTATCAAACTAAAAAGTTTCTGCACAGCCAAAGAAAAATCAACAAAATGAAAAGGCAACCCACAGAACAGGAAGAAAATGTGCAAACTATGTATCTGATAAGGAGCTGATATTCAAAATATATAAGGAATTCATACAAATGAACAGCAAAAAAGCAAATTACCTAATCAAAAAATGGCAAAGGGTTTGAATAGACATTTTTTCCAAAGAAGACACACAAAGAGCCAACAGATCTATGAAAAGGTGCTTATTAACATCAACGAATCATCAGGGAAATGCAAATCAAAACTGCAACGAAATAACCTCATGTGTGTTCGGATGACTATTACCAAAAGAACAAGATAACAGATGTTGGCAAGAACATGGGGAAAAGGAAACCCTTGTAAAACTGTCGCCGGGAATGTAAATCAGTATGGCCTCTATGGAAAACAGTGTGGAGTTTCCTCAAAAAATTAAAAATAGAGCTAACCTATGATCCAGCAATCCCACTTCTGGGTATATACAAAAAGGAAATGAAAATTGGGTCTGGAGGAGGTATCTGCACCCCCATGCCCACAGCAGCCTTATTCACAAATAGCTAAGATATGAAAAAACCTAAGTGGCTAACAACGGATGACTGGATAATCTAAAAATCTAAAAATGTGTATATGTATATGTGCATATAAATACAGTGGAGTATTATTCAGACACACACACATGCTCACAAAGAAAAAAATCCTACCATTTGCCACAACATGGAGGAATCTGCAGGACACGCTTAAGTGAAATAAACCAAAGACAAATACTGTATGATCTCACTTATACATGAAATCTAAAAAAGTCAAACTCATAGAAACAGAGTGGAAAAGTAATTACCAGGGGTTGCCGGTGGAGGGAGAAATGAAGAGGTCTTGGTCAAAGGGCACAAACATCCAGTTAATAGACAAATAAGTTCTGAGGATCTAGTGTACAGAATGGTGATTACAGGTAAAAATACTGTATTTTATACCTGAAATTTGCTGATGGGAGTAGATCTTAAGCGTTTACTCCACATACACACAAAGAATTTGCTAAGGTGAGGTGATGGATACATTAATTAACTTAATTATGGTAATCATTTATAGTGTGTGTGTTGTATATATCTCAAACTATCATGCTGTACGTCTTAAGCATTCACAATTTTGTTTGTCAGTTAGATCTCAATAAAGCTGGAGGAAAAAGGAGAAAGAATATCACATAAGAAATAGGTGAAGGGCACCGGGGTGGCTCAGTCAGGTAAGCATCCGACTCTTGATCTCAGCTCAGGTCATGATCTCATGGTTTGTAGGATCAAGCCCTACGCTGGGCTCCATGCTAACAGCATAGAGCTGCTTGGGATTCTCACTCCCTTTCTCTCTACCCCTCCCCTCCTCAAAATAAATAAATAAACTAAAAAAAAAAAAAAATAGGTGAGACACTGAAGCATTTTAATAGAATTTAAAGCAGAAGCTTTAGGAAATGTGATTACTTCCTTCAACTTTCCTAAGGATGGAAATTGGCACAATTCCAAGGATTGGAAGAGATATTCTGAGTAGCTAAGGAGAAGTGTGTCTAAGGAAAGAAAGTTACAAGGGTGTAGATTTTCACTCAATAATAAAAGTGCTCTAACTCCTTAGTGTTCAACACTGACAGTGAAGTCATAAATTCTCCATCTCTTACATTCAAGCAGAGGACAGAGAGCCTAACGTGAAGGATACTGCAGAGAGCACCGCTGCATCAGAAAGAAGACTGAATAGGGGCGCCTGGGTGGCTTAGTCGGTTAAGCGTCCGACTTTCGCTTAGGTCATGATCTTGCGGTTCGCGGGTTCGGGCCCCGCGTCGGGCTCTGTGCTGACTGCCAGCTTAGAGCCTGGAGCCTGTTTCAGTCTGTGACTCCCTCTCTCTCTGACCCTCCCCTGCTCACGCTGTCTCTCTCTCTCCCTAGAAATAAATAAAATGAAAAAAAAAAAAAGAAAGAAGACAATAATCAGCTCCTATCCATCCCTGTGATCCTAAATCTGTTTGCAAAGAAGTCATCACAGGGAAGCAGAGGTGGTTACAAGCTTGGTTCACCAGAAAACAGACTAAAGAGAGAGCGGCAGGACCCTGTCGTGACTGCAGAGGAGCTCAACCTCTCCTGCACCCTTCCCTTCCCCCCAGGGGCGATCCTGACAGCACCCCCCCAATCCACTTCCTGCACACTATCTCCATCTACCCCATAAAACTTGATTTGATTGTAAAATGCTTTTGTTACTATGGATTGTAGTTTTTTGGTGTTTTTAATGCTTATTTACTTTGGGGGCGCCTGGGTGACTCAGTCGGTTAAGCATCCGACTTTGGCTCAGGTCATGACCTCACAGTTCATGGGTTCGAGCCCCACGTTGGGCTCTGTGCTGACAACTCAGATCCTGGAGCCTGTTTCCGATTCTGTGTCTCCCTTTCTCTCTGACCCTCCCCTGCTCACGCTGTCTCTCTCTCAGAAATAAAACATTAAAAAAAATTTTTTTTAATGCTTATTTTTGAGAGAGAGGGAGAGAATGCATGCACACAAGTGGGGGAGGGACAGGGAGAGAGAGGAAGACACAGGCTCCAGGCTCTGAGCTGTCAGTACAGAGCCTGATGCAGGACTCAAACTCACAGACTACAAAATCATTACCTGAGCCAAAGTCAGATGCTGGTTAACCAAGCCACCTAGCGCCCAGCTATGGATTGTAGTTTTTACACTTGATCTTAGCCAGAAGGCCGAGAAGCAATAGGACTGTAGTTTTTAAAAAGTTTAATAAATACTGCTCTAGTTATCCTGATTTCAATATTACCCCATTTTTAATTACTTTATACAAATGCAAATTAGAGATCTTTAATACCTGAGATAGCAAGGTCCTTCCCTCCCCGCCCTTTATTTTTCAAAAATGTTGACATAACTTTAGAATCAGCTTATAAAGTTAAAAATTACATTTGATATTCTGAGGATTAACACTGAATTACTGAATTTGATTAGGATTTCATAGGTTAATATGAATGTAACTGACATCTTTGATTGAATCAAAATATGGTATTTTCTTTTATTCAGATCATCTTTATGCCATTCAATAGTTGTTTTTTTTTTTTTTAAACGGGCTCTTTTGTTTTTTAATGTTTATTTACTCTGAGAGAGAGAGAGACAGCATGAGCAGGAGAGGGGCAGAGAGAGAGAGGGAGAGAGAATCGTAAATAGGCTCCATGCCCAGCATGGGGCCCAACTCAGGGCTCAATCTCACCACTGCAAGATCATGACCTGAGCCAATATCAAGAGTTAGAGGCTTAACCGACTAAGTCATCCAGGTGGCTCTGCCACTGAATAGTTTTATCATTTATTCATATAGGTCTTATGTGTTTCCTGTTATGTATTTTCCTAACTGTTTTATATCTATGGTTAATATGGGAATGAGACTTTTGGGGGGATAATTTCTAACTGGTTATTAAAAGTGAATAGGATAATATTGATTTTTTTTTAATATTCCTTTTTCTGAGAGAGAGCACATGAGTGGGACAGGAGCAGATAGAGAGGGAGGGAGAGAATCTTAAGCAGCCTCTGTATCTAGCACAGGGCCCAACATGGGGCTCAGTCTCACAACTGTGAGATCGTGACCTGAGCCAAAATCAAGAGTCACCACCCATCACCCCAAAGATAATTGATATTTTAAATACTACTGTTATAACCAGCCACCTTATTTGAGTCTTTTATTAGTTCTAGTAGTTTACTTCCATTATAATATACAGGGAAATTATGATTTTTCTAATAGACTGTTTAAAAACATCTGAAAATTATAGTTTTGACTATACCTTTTCATTTTTTAAAAACTCACGAGCTAGAATTAAATCCCTATCAAATTAACAACAGCATTTTTCCAGAACCAGGAGAGCCCTAAAATTTATATGGAACCACAAAAGATCCCAAATAGCCAAAGCAATCCTGAGAAAGAAAAACAAAACTGGAGGTATCAAAATTCCAGACTTTAGGTTACATTTTAAAACTGTAGTAACCAAAACAGTATGGGACTGGCACAAAAACAGACACAGAGATCAATGGAAAAGAATAGAAAACCCAGAAATAAACCCACAATTACATGGTCAATTAATCTTTGACAAAGGAGGCAAGAATATACAATGGGAAAAAGTCTTTTCAACAAATGGTGTTGGGAAAACTGGGCAGCTACATGCAAAAGAATGAAACCAGATGACTTTCTTATACAATACACACACACACACCAAAAAAACCTCAAAATGGATTAAAGACCTAAATTAAAGACCGGAAACCATAAACTTCCTAAAAGAGAGCACAGATAGTAATTTCTCTGATGTCGTCTGTAGCAACATTTTTCCAGATATGACTCCTGAAGCAATGGAATTAAAGGCAAAAATAAACTACTGGGGCGACATCAAACTGAAAAGCTTTTGCACAGCAAAGAAACCATTCTGGTGATGCAAACAACTTACTTGAACATGTAATATGTCATTCTTTTTTAATACACTGCTAGACTGAGTTTTTTTTTTTTTTTACATTTAATTTAGGATTTTCATATCTATGTTATAAGTGAAACTGACTTATAATTTATACACATGCTTTGTGCCCTTCTGTCTACTTTAGTATCACAGTTATATTACTCTTACAAAAGGAGTCAGAAAGTGCTCTACACACCAGAAAAGTGTTATAGGGAAATTTGTTTCTTAAAGATTTGGTAAAATTCACTTATTAAGCCATCTGGGCCTCACATCTCTGACTATTTTTTCAATTTTTCGTCTAATCATTGACCCATTCAGATTTTCTACCTCTCCATGATTCAAATTAAATCATCCATTTCACCTACATTTTTCACTGTGTGTTATATATATCTATACTCATAATTATGCCACTTTTCTTATCTCTAATGTCCTATAATTGTATATATTCTCTTTTCCCTAACCAAATTCACCAAAGAATTTGTGCCATTTGTTGGCCTATTTAAAAAAAAAAGTTTTTTTACTGTTTAGATTTACTGATTTTTATTTATAAAAATAAAAGCAGAGATTATTTTCTTTCTACTTCAGTGCTATTATTATTAGTACTGCTACTATTACTATGAATATTTTGGTTGTTCATTGGGCCCATTGATTTCCTATTTTTCTAATAAATGCATCCTCTCAATACTTTGTTGGCCTCATCACACCAGAACTTCCATCTGATCTCTATTCTTCCTAATTTCCTCGTGAGTCTCCAAAATTTTGTTGCCAAATTTGTCTTTAATCATGTCTGCCTAATTCTCAAGCAGATGTGCTTCATCTTCTAAACTCAGAAACACTATTTTAAATTTCCATGAACCGTAAAATCTTTTTTCATACTAGTCTATTACCTAACATCTCTACTACCTCAAATCTTTTTGAAGATACCAACTAACACGTTTTCAGCTTCTCCTGTATAACCCAAAGTCTGCTTCCTCGAGGTCTTTCTTTCATCTTTTCCTTGAATGTTGGATGATCCTTTGATATTCATTCACACTTGAGAATAAAAGACTAGCTCAATCAACAAGGGCAGCTAATGCAAGTCTCCTGGCTGGCGTTAGGTCTTTCCTTGCGGAGGGGCCCCCGTGGGCTCTGTAGAAGAGGTGTCCAGGGACGGGTACACGACTGGGAAACAAGCAAGAAGCCGGGTTGGGAGACAAATCCCCAAATAAGAAAGTCTTTCCTCTAAGTGTAAAGGATTTCTGTAGACACCGCCTACGGGAAGGAAGGCTAATGTTGCCTTGCCCGCTCCCCCGCCCCCTGCTTTTTGTTGGGGGTACCCACCCTGACCTAAGCTCCACTCTGCGTCTCTCTCAGATCCCTACGCCCACTTGAGTAGCCGGAGGGTCACTGTTATAAATGGAATATTTTAGTTTCTTGAATTTGGCTCTAGGGCCCCTTCCTTTCAGTAGCCGTTAGTCACCGCAAGATCTGCTTTTAATTCCATTTTCTTTTGCACCTGTGTTCTGGATGGTGATTTTTTTATTTTTATTTTTTATTTCCTTTTGTCAATATAATCCCATCTGTTTCCAATTTTCCAGGAATTCTTCCTAACTTTTGGTCTATTAAAGATAGGCACCTTTCCTGGTTTTCTAGCAGTGTAACAGATTTTCTTTTAGTGTCTGTATTTTGTTATTTTATTTTTTTTAATTTTTTAAAATATTTTTATTTATTTATAGGAGAGAGAGAGAGAGAGAGAGAGACAGCATGAGCGGGGGGGGGTCAGAGAGAGAAACGGAGATACAGACTCTGAAATAGGCTCCAGGCTCTGAGCTGGCAGTCAGCCCAGAGCCGGACGCGGGGCTCGAACCCACGAACCGCGAGATCATGACCTGAGCGAAAGTCAGACGCTTAATTGACTAAGCCACCCAGGCGCCCCTGTATTTTGTTATTTTAAAGAATTTTTGGTAAGAGAGGAGCTGAAGGCCTATGTTCAGGCTGCCATTTTACCCCCCAAATCCAGTTTTTTTACGGAGTTCCTAAATGAAATATTCCTTTGTAATTTAAACTGTTTTATTCAAAGCACCCCTACTAACACTTTGCTAAGGAAAAAGAAAAATCACTCTTCTCAACCCTAGATTAGTGAACAAAACAGATTTCTGCTTTTTCAAGTTCACTAAAAAAGGGACTACAATCCAGTTAAACATGGCAAGTTCCATGAAAGAAATGACATTTAAGTAGTATTTTTCAGAGAGAAAAAAACACATTTTTTATATATATATACACACACATATATATCAAGTCTGATAAGAAAGGCAGTCCTAGAGAAAGATATGGTAACTTCTCCAGATTTCAAGTGGAAAGATTTATTCATTTCACTTATAAGGAATCAAGAGTTTGATCCAATAAAAATGCAGTTACAATAAATCAAAAGCCACTAAGGATGTAGCAGCTTGATTTTTCAAACTTGATTCTATTTCCCTTAAAGTGTAAACCCAAACGTATTGCAAGTTACATCCATATCAAATATCAATTCAGCAAGTATTTCATAAGTGTGTAACATAAATCTTTGAAAAAGCAAAAGCAGGGTCACCTGGGTGGCTCAGTCGGTTAAGCGTCTGACTTCGGCTCAGGTCATGATCTAGCAGTGGATGAGTTCAAGCCCGTGGCAGGTACTGTGCTGACTTCTCAGAGCCTGGGGCCTACCTGGATTCTGTGTCTCCCTCTCTCTCTGCCCCTCCCTCACTCACACTCTGTGTGTGCGCCCATGTGCGTGCTGCGTGTGTGTGTGTGTGTGTGTGTGTGTGTGTGTCTCTCAAAAATAAACTATTAAAAATAAGTAATTTTTTTTAATAGTTTATTTATTTTCAAGAGAGAGAGAGACAGAGCACGAGCAGGGAAGGGACACAGAGAAGAGGGAGACACAGAAACTGAAACAGGATCCAGGCTCTGATTTGTCAGCACAGAGCCCGACCCGGGGCTCAAACCCACGAACTACGAGATCATGACCTGAGCCGAAGATGGATGCTTAACTGACTGAGCCACCCAGGTGCCCCTAAAAAAAATTTTTAAAGGAAGCAAAAGCAGATGAAGTTAAGATGTGGCCTGTCTTTTAACAACATGAAATATGAATAAGAAGAAAAATTAATCCTAATTATCCAAATCAATTTCCATATTAAGTTAATGACAGATACTAAGAAATAGTTTAATATTAAGTATCACCTCTTCAGCTCTTAATGTACTGCTATACTCCTTTCCAACCACAGTGAGAGAAGGGAGAGAAGCTAATGTAAATTCCTTTTTTAAAAAATTACTTTAGGTTGTATTAATAGAAGTACTGAAACTAGACCAGAAAACATATACTAGATACTTACAGGTGAATCTTGGCAAGGAAATGCTAGTTTGGCTCGAAATTTTAAAAATCTAGACATTTTACATAAAAATCCAGGATTCGGTTTGTTGTGAACGACCAAAAAAGTGGACAAATCCAGCCCCACGCCCGCACGCGCCAGCAGTCCCCGGGAGCCAGCGCCGTGCTGCAGATGTAACCACCGGCTGTGTGGGGAGGAAAAAACCACCAAAGCCCTGATCCGTGGCGCTCGCCTTGGTGCCAGCGCCCCCACCATGGCTGAGGACGAGTTTCCAACACGATGTCCAAGCCGAGATGCGCACAGCCACTGCTCAGCAGCCGGCTCAACAGTGCCTGGAGCTGGGTGGCGGCTGCCTCCCGTTAAGGGCCCGGCGCCTGTGTTCTCCAGGACTCCCTCCTCGCGGTGGCCGCCCACCTGGCACAGGTCTGTCCTCCACCCCCTCTATTCCCTGCACCCTAGAGAACTCCAGACCAAGCTGCTGGCAGCACCAGGTACACCATGCCCAGATCACACACAAAAATCATTGCTTAGGTCCCAGGGTGCCTGGACCGGGACGGGGGGGGTCAGTCGGTTATGCGTCTGACTTTAGCTCAAGTCATGATCTCAAGGTTCGTGAGTCCGAGCCCCGCCCTGAGGAGCCAGGGGTGGCAGAGTAGGCAGTGACTCCCAACAGTAAGGTTAGAAGACACACTCAACAAAGACTGGCTGCAGTTTCTGGGGGTGCGTGGACAGGACCCCGATTAGAGCAGTGATTCTCCACATGCAGAGAGGGAAAGCGAGAGCCCCCAGAGAACGTGCTGGGAAGCAAAGGGGGACGCCGAGGAAGATGGGCATCAAATGAAAAGACTAAGTACTTCACCCGAGGATTTCCGGCTCTGACATGTTAAACTGAATCGCAAACGACTTATTAAAATAGCTCATTACATTTTCATGTGTATTAAGGGAAAGTGTGGGTTTCTAAAGATCGCGAAATATTGGGTTAAAAGAAACATAATAAACCATCCTCAAGAGGCTAAAGAGCTATTCAGTGGAAGAATTTATTTCCAACATCCATTATGCTAATTAACAAGCCATTATTTTCACCAGTGGAGATCCATTTCTAACATGTATTGTGCTAATTTGAGTTGATAGGGAAGTACAAAACTAGCAGCGACATTGAGGGCCACCCTACTGACCCTGGGAGGCAACCTTTGATGAAAGTCGGGGACCACACCTAGCGTGTCTCAAGTTAGCATAAAAATACTATCCCGCCTCATGTTTTAGGAACCTCTTAAAAGTAAAATAAACTTCAGAGAGATGGTATTTTCAATGCCACTGTTCACAAAAGGGAAAAACTGAAAGCACAAAGCATATTATTAATGACTCCAACCTTTAGAAAGGGCAGTAAATTCAGTCCTTATTTTGAAAATCAAAAGGCTTGGGAACAGGGAGTCAGAGGAGGCAGCTCCCTGAAGCCCCGTGATTCCCTGCGCTGGAGTACACTGCACCCCCACCACCACCCCAGCAGCAGCTGCCACTCAGTTATTAACCGCTCCTCTGACAGTCCTAGCGTGGGACTGCACACGAAGGCACTGGGAAGAGAGACGCAGGGCAAGTTTTTTTTTGTTTTTTTTTTTTGCACTTTAATCTTGCATTAGGCATCCAACTTTTCCAAGCTTAATTTTTTGCTCTGACACGTCCCACTCAGCCTCCTGCGAAAGTTCCTGTCATAACCATCAAATGAAAACGTTTGGCAAACTATTACCAAGTGGAAGACGGTACTCCTTTCGATCTGTACACTATTAGTAGTAATAGTGATCGTTGTAATGAGTCATTTTTGCTAGTGTCAAAAAAATTAATTCCTTAGAGATGAGCCTTTTACTACAGCAGTTACTTTACTACTAACAGATGTCTATAAAATGCCAACCACATGCATCAAATGGCACGTGCTTGGAATACAAAGTGGTACGCCACAGGACCCTTGCCTTGATCAAGTCTAGGACCTAACAGACTGCAAGGATCTTAGGTCAGCAAACGTGGCCACCCACTCGCTGCCACGTCTCTTCTACAGTGACTGATCAGTGGTTATCTCTTCTTTGCTTGAACACTTTAGCAATAAGGGGTCTTTATTCAGTGAGCCCACCCATGCCACTCAGTTATTCGGTGAGCACACCACACCACTCAGTTACTCGGTGAGCCCACCCATGCCATCAGACCCTCGTAACTGGAAGAGATTTCCTGGGAAAGAAAGCTCCACGTAAAGAGAAGTTCTAGGGGGGCCCTGGGGGGCTCCCTTGGTTAAGCGCAGGACTATTGATTTCGGGTCAGGTCATGATCTCATGGTTTGTGACATGAAGCCTAGCAGAGGGCTCTGCACTGACAGTGTGGAGCCTGCTTGGGATTCTAGCTCTCCCTCGCTCTCTGCCCCTCCCCCACTTGTGTGGGCGCACTCTCGCTCTTTCTCACAATAAATAACTTAAAAAAAAAGTTGTGTGGCAGTGAGCATCTGAGTCATGGACACACATGAGAAAGCAGAGGCCTGTGGCTCCTGAGTACGTGCTCCCACTACCCTCAACACTTCCGTGATTGTTCCTACTCGATACTCACGAAATGCTATTTTCACTGGTCAGGAAACATTTTCCAAAGAAAACGTCTTTGCTAACTTACTAGTGGAGGCGGTATAAACAGAAGTTTTGTGTACGTGTATGCATGTGTATATACACACGCTTTCATTCAATCACAGGCATTCAGTCCAGTCCCTGATGCCCTCCCTCTGAGGAGGCATACAGAGAAAACTTAAGGGCTTAGGCTTCGGAGTCCAGCTACTTGACTTAGAATCTCAGCACTGCCACTACCAGTTAAGGACCCTTATTTATTAGTGTAATAAAGTACTACAATTAGTATTCAAATTACTTAAACCACGTAAGCCTCCATTCCCTTCTCTAGGAAATGGGACTAATCATAACACCTTCTTAACAGGGTTTTCATGAGAAAATGAGATAATACAGTGATTAAACTGAGTTCCACAGACAAAGCTCAGAGGTGCATGAGCAATTTTTCCTTGTGTTGTTATTTCAAACATAATCTTTTTAAAAGTCTGACATAAGTAGAGGCACCTGGGTGGTCCACTTGGTAGAAACATGTGATTCTTGTTCTCCAGAGTTGAGTCCCACACCAGGTATAAGGTTTACTTTTAAAAAAAAGAAAATCTGGGGTTGGGGGCAGGGGCAGAGTCTGACACAAGCATATTCTGAATCAGACACCTATGATACAACCAGGTTTACTGACACAGGATTTCAGGGACGTTTGCATTTCTTCCTAGTCTAATGAGGAAAGGACAGAAGGAAGTCTAATATGAAATTGAAACATTTGCACTAGGAGAAAATCAACTTAGATCACCACCATCTGTGCAATGAAGTACTTGACAAGAGCTTGCAAAGATCAATGTGGGGAGGAACCGCCAGAGGATGCAGAGGACACAGGGCAGTGCAGGCGCCCTGACCTTAAAGAGGCAGCCCCAGCGAGTCAGCAGAGCCTCACTAGGGGACCAGGCTGCAGGGGTCACAGATCACCACCCACTGTGTCACAGCTAACTTTTACGGCTGTATTTAAATTATAAATTCATATTCTGGTTATGAAATTGTACACGAACTAATACATAAAGATTTTATGCCTAGTATTATACTTACATATTTAAGTCACATTTTAATAAAGATAACCATATTGTGATTATGCAAGAGAAGGCTCTCATTTGTAGGAAATACATTTACGTAGGAGTAAAGCGGCATGACACGTCCAACTCTCAAGGGTTTGAGGAAAAATAATCTGCACATATATGTACCCATATGTTTGTGTCAATAGATGCACATATATACGAGAGAGGCGGTGACAAAGGAAGTGGTGCAAAATATAAATGGTGAATGGGGTTAAAGAATACATGAGAGCCAAGGAATTACAACACCTGACACTTAGGAGAACCCAGCCCCTCCTTCTTCAAGATCCAGATCCAGAATTTCCCCAAAGAGCATAATTAGACCAGTGACTCTCGGCTGGGAGAAGAGACCCACCATCAGAACTACGGGGTCAGGCGTCCTCAGAATGCTAACCAACACCCCCTTCCTCCCTTTGGGAATCGCTGCCACAGTGCACCACTGTCACAGATGGAAAAGCTTGGTATCCCTCTCAGGTGTTTTAAGATACAAAGGATAAAAATAACTAATGCAATAAAGCAAAACCATCAAATTGGGTTACAAATGATCAGATGGGTGTCCTCTCAATCGGTACTACTAGGAGGTGGTATAGCTCAGAGCACACTTTAGGGAACAGGGTGGAGCTGATTAGATTTAACCAAAGGGGAGTAACCATTTTCTTAAGCCTTGACTCTAAAATTGGGGAACAACATAGCCTGAGAATAGGGAAGAACTGTGTCTAATGGAACAGTCAGGTCTGCTCACAACTGGTGTGCCAAGACCCTCCCCCCACCGTCCTCTTGAAGAGAGCTGATGATGTCATTCCTGTCTAGTCACCGATATACTCTACCAAGTCTGAATGCTCTGGCTCACTGTATTTTCATGACCCATGTGTTAGTCAAGTCTTCCCAGCGCCTAAGTGGAGGAGCCAGCAGCAAATTTATCCAACAAAAGAGATATAAACCAAATCGTGTTTTTTCAAGTGCATTCATTAGTGAATCTTAAAGTCTATTTCATGAGTCATGACCAACTTTCATAAAAACAAAGCAGAATATAAAGAACAAAACAGGCATATCTCAATGCAGTCAGGGTAATTTTTGTTTTGCGAAGCTTTTGTATCACTGATGTCAGTATATCAGTACAATACAAATACTTTTCTACTCTGTGCCGTGGTCAAAAATGTTTGAAGCCACCCTAACAGATGGAAAAACCGACAGGAAAAACAAGAGGAAGAGGAGAGAGGAAGAAAGAGACAAACAAATCAGGAGTAGATCCAGCCGATTTGCTCAAAGCAAAGTGTGGCTTAAAGCCCCCATAAGCTGTGCACACAGGAACCAGTTTACTGATGCAGAGGCTGGTCATGATCTTGCAAGAAGGAAATTTACCTGAGACAACAGTACCTGAGTGCAACTGATCATCAGGTTGTAATGAATCAGACAGGCTTTTTTTCCATTTTAAGGCAAAATAGACCACAACTTCTATACTTGAAAGTATCCCATGCATCTGGGGGTCATCAGTCCCCCCCATAAGAAAAGCTTCTACTCCTGACGGTGACTTAGAAGGATTACAGTAACTTACACTTCACCATTTAGTCAACTTGCGGTGAACTTCACCAAGTGAGGAGCTCGTGAATTTCTAAGAGCAAGTGGGTGCAGTAGCAACCTTGCAAAGGCTGCCTTCTCTTCCTTTTCTTCCCACTTCAATCACACCTATGCCACCTTTTCTGATCATTTGCAAGCTCATCAGAGTGGATCCAAAGTGCTAGTCCCTTCACCAAAATCCTTAAAACCAAAATTACCCATTTCTTAAAATTATTTTTTAATCTTTATTTACTTTAGAGAGAGAGCGCGCTCGCACAAGCAGGGGAGGGACAGAGAGAGGGGGACAGAGGATCCAAAGCAGGCTCCGCGCTGACAGCAGCAAGCCCAACATGGGTCGTGAACTCACCAACCACAAGATCATGACCTGAGCCAAAGACAGAGGCTCAACTGACTGAGGCACCCAAGTGCCCCTCAAAATTATTCTGATCTCAGGGAAGAGTCAGCAGACAGAAGGTCTGGTCATCAGAAGCCACATGAACAAAAGTACCAAACATATTTTGTAAAAATCACAATAAAATGAAGTATCCTGTTAAAGACGGACCGAAGTGCTGTTCTAATAAACATCAGTGTGTAAGTGTCCTGTCCTCAAATTTTGTTCACTTTTGACGACTGAAAATAGACCTGGAAAAAGGCTGGGGTCTTCCCAGCATTAATTACGAAGTGAAAGAAGAGGTTGCTCCAGCACAGGGAAAACGGGCGATCTCATGTTGTATTTTCGGTAAGTACCTTCCAGGATTACCCTGGGTGCTGATTAAATCAATGTCTCATGAGCAGTGGAATGATTACCTTAAGTAAATGTACTCCTTCTAGGCCATCAGGATAAGTGACTATTGTGTTACTACAAAACCACCATTTCACTATTGACTTCAGCTCTACAGTGTACCATTGAGATATTTCTTTTAACCTCTGCTGGTAGACATAATGAAGCCTGAAGGCTATCAGGTATTATAGACCCGAGTCCTAATAGGTACTGTTCTCTTCAAAATACTCAAACAATAACATCTTCAAAAATGCCTAAGTTTTCAGGTCTCCATGAGCAAAAGAAGAGAATCATTTAGGTCACCTACAGGAGTCGGGAAACCGATCTGAAGTAGTAGGACATTTTTCTGTTTGTAATAAGACACCCAAATCAGATTACATACACAAGACTTTTTTAAATTGTTGAGGAGAATGTGAAGTGTAAGAGCAATTTACAACAAAAGCCAAAATAGAATTAATCTGGGGCAGAGAAAGCTGATTCAGGCTGAACAAGCCCAAGTAGGTCTTAAGAAATCTACTGGAAGACTCTGAACTTAACGCTCAAGTTTGCCTATAAATAGAACACATTTTCACATACTTACATGACTAGACAATAGACAATACAATGAATGCCTGGTGTTTGAGCTCTGTGCTCCTATGGCTGATGATGCACAAAGCACCATAGGAAAAAGTTTCTCAAAAAAATGTGGCCTGATGTTAATAATAACGATTACAGACCTCTTTGGACTTTTCCCCTCTTCTTTAAATGTAAAAACTGATCCTGAGAAACTGAAATCATTCCAGAGGGATTCCAGAATCATGCGAGAGTCCAAAGAAGAATATTGCAGAATGAAGTAAGTCTAATCTGCGATCGTTCTGGCCTTGAACGTGCATATACCCTTACTCTGCAAATAATTAACGGTTGTGTTGAACGCAAGGAGAAGGTATGAATTCTTCTCTCCCTCGGCATTATCATTCCGTTTCTGTCACCAGGTTTGCTCAGTCTCCCCCCTTCTATGCACTTTAGAGCTGCGAGTGTGTAAGTTCCTAAGTTCCATAAAGACAATGGCTGTCCCCAGTTCATCCATGCGCCCCTTTTACAGAAGGATTCAAGCACTGTTCACTCAATTGGTAACTATGCAGGTCTCTAGCCTGAACACAGTGACCCTGAAGCTGGGCTCCAGGATTGAACCTGAGAAGGTAGCAGAAAAAGAGAAGAAACGTAAAAGTTTACGTAAAAGAAACGTAAAAGAGTAAAATCTCTATATCCAGGACAAAAAGGGCTGCCTCAAGGTCATTACTTCTACTTTTCATTAATGTATAAACATTATCTTGTTTTACTGATTGTAACTAAATTTTCATTAATGTATAAACATTATCTTGTTTTACTGATTGTAACTAAATGTCGGCATTATAAAACAGAAATTAAAAATACGGTCTAGGGGCAGCTGGGTGGCTCAGTTGGTTAAGCGTCCGACTTCGGCTCAGGTCATGATCTCACAGGTCGTGGGTTCAAGCCCCACATGGTACTGTGTTGACAGCTCCCTCTCTCTGTCCCCCTCCCCCACGCTGTCTATCTCTCAAAAATGAATAACCTTTAAAAAATGTTTTTTAAATACTGTCTAATAAAGTATAAAAAATTCTAAATTAACTATATTCATACTTAATGAAGCTTGTAACTAGCTATTCAAGTCAGTAGCATGCATTGCAATCTTAGAGGCACAAAGGAGCTTTTTGTGATTTAGATAAAAGCCCATAGCCTGAGTTGCCTCTCTCTAGCTTAGTGTCCCTGGGAACAACACATAACATCCCTGAGCTTCAATTTCCTTAGGAAGGGATATTTATACCACACCAAGGGGTAGTTACATTGCCTTAACAATCCAAAACCTAAATAAATGTAAATTATGTAAGAGATTTAAAAAAAAAACAACCATCTAATTATTATCTCATCCAATCACTAGTCTAAAGATAACCTTGTGTGAGTGTTGGTAGTAGGATGGGGTGGGAAGGCCCAGGCACGCTGACAATACAGAGGACTAGAATAAGCCCCACAAGCCAACAAAAGTGCCCAGAGAGTACAGAACATGGCAGTCCCCACCAGGAACTAAGAGCTAAGATAAGCACTATCTATACAATAGCCCATTTAATCCTCACAAATACTTTGTGTTATTTCATGTTAGTAATGATGAAACTGAGGCTTAGAAAAATAAGAGTCCTAACCAGTAAACAGGCAGACCTTACATTTTAAGAACATGTACATTCCAGCCTGCCAATTCATTAAGAATTAAATTGGAAAGTAGGACAACTTTAAGAATTTATAGTCTATAATGTATGTTAGCCAACGGGACAATAAATTATTTTTTTAAAAATCTGTAAAGAACTTATCAAAGTCAACACCCAAAAGACAAATAATCCAGTGAAGAAATGGGTGAAAGACATGAACAGACACTTTTCCAAAGACGACATCCAGATGGCTAACAGACACATATAAAGATGCTCAACAGCATTCATCATCAGGGAACTACAAATCAAAACCACAATGAGACACCACCTCACACCGGTCCAAAGAGCTAGGATTACCAACGCAGGAAACAACAGAAGTTGGTGAGGATGTGAAGAAAGGGGAACCCTTTTGCATTGTTGGTGGGAATGCAAACTGGTACAGCCACTCTGGAGAACAGTATGGAGGTTCCTCAAAAAATTAAACATAGAACTACACTTATGACCCAGCAAATGCACTACCAGGTTTTTAGCCAAAGGATACAAAAAGTACAAAAATGCTGATTTGAAGGAGCACATGCACCCCAATGTTTATAGCAGCCCTATCAATAACAGCCAAAGTATGAAAAGAGCCCAAATGTCCATCAACGGATGAATGGATGAAGACAATATAGTATGTGTGTGTATAGCGGATTACTCAGCAATCAAAAAGAAGGAAATCTTGCCGTTTGCAACAATGTGGATGAATCTAGAATGTATTATGCTAAGCAAAGTAAGTCCATCAGAGAAAGACAAAGGTCATATGAGTGCTTAGGAAAAGAAAACTTTGTTCTCACATAAAAGTCATACTTGAAAATACTGTTAGGCAAGCAATTTTAACTTTGAACAAGAACTTATTTTAAAACTTACTAAAAACCTTAGGCTCAGCAGGAAAACCACTTTCTTTTTTTTTTTTTTTTTAAACGTTTTATTTATTTCTAGGAGAGAGAGAGACAGCGTGAGCAGGGGAGGGTCAGAGAGAGAGGGAGTCACAGACTGAAACAGGCTCCAGGCTCCGAGCTGGCAGTCAGCACAGAGCCCGACGCGGGGCTCAAACCCACGAACCGCGAGATCATGACCTGAGCGAACGTCGGACGCTTAACCGACTAAGCCACCCAGGCGCCCCAGGAAAACCACTTTCACACATCATGGAATAACCTTATGGAGAACAATGTCATGTTCTTTCCCCTGTCCCCCAGCACGAGTCGATTTTCCTCCCAATATTTGCTCTTTCTCACTCATGCAAATGAATTTTCAAGATTCTTCTCCATCACATGCACTACATACTACCTATGACAGGAACGACCTTGGAGAATTTTTTTCCACCTCTAGTTCTCTGCTGGTCAATCCATCTGTTGAGCAACACGTATTTATCTAAACTTCCAGAGTCCGTAGGGTCTCTTAAGGACTATCTTCATTCAAGAGCCGGGAAGCCAGGAAGGACAGAACTTCCTAGAGTTAACCCATAGGGCCGCGGTACCCAAAGATGACATTTACAAGACTTACATGTTCTAGCACTTGAAAATAAAAAGGAGAACACTAAGCTGTCCTGAGAACAACCCAAGTTAACTGCACATAACCATAAAACCATGTGGAGAAACACGAGAGTCTATTATAATGCGGAAGACACGGAGAAACAGGTAAAAAAACACTTTAAAACAGGTTTCCGACTTACGTTTCTCATCATCAGCGTGCACCAGAGATGCCGCCCTTGACAAAACATCCAACGGCGTCTCCATTTCTGGTTGGAGCCTAGAAGGAAAAAATAAAAAGAGAGAGAAAACAATTTAAAGAGAATTCAAAGGGCTCTCTAAGAATTCTGGTAGTTAACAATTAGAATGCTCCCCCACCCCCGACCCCGAAACGCAAATCACAATTCTGAGGATGAAATTCTTCCCAATCTGTGAAGAAATACACTGGATTTGGTTCAGGCACAGAGAGAGGAAAGGGTTAAATTCCATTCTGTCTACTAAGCTAATGAATCCAGTAAACAGCTAGTGTTAGAACAAGAAGAAGGGATATTGTGACTATTCGTGCCCATGTTATTTGTGCTTATAAATGTTTACATGCGTGCATAAAAGCATGCCGATTCAGACGTACCAAGTGAAAAACAGCTTAGGAACAAAGGCTACTCTATGCACGTAGCGCTGCTACCAGTCTGAGATTTCTGTTGTAGTGGCGGTGGTAGTTGGTTTATTAATTTTAACAAAAATGACTAAGCCTGAACCATTCTGTTCATTCACCTCCTTAGCTGAGCGACTCTGCATGACTGTGTCACTTAATATACTCAGTGTACTCGTGAAAGCTCCGTGAATTCCAGGGCTGAGTTAAATGGTATTTGTAGTCCAATACGAATCTCTATTTTAAAATGAGTTCAATGGCACTTTAAGTGTTACTTTGAGTCCGGCATGCTTTATTTGAAATATCTTTATTTCAAAATATGTTTTGTATGGTGCCTATCATCACCACCACCCACCACCAACATACCCGGTGCCATGTTGTTTAATAAGCCTGGGTTTTATCTTTAATTCTCTTATCTTAAATGACACCATACATATAAAAGCAAAGACTGCAAAAGATTTAAAGATGGTGGAAAACCTAGAAAATCAGGCCACTTTGCCCAATTTTCCTTTTCTGGATGACTTAAACACGCACACGCGTGCACAAACACATGCACGCACACACCGTTACTGGGAAAACAGACACACCCCATTATTCAACCGATCAAAATGCCTTCTTAACTATACCCTTTGAAGATACTCTACAATGGGACACCTGCTTGGGATTCCCTCCCTCCCCCTCTGCTCCCACCCCGCTCACGTGCCCATGCTCTCTCAAAGAAAATAATAATAAATGTAAATAAATTTAAAAGGACATTCTGCATTTATTCAACGTTCCCTGGGTACCTACAAGGTATGTGCCAGTTACAAGATATAGCAAATCAGCCTGCTTTATAACCTTCATAATTCAGGTCTCCAAAGAAACATCAAGTCTTGACTGGCAATGTGATTTCATTCAACAAACATGAACTCTGGGGGCACCTGGGTGGCTCAGTCAGTTAAGGGTCTAACTTCAGCTCAGGTCATGATCTCATGGTTTGTGGGTTCGAGCCCTGTATTGGGCTCTGTGCTGACAACCAGCTCAGAGCCTGGAGCCTATTTCGGATTCTGACCCTCCCCTGCTCACGCTGTCTGTCTCAGAAATAAATAAAACATTAAAAAATTTTTTTATTTTAAACATATATCTACTAGGTGATAAGGGAGGAAAGAAAAAAACAAGAAGGCCGGTGGTTGTTTTCAAAGAGCTTCCAATCAGAACAGCAGACATGCCTACAAGAAAGTAATTTAAGACAGTGTTTTCTAAAGTGGTTTGCACTATATGTTCCTATTTTACAAGAAAAAAAAATTCTAGAAATAAGTTTGGGAAACACTGAAGTAAACCAAATTAAGCAGCTCCCTGTGCTTGGAATATACTGGTAGGCCTTCTTTCTGCAGAGGGTCGGCAGTGGGGGTATTACCTCTGCGTAGACGAAATCTCTCAAACGTCACTGGCCATTCTTTTAACCTGGAACATCGCTTAGCAAACTCTTTGGGAAACAACGAATTAAGGTAAAATGTGCTAAGTGCCCCAATGGTGGTGTAAACCAAAGCCTACAGAAATACAGATGAATTCTGAAAGACTGCAGAGAAAACAGAACCATGAGCTGAGCCTCTGAAGGATGGAGAGAAAAGTTCTTCCAGAATGAAGAACAAAAGGAGAATCTATTCAGGAATGAGTTGCCCAAATCAGCTGGAAGACGAGAGTAAAACAGGAAGAGGACGTAGGAGACAGTGGTGGCCGTTTCAACTGGGGCCACATCATGGGGGGACGGGGGGCTCCGAAAAAAGTCAGGTTTGACTCTGTACACGTTGGGACCCACCTCTGAGCAACCTCTGAGCAGAGAACTGACTAGATCATCTACGTGTTCAATGAAAATTAGCCCGGTAGGGCCACGTGGTCCCCTTCTACAGAACGGGAAGTCAATGACAGAGTAAACAACATGAAGCCTATAGCTATGCAGAGGGTAATGAGGGGCTCTGTTAAGGGAACTGTGGGGACGGGAGAAGACCAGAGACAAACTGACAGGGTTTGGAAGGTCTCGAAATGTGACAGGAGACAAAGACAAATACTGTTTAGTCTCCAGTATGTGGAATCTAGAAGAAAAACAAATTCATCAAGACAGAGTACAGTTTGCTGGTTACAGGGTGGGGTGAGGAGGGGATAGGTGAAAGGAGTCGAAAAATAAATAAACTGCTGATCAACACCAGAAATGGGCATGGGGGGAAGGGGTGAAGATGTGACAGAAGAGTCACAGCAGGCCGTCAGTCACTGCGAGGGCAGTGACATCATAAACCAGAGTTCATTTCTTCTTTCAGACACAAGAGAAGATGAGTAAAATCAGTAAGATAAAAGAACATTTAATGGCATTCACATTCATAATCGTCTTGGTAAGACAGAAAAAAAGACCATCTCCTCAGAGTAAGAATTTTTTAACTTGTTCAAAGGTGGAGAAAGCAAAGAAATGTCTGAACAGCTGGACAGGAAAGGGTTTGCCCAACTCCCAAGGACTCCGTCTTATTCTCTTTATCTAAGCCAGTTTCCTATTCAGGCAAATTTGGGCTTAAAGTCTTTTATTTGGGTGAACTAAATGCTGATAACCATTCTACTCCATAATACAGTATTTAGACTCAAATTCCCTTGGTTTCCTCGTGAGTTTGAAGGGCAAGTCTTCTGAACCACCCTGCCTTCCCCATCACAGTCTTGACTCTCCTCCAGCATCATGAAAACTCTAAACCCAAAAAGATACACATTAACACATGAATTAAGTTAGGCAAATTGTTAAGTGTTGTGCATCGAAGCATAAGAACGTCAAATGACACTAAGAAGTAGATGCAGAATTTTAGCATCTAGGAGATTACATATTTATTCAGGTATATGAAATCCAAAATCCCAAGCAACTTTACTTTCAAAGTAGGCAGATAAGAGATTAGGTGCTTAAGGTTCACCTACGAGGCACCTGCCATCTGCTGCAACCTTATTAATGAAACCAACCAATTTTTATGACACAATTATTCCGCCTTCAGGGAAGTCCTTGAGAGAAGTAAAAGAAAAACAGAAGACATGATCTCTGCTTTCAAGGAGTCGTGGTCTTGTTTGTGAACATTCTAAAGAACAGGATAACAAAATTTTTTTAAAGGAATGGGCTAACAAATTTTAAAGAGCGTAACAAAAGATAAGATATAATTTAAAACCAAAATGTGTACCGTGTGATAAGAGAGATCAGCGTCAGCTCAAAGGGTATACCTTGTGAACATCTATTCTCTGGTTGGCGTGCGCATGTGCGTGCTTCTAAAAGCCATTCAAAGATTCCCTTCTCCAGTTTCTCTCCTCCGGGCTGTCAGGCTCCTCTCTGACCTCCCTTATTCGCCAGATCGCACTGTCGGAATACGTCCTGGGTGCAAGGACCCCGTCTTACCCTTACACGTACGGCCATGTTGGATCCAAAGCCTCAGGAAAGGCACAGATGCGGGAAAGAAAACCCAAGAAGGGGAGACTGTGACCAACCTGGTCACCATGGAGTCGTGGATGAGAAGCACGAGAAGTAAGGTAGGGCAAGCGCAGTGTGGGCAGACAGGGGAACAAGCCAGCCAACCGGGTTTACGCTGAACCTAGTAGAAAACTGGCCATCATGAGCCCCTGCGCAAGCTGGGGAACTGAGGTTAGTGAGATTTTCACTTAGCAGTTCTGGGGAGGATGGTCTGACTTGAGGAAGTGAAGTGAGAAGTCACTGGAAGCCGATCAGTTAGGAGGCTCCTGCGGGAAGCAGGTGTGAGATCAGGACCGAAGGGGCCGGTTCAGTAAACACAGGTGGGAGATGAGGCCCAGCAAGCAGGCATTTTCTAGCCACAAAAGACCTGAGCAAATAAAGGTGGAAGATTACAGTAAAAAGAACAAACAAAAACCCCATGGTGGAAAAATTCTGAATTTTACGTCTTGTACATTATCCACAACCTCCCTCCAAGAAACAATAAAGCATATTAGGAAAAAGCAACGGGTATCAGGGGAAACGACAGTCACAGTACTTGATGGAGGCTCACACAGCACTGAGAGAGTGCTTCTTTAAGAGGATGAGCTCTGGACGCGAACCTGAGTGTGAGTTGGGCTCAGCCACTTCCTGTGTATCCCTGGAAAATGACCTTACCTGTGTGTGGCTGTTTCCTCATCTGGAAAATGGGGTTATGAATTAATATCACTTCCCTCATAGGGTGTTATGAGAAGTGGCTGGCCTTCATGTGTATTGATATTTATCAAAACTTCTGCAAACATATTAAATAAACTGCAAATGATGGTAAACATATTGAAAAAAAGAGTACTGAGCACAGCTTTACATGGCGAGGTCACTAAGATGGATGAAAGCGGAGACGTAAAAGAGAGGAATTAGCCCTGTGAGGCAGGGCAGGGAGGAGACAAAAAGCACGGGCAAAACACCCAAGAAAGACCCCAAGCTGGGCGTGGAGATGTGGAGGGAATGACCTCAGTGCAGGACACAAGGGGGAGAGGACGGGGGGCGGGGGGACTGGGCAAGCGAGTGTAGTCCATAGGGTGTGACAAAGCTGAGATTTTATTCTACACCAGTGCAAAGTCCCTGAATAGTTTGAATGGTTTTAAACAGGGAGAGAGAGTCCTGGCTTCTTCTGTATCCTTCATGAACCATAAATTATCTGCTCCCTTTTGCAAAAGATGATGGAGCATCTGGAAAATAAACCTAAGCACATCTCGGTAACCTGTTCCCCTTTCTGTGATGGTTTTTACACTGTAAAATCGTGGTAAGCAAAAACATAATCACTCAAAATGCTCACATCTGCAATGTAACCCCATTAAGGTGAGAAGAGGATGGTTCTGGAAAAAGACATCAAGTGCACCTGTAAAGGTGTTCCACTGTACTGCAACCCACTTCTGATCCATTCACCTTCTTTGGATTTTTCAAAATATGAACCGTCCCTTTTTGATCAATAAGATGACGAAAGCACAGAATTATGGGGTGCATGGGTGGCTCAGTCAGTTAAACATCTAACTCTTAGATTCAGCTCAGGTCATGATCTCACAGTTTCGTGGGTTCGAGCCCCCACATCGGGCTCTGTGCTGACAGCGCAGAGCCTGCTTGGGATTCTCAGTCCTCCTCTCTCTGACAGCGCAGAGCCTGCTTGGGATTCTCAGTCCTCCTCTCTCTGCCCTTCCCCCATTCATGCTGTCTCTCTCTCAAAATAAACTTTAAAAAAAGTTAAAGAAATAGAATTACAAGATGTAGTCAATTTTTTTTCAGGCAAAAGAACAGAATTTCAAGATAGGTTATGGGAGTGTTCTAAGGAGATTTCCCAGGTGAGAGTTACAGCACCAGGCCTGCCTCACTTCAGGAGTAGTGGCCTAACTACCGTATAATTGGGGAAAGAGCATAAGAACAAGCAGCAGCTGTCCAGGCTGGGGTGGAAACCAGCAGGGGTGGGAAGAAGCCCATCCAAACCTCCTGATGTCCCTGCCACACTGTCACTTGCCCAAAAAGCAGAAACAGGAAGACAACAGCACTATCCTGGGATGCTGACAGCATCTCCAGTTTCCCGACACACACTATCCAGCATCTCTAATTCCTGTTGGCCCTGTTCCATCCCTCTATCCCCTGCAACCGGGGCTACTTCCCGGGCTAACCTAAACCAGCCCCGGGGGGCACCTGGGTGGCTCAGTTGGTTAAGGATCCAACTTCAGCTCAGGTCATGATCTCACAGTTCATGGGTTCAAGCCCTGCATCAGATTCTGTGCTGGCAGCTCAGAGCCTGGAACCTGCTACAGATTCTGTGTCTCCCTCTCTCTCTGCCTCTCCCCTGCTCAGTCGCTCTCTCTCAGAAATAAATTAAACATTAACATTTTTTAAAAAAAATAAAAAACCACCCTCGGCTAATAACTTCAACTGGAGCACAAGCCTACAAGTATGAACTCTCACACCACAGCACGAGGCGTGTGACCCTTTTGTCCATTAAGAATTTAGGGGCTCTCATGGGGCTCCTGGGTGGCTTAGTCGGTTAAGCGGCCGACTTTCGCTTAGGTCATGATCTCACGGTTCGTGGGTTCAAGCCCCGCGTCGGGCTCTGTGCTGACTGCCAGCTCAGAGCCTGGAGCCTGTTTCAGATTCTGTGTCTCCTCTCTCTCTGACCCTCCCTGCTCACGCTCTCTCTCTCCTAGAAATAAATAAAACATTAAAAAAAAAAAAAAAAGAATTTAGGGGCTCTGAGTCTCTCCTATCTACTAGAACTATATACAGACATGACAGAAGAGGAAAAAGCACCTCACTGTCCTGAAGCAACTTAGACCAAACACGTATCCCACTGTGGTCAATCCGATCGGGAAGGTAACCGAAATGAAACTTCAGACCAAATCGTCACCAGATTCTGGCGGCCACAGGCAGGCATGGCTTTGGGCATATCAGGAAGGTGAGCATTCCCCTCCTGTTTCTTCTCCATAGGGTGTCCACCCGACGCCGCCCTCGCTTCCTGCAGCACACACGCTTCCCGCTAACACCCCATTCTCACACCGGCCCTCTATGTTCTTGCTGAAAATATCTCTCATTTGTTAGTCCTTTTTTTTTTTTCTCCTTCTCACACATTACCATCTGTTAAATCACTACAGTGAGAACTTTAGCAGCATAAAACCTAAGTTTGAGCCCTACTGTGACAATTCCCCTCAGTCAGTTTCCTTCTAGGCTCCACTCCACACGGCTGACACTAACTGTGCGGGCCGGTCGCTTCACCTCTCCAGGCTCGTCTCCTCACTAGGATGGCAGTAACGTTGCCTCCCGCATAACCACAAACTCGGCGTGTAGATTCAAGGACACAGCGTTATTGAAAATGCCCTGAAAATTCAAGTGAGAAACATACGCCAGCCTCAAACGGCCCACCACCATCTTAAGGTTGTAGTGCACCCACTTTTCCAAAACACACACACGTAAATTACTCCACTGGATTCTCCCTGCAACTTGGCCAAACGAGCTTATTCATATTCTTCTACAGATGAAAAGCCATAGTGCCAAGACTATAAGTGACTTCCTGAAGAAGCTAAGACTGGAATCCAAGTCCCCTGACTCACCATCCAATGCTATTTTTACTCCACTTAAGCTGATTTCCATAAAGACGCATGAAGAAAAGCAGTTACTTATTTTTAGTTTAGGTTCTATCCTAGCCCCCCCCCCCAAAAAAAACCTTCCACCATCACCCAAGGTAAGACTTTCAGTCTGTTCTTTTCACTACACCGTGAGACACATCACGCAATAGCCTGACAGTTTGTCAAGTACACAAAGGGAACCAAACCCTCCCCTCTAGCGAATGAGAAAGCGCTGCCGTATTTTACTTTCTTTGAACAGAGCTGAGCACAGAGTCACGGGAATAGTAACCAAGCCAGGGGAGGAAATGCTCGCAGAAGATGTTCTTTTTTTTTTTTTTTTATTTTTTTTTTCTAGGAGAGAGAGAGACAGCGTGAACGGGGAGGGTCAGAGAGAGAGGGAGTCACAGACTGAAACAGGCTCCAGGCTCTGAGCTGGCAGTCAGCACAGAGCCCGACGCGGGGCTCGAACCCACGAACCGCGAGATCATGACCTAAGCGAAAGTCGGACGCCCAACCGACTAAGCCACCCGGGCGCCCCTCGCAGAAGATGTTCTGAAAGCAGAGCAAAGAGACAGTGCAGCTGCAGCCGTAGGGTTCCTGGGGCCGCTGGGCACACGGCAGGTGCACACAGGCCCTCAAGCCTTAAGAACAGGCTCAGAATCGGGAAGGACGGCGTCCACTTAGCCACGCTCAAGAAAACCTGTTGCTGAGCTCCCATGGATAACGGTTAGCAATCGCTGAATGGTACTGTCTAATGTTCACTTTGTGTTTCTCACTGCCATAACGTGTACACCACATTACCAAACAGAGGCCAGCCCTTCTTCAAAATACTCTTTCAAGGGGCGCCTGGGTGGCTTAGTCAGTTAAGCGTCCGACTTTCGCTAAGGTCACGATCTCGCAGTTCGTGGGTTCGAGCCCCGCGTCGGGCTCTGTGCTGACTGCCAGCTCGGAGCCTGGAGCCTGTTTCAGTCTGTGACTCCCTCTCTCTCTGACCCTCCCCTGCTCACGCTGTCTCTCTCTCTCTCTCTCCTAGAAATAAATAAAAATTTAAAAAATTTCAAAAATAAAAATACTCTTTCAAAAGTCATGCTACCCGAGAAAGCACAAACAGACGGATCCTGTGCAAGGCCAGCGTTCCTCACAGAGGCATGTCCCTGGCGTGAAAACTCAATCCGTCCTCTATACCAAGTACAACGTCAGGGCTTGGCCAGCCTCTGCTTCCATCCAGCTCCTCACTTCACATACCCTCTCCTGAAAACACATCTGAAGGCCAAATGCATTAAATCTGAACAATATACCTACGTGCTTTATCCCCACTTCCAGAAAATTGAAAATATATGTGTATACAATCCCCTGCTAGGCTGCTTTCAGGTACTTGCCAACCTCCAGCACAAGCCGCATTATAAGAGTCAGCTGGTGGCAGTGCTTCATTGTCCCAGAAAGCTGTAAGACTTGCTAAGTTGGGGCAGTTTTGTACCCATCCCAGAATGACATCACACCTGTCCTGGAAAGCTCTGCAGGAGGCAGTCTGCTGCTCGGGCAGGGGTCCATCTCCACCCTCCAGAGCAGGGTCGTCCTCCCAAGTGGGACGCGGGAGATGCTGGAACTAAGTAATCACAGATGCCCGCCATCAGCTGGGCCCTGCCCACTGCTCGTCGCCCCTCCGATCGCTTCCACGGGACCAGGATCCCTGCAGGCTCGGGCGGAATTAAAGGTACCACTTTGGACGGATGCTCCCGCATGAAGGCTTGACTCAACCGCTTCTGGTCTTCTGAGGCTAACAGGTCCCAGGCTTGACTCTACGGACCTCCTTAGCTAGCCCTCCCCCGGGGACGTGGGGTTAGGGACGTGCTGTTCGGTCATCCTGAGGACCCAGCAACACGAGATGCCAAACACGGCTACGGCACCGTAACCAGATCCTCTGCTCCTGTTCTCCAGTGTGGCCTCCGAGTCAGCCACGCACACGCAGCATGAGAGCTGACTGTGTGCCCGTGGACGCTGCTAACCCAAGCCGAGGTCACAGCATACTTCCTTTTACACGCGGCTGCCTGATGCTGGTGTAAAATTCTCACGGCTGGCTGAAGTTTCCCTGGGCCCCCAGGAGTCCCCTGGAGACTGTATGCTGGGCCCACACTAACAGCGCTGGGCCGGAGGAAAAGAACAGAAAGTTCAAGTCTGGACATTTCGAGCAGATGACCAATTCCCACCATTTTTCGACACTGTTGCCCAATAAAAATGGACTACCCTTTTCTTTCTCGTGTTTAGGCCACTGTCAATCTGTATCATTTCCACGTCTTCTGCCTCCTATAGCACTGCCTCTGAAATAAGGGAAACTCATTGGCATTTTTAGTTTACTCTGGATATGCTTGTTCTTGCCGTTTCTTGGATCCGGATACTTAGAATTTCCCACTCACAAGTCCTGAGGCCTGACCACTCAGGACGAGGAGGCCCAAGAACGAAAGACGGGAATCTGCATCAAAGTCCAACTGGCAAACCTCCTGTAAAACCCAGGTCTCGACTACGGCCTTTTAAAGCCTGGACAGAGCCTTCTAACCCATGACCCATTCTGTCATTAGGAGGCTCTCTAAACCGGCATCAGAAGACACGCCGCCTCCGTATTCACAGGAGTCCCGCTCTCTAAGCGGCCCCAGGACCCTGAATCGAAAACGAGCCACCAGCCACCGCTGCTAGAGGAAACGCACGGGCCGCTGGCTACGTTTTGTGTCAACTGATCCGTACATCATCTAGTTTCATGAGTGTTTCTGTTTGAAGACACCTTATCTGAGACCTCTCACTGATTCACTAACACGGAGTTCATGGCCAACAGCACTACAGTCCAAGCCTGACGGAAGCGTATTTAATGCACACGTTTTCTCCACCTATTTTTTCCCATAACACACTTCACAACCTTCTTGCCGTCAGGAACGCTTCATAGCACTTCGGCAGTCTGCTTGGGGGCCGTTTTAAGCAGCAAAAACACCAACAAAAAGCCCCCAAATAAGAAAAATGTGGCACGAAAGGGCCCCCAGGTATGGGAGCTGAACCGAGCAGTCAGCCTTGCCTTGCTGGGCCGCAGCTGGGAGCGCACACCCCGGGGAGGCTGTGGTCCCACCACCCCGTGCACATGCACGGACGACACACATGGTGCTGCGAGTTCGAGTCTGTGTTACAATTAACTTTAGTGAGTAGATACGCTCGCAAATCCGAGGATGGACTGCATCTGGTTATCGGCCCTGAGGTACAAGACAGAGGATATTCTGGAAGATCCTCCTCCGGGGCAAAGGAGCCGTCACACTGCACCCCAGGTAGCAGGAGCTTTGCTGGCACCAGCACCTTCCACTTACGCTCCCGCCTTTCCTGCTGGGGCAGTTCATACTATCCCGATTTGGAGGCCCAATTTCTTTCTCTTTCTGTTAAAGTTTGCTTATTTATTTTGAGAAAGAGAGAGAGAGAGAGTCAGAGAGTGCACGGGAGCGGGGCGGGGGCAGAGAAAGAGGAAAAGAGAGAGAATCCCAAGCAGGCTCTTCACGAACAGCACGGAGCCCAACGCAAGCCAAGAGTCGACCTCAACCCGCTCGGCCGCCCGAGACACCCGGCACCCGCCAGTCCCAGATGCTCAGCAGCTCTTGCTGTCGTCTCTGTAACCTGGACATATTCTAATTGGCTACAGGCTACAGGCAGCACTCACTCCCTTTTCCGGTCTATGAGGCTCTCCCGTATCAGCTTCCTTACCTTTGGATGGGGATCCCTCTAACAGTCACAAATGAGCTTCACGGAACACAACTCACACAAACCTAACACCACAAAGTTTCCTCTTTCACCAGGTTCTGCGACAGCGTATCTAACATAAGCCAAAAAGCAGACTTGATATGTTAAGACTGCCAGGGTCTCATGGTTTTAGTCACCGTAAACATTTCCCAACGTATACGACTTTTACCTCCTTAATTTACAATTCTTATTATCTTACTAAGTCATACTCAACGGTGCAAAACCAACTCTTTTTAAAAAAATGTTTTTTTATAGTTCATTTATTTTTGAGACGGGGAAGAGAGAGAGAGGGAGACACAGAATCTGAAGCAGGCTCCAGGCTCTGAGCTAGCTGTCAGCACAAAGCCCGATGCGGGGCTCAAACCCACAAATTGCGAGACCATGACCTGAGCTGAAGTCGGACACTTAACCGACTGAGCCACCCAGGCGCCCCAAAACCAACTTTTATGATGACTATTTTACTCATTTATTTAAGTAAATAGTTTTTGAAGGGGGGGAGGGGCAGAGAAAGGGAGACAGAATCCCAAGCAGGTTCCAGGCTCCACGCTCTCAGAACGAGCCCAACGCAGGGCTTGAACTCACAAGCCCAGAGATCATGACCTGAACCGAAGTCAGCCGCTCGTGTATCTGGCTGCTTGCATCACCAGTCTTACTCAGAGGCTTTCTTCCACATGCTTCTGCAGCCACTGTCTCATCTGAGCTTTCATAAATGAGCATCTGAGGGCATGATGAGGCAGGAATGCACGTGTGATTCTGGCCTTTTGCAGAAGAGCAAAAAGCGAGGTACAGAGGCCAAGCGGCTTAGTTCGGAATCACACAGAAGAGCCATCGGCAGGACCCAGATCTGGCGCAGTGCTTGTCCTCACACGGCTGTGTCTGCTCTCCAAGAGCGGTTAATTAAGGTGTACCTTTCCATTCATTAAAAATGTCATTTGTGGGGCGTCTGAATGGCTCAGTAGGTTAAGCTTTCCACTTCGGCTCAGGTCATAATCTCCACGTTTGTGGGATCCAACCCCACGTGGGGCTCTGGGCTGACAGCTCGGAGCCTGGAGCCTGCTGGAGATTGTGTTCTCCCTCTCTCTCTGCCCCTCCCCCACTTATTATGTGGGCTCTCTCCCTCTCAAATAATAAACATAAAATTTTAAACGTTATTTGTATTTCTTTAATATGTGTTAGTCAATTTTATTCTTAATTTTTTTCCATGTTTGTTTATTTTCGAGAGAAAGAGCACAATGGGGGCGGGGGGGGGGACAGAGAGAGAGGGAGACACGTAATCCGAAGCAGGCTCCAGGCTCTGAGCTGTCAGCACAGAGCCCCACATGGCCCGAACTCCCAAACTGTGAGATTACAACCTGCGCCAAAGCTGGGCGCTTAACCGACTGCACCACCCTGGTGTCCCTTTTACTTATCATTTTGCTAAGGCAAACTAGAAGCGGCATAGCAAAACGATCCAGGAAGGAACCTAGAAAAAGACACAAAGTAAAATCTTCCTCTGGATTTGTTTTGGCAACCATCAGAGGCTGGTAACAAGGCTGATTCCATAAGCACTTAAAGGGAATTTCCCATTACAGAACTGAGAGAACATCTAAAAGTGAAAGTTTGGGTTTCACAATGACGGTGTCTGTAAGTCAACTCTTCAGGTAAACTCCCAGTTCTAAATCAGCTGGAGCAAGTGGCAACCATGGTGGTTAAGCAGCTCTCTGAAATCCTCAAAGCCTTTTTTTGTAAATAACAGAACACCAACTACTTTTTCAAGGCATATTATTCCCTGTAATCCCTGAGGTCTTGATGTCTTGCAATAGATACTATTACGCTCTTACAGAGGAAAATCAAATACAAAAGTTAAGTAGAAGTAACTTTTTCTGGTCACAATGTTAGTAGGTGACAGAGATTGGCCTTAAAATCAAGTCTCCAGAAATAACCCACAGCTGTTTTTACTACAACATTCAGAGTTTGGGAATGTACTCCATGGTTATTTATAGAATTATCTTCTTAATTGTATTGTGTTTTGGTCAAAATAAAGATTAGTTTGCATTCCCTTCCAAAATGGAAAGCCAAAAGCAAGCTGCCCCAAATGTGACAAAAACAGTGGCAGGGGAAATGAGCCTGGGATTAATACTTTGCCAAAATTAAATACAATTTGAGAGGCTTACATCATTTCAACCATGGGGGAGATGATTTTCATCCAGACGTAAAAGGAAACACACAGAAGAAAACAATACACACAAAATTGTGTTGAGCATACACAACAAACCTCTCAAGTGTTGCTAAACCCATTATTTAAAGTTAAGGCATTAAGATTTAGAGATGATAATTAACTTGCTCCAAGATCGTGTCATCAGTCCTCTAAAGCTCTCTTTCAACTACCCACGCTACCCTTCACAGTCGTGCGCCGCAAGGAGGAAACAATGAGCGTGCAAGTTAGTGGAGGAGAGCGAAGAGTTAAAGTCTGGTATGCTAAACTATGCAGTACGCAAAACTGACTTTCAAATACTAACAGGAACACTATCATTTCTGAGTTTTGTCTCTCAATGGTCAGAGGAAACAAATGCAAGCGTTCACTCTCGCCAAGGCAGGCTTGGGTTTAGAACAAGATTTGTAAAATCTGCAAACTGGGAGAGAGCACCTTTCAAACAGAGGGAGCAACCAGCTGCTGATAAAAACTAGAAGGGCAGCTTCCACCCCCCGCCCCCGGGCTGCTGGTTCTTATTAACCATAGAGAAGGAAATGCAACCAGCAAAAACATACAGCACCAATGATCAAAGTGAAACCGATTTTTTTAATTATCTAGCTTAAACAGACGAATATATGCCAGTAAAGTGCATAAAGGGTAAGCGGCGCCAACAGGCACTGTCATCCTAACCTAAGACATTCCCATGTTTCAGTGTCAGGAATCAAAGGAGACTTTGAGCAAAAAAAAAAAAAGAGAGAGAGAGAGAGAGAGAGAAAAGAAAAAAGCAAAGCCCTTTGCTTTTTCGGCGAGGCCTGCACCCGGTGCTGGAAGAGTGCGCCGTTTTGTTTTGAGGAGGGGCAGGGAACAGAGGAAGAGAAAAGAGCCCCGACCCAGCCGCCCATCCTCAGCCCCTTCCCGCAGTCGTGCACCCAGGCCTCCTCTGCCGCCGGCCAGGACCCAGGGTCTGCAGGGCGCGGGCCCCCTTCCCGGCCCCGTGCCTTGCACTCCCAGGACGCCTTCCTCCCGGGAGCCCTCCAGGAGCCGGACCTCCCTCGGAGAGCCCTGGAGCTTCGGCTCCCCAGCGGGAGCCTCAAGCTGCCCCGCGAGTGCCGGGCGCCTCCTCCGTGCAGGAGGCCGCCCCCAGTGCAGCTCCCAGCCAGCCCGCCCGGGGGCTCCCCCGCAGGCCCGGTTCTCCCGCACTCACCGCCGGGCGGCTCTGGGCTCGCCCGCCTCGGGCCGGCCGGGCCCCGTGGGGGCGGGGGCGGGGGTGGGGGCGGGACCGCCGAGCGCGCGGGGCGCACTCCGGGGGCGCGCCGACGCACAGGCGCGCTCGCGCCCGCGCTCCCGCACCGACTCCCCCGCTGCACACCCACACGCACACGCGGGCGGCGCGCGCCAGGCCGACTCCGCGGCGGACGCGAGCGCGGAAGCGCGAGGAATCCCTGGAATGAGGCGCCGCCCGCCCTCGGCCCCGCTCCGCCGGGCTCCGCCTGGCCCGCCAGGACACGCCCCCCGGCCACGCCCCTCCCCCCGAGCAGGTGGGCGGCCGAGCCCAGGTGAGCCGGCTGGGAGGCGGGGGCGGGGCCGCGCGCGCCCGGGAGCGGGTCGTTTCCCCTCCCCCGCCCGCCGCACGCCGCGCGGCGCCTCGCACCTACCCGGCGGGCGCCGACGTGCTCGGGCGGGCGACCACTGCGCGGGCCTGGGGCGGCGCTGGGCGCCCGGAGGAGGCGCCCGTTCCCGAGGGCGCGAGGACCCGGCATCTCAGACATCGCTCTACCCCCCGAAAGGCCCAGCCACCGGCGGGAACGCACCGTCCGCGTACACGCACCAGCGAGCCTTCCGTGGCGCCCAGGTGCCTACTCTTCGGGGCCGGGCACGTTCCCCACACGCACGCAGGGGGCCCACGCACCCAGTGGACACGGGACACATGACACCGACATCCCCGGTCTAGCCGCACTCCACACCCACTGGGTCTGCTGCCCCTCGCCCGCCCGCAGTTCAGCGAGTGCCAGGGCATTTGGGCCAGACCTGCCGCGCCTACGCGGTGCTCGGCTCCAGACCGCAGGCTTCCCTCCCTCCGCAGGCAGCCCCCGGAAGGGCGCACGCCCGGCGTCCCCGGGGCCCGGCGCTCACCCGCTCGCCCGCGGCGCACGCGGGGCCTCGCGTCCCCGGGACGCCGACCCGACCGCTGCCTCACTTTCCCGTCGCGCGCACGCCCAAGCACAGCGCGCAGACAGGCCGGCGGCCACACGTACCTGCGGGTCCAGGTCGCGCCCGCTGCGGGAAGCGTGCACTCCGGTGCCACCGCGATCAGAAGGGCCGCTGCGGTCCGGGGCACTCTGACGCGGCTCGGGTTCCTCCCATCACAGCATCTTGCACCCCTCCACTCACTCCCCACCGCACACACACGCGCGCGCACACACGCACTCACGCCCCGGGCGCTCGGCAGCGTCTTCCCTCCCCCTCCCTCGCCCGGAGGAGGAAGTCCCAGTAAATGAAAACAGCGTGGAAGGGAGGGAGCGGAGGAGGAAGGGAGGGCGGCCGGGGTGGAAGGAGCCCCCTCCGGCCGCTCACACAGCGGTGTTTGCTGTGTTTGGCAAACTCCTGGAGTCCACAACCCGGGCTGCTCTGAAATGCGCCCGGGGAGGGGCAGAGGGGAGGAGGTGAAACATTTCTAATTGGTGCAGGTTCTTATTACAGCAGCGGCGTAGGCATGTGACCACGAAAAGAAAAGCCCGGTCTTTAATTTTTTCCTGTCATTCTCTAGAGATTTGGGGGGTGTGGGGGGGAAGGAGGGGTGGAGGCCTGATCCTCCAGTCCCCGGCAGCGCTTGCCCCATTGTTTTCTCGTACTGCCGCAATTAAGAAAACATTTGCTTAACATATCCAGCCGCTAACTTCATAAAATAAATAGTCAGAGGCTGGACTTCCTCTGGTTTGCTTTAAATGGCTTCATGTTGCTCGCCTTCTGGCTGTTCTCAAGCCTGCGTCGTTATTAGGAGCTCCTTCTAGAGGGCTTTCCCTGGGCGAAGGCTCTGCTGAGAGGGAGAGAGCACAGTAACCCCACACCAGCTTACAGGGATGCACTTTGCAAACTGTTTTCCCTCAATTACCGTATCCAATCGTAGCCTCGCAGCACATTTCCTCGTTGGATCTTGGGCCCTGTTGGGGGGCAGGGCAGGTGTTAACGGAGTCACTACAGCCAGATTACATGTTGTACCTGAAGCAGATACAGGTGCCGGAGCCTGTGGCTTGTGGCCCCTTGTGAAATTCACTCTCCTCCAGGCCACACGGGACCACTGTAAATGGATGAGCTAAGGGACAAGTCACCGGGCATGGCTGCCCCGTGGTTCCCAGTTCCTAGGTTGAAATTCACAGATTTAGGGGCTCCTGGGTGGCTCAGTTGGTTGAGCTTCTGGCTTCGGCTCAGGTCATGATGTCACGGTTTAGGAGTTCAAGCCCCGTGTCTGGCTCTGTGCTGACAGCCAGCTCAGAGCCTGGAGCTTCCTTTGAATTCTGTGTCTCCTCCTCTCTCTATTCCTCCATGCTCATGCTCATGCTCTGTCTCTGTCTCTCTCAATAATAACTAAAAACATTAAAAAAAAAAAAAAAAGGAAATTCACAGATTTATGCCAGGAAGGCTCCCAGTCTTCCCAAGGATACTTTTACTTTGACTCCGTGTGAGTTCATTGGCTATCTCAGAGTAGGGAGGGAAAAAAACCTGAAAAGATCATAAAGAGGAGGTTTACACCCTGCCCAGTTAGGGCAGGGCTCGAGAAGAGAGTGAGGGCTGCTTGGGCAGATTTCAGGACGTGTGGCCAGATAGGAAAAGGGCTTTGGATCTGGAAAGACCTGGATTTCATTCCAAACTCCGCCTCTGTTAGTTGCAGGACTTGGGCATATGATCAAGTGCAATTTTCTCATCTGTAAAACAAAGATAATAATGCTCACCTTACACATCCAAGGACTAGGGACCAAGGACTAGGCAGAATATTCGATAAATACTCACACCTCCCTCCTTCTCTCTTCCTGCTTAAATCCAGTCCTGCTGTGGCACCTTATAAACAGACACCCACCTTAACATGCAGGGATAGGAAAATGATTTATCTAGATAATGCAAATGAATGATGATAGCAATAATAATGCAACCGCACATTTATAAAATGGCTTTGGGGTTTACAGAGTGTCCCCACATATCATTATCTCATTTGATTTTTATGACAATCCTGCCATTTGGATGCTGCTAAATGATTTCCATTTGGGGTCAGTGTGGAGGTCCTAAAGCTGCCTCTTTAATTTCCATCACTGCTCACAGCAAACCTTACTCTGCAGATAAATCATGGGGACAGAGGGCCTTTTCTCGTGGATGTGACCAGTCTTCGACCTTTCCACGAATTAATCTCACTGCTTCCCTTACATCAGCATTAGTGTGACTTCCCTCTGGCAACATCTAAGCATGGTTGTTTTAGTCTGGCTGTTTTAGTTGTGCAGAAGAAGGACACACTCAATATCCTAAGAAAAAGGGGGTGTGCCATTAAGATATAGGTGGACCTGGAACATAGGTATATAGGATATTCACACAATGGGATATTAATGGCCTAAACAAATTACCTTCACTGACCTGTAATGACAGGGATAAATCTGGACAATATTACGTGAAAAAAAATGTAAGTTCCAAAAGATTATGCACAGCATAATATCCTATTTGTGATGTTATAAATACAATGAAAAATAATTGTCGGAGTATATACACCTGCGATAAAACTAATACAAAGGAAGTAAGGAGGCGATGATTCAAGGATTCAGAATGGTAATGACCTCGGGAAGGGCCTGGATGGGAGGCTCGGGAGGGAACCATAGGCAGATGGAAGTTATTGTCAAGTTCCTTACCTTTGGGTGGTGGGTACACACACAGGTTCACTAGTAAAAATAACTGCTTAAATGATGATTGCACAACAGTGTGAATGCCACTGCACCCAACACTTAAATGGTTAAAATAGTAAAAATTATGGGTCTGCATTTTACCATAATAAATAAAAGGAGCTATAAGAAAAACAAATTGGGCAAATTTCTAAAAACAAAAACAAAGACAAAAACTGATGTAGCTAACTGAAAAAACAAAGATCGGTTGTACATAGACCACTAAATGAGAATGTGTTTCAGACCAAGGATTTTATAAACACAACAAACATTTATGTTTTTAAGTAAGCTCTATGCGCAACGTGGGGCTTGAACTCACAACCCCGAGATCAAGAGTCTCATTCATGCTCTACGGGCTCAGCCAGCCAGATGCCCCCAGAAATTTATTCTTAAGAAAAAAAAAAGAATAAAAATAATCAAGGATGTGGACGAGTGGGTATTGAGGAGAAACAAAATTGGCCCTGAGTTAATCATAGTTGAAGCCAAGTGATGGGTATGGGGGTGGGGGGGAGGTGTTATACTGTTCTGTCTACTCTTGCATGTGTTTAAAATTTTTATATTAAAACATTAAAGAATTAGGGGCACCTGGGTGGCTTAGTCGGTTAAGCGTCCGACTTTCACTTAGGTCATGATCTCGCGGTTCGTGGGTTCGAGCCCCGCATCGGGCTCTGTGCTGACTGCCAGCTCAGAGCCTGGAGCCTGTTTCAGTCTGTGACTCTCTCTCTGACCCTCCTGCTCACGCTGTCTCTCTCTCTCTCTCTCTCTCTCTCCTGGAAATAAATAAAACATTAAAAAAAAAAATAAAAACATTACAGAATTGAAAAGAAAGTGCCAAGGACCAGAAAATCCTCTATGTACCATTATCCTGCTTCTTCAACAGGCCACAGTGTCATTGGTCAGTCTTCCTCTCTGTTTCTCTGTGCCCCCTCCCGCATTTAATTCCTTCTCACCAGGCCACTGAGGAGCTTCCTTGTCATTTCGACTCTCTACAGCTCCTTTTGGCTTTTGCTTGCCTAGTAATGGACTCCCTTTGTATCTTCATAGTTCAAATTGTTCAGAGAGACAATCTGATTCTTCTCTATCAATCCATAGAAATGACATCAATGTGGAGCGCCTGGCTGGCTCACTTGGTTAAGCGTCCAACGCTTGGTTTCAGCTCAGGTCATGATCTCACAGTTCATAACTTTGAGCCCCACATCGGGCTCCGTGCTGACAGTGCCAAGCCCGCTTGGGATCTCTCTTTCCCTCTCTCTCCGCCCCTGCCCCACTCACTCTCTCTGTCTCTCTCTAAATACATAAACTTAAGAAAGGAAGGAAGGAAGGAAGGAAGGAAGGAAGGAAGGAAGGAAGGAAGGAAGGAAGGAGGAAGGAAGGAAGGAAGGAAGGAAGGAAGGAAGGAAGGAAGGAAGGAAGGAAGAGAGAAAGGGCATCAATCTGATCTGCATTGGAGTAAAGTGTCCGTGAGGGTCCGTGAGGGTCTGTGAAGTCAGGCGTGGTCCAGCACGGAGAAAGGATAGGGTGGGGAGAGTGGGAACCAGGGTATAGAACAGCTGACGGCAGGTGGAGGGGAAGCACCAAGACTCTGACCAGTGCAACTTTGAAGGGTCCTCAGGAGTTCATTTAGGTGATAATAAAGTCTTTGTTTTCCACTTGCTCCTTAATATTTGTGAAGGCTCTCCAATTACTCACTATTGTAAAAATGGATTTTTTTCACACCAAATTCCCAATAAGTAATTTATTTTCCAATTTGTTCTCCCACGTCCTACTTCCAAGGGGGGCAATTGGGGAAACACCAATGGCTGCTAATCTGAAATGCTCATAGTGCCTGTAGATTCATTGTTCTTCTCGATGCATTAATGTCTTTTTCTACCCCATGGCCCGTTGCTTGTAATGTGCTCACAGGAATTTCCCCTGTTCTTTTCTTCTCTTCTGTCCAAATTGTTCCACAAAGAGCACCGAGGAGACAGAAGACATGGCATATGGGTCTAAGTCTCCACACCTATGAGGAGCTTAGATCAGATCAGGTTTGGCAAACAGGTGTTATCTCGAGCACCAGCTCCGTCTGGAGTCCTCTCTTGAGAAGGACTCTGAAGCCACAATTAAGGTTTAATGAAAAACAGAGTGTCAAGATTGATTAGTAATGTCTGCTGTGGGCAGCGAATGGGAACTGGTGTATGGAATGGTTGCCGTTTCTGATCTAGAAGAGTTCTAAAAATCCCTTCTAGCCATAACTTCCCTTTACTCATAGAGTGGGAAAAGGTACATTTCTACTTTCCAGAGGCCAGTGTAACCAGTGGAAAACTAAAATGATCATATTTCAATGCAAGGATACAGAATAAGAAATTATCTAAAGTAATAATGATACTTCAGGGCACCTGGGTGGCTCAGGTGGTTGAGTGTCTGACTTTGGCTCAGGTCATGATCTCACAGTTCGAGTTTAAGCCCCATGCTGGGCTTTGTGCTGACAGCTCAGAGGCTGGAGCCTGCTTCAGATTCTGTGTCTCCCTCTCTCTCTCTCTGCCCCTCCCCAGCTTGCATTCTGTCTCTCTCTCTCTCTCACTCTCTCTCTCTCAAAAATAAACATTTAAAACTAAAGTTAATAATGATACCTAACATTTAATGAGCACGAACTATGGTCTGGACACTGTTCTAAGTGCTTTAAGACAGTTAGCCCACAACAACCCTGTGAGGTAGGGACTGTAAATATCCCCGTACTTAAGCAAATGAAGACACTGAAGCATAGAGATGTTAAAGAACTTGTCAGAGTTCTTAAAGATAATAGCAGTGCAACTAGAATTGAACCTGGCAGCCTAATTCTGGAGTCCACGTGCTTAGCTTCTCACACCCATCCGACACCCCCTTAGGCCCCAACCAGACCTACTGAATCAGAATCTGCATTTCATCCAGCTCCTCAGATGATTCATATTCACATCACCCTTTGAGAAGCACTGTCTGCACCATATTGTCTCCCAGGAAGATATTAGCTACCAGGATTAAATGTTTACAACGTGCATGTTCTGTGCTAAGCATTATGCCTATATAATTGCCTTTAATCCACATAAAAATCCTAGAAGGGAAATCCTACAAGATCTTGTATATTGTAGCTTTACATTGTAGCTTTGCAAGATGTTACCACTCAGGGAAAGGATACCTATGATCTCTCTGTATTACCTCTTACGATTGCATGCGAATCTATATTGCATGCGAATCTATAGTTATCTCAAAATGCAAAGTGTCTTTAAACAATCCCATGATGTAGGTTTTATTTTTCCTACTTTGACTGTTGGGGAAACAGAAGGTTTAAAAAGGCTATGCAGCCCAACTTTGCAAGTAAGTATTGAGGTCCTACCGTGCGCCGGCACAGCATGAACGAACATTGCTCTCGCTGAGCTATCATTCTAGTGAAGGCAGTTAGAATTCAAACCGAGATCTGGCTTGCTACAGCCTCTACTGCTCACATTCGGGGACGATGGTCACAGGGTCAGAATGTGGTAAATAACAGAGCTACGAATGGTTAACACGTTTGCAGAATTTCTAGGCAGATATAGATACGAAAGCATCTAACAGGGCCAGGCACAAAGTAAGCACTCAGTGAATTCCCTTTCTTTCTTTTCTTGCAACCATCTGAGAGCCCAGAAGTGAGCCTCCCCACCACTGTGACCCAGTGCGAATTTTACCCTTCACCCAACTGGACGGAGTCCAGTGATGGGACCATTTTGAGCGGTAGTAACCTGAGCCTCAAACTGCTTGTGGAATTCAGTGAAGGCAATGTTCCAAGGTTCGGGGAGGTACCATTTGAAACTTGTCAAGGAGTCAGTGGTGAGCATTTTTCTGAATGTCAGCTCTTTCCACAGCATGGTTCTGAATGAGTGCCCTTAAGCAACACAAGATTTATACCAGAACAAGGCTCTGACCTCGGATCTCTGAGTGATGTCTGCCTATCAGATCCAAAGATTGGAGTTATCCTCACACAAGGACTTTTCCTTCAAATACTATAGAAACAGTTCATCTTGGCATAGATGCTTGCCATCTTTCTTAGAGGCAAACCAGGGGGCTGGAGCAGGAGATAATAAAAGCCATTTTCCTGAGAAAAGAATGTTGTAGATGCTGGGTTCAAGGTCATCGAGAGTCTGACCACAGGTAACTAGCTAACTCTCAGACAGAGAGAGTCTGAGAGTTGGGGAACTTACCAGAAATAAGCATGTGTTGGGGCTCTTGGGTCATTCATTCCGGTAAGTGTCTAACTCTTGATTTCAGCTCAGGGAGTGATCTTGAGGTCTGTGAGTTCGAGTCCCACGTTGGGCTCTGCACTGGTAGTGCAAAGCCTGCTTGGGATCCTAATTCTCCCTTTCTCTCTGCCTCTCTCCCACTCTTGCACTTGTGTGCTCTCTCTCTCTTGCTCTCTCTCTCTCAAAATAAATAAACTTAAAAAAAAAAAAAAAGAAATGAACATGGGTTTTTCCTATGAGTGTAGAATCACTCAGGACACCACCACCTAGGAGGGAATTTTTCAAACCAAGACTGATGTGTCTCTCTTGCCTCCAATTTCTTCCTTTGCATTGGGCTCTTTCAAGCATGCGCTATATATAGGCAAGGAGAAAGTAAACAAGGAAGGAAGGAGATAACATTCCTGGATGACAACTCCATGCAAGCACGTGGTTGAGCATTCCCATTTAGTGCAACTTGATCCTGTGAGGACAGTAGCGACCCCATTCTACAGATGAAACAATGGGGCCTCAGAGAGGGCACTGCGTTTGCCTTACTAGTGCAGAGCCAGGATTCAAACCAGCTGTCCTGATCCTGATTCAACAACCTTTCAAGGATATCACGAAGTTCACCCAGCAAAGACCCTTTCGAGATTCTCTAAGTAAACTATTAAGCCTACTCTTATAAACCACCTCTTCAACTCTGAAGGGAAATATCTCCTGCTGGTGGCCCGTCCCCTGTGCGCTACCATATGGAACTAGAATTTACGGAGGTTCTAACATCATTTTTGACATTGTTTGTCAAAAGATGGAGAAACACTTAGCATATGAGAATCGCTGAGACATCAGCATCATCCAGACCAGAGCTCAAACCTCAGTCCACCATTTTTTAGCTCAATAACACTGGACACACACTTGGACACACTTCCACCTTCTCTCCTATACACTCCTACTTAGAACGGCATTGGTGAGACAGGTACTGAAGGACATGTATATTGGTGATCTCTACTTAAGTGTGGGTATGTGGAATCAGAAAGAAGGAAAGGAAGAAAGAAAAAAGAAAGAAAGAAACCAGAAGCCAATCTCATAGAAAAAGAGAACAGATTTATGATTGCCAGACACAGGGTTGGGAAGTGATCAGAGTTAGGGGGCTGAAAGGTGCAAATTCCCAGTTATAAGACAAATGAGCACTAGGGATGTAACGTACACCATAATGGCCATGGCTAGCACTGTCATACGGTATATATTTAAAAGTTGTTAAGACAGTAAATCCTAAGAGTTCTCATCACAAGGGAAAACAAAGGGGCAAAAAATTTTTTTCGGTATCTATATGAGACGATAGATGTTAACTAAATATTGTGGTAATCATTTCACAATATGTGTAAGTCAAGTCATTATGGTGGACAGTGCTGTGTGTCCCTTATACCACAATAAAACTGGAAGAAAAGAGAAAACCCTAACTGGAAAAAAACAAAGATTCAGGCCTATTTGTTTTAAAGCATTAAATACTTTTAAAACTAGTAAAGTTATTTAACGGCTGCTTTTCCACTTCCTCATTCATCTGTTTGACTCTTGAGTTGATTATTTAAGACAGCGTTAAAATCCAAGTCAACCCCGCTTAAGCTGATGAATTTATATTAGCTTGTGTATATATGAACATATACCCAAAAATATAAATATTCTTAGGCGGACATATATATGTATTTATTCACATATTCATATATAATATATATTTATATGTATAACATATATTATCTATATTTAATATAATATATATACTTAAGATTTTATTTTTTAAGTCATCTCTACACCCAGTATGGGGCTCACACTCACAACCCTGAGATCAAGAGTCGCACGGTCTACTGACTGATTCTGTCAGGCACCTTGCTGGCGTATATATATATATTTTTAATGGATCTGTATACATTACAACAGTCACATATGCAATAAAAAGTGGCTCAAGTTCAGAGTCTAAGGTGCCCTTACTGCATATGGTGCTGGAAACCCCAGTGAGCAGACTGTGTTTGTAGTTCAGGCACCACAATGTACAAAAAAAAAACTATTTTCAAAAGAACTTGATATATAAAAATAAATAGTCATCTTGGGCAAACTATGTCTTCATTATATTATGTTTACAATTTAATATTCTTCTGAATTACACATATGAGGAGGCACCATCATCTTTCCAGTACTTATTGGCAGTGGGGGAAACAGGTTTGGGTCTAAAATAGATGAGGTTTCTGCACAGAGGGGAAAAAAGAAAGGCTCGGGTGTTTCTTCCCTTCCAGAGTGGGGGCTTTCCAAAGAACAATGAGCGGATGCATCAGGGTGGTAGCCAATGTCATTTCTATACCCTTGAGGCTGCTTGCCTCAGAGGCCACAGGCTGCTCAGCCTGCCCTCCGTCTGTGTCTCTCCGCCTGCATATGGTGTTAGAATCCCCAGTGAGCAGACTATGTGGACCCTAGGGATGCAGTGTGAGGGGCTTTGATCTAACTGGGGCAATTCTTTACCCCTCCCTCCCTCCCTCCTTCTTTCTGCTCCCCATCCTCCTTCACTCCCTCTCTTCCTTCTGTCTAAGCACCCTGTTTGCCACATACCGTTCTAGGTATTGAAGCTGTGGCTATCGCTAAAACAGACAAGGTCCTACCCTGAACAAGCTTATACTCTAATGAGGAGGTGTCGGGGCGGGGGGTGGGGGAGGGGAAGGTAGAAAGAGAGACAATTAGCCAGGAAGCATAATTTAACTCACATAAGTTAACTTACAAGTAGACAGGCTACAGCAAGGAGTTCAGACTGTATTCTACATGCGAAAGGAAGCCATTTGAGGGCTTTAGGGAAAGGGGTAACACAAGTTTGAGTTCTAAAAGGATCTCTCCGATGGTTACGTGGAGAAGAGTCCTTTTGTGTTGTGTAACAAAAATGCCATAGATGAGGGAGCTTAAACAACAAACTTTGAATTCTCACAGTTCTGGAAGCTGGGAAGTCCAAGATCAAGGTGTCCAATATTTTCGGTGTCCGGTGAGTACAAGCTTCCTGGTTCTTAGATGGGCCTCCTTTGCCGTGTCCTTACACGGCAGATGGGGCAAAGGGCTCTCGAGGGTCCTGTATGAGGGCACTAAACCCATCTGTGAGGACTCTGCTCTCCTGACCTGGTCACCTTCCCAGGAGGCCCCACCTCCTAACAGGATCACATGGGGATGAGGTTTCAGCATATGAATCTGCAGGGGGACCAGCACACAGTCTAGAGCTGGCAGAGAGATAGAAGCCAGGAGATAAGTTAGGAGACTTTCACAATCTTGCAGATGAAAGAGAATGGTGTTTCCAAACAAAACAAGAGATTAAGAAAGACAGGTGAACAAATTTGAGATACATTTTGTTGATAGATGTATCAGTTAAGGCAACGTCGGCTATTATAACATTTGACTCCCAAAGCCTAGTGGTTTTTTACATAAAGTCCAAACAGGAAGAGCAAGTGGCTGCCTGCGAGTCGTGACTCAGGGATCCAGGAATTCTCAGTCTTGGGACTCTGGAGCCCTAGGACCTCGGAATCCTTCGCAGGCTCTTCTTCGATCCAGCAGATGGAGAAAGAGAGCCCCGACTGGGCACCCCTGCCCCTTCACGGTCCTGCGCACAGATCACTTCCACATAATCCCATTGGTGAGAACCAGTCATGTGGCCTCCCCCGACTGAAGGGGAGCTAAGGAACGTGGTCCCCACTTCCGGTCAACAGTCCCATACTGCTGGAAAGGAACCCAGAGCCTTGGTGTCCAGCTGGCCGTTTCTGTCATGGTAGAGTTGGAAAATTTTCTGATGGGTTGCACACAGGGGGTTGAAAGAAAGTGAGGCCCCCAGGATGACCCGTTGGCTTTTGGCCTGAGCAAAGGTGGAAGGTGGTCATTGACTGAGATGGGAAGTTGGGGGAGGAGCACATTTATAGTAGGGGCAAGAGGTACCAAGAGACCCATTTTGGACATATGTGGTATGAGCTGCCTATGAAATGTCCAAAAGGAAGTGTTGAAAAGGCAGTTGGGCATATGAGTCCCGGCTGCAAAGGAAGGGTCAAGACTAAAGATTTAAGTGCTGCATTTACCCTTTACCCAGTGGCTTCTGATCCTAACACCTCCTCATTCAGGTACGGGCCCCTCATTACCCTTGACGCTCAAAACATTAACTGCAATAGCCTAACTCCACCCCTCTTTAGAGATAATGTTTGTAATTCTATTACCCATGAAATAATAGCTGTTACTATTACATGCATTCACTCATCCAACACATAGTTTGCTGAGTACCTAGGATGTGGCAGACGCTAGTGGTTAGCAAATAGTCCCTGCCTCATGACGATGCCATTCTAGTAGGAGAAGATCATACATAGAGAGGTACACCTGTGTAGCTGCCCTAGCGAACGAGAGGTGGGGGAAATGAGAAAGTACCATGGAAGTCAGGCCCTGGAGTTACTAGAAGCAGAGAAACTTCCATACTAAGGAACACTTGTGCAAACCCCTGAGGGAAGTTGAGGGAGCGAATTATGTGTCTATGTGGGGGAAGACTGTGCCAGGCGAGGCAAAGCAAATGCAAAGGCCCAGAGGCAGAAGAGTTAAGTACTCGGCATGTTCCAAAACCAGCCATGAGGCCAGTGTGGCTGGAGCGGGTGGGAAGAGAGAAGAGTGGTAGAGAAAGGTAGGGGGTTGGCCGCCCATGTAACTGCTTTCTTCCCGTCGCCTTCATGTAACCGGAGAAGGAGGAGAAAAACAAATCCATTTCCTAGTGCAGAAATCTCTGCAAAGAAAGCAACAGGCACAGTAACTTCCTGTGCAATTCCCAAAATGAAACACTTTCAAAGTGGAGTATTTGCAACCAAAATGAGAAAGGGTAACAGTTTTACAACACGGAGCACAGAATGTCAGTTTCCGCTTGCCCGCAGGTTTACTTCACAGTTAATTGCAGCCACATGTGAAGGGCAAACGGGCGGGAAGCGTTTTTAGCAAGTGCCATTGGAGACCCGCGCCAGCACTTCCCATCCCTCGCGCCCAGAGCAGGAGCCGTTGTGTGATGGGTTCAGCAGGATGGGAACCTTAAAATCCTACAACGATAAATAGTCTGTTTTCTGAATACTCCAGAAACAGCCAGAGGCCTTTTATCAGCGTTTTTAAATATATATATATAACATTAGAAGAAGCTGGTTTAAATGGGAAAAAAAATTCTTTTCTCATGGGAAAGTTTCTCAGGCCTGTTAAGTTACCTTGCGTGGCTCCCTCTTGGTCTCCCTACTGCGGTGAGAGCCATGAAACAGACATACCAGCGGTGGAGTCTGGGCCTGGCGGAGCTGCTTTTAATCGTGGTGGGACTCGCGGGACAGTGCTCAGCAGTGACCACAAATGTGGGGCCAGGGCTCTAGACTCGATGTTCATGAGGTTGTCTTCGGCAATGCCGACATCCCTGGAATTGGTCCCATTTTCTCGGTGAATTGTGGGTATCGACCAGGTTTGGGCTCCCTGGCATCTAGAGGTCCTTCCTGTTTAGGAGAAATTCTTGGCTGGGACTACAGAAGTCAAAGAGTGCCCCGTGGCCCCTCCCTGGCAGCCAGGAGGTGAGCTGAGGCCGGTGGGTGTGAGGGGGGGAGGTCTAGACTTGGCCATCTGGATGTTCTTGGGGAACATGGGGGACCTCGGCGGGTGACAATGTCGCGAGTCCTGGAATGGTAGTGCCCGGGCAGGGCCGTGAGTCCCGAGCTGGGAGAGGCAGAGCTGCCTCTGGGGAAGACCGCCCACCCTCTTTGGCTCTTCCCACGTTCTGAGTCTGTCCCAGCTGTTTTCCAGCCACCCAATACCCCATTCGGTGACCTCCGTTTCTGCTTATATTACCAGAGACCATTTCTGTTCATTGTAACCCAGAGCCCTGGCTTAACATTGAGCAATTTGCAGACCGCAGTAAAGAACAAAGATCCCGGACTCCCAGAGCCGATCTGCATCATTTTTGTTCTCATGTCACCCAAATACGTTCATCACAAAACCAAGCATAAACTCCTTAGAGGCTTGGAGCTGGCTCTTTAAGCAACTAGAGAACACAAACACATTAGTAAGGTAAATACGAGCAATGCCGCAAAGTCACCCGTGTTGAAACTGACCGCATCAGCCCAATAGGACAGATGGTGCTGTCGTATGAAACGAAATGGCAACGTGAAAATGGAACTGACTGATCTGGGATCATGTGTTCCCCTTTTGTTACTACCTTGGGCCACTTGATGACTTCACTCTCCTACCTCTTTTCTCCACTCAAACCACTGTGAACATTTATACAGCTTATCTTGAGGTCATTTGCTCGCTCGCTCTCTCTCTTCTTTTTTTTTTATTTTTGCACGGGTGCATCATTTGCTAACGAAGACTACTGATGTTCTTTGGTCCTTGGGGCTGGGACCATTAAAATTGTTCTATTTGGCCATAATGCCATTGCAGACATAGCTGCAGATGCAGCTAGAAGGGTCATCCAGATAACCCGGTAATTGCTTATATCCATTTTTAAAGGTTAACATCGAGAATACTAAATTTTAACAATTCTCGTAGGAAATTCACTTCGATTCCTAAGAATACATTTGCAAACCTACGTTTCAGAAATCGTGGCAAAGTTGTCAAGGAGTATAAGCTTCGAGTCAAAGAAAAAACAAATCCTGGGTTTGAATCCTAACCCCATCCTTCCGGTCTTGGAATCGTGGGCAAGTTGTAATCTGAGCCTTAATTTTCTTACCTGCAAAATGGAACAATAATATCTATCTTTTCAGGACAGTTGTGTTAAACAAGATGATTGTGTGACAATAATAAGTGATAGTCATTATTGTTATAGGTGCCCTACTTGACATTCAAACTGGTATATTTGACCCCCTTCATACAACCAGTTGGTCTCGGAGACAAACCTAGAGCCCAGATCTGCTCAACATGTTACTGTGTGTTTTTTAAAGCATCTGTGCTGAGCAGTGTGAGGCCCCTGGTGACAGCTGCCTGCCTTTTAGGGCTGTGTTCATAGGGAGTTGCTGTGTCTGAGAGATTTACGCTCTGCAGGAAATTACTCATTCCAGGTTAATTTCATTAATGATCATTAAACAAACAAACAAACCCACGATCACATCATTCCCCTACCTAGAAACTGTCCCTCTCCTGTTTATACCCATGGTTCTGGGTCCGCTGGTCAGCCAGGACTTGTTAGAAGCGTAAATGCCAATTCTCAGGCCCCCTCCCAGACCTCCAGCAGAAGCTCTGGCGGCGTGGCCCGGGAATCTGTATTTCAACAAGCCCCCAGGATAATCCCCAAACATGCTGAAGTTTAAAAGCTATCACTTTATAGGACCAAGTCCAAACTTCCTCAGCACAATATTCAAGGCTCTTCCTGCTCTGGTCCCATGCTACTTTCTAGCCTCTTCTTCTAACATTCCTGAAAATACCTTACGCTCTAGCACCATCAGACTTCACTTTGGGTTTTTTTTTTTTAATGTTTATTTATCTGAGAGAGAGAGAGAGAGCGAGCGAGTGAGAGAATCCCAAGCAGGCTCGGCGCTGTCAGAGCAGAGCCCAGCGTGGGGCTCTGTCTCACAAACTGTGAGATCATGTCCTGAGCTGCAATCAAGAGTCAGATGCCCAACCTACTGGGTTGCCCAGGCGCCCCTACTTCCTGTCTTAAACATGACAGTCCCTCTGATGCCTCGGTACATGCAGTGCGGTTCCCTCTACTGGGCATTTCTTCAAAAAGTCTCCTCCTCTGTGCAGCTTCCCCTGATTGCGCCAAGGCTGGATGCGTAGCTCTATTACACACACTGGTGGTCGTCACACTGGATTGTCTCTCATTAGTTACCGAGACGGCTGGTTATGGGTCATTTCCATTTCCTTCTTTGCCCCAACAAGAGAGCACGATTCCCGGCTCCTCTGCAGACAGGAGTGGCTGGGGAGATGCGAACAGAAGCCGTGGGGGTGCTTGGAGATTCAGCGGGGAGGTAGTTCGCGGCCCTCCCTTCCTGCTTATACAAGCCGAGCCCGGCTGCACTGCCCAGCTTGCGGCCACGGGGAAGCCCTAGGCTGCGAGACGCACACTAAGGACGGCAGAGACGAAGACATAGCGGCAGCCGGGGACGTTGGTGACGTTATGAGGCCACTGCACCATCACTGGACCTTTATCCCCTGGCTTCAGTTCACATGATATTCAAATAAATCCCTTCCTTCCTTCCTTTCTTCTTTCCATCCCTCCTTTTCTTTCTTCCTTCCTTCCTTTTCTCTTTCTTTCTTTCTTTCTTTCTTTCTCTTTCTTTCTTTCTTTCTTTCTTTCTTTCTTTCTTTCTTTCTTTTCTTTCTTTCTTTCTTTCTTTCTTTCTTTCTTTCTTTCTTTCTTTCTTTCTTTCTTTTCTTCCTTCCTTCCTTTTCTTCCTTCCTTTCTTCCTTCCTTTTCTTTCTTTCTTTCTTTCTTTCTTTCTTTCTTTCTTTCTTTCTTTCTTTCTTTCTTTCTTTGTTTTGCTTTCTTATGAATCCCCTTCTTGTGGGATCTACTTTTCCCCCTGAGACTAACAACACAGCGTCTCAAAGGCCAGACTGTCCTACTCGTTGCTGAGTCTGTGTGCCTGGCACAGAGCCTGACCCATAGCAGATGCTTAATAAATGCTTGAGGAAGGAATGAAAGAACAAATCCTTATGATTTCTGTTGCAAGAGGAGGCAGAGCTTACCTACTGGCCTATGGTTGCCTTTCTGGACACTCTGGGAAACCACATCAGGTTAAAAGTAAAGACAGATCTTTTAAATTTTATTTTAAATTAAAATGTCACCGTTGTGGGGCACCTGGGTGGCTCACTCGGTTAAGCATCCGACTTGGGCTAAGGTCATGATCTTGTGGTTGATGAGTTTGAGCCCCACGACAGGCTCTGTGCTGACGGCTCAGAGCCTGGAGCTGCTTTGGAGTCTGTGTCCCCCTCTCTCTCTGCCCCTCCCCCACTCATGCTCTGTCTCTCTAAAAATAAATAAATGTTAAAAAAAAAGCTTAATGTCACAGGATAACATTATCCTAGCACTAGACAGAGCATAAGGCACTAAATGAAGGCAAGGACCACTTCTGCTTCAAATCCCTCAACAGTTCCCACAGCTCGTAAAGCCTGAAGTCCCTAGTGTTTTTCGCTTTTCACTTTAAAAAATTTTTTGCGGTGATAACTATGGATTCCTATGTAGTTGTAATAAATAATACAGAGAGATCTCATGTGTCTTTGCCTGTTTTTCTCCAATGCAAACTATGGTACAATATTGTAATCAGAAAACGGACATTCATACAGTCCAGCAATCTGACTCAGTCCCCACTTTTTGCCTGTACTCCTCCGTGTGTGTGTGTGCTTAATTCCTTACCATTTTATCACGTGTAGGTATCCACATATCCACATCCACAGTCAAAGCATGAAATATTTCCACGAGCACGAGGATCCTTTGCACAGCTCTTTCCTGCACTGACCTCCCCCCACACTCCCCGCTGTGCCCTCTCTCCCTATCCCTGACCCTTCATAGCCGCCAACATAGTCTCCATTTCTAAAATTTGTCATTTTATTACTTCTTAAAGTTTATTTATTTATTCTTGAGAGAGAGAGCAGGGAAGGGGCAGAGAGAGAAGAGAGAGGATCCCCAGCACATTCCACACTGTTAGCGCAGAGCCCCACTCAGGGCTTGAACCCACAAACTGTGTGGGTTCAGATCATGACCTGAGCTGAAACTGAGAGCCAGACACTTAGCTGACTAAGCCACCAAGGCGCCCCTGTCATTTTATTTTCTTTATTTTATTTTGTTTTCTTGAGAGAGAGCAAGCACATGCTTGCATGAGTGGGGGAGAAGGACAGAATGGAGAGAGAGAGAGAGAGAGAGAGAGAGAGAGAGACCCAAGCAGGCTCCACGCTCAGCACAGAGCCACAATGAGAGGCTCAATCCCATGACCCTGGGAATCATGACCTGAACTGAAACCAAGAGTCGGGCACTCAACTGACTGAGCCACTCAGGTCCCTCTTTTGTTTTGTTTTGCTTTTGTTTTTAGAGAGAAAGTAAAATTTGGTTATTTTAAAATGTTCTAGAAATGGGATGCCTGAGTGGCTCAGTCAGTTGAGAGCCTGACTTTGACTCAGGTCATGATTTCATGGTTTGTGAGTTCAAGCCCCACTTTGGGCTCTCTGCTGTCAGCATGGAGCCCGCTTCACATCAGATCCACTGTCCCCCCTCTCTCTACCCTTCCCCCACTCGTGTTCATGTGCACTCTCTCTCTCTCAAAAATAAATAAATATTTTAAAAATTTTAATGATAAATAAAATGCTCGAGAAATGGAATAACATAGGATGCCACCTTTGGGGATTGGCTTCTTTTCCTCTTGGCATAATTCCCTGGCGATCCATCTAAGTTGTTGTGTGTATCAATCTTTCCCTTCCTTTCACTGCTGAGTAACGAATACCCCAGTTTAACCACTGCCCTGTTGAAGGACACTTGGGCTCTTTCCACTTTGGGGCTCTCACAAGTGAAGGTGCCTGTGAACGTTCCTGCACGACTTTGCATATGAACGTGCCCACTACTTTTTGAACCCGTTCCTCGGACGAAAGTGTTCCCTGCCTTACGAGTCCTGCCTACTGAAGACAGAAGCCAGAAAGACTCATTTTCCCAAGTTCCATCTGAGGCACTTGGGCTCTGTCTGTCAGACACATGAGCCTCTGTTCCCAGGTGGGCTGTGAGGAAGCAGGTTCTCCACAGATGTGCAGACAAGGAGGAGAGGAGAAGAGAGAAAATCAGCTTTCGGAGGGCAGTCTGGGTGTCCATGTCGCTGCAACCTGTGAGCACCAGTGACTATTCCAGTAAGGGGGCGGCAGTGGTGTCCTTGGTGAAAGTCCTGGGGCGTGGTTTGGGCGTTTTTCTGGTCCCTTGGCCTCCCGGCCCCATCCACGCCCCTTATGGAGGGGTGAGCTACTTAGTATTCTTTTAAACATTCATTTTCTACTTAAACAAGCTTGAGTAGAGTGTGTTGTTTGCAACCAAGAACTCCAACCAACCGCCTTCTTCGCGTCTTCTCTGGCCAGCCGCTTCTTACCCCCCATGCTCCGGCTGTCCCACACTACTTCCCGTTTCCCACATATACTCTACTGGCTTCGTGTACTTCCCCATTGATGGCGCTTCTCCTATTGTATTAACATTGTTTACTTCTCTGTCCCTCTCAGAACTGGGGACACATCCCTAACTTCTGTCACACTTCTACTGCCCTTAGGATTTCCTCAACCAATATTCAAATGATTGCTTATCTTTATCTTGGATGATGTAAAAACAATGCCTGTGACCAGCACTCCTATGATCAATTCACCACTCTGAACTAAAGTTTCATTAGCTACAAAATGGAGTAACATTACTAAGAGAAGGACAGTTTAGAACAACCCGATTTAAAAATGGGCAAGGCACTTGCACCGGTATCTTTCCAAAGAAGATATATAAATGGCCAACGAACACATGAAGAGATGTTCAGCATCACTAATAATTTAGGAGCTGCGAATCCAAACCACAGTGAACTACCACTTCTCACTCAGTAGGACGGCTGCTAACATGAAAGCCACAAGGGTTAGCAAGAATGTGGAGGAATTGGAACCCTTGTGCACTGTTGGTGAGAATGTGAGGTGGGGCAGCCCCTGTGGAAAACAGTATGGTGCTTCCTCAACAAATTAAAAATAGAACTATCATTTGATCCAAAGATCCCACACGCGGGAATATACCCCCCAAAATTGAAAGGAGGGTCTTGAAGAGATGTTTGTACACCCATGTTTATAGCAGCAATATTCAAAACAGCCAAAAGGTAGAAGGAAGCAACTTAAGTGTCCATGGCAGATGAATGGACAAGCACAATGTGGTGTATGCATACAATGGAATATTATCAGGCTAAAAAGGAAGAAAGTTCTAGCACATGTTACATAGATGATACTTGAGGACCCTAATGCTAAGTGTAATAAACCATCATAAAAATATAGATACTAGGGCACCTGGTGGCTCAGTCAGTTAAGCATCTGACTTGAGCCCCATTGAGCTCTGCGCTGATGGCGTGGAGTCTGCTTGGGATTCTCTCTCTGTGCCCCTCTCCCTTCAAAATAAATAAGCATTAAAAAAAAAGACAAATACTATATGATTTCTCCTTTAATGGGAAAGAGTTTCAGTTCTGCAAGATGAAAAGTATTCTGAAAATGGATGGTGGTGATGGGTCGCACAAGATGAATATACTTAATGCCACAAAACTTCACACTTAAAAAATGGTTCAGCTGTAAAATTTATGTTTGTCTTTTTCTTAAACACACACACACACACACACACACACACACACACAGCATGGAGGAGGGGCAGATGAAGAGGGAAATAGAGAATCCCAAGCAGGCTCTACACTCAGCACAGAGCCTGACTTGGGCTTGATCCCAAGGCCCACGAGATCATGACTTGAGCCAAAATCAAGAATAGGACGCTCAACTGAATGAGCCACTCAAGCACCCTGTAAAATGTATGTTACGTGTATTTTAACAGTTTTCATTTATTTTAAAGGTTTTCATTTATTTATTTTGAGAGAGTCAGAGACAGTGTGATTGGGGAGGTGGCAGAGAGAGGGAGAGAGAGAATCCCAAGCAGGCTCCACACTGTCAGCACAGAGCCCGACTCGGGGCTCAAACTTACGAACTGTGAGATCATGACATGAGCCAACAGCTCAAGTTGGGCGCTGACCAACTGAGCCACCCAGTTGCCCCACCATGAGTCACAAACCACAATGAGTTAACCACTTTATATCCACTAGAATGGCGAAAATATCATCAGGCACTGGCAAAGATATAAAGCGATTGGAGTTCTCATACACTGTTTAACCCTTTTTATAAACATCTAAAAATTTAAACAGACACTCATCATGTGATCCTGCAATTCTAACTAAAGCCAGATATATGAAAGGAAATGTTACAAAGATTTGTACACAATGTCAGGGCAGTTTTGTTTATAATAGTCAAAGATCATAAACAAGTTAAATGTCCAGCAACGGGTAAATCAGTATAAAATAAATTGTGATATATCCATACAGTGGAATAATCCTCAGCAACAAAAGGGACGAACCACTAATACATGTAACAACATAGAAGAATCTCGAAACGTTATGCTGAGGGAAAAAAGCCCAAGATATAAAAGACTAAGTACTGTATGATTTCGTCTATATGAAATTCCAGAAAGACAAATCTCATATATGGCGATAGAAATGAGTTCAGTGGTTACCAGGGATAAGACCAGAGGGAACGACTGTGAAGAGGCGTGAGGGAACTTTATGGAATGGTGGAAATAGTTTATATCTTGATTGGTGGTTTCATAGGTATATGCATTTGTCAAAAATCCTTAAGCCAGACATTCGAAATAGATCTAGATTATCCTTCTGTAAGGCTGAAAACATGTTAGTGGGACACAGTATTTACATATCAAACACTAGAACCCTACTCTTCAGCCTGAAAGCAGTTAGAATGTCTCATATTAATGTTAATGTTTTTTGTATTTTTAGTTGCAACAGTAAAATGATAAAGAAACAGAGATTGACACTTTTTTTTTGAGAGTTCTATTCAGAGGGAGTGACCAGAGAAGTCGTCTGGATGGTACAGTGGAAAGCCTCACATTCGAACCCATGGCAATTATTTTGTTATTACAATGAGAGCAAAGTGTCAAGTTCCTGCTTGACCCTCACCACCCTAGGAAGCAAATTTCATTGCACTCCTGCTTAGAATTGAGCAAAGAGGCTCAGATTTGCTCAATAACTTACCCATCACACAGCCAGTAAGCAGTCGAACTAGGGCTTGAACCTCATACTCTTTTGAGGACACACCTGGGAACCGGAGCCCTCTATGCATATGCCTTGAGTCCCGGCCACCCAAACCTGTTTTCTTTGCTTTACAATGATTAGGGTCCCCAGGAGGGACCCTGGATTCTCTGCAGCTCCAACCTACATAGGAAAGATACAGGGACAATGGACAGGCGAGTCCATCAGTTACTACAGGTGGACAGAATCTGTTGGCAGGTTTTCTTTCTCTCTCAGCCATTTATGTCTTTTTATTTACAGTTGTGTTCAACACGAACCAATTTCATAACATGAGAAGTGCATGAATCAGAGAACAAACACACAAACACACGACCCGAAACAGACGTATGGCGTTCAGATATGAAGCAAGAGGGAGTATTCCTTCACACCCAAAGTAACTTGGGGGCTGCTGGATCTGTTTGGTTAAAGTTGGTTTCTGAGGATGGCAAGAATTGACTTTGGGTTTTTTTGTTGTTGTGGCATTTGCTTTGGGTTTTTTGAGAGCGAGATGAGGCACAAGTGAGTGGGGGACACAGAAAGAGAGAAGCGGGACCCACCCAAAGTGGGGTTTGTGTTTTTACCCAAAGTGGGGCTCACGCTCACCCGAAGCAGGGCTTGACCTCACAAACATGAGATCATGACCTAAGCGGAAGTCAGACGCTTAACTGCCTGAGCCACCCAGGCGCCTCAGATTGACTTTGGTTTTTAAGAGTATTGTGGCCATCTTGGATACTGGAACATCTTGGCATTGGTTTGTGCCCACGTGAACAAAAGACTTCAGGGAGTGTCTATTTTTATAAAAAGCTTTCTCTGTATCGAGGCAGTTGTAAAAGATCTCCTTTCCGGAATCAAGCCCACAGTAGGCTTCCAACCCTCTTAGACCCATGTTCGAACCCTCTGAGAATATCGACCAATTATGACAGATGTCCTGATCCCCCACATCATCCTGGTGACTAAAGACCTGTGGCTGGGATTGACATCCTACTTCAATAAAATCTACTGCCAAGTCTGAACATAAACAAACTAAAGCCCAGTTCCCTCTCGACTCACCAGATGCACAGGCTGACATAATGGTCGGATTGGTCAGGACTCTTTTTCACCCGTGAGAAGAATTTATTTACTCTTGTAACTGAAGCGTTCAGAGGGAACTGGCTCCAGACAGGGCTTGTTTCCAGGGAGCCCACCTGTCCCTGAGGCTCCAATTACGCCCTTCTTCAGCTCTCTCTCTCTCTGCAGACCTATTTTATCTGCAGCCCCATGTTCTGTTTGGTGGTAGCCATGAGGCTACTGCAGGTCCAAGTAGTATCTCTTATATCACAACATCCGGAGGAAGAGGAAGAGCCTTTTCTAGGAGTTTCCAGAAGAGACTTTTACTCAGAAGCCCAAAAACAAGCATTTTAGTTACCCTTGGCTGTGATCTGGTTGTATGTTGAGCCTTAAGTCAAACACTGTGGGAGGCAGCACATCACTGTGACCGGTAAGCACTTCCTCTGGTGGGATCAGACCATCCAAACCACACGGTCAAGAAGAGAGAAGAATGAATCTCCCAAAGGACAATCAGGCCAGCAGAGATAAGTAGGCCCTGGAAGGCAATCAGCATATTTCCTCCTGAGCAGCTTCCTCTACCTTAAACTGACTGGCTTAACCCCAAGGCACATCAAGTTCAGTCCTTCGCTCACTGAAATTCCTTATAGTCTTTGCCACTGTTGATCCTTCTTGAAATTCCTCATGCTAAAGGTTCGCAACCCTGTCTTTATTTGAGGACATCAAAGTGGAGAATTTTATGCTAATCAATGCTCAGGATTCGAGTTCTGTGGGTATGAGGTTAGCACAGGGGGCAGGCATCTGTAGACTTCCAAGCCTTCGTGGGTGACTTTGATGCAAGCAGTCCTGCTTGAGAACCACTGTCCTAGGCTCCTGTGACATCACCTTCTTCTGGTCCACTCATTCATTCCACAAATATTTATTTATTAAGTGTGTACTGAGTGCCAGACACTCGGGCACATGCTGAGCACACACAGATGAACAAGACAGACAAGCTCATTGTCATTATGGAGCTTGTATTTTAGCGGGGGATGTAGAGAGAGGCAAATGAATGAGTAAAGTGTTCCAAAGATTTCAGATAGTGCTGTGAGTTATCAAGGAAATAAATCAAGAGGAAGTGATAGGAATAAAGAGCTATGTTAGGATGGTCAAAAATGGCTGCCCTGCATTATTCACAGGAGCCCAGATATGGATGCAACCTAAATGTCTATCGGTGGGTGAATGGATAAAGAAAATGTGGTATAGGGGCTCCTGGGTGGCTCAGTCGGTTGAACATCCAACTTCAGCTCAGGTCGTGATCTCGCAGTTTGTGGGTTCAAGCCCTGCATCGGGGTCTGTGCTGACAGCTCAGAGCCTAGAGCCTACTCTGGATTCTGGGACCCCCTCTCTCTGCCCTCCCCTGCTCATGCCCTGTCTCTCTCTCTCTCTCTCTCTCTCTCTCTCTATCTGTCTCTCTCTCTCTGTCTTTCTCAGAAATAAACATTAAACAAAGTAAAAAAAAAAAAAAAGGAATATTATTCAGTCTTTAAAAAGAAGGAAATCCTGCCATTTGTCCAATGTGGATGGACCTGGGGGACATTATGGTAAGTGAAATAAGCTAGACGTGGGAAGACAAATACTGCATGATTCCACTGATAATGGGGAACCAGAAAGAGTCAAGCTAATACAAGGAGAGAATAGAGTGGTGGTTGCCAGGGGCTGGAAGAGAATGAAATGGCAGAAGTGATGGCCAGAGTACAAAGTTTTCAGTTATACAAGATCAATAATTTCTGGAGATCTACCCTACGGCATTGTGCCTGTAGCTAACAGTACTATAGTGTATACTTAAAATTTGCTAAGAGGATAGGTTTTTTTTTTTTTTGAAGAGTACATACTGAATCATTTAACTTTTCTTAAACATTTATTTCTTTTTGAGGGAAAGAGAGATAGAGAGGGAGAGGGAGGAGCAGAGTGGGTGGGGACAGAAGATCTGAAGCAGGATCCGTGCTGATAGCAAAAAGCCCAATGCAGGGCTTGAACTTACAAATTGTGAGATCATGACCTGATCCGAAGTCAGACACTTAACCGACTGAGCCACCCAGGTGACCCCTGAGTGATTAATTTTTATACAGTACCAAAACAAGTAAAAGTAAATAATATACAGCTTATGGATTTTACATATGTATGAATCTATGCATATATATAGACATGTAGTATATAAAGAAAAATAAACTAATGATACAACCTTTAAGGCACACTTACATTTGGACAGGGAAGAGGAGCATGCAGCCGATGAGAGCACACAGTGGCATCAAAGGTATTATTATTAATTATTAATATTCTATCTCTTTTTTTTTCAAAATTATACTTAAATTCTAGTTTGGTAACATATAGTGTAATATTGGCTTCAGGAGTAGAATTTAATGATTCATCACTTACATGTAACACCCAGTGCTCATTCCAACAAGTGCCTCCTTAATGCCCATTACCCATCTAGCCCCTCCTCTGCCCACCTCCCTCCATCAGCTCTCAGTTTGTTCTCCATCATTAAAAGTCTTTTATGGTTTGTTTCCTCTCTCTCTTTCTTCCCCTCCCATATGCTCATCTGTTTTGTTTCGTAAATTCCACATATAAGTGAAATTATATGATATTTGTCATTCTCTGATGTATTTCACTTAGCATAATACACTCTAGCTCCATCCACGTTGTTGCAAATGACAGGATTCCTTTCCTTTTGATGGCTCAATAGCACTCCATTGTCCATATAGACCACATCTTCGTATCCATTCATCAGTTGATAGACATTTGGGCTTTTTCCAGAGTTTGGCTATTGCTGATAGTGCTGCTATAAACATTGGGGTGCTTATGCCTCTTCAAACCGGAATTTTTGGATACTTTGGGTAAATATCTAATACTGCAATTGCTGGATCATAGGGTAGTTCTATTTTTACCTTTTTAAGGAACCTCCACACTGTTTTCCAGAGTGGCTGCACCAGTTTGCGTTCCCATCAGCCATGCAAGAGGACTCCCCTTTCTCCCCATCCTCACCAACATGTTATTCCCTGGGTCATTAATTTTAACCATTCTGACAGGTGTGAGGTGGTATCTCATCATGGCTTTGATTTGTATTTCCCTGATGATGAGTGATATTGATCATCTTTTCACGTGCCTGTTAGCCATCTGGATGTAAGAGATGAGACCTCTGGATGATAGATCTTATGTTAAGTGTTCTTATCACAAACAAACAAACAAAAATAGTAATAAAGGGAGGCAGAGGAAGCTTTGGGAGGTGATGAATATATGTATGGCCTTGATGGTGGCAACGGTCACCCCAAACTCACTGAATTGTATACATTCAGTCTGTACAGCTTTTTACATGTCAATCACATCTTAATAAAATGTGTTTTTTTTTCATTTTTTAATGTTTTATTATTTTTGAGAGCAAGAGAGGCAGAGCATGAGTGGGGGAGGAACAGAGAGAGAGGGAGGCACAGAATCTGAAGCAGCTCCAGGCTCTGAGCCATCAGCACAGAGCCCAATGCAGGGCTTGAACTCTCAAACCACAAGATCAATGACCTGAGCCAAAATCGGATGCCCGACTGAGCCACCCAGGCGTCCCTAAAATGTTTTTTTTAAGATTGCTTTAGAAGGAGGTGAAAGTCATAAGGAAAAGACCTAAAACAAGAATGTACTTAACACACCCAAGTAAAGAAGAAGGTCAGTGTCAGATCCGAGTAAGGGAGGGCAAAAGACAAGGAGATAAGTGGACAGGGCGGGATCTCGCTGGGGTCTGTGGGCAGCGGTAAGGAATCCAGATTTATCCTCCACACCCTGGGAAGCCTCAGATACTCCTCGTGTGTCTCTTGTGTGTCTCTGTGGTTGTTTTCTGAGCTGCTTTTTCTCTACCGGAGCCGTACGTGTTACTATTCTCCCAGCTTCTTTCCTTGGTCCCCGGCTCTTCTCCTTCTCCCCGGTGGGTGGGGAAGTGGTGGATCTTGATTGCTCTCAGGTGACAGCTGAGACCTTGCTCCTGGGCCTTGGACTCTCGTATCAAACACAGGCTGGGCCCTCCATCTGTCTGTCGCACGGGCTCCTTGGACTTGTGCGGAGCCACCCGCAGCACCCCTTGACGCTGCATGCGTCATCTCAGGTCATAACTCCGCCTGCTGCTACGCAGGCACCCAACCCAGAAACCTGAGTTTCCCTCTGAGTCCCTCCCTCTCCCTCCTGTTCTCCAGCCAATCAACTACCAATTGTTTGTTTTGACCTCCAAAATATTTTTTGCGTCTCGTTCCCTCACTCTCCTGCCTAATCCAGAGGGCAGTGCCAAACCGGATGAGCACAGCAAAGGCCACCGCCCCTGAGTCCTCTCCCCGCTGGTCCCCTGAAATGTGCTCCTCATGCTGACCGCAGGGACGAACCTGCTAACACGTGAGCCTGCCCTGGATGCAACTGGGAAGGCCCGGCTGCCGGGGAGGTGACGAGGTCCACCTTTCCCTTCCTCACTCAGCCATTCCTCCAGGCCTCGGCAGATGCATCAGCTGGCCTAACAGAAGGAAACCTTGGGAAAGAGATTGAAAGCAGAGAAAGGGAGGAGAGGAAGCATAAGAACATGTGGACATCAGAGATAGGAAGAGAGAGGGCGGCGCTCTCGGCTCTGTGGGGGGTCTGGACCTGGCAGACACAACCGACCGGCCCATCCGACATCTCCAAGGCCACTCACTGCCCCGTCCTGAGGATGCAGGCAGAAACCAGGAAGAGTGGGCTCCTGGGGAGGGAACGTGAAAGGGCTAAGGGACCGGGGGCCATGAGGAGATGGCACAGGGGTCCGAGCACCCGAGTCCAAGGACACATTCCTGTGAAGGAGCTGAGAAAAGGAACTGAGACGAGGAGAACTCTGAGCACTCAGGAAACGGTCAGGTGCGAATGTTCAACTTGAACTTGAACACAAGTACCCTTTCCCGTGTGTTTGCGACCGATGTGTACACTACGGCCCATGCTAAGGCTGCTTGATGATGTGCCCCTTGTGTCACCGTGAAGGGATCTGGTCCTGTAGAAGACCCCCACAGCCCACCGTGCCTCCGCACACCTCTCCTGACTCCTCTCTCGCCTTCCCCAGGCAGACACTTCTATTCCTGTAAAGCATTCACTTGCTCACGCTTCTCTAATGTGCCATGCTGTTCTCACCACCTGCATAAAACACATGCCCTTGCCCATCTCCTCACTACTATCTATCTGTCCTTATGACGGACATTAAATGTTTGAATATTTTATAATGCGGGGAAAGGCCGTGTTCCTGGATTAGAACTCCAGCTTTACTGTTTACTCACTGAGACCTTAGCTATCGTTCTGTCTTATTATCAGTGAAATAGAATGATAATCCCTTCCTTGCAGGTCTTTCTGAGGCCCAAATGGATTTATATATAAAGCCCCTGGCACAAAGTAGGGGCGCCTGGGTGGCTCAGTCGGTTAAACGTCCAACTTCAGCTCAGGTCACATCTCGAGGTTCATGGGTTCCACCCCGCGTCGGGCTCTGTGCTGACAGCTTGGAGCCTGGAGCCTATTTCGGATTCTGTGTCTCTCTCTCTCTCTGCTGTTCCCCCTCCACCCCCCGTGCTCTGCCCCTTAAAAATAAATAAACATTAAAAAAACATTTTTAAGTGCCTGGCACAAAGTAGGTACTCAATAAATGTTAGGTCTCTTTCTTGCCCTTGAGATACTCAATAAACATTGGTTCTGATTTCAGAGTCATTGAAGAGCTGCCATTTGTAGGATGCTACCGATAGTATCTGACAGCACTGCCTTTCCCTTCTTCCTTGACTTCTTTTTACTGGTTAGCGTGAATGTAATTCTCATTTATTATGTATTGAAAGTGATGCATTTTTCCATGCAGAGTCATAGGCAGGAGCTATCATTTACTGGGTGGCCACCCTGTGTCTTCATTAGGTGTTTTCTAGCTAGTCTCTTGGTTAATACTCACAATGACTCTCAGGGGTTGGTGGTATTGATCACTATCCCATATATGACCAAATCAAGGCTCCAAGAAGTTAAATAACTACCCTGAAGTCACGGCCAGTAATTGATAGATCCAAGATAGAAATCCAATTTTTGGGAGTTCAAAGCCCATGTTCTTTCAAATAGACCACATTTCCCCTCATGAAATATGATGATAATAGTAATAGAAATGGCTAAACATTGGAGCACCTGGGTGGCTTAGTCGGTTAAGCGTCCGACTTTCGCTTAGGTCATGATCTCGTGGTTCGTGTGTTCGAGTCCGCGTCGGGCTCTGTGCTGACTGCCAGCTCAGAGCCTGGAGCCTGTTTCAGTCTGTGACTCCCTGTCTCTCTGACCCTCCCCTGCTCACGCTGTCTCTCTCTCTCTCTCTCTCCTAGAAATAAATAAAAATATTTAAAAAAAAAAAAAAAGAAATGGCTAAACATTTAGTGATTACCTATGTGCTGGTTACTACTATAGCTCTATATATGTATTAATTTAATTAACCTTAGCAAGCATCCTGTGAAGTCATTATTATTAATACCACATCACAGAGAAGAAGTAAAGCATAAGGAGGTTAAAATACTTGCCCAGATCATGAAGCTGAGTCTGTTTGTATATATAAAGTATATATATCACAGAACACTGCGATTTTAATCTATCTTCTTCCTTCAGTGAACCTAAGATCCGTGATCAAATGACAGAGAGGATGTGGCAAAGTCGGACAACAAAGAAGGTTTGTTAGAAGGACGTAAGCTGTTACATTGACGTTCAAGGGAGGGGAAGTTCTGAGCGGACGCAGTTTTTGAAAGCCAGTGAGCAGAGGCACTGTCCTCCTGGTCTCTGCCGTGCGGCGGAGGCACCCACCCAGAGGGACAGGCTAGATCTTGAAGGTCACATGGAGGGTGAAGGAACCGGGAGACTGAAGTTTGTCACCCATCTCTGGAGACCCACAGAATCATAATCCTTCCAAAGATGATTAGCGGCCCAAGACAGCAAGGACAGCCTCTTCCAACCAGCAAACAGAGCTGACAACTTGCACAATCCCTCGGGAGTGTGTCACCATGATGTCACCTTGTTTATTCCCCACAGGGGAATCAGGCCCCGCTGGGGTTTGATTAACTGCTGGCTACAGGCAGCAAAATGACAATGCTTTTACACTTATTCTTCAGACCATCAGGAGCTCTCCTTCTAAAAGTCATGCAGAAGTAAATCACAGGGTCATTTAATCTTTGCTCTGATTCTGCGATTTAGAAGCAATTCTGTGTCACTTCCCTTCAATCACAGGGTATGTCACCACTTAAGGGTAGTGTGCAAATCATTCATGCAGAGAACATGTATTCACTGAGAGGGTCTTATATGTCTGGTCACTGAGTAGGCTCTGGAGGTGTTTGTGAATAAGAATGATATGGTCCTGGGGCGCCTCGGTGGCTCAGTCAGCGAAGCACCCGGCTCTTGATTTCGGCTCCCATCATGGTCTCGTGGTATCGTGAAATCGAGCCCTGTGTGGGGCTCTGTGCGGACAGCATGGAGCCTGCTTGGGATTCTCTCTCCCTCTCTTTCTTCCCCAACCCCACTCCCGTGCATGAGTGCATTCTTTCTCTCTCTCTCTCTCAAAATAAATAAGCAATAAAAAAAAAATGATACAGGGGCGCCTGGGTGGCATAGTCGGTTAAGCGTCCGACTTTCGCTAGGTCAGGATGAGCCCATGACTGCCGCTCATGGAGCTGTTCAGTCTGTGGCTCCCTCTCTTCCCCTGGTCTCTCTCTCCTAGAAATAAAACATTAAAAAATTAAAAAAAAAATGATACAGGGGCGCCTGGGGTTCGGGCGTCCGACTCCTTAGACGTGGTTCCCCCCCGACTCTGTGCTGACTGCCAGCTCGGAGCCTGGAGCCTATTTCAGAGTCTGTGTCTCCCTCTCTCTCTGACCCTCCCCTGCTCACTCTGTCTCTCTCTCTCTCTCCTAGAAATAAATAAAAATTAAAAAATTCAAAAAAATGATACAGTCCCAGTTAGTTAGGGTCTGAGTGTAGTTGGGAAGCAAGATACTTATGAAGCAGCTAGAGTTTATTGGGGTTTACTAAAGACAGTGTACAGACAACCAGAGGAATGTACAACGAAGGTCCGAAGTCAGTCTGCTTCTCTGCAGAATGGGTGTCTAACTGAGGTCTAGAGGTTGCGTAGGAGTAAGACCCGTACAAGAAGGAAAGAACAGCATCTTGAGGGCAGGAGACGGCAAAGCCTCCAGGCTGCCCGCAGGAGAGAGCACGGGAGAGGGACCCCCCGGAGGCAGGACGGTTCGGTGGGGACAGACCACGCAGGACTCTGGAGGCCAGGTTAAGATGCGAAGGGTTCCGGGGCTTCTTGTTTTTTATGGCCATGGAAACATTTAAGGATTTTAAGCAGGAAGTGACACCATTGCGTGTGCGGGTCGAGAATCGGTGGAGGGGAGACCGAAGAGAAGTGGGCAGCCCAGGTGAGAGGCTACTGCGGTCGTGGGGCCGAGAAACAGAGAAAGGTGTTTTGGACTAGGGTCGAGGTGGCGGGGACGAAGAGAAGTGAATGGATTTGAGAGATACTTCAGAGCATGAATTAGCAGGGTTTGGTGAGAATGAAGAGTGTAATGATGGAAAAGCAAGGATTTTTCATCTTTCGCATGAAATATTCATCAGGGAGTCACTGGCAAACACCCAGTATTTCTCAGCTCTGTTCTGCAGAATTTAAGTGGAAGGAGTCACTGCCCACCGAGGGGCTTATAGGCTGATCAATGGTGCTTCCATTCTTTTGGCGAACAATTACTGAGCATCTTTCATGTGCTGAACACTGTACTAAGCACTGGAATACAGACAAAACCGCAACATCATCTCGATTTTGAAGGGTTAGACAGGGAGATACGGCTCCAGATTCTGCCCTCACTCTGTCCTGGAATATTTGATTGAGCTACTTTTAACTTTTGGGGTCTCAGTTTCCTCACCGCAACATGGGGATAAAAATAGCTGACTTCCAGAGCTGGTGTGTGGCCCGATGAGTAAATGGGTGGAAAACAAGGGTGAGGAGCCTAAAATTAAGGCCTCCATTAAGAGCAACCTCGGGCTGCACGTAGCCCCAGTTCCTCAGATTGCTCTAGGCTAAAGCCATCCTCGGACGGCCCTCAGATCAGCTAATCAAAAAAACATTCCTGTGGTCTGAGTCAAGGCTGGGAACTGCAGACAGTTATTTTATACAAACTAGCCAATTTCTCACCACTTGCCTGAACCCCACGTGGGCCCTTTGAACTCATCTCATAATGGGTCGTTTTCAAAGGATTCTCAAAAGTCATGATTGGGTCCCACCAAAAGTAATGAACACCTCACAGATACTGAATGGTCAAAGCTGTCACCAGGGGTTCTGTACGATTGTAACTGGTGCTTATGTGATGATGCTATACGTACTGTAACACCCCCATCCCTTACTCCTTAAAAACCCTGTTCGCTATTGTTCTTGGCTTCACCTTCTGCCACGACACCGGGTGTAGCCCCTGCTCGAACTTGTAATAAAGACCCTTTTGTACGTGCATCGGTGTCGGCTCCTTGGTGGTCTCTGGAGACTCGCGAATCGGGCACAACAAAGGGCAGTGTGTGGCTCAATTAAAATTCATTCCTGCTTCCCCACCCAGATCCTCCAGCTTCCAGGTTTAAGCATCCAGACTAAAACCAAATTCTACAAATCAGATTTCAGAAAACATTCCTCAGTAGAAGACCTTCACAAAGATGATGGACCTGTGGCACCTGGGTGGATCAGTCGATTAAATGTCTGCCTTCAGCTCAGGTCAAGATCTTGTGGTTGTGGGTTCAAGCCCCACGTCGGGCTCTGTGCTGACAGCTCAGACCCTGGAGCCTCCTTCGGATTCTGTGTCTCCCTCTCTCTCCGCCTCTCCCCTGCTTATGCTCTCTCTCTCTCTCTCTCTCTCTCTCTCTCAAAAATAAATAAACATTAAAAAAATTTACAAAGATAATGGATCCAATAATAATATTTCTGGAACACACAATTATAGTCATTCTGGATGGGCAGGTTGCTGTCCTCTCAGGAAGCTTTCAAATTTAAGGAAAGAACTTCGTTGTCAAACAAAGTTTGTTTTCTTCCCTGTAATGCAAGCAATTGCCTCCTTTCCCCCCCAAAGCCAGGAATCTGCCTTTTCTGACAACTCAAGAGCCAGTTAGTATAACATTCCAAAACATGTGAAAGAGTTTCCTTCATGGTGGCACCTGTAGTCCTTAAAGCAACTCAATGTTTCCTCCTGGGCTCTACCATCCACTGAATTTGGAACTTCCTTTTCTATCTTTTTGTTGGTTGGTTGGTTGGTTTTTTGAAAGAGAGAGAGTGAGCTGGGGAGAGGGGCAGGGGGTCAGAAAGAGACAATCTTAAGCAGGCTCCACACTCAGTGCAGAGCCCAATGTGGGGCTCGTTCCCACAACCCTGGGATCATAACCTGAGCCCAGATCAAAAGTCAGATGCTCCATTGAGTGAGCCACCCAGGTGTCCCTATTTTTATTAATATTTCATTGTAAATGGTTTTATTTTCAGCACTATCTTCTCTTTCGTATCTACTTTTTCATTTCTTCCCATTTTTATTTATTTTTTTAAAAATGTTTTTTATTTATTTATGAGAGAGAGAGAGAGAGAGAGAGCATGAACAGGGGAGGGGCAGAGAGAGAGGGAGACACAGAATCTGAGGCAGGCTCCAAGCTCTGAGCTGTCAACACAGAGCCCCATGCGGGGCTCGAACCCACGAACTGTGAGATCATGACCTGAGCCGAAGTCGGTTGATTAACCAACTGAGCCACCCAGGCACCTCCCCCATTTTTATTTGTTAATGTCTTGTACTTTTACAAATAATATGTGCTGTTTCTCCCTCTGTCCCTTAGACGACTGTAAACACGATCATCTCACAGTCATCTTCAGGTTGCTTTATTATTTCCCTTTTACCTGGAGTAGATTCGTCTTCTGATTGTTGATTTTGTTTGACTCCATGTTTCAGCATTGATTCTTTTTTTTAAGCTTTTATTTTTAGGTAATCTTTACACCCAACATGGGGTTCAAACCCACAACCCTGAGACCAAGAGTTGTACGCTCTACTGACTGAGATGGCCGGGTGCCTCAGCATAGATTTTCTTCATGGTGTCTGGGAATTCTGGTGGTTCCCGGGGACCTTGCCAGCGCCCCTGCGCACCCCTTCCCCGTCTGGCGGTTTCCACTTGACTGAGTCTGGCCTTACACCTCACTTTGCACCTTGTCGCTCCTGATCCCCGTCACCTCTGCCTGCTTCCCCATCCAGAGCCCTGAAGGCCCATTGATTACACTTGTGTGTCTTCCATTTTTTTTTTTTTATTTCTAGGAGAGAGAGAGAGAGACAGCGTGAGCAGGGAGGGTCAGAGAGAGAGGGAGTCACAGACTGAAACAGGCTCCAGGCTCTGAGCTGGCAGTCAGCACAGAGCCCGACGCGGGGCTCGAACCCACGAACCGCGAGATCATGACCTAAGCGAAAGTCGGACGCTTAACCGACTAAGCCACCCAGGCGCCCCGAGTGTGTCTTCCATTTTTGATCCACAGAGGTATTTATTGTATTTTTTAGTGTGGTCATGATTTTCCTCTCCCTTTTCACGCGTTATCTACCATTTCATATACTTGGAGCAGAGGAAAGCCTCAAAGCATGTCCTTATGGCATCCCCTTGACCAGAAGCCTCCAGGTTCTTCTGCACACCTCGCTCTCAGCCCACCTGTTACGTGGTATTATAATTGTTTCCTCGGCTGACCCCCCGCCCTCCCCCACCGGCTGACCCAAAGTCACAGGTCAGGTGGCAGAACCAGGGTTTGAACCTCAGTCTACACACTCCGAGGCCTCTTGTTTGGAACGCTGGGCAATACGGTACCATTCATCCCCTCATCCCCATTGCCTTGCACAAAATCAGTGCTTCATTAATGTTTGTTGAATGCCTTCATCTTAGACTCAGACTGCTATCTTCTAGATAAATCATAATCTTCCTTTGCTCTCTGCACCTGCCCCCATGCTACTGCGGTATCCTTCTCTTTGGAAATGTAAGGCCAATGAACACCTACTTCCTATCTCTCCTGCCCTTCCCGTGCCATGCCAAATGTCACGACCAGAGACTTCTGTCTTGCTGCCCAGCCCGTGCTGCACACCCCTCCTTACCTAGCACTTCAGGCACCCACGGTTACTTGATGACCATTTGCCTCCTGATGTGCCCACAGATTTCTCTTTTATGAACTGAAGATCTTACAGCTCTTAAATGACAGAACACCAAAAGATTGGTAGATTCAGTTCATTCAGTGGTGTCCTTCTATTGTTCCGGAATTTTTACTTCTTGCTCTAATCTTGACATAAAATGTGAAACAGTACAATACAAAATAATAATACAATTCTGTGATCCTGGGTTATTTGTGACGTTAGCCAAGTCACTTAATAGGCGAGGGTCAGAACCTGTACCACACCGCAGATCTTTTCATTTATTTTCTTTTTCTTTTATTTGAGAGTGGAGGCATGAGTGGGGGAGAGGCGCAGAGGAAGAGAGGGAGAAAGAAAGAGAGAGAGAGAGAAAGAGAGAGAATCTCAAGCAGGCTCCACACTCAGAGCAGTGCTTGACACAGGACTCAATCCCACGACCCTGGGATCATGACCTGAGCCAAAATCAGGAGTCAGATGCTCAACCCAGAGTCATCCAGGCGCCCCCAGATCTGTTGCTTCCTAATCTTTCTATTGCCTAGAATATCAGCGATATTTCTGTTACATTGTTTTTCTAAAACAACACATTCCAAGCGCCAGAAACAGGAAGATGACCTTCGTTATCACTTTTGTTTTAATCTTATCTTTGACTGTTAAAACATTTGTAGAATCACCGATTTTCATTACAGATCTCTCTGTTTTTTTTTTCTGTGGGTTTTGCTGTTGTCTGTTACATGCTATAGGTGTGGAACCGGCTGGCACATGTTTGTAGAGATGTTCCAAACAGCCGTCCTAAAGGCGACCCAACCTTACACAACCTTAAAGCTCAGGTGTGCCAGGCAGGTGCTGATGTCATATGATGTAACGCTTTTCAATAAAAAGTAGATGTAGAACCACAGTCAAGTTGTATACAAACCTTTTCATATAGAAGATGCCACAAACCACACACATTTCTAAAAAAATAGCTCTTTTAAAATAGATGCCCTGAGTGTCAGCAAGGAAAATACAGTTGAAGTGTCAGATCACGCTTTATATGAAATGCTTCGTGACTCAGTCACCCACCAGCTGACCTCAGGGTGCAAGCCTGAGCTGGCCTCACCCGTCCTGTGTTCCACCCCCCACGGCTTTTGTAGCTTAAAATCATATTAGTTCGAGCCTCCAGTGTAACCAGGCCTTTGTTCTCCTATTGATCCTCTAGCACAACCGACAATAGAAGCCTTTTCTCTGGCTCTGGTTAAATACAAACCCATTATCAAGGGAGCCTGAGAGCCTCCTGGGCTTAGGGCTCTTACCACCAGGCTCAGTCACCTACAGATACGCAACAGGGACAACAGTGCCTGAATTGCCACGCTGGGTATTATCATCACCATCATAACTACTGTTTACTGAGCCCTTACGATGGGGCAGGTATTCTGCTGAGCCTTTTACATGAATTAGTTATTCATATAGTTTTACCCTCACAACAACCCTATCAAGGAGATGTTACAATTTTCTTTATAGAAAATGAAATTGAGACTCAAAGAAGTTAAAAATTTATCCAGAGCCACAGAGCTACAGGAGGGAGACAAGATTCAAAACCATGTCACCTCTGGTCTTGATTCTTCCTCATAACCCACATTAAATATTAAGTATATATAATACACACACACACACACACACACACACAGAGAAATAAACGAGTTGAGTTGCAGCTGACAATTTGATCTAAGACCATATTGGGTAGCCATTTAAACATTCATTAATGATTTTGGGTTTTCTGTTCACTTTTTGTTACATCCAACACTTTGGTCAGCTTTTGAAAAATTCATAGGGTCTATGAGGTAGGTCTATGGGTTCTAACAAGTAAAAAAAGCCATCAAATAGCAACATCATTTAAGGAACATGGACATGGTGCTCCGGGAAATTCTTATTTGAAGAGAAGAGAAATAGGAAAGAGGTAGAATATGTTTGCTTTTTAAAAGTTTATTTATGTATTTATTTTGAGAGACAGAGAAAGTGTGAGTGGGGGAAGGGCAGAGAAAAAGGGAGAATCCCAAGCGCGCTCAGCGTGGAGCCTGATGTGGGGCTTGATTTCAGAACCGTGAGATTATGACCCGAGCTGAAACCAAGAGTCCAACGCTTAACTGAGCTACTCAGGCACCCCGATTTTTGATTTTTAGATCATTGTAGATTTACATGCACTTGTAAGAAATTATAGAGATCCCACATACCTCTTTCTCCCAGTTCCTCCCAGTGGTAACTAACACCTTGCAATACTATAGTACAATTTCCCAACCAGGATGTTGAAATTGCTAGAATTCACCAATTTTAGCTCTTACTTGATGCAGAGCACTTGGAAAAAAAAAAAAAAGCCCACATCGTATAATCCACTACCATAAAGTTAACCCATGTAAAGTGTAGAGTTCAATGATGTTAGTGCATTCACAGTTGGACAAGCATCAGCATTGTCTAATTCCATAACATTTCCATCACCCCAGAAAGAAACTCCCTACCCATTAGCTGTTACTGCTTATCTCCTCCCCTACCCTCATCCCCACTAAACCCAGGTCGCGACTAATCTGTTTTCTGTCTCTATGTATTTGCCCATTCTGGACATTCTACATAAGGGCAATTACATACTATGTGGCATTTTGTGACCGGCTTCTCTTAGCGTATGTTTTCAAGATTCATACATCTCGTAGCATGTATCAGAATCTCATTCGTTTTTAAGGCTGAATAATATTTCATTGTATGAAATATACCACATTTTATTTATCCATTCATCAGTCAGTGGGCATTTTCACTGTGTGTACATGTTTGCTATTATGAGCAGCACTGCTGTGAAATGTAAATAGTGCTGTTATGACTATTGCTGTACGTGTGTTTGTGTGGAGGCATGTTTGCATTCCTCTTGAGGATATACTTAGGAGTGGAACTGCTGTGTGACTTGGTAACCATGGAACTGTCAAACTGTTTTCTACAGCATTCTACATACCATGTCACATTCCCACCAGCAATGTGCAAGGTTCCAATTACTCCACATCCTCAGCAACACTTGGGATTATCTGTCTTTTTTATTATAGCCATTCTGGCGGCAGTGAAGTGGGATCTCATTGTAGTTTTGATGTGCATTGTCCTAATGGCTAATGATGCGGACCATCTTTTCATGTGTTTACTGGCCATTTGCATTTTTAAGTTTTTTTAAAATGTTTATTTATTTTTGAGAGAGAGAGGGGAAGAGGGAGTGTGAGCGAGCAGGGGAGGGGTAGAGAGAGAGGGAGAAACAGAATCTGCAGTGGGTTTCAAGCTCTGAACTGTCAGCACAGAGCCCGATGCGGGGCTCAAACTCACGAGCCGTGAGATCATGACCTGAGCCAAAGTTGGACGCCTAACCGACTGAGCCACCCAGGTGCCCCAGATGGAGGTAGACTAGTTTTAAAAGTCCTGAATTGGGACGCCTGGGTGGCTTAGTCGGTTGGGCATCCGACTTTTGCTCGGGTCATGATCTTGCGGTTCGTGGGTTCGAGCCCCGTGTCAGGCTCTATGCTGATAGCTCAGAGCCTGGAGCCTGTTTCAGAGTCTGTGTCTCCCTCTCTCCCTGACCCTTCCCTGCTCATGCTGTCTCTCTCTCTCTCCTAGAAATAAATAAAAATATTAAAAAAAAAAAAGTCCTGAATGTAGTTGATGATAAAGTGAATGTGACAATGTGTTTAGCATGTTTTGATATTAGAATAGATGGGGAAATTACATGTATTTTATACATTTACAAACTCACTCAAGATGACATTTTCTGAGCACCTATGATATTCCAGCTACCAGGAATGAGATGAGAAGAAACTAGAGAGTCAATTATGAGAGATGGCATTAGCGTTACAGTCAGGTTCCTGGTACTTTTATAAAGGTCTGTTTCTGACTTACGTGTAACATCCAGATGATTCATCTTCGTTCCTGTCAGAGGCAGAAAGGGAAGGAGACAAGGCCCCCAATCTTTAGTTGCTCACTGTCTAGTGGTGAAGACAAACACATAAACACATCACGAAATCCCATTTGGTCAATACAATGGCAGTCATGTGTCCAAAGAGCTGTGGGAGCACAGAGGAAGGAGCAATTAATTCTGCTGGTTTTGTAGGAAGGGGGCGTAGGGGAGGCGACATTTGAATTCGGTGTAAAGGATGTTCAGAGGTTTGGCCGAGGGAGAAAATGGGAGGTTGTTCTAGGCATCAGGCACACGGTGGTTGAAGGCATGACTGCTGAAGTCAGAGGCGAGCGAGAGCAGAGGTGAAGGGCGCATGGGAGGGAGGGAAGGCAGCGGAAGCCGGGTGTGCAGAGCCGCACCAAGGAGCTCTGCTTATGCTCTGTCAGTTTGGAAAGTCTTTGTTCTGAAGCAGAAGAATGGCATGATCGCATCTGAGGCTTGAGAGACCTCTCTGGGGACAGCCAGGGAGATGAATTAAGAGGCTTGCAAACTCTGTAAAGGGCCAAATAGCACATATTTTAGCCTTGTAGAAATATGATCTTTGTCACAACCTCCCAACTCTGCTCCTGAGGGGCAAAAGCAGCCAGAGTCAACACCCGAATCTATAAGCCTCACTGTGTCCTAATACAATTTTATTGCTAAAACCAGGAGGAATGGATGCATCTGGGGAGGCTCTGGTTTACTGCCTCTTGGATTAGGCCAAGGGAAGAATGAGAGCAAGCAGCCTCCCTACTATCCAGAAGTTCTCTGGTTAGTGGCGAAAATCAAAATGGAGCAAAGGAAGTCTGCTTTTTAATGGAGACAGAGGGTGCCTTTAGACTTCAAGAAAAGTCAGGTCCTCAACACGGCCGGGCTGGAAAACAGAACCCTGCTTCCCACCCACCAGCCATTGTTTCCTACGAGGCCAGGCCGTACCCCGAAGCTGTGCCGAAGCCCATCGTTCTTTCCGGCCAATGGGGTTCTGTGCAGGCCCCGGGTCTGCAAGAGGGGGGTTACAGAACTTATACAAGTGACAGTGCTTCCAAGGAAACCACGGCCCAGGCAAGGAGAAGTTTAGGGAATAAGGAAGAAAGTCTTGGCAAAGCATCATTTGGTCTGAGACAGGAAGGCTTGATTCCAGTTAATTCAAGTAGAGAAGAACGTGCTGGGCACCTCCTAGAACTCCCAATAGAGCCGGGGCTGCAGAGTTAGGAGTAAGTGCCTCTCTCGGTGTCTCGGGGTCTGCTGCGGGCTTTACAAATCCGTTTTCTACCCTGGTGTGCAGATGACTCAATAGTCAGCATGGGGTGGGGACATGGAGAAGGGTTATGAGCGACCTTAAAAAAATATGCAGGGTTTCAAACAGCCGTTTACAAAGTTCTGCCTCCTGACACAAACTGTCAAGCTTCTTTGCTCACAGCTAGGATTATGTCAAGGCAAGGTAGCGACACCGGTCACCATGTACGAATCAGCCGCTCCGATTGGCTGCTGGTGACATAATAGAAGTTCACGAACATGATTGGCGGGCCAGCACTCCCCTGCCCCCGGACGGTAGAGGACAGGCGCCTCTAGGAAGGGATCGGGGATCAGTGTGTCCAGGAAGGGATCAGAAGAGCAGGAGGGGAGGGGAGAGGAAGAAACGACCAAAATCTTTTAAGGCATCGAGCAGTCTTTGAAATAATAAAGAGGGTCTTCAAGGTAGTAAAAACGGTATGGTCCCCAAGGTGCACATGGCTCTTCTGTGTTGCTTCGGGCTCCTGCTCTACCAGGTGTCTCTGTCTGTCTCTGTCGCTCTCCCCAGGGACTTGCAGGCAAGTGCTGTCATGCCTCCCTCCACTCCCTGCCCCTTCTCTCTGCCCAGACCTGCTGTCTGGAGCCCCTAGGCTGGCGGCCAGCTTCCCCGCCTCTGGGGCCCCGCCCGGCCTGAGGACCTGGGCCCTTTCCGGCTCCATGCGGCCACCATTTCAGCTTCCGGAGCTGCGGCCTCGTGGGGGGACAAGGCACCTACCTTGACAAAGTCTACAAACAGCCAAGCCACAGCAGGAGGGATCCACACAACAAGAAACCCAAACGTGTGAGTGGGGAGGAGTGTTTTCTCTAACAGGAACAGTAACTAGGGGCTGAGGACTGGCTCACCTGGTGAGTCACGGCACAGTCTCTCCTCTTGGCTGGCTACCAGAGGAGAAGAGAATACATGCACAGCCGGTGGCCTCCGGGGACAACGTGGGACATTTTAGAAAGGCTCCGGGTTTGCGGAAGAGAAACTCCCAGTGGGGCGGGGAGGACTCTGGGAGCTAGGATTCTAGCCTGGCTCGGGGCACACTTGCTGTGTGACTTTGGGCTCCTTCGCGAGTCTCTGTTGCCTCATCTGTTGCATGGCAGAAATAACTCAATCGTGTCTAGGCCTTTTCCGGCTTAGTTTTCCCCCACTGATGGAACAATGGTGTTTCGGGAACGGGACAAAGCCTTCTAATGCCAATAACACTAACATTACTTGTCCTTTATTAAGCTTCCTACTGTGAGCCTGGCGCCATGCCAGGGACTTCACATACATGAATGCTAATCTCGGGAATAATGCTGCCAAGAAGGTATTATCTCCATCTTAAAGAAGAGGAAGCAAGCGAGTTCCAAGAGATTAAGTAACTTGCCCACTGTCACATAGCTAACACTCTTGATTGATTTTTTAAAATTTTTTAAAATGCTGTATTTATTTTTGAGACACAGAGAGACAGAGCTCGAGCAAGTAAGGGGCAGAGAGAGAGGGAGACACAGAATCCGAAGCAGGCTCCAGGCTTTGAGCTGTCAGCACAGAGCCCGACGTGAGGCTCGAACCCATGAACTGTGAGATCATGACCTGAGCCGAAGTTGGACGCTTAACCGACTGAGTCACCCAGGCGCCCCTCTAATACTCTTGATTTAAACCCAGGTCTTTCTGACTACAAACTACCCTACATGTGATCTTTTGTTTTCTTTTCTGATTTGCTTTAAAAAAAAAAAAAAAAAAAAGCTCAAGGCGAGTACTTTGTTAATTTTTTTCTCCCGACATTTTCCTTTGATGACTGCTATCAAGTACCAGGAGGACATCCAAACCTACTGGCAAGTGGATATCGGAAATGAATGTGGAGACACTTGGAAACTGAACTGTGAGTGGCTCAATAGCTTATTTCCCCCACGAGCCAGTACGCTCACTGTGATTTTCCTTTATAAGAGTCTGCACGATTAATTAAGCAGACATTCCCAGCCTGACCTACGAGCGAAATCCGTCAGTGTATTCGGAGCTAAGTCGTCGTTTGTATAACGAGGCACAGAAATGCCAGCGTTTCATCATCTTCTCCGAGGAGACTGCCATGCAGGTGCCCTGTCACCTAAAACAGGTATGAGCTCCTTGCCCTCTGCCCCCGAGAATGCCTGACGTCCGCGCAGGAGAACCCCCCGTGCAAGGGAACAGAGCAGGGGAGACTTCTCTTGCCACCTGAGAAATCCCAGCTCGGGGAGTTGTTTTCTTTTCTTCCCTGGGAATCAGAAGGACTCTTGCCCTTTATATGTGCACCTGGAAAGTTCCCTGTCATACCAAGTGGACCCAGGCAGGCTCCCCACCCTGCCAAGAAAAGCAGTAACTGAGCTCCAGGGTGGCTAGTCACCAGAGGGCCAGGCTAGCACGGGCTGATGAGTTGTGCAGCGAACAGAGGCAGGAGCGTGTTCCACGAAGCAACGATGAGCCGCAGGCCCAAGGAATAGCCTGTGATCTCCTGGCTCCTCAGCCTGCCCCTGGACCTTACCTCTTGCCCTTTGAGGTCCAGGCTGAGAGCCAGAATAGTTTTCTTATTACTCTTTCCAAAGAGTAATGACCTCCTGTACATCCCCTGCAGGCTTTGGAAGCCTGCTCACCATCTTCTTTACTGTCGTATTCCCTACCACCATCCTGGAGATCTTTTTCTTTCTTATTTTAAAGATTTTGTAATTTATTTATTTAAAAAAATTTTTTTAACGTTTATTTATTTTTGAGACAGAGAGAGACAGAGCATGAGCTGGGGAGGGGCAGAGAGAGAGGGAGACACAGAATCCGAAACAGGCTCCAGGCTCCGAGCTGTCAGCACAGAGCCCGATGCGGGGCTCGAACCCATGGACTGTGAGATCATGACCTGAGCCAAAGTTGGATGCTCAACCGACTGAGCTACCCAGGAGCCCCTAAAGATTCTATTTTTTAAGTAATCTCTACACCCAATGTGGGGCTTGAACTCACATCCCTGAGAATCAAGAGTTTCATGTTTTATTGACTAAGCCAGCCAGGTACCCTGAAAATTATTTTTAAGTTTATTTATTTATTTTGAGAGAGAGAGGGAGTGCATGAGCAGGGGAGGGGAGGGGAGAGAGGGATTGAGAGAGAGAGAGAGAGTGACAGAGAGGAAGAGGATCCAAAGCAGGGCCTGGACTGTCAGATGTGGGGCTTGAACTCCTGAACCGTGAGATCATGACCTGAGCTGAAATCAAGAGTCGGATGCTTAACCCACTGAGCTACCTAGCCATCCCAGAGAAGTTTTAAAATAAAATCAGGGGTTCCTGGGTAGCTCAGTCAGTTAAGCGCCCGACTTCAGCTTAGGTCATGATCTCACGGTTCATGGGTTCGAGCCCCGTGTCGGGCTCTGTGCTGACAGCTCAGAGCCTGGAGCCTGTTTCAGATTCTGTATCTCCCTCTCTCTCTGACTCTCCCCTGCTCATGCTTTCTCATGCTCTCTCTTTCTCTCTCTCTCAGAAATAAATTTTTTTAAAAATTAAAAAAAATTTTAAAATAAAATCAGGCCCCTACACTGGTGGAGGTAACTTAATTCAGACCCGATGTCATGATCATTTATTGAGCTCCACCTGTGAGCCATGTGCTACTATGCATATTGTCCCATCCAATCCTAAAGGTAACCAATGGAGCCTTGGCTTTTGTATTCAGGGCTCATGTAACTCTCAAAAGGGTTTGGGCATCTCCATAAAGGGGCTGAGGCGCTACTATGTGAGGTCAGAATTAATACTAATGCAGTTTTGGGGCACCTGGGTGGCTCAGTCGGTTGAGCATCTAACTTTGGGTCATGTCCCGATCTCACGACTTCTGAGTTCAAGCCTGCCCTGGGCTCTGTGCTGACAGCTCAGAGCCTGGAGCCTGTTTCAGATTCTGTGTCTCCCTTTCACTCTCTGCCCCTCTCTCACTCATGCTCTGTCTCTCTCTATCTCTCTCTCAAAAATAAATACACATTAAAATAGTTTTTAAAAATACTAATATAGTTTTACAGATAAGGAAACTGAGCATTAGAATACATGTTGTCCTCCAGCCCACAGAGTAATTGGCATAAGGGAAACTCGAACTTAAATCTAAGAGGAATAGGGAGAAGGGCAGAGTGCAAATGGGACTATTAACACCCAGCTGGCAGGGTTATCGTGAGAACTGGAGGTGCAGGAGAGCAGGAGGGACTTAGGCAGTGCTCCCTTGTCTCCCCTGTGGCCCTTCAGATTTGGAGCCATTCCACCATGCTGTTTCCGAATCACTGGGATTCATTAGGGAAGATGCCTGTAAGTTTACCGTGGATAGAATGTGACCACAGTTGGTTAATCTGAGCCTCATGCCAGTCTCTGCAAGGTAGTTATTATTGTCATTTTCCAGAAAAGGAAGCCCAACTTCTTGGAGGATAAATGAGGGCCACTCAGCTAATAAGCAATAGGGTTGGGATTTGAACCCAGATCTGATTGTCCTGAGAGGTCACATCTTTCCCTCTAAACTACATGGTGACTCTCTGAGTTAAGAAACTTCTCATACCCATAAGCATAGAAAGAATGTGTATTTCCTTTCAGTAAGTTAATACTATGTGGACATATTTGGGAATTGGCAAATAGGGACGCACTCTCTTCTGTCTTGCAAATAAAGAGGAAGCAGACGTTGAGGAGAGTGTTAGCTGCATAATCATATGGACATAGGTAATCATGTGTAAAATAATCACATACTTTAAGGTTCACATGCCAACCTGATGAAAACAGCCTGGCTAGTACATATTTTTCAAACAAATGTATTTTACACTTATAAATGAGTTAAACATTTCTAAAATTCTTATTCTTTTGTTGGAAAAAAGATCTTTTGCTTTTTTTGGTCTTGAATAAAAATATCTGGAAAACATATGTTTGTTGTTCGGGTGAAATAAAACCATTGCCATCGTTGCATTTGTGTAGCTGTGACTGCACTCCTGATGGAAATCGTGAAAAGATGACCTCAAACTCCTCCCTGACCTGCAGAATTGGAAATGGGTCCCCTCCCAGTGAATTCACAGTTTTCTGCTTCGATTAGCTCCACATTCTGGAATAGCGCCAGAATTTGAAAAAGCAAATTATTTGCAGCATCTGGTCTTCCCAAAAAGGAAACCTTAAAATTAACTCTGCATTAAGAAAGATGCATAATAAGGTTATGTTAAACAACTCGAGGGTGCTTTCAAAAGGAAAACCTACACGGAATCTTCCATTGCAGGGATCAGATTGGGTCTAAATAAGCATTAAAACCACAATGTAAATGCATTTGATTAAAAAGTTCCATCAAAGTCTTTGAACTAAGACACAGACTGGATCCCTACTCATTGAGTTCCAATGAGTTTTTCAATATAAAGAACATGTAATTGGCCAAGGAATGGGGGTCAAAACCTCAAATCCCACAGGACCAGGCAGGTCATGTAAACCAAAGTTTGGAGACAGGCTTCCCTCCCCTGTAGGATGAAGGTAGTGAAAATACACATCTCACAGTACTTTGGTAAGGATTAAGTTAGATAACGCCCATGAAAATGCATTCAGAATCATGCTTGTCGCTGTTAAGTCTCTGTACAAATAGTCACCAGTGTTATTGTGGGATCTTCGCCCACTTGCTTTCTTTGAAGGACATCACGACCTCCTAATAAGCTCCCTTGTCTTTCACACACCCTTGACACACCCACGTCTTTCTTCTTTCCCATCTGCGAGGAAGCTAAGAATCCGAGAAACAAAATTGTATAGCAGCGTCTGAAAGATAAAAGTGAAACAAAATGAGATGTTCTTGCTTCATCATTTTCCTGAACAAACTTCCGTGCGGGTTTACTATGCGCAGGGCATGGGTGGCTGCAAGAGATGAATAGAGCTCTTACCAGCCATCAAATGCAGAGAGAAAGAGCCTTCTTTCCAGTGTATATAGAATGTCAGAAAACATCCATGAAGGCACTGCCCACTGGGGATACAATGGGAGCCACACAGCTAATTTTCAATTGTTTAGTAGCAATTAAAAAAAAAAAAGTAAAAAGGAACAGGTGAAATTGATATTAATATTAGCATTAATAATATATTTTGGCCAATGTTCTCAAAATAATTATTTCAATAGGCAACCAACATAAAAATTATTAATGAGACATTCTACATTCTTTTGGTCATTCAAAGTCTTTGAAATGTGGACTGTATTCTATACTTACATCACTCCTCAATGTGGACCAAGGTGGTTCAAGGGTTCTATGGTGACATGTGTCTGGGGGCCTGTGAGAGCTCTAGAAAAAAGTGCTCAAGAAAATGTTAACAAATGGGGTCTCTGGGTGGCTAAGTCGGTGAAGTGTCTGACTATTTATTGTCAAGTTAGCTAACGTATAGTGTAGTCTTGGCTTCAGGAGTAGATTCCGGTGATTCATCGCTCATATGCAACACCCAGGGCTCATCCCAACCAGTGCCCTCTTTAATGCCCATCACCCATTTCCCCCACCCGCCCACTTGTTCTTTGTATTTAAGAGTCTCTTATGGTTTGCCTCTCTCCCTGTTTGCATCTTGTTTTTCCTTCTCTTCCCCTACAGCCATCTGTTAAGTTTCTCAAATTCCGTGTATGAGTGAAATCGTATGGTATCTGTCTTTCTCTAACTGACTTATTTCACTTAGCATCATACCCTCCAGTTCCATCCGAAGCGTCTGACTCTTGATCTCAGCTCAGGTCTTGATTTCAGGGTTGTGAGTTAAAGCCTCGCATTGGGCTCCACGCTGGGTGTGGAGCCTACTTAAAAAAAAAACAAAAGTGTTAACATGTAAAGGTTTAATGTTTGAATGTTTCGTCTATATTATGGGGGCTCTGAGGTTTTACCTGCTGAAGAAGGTCCAGAAGGCCCTTTTGACTTCAGCACCATTGAGATTTCCCTTGAGAAACACAGCAAACATTCCGCAAGGTGCAGGGTGCTGACGGCTCACAGCTGAGTCTTTCTGTGGGCGAATCGCGCGCTGCAGTCGAAGGAAGTTGCCTTGTTAAGGGTAGGTCCACATCCAGGAACTCGTTGTTGCCTTAGTAAGAAGCCCTGAGTGCCTTGCTCAGTCTGGACCACCCTGCCAAGCCACCCACTGCAGAGCCTGCCCGGAGGAAGGGCCGAGGCCCGTGTTTCAGCTGCATCCCAGCTCAACTCGTCCCTCTGCCTGACCCTGCTACCCTTTTTTTTTTTTTTTTTGTTGCATTGTTAAGTGTCTGGATTTTATTGCCTTCCTTTAAAACTTGTCATTTTGTTGTTTTTTTTTTTTTTACAAATAGTTTATTGTCAAATTAGTTTCCACATAACACCCAGTGCTCATCCCCACAAGTGTCCCCCTCCATGCCCATCCCTCCTCCCCCCCACATCCATCAGTCCTCAGTTTTTGTCAGCATTCAAGAGTCTCTCATGGTTTGCCTCTCTCCCTTTCCCCCACCATTTCCGCCCTTCTTCTCCCCCTTGGTCCTCTGTTAAGTTCCTCCTAATCCTCCTATACGTGCACACATATGATATTTGTCCTTCTCTGCCTGACTTATTTCGCTCAGCATAACACCCTCAAGGTCCATCCATGTTGCTACACATGGCCAGATTTCATTGTTTCTCATTGCCATGTAGTATTCCATGGTATAGATAAACCACATCTTCTTGATCCATTCATCTGTTGATGGACACTTAGGCTCTTTCCATGTTTTGGCTGTTGTGGAGAGTGCTGCTATGAACATTGGGGTACATGTGCTCCTATGCATCAGCACTCCTGTATCCCTTGGGTAAATTCCTAGCAGTGCTATTGCTGGGTCATAGGGGAGTTCTATTGTTAGTTTCCTGAGGAACCTCCACACTGTTTTCCAGAGGGGCTGTACCAGTTTACATTCCCACCAACAGTGTAGGAGGGTGCCCGTTTCTCCACATCCTCGCCAGCATCTAGAGTTCTCTGATTGGCTCATTTTAGCCACTCTGACTGGCGTGAGGTCCTGCTACCCTTTTTTTAAACGTTTATTTCTTATTTTTGAGAGAGAGGGAGAGAGAAAGAGAGCGAGCAGGGGAGAGGCAGAGAGAGAGGGGGACAAAGGACCTGAAGCAGGTGCTGTGCTGACTGCAGAGAGCACATGTGGGGCTTGAACTCGTGAATGCTGAAATCACGACCCGAGCCAAAGTCAGGTGCTTCACCGACTGAGCCTCCCCGGCGCCCCTGCCCTCACTTCCTTACAGGTATCGCTCTTGAGAGCATGCTTCCGCACACCTCCTGCAGGCAGATTCCCTCCACAGAGCCCGCTTCCCGGGGAGTCCACCTGACACTTCTACCCCGTGTTCGGCTGCCCTTCACAAGCACAGCAGCTGTGTTAACAGACTGACACTTTTCTGGGTCATACTTGCGCACAGATGCCGAAGTCTGTGGGCCGCTTGTCAGATGACTGGCTACGTATAAGCACAGAGGGAGAAAGTATGTAGTCACTGCAAGCTCCCGCTAGCCGGTTGCTCCAGGTTTTAGGACTGATACTTGTGTCTCCAATTTCTGTAAAAGAATAGGGAGAAACCTGCTTCGCGATACATAAATGAGGTAGGGCTGGATGTCACCGTGGCCGTCTCGTTAGCCGTGCTTCCTCGTGCAGAGAGGTCTGTATGCAGATTCTCAGGTCAGAGGTCCCAGCGAGCTCTCCCAGAGCAACCCTGGGCCAGGCTGAGGAATCCTGTCTTCCGGCGGAGGGCAGTAAGCGGTGTAGCTAATATCCAGGTTTTCTTTGGCATAGCGTCGGAGAGGACACAAAGGGAGCGTGATACGCTTCGTCTCCTTGTCCTAAAGCCTAGCTTGGCTTGAGAGATGATGCACAACTCTGGTGGGAGACCCTCAAATAAAACCCTAATTTCTCAAGCAAAAAAAAAAAAAAATTGTCCTACTGCTCACGGTCACCTCCTTACTTTTCCAGGCTTTAGGGTCATTTGCACTTGCTTTCTCCACCCACTCAGCTCCTCTCGTTCCTTCAAAACCATCTCAAGGGGCTTCTCCTCCATGAAACCTTCCTTTCACTTTGAAGTTTGATACAATTCACACACCATACTATTTACCATTTAATGTACTTAAACCATTGAATTTAAGTAAAGGTCAGGTTTACTGTATACTCAGAGTTGTGCAACCATCCATCACCAAAATCACTTTTCGAACATCTTCTTTTTTTTAATAAAGGGAAAGTAGTTGTTTTTTTTTTAAGTTCATTTATTTATTTTGAAAGAGGCAGAGACAGCAGGAGTAGGGGAGGAGCAGGGAGAGAGGGAGAGAGAGAGAATCCCAAGCAAGCTTTGCACTGTCAGTGCGGAGCCTGAGGTGGGGCTCAACCTCACAAACCATGAGATCATGACCTGAGCCAAGGTCAAGAGTTGGATGACTGACTGATTGACCTGGGTGGTGCCCCTTCATTCTTTTTTAATGCTGAATAATATTCCATTGTGTGGGATATGCCGTATCTTATTTATCCACTCAACAGTGATGGATATTGAGTTATTTGCACTTCTTGGCTATTGTGGATAATGGTGCTATGGATATTCTTGCAGAAGTTTTTGTGTGGGCATATGTTTTTATTTCATTTCATCTCTTGGCTATATAGCTATAAGTGGAATTGATGGATGGTATGTTAATTCTATGTTTAGCCATTTGAGGAACTGCCAGCCTGTTTTCTGCAGCAGCTGTGCTATTTCACATTCCTGCAAGTGGTGTATCAGGGTTCCAATTTCTCCACATCTTCATCAACACTTGCTATTTTCCGTCTTTTGACTATAGCCACCCTGGTGGGCATGAAGTGGTATCTCATTGTGACTCAATTTGTATTTTCCTAATGACTAACGTTAAACATCTTTTCATGTGCTTACTGGCCATTTGAGTATCTTCTTTGGCGGAATGTGTATCCAGAACTTCTATCCATTTTAAAATATGGTTACTTATCTTTTTATTGTTGAATTATAAACATCTCTGTATATTCTAGGTACAAGTGCCTTCTCAAATATATGATTTGCAAATGTTTTCTCCCATTTTTCTGTAGGTTGTCCTTTCACCTTCTTGATGTCGTCCTTTGAAGCACACAAGTTTTAAATTTTGATGATATCTCATTTATCTTTTTTTCCCTTTTGTTGCTTGTCCTTCTGGTGTCATATCTGAGAAGCCATAGACTGATCCAAGGTTCTGAAGATTTAGTCATCTTTTCTTCTAAGAGTTTTATAGTTTTAGCTGTTACATTTAGGCTTAGATCTCTTTGAGTTAATTTTTGTATATGGTGGGAGGTAAGGGTTCAAGTTCGTTCTCTTGATGTAGACATCCAATTGTCTCAGCACCAGTTGTTGAAAAAATCATTTTGCCCTCATTTATGTCTCTGAGCCCTTGCCAAAAATGAAGAAATCAACTGACTGCTTGAAACCTTTTTGATCTTCCCAACTGAATAAGGACCCAGGCCGATGGGGTAGCTTCTAATTGGAACACTGCCAGTCCTGTGGCAGAGGGAAAATGGGACAGGATAAACTCTGGGATCGCTTTTAAAAGTTTTGCTCAGAAGTGACACATATCACTCCAATTCTCACTTTCTTGGCTAAAAGAAAGTCATAAGGTCAACCTGATGTCTTTGGAGGGAAGACAACTAGTCCTCCCATAGGGTGGGGAACCTCAGGGAGGGAAAAGAGATTATTCTGGGGCACAGTAATACAATTTAATGCTTCCTCACCATCCCCCGTATGACCCAATGTCTTGTCTTCTTGGTTTTCTTCTGACCTGTCCATTACTCCTTAGATTTCTTGCCTGTTGGTGTTTCCCAGTGTTGTGACCTTGACTCTCTTCTCTTCATATTCTATAGACTTCCTAGGGGAATCTCATCCATCCCTCCCATCTACTACCTGCCAACTCTCATAGTTACCTTTCCAGCTTCTGACCCATGTAGCCAACTGTCCAGTGAACATTTCCCATAGACCCTCCAAACTCAGCATGCCGAGCCTTGAATTTATCGCTGGCTTCATGCCACCCCAGTCTGCGCCTCCTCCTGAGCCCCCAGTTTCGGAAACAGCACACCGTTCTCCCAGTTGCCCCAGCCAGAACCTTGGCACCTTCTTCATATTCAACCACCAAGTTGTATTGAGTCCACTTCCCGAGCATCACTTGAATTTGTTCCTTTTGGTCCATTCTCAATGGGTCTGCCCTAGATTGCCATTATCTCTCATTCGGATGATTACCAATCCATTCTTCATGTTGCAGACATAATGATTTTTATAAAATGCAAATCCAGACTGGCCACTCTCCAGCCCCCAAATCCCTCACTGGCTCTCCACTGTTCTGGGGATAATGATTAATAACACGAAGGGGCCTTCTAAGAACTTTTATGATCTGGCTTCTGTTATTTCTCCAGCCTCACTTTTGTACAGTATCTGCCTGGCATGTTATTCATCTTGAGCCAGATTTGGTTCCCTAAACACACTGTGATCTCTTCATTCCAGGCTTTTGAGTGAGCGCTTCCCTGTGTCCGGGATATTCTTCCTTCTTCTCAGGGTAACTCCTACTTGTTCCTAAAGCAGTGGGCTGGACACCACTTAGTCCTTCTCTTCACACTGGGTGAATACTAAGTGACTGCAAGATAGTTTAGTGAAGAGATCAAGAGGCGGGGCTCTGCAAACTCATGGCCCAGTTTTGAATCCTGGCTGTCAGCTGCCAGCTTTGAAACGGCATGCAAGGCCTAACTCCTCTGTGCCTCTGTTTCCTCAGGCATAAATTAGGGAATAATGAGTCCCTATTATGCAAGGCTGTGATGGGGATTAAATGAATAAATCTACAGCAAGTGTTTAGAATAGCGCCTGACACTGTTCCAAGGACACAGCCAGTATTCGCCATTACTTTTATGTCTCTCCATGGGACCCCATAGTTACCCCTATAATTAAGCCTTTATCGGATGAATAGAATTTCCGATTTACTTATGTGACTACTTCACTGCATTATAAGAGCCTTATTTGTCAAATGGCTAAATGAATGAATGAATGAACTGGTCTTCATGCAATGATCGCTTCTCCTTTCGTGTTATGAGGATAAATTCTGTTCTCCCTACTTGATATACAGTAAGCTTAATAAGGGCATGATCACAAAGATGGTCAACTGATCATATTCCTTCTCCCTCCAACCCAATACTGCTTAGCAATGTTGAATTAATAGCAGCTGAGTTAAATTCTCCTCCCTGGGAGACTTGAGCCTTTTTCCTGCTTTTTCACTTGCCATAACCTTTGGCCTACGTCTACATAACCCACCGTAACCTGAAATCCCAGGGAAAGACTTCCCTGTATCTGCTGCCCAATTGTAAGAGTAGGCTGGTTACCCGAGCAGGGGTTGAAGACGATAAAACACAAGTGAATGGTGAGGAGTTACATTAGGTGGGGGTCCTGTAATTATTGAAAATAATATTGAGCTGAGAGATTTTGTTCCTCACGATCTTGTAAAAGCTACTGAAATCCAAGGCCTTGTTATAACTTGCCTACACGCTGGGTGGGTAGGACAGCAGGCTGAAGCGAAAGGGGAATTAAGTAGGCTGTAGAGATACAAGCTTTAGTCCAGGCTGTTGACAAATATGTGTGACCCTGGAAGTCACTGCCCCTCTGGGACTTACTTAACCCACCAGTAAAGTGAAAGAGTATAAATGGCCTCCAGATTTGCCATAGATTCTGACATATCATGCATCATCCCTCCAGAATCAGCTAGGAAGGAATTTCCTATGTTCCACTTGATCTCTGAAGAAACATAATAGAAATGGTGTAAAAGAAATCATACCAGCCCTTTAGTTCCATGGCCAGTGATAACTGATAATAATCATAGAAATCACCTGGACAAACCAGGAATTTCCCACATCTTACAGGCCAGGCCTTAAGTGGAATGTGATGCTGGAGAACAGTCTTTTGAGTGGGACGGACCTGAATTCAAGTCCCAGCTTAGCCATGACACGAGTTACGGGGCCGTGGACCAGCGGGTCTGTTACTTAACTTCTTTACCCTGGGCTTCCTTGGCTGTAAAACACTGGGGCTCATGTCTATGTTGTAGAAGGAGGGTAAGGATTAAATGAGGCAGTTCACGTATCACACCTGGTGTTTCAGCCTTGAATAAATGTTAGCTCATTTTCGCTGTTCCATTCAATCCTTTGCTTGTTAAAACTCACCTGTGCCTCCCTCCTACACTGTTGGTGGGAATGTAAACTGGTACAGCCCCTCTGGAAAACAGTCTGGAGGTTCCTAAGGAAACTAACAGTAGAACTCCCCTATGACCCAGCAATAGCACTGCTAGGAATTTACCCCAGGGATACAGGAGTGCTGATGCATAGGGGCACATGGACCCCAATGTTCATAGCAGCATTCTCCACAATAGCTAAAACGTGGAAAGAGCCTAAGTGTCCATCAACGGACGAATGGATCAAGAAGATGTGGTTTATCTATACCATGGAATACTACATGGCAATGAGAAACAATGAAATCTGGCCATGTGTAGCAACATGGATGGACCTTGAGGGTGTTATGCTGAGCGAAATAAGTCAGGCAGAGAAGGACAAATATCACATGTTTGCACGTATAGGAGGATTAGGAGGAACTTAACTGAGGACCATGGGGGAGAAGAAGGGGGGAATGGTGGGGGAAAGGGAGGAGAGGCAAACCATGAGAGACTCTTGAATGCTGAGAAACAAACTGAGGACTGATGGATGTGGGGGGGAGGGGAATGGGCATGCAGGAGGGCACTTGTGGGGATGAGCACTGGGTGTTATATGGAAACTAATTTGATAATAAACTATTTGTAAAAAAAATTCATATGCAATTAAAAAAAAACCTCACCTGTACCTGTAAAACTATTCATTTGCTCTTTACCACAAGTTGGGATTTAGAGGAGGGATGTTGCTGTGGGTTAGACTAGCTCAGTAAGTTTTTGGTAGGGCAGTGTCTATTAATCTAATGCAGTGGTATCTGGTCATTAAGGTGACGGTCAGCTCCAGGGCAACAGAAGGGCGAGGCTCAGGGGGGACACAAGGGGCTCGAAGGCGCATTGGCCACACGGTACCTGAAAGGAACCCATGATTCAGCTGCTGCTGCAATCCAAGACCCTGGCCGTAGAGACCCGTCCCGCTGGGAGCTACTCAATTACCAAGGAGTTCTGTGACAAAGTATAAAGGGATGTCTCTGACCACATGGATATTTTGACATAGGGGCCACTGGGGCACTGACATAGAAACGTGGGCCAAGGCAGCCCATCAGTGTTGGGTACCGTTGTATTTATGGTCGTGGCCAACTACATTTTCTCCAGCCTCCCAAAGCCTTCTCACGTTGGAGTGAGGTGTGAACACTCAACCATAAGCTCCTTCAGAGGAGGCCCAATGTTACCTGGCTGATTTGTGGCACAGCCGACCTGGAATCTGATCATGAGCACTCTTTTGGGGATCAGGTCTTTCATCAGATGGCTGTAAATTCTGAAACAGTGTTTTAAAGAATTCTGGCCAGAAATCAGAGAAATTTCTTTATTTAAGCTTGATTTAGTTAGCTGGTTATTTTGGTAGGGGAGTGAGTAAAAGATTCTCCAAGAGACAGGTATCAGTTAAATGGAAACAATATCAACAATAACACTACCATTTACTGAGCATCTAATGTGTGCTCAGTTGCGGAATAGCACGGTGGTGAAGAGCACTGAGCTCGATTCAGATAATTCAAATATCTGGATCTGAAATCTTGGCTTCACCACTTAACTAGCAGTGTGCCTTTGGGCCTATTACTTGACCTGAGCTTCCGTCTCATTTCCAGGCTGGAGAGCAGTGCTCACTGATAGTGTTGCTGTGAAGACTGGAGTAATGAGAATGGTCCTGCAGAGTGGTAAGCGCTATCAAATCCTCACTGACCCACATGTAAAACCTGGAGCCATGTTCCACAGTCAACGTTAATGAAAGACTAGAGTGATCCAAGAAGGACACACCTCCTTCAGGAATAAGGATTTGGGTCACCTCATCAGAAAAGGTCCAGGTGTCCACACCTTCCCTATGGCCCATGAGCTTGAGGGGCAGCTGGCTCTTAGGTTGGAGCAAGTGGTTCAGGCCTAAGCTTATCTTACTGGCTCAGGGATGAGCAAGTGACCCACTTAGGGCCCATGAAACCAGATGGAGGCCTTTCCTAAGAGGGAGTTGGAAAGGAACGCTCTCTGTTTTCCCAAATGCGAACGGGGAAGCATATAGCCCTTGAAGTTGTTGCCAGGGTCTCAGAGCTATGAGGGGGAGCCAGCCTTAGGATAACACCAATACCACAAAAAGCAGAGAGAAGAGTTGGACAGAAACGGTCCTGAGCGATCCTGTTAACCTGCTGGATCGAACCAACCCTGAAGCCCACCACACCTCTAACTTTTCAGTTCTTTGAGCTAATGTATTGTTTGTTGTTCAGGGCACTCTGCGGTGGGTTACCTGTTACTCCAACATTCCTGTTACAATAGGGAAGGCTCTGCAAGGGACAGTCACAGGCTTCACCCGCAAGTCGCTCTTGCCACACACCCTCTTGGAGAACAAAGGGAGACGTAAAAATCCTAGGTCCAGGAAAATGTTGACGTGACACTTGTGAGCTCTCAATGGAAAAAGTCAGGGGAAGAGGAGACTTGAGAGACAGAGGGAGCCAAACTTCCCTGCTTGTAACCCGTGGGCTGCAAGTGCACAGCCGTGTGCGTAGTTCCTCAGTCCACTGACTCTCCCGCGCCACGACGCAGACCGCAGGTGAAGCTCTTACCTGGGCAGGACCCAGATGGGTGTGTATGGAAAGAGGATTCTTCTCCTCCCTTGCTGAGTCTCAAAGTTATTTGGGTCCCCCCAGATACACGTCTAACACGTACACTCAAAATCAAATATTTTTTGGGTATCTTCAAATTCAAGCAGTGGGGCAAAGCAACAAACGCCACTCTGTTGAAAAGGATCACTTTATTCAACCACACATAATGTATATATACAAGTGAGCAAAATCAGGATGTTTTCCTCAGCCATCCTTTCCACATTTTGTGTAGTTTTAGTGAACTATAAATCACTGTTTTCTTCATGCCTAAAAGAAAAAAAGAAGAGATGGTGAGAAAGTTGGGGCTGGTGACCAGATCCGCTGCGAGAGCTTCCAGGATATTCTCACCAGAGGCCTGCCTTTGGAGGGCAGCTGTGATGGGCTCATTGGTGGGGCTCAGGAGACCCTGGGAGCCGAAGATGATTAAAGATCACCGCGGCCAAAACGAGGGGAAGAGGTTCTGATTTAGGCATTATGGCCACAGTGACGTGGATGCCGTAGGTACCTGAGCTAATGGGATAAGTGAATCCTTCAAGTTTCGAGTTTATTATCAGCCTTTGACTTCAGTGACTCATTTAAAAATGAGAAAGGAAAACAGAGACAAAACTCTGTACGTAACTGGACATCCTCAGCCCCCTCCTGACTTGCAGCACCCGCATCGCAGCCACCCCCCAGGTCCCGGCTGCTGCGTACGCCACCCCCTGCCCAGAACAATATTGGTTCCATCACTTTCGGCCTGCTCGCTCCCCATCCCCTTTCAGGTTCCTCCTGCAAAAGTGCCTTCCTGGACGCTGCTCCTCCCGGCCCCAGGGCACCCGTGCTGGCCACTGGCTCGTACAGCACCCACCAGGCGGTGCAGTGCTTGGCAGTTTCCTGAGCTGTCCCTCTGCCTAGGCTGGGAGCTCCTTATGGACAGGGAGCGTGTCTCCCTTGTCTCTGTATCCCCAGCATCTAGTACGGAGCCTGGCACACAGCAGGCCTTCGGTAAGCGCTTCTGAATTGATGGGACGGATGCACCTCGTCCAGCTACCCGGCCGCCTGGCACCCCAGCTTCGTAATCACAAGTACCTGATGAAACCAGAGGAGAGGCTCTCTGGGGGCTAACGGGACAGCGGTCAAATGGGATAGGATAATGGGATGCTATTTGTCTGTCAGATCTAATAGGATCCAATTTGCAGATGGTATTATGGGCTCTACTTCCTTTGTGCTGAGGATGAGATCATTTAGTCTGTGTTTCAGGGTGTGGCCCAAAGATCCCAACAGCCTTTGGCACCACGAGTACAAACTGCGGTGTGTGTTCCAAGTCTGAAACGCACACCCCTGGCAGTGCACTTGAAGCCTGTGGATGAGGTGACAGGATTAACTCTGGGGACCCGGTATGGTCTCTTGAAAATACCTGGGCCTATTGCCCATAAGCTGCCTGGTCTGCTCAGAACCTTTGAAGAAGCTACTGCAGGCAGAGGAAGGTAAAAAGGGCAGCAAACCAGGAAAATTGTTAGCGAATACTTCTAGAAACTCTGGCCCAGCGTGTCTACTGACCTTGCAAACTGACACAGCCTCATCAAGAAACTCAGAGCTCCTTTCCCTGACTCCACCTCTTCTAATTTTCTCCCTGGAGCAACCACTTTGGTGAACCTCACCCAGTTGAGCATTGAGACTGGAAACTTATTACGTAAGGTGCTTTTTTAATATTCTAGCCAGAACCAATCGAGACACTAAGCAGAACACAGGTGGAGCTTACAGTAAGGTTCGACACAGCAACCCCAGGGCATTGAGTCACAGCTAGAGGAAGATGCATCGACCGTGATAAGTCCCAGTGCAACTTCACAAACCTTACCTACAGACTCCTTGGAGTGTAACATTTAAGGTAAATACTGAAAGTACTTGAGCGTCACCTTGTAGCCGTGTTTTGTTGCTACTGCGCAGAAACCTTTCTCCACTGAAAACAGTCTCGCCCTTTGATGGCTCTGACAGAGCGAGTCTCAGAATGACTTGCAGGGAATCGTGTTAGAAAGAGCACTAGAATAGGAGTCATGAGACCTGAAATCTAGTTGCAGCTGGACCACAAACCTACAGTCTGTGACTCACTCTCTGCGCCTTGACTTTCCCATCTGCAAAGAGACTGGCTGGACTAGTTCAGGGCTCTCTCACAACGGCAGTCTGTAGGGAAGCGAGGAGGTAACTGCGGGGAGGGTTGCTGTGTGTGTGCGCACGTGCGCACTAATGTGCAGACGGTGCAGTTTTTGTCGGATTTTCAGAGGGACCCAGGATTTGCAGAAGGTTAAGAACCAACACATGGGAACAAAGGATCCTTTCAGCCTTAATATTCTGACTGCAGTGCAGGTGGCAGACTCAAAGTGCATGCGGTTGGGAGTGGGCGACATGTCCTAAACGGGGCACAAAAGCTGCTCCCATCAAGGGCAACAGTGTAAACTGGACTGAATAAAATTAGGAACATCTCTTCATCAAAAGGTACCATCAAGTAAAAGATCTGTAGACTGAAAACTATAGAAAACTTATGAAAGAAATTGGAAGAGACACAAAGAAACGGAAAAACATTCCATGCTTGTGGATTGGAAGGACAAATATTGTTAACATGTCGATACTACTCAAAGCAATCTACACATTCAACGTAGTCCCTATCAAAACAACACCAGCATTCATCAGAGATGCTAGAACAATTAATTCTAAAATCTGTATGGAACCAGAAAAGTCCCTGAATAGCCAAAGTAATGTTAAAAAAGAAAACCAAAGCTGGAGGCACCACAAGTCCAGACTTAATGCTGTATTACGAAGCTGTAATCATCAAGACAGTATGGTCCTGGCACAAAAAGACACACCTATGCGTGTCAATGGAACAGAAGAGAGAACCCAGAAATGGACCCATAAATGTGTGGCCAAGTCATCTTTGAAAAGCAGGCAAGAATATCCAATGGAAAAAAGACAAATGGTGTTGTCCTCAGCAAACGGTGTTGGGAAAACTGGACAGCGACATGCAGCAGAATGAACATGGACCACTTTCTTACACCATACATGAAAATAAACCCAAAATGGATGAAAGACCTAAATGTAAGACAAGAAACAATCAAAACCCTAGAAGAGAAAACAGGCAACAAGCTCTTTGACTTTGGCCACAGCAGCTTCTAACTAGGCATGACTCTGGCGGCAAGGGAAACACGAGCAAACGTGAACAAGTGGGACCTCATCAAAATAAAAAGCTTCTGCACAGCGAAGAGAACAATCGACAAACTAAAAGACAATTGACAGAATGGGAGAAGATATTTGCAAATGACATACTGGATAAAAGGTTAGTATCCAAAATCCATAAAGAACTTATTAGTCTCAATACCTCAAAAAAACAAATAATCTGGTGAAGAAATGGGCAAAAGACATGAACAGACACTTTTCCAAAGAAGTCATTCAGATGGCTCACAGACACACGAAACAGTGCTCAACATCACCCATCATCAGGGAAATACAAATCAAAACACAATGAAATACCACCTCACACCTGTCAGAATGGCTAAAATTAACAGCTCAACAAACCGCAGATGTTGGTCAGGATGTGGAGAAAGGGGATACTTTTGCACTGCTGATGCGAATGCAAACTGGTACAGCCACTCTGGAAAACAGAGGGTTGTTAAAAAAATTAAAAATAGAGTTACCCTGTGGTCCAGTAATTGCACTAGTAGGTATTTATCCAAAGGATACTTGAATGCCAATTCGAAGGGGTACATGTACCCCAATGTTTATAGCAACACTATTAATAATAGCCAAAGTATGGAAAGACCCCAAATATTCATCGACTGATGAATGGATAAAGAAGATGTGGTATATATATATATATATATATATATATATATATATATATATATATATATATACAACAGAATATTACTCAGCAATCAAAAAGAATGAAATTACCATATGCAACACCGTGGATGGAACTAGAGTGTATTAGGCTAAGTGACCTAAGTCGGAGAAAGATAAATATCATGTGATTTCACTCATGTGGAATTTAAGAAACAAAACAGAGGGGAAGGAAAAATAAGATAAAAAGAGTAAGAGAGGCAAACCATAAGAAACTCTTCAATACAGAGAACAAACTAAGGGTTGCTGGAGGTGTGTAGGGGGGCGCTAAATGGGAGATGGGCATTAAGGAGGGCACTTGTTGGGATGAGCATTGGGTGTTATATGTAAGTGATGAATTATTAAATTCTACTTCTGAATTATTACACTATATGTTAACTAACTTGGATTTAAATAAAAAATTTTTAAAAAGACACCATCAACAGAGTGAAGTGACAGCCACCCAACTGGGAGAATTTTGCGTTACACATATCAGACAAAAGACTTGTATCCAGACTTTATAGAGAATTCACTAAGAAAAGGTAGACAATTCAGGGACACCTGGGTGGCTCAGTTGGTTAAGCGTCTGACTTCAGCTCAAGTCATGATCTCGTGGCTCATGAGTTTGAGCCCTGCACCGGGTTCTGTGCTGACGGCTCAGAGCCTGGAGCCTGCTTCGGATTCTGTGTCTCCCTCTCTCTTTCTGCCCGTCCCCTGCTTGTACTCTGTCTCTCTCTCTCCCAAAAATAAACAAACATTAAAAAAATTTTTTAAAGAAAAAGTAGACAGTTCAGTAGAAAAATAAGCGAAAGACTAGAATAGGCACTTACAAAAGACGATATCCAAATAAATATGAACACCCAACTTCATTAGTCATCAGAAAAATGGAACTTAAAGCTCCAATATGATACCACTACTCCCCTATCAGCATGCCTAAAATGAAAAAGACATAGAATATCAATGGAATGGAATCAATGGAATCAATATCAATGGAGGAGCTGCTCCAGGGGCTCAGTTAGTGGGAGTGTAATTTGGACAACTGTGTGGTGGGATTACCAACGGTGAACATTCATATACTTAATGACCTTGTAATTCCACCGCCGAGTGTGCACCTAAGAGAAATGCATACGTTCACCCACCACAAGACAGGTACAGGAGCATTCACAGCAGCACCATCTGTAATGGCCCCAAACTGGAACCAACCCAAGAAACCATTAACATAGAGTGGGTAAACGGGGGTTTAATCATACAATGGACTCGTTGCAGTGAGAATCAATGAACTATTGCTGCTCTTGACGCCATGTTGACATAATGAGGAGTGAAAGACACAGGAAACCACGTATTTACTTAAAGTTCAAAATGGGCACAACAGAAGCATGGCACTGGAAGTCAGACAGTAGGTAGTCCTGGAGGGACAGGGACTCTGATGGGCCCACCATCCGGGGGATGGTTCTGTTCTGTCTTCATTCGGGTCTAGGTTCATGAGTGTCCACTTTGTGAAAACTCACCCAACTTCTGATACATACATTTTTCTGTACGTATGGAGTTTTTTTTTTTTTTTTTTTTTTTTTGCTACTACCGGAAAACCCAGAATCTTTTATAATAAATCAAATAATGGTCACTGAAATACACTGAGCCAGTATTTATGGAGTATCTACATAATACTAGACACGGAGCTGGCTGTTGGGGATACTGGTATGAACAACACTTAGGGCTTCTGCTCTCTTTCCACAGAAAAGGGTGGTGATATAGGAAGTCTGCCTTTAGAATGTGTCCTGAGGGAGGACAGCCTGCTAAGAGAGAGACATTAAGAGCCACCATCATCATCTCTGCTCCTTCCCCAAAGGATAAAGATGGAAGATCTCTTTGGATACCACATCTTTAGACAGATCCTTACCTACCTAAACTGAGTCATTATGAATTTTGATCAGTGTCTAAAGTCAGGTCTGTTTTGGAAGCATACAGAAATTACTTCAAATATAGGGCTTCTGAGGTTTTACTTCTGTTGATTTCCCATGACCCGCAGCAAAGTTACTCACATGTACGACCGTGACTCCCTATGTGACTTTAAGTAAGACCAGCCCAATGGCAGACACGGTTCTCCAGGAAACCATGTGAGGCAGAGACAGCAGTAAGTTGTGAGGGGTCTCTCCCTTCAGATAATGCTACTCGTCAGATATTTATGAGGGGAAATCAGTAAGCCCCCAAGCATTCCTCCAATTATTTTCTAAACATAGATATTATCTACAAAGAAAATCTCTTGAAGCAGAAATACTACTTATTTTAAGGACTCGCAGGTTAAATAATCACATCTCTGGAAAAGAGAATCCCGTAACTATTATATGTTCTTCTTATTTAATACGTAAGTAATAAAAACTGGAAGAAGTGTTTTTAGTAATGAGGAATCAGAAGCAGAGGATGATAATCAATGATCATTCTGTTGTGTTCCAGGAAAGGGCTGGGAAGGAACCCCTCAGGCATGCCAGAGGCTTTCCAGGGGCAAGCCTAAACCTGTCTTGTTAATTCAGCTGAACCCTTTGAAGCTGGAGAGGTAAACAGGTGTCTGTCCCCAGAGTCAATGATGACGGACAAGGAAGTGAGGTGGGGCAAAATAAAACAACACTTCAGAAACCAAACCCATCATCCTCCCCGGCCGCCCCCATCTCTGGGATGGCACCACCATCCACGGCTCCCCGAGCCAGAAACCTGGGAGTTCTAGCTGACTCCTCTCTCTCTCCTTCACTTCCCATGTCCCTCCAGGCATCTGGAACAGGTAACTTGCCCTCTCACTATTGTGCACATCTCTTCTCTCTGCCTACAGTGACCTGAGTTCAGGCCGCCTAACTCCTCCGCTGACGGGCTGCAACCACAGCTAACCGGCTTCCCGAGCCACGGGAAGTGTTCCTCCTCTGAGTTCCTCCACGGGGCATTTCAGGCCCCTTCGCTGGCTCCTGCTTACTCTTCAGTCTCATGACTAGATTCCCCCATCTCTCCCTATTCCCACACCAGAATACTCAGGCTGGCTGGCAACGGGAAGGCTGCTGCTGATCAGAATATGACAGACTGAGGGGGCGCCTGGGTGGTTCAGTTGGTTAAGTGTCTGAATTCGGCCGTGGTCATGATCTCGTGGTTCCCCAGTTCAAGCCCCATGTCAGGCTCTATGCTTACATCTCAGAGCCTGGAGCCTGCTTTGGATTCTGTGTCTCCCTCTCTCTCTGCCCCTCCCCCACTCACACTCTCTCTCAAAAAAAAAAAAAAAAAGGAATATGACAGATTGCTTAGCTGGTCTTCTGTGACCTGTCTGAGATGTGACGCCATCTGCTGCCATCACGGAAAGAGGAAAGAGGAGCAGGTATGGAGTCTAAAAGGGCCTTTGACTTCTTCTGCGCTGCTGGTGAGTTAGGCTATAAAACAGTGTTTGGCTTTGGGGTATTTCTGTATTCACCATTGAACCTGCTGCATCTGAAAGTGAGGGGATTTCAAGGAACTAGTAAAGACAGGGTCAGACCACACGAAAACAGGCAACCATGCTATTCAACACAGCTCGTTAGGAAAGACCACCCTCTGGGCTGGCTATAGATGCCTGGCCTCTATCTTTTCTAGGAATAGAATAATATTTAGATCTAGACTCACCCAAGTTTTTAAAGCACCTACTAGGTACCTACTGGACCCTCTCCGAACTTGTGGTGAGCTGGTATTAGTATCCCTTCCATTTCAAGGAAGAAGGGCTAATTAACACACCAAGGTTACAGGGGCAAGAAATGAATAACTACAACTCAAGTCCGGGTCTTCTGACCCCAGGCTAAGCTCCTTGGTCAGCTATATACCTCTGAAGTTAACTGTATTTCAATATAGAAGGTATTCACTAGCGAAGGGGGAAGACTGAACCTTCCTTTTCACCCCCATCGAGTGGGAGGCTGCGAAGTGGAGGCGTGAGAACGGCTAACAAGGAATACGAACTCCATCGCACGCGCCGGGTTGCTCACCTGCACACGACGCACCAGCTAGCTGAAAACCTGAACACAGGTAGGACGTGGAGGATTTGGCCTTAGCGCAGCAAGCAGAACAATCACAGCCACGAACACAGCAAAAGCCCTTCTAAAGAACAACGTGCAGAAACACAGAGGTTCCGAACCTTGCTGTGGAGTGAGAGGGAAGAGAAACGGTAAACCAGGCACTCGGAGCCTTTTGTTTGTAGTTTACTCCCACTGGAGACCTGGTTAATGGGTGGGCTCATGTCATTTGGATATGACAGTGCAAAGAGGCGGATGCTAAGCAGGGGTCAGGAAACCTGTTAGGTGATAATACCCCAAAGGGAAAGACCAGGCACAGTGCTGGATGCATTTATGTATCTTAGGCTGTAACTGTCACAAACTGGTGAGGCAGGTATAATTACCCCTATGAAATTAAAACTCAGAAGAATTAGGTAACTTGCCCAAGGCACAGTAGTTAGGTCGGAATATGAACCCTAGTCTCTGGGGCTCGTAAATCCCTGTCATTGGCCTGGGCTGCCTTTATCACCTCCCACAGCCACCATAAAACCAGAGAAACCGGAGCTTAAGGTCGGCAAACCCACAGGCTTTGGAGGGATGCCCGACACTTTTCAGTTTCTGCAGCCTCAGAACAGGCTGTATACGTTCTGTTACTCTGGGCTTCTACGACCCAGTAAGGCATCTTTAGAAAGGAAAAGGAAGCAGGCAGTGAGCACTCTGGGAACCAGCACTAGGGACTAACGAGAGCAGCCACAGGAAAACACTGGGCTGTGGTTTCCGTTAGGTGTCACCCACTGCCCTCTGCTGGCCACTGGAAAGAATGAGTGGAAAGAAAACCGAAGATTCATTTCAGATTGATGCTCTAGAGATGATGATTATGGATTTTGACAAATGTTTTATTAGACAAAAATTCAAACTATAAAAGGACAGTATGGCATGTCTCATGTTTCTTCACCCAGCTTCAACGATATATCAACTCATGGCCAATCTGGTGTCATCTACCCCTCACCCACTTCCCTTCACCATGATTGATTTTGAAGCAAATCTCAGGCATCCTGTCCTTCCATCTGTGGAAATTTTATTTTTTTTTATTTTTTAAAAATATTTTTATTTATTTCTAGGAGAGAGAGAGAGAGAGACAGTGTGAGCAGGGGAGGGTCAGAGAGAGAGGGACATACAGACTCTGAAATAGGCTCCAGGCTCTGAGCTGGCAGTCAGCACAGAGCCCGACGCGGGGCTCGAACCCATGAACCGCGAGATCATGACCCAAGCGAAAGTCGGACGCTTAACTGACTAAGCCACCCAGGCGCCCCCTGTGGAAATTTTAATATGAACTTCTAAAAGAAATTTTTAAAAACATGATCACATGATCACAACAAAAAAATATCCATGAATCTAATAATTCCTTATAGCAAAAGAAGCCCAAAATCAAAAAAACCAAAGCATTCAGCCTCACGCAAGAAGCTGCAATCATGCAAATCACAGATTAATAGCCTAAACCACCCAAGCAAACAAAAACACCTCATCTTCAGCCTTGCCAGGATAAACCAGCAGGAACATAGATTAAATAAATATCTTAGTTGGAAATGCAAAGCTATATACACTCCTGAGTGGTAGCAAATCTTCGAGTAGATCTGGCCCATGTGCTATTAAATCTTTGTTGAATTTTTGGCTGAATCTTTCCGAAGACTTGGGAGGGCAACACCGTGTCCTCGGGGCCAAACACTGGGCCAGGTATCCAGGCAGCTGAGGTGAGAAGTTAGGAGGTGTGGCCACACCAGCTTCCTGGCAATCTCAGCCCAGGGATCAGAATCTGGGTGAAGGCTTACTCCCTGCTCCGGGTCCCCTCCATGCCATCTAGCCCCCGTTACTGCAAATTTCTATTTATGCATCTAGTTTCTGAACTCCTTGAAGGCAGGATGGTGTTATGTTCACTTTTGCATCCTGCATGGCTAGCATATGAGGGAGGCTCAGCAGATGGTCACATCACGAAAGGCTGAATGAGGAAAGTCCATCATCTGACAATATCTAGTACTAGAGATAAAGGGGAGAAGCGTGAACTCTCCTTTACTGCATACAGTAGGACTATAAATTGATACAATCACTCTGGAGGGCAGTGTAGCAATGTCCAAAGCTATGTACAAATGCTTAAGCCCATAAAACAATAACGGGATGTTTAAGACAATGTTTTTAAATGTACATTCAGAGAACAACATCAACAACAAGAAAACGGAAAGAGCTCCTGGAAATTAAAAAATATAATAGCACAAAAAAAAATCTCAATAGAATGGTGGCAAACTAAAGTTGAGACAATCTCCCAGAAAGCAGAGCAAAAAGACAAAGAGATAAAAAACAGATGAAAGGAAATCAAAGGGCTCTTCAAAACCAAAGAAGGTTCAGTATCTGAAAAAAAAAAAAAAAAAAAAAAGAGTTCCAGAAAGAGAAGCGAGAAAGCAGATGAGAACTTAAAGCAACCATAAAAGAAAATTTTCTTATATTCTTTTTCTCTGAAAGGGTGATGAGTACCCAGTAAAATGGATAAAAACAGATTCACTGGCAAAGCTTACCCCTGAGAAATGTCAGAGCCCTGGGGCAAGCAAAGACCTAACCGGCTTCCAGAAAGAACACACCAAGGACTGAGAAGCAGAATGACTGGGCCTCGACAGCAACCCTCAAGTGAGAACAGACAATTGGAATGGTATCGCAAGTCTTTACAAAATGATTTCTAATCTCTGTCCAGCGCAAGCGTCAATTCCACAGGAGGGTAAGCTCAAGACATTTCTGGTTACACACGGTCTCCAGATGTGCCTCCCTGCGTCCCTGCGAGGAATGGCATGCTTCACCAAAATGGGAGCGTGCACCGCAAAAGCAACAGGGGACGGGGATCCCTCCCACGAGACACAGAAGATCTCCGTGGGAAAAGGCAGTGGTGCAGGGCAGGCAAGGGGGATGATGTGCTCACCTGTGAATCACAGTAGCAGAGTCATAGGCTGTAAACTTGGGCTGACTTCACCGAAGCTACGGAGCAACTACCTGAGGACTGAGGGGCGGGAGGGCTGAGCGTGCAGGGCGGGCTGGCTGCGAGAGCCCAAGTCTGGCCCAGCAGAGCGAGCACTCAGCAGATGATGCCTGGAACTGCAAAGGAGGGAGGCAGCGGGATGCGCCCGCTACCGAGAAAACGGGCAGCGCGGACAAATAACCCGCCACTGGTCTCTGGAGAGGGGAAGTGGGGGCAAGGGCAAGGGGCGGCTGCTTTTGCAACAAAATGCACACGCTACTTTCAGAAATCCCAAATCCAGGGCCAAGCTGCACGTGAGGAGCTGTTCAGAGAACCGAGAGGGGAGTAAGGCTTCCTCCACCACCTCACACGCTTTGACTTTTCTAGACCAGCTGACGGTGCTGTTTGGCCTGTGTGTACACCATGGCTATGTCCCCGTTCACGCCCATCAAAACCGAGCACTTCAGAAGCACTTGCGGATACAGATAAAGCTTTCCGCTCTGATCAGGAGTGCTGAGGCCACTCAGTCCAGCAGGCACCTCAAGCGTGAGTTTTCCCACGTTCTTACCGGCAGTGAAAATGCCTTTGGTGCTCTGTTTCATGCTAGAAGGTCTCACAATTGCTGAAAGTCCTGTGAGAAAAAACCAACAAGGATGCCAAAATGCCAGATGTTAGTCATCTTAACACTTTTAAAGCCTAAAACTAAATATTCTCTCCAGTTATCCAGTAAAGCTAGCCAATCCTCCTCTGCCCTGGTGCTGCAGAATGACAGCGGAGAGGGAATCAGGATCGAGGGCCAGCCTGGAGCTGCCAGCCACGTCCCCGACTGGCTCTGTGAGCACAGGCAAACGCCTGGCCCTTGCTGGGCCTGGGCCTCCCCACCTTAGTTAAAATTGGGGATGGATTAAGTCACCCTCAAAGGTCATTTTATGACTTGAAACCTGCTATAGGCTGCTGGTTCTCAACCCCAAGATTTGAAATGATTTTTAAAAAATCCCAAAGTTTCTGCCCAGGAGAAAAGCTTTCCTTCTGAAAACACAGGTAGGACTCCTGTGACCAGAATCATGTTACGTGAAAAAGAACAAACAAACAACAGGCCTCCTCACTTATCTTCCAAATAGGTACATGGTAGCCTGAACGCATGCTCTGAAGGCCTGGGGCAGGTCTCTGAGAGGGGACGTGGGTCTGCCCGCTGGCTCGGTACAGTCGCTGTGAAGCGCACCTAGCGCAGGAGCCTGAATCCTTGAGGAGCTCACAAAACAGGAAAACGTGCTATCTGGGGGAGGGGGGTTGTTTTCAGTCATAACTCTTTCTTTACCAACTGCCCTTCTAAATTATCTTTAACACCTCAAAGGGAAGTGGGTCTCTGAAGATAAGATTTCTGTGTAAACATGAGGAAGGCCTTGGGGATACTATGTGGAACATACTACGGGTCACGTCCGAGGGAGCCCTGGTGAACACACTGAGAGATACATCGAAGGGGAGTTGGCTGGTGAAAGCTGTGTTCCTGATGTTACAAAAGCACTAAAAATGTCACCAGGCTCCTTCCTTCTCAGACCACCATGAAGAACGGAGTTGTCTTTGGAATAACTTCTAGAAGTTACGCTGTTGGAACCAAAACATTGTTTCCCCCTTTGACGGTGATTTAGGACCCAGGAAGCTTAAAACAGAAGGACTTACGCCGCCCTACTTCAAACAAATGACAATTTAGATTTGGAAACCCCCCAGACTGTTAGTGCTGTCTTCTTCCCTGAGATAATCTGTCTCTTGATCTCAACTAAGCAAGAAAGAATAAAGAATATGTCTCTGTCACAAAGTTTGCTTTTTACCCACAGCCAGCACTTCCTCAATGTCAAATTCATAAACATACCTTGTCGCACCACCTCTCCACAGTCCGGGTCATGAGCAACTTGTAATAAAGTTTCTTCCACGTCTCTATTTTTTCCAGGAGGGTCCATAATATGATTTATTTGTTGCTGTAAAGTTTTGGGCAATGTCATTAGCTGAGTGAATTGTCCTTCTGGGCTTTTATCTATCTAAGAAAAAAAAAAGATAACATCTGTGGAAAGTTCTTTGAATTCACACAAACATACATGGACCCACATCCTGGCCACCATGCTAAGGAGACTTATTCCTTTTCTGAAACTGAATGCATGCGAGTTCAGATTCAGTGTTCCTTCAAAAAAGCTAATTCTTTTCCTATCATTTTTACATGAGAAAAGAAAGAACAGAAGCCTCTTTCAAGGATCAATTTCTCACTCTCAGTTTTAAAATTTCTATTTGTCTTAAATCCAGCAGTTAAAGGAAGTGAGGCTATAGTTAACATTCACTGAGGTTCAGGAAATCCAGGCACTCACACTCTCTCCATTTTAAACACAGGGGCAGGGCACTGAGTGACACACCCAGGGTTGTACAGCCACTAGGGGAGAGTGGCACTCTAACCTTGCGTCCCCTGCCTTCTGGGCCTTTGACTTACCATACTGGGTTTCATCAACTGTAGGAATACATTGATGACGAAGAGTAAGTTATTCACTTTGAATCTGTTGGCACCCAGTAGGCAGTCAAAAAACATTGGTTGAATAAGGGAATGCATAACTGCGTCAATAAAACATAGTTGTCACTATTTCTTAAGTAGGATTAAGATAAATACAGAAACAAAACATATAAAACTATGCACCAGACTTTACTTTGAATCAAAAGTTAGCCACAGAGCTGAGGCCACACCCTGCTTCCCTAACTACAGTTTCAAATACTTCGCTCCATGGAACTAAGTTTTTATAAAACCATGTGAACGCTGCCTGCCTGCCAAGCTGAGACCAGAAACCCCGCCCTTAACAGCTCATCCAGTATCTTCCAGGGAAGAATCTGGCTTGTACTCTTTCAACGAATGTTTAGGTTTTCACTTTGACTAAAAGAACAGTGAGAAAAAAACTAGACAAATGTATTCAATTTTTGATTCAGATTTTCCAGATATGACAAACTTTCTTAATTAAAATTCACTCATTCTCTCACTTTTTCATTCAGCAAGTATTTATTGAGTATCAATGCCTGGATTTTCTAGCTTTCTATGAAATTAATGCAAAGAAGAAGAAAATGCTATCATTTCATGGCTCCAATAAAAATATTCAGGTTTACTTAAACTGAATATTTCATATTCATCATTAAGATGGTTCTAAATTCACAGGATTTGACCTCTATTTAGTTTTGCTTAAAGGACAAAAAAATGTGGATATTTCTGTAAACTTGCTAGAAATATTTAGAGACTCACATTTTGGGGCTAAGAATTGATTAGTCAAAAGGACCTTATATTTCTGTAAGGCTTTATCTATGAAGCTTTCAGCAACTTTAGAGATGCCTAAATGGCTTGAGTAATATGAGCAATTAAAAACTAGCAGTTGCCACAGCTTTCTCTTGAGGAAAAGAATGCACTGGAATTTCTGCTTACACGCATGTGTTTGTTGAAAGACAAAATCTTAGGTGACATGTTCAAATAAATTGCTAAATTCTGTGTAATTAACCTTACTCTTTGAGTCTCATTAAAACATGGAAGTGAAAGCACTGAGTTAAACTGTGGGAGTCAAACCGCATTGTAAACTGAGAACAGATACTACACATGATCTTAGCCAAAAGGCCGAGAAGCGATCAAACTGCATTTTAAAGGCAGATATGGAAAAGACCACATACTGTATGATTCCGTTTATGCGAAGTGTCCAGCACAAATCCATAGACCTGGAAAACAGATTAGGGGCTGCCTGAGGGGAGGGGGAGCTAGGGACTGCTAATGGGTATGCTTTCGGACTGATGGAAATGTTGTAAAATTAGATTGTAGCGACTGTTGCACAACTCTGTAAATATACTAAAAACCACTGAATTTATGGTATATGAATTATATCTCAATAAAACTGACATTTTAAGAAAGCAAATGAGGTCATATGATACTGGATGTTGGCTTAAGGGCCGAGGTACTCAGTCCCCCAGCTGCTGGGAAAGCTGGCTGGCTCCTTCTCTTACAGTCCTTCCCAGACTTGTCTTCAGCCAAAGGGAGCTGGTGGATCCCAATACGGGAAGGTGAAGGAGTACAAAGGCCTGGCTTCTCTTCCCCAAGCCGCGATAACCAGGGTCAGCTAGCTTTGACAACGCCACCACAGGATCAGATGAGGGCTTGTCGCAGACCCACTCAATCCCCATCCTACTAATAGGTACCAGGAATGGTCCTAAGAAGCATACTCCATGATGGCATTCAGGAGCTGTCGCAGTATGGAAGGCAAGTGGAAGCCTCTGAAGCTGCCATTTTCATCTCTTATCCAAAAGAGTAATTAAAAAAACCCAACAAATCTCGGGAGGAAAGGCTGAGATTAGTGCTATGTGTAAACCTAAAAGATGCAGGGGTGTGATGTTTAATTTTGTGTCACTTGGGCTTGGCTATAGTGCTCAGTTGCTTGGTCCAACTTGGTCTAGAAGTTATTATAAATATTTTTTAAGATGTAGTTAACATTGAAGTCAGCAGACTTAGTAAAGCAGACTACCCTCTAGAATGCAGGTGGGCCTCATCTAATCAGCCAAAGGCCTTATGAAAAAAGACTAAAGTCTCCTGAGGAAGAAGGAATTCTGTCTCCAGACTGCCCTCAGATTTTAAACTACTCTTCACTGAAAATTTCAAACTTGACAGCCTCCACAATTTAATTTCTTAAAATCTCCCTCCCTCCTCCCCTCCTTCTCTCTCTCCCTTTCTCTCTTTCTTTCTCTCTCTCTCTCTCCCATACTGGCTCTCTCTCTCTCCTATACTGGCTCTGTTTTGCTGGAGAACCCTAATACAAAGGCTAATGGTCTCCATCATATTTCCATTAAGTCTGGCCCTCACAGAAGCCAAATGGGTTCTGGAAGATTACAGCAGACTACCAACCAAGCAGAGCCCCCGTCACTCTCCTGTGCTGGATGTGGGTTGTCGGCTAGGGCAAGTCAACAGAACTGCAGGCATCTGGATGGGGCCAAGACCTGGGGAATGCATTCTTTCCCATTCTTATTGGGAAGTTGGATCAGAAGCAGCTCAATTCATGAGACAGACAACAGTATCTCTTATGGTTTGCCTCAGGGCTATGGTAACTCGCCCATCCTCTGTCATAAGACAGCCCAAGAAACCCAGACTAGCTGGCCATTCTGTATAATCTCATGCTGGTCCACTCCATCAATGGTATGTTGCTAACGTTACCTGGTAAACAACAAGAGGTAAGTACATGAAGTCCTTGGTAGATACACAGACTCCAGAGGGTAGAAGTCTCGGGAGCCTAACATATCAGTGAAGTGTTCAGGGGTTAAGCGGTCTGAAGCATGCTGGGACATTCTCTCCAAAGTTAAGATCAACTTCTCACATCTCACACCTCTCACTGCTGAGAATGAAGCAGGATGCCTGGTAGGCCCTTCAGGTCTTGCAGGCAGCATATTCCACACTTAGGTGTAATGTTCAGACCCGTTTCCCAAGTGATATAAAAGGATTCCAGGTTTGTGAGGCTCAGAGCAGAAAAGACCTCTATAGCAGATCTAGGCAGCAGTGCGAGCAGCCCTAGCCCTTGGACCGTACAACCTGTAAAGTCTATTATACAAAGGGTATCATCAATACAAAAAGAAGCCACAGGAAGCTTGTGGTGGGCTCCTGTAGGAGAATCACGAGGTAGACTGTTAGGGTTCTGGGGCAAGGCCGTACCACCCGCAGCGAGGAACCACACACCATTTGAAATCGGCTCTTACATATAAGACGGAGAGATGGAGAGATGGGGCTTCTAACCTTGGGTCATCAAGTCACAATGCATCAAGAACTGCCCACTGCGAGCTGGAATCCCCCATATCCATCAAGTCTTATGGTCAGGCAGAGGTACATAAGCTGGACAGGAAGGCCAGAGGCAGTAAGCTGCACAAAACAGGGCACCTAAGCCCCCATAATATCTACTACGCACTGGTAAAATCGTGTACAGCTGTACTGGGTATAGTACAGCACAGCTGTACCAGTGCATTCCATTCTATTTCCCCACTGGTCCATGCCTATGGCTAAATGGAGGGCCCTTGTGACTGGCTCTTGGAGGAAGATAAAGGATGAGCTTGCTTCATGGATGATTTGGCTTGGTGCGGACAAGCTATGATGATGCACGACATCCCCACTCAGGGATGGCCCTGGAAGACATTAATGGGGGAAAATCTTCCCACATGGCTATGCTTCAGGGAGTGTAGCTGGTCATCTAGTAAACATGGGAAAGCAGCCTCAGGTAACATATACAAAGACTCGTGGGGAGTGAAGCATGGTTCGTTGGTTGCGCCTGGAAGGAAAAAGACTGGAAGACCTAAGACAAAAAACTGGGGAGAAGAGGCCTGCGGACGGACCAGCTGGAGGTGGGCACAAGGTGTGAAGATCTCTGTATTGTGTGTTAATGTCCACCTGAGCATCCTTTGGAAAAGAATTAACAATAACCAAAAGAACAATTCAGCCAGTTGATTCAATAGCCTCTGTCATCCCAGGGCTGGCATCTGGCTCCTTGAAGGAGTAGCCATGGTGACAGGGGTAGAGGCTCTGCCTAGGTCCAGGAACGACTTAGCTACTGCTGCTGTTCAAACTCCATCCTGGCAGCGACAGAAGCCAACACTGAGATCCTGTTAACAGGACCGTCTCTTGAGAATAACCAGCCACTTGGAGGAAGCTGACTACATTGAACCCCTTCCGCCTGGGAAGGGGCAGCAGTTCATCTCAACTGGAAGTAACACATATATTCTGAGTATGAGTTTGCCCTTCCTGCAGGCAGGGCCTAGCCAGGACCACTCCAGGGCTTACAGAATGCTTGCTTCCCCAGCACGGTTGTACTGTGTAGCATCAGAGCACAAGAGGTACAAAGATACAGCAGTGCCACAGGACCCTGGCTCCCTCTTCCTACCATACGCCGCACCAAAGCTGCCAGCCTGACAGAACAGTTCTAAGTTCTAATAAGGGGAAATCTGGGGCCCACATAGCAAAGAATCATCCAGCCTAAAATGCCAGTGGTGCCACTGTTAAGGAATTCCACGACAGAACAATGAAGAACAGCTGAGGCAGCAGCTTGGCGATGATACTCTGTGAGAATGAGGGGTGCAGTAGGCGTCCTAAATTAATGCGCCCTCTATAGTGCTCTGTTCCCATCTGGCGGAACACACAGGCCTGGGAACCAAAGGGTGTAAGAGATAGCCTTGCTTAACATCATTCCCAGCGGCCCACTAGGGAAATATGTGCTTCCCATCTCCACAACTTCAGGGCTTTAAACTTAAGGCTAGGACCGCCACCTACTGCCTTCAGATCCCATGCCAAAGTCCAGCAGACACAGAAAGGAGTCACCGTACTGGCAGAAGTAACTGGTGCTGATCATCAGGGATAGGGCTTGCTGGTACAATCTCTCAGCATCGCTTGCCCATTTTGGGGGGTGGATGCAAAGGGCAGCAACCATAGCCTGAGATGGGCGTGGTAACTGGGTCTCAGGCCCCTCGAGGATGACGGTCTGGGCCACCAAGTCTAGCCCAGCACAAATGCTAGATGAGCGTGAGGGGAGTTTGGAATGGGTAGTAACTGAAGGAGCAGGTGGGTGTCAGTTACAGCCTCACACCAGGTGCAGCCTGGGAATTGTAATTCATCTTACCCTCGTAAGTTTCTCCAGGCTAAGAGAACAATGAGAGCTTACATGACGCAGACTTTCACAGGCCATAGGGAGGAATTTGGAAACGTTTATCTTCATAGTCACAGAAAATTCCCAGCCCTTTCCCCCCGCTCAGTTTCCCAAAAGTTTCCCAAGAGTTGTCAGGTAGGCATGCTATCCTTCCCGATCCCGAACCAGGGAGTAGATGACGTCCCTTTGGAGAAATCCTACAGATACTGACACTTGGGGTCCTTCAGTGAAACAGGGAGGTCCTTGCCCCACAACCCTACAGTGAAGCCCATAGCTGACAAGCCCTGTCCATCACAAAGAACTTCCAGTCTGCATTTTTGAAAAGTGCCTCACTTTTTAAAAACAGTCCACAAAGGATACCCAAACATTTGAGGAAAGCTAACACCAGACAAGAGTGAATCAAAAGAAAAACGTAAGTAAGAGAAATAGAGACAACATAGGAAGAAAGAGAAAACTTCGAAAATTATAATGAAGACCACTAAAGGGCCGAGGAAAGCTAATGCATTTGTAAAACAAGAACAGGATGCTATAAGGAAGAAAGAACATTCAGAGGAAATGAAAAATTCAGTAGGAGTGCTAGAAGACCAATTTGAAAATTCCTTCTGGAAAGCAGAACAAAACCTCCAAAGAAATAGGAAGGAGAAAAGAGAAATAAAAAAAGATCAAACCAGGAGGTCTGACATCCAGCTAACAGGAATTCCAGAAAGAGCAAAGTAAGAAAATGGGTAGGAAGAAAATTATAGAAATAATAAAGTTTCCTAGAACTGGAGCTCATGAATTTCCAGACTGAAAAGGCTCATGAAGTACCAGAATAGTGGTGAAAAACCTGTATATAAAGACAAACCACCATGAAATTTAAGAATATCAGAAAAAAGGAAAAGACCTTAAACACTGTCCAAGAGCTAAAAAGGTCACATCGAAAGGATAGGCAAACTGAATGTCACTGGACTTTTTTTTTTTTTTTTTAAGTTTATTGATTTATTTTTGAGAGGGAGAGGGGAGAGAGCGCACACACATGAGCAGGGCAGGGGTAGAAAGAGAGGGAGAGAATCCCATGATGTAGGGCTTGATCCCACAAACCATGAGATCATGACCTGAACTGAAATCAGAGTTGGACGTTAACTGAGCCACCAAGGCACCCCTGTCACTGAACTTTTTAATACAACACTGAGAAACTAGAAGAAGTGAAGGTATGACTTAAAAAGTCTGAGGGAAAATTATTTCCAACCTAGAATGTGATAGGTAGCCCATCAGTCAGTGCGCAGGTAGAATTCTCAGATGTACATGATCTCAAAAAATCTACCTTCCTCGCAACTGACATTAGAACTAAAAGGTATACTTCACCAAAATTAAAGTGTTACCATGAAAGAGGAAGATAAAAGATGCAGAAAATAAAAAAAAATTACCCAAGAAGAGAGGCAGGAAAACTCCCCAGGGAAATAACAAAAAGAAGGTCCAGGAGAAGAGCTGTGCAGCAAGCCTAGAAAACAACCAGTACAGAAAAAAACAGGGCACACGGGGCTCCAGGAAGAAGGGTCCCCAAGAAAAAAAAGAAACAGAAAATATCCAATGTTTGCCTGTAAGGGGAAAGACTAAAACATTTGTAAGACGGTATGGATTAGTGATAGGTACAAAGAAAAGCAAGCAAATAAGAAAATGAGACAATTATTAACTCCGAGAAAAACAGATTTGTTCAGTAAAGGAAGTTTCATAGTTTATACCTCAGCAATGAAGAAAAGTAAGTTGTCATACTAGAGTAAATATTGAATATTAACCTAACCAAAAATTATGAAATAACTATACGTGAAGCAAGAGGAAGTGAGGCAGGAAGGGAAGTGTGTGTGTGGGAGGGTGTGTGCACACACATGGTGAATGCACGTTAATGGGAGAGGCATAAGAGAGTAAAAAAATCCTTTTGTCTCATAGACGGGTGACAAAAATCAAGTATAAAAGAGAAAAAAAAAATCAAGAAATAACAGTCAAATCATATTGTTTAGAGACACGGAGGGAAACACGGGCCTCCTAGCCGGATGGAAGCTCACCTCTGGGAAGCAGCACTGAAGAGTAGGAAGGTACACAGTAGGGAGCCTCTACTTTCTGTTATAAACTGTGAGGTGCCACTTGGTTTTTAAACCACGTGCATGTTGGGGCACTTGGGTGGCTCAGTTGCTTAATTGTCCACTCTTGGTTTCAGCTCAGGTCATAATCTCACAGTTTGTGAGCTTGACCCCTGCATCAGGCTCTGCGCTGCCAGTGCAGAGCCTGCTTGGGATTCTTTCTCTCCCTTTCTCACTGCTCCTCCTGCCCTCTCTCTCTCTCAAAATAAATAGGCTTTTAAAAAACCCACATGCATGCATTACTTTGAGAAAAGGAAAAATTAAAAAAAAAAAACTTTATTAGGTGCCCCTTTTATTTGGAAGAGGAAGAGCATTAAAAAAAGTAAAATACAGGGGCACCTGGGTAGCTCAGTAGGTTGAGCCTCCGACTTTGGCTCAGGTCATGATCTCACTTCTGTGGGTTTGAGCCCCGCATCAGGCTCTGTGCTGAGAGCTCAGAGCCTGGACCCTGCTTGGGATTCCGTGTCTCCCTCTCTCTTTCTGCCCCTCCCCTGCTGGTGCTCTGTCCCTCTCTGTCTCCTTAGAAAAAGAAAAAATAAAAAAAAAGGTAAAACACAGTGTTCTTTACACTAAACATTAAAAAAAAAAATCTGTGGTCTCTATAGTTTAAAAAAATCAAATCCAAATTACTCTCGTCAAAGGAAAAGCTCTTTAATAATTATTTTCAAATATTTACTAATATAATTTTTAAAGATACGCTGAAAGAAAGTTTTATGTGATACATTAAGAGGGAAGTTCCAGACATAATAAACATAACAAGTGGGGAAAAATAAGCATCAGAATAATATGTGTAAGAGTCCATTTATATAAAACAAAACCGAAGACCAAACTTCCTCATACATGTGTATACGTACAAATAAATAAATAAATAAATAAAAGATCTGGGAGAATATATGCCAAACTCTCAGTAAGGTTACATCCTGGGACACAAATGGGATTGGAGACTAAAAGAAAGCAAATCCGAGAGTTTATTTTCACTCATTTTTGATTGGTAATTAGTATGCATACTAAGAATTTCAAATGGCAAAAAAGATATACCTGGTGAAGACAGTCCTTCTACCAAGTCGGTTCCGGTTCCCTTCCCCAAAGGTGGCCTCTCACTACTGGTCTCTTGGGTTACTTTTGAGCATTATTCCAAGTACACTGAAGAGTATGTTTACATATGAAACTTTTTTAAACTGCAAATGTTATCACAGGAGTCATATTGTTCTAACCCTTATTTCTTCCCCTTAAAATAGCTCTTGCCTTAGAAACCATGTAAATTATTGTGGGGGTGGGTTTACCTCCAGTCGGCCTTGCTGGACTTTATATACCACCTGGGGATTCTCCTGCAGCGTGCTGTCGTAGAGCTCGCGGAAGTGGGCTATGTTGGGCTTCACGATATTCAACACTTTTGTCTTATCCTCTCCAACCACCATCCGAAAGTCGCCTGGTTAAAACAAATGGAAAAACAGATTTCCTTGAGTCGACCCACGACTACGGTGCCAACATTCACCTTGCACTAGCTCAAGAGGGCAGCATCCCACATTCAATACACTTGCTGTTCCTCCTTTGCGCCGCGAACACCTTCCCCGAGGAATGCGGATACTTGTTCGGGGGGAGAAGGGAGCCTCCAAATCGTAAAGCCCTTTATGCCGGTGAAAGTACAGTTACCTAAGTGCAAAAGGTAATCATCGAGGAGCGGACTTTTGTTTTTGTTTTCCTAGTGCAGAAGGCCCGTACTTATGATGGCCCATCCTGTGAACAAAACTGCCTGGGACCAACCATGGAGCTCAGGGTTCCGTCACCTTAGATGCGTCCTTGCTACTCGCTATCGCTCACTCAGCTTGAACCTCTTTGCTGTGTTTGCGTGAGTGCCTTTGAGAGACCTGATGAATATAAAAGAACCTTATATTTGATAAGGGGCAAGAGCAGTGGGTGTTAAAAGTCCTAGTAAGAAGAGGTTTACATTTAAGATGAACTTCTTGAAAGCAGGTATCTATCATTTTTTTAAGTTGTGAGTGGTGAGAAATGAGGAATGTCCCTTACATTTGCTGATGGGAATTGAGCTGCAGAATATATAGTTCTGAAGGACAAAGAGCCACTTTTGACACAAATTTAAGTGCCCTTGCCTGCCTATGCCATTGACAATTATCAGCAAGATACAGGGAGGGGGGAAAAAGATGATACAATGTGAGAACTTGAGGGAATGCCTACTGGGCTAGCTTGCATTCAAAACAGGCTGGGCACATGTGAGGGCCTCCCAGGTGAAGCTTGGCGAAAGCACTGGGGCCGAAACTTCTGTTGGAGAAGGGGAGAAAGTCGTCCGTGCAAATGAGGTAGCAAGTGTAGGGAGATGCCCCAGCGGCTGAGGAATTAATTCCCAGGGGAGACGTGACAATGTAATTCATCATCCAAATGAGGTCGCTTCTGAGAGTGAAGGGGGCATGATGAATAATTAAACTAGGATAAGTAAAAACTGGGCAAACCCAGACATACGGTTAACCTTGCTAGTCCGTTTCCTCTGGGGAGACAGGAGAGGAGGGATCACTGAAATTCTCATGGACCACGACAGGTATTACTAGAGCAAACTTTTGCTTTGTTTTGGGGAAAAAAATAAAGATACCCAATAGTAGGTACTTCAGTAAGGAGTAAAATGTATGGATTTTGAAGCTTCCAAGGACCAATTTATGCTATGATTTTACAGAAAGCCGCAGGGGACTGCCAGCTTCACGAAAACAGACTGAGAAACAGCCTCTGGACCCCAATCTTTGTGAATGAGGTCTGTTCAAGGCAGTGAGCAGAAGTGAGTTCCGGCCATAAGGGGATGCCCAAATATGAACAAACTTATTTTTTTCCACTATTGGTTTAAAGGGAAAGAGAGTTACATAGTTAAATCTTGGGATGACTGGCAGAGATTGTGTAGAGAAATCGAACCTTTCATATATTGTCGACTTCATTAACTGGTAAAGTCCTTCGGAAAGCAGGGAATGAACAGCCCCGTCTCTGGAGAGCGAGCCTGAAGAAACAGACCCAGACAGCGGTGAGGTGGTAATGTTCGCTGAGCATCTGGTACGTGCCAGGCCCTGTTGCAAGTGCTTTGCTGTATTACCACGTCAATCTGTCCACCCCTGCCCTATCAGGTAGATTCTATTCTGTCCCCAGTCAGCATCAGGGCAACACAGACAGAGCCGGAGTCACCTGCCCGAGATTTCCCAGTAAGTGAAAACGCTACATATATACAACTGTGCACCGAGGTGCTATTTATAATACCAAAACGCTGGGAGCAGCCCAAACGTCTAACAGCAGGGAAATGGATAAATTACAGCGGCACAACCACACGCTACCACACAAGTGTGCGGCCATTAAAAAATTACAGTAATCACACACAGCGACATGGAAAATGATCATATAATAATAAGCAAGAAACTAAGACACAAAAGTACAAGAAAACTTTGTGTAAAAAAACAAACAGGAAAAGCAAGACGAAAAGATTACAGAAAACTGTTCGTTTTGCTCTAATAAGTACACATTTATTGTGGGCTTTTTGTGGTATGTGTGTGCATTGCACTGTTAACTTTGTTTAGTCCTGGCAAAGCCTCCTGAAGAAGCTACTAAGTATTCCCAAATTTACGGATGAGTAGACTGAGGTGCAAAGGTCCAGCCACCCCTCAGTATGAGCGTGGTGACATTTTAGGTGACATTTCAGGCGACTAGTGGTACTCTACTTTGCAATTTTCCTCCATTTCCCTCACTTCTATAATGCTGGCACACTACTTCTAGCATTTTTAAATAGATGCACGGGATGCGGACGTGCTGACTTGGCAAATGTGAATGGAGGGGCAGCTGGGTCACCTTTCCTTTGTGTGAATCCTCCTGCTTGTATTTAGAGCCTATAAATGGATTCTGTCAATCTTTGAAGGGATAAAAGGTCCTCCAACTCTGAATCCAACCTGGCTGGCTCTGAAGTGAAAGATCAGTGTGCACCACTGTTGAGTTCTAAACATTTGGGTCATTTCTTCTCTTTCTGTACATTCAATGAAGTGTTTTTGTATTTTAGACAGTCATTTTCTTAGAGAGCGGCTGTATTTTACTAAAATGTAAAAGCCGACTAATCCAAATCCTCCCCCCAAAGAACAAGGGCGTGTCATGATTAAAGGAAAGACCTGGAAGATACGAGGGGCTCTCAGAGAACGAGGGCTGGGCCTCATCCCCCCCCACCGCCAGCTTCTTGTGTGCCGCCGGGCACAGGGAAGGCACGTCGGTAAGTGTCCGCTGAACTGAATTTCTCTGGCTGCCGGGCCGCGCAACTAGGTCGTCTGCAGGGCAGAGGAAGCAAATGGGCTTACGACCCGCTTCTTCAGAGCAACAGGAATGGAGTTGTGGGCATGGCATGACCTGGCACTGTGATCCTAAGAATCATGTTTTCTTACCTCCAGAGATATTTGCAACAAAACCCAGGGATTGAGAAAAACCGACTGCTGACTTTTATTTATTTTACACCTTGACTGCTAAGTTTAAATCTAGACCGCTCCAGCCAGCGAAATGCCAGGCTCACAACCACGGGTAACCAAAAGGGTCATTTCTCTTCGACTTTGAAATGAAACAAACCCAGAGACTGGTGAACCGTGTGTAGTCGGCCTGCTTTGTGATTCTAGCATGCCCCCAGGGGTCAGGGGCCTCATTATGAACGTAGGGATGTGAGGGGCTGCACCGAGCAGCCTGGCAGGGTCTGGGGGCGGGGAGGAGGGGGGGAGCTGGAGATAACCTTTTTGAGTCGGTTTCTTCTCTGTAAAGTGGCTGTGACAATCATACTGACCTCACAAGGTTGTTCTTATTATTTTTTTTAATCTGAGAGAGAGTAGGAGAGAGAGGAGACAGAGAGAGAGAGAATGTGCAAGTGGGGGGAGAAAGAGAATCCCAAGCAGGATCCATGCTCACCACAGAGCCTGACACGGGGTTTGATCTCACAGCCCTGGGATCAGGACCTGAGCTGAAATCAAGAGGTGGACACTTAACCTACTGAGCCACCCAGGCACCCCACAAAGTTGTTTTGAGATCTAAATGAGCTAAGGCAGTAGAGGATGCTTTGTAAATGGGAAAGCAGACAGTTACTGTTGCTATGATATGCACACAGGACGGGAAAGGAGAGAGGGCAGAGGAGGCCCTGAGTCCTTGAAGATAATAACTGGCTAATTTTTCCCTCTTAAACTAACTGCAACACTGCCATTTTTTCAGTTCAAGAACTATTTGGGTGGCTAGTAAGTACCAGGAGCTGGGCCAGACATCAGAGCTATAAACATATACGTACTATTTGAGGCAAGAAGTACTATGGAAACAGATCATTTCAGTGAGGGTTACACAAGTAGAATTTCTTATGTGGTGGTGTTTACGAACAGTAGCCCAAATTGGATGCTGATATGGCAGAATAATATTTTTTGAACAGCTTTTTTGAGATGTAATTCACATACCATACAATTCGCACATGTAAAACATACAATTCCATGTTTTAAGTATTTTTAGGATATATGAGAGGGTTATGTAGCCAATGAATTTTAGAACATTTTGGCCTCCCTAAAAGAAACCCCATATCCATTAGCAGCCACTCTCTGTCTCCCTCCACCCTTCCATCCCCAGCCCCAGATAAACACTTATCTACTCTCTGTATGTACACATTTGCCCATTCTGGACATTTTATGTAAATGGGATTGTACAATAAATGGTCTTTTATGATGTAGTGTTATGTTTTCAAAGTTTATCATGTTGTAGCATGTAACTCATTCCTGTTCATGGCTAAATGATGGTCTACTAGATGGATGCACCACATTTTTTTTATCCACTCCTCACCTGAGGGACATTTGGGTTGTTTCTACTTTTGGGCTATTTATTTTGAATAATGCTGCTATGAACATTTGTGTACAAGTTTTTGTGAGGATATGTGTTCTCATTTCTCTTGGGTGGATACTTAAGAGTGGAATTTCTGGGCCATATGGTAACTATGTTTAATTTTCAGGAACCGCCAAACTGTTTTTCCAAAGCAGCTGCACCATTTTATAATCCCACCAACAATGCATGAGAGTTTCAATTTCTCCACATCCTCATCAATACTTACTCTTGTCTTTTTTATTCTAGCCATTGTAGGAAGCACTGTGTCTGTGGTGTTAACTGCATTTCTCTAACGACTAATGATGCTGAACATCTTTTCATGCTCTTACTTGTTATTTGTATACTTTCTGGTACTACTCTTATCAGATGTATGATTTGTAAATCTCTTCTCCCATTTTGTTGGCTGCCTTTGTATTTTCTTGAGGGTACTGTTTACAGCATGAAAGTTTAAAGTTTTCATAAAGTTTTACCATTTTATCTATTTTTTCTTTGTTGTTGGTGCTTTTGGTGCTAAGAAACCACTGCCTAACCCAAAGCCACTCTACTAAGACCTTTATAGTTTTAGCTCTTACATTTAGCTCTTATTTCCATGATCCATTTTGAACTAATTTTGTGCATAGTATGAGTTAGGGGTCCAACTTCATTCTTTTGCGTGTATACAAAACAATACCTATTTGAAGACAGATGACTAAGGCAGCATTACTAGAAGGCGGTCTAGCACACCACTCAAAACGCAACTCCCCAAATATCTCCATGGTTGCAGAAAAGACATTATATCGCACTAACGCATAATGTGGAAGAGAAGGAGGTAAGAATAAATAGCTGATGCACTTGGTGACAAATATTTGAATCACCCTTCTTTTCCATGCTTTAGAGAACACAAAATGGACGAGTATAGTAAGGGACGGGAGGAATGGGGTTTATGATATTGATCCAGGAAGGGACCAATGACAGCCACTCATCTGTTCATTCACCCAGTACGTGTCAAGCACCACCGTAAGCATGGGGTAGAGTGAGCAAAAAAAGACAAACATTTCTGCCCTGTACATTCTAATAGTGGAACACAGACCAAAGACAAACCAACAAATGAATAAAATAACCAATATTTCAGACAATAAGAAGTGCTATGAAGAGAACACAAGCAGAGGAAGATGACAAAGTGTGTGTGTGGGGGGGTGAAGGGAGGGGAGGTATACTCAGGGCCCTGAGGCCTGGGGGAAGGCTGTCCCAGCTATGAACCAGGAATCACACCCGCCACAACAGACCCTTTGTAGAAGAGCAAAGGTTCTAGAACCAGACGACCTTTGTTTAAACCCAAGCTTACAAGCTACTTAGCTTCTCTGGGCTTCAGTATCCTCAAATGTAAGATGGAAGCAATGATAGTAGCTAGTTTATAAGATTTGGGGATTAAATGAGTTAATACATGTAAAACAGACTAATATCTGACACACAGTAAGTAATCCATAAACATAAGGCATTATTGACAATTAATATTCCTTCTGGAGAACTGCTTTCTGAGGAATTAACAAGTGACTAAGCACAAAGTTCCAACTGAGGCTTCAGCAAAAACTCAAGCTTGGCAAGTAGAGAAAAATATGCTTCCAAATTACTGAAATAGTCAATCTCCCATATGCAAGCTATCCAGTGACACTGCTTGCAAGGTTTCAGATGGTGCGACTCTCATAGAATAAATCTTAATAGCTATCACTCCAGAGAAAGTTTCTTCATTGGCTTTAACCAGGGTCCAGAAATAAGGATGTTTACTCACACTTTAGAGGGTTGGCACCCATTACTGATTTTTCTTCCTCCAAGAATCACTCAACTGGTAAATTCCTCGCTTTGTCTTATTCCTAGAAGTAGCTGAGCCTGAGTTCAGACAATCTAGCGTTGAAAGGAACCCATTCTCTTTCTTACACAAGAGTGCTTAATTGTGTTTTTCACTCTTAAGGACAGGAACGGGCCAAATAATTCACCTGACCTAAGTGAACTCTAATGCCTCCAAATTTTGACAGGCATTATTTGTCAACATGTAAGAAGTTTTGTAACTCTTATAACTAACAATATTACTCCATTTTGGAGGACATCTCCAAGGAAGTTCATGACCCTCTCTGCCCCCTTCCCCTACAAAGTGATTTCTCCAAAGTGATTCACAGCAGTGTCATTAATAAAACGATAAATGTGGCCAACCTGAGTGTCCATCTATCACTGATCTATCACTGAATGAGCAAATAATGGTGTCTCAGCTTAAGAAAAACTTATGTGGCCAGCAATGATACATGATAACAGTAATAAATAATAATAGTAATCATTTTCTGAGCACCAACTATCAATAGGTATGATGTTGGGGGCTTTTACATATATTATCTCATTGAAAACCTTATTAGAAAACAGTTATTTTTGTTTTACAGATAAGAACATGGGCTCAGAAAGGTTCAAGCACTTCTACAAAGCTAGTCTTCAAACTCACGGCTGACTGCTGTCTCTTTCCTTTGTCTACAACCTCAAGTGGCTGTGTTAGTGTAAACATACACACATCTAAGATAACAATACCTGAGCATTTTCTGTGTGCCAGCCACTTGTTAAGCACTTTTGCATGTATGATTTAATTTAATCCATATATAACCCTTCTTTAGAAATGAAGAAACTGAGTCACAAGGAGCTAAGAAACTTGCCGAAAGACGAAAAGTTCAGAGGGCAGCTGAGATTTGAATCCAGGCATCTGACTCTAGAGCCCCAGCTTTTAAATTTTTTTGTTCTAACATTTATTTATTTTTGAAAGACGGAGAGACAGAAAGAGCAGGGGAGGGGCAGAGAGAGAAAGGGAGACACAGAATCCGAAGCAGGCTCACTGAGCCTGATGCTGGGCTCAAACTCACGAACTGCAAGATCATGACCTGAGCCAAAATCTGTCGCTTAGCCGACTGAGCCACCCAGGCACCCAAGCACCAGCTTTTAAATAGTTCACTAATTCTGACTTCCCTGAAGTAATACAATGTTGAAGAAAAGAAAAAAACAAGATACAAAATAAGACACAAAATAAGACACTCGATGTAAGAGGTTAAGGACGTGACTTGAATTTGTGTACTTGGCGGAGGTGCTGCTCTAGTTCGAACCCTCATCACCATCAGGCTCATCCGTCCACCCAACAGAGACGTGCTGAGCACCCACTGTGTGCACCAGCATCGTCCCAGACGCTGAGGATGCACGGCCGGCCGAAGGCAGACACAGTCCTAACTATTCTCACGTCTGCCTGCACGGCTCTCATGGGGTGGGGGTGAGGGGGTCTCCTCATGGGTCCTCAGCCGTGGTCCTCAGTTCAGACGTCCCTCCCCCAGGCCTCCCCTGGTTACACTAACGTAACACGTATACATTCGCCTCCATGCCGGGCTCTGGTGCTACCACGAGTTTGCTGATTGACTTTTCAACTAGAATGAAAGCCCCACAGTGGCAGGGACAATGCCTGCCTTCATTACTTCTTTCATCCCCAGAGCTTAAAGAGCACTTGGCATAGGAGACTCTGGGCGTTATCTGTTGAGTGAGTAAGACTTTTTCCTGTTTTAGTCTCTCTGCCTCCTGCACGGTGCTGGCAAAATGAGCTTTCCACGGCAACGCACCTCCCACCTCTTGCAAAGCCCAAAACCTCCGTGGCTCCTAGGGCTGCACACGGTGTCAAATTCCAGGTTCACTGGCCTTTGTGTCCAGTGCCTGGCCTGGCCTGGCTGGGGAAGAACCTCTTCTCCAAAATACCCGAGAGGCGGTGAAGTTCAATGGTGAAGAGGGTGGGCTAAAATTCTAGCTCCAGGGGCGCCTGGGTGGCTCAGTCAGTTAAGCATCTGACCCACTTTTTTTTTTTTCTTTTTTTTTTTAATGTTTATTTATTTTTGAGAGCCAGAGTGTGAACAGGGGAGGGGCAGAGAGAGAGGGAGACACAGAATCTGAAACAGGCTCCAGGCTCTGAGCTGTCAGCACAGAGCTCGAAGCGGGGCTCAAACTCATGAACTGTGAGATTATGACCTGAGTTGAAGTCAGATGCTTAACCAACCCAGCCACCCAGGCGCCCCTAAGCGTCTAATTCTTGATTTTGGCTCAGGTCATGATCTCAGGGTATGTGAGTTCAAGCCCCATGTTGGGCTCTGCACTGACAGTGTGGAGCCTGCTTGGGATTCTCTCTCTCTCTCTCTGGCCCTCCCCTGCTCAGTGTCTCTCTCAAGATATATACATCAAAAAAATTAAAAATACAATAAAATTATAGCTCCACTACCTACTAACCTACCAGACAAATGACCTTAGACAGATTTGGGTCTCAGTTTTCTCATCTTAAAATGGGGCAATAAATCAGCACACAATCAAAGGAAGGGGTTACTGTGAAGGTTAAACCAGTTATTCAATCAAAAATATTGAGAGTTGTTCCTGGCACATAATAATGAGTGCTGTTTTCTTTTGCTACGAGCCATGGACTTCAGTCACAGCAATCTATTCCTTCTTCCCTGCACTTGCCGTGTTCTTTCACACTCCCTGCCTTTTCTACGTGTTGTTTTTAAGTCTATCACTGACTCACCGTGACTGCGTGTTTATTAATGTGAAGTTCCTTAGAGCAGAAATTATAGCTTTAATTCTTCATGAGGTATGGGACGCTGATTCATTTGATACATGTTAAACCGGGATCATTATGTAAAATTAGTCACTTTAATAGTTTGTACTTACATGAGAAAGGTCAAGGTGACCCTTTAAAGCTCATTTGGTTTTCCTTTTCTGTTTACTTAAATGCTGACTTCTAAGAATAACTGAAGGATTAGAAAGCTTTCCCCTTCCCAATTTTGCAGCCTCTCATCTTCCACCTACTCCTTTCTCACCATCATTTACAACAATCATGCCATCAATACCGACCCGCAAGGCAAAGTGATCCTTAAATACTATATAAAACGTAAGAGGTTATTATTACTACTAGTAATACAGACAGACCTTGTCTCTGCTCGTAATTACTGGCAGGAGCTTGCCCAGTAACTCACAGAGACACGTTTCCTGTCTCCCCATCCCCGCCCCCTTCCAGGAGGAATGCCCACCTGGGCAGGTTAGGAACAACATACTATCTCTAACGTGGAAATGGTGCAAAATAAATGTCAACGTTGTAAATCAAAGTGAGGTTTGTGGATAATTTGAAGTTTGGAATATTCTGGGGGCTTGGGAGAGTTACATGGTTTGCAGAGGTTAGAATCCAATCAGTTCAGGGCGACTGAATGGTTCAGTCGGTTCAGCGTCCGACTTTGGCTCAGGTCATGATCTCACGGTTCGTGGGTTCGAGCCCCGCATCGGGCTCTGTGCTGACAGCTCAGAGTCTGGAGCTGCTTCGGATTCTGTATCTCCCTCTTTGCCCCTCCCCTGCTCGCGCGCTCTCTCTCTCTCACAAATAGATAAAAACATTAAAAAAAAAAAAAAAAAAAAAAAGAATCCAGTCAGTTCAAGGATAGGTTCCCAGAAGTCTAGGAAAGGCCAGAGGAAAAGCTTGCCTTTCAGCACATGGCCTGAGGCAGGTCTCATACCTGAGAAAGGTTCTACCTGTAGGGCCTAGATCCTTCCCTACCCTCACAATTTCATGCTAATTCCATTATATTATGGAGGAGGTGACCATTGAGTGTACTGTGTCCAGGCTTAGGAACAACCATCACATAATGTCCTGCTGGAAAAAAATGTCCCCAGCTCCACACAACCGAATAAAGCGTTCTTCGCGGAGCGTCTCACTCCTAAGCCAGGGACCGAAACGAGCTGGATTCAGTTCCCTCTGGAGAAGAGGCACCAAGGTTGTGTCCTACATTTTACGGTAAAAAGAAGCCAACTTCAGTGAAATGAGTAATGTGGGATCCTTGGGCAGACTCTCAGACCCAAATCTGGGCTAAACAATAAATAACATAATGGTTAGAGAGCAAGAGACCAGGTAAGAGATGGGAGAAAGCGGAAGCTGAGAAAGCCAAGTCAGGCACACCAAGGTGAGGAGCTGCTTGGTAGGAAGCAGCTCTCTCTCTGTCTCTCGGCCCTTCTCCCAGGAGTCCAGGGCAAGCTCCCTGCCACTATGAGACCTGAGCGCAGACATCACTACCTCAGAGGGTCCTCCCTGACCATCCAAGGTAATGGCGGCCCTCGTCCTGATTTATTTTCTTCTCTTCACTGCACTTACCGTTCTCCTAAATGACCATACTGCTTCTTTACTGCCTGGCTCTACCTAAGAGAACAGCAACTCCCTGAGGAGTCTCACTCATGTCATGCTCACCAGGGTACAGCCAGGACCCAGGGCAGTGTGTGGCACGTGGAAGGCACACTAGAAATAGCTGTTGAACAGGGTTGTTGTGTGAGGTTTCAATGATGGAATAAATGACCGACTTTTCTACATATCTAACTTCCCCCGACCCACCTACTGCTCACCTACCTACACGCACTCACCTATCTGTGTCTGGTATGGCACTGCCATCCAGCAGCCCTTCATAATCATTATGAAAGAAGCAAAAGCAGAGAATGACACTGTTGTGAGTCAGCAAGTACTCACTGAACACCCCGTACCTGTGTCACAGTATACAGGAGTATACATCACGGCCCCTCCAGGAGACAAAGCAGAAGTCGGCTGATGCCTGGTCACAGCTTGAACGCTAACGTACCGTCTGCTCACAGGTGCAGGCAGTTATGTCGTTCGATAAACTTCGTTAGTCAATGCTCACAGTGTATGGGAGCTCCTAGGCTCCAGCTACCGCTATGCTGCTGTCGATCAGGGGGAGGGAAAGGGAGAGAGGCGGCAGTGTGGGCAAAGTAGAAATCGGCTCTGCATCGTTCTCCCACAAAGTTAGCTCTTCATAAAACGTTCTGGTCCAACCTTCTTCACAGGGGAGCACGGGGAGGGCCTCACCCTAATAAGGTGGCCCCCTCTGCCCACACGTTGTATGCAGGCCCATTCATGCGGCTACCGGCCGCATCGCCTCTGCCCCCTCCGCTTTCTGCTGAAAGGCAGGGCCACTGCCACAGGGAGCTGGAAGCTACCAAGACTGAGCTTACGTCACTTCCTTTCTGTCCAGTATTGCAGGTGTAGCTGTAGTCCTGCTAGCGGCCTTTCGGGGGAAAAAAAAGACTGAAGGACAGACCTTAATGGTCTCTTTCAGCCTCAAATTTCCATGAAATCTTATCTGTATAGGAATTCAGTAAATGTGTAAACTGCTTCTGCAGTGTTTTGAGCATAGTTTCTTGACTCACACTTAAAAGCTGGGAAAGAAGATATTTATTTAAGACAGTGGTTTTGAAACTATTTTAAAAGTAGCAGAGTACTTTCTGATAAATGAAGTTTTACGTGGATCCTTACTACATTAAACAGGAAGGGGGCTCCCCTCTGGTTGCAGCTAGGGTCAGGGGCCAGGGGCTTCATCTTCGCAGCTCTCCCCTTCCCCTCTGAAGGGGCCCTTGACATCTCTAAGGAACACAACTGGTTTAAGGAGAAAGGGAAGGACCTTAAGATTTGATAAAGTAATGAATGGGGAAGAAGGGAAACCTTTTCCTTAATGGGGTGAGGAGAGGTGGGGCTGGAAAGTCACCACTTTGTAACCATCATAGTAAAGACTGGTTCGAGCAAGAACCATCAATGAATGCTCAGTCTGGGAGGGAAAGTGTGATAGGAAGCAGAATATACACATGATCTCCAGATGCCTCTCCATGGATGGCCTGGAAGACAGAAAGCTCTGCTTACAGGGCACACACATCACTGGCCTGAGACTTCAAAATGTGAACGTCATGTAAGACAAGCGAAGACTAAGTAAGTGTTTCAGATTAAAAGATAAAAGAGAGAAGCCATCTTAATAAATATGATCCTTGATTGGATCGTGTACTTGAGGCGGTGGGGGGAGTGGGGGACACTAAAAAGGACATCATTATGACCAGCAATAACACAGGGACTATGGATCGTCATCTGCTATAAGTGCTGTACCGGTGATAAACCTCCTGAATCTGGTGACCGTACTGTGGTTATGTATGAGAACGTCCTTGTTCTTGGGAAACATATATTGAAGTATTTGGCCTGACGGGGACAGGATATGAATAACCTACCCTCAAATAGTTGGAAAAAAAGAACACAGAACACAGTATTTGCAGGTACAGAGAGAGCAGTGGTTTTCCAAGTGGGAACCGCGGAGGTGTGATGGCATCATCCACTTTCTAGAAATACAAATCCTTAGGCTCCACCCCCAGACCTACCAAAGCCGCTGTGTGCGAGGGGGCCCAGGAGTCTGTTTTCACAAGCCTTCCAGGGGCTTCTGAGGCACACCAGAGTCAGAAAACCCCTGGTACAAAGAGAATGAGAACACAAATGTGGTGAAACATTAAAACTGGCAAATCTGGGGTAAGGGTAGATGGGAGTTTTTTGTGTTATCACTGAAACTCTCCTGTCAGTTTGAAACTGTTTCAAAATGAAAATGAACAGTAACAGCAGCAGCAAGATGACCCTGGAGTGATCTATATGTAGATGTGGAGGAGGAGAGACCTAGGAGGCACATTGTGGGGGGTTCTTGTGGTAAGTAACCTGCACAGGAAGCCACAGGACCCAGGACGAAGGGGGCCGCAGAGCGTGAGGAGTGCGAGGCTAGTCTGCGCAACAAATCTTCCTGCAGAAAACGTGAGCAGCAGATCCACTAACCTGAGTAAGAGAGTCCTGCAATCTCTATAAAGAGGTCTTCTTCAGAAAAGCTTTCGGGGAGCATCAGGAAAGCCGTGGTCACAGCGCTCTTCAGATTTTTATCGAGGGCTGACCTAAGAGCAACATTCTCATTCATTGCGATGATTTTCACCTGTAAAAAAGCAGAACATTTGGAAGAAAAATTGCAGGAGTAGCGTATTGCTCAAGCTACGGGTTTACACACGCACTGGACGGGGCCCAAACCCTTAGCCCTAAAGATCTTGGAAGATTAGGCCAGTCGAGGCGAAATAATTGTTATTCTAATAAGCAATCCCAGAGGCTTGCATTTTATGCTAAACCAAAGATATCATGCCACAAGAAAGAAAAGAAATATTTCTCTTAAATGAATAAATTCTATGGGTTTTGAAACAGAAGTCAGTATAAAAGGAATGACTGTCCTTTGGGAAATTTTGTATTTATAATTTTATACTCTCAGTGTTCTTTACTTAATTTCATGGTAGACAAAGGCATTTTACTCCTTTGTTTAGAACTCACCTTTGTTCTTATCCATGTATAACCTAAGCACTTCATGCTTTATTTTGAACTGATTTTGAATTTCACTAAGGAAAAAGGAAAGAAAATTAGCATGGGTTTGGGGGATAGGTACTGGCTCGGGTTTAAGGATTTACTAGCTGTGTGAATTTGGGCAAATTACTTAACTTCTCTGAACTTAAGTCCTCATCTATAAAATGAAGATAAATGTGCATCGAAGAATTGTTTCAAAGGCTGAATGAAGGACAAATGTAAACTATCACATGTACTAGTGAATGAGTGAGTGCCTTGATCAATAAAAAGGATTTTTCTCCTGTATACACACCAGAAGCTACTCTCTTTGACTTCCCCCAAGTCCATGAAACTACAAATTGGTCCAGTCTGCTCTGAGATTCTCTGTTTTGAAGACTGCGCTGTAGTCAAGAAAATGTGTTCAAGACCCAGCTCCACCTCTTACTGGCTCTGTGACTATGGCCCTAATCCCTTATCAGTAAAATGGGGTTAATAACAATCAAATTGATCAGGTTGTTGGTTAGATTAATAAGAGACTGCATATGGACCCGTAGCTTCCTTCTGTTTCTTTCTTGGGGTGCAATGCAAGAGCTTCTCTGAGCCACAGGTTCTCACGGTTAGCAAGCACCAGGATCACTTGGGAGAGCTTGTTAAAATGTGTATTACTAGGTCCATCCCCAGAGTTTCTGATTCAGTGGGCCTGTGTCAGGCCTGAAAATGTCCATTTCTAACAAGTTCCCAGGAACGTTAATGCTGCTGGTCCAGGAGCCACATTTGGAGAACCACTGCTCTCCAGTACATACTCAGAAGCACAAGTGCCAACTGGCTCCCTGGAGTGGCGGTGCCTATTTGCCCTCCAGGCATGATCCATAAGCCATCAGGCTGCTTCTGACTGGTTTCCGAAACAAGGAAGGGGTCTAAAAGCCCCTAATAAAGACTCTCATGTATGTGAAACGTATTCACTTTCTGCACACCATGTAGTGCTGTCACCAAGTCTTCCCCCATTCTAGAAAACAGGGCTTAAGTCACCTTTTGTCAAAGAAAGATGACTTCTGAGAAAAATTAAGACGGCACGTAAAAGACATACACTGTGAGAAACTCTGAAATTTTACTAGACGGCAAGGAAAAAGGACGTCTATCTCAAAAGAGAGTTTCTTTTTTAAAGTGTGAAAAACATTATAAAACATAACTATTTTATAAACTTAAGACCCTCACTTCTATCTTTCACCTTTTGTCTCTACCTTTGTCTCTAAGGGAATATTTATAACATCCAAACCCCTCAAACGGTAGGTAAGCCACTTTATTCCCTACTACCAACTCCTCCCTTGTAATTACAGCACTTAATGGCCCTTAATTAAGCCTTTGGGCACTTGGGTGAGTTTAGCATTATTGCAATCATCTGCAGAAAGTAAAACCAAGGTGCAGCCCAGGAGCATGACTTGCCCAAGGTTGCATCATGAGTCAATGGCAAAAATCAGGGTAACACCCTTACAGCTGGCAAATCCAGCTCTGAATATTTTGAATTATTCTCATGCATTCAGTTAGGGATCTGTTCTGGCTAACTTTTTTTTTTTTTGGGGGGGTACTGGTTAATTTCTTATCTTGAAAGATGATTAAAAGAAATGGCAGGGCGCTATAATAACGCCTATGTTTATTCCTGAATAACTTTCATAAACTTTGTATTCCGTATAGGGTCATGGATCTAGAAGGAGAACCTCCTCATCTTACTAATGGGGAGACTGAGGCCCAGACGGTTAAAAGACTTCCCCTTGAGAAGCACCCCAAGAGAGGACGTAGGTCCCAATTTATCCAGAGCTCTTTCTACAACCCTGTGACACAGGCTTACTTCCAAAGCCTTGGTCTTCATTCTCATTCACCAGGTCCTGCTCAGTAACTCTTCGTCCTCTCTGGCGGCTTTTACAGAAACTCAGTGAAAACAGAGGTTATTCTGAGATGCTCACCAATCACAGATGCAAAGAGTAACTTTGGGGAAAATGTTCTTAGTCAAAGCAATACACTTGTTCTCTAAGAGAGCTGTTCTACTTAGGTTGTAGAAAAGCAGCCTGTTTGCTATTTAAGGTTAAGAGAGTAAAAATAAAGGCATCCTTCCTCAAAGGAAAACTGTCCATCCAGGAGACCACTCCTGTGCTGGTCGGGCTCCGCAGTGTAAGGTGACCTAGGGACTTGGCTCGGCAGCACTGTTATTTGTGGTTCGGCGCAAAAAGCCAGTGAACTTTTGGGACACTGCCAGAGAGGCCTGGGAAAAAAAGAAAGCCCTCAGATTTGTGAATAGCTGTTTGTATCTTACTGGGAATGCCCCGACCTGAAATGCACAGATAGCATTAGCTCCACTGCCAAGGAGAAAGTCTTTACTGGACAGAGGAAGGGGCAACGCTTGAAGGGACTTTCTAAAGCCCAACTCCGGAGAGATTTGTGAGTACCTTTCAAAAGAGGAAAAAAAAAAAAAGAGTCACATGCTGCTCTATAATACAGTCACAGGGAGACAGTCCTTGAATTGTAAAAAGTGAAGTTATAGTCACAAAGAACACAGCTCTACCTAGCGCTCAGATACTCAACCAAATGACACTTCCCACAGAAGTTTTCCAGCCCAAGTGACCAGAAAGGCGAATTTTTCTAAATGGTTACTGCTTGAGGACTAAGAAGAAACACTGAACATTGGAACTAGCTGAAACCTTATTATATACCTGTTGAACTGTGGGCTTTTCCAGGGCCAAAAATATGGTGTTATTTTTTTTTTTATTCCTTTAGCAACCACAGGGAAAAAAACTTAGTTGTCTCTTGAATAAGTAAATGAATGGCTCAAATTTTGCATTTCAAAGGCTAGGGATGCAAACAGCTCACAGCTGGGCAGAGCCAAAACCAGTAAGTCTGGTTTTCCAACTCTCTTTCAGGGATCTTTAATACCACTGGGATTTTTCTATCCCAAAAAACAAATCAACAAATTTACAATGTGGTGATAATTGTATATACACTTTAAACGGATGAACTGTATGATGTGTGAATTATAGCTCAATAATTCATTATAAAAAGCTCTGTTACTAGCAAATAAGAGACAAATATTGCAACGAATACATTAAAATAAATTAAAATCCTCTTAGCAAGGTAGCAAAATGCCATTGTACGTCAATGTGAATGATTTAAAAATTCAAGCCAAATTATCTATACGTAGATACCCAAAAATCCAGACTTATGGTAAGTAAATTAGGGAAATTACTTAATTTTACTTTAAACTTCTTTTGACTTAGAATAGGACTGGCCAGAAGATTCTGTTAAATACTTTAAATTTTATATTTCATAGAAACAGGACTTGGGAAATGACTCAGAAACTTAAAGCTGCACTAGAAATAAAAACAGCTCATCTTCTCAATTACGAGGTAAGTTAATGGTAAAGTATGATAAAAATTTAATTCACATTAAATTTTTTCCAGAAATGTCCATCTTTTTATATTTCATATATTTCTTTATTTCTTTATGTATTTATTTAGAGAACAAGCAAGCAGGAGCGCACAAGCCAGGGAGAGGGAGCCAGAAGGGGGAGACAGAGAGGGAGGGAGGGAGGGAGGGAGGGGGAGACAGAGAGAGAGGGAGGAGGGAGGGAGGGAGGGAGAGACAGAGAGAGAGAGAGAGAGAAAGAGAAAGAGAGAGAGAGAGAGAGAGAGAGAGAATCTTAAGCAGGCTCCATGCTCAACATAGACCCTGCTGTGGGGCTCAATCCCACAACTCAGATCATGACCTGAGCCAAAATCAAGAGCCAGACACTCAACTGACTCAGACACTCAGGTGCTCCTATATTTCTTTTTTTATTATTATTAATAAAGTTTATTTTTTAGAGCAGTTTTAGAGTCATAGCAAAACTGACTGGTAAGTATAGTGAATTCCCACACACCCTCTGTATATTCCTTTTAAACACTTGAATTGAGAAATTCTGTTCTATTTGCAATATGGAAGATAACTTTAGAGCTTTAGACAATGTAACTCCTTCTTTGAAAATACATAAAAGCAAAGAATTCGCACTCATATTCTCACAATTCTAAGAGCTTCAATTATTTTTTTGTCCACAATGCTAGCAACCCTTTCTCTTTAGCAGATTTGTTCAAGTCTGATTACCATTTGCTGCCACCTACTGGTACAAATCATTGGTTTAAAGATAGTTCTCACCGAGAATTCTCCGGTTAGCAGTGATTTCTATGTGTTAGGGAAGCTGTTAATGGGTGTAAGTTAATTTGCCCGTTTATAATTTATGCTTTTATTTTTTTGCCAAGTGTTATGTACAACACTTTCAAATGATTCCCAAGATAGCCTAATTTTCTTGAGTTAGAAACTTAATAAGCCTGAAGAACAGTCATCGTTCTCGATAACATTTTTTTTTCAAGTTAGATGAGAAATGCCATCTTTATCAAGATGAGTGTAGCAGCTACTACTTGTCTTGAGTTGTTGGTTTTATTTTACCAGGATATGTGACATTTAGATGAAATCTGAGGTCATCTCCAGTGCCTAAATTCTGAGATTTCATGGCGTTTCATTTTCTAAAGCTTATTTTTTTAAATGGAAATATTCTAAGCACAAAGCATTGTACAGAGCACAATACAACATTTTCTCATTCAATATCTCACTGTATCTCAAAATAACTGAGACAGGCAAGGACAAAGAAAAAGGAAAGACCACTTCCTCAGTATCTACTAAGTGCCGGGCATTTTAGATCTAGGCATTTCTCAAATGCCTTTTTTTTTTTTAAATTTTTTTTTAATGTTTTATTTATTTCTAGGAGAGAGAGAGAGAGAGACAGCGTGAGCAGGGGAGGGTCAGAGAGAGAGGGAGTCACAGACTGAAACAGGCTCCAGGCTCTGAGCTGGCAGTCAGTACAAAGCCCGACGCAGGGCTCGAACCCACGATCCGCGAGATCATGACCTAAGCGAAAGTCGGACGCTTAACCGACTAAGCCACCCAGGCGCCCCTCAAATGCCTTTTAAGGATGGTGTCTGTCAGCCTCATCCACAGATGAGGATGTCCCAAGGCTCAGGGAAATTAAGTCACTGGTGCAGGGTCACATAGCTGGGGAGTGTCAGAGCTGGGATCCAAGCCCTAGACCTGAGTCTAAAATACTCCTGGCTCTTTCCAGCACTTCCATTCTGCTTCCACTTGTCAAAGCCTTTGTGAGGTAGACAGGGAAAGTACTGTATTGTTATTCTGTCCTACGGGCAAATCACCGGAGGTTCAAAAAAATCAAACAAGTGTCCCAAGTCCACATCAACAGCTAGTAAGGGGCAGGAATGAATAAGGCCCAAGGTGTCTAATTCCACTTTCATTACTCTTTCCATCAGGCTATATATTTTGAAAATTAAAAAAAAAAAAAAAAAAACTTGGAAAGAAAACAAACATTTACAAATTTTCAACTACATCTATCTGTTCAATTATTTTACTGATTACCCAGCTTTACTGGATTATCTTTACTAATTGCCCAGCTTAGAAATGAGAAAATCATCAACATAAATATGAAGTTATTTCAGGAAGCCTATTGCTTCTGGACTTAAAAAGAATGTTTTTAGTGAAATGCATGAGTCTAAAGGGAACAGCTTGGCAAATGTTTATATATGGACATACCCATGTAACTTTTGCCCTGATAAAGGGTTTCTGGATGTTCCAATGAGCTACACCATTAAACTCCAAGCTCAGAAGCAAAAGGCAAGGGAATTGCGACTGCCTGTGTAGATCAAGACTCTTACGATACAACCAAGTGAGCTGAGGTTGTGTAAATCTTTAATTTTTGCCATAACTGACAAAAAGGGGAGCAGCAGAGTCACTCTTATGGGAGACATGTGAGAACAATCTATGTACCCTGTTGTGGAGCCTGAGACCCTCTAGCAGCACAAAAATTGTTCCTGGCTGTGGTATTAGCAACTGTGACTATTTCGCACGGTTCTTAAACTACGAGAAGACTCCTTCATAGAAAATAGGCTACATATCTGCAAAAAAGAAGAAATGTAATATGTAAACACATGTCAGTAGTTCAAGTCCTTTCCATTTTTTTCCTGTGCCCAGGGGGAAGCCTACTCCCCATTGCCTCCTTTAGCAGAATCCCAAATATGGGAAGGACTGGACGACAGGATCTCACCACTGGCCTGAGGAGAGTAAGAAAGGGGATTGGACTGTACTCCCCTCAGAAAGACTACCTGGTTTCTTCGACAAATGGCTGCTGAATGCTTACTGTGTGTGCCAGGCACCGTGCCAGGCACCGCTGGGACACATTAGTGGACAAACACTGTGGCACTTACGTCCCGGACTGGTGATCTGGGTGATCCTGCTCACAGAGGCTCCGCTGAGGCACGGAGCACCTCTTCTGCCTCTAGAAGGCCTGCCATCTACAGCTACTGCCTCTGAGGCTGATGTATTCGGACAACTGGAGTCTCTTTAGAAGGTGGGCAGGAGCGGTGTGGGTGATACCTGGATATTTTGTGGCACTGAATTCTATAGTGAGTAAAAGGGGTCTGAAACTCATTTCTGTTTCTTGGAGCTCCATCTCAATGCAATCACAAGGACGAAAGCAGGGTCAGGTTCAGAGGGGAGAGACATCGCTCACTGTGGCAGCCAATAAGACACTTGCTCACCGGTTTCTGGAGTCGTCCAGCAATGTATAAGTTATTCCAGTTGAGGAGATCTTCAATCAAAATACTAGTGCTAATGACCCCATATTTGATAAGCTAGAAAAGAAAAGAAATGGGCATGAAGGAGAGCAAAACGCCATACCGTTGCTTTTGCAAATGCAAAACACAAGGTAATCTATTTCTGAACAGAGTAGCACCTAGATTTCCAAAGCCATTTAAAATCTACCTGGTGAATAACACAAAATCTGTCACAAAGGATTGGTTTCCAAGACTGATCTGGCCCCTCAGGGATGGGAGGTAAAGTGACCACTATCTTTACTCAGGGTCTTGTGACGTTAAAGGCACAATGGGTCTTACGGGGAATCTAGCACATATTGGTCTTGCCTGGATTGGAAATAAAAGCTGGGTCTGTATCACAGTTTGAGAAGCAAAGATATAGTTCCTATTTCTCATCTGAGAAATAAGAAACCTAATAAATGGCATAACCATGGTAGGTAATGGTAAAAACTAGGTCCCTGAATTTCAGTGTGGGCTTCTGACGTTCATTTCATCGCAAAATCCAAGACATTTTCTTTAGAAGTTTTCACGAACATCCTCTACATGGTGAATTGCTCTTTTACTACTGACAATGTCAAATACATTTGGGATTAGAAAGCCACATCTCCAAAAATGAAACCTCTTTATCAGGGCTGAACACGTGGAATTTCAAAAGCAATCTGTAGAAACCCTAAATGTAGTTGTTGCAGGTCACAAAATCCTATTGGCTTCAACGAATCACTTCAGACTCACTTTGCTGAACTTCAGTATCCAAACAGCCTTCTCCAGCTACAAATATCTAAAAAGTAGCTGAGGCATTTCAATTAAAAAGTACAATCTCTTTGGCATATAATTATGCCCCAACGTTTGGTTACTGGAGTTTGCCATGTTGTTTGGAACCGCTAGTTAGAGATGGGCTCAGCATAATGCTAATTATGGAGGAAGAACGAAGCTCTGTGTTTGGCATGACTAAAGCGAATGTGGAAAGCTGCGCTGGGCAACCACCTTCCCTCCAATCCAGCCTCAGCACTGCAGAAAAAGCCCTTCTTGCTGCAGCACCTCACTGCTGAGATCATGGAAACACCCAGCTGGAAGTCACTAACTGTCACTAACGAGTTGCATGACCTTAGGAAAGCCATGTCCACTCTCTGAACCTTCATCTTCTCAACTGCAGACTGCAGGCGGGGCAGGATGAGCCCTCAACCAGAGAAGTAAACACCCCGAAGGCTGTGCAGACATCCCCGGTCTTCGGACCCGCCCCTGCCCAGCTCACACAGGTCTTCAAAACCCTTCTGCGGTCAGTACTCCAACCTCCTGCCCTTCAGCGTGTGGTCCACTGACCAGCAGCAGCACCTGGGAGCTTGTCAGAAAGTGCAGAATCCCGGGCTCCGTTCCAGGAAACTGATCCATAATCTGCACTTCGACGCGGTCCTTCGAGATGATGCATCGGCACGTAGAAGCAGGACAGGCGCCGCCGGCAGAAGCTGCATGTCAGCAGCAGCGCCGCTAATCCCTCGGAAGCCTGTGCCGCAGCGCCGCACGGGTCCTCTCCGGCTGCGGTCCTGCTGTCAGGCCGCTCTCCTCCAGACCGGACCCCTTCGCCCCTTCACGTGAAAGCCCGTTCGGCAGGGCTCCCGCTGTCAGACAACACTCTGCTGGGATCTGCGCGTCGCATCTGCTCTGCAACAGGGAGCCGGGCGCCTCCTCAGTTCCACCCGCCTGCGGGCACCAGGAGGTCCTGTCACATGGCACCACAGTCTCCCAATTTCCCTGTCACTTCCAACCTCTTCCTGGGAGTACGTGCCCCTGCACATACAGAAGACTAATCTTCACGCTCATCCTTAATGGGCCTGCCTTCTCCTCCCACGGACCAAACCCGTGCTTCTCAAAGTGTTTTCCAGACCAGCAGCAGCAACGTCATTTGGAAGCTTGTTAGAAATGCAAATCCTTGTTACTTTGAGAATAATCTTAACAGTTCTCATCCTAAGAAAAAATATTGTAACTGTGTCCCGATGAACCTTAGCTCAACTTACTGTGGCAATCATCTTGCAATACACACACACATCAAATTATCGCACTGTACACCTAAAACTAACACAATGCTGTATCATTATATCTCAATAGAAAAAACACAGGGACACCTGGGAGGCTCAGCCAGTTAAGCATCAGACTTTGGCTCAGGTCGTGGTCTTGCAGTTTGTGAGTTAGAGCTCCTCGTCAGGATCTGTGCTGACAGCCCAGAGCCTGGAGCCTTCTTTGGATTCTGTGTCTCCCTCTCTCTCTCTCTGACCCTCCCCACTCACTCTCTGTCTCTCTCTCAAAAATGAACATTAAAAAATTAAAAAGTAAAAATACAAATCCTCAAACCTCACCCCAGACCTACTGAATCAGAAACTCTGGAGACGGGGAACCGCAATCTGTGTGTCCGAGAGGCACCCTAGGGGGTCTGAGGCTCACTATAATTTGAGAGCCACTGGCTGAAGATAAAAATTAAAGACAGTCACCCTCAACCACCTTTACCCAGCAGGAATGTGACCAGTTCCTGATTGCAAGAACATGTATATTCAGCTGGTAGTCTAATATTTAATTTAATAACCACCCAACTTACAACGAAGGTCCCAAGTCACTTACCCTACCATCACACGTGATCAGCGTATTATAGTAGACGCCAGCACCATAGTTATTCTGGACAGCGGTGATAAACTTGGGCCCCAAAACTTTCAGGAACGAGTAATGGTTCCAATTTTTTTTCAGGTTCTTTGAATGCCAGGCAATGGGGTCATCTACTGCAAACACAAAGTCCAGCATGGCATTCTGGGAAGGAAGAGAACGGTTTTAGTTTTAATTCCTGGAAAGGCAGCTAGATAGAGTGGAAAGCTCTAAAATTCAATGGCATCGTGATTAATAAATAGAAGATCCGAGGCTGTCAGGGAAAACGTAAGCAAGTCTCCAGAACCCCTCTGAGCTTGTTTTCATCAATACAGCAGTGTTTCCTCATGTACTTTCCTGCCAGCACTTTTCCAAGTCCTTTATATTATATGTAGTACCGTAATTGATTCTATTCTCAAAACAATCTTACAAGATAGATGCTGTTATTGCCCCAACTTCAGAAAAAAAGAAACCAAGGCATGGAGTAAGCTCTGTGCCCTGGACACAAAGCCAGCTAGTGGCAGACACAGTCTGGTACAAATTCTAGGTAGTGAACCTTATGCCACATGGCCTTTCATCTAAATGTGTTCTGCTCTTCTTCCAGATCAAATAACACAGTATGGAAAAGCTCTGAAAATATTATAGGAAGGGAAATATGCTATTTTAATTCTTACCCATTCGCCAACCACTCACTGAGCACCTACAAGGAGGTCTGACAGATCTTGGGGTGGAGATTTTAAAAAGTCTATTGGGGGAGAAAAGACAAATGATCACTAAATGAATTTGACAGAGGAATGCAAAGTGTACTAATTTCACTCAGAATGGGGTCAGAACAGGGAGGAGAAATCTTGCTATAAAATTACATTCTTCAAGACTCTCATAAATTGGAGCCTTGAAGAATGTGCATGGTGGAAGTATTAGAAGGATGGGGAAGGGAAGGGAGTCCTGTTAAAGGAAAACATTCTTGTAGATATGAGAGCTGGACAGGCTTTCTCGATGCTGCATCGAGTTTGATGTGGCTGGAAGAGAACAGGAGCTGAGACCAGAACGGGAGGCTGGTTGCCAGGTAAAAGAATTTTCCTACAGAAGAGATCACTGGAGGGAAGAAAGACTAAAGGCCAGGAAACCACACAGGAGGCTAACTGCAAAATTCCTGGTGAGAAATGAAAAAGATACGAAGTCAGACACTGAGGGGAAGGACTGATCTGAGACTTCCTATTGGAATCTATAAGACTTGTTATCTTGTAGGCAATGAGGGTGAGGGAAAGGAAAAAAAGAGCCTGTTCTTGGAGGAAATTCCAGGTCTACTCCAAGGAAAATCATGGAAAAATGAAGAGGTATGTGGCAAATCAGAAGGCCAAGACCTGCTCTAGGTTTCTCAAAACGTAATCCACAGACCACTGGTGAAAGATTTGGGATGGACATGTTTTAAAAAAATGTATAATTATATTAATGCGGGTTAGAAAAAATAACCATTCAATAAGTCTAAAGAATTTCTTACATACCTACCATCTATAAATTTTTTTTTACGTATTGTCAATTTAAAGCAAAGTATTACTTAAATACAGTATAGGTGGGAAAAAGGAAGTCCAAGCGACAGTATCAACGGCTCCACCAGGAAGTGAACAGGCAAACTTTAACCTAAGGATAGATTACAGCCGGGTGTCCAAATCCAAGAGGGGCCCTGCCACAATCTGCACACTTTTTTCCTTAGTTTATGAAAGATGACGATGAATTATTAGCCTGTGCATGAACTACAGCAGGTAAAACTCCAAGTTCACGGGAGAATATCTCTATTTAGACTCTAGCTTCTTTTACGTTAATTCAGCAAAAGCTCTAAAGCCTTAGCAGAAGAAGTCATTAATGGCCTCATTTAAATGAAAACATTTGCCTGCCACTCCTCTGCTAGGTCTTGAATCTCCTCTCCATCTAGGAAGCAAACTGTTTTCACTTTATTTACAGGGAAAAAAAATCAGCGACACAAGGAACACTGTATCCTCATGGCTGTTGCGCTCAGCCAACTTTGAAGTGTAACAACTCCTAGTCCTAAACTGACTCTTGTTACATGTTCTGAGCATCGGAAATATACTGGTCGGTCACTCACTCACTTTTGCTGATAACTTCCTGCGTCTCCCCCGGCCCTTCAGCTTCCTTAAGTCAGGAGGATCTTTCTGCATTTTTTTCCCCACTGCAAAAAATGTGACCCTCAAATTTGGCTGCGTATCAGAATCGGCAGGGCGGTTTTTAAATTGTCTGCAGCCCAGGTCTCAGCCCTCGACCAAGTAACTTAGAATCTCTGCAAGCGGAACCCAGGCATCAGCATTTTACATGTCTCAGAAAACTCCCAATGTTCAGCAGAGGCCGAGTACACTGAATTAGCAACAGGTAAATATTTCCTTCCTTCCATCTTGCCTCTGCATCAGCTTTTCCCTCCGCATATTTGCATCTCCTGTTCTAGACCGGAGATAAGTGGGCTCCTACTTATCCTTCAGAATTGAGCTCATGAGGTCATTAAACCAGGAACACTTTCCCGCGGTTTGTACTTTGCTGCCTGATATGTGAGGGCTCTGGAGGGGTCCCAGGCGAAAAGGACCTCGTGAGAACAGGCCGATCCCGGCGTGGGGCCTGCCCCGGGGCCAGGCTCACCTTCTGGTCTGAACTGGGCCCCACCTGGCGGTACACCCCGGAGCCATAGGCGAAAGCCAGGCTCAGCTCCTCGGGGAAGTGAGACAGGATCTTGCGGAAGGCCACCCCCGAGCTCTGCAGCGCCTGCAGCGCCATGGGGTCGGGGCTCAGGGACAGGGCCCCCGGCGGGGCGGGCGCGGCAGAGGACAGCGGGTCGGGGTCAGATCCTGGGGCAGGCAGTTAACGTGGGAGGTGGAAGTCGGGGACCGGCCGAGACAGCAGAGCGCTGCAGCCAGGGGTGAGGAGTGGAGGGACAGGCGAGGACTCGGGACTACGGGCCAGCCCCAGCCCCGGTCGGGGCAGCGCAGGGCAGAGGTCCACGCAGTCGGCGGGCTTGCGGGCCGAGCTGCCAATCCCGACCACGCCTCTCGCCGGCACACGCGCTTCAAAGGCGCAAGAGAAGACGCTCCTCCGCGGGTGGGGACGCGAGGGCTCCGCGGAGACCCCTGGTGGTCGGAGGAGCGCGCTGCAGGCCAGCCGCCTAGACGAGTGACTCGGAAATACGGGTGCGGGAGAGTGTCAGCCGCTTGAACTGCTTTTGAGCTTTAAGAATCCGTTTTTGTTCTCGCCTCAAACACATTTCAACAAATGGCTATAAAATCGTGCGTGTGTATTGCAGAATATTTTTAATGAGGTGCAATTCACCCAACTGACATAAAAGTGCACACTTTATGTGCGATTCAGTGGCAGTACATTCATAATGTTGTGTTACCATCATCTCTACCCAGCTCCAAAATTGAAGATTTTGAAGGCTTAGGAAAACATACGTCAAATTAAAATCATGTCCATTTCCGCCATCCAGCGATGATCACTGTTAAGATCTGGCTGTGATCCCCCCCCCTCCCCCATTAAAGCTCTTTTCAAATCCAGTGATGGGTATGAAAGTGTTCATGAATGGAAGGACTACACCGATGTGCTCTCAGGTTTGTATTTCATTCTAAGGGTGATGCAGAGCCTTCGCCCCTTTGCCTTGGAGATTAACCTCACAGAAGACACATCAAATGCGATTTCTGGAGGAAATAGGACCCCAGGTGAGAGCTCGCCCGTTTATGTATAACTAAAGAAACTTAATAAAAATCACAGGACTATTCAGGATGTACTTTAATTCCCAGGACACAGATTTTCAGATACTCTTTTCTTCTGCCCTGACGTACACTGCCTTTCAAAAAGCAGAAGTAGCAATAGATAAATTCAGGTAATGTGGATGCCTTCCACGTGCAGTTTTCAGTGAGTTCCTTCTGCTACCTGATGGGAGGAAGTTACTGTCTCTGCTTTACAGATGAGAAAGCTAACTCTTAGAGAGAAAGCAATGTGCTTAGGATCACATTAGCCTGTGGCAAAAGGGAGCTGAAACCCAGGGCTGAATGTCAGTTTAGATTGGAATCGGGTAAGAAGGAGGAGGGAGAGCAGTGAGGATGCTGTTACCATAGTTTCACCGGGAACTAAAGATGCCTGGCCTGGGATGATAGAGTCAGGGATGGAATTGATTTAATTTGAAAGGTAATTATGTGAACTCAAACTCTGGGCATAGCACTGAGGTAAGTGCTGAGGATCTGAGATGATTCGAACAGGGTTGATGCCTTGCAGGGCTGATGCCTCAGGGTCTATAAAGGGGAGGGATGAGCAAACCCAGAATGGACCCGGCAGTAATGAAGCCTGGGCACCCAGCACCCTGCAGGACCTCTGATGAGGGAGTGCTAATCAGTTCTGGGTCTGTGGGGGAGAGAGCAGAGGAGTGGTGAGCATCTGACCCGGGGGCTGGAAGAATGGGTAGGAGTTTATTAGGCAGAAGACCGATGAGAAGACATTTTACAAAGAGATTGATAGGCCATGGTGACCATAATTACAGGTAATGTTTGTTTATGTATTTACCATTCCCAAGCGCTTCTTAGGAAAATTTAAATTTTTTAATTTTAATTTTTGGAAAATTTAATTTCATGTTAGTTCCTATTCAGTGTTACATTTGATTCAGGCGTTCATTATAGTGACATAACAGGTCCAAATATTACTCATCAAGATAAACTCCCAAGCGCTTTCTCTACTTACCTCTTTTCATCATTCCAAAGACCCCATCAGGCAGGTTCTCTAAACTCATTTTTCACATGAGGAAACAGACAGCCCGACGGGAGAAACAAATTTCTCAGAGTCACATACTTAGGAGAGTGGCGAAGTTGGGATTTGAACCCAACGCTCTGGAACTCCAAAGGCCAACCTGTTTACCACCATATTTTAGTACCTTCTAAAACAGCCAAACTTGGGGCACCTGGGTGGCTCAGTCAGTTGAACGTCAGGCTTCAGCTCAGGTCATGATATCACAGTTCGTGGGTTCAAGCCCCGCGTGGGGCTCTGAGCTGACAGCTCAGAGCTTGGACCCTGTCTTTGGATTCTGTGTCTCCTCCTTTCTCTGACTCTGTCTCTCTCTCAAAAATAAATAAAACATTTAAAAAATTTATAATTAAAAAAAATGGCCGACCTGTGAGGCAAGAGAAGAAAAAGGGAAATGTGTCAGCCAAGGTTTTGAGCAGCAGCAAGAGCCAGAGGTACAACCTAGAGACCAGAATAAGGGCAGGGGAAGGGAGACACAGTGCGACTCAGGCTCTCACTGTGAGCACAGTCATTTTGGTTCATTTGGACTAAATAGCACCGTTGCCCAGATTGGCAGAATCTGAGAGGTACTCACTGCAGAATCACACTAATACCTTTCACCCAAATACAGTGAATAAATATCCACCAGCTGTGTTTCTTTCAATCTTCCCTTGAGGAAATAATTCAACTTTGTTTTGTATTCCCCCCACCACCCTTGCAAAAGCAATCTATGCTCATAAAGATGTAAACATTACAAATATATGTATACCATCCCTCAGAAATAGCCACTGATAGTCTTTGGTACATATTCCTCTAGATATTTTTCTACACACATGTTAACATTAAAAACATTTAACATTTTTTCATATTTATTTCATTTCTGAGGGAGAGAGAGAGAGAGACAGCATGAGTGGGGGAGGGGTAGAGAGGGAGACACAGAATCCAAAGCAGGCTTCAGGCTCTGAGCTGTCGGCACAGAGCCCGACGTGGGGCTGAACTCACGAACTGTGAGATCATAACCTGATCTGAAGTGGGACACTCAACCGACTGAGTCACCCAGGTGCCCCAAATTAAAAACATTTTTAAATGGAATCATATGACAGATACTACTTTGCAATGTGCTCTTTTCACTTAATATATTGGGGACGTCTTCTGTGTCACATACATAGATCTATGTCATCCCATTTACTGGTAGCAAATTTTTTTAAACTATGGATATGCCATCGTTTGTTGAAACATTTTCATACCAAAAGATATAGCTTATTTCCATTTTTCAAACATGCAGACAATGCTACAGTGAACATCCTCAAACACAGACCTTTGTGTACGTGTGCAAATATTACTATAAAGTAGATTCTTGGAAGTGGAATTGCTGGGTCAAAGTGTCAGCGCTTTGCTACAGCCCTCTCCGAAGTGTTGTACCAATACTCACTGCCGCCCATGACGGTCAGCCCTTGATATAAAGCAAGATGCTGCAGTGTTCTCCACTTTCCTCCCACGCAGGCATTCACAGCTAATTATCAGTAATTTTCATTTTCACAAACACTTTCCTTCCTGATAATGCAAAACCACCAGCTGGAAAGTTCCATCACATTCCCGTGTGCATTTTGCCTTTCCCCAGGAACAGGCAGAAGCAATAGCCCAGAACACATTTGTATTCTTCACCAGAAAGCTCCTTGCCTCTAGCAGTTCATCCGTTCCCTTTTATTTTATTTTTTTTAACGTTTTTTTTTTATTTCTAGAGAGAGAGAGACAGCGTGAGCAGGGGAGGGTCAGAGAGAGAGGGAGTCACAGACTGAAACAGGCTCCAGGCTCTGAGCTGGCAGTCAGCACAGAGCCCGACGCGGGGCTCGAACCCACGAACCGCGAGATCATGACCCAAGCGAAAGTCGGACGCTCAACCGACCAAGCCACCCAGGCGCCCCTCATCCGTTCCCTTTTAAATTACCATGGCTTGCTAAGTTAGAACCTCTTCAAACGCCTCGATGTTCTATATAATCGCTTTAGGGTTCCGTTGGAACGCTCACACCAATGAAATACAAACGTTAGGGAGCCCTTTAAACTACAGATAAATGCCGCTTGATTTGAGTGAATGTTGGGCCTCATTTTTCTGATTTATCATCCAGCTGTTGGTTTTGTATCATTAACAATGACCTTGTCAGGTTGGCTTTCACTAGGACAAGGCTCACCTATCCCACTTTTTAAAAAGGCTGTGTGAAATCTCTATAATTTTTGTGCCTTAGTTTCTCATCTAATCAGTGTTTAGTAAAGGACAGAGAATATTTTGGGGGAGAAAATCCAAGCTCTGTGTTTCTTATGATTAGTCACATGTTCAACTTATCTGGTGATGGGAGTGAAGAAGAGGGGTCTTGATCTCTGCCGGTCAAAGGAGGGTCACCTTGTCATATCCATCCAATCTCAGCTAATGTTTTTGTGTAGAATAACTGGGCCAGGCCGAGGACATCTTTTACTATCTTTAGTCTCTCGCATCAGGTGCCCTCAGGTACCACCTGAGTTTGAATCTGGCCCTGAGATTTGATAGCTGTAAAATGGTCGGCAAGACCACGGGAAAGCATTCTGTACCTTCTTTTCCCCATTTACGAAATGGCCATAGTAATGACACCGACATTATAGGGCTGTTGGGACAGTAAATGGTTGAATCGTACCCAGAAAGTACCTAGAATAATGCGTGTCACAGAGTACGCTCTAAATATTCTTCATCTCATTCAATTCTTAAGGTACACTATACAATTAAGGAGTTAGGAAGCATCATTAAACCTAACATCTTTACGACATTTAGCATTTTACACAAAGCACTTTTCCGGACATGGTTTTATTTAATTCTTAAAACAAATCCTGGGAAATGAATGGTTATTATTCCAATTTTAGAGATGGATAAACCGAAGTATAGAAAGTGAAGTGATTTGCCTGAAGGCACAGGGCTAACGGCAGCCCCTGCCAGTACAGTCTCCACGTCCAATCCTTTTCCTCTTGCAACATAAAAACAACAGAAACTGTTCATTTTCCTGAGGGATTCATCCATTTATTTATTCATTCTCTCACTGTAATCTTCCTTATCTCTTAGTCTTAGCTCAAATATCACCTCCTTCTAACTGGGAGTAATTGTTCTGCCCTCTGTATCCACATAACCTTTGCTTATAGCTCTCCAGCTCTTGTCTTAAAATATCATATGTGTCCATTAAGAACAAGTATAAAGGGCCTGGGGACTCTCTGAAGCCAGGGACCACTTCCTGTTTATCTGTCTACCCTTTGGTGTCTAGTACAGTGTCTGCAACAAAGTTTCTGTGATTGAGAATGTCATAGGCTGGTGACAAAAAATAAACATGTATACAAAGCAATGATCGTAAGGTCTATGCCACAACTGTGGGGAGATAAGAACTTCAAGGGTCTCTGGGAAACTTCTTATGGGTGAAGGTGATCAGCAGCTCACCAGACAGGAAGGAGTAGTGAAAACATTCTAGGGAGAAACAGCAGCCTCGACACTAGGTCTGGGAATTCTCACTTAGGGAGGACACCGTGTTTTCCAGTGGAGTTCTGGAAGATCACAGACTCTTACAGTACCAAAGAAATTAATGAATAATGGTAGAATTTTAAGAAACAGAGCAGGTGTCTCATCTGAGAGGCAGCATGATATAGTGGCCAAGGGAGAGGACTCCAGATCCCAACTGCCTGGTTCGAGTCCTGGCTCAGCCACTTATTATCTGTGTGACCCTGGGCAAGTGGTTCTGTGCCTCAGTTTCCACATGTTTAATTGAGGATAATAATAGTGCTCACCTCACAGGGTTGTCATAACAGCTAAAGTGGTTAACATACACGAAGTGCTTAGGAAAATACCTGATATGAGTAGGTATTGTGTATGTGTTGCCATTATTATTATTATTGTTGTTATTAATTCTTATCACCTATTGTCCCTTAAATTTAAGCAAGTCAGAAACTGTCTACTTTATCTCTTTGTAAAACTGCACCTAAATTTTGGGAGAAACTTAGTCGGCGAAGACCCCAGTTGGAGGAGAAATAATTAATTACTGTATACCACGTCTGTCTGTAGCCACCAAAGTCTGTAATCTGGATTTGGTGTAGAGCATCGTATCCTAAACTGGGTTTTCATTGCATTATTATTATTCAGACTTATTTGGGGAAACAATTCATGGTCAACTGAGTTTGGGAAACTGGATTAAATAGAAGCATAGAGATTTCTTTGCTGTGGGGTTTCCCAGAGCACTAATAGATCAATGTACATTGTGAATCTCTAAGAGGAACACAGAGCACGTAGCACTTTCGAGTTTCCCAGACTATGTTTCCTCTCCTCTCTCTCCTTCCTTCTCTCCCTTCCCCCTCTCCTCTCTCAATATCTTTTGGGACTAATATTTCATGGCATCAATTTGGGAAACATTGGTGCCAAGCACTCCCTTGCTGTCAGAGAATCATATCATGGTCCCAAACCAGTCAAGACTTATTTAGGGGCGCCTGGGTGGCTTAGTCGGTTAAGCGTCCGACTTTCGCTTAGGTCATGATCTCGCGGTTCGTGGGTTCGAGCCCCGCGTCGGGCTCTGTGCTGACTGCCAGCTCAGAGCCTGGAGCCTGTTTCAGTCTGTGACTCCCTCTCTCTCTGACCCTCCCCTCCTCACTGTGTCTCTCTCTCTCTCCTAGAAATAAATAAAAACATTTAAAAAAAAAAAGACTTATTTACACAGACTCCTCTTGCCTGAAGGACGCCATAACCTAAGAGAGAAATTAAGGAGAAACATGAATTACAGGTGTAAGTTGTGGTTGGATAAACCCGAGAATGTCTATGCCTTTGATTCTGAGGATGTCTTTGTGTAGACTCCAAACTGACAAAATTCTATGAACGATCTTCTTGTTTAGGAAGCCACTCTCCAAATCTCCAGGGTTTGAGCATGTGACCCTTTGCCTGGCATATTACTATGTTGGGCAGCACCTGGGTCATGGATGGAAATGGTTGAAGAAGAAGTACGTCAGCCAGGGCCCACACTCCTCTTTATTAGAACTTCCGTGGGTGAGACACCAAAGCCCTACAGGTAAAGTCCTCTTAGCATGATGTTATTTTTTCTTTTACTTTTATTTTTAAAAAGTTATCATGGCTTTTTGACTTTTTGTTGATGCATAGCTCTGTGAATTTTAACACATTTATAGATTTTAACCACAATCATCATATAGAACAGTTCCCTCACCTCCAAAACATCTTTTTGTGTGATTATTCACCACCATTTCTATATCCATCTTGGTGAGGTGTCTATTCAGAGCTTTTGCTTATCTTATTATTGTTGAATTGTTTGTTTTCTTCCTGTTGACTTCTGAAAGTTCTTTATTTATTCTGGTTACAAGTTCTTTGTCAGGTATGTGGTTTGCAAATACTTTCTCCTACTTTGTAGCTAATCTTGTTGTTCTCTTGAGAAGTTTTCCTTTTCATTGAGTCTGATTTATCAATAGGGGATAGTTTTTCCTTTTAAAGATCATGTTTTTGGTGTCACATCTAAGAACTCTGCTTAATCCTAGAACAAAAAGCTTTTTCTCCTATACTGTGTTCTCAGCACTTTATAATTTTAGGTTTTACAATTTGATCTTAGACATTTTGGATTAATTTGTCTATAAATTAATAGAGACAGAGAGAGAGAGAGAGAGAGAGAGACAGCGTGATCAAGGGAGGGTCAGAGAGAGAGGGAGACACACAGAATCTGAAACAGGATCCAGGCTCTGAACTGTCAGCACAGAGCCTGATGCGGGGCTCAAACCCATGAACCGCGAGATCATGACCTGAGCCAAAGTCGGACGCTCAACCAGCCAAGCCACCCAGGTGCCCCTAAATTGTGCAATTTAACTCAAGGTTTATTTTCTTACATAAGTATGTATAATTTTCGCAGCAGCAGTAGTAGTTGTTGTTGTTGGTTTTTTTTTGAAAGACTGCCATTCTTAAAAAAAAATTTTTTAATGTTTTATTTATTTTTGAGAGAGAGAGATAGAGACAGCATGATCAATGGAGGGACACAGAGAGAGGGAGACACAGAATCCGAAACAGGCTCCAGGCTCTGAGCTGTCAGCACAGAGCCCGACATGGGGCTCCACCTGAGCATAAGTCAGACGCTTAACCGACTGAGCCACCCAGGCGGCCCAGGACTGCCATTTAAGATTTTTTAAATTTAATTTATTTTTAATTTTTTTATTTTTTAAATTTTTTTAAATGTTTTATTTATTTCTAGAGAGAGAGACAGAGCGTGAGCAGGGGAGGGTCAGAGAGAGAGGGTGTCACAGACTGAAACAGGCTCCAGGCTCTGAGCTGGCAGCACAGAGCCTGATGCGGGGCCTGAACCCACGAACCACGAGATCATGACCTGAGCGAAAGTCGGACGCTTAACCGACTAAGCCACCCAGGCGCCCCTTAATTTATTTTTTAAATCTACATCCAAGTTAGTTAGCATATAGTGCAACAATGATTTCAGGAGTAGATTCCTTAATGCTCCTCACCCATTTGGCCCATCCCCCCTCCCATAACCCCTCTAGTAACCCTCTGTTCTCCACTTATAAGAGTTTCTTATGTTTTGTCCCTTCCCTGTTTTTATATTATTTTTGTTTCCCTTCTCCTTGTTCATCTATTCTGTATCTTAAAGTCCTCATATGAGTGAAGTCATATGATATTTGTCTTTCTCTGACTAATTTCGCTTATCATAATACCCTCTAGTTCCACCAATGTAGTTGCAAATGGCAAGATTTCATTCTTTTTGATTGCCAAGTAATACTCCAATGTATCTATATACCACACCTTCTTTATCCATTCACCCGTCGATGGACATCTGGGCTCTTTCCATACTTTCGCTATTGTTGATAGTGATGCTGTAAACATTGGGGTGCATGTGCCCCTTCGATTGCTTCCTTTGCTCCCAGCAGCAATTTAAAAAAGACTGTTCTTCCTCTGTTGAATTGCCTTTGCATTTTTGTGAAAAATCAATTGGTTATGTTTTATGTGGTGTATCTCTGGACTCTCCATCCTATTCCATTAATCTATATGTCTGTTCCTCCTCTAGTACCACATTGTCTTGATTAGTGGAGATTTAGAGTGTCTTAAAATTGGGTAGTGTGACTCGTTCAATTTTATTCTTGTTTTTAAAAAATTATTTTGTATTCTAGTTCTTTTGTCTTTCCCTCTATTTTAGAATCAGCTTGTCTATATTTGCAAAAATTTCACTGGAATTTGTACTGGAATTATGTTATATCTATAGATAAATATGGAAAGAATTGACTTCTTTACTATGTTGTGTCTTCCAATCCATGAACATAGTATGTCAGTCTCTCCATTTATTCATGTTTCTTTAGTAGTTTCTTTCTTTTTTTTTTTTTAATTTTTTTTTTAAAATTTATTTCTAGGAGAGAGAGAGACAGTGTGAGCAGGGGAGGGTCAGAGAGAGAGGGAGTCACAGACCGAAAGAGGCTCCAGGCTCTGAGCAGGCAGTCAGCACAGAGCCCGATGCAGGGCTCGAACCCACGAACCGCGAGATCATGACCCAAGCGAAAGTCGGACGCTTAACTGACTAAGCCACCCAGACGCCCCAGTAGTTTCTTTCTTTTATCACTTTAAATATTTTCTGGCACTATTCGGCTGCTCTGGACTCTCCAGACTTCCAATGAGTACACCCACATCAGGGGTCAAGAAAGGGAAAAATAAGCAGATTTGCCCTACCTCTCTTAGGACCACATCTCTTCTGATTAGAAAGGAAGTCTCCCACATTTCTTCGCGTTTCAGGTTCCTGTGAGCCCCTGTTGCTGCTGCTGTCACTACCAACACTGCACAACTGCTTGGGGACTAGTGCAAAGAAGCTGAGAAAAGAAAAAAAGGAAAAGAAAAAACTTCAGGTGACACCTTTATTCTGCTCCTAGAGCCATAACTAAAGGACTTCTCTCTGTCCTTGTAAATGTCCTCTTCCAGGTTGGGGCTGTGTTGAGTTCAGGCTGGGAGACAATGGAGTTTTTTAAAAAATGGCAAACTCTCTTTCAGTTTAATTGAAATTCTAGTCTTCTTTCCTAATTTGCTTTTATTTATTTTTCAGAGACCTCAAATATTTGCTTCAAGCATCATGTTTAGGTTTACAGCTTCATGCAGTGAGTGAGAGACTGTAGAGTGTGCTTACTCCATTTTAACTGGAACAAAAACTCCTTTGATATTATTTAGATGAAGAAACTTAGGCCCTCAGAGATTAAGGAAATATCTTTAAGGTTACACAGAAAGTGCTGAAGCCAGAATTTGAAACTGAATCTGTAGGAGTACAATCTACACAAACGTCTACATGTTACATTCTTTTAAAAAGCCAAGTTTATTGAGGTACAATTCAATTACAGTAAAAGTCACCTTTAAAAAAGTATACTGTTCATTGAGTTTTTACAAATACATAGCTGTGTAACTACTGCTACAACCAGTATATCAAACATTTTCATCACTCCAAAAAGCTCCACCATGATCCTTTCTAGTTAATTTCTCACCTGTATTGCCAGCTATTGTCAACCACTGATATGATTTCTGTCTTTCTAGTGTTGCCTTTTTAAAAATACTATATAATGTCATATAATGGAATCATATAGAATATAGGTTTTTCTCTCTGGCTTCTTTCATTTAACATTAATGCTTTTGAGATTCATCCACGGTGTGTGTGTGTGTGTGTGTGTGTGTGTGTGTGTGTGTGTGTGTGTATGTGTGTGTGTGTAAGAGAGAGACAGAATTTTGTTCTTTTTTATTGCCAAGTGGTACTCTGCTTTATGGTTATACCACAATGCATTTATCCATTCACCTATTGATGGAATTTGGATTGTGTTGTTCTATTTTAGAAAATTGTGAATAAAGTCTATATTCTTTTTTTTTTCCCTGTAAGTAGACTTCACACTCAGTACAGAGCCCAGTGCAGGGCTTGAACTCACAACCCTGAGGTCAAGACCTGAGCTGAGATTAAGTCAGGCATTTAACCAACTGAGCCACCCAGGTCCCCTTAAAATCTATATTCTTTAATCATTGTACTGTGTGTCCTCGAACAATGTAGTTAGATTTGAAAGGAACCTTCAAGACAGAATGGCTTAGGTAAGTCCAGTAATGTAAATGACAATTTCCATTTATTAACTAGATGCCAGACCCTGTGCTGGGCATTTTACACACACTGTTACTTAATTCAATCCTCAGTTTGTGTCTGTGTTTACAATGCTTCGATAATTTCCCAACCTTCTCACCACCAAGGACCCATTTTTATGAGTTTCTGGTGATGTATTCATTCAACACAGATTTTATGAATGTGCATGTGTACGTATGCGTGTGTGTGTACACCACGTACTGTCTGGACTGTAGGTCTATAAAAGGGAAAAGAAGAGACCTAGTCTCTGCCTCCTTAAAGTTTACAATCTGCTGTAGCTATACCCTGTGGGATCTACCTTTTGAAATAATTTCTATCACACAAAATGCACTTATTAAGTGTAACCCATTTCTTCATCTGTAGGCCCCATGGGGTAAGAGTAAGGTCACAGGATTAGCAAACAGAACGTTTCTGTTCCCACTCTTATGTGTAGAGAGGTGTATTCATTTGGCTACTTTGTGCAATAGGTCTGGCTTCAAAGTAGCTTAAAAAAAATTCAGAGGTAAAGTAGGCTTCAGGTATAGTACAGGGTTCTGGCTCAATTTTTCTCCTCTTTTTTCAGATTCTATTTCTTAGCTTGGCTTCTTGGTTTCAAGATGGTTGCTGGTGTCAGCTGAAGCAGCATGCTTCCTCAACTCCAAGTCTCTCTCTATCCTCCTTATTCCTTTTAGCCTGATTGGGTCACATGCTCACCCCCTGGACCAATAACAGTTGACTGTTTGGCACTGATTGGCTTGAGTCTGGGTACCTGAATTAATCATGAGCAAGGTGGATTGTCTTAGTCTAATAGACAATCTCCTAGGGCTGAGGGAGCTTTCCCCCTCCTGGAGGAGTCAATTCCTTGCATAGAAACAAAGTCTGCTAGTATGGATCCAGCAACTCCGCTTCTGGGTATATTTCATTAAAGGAAATGAAAGCAGAATACTGAAGAGATAAATGCACTCCTGTGTTTACTGCAGCATTATTCACAACAGCCAAAATATGGAAGCAGCCTCAGTGCCTGTTAACAGGTGAGTGGATAAAGAAGATGTGGTGTGGGGCGCCTGGGTGGCTTAGTCGGTTAAGCGTCCGACTTTCGCTTAGGTCATGATCTCCCCGTAGTGGGTTCGAGCCCTGCGTCGGGCTCTGTGCTGACTGCCAGCTCGGAGCCTGGAGCCTATTTCAGAGTCTGTATCTCTCTCTCTCTCTGACCCTCCCCTGCTCATGCTGTCTCTCTCTCTCTCCTAGAAATAAATAAAATTAAAAAATATATATTAAAAAAAAAAAGAAGATGTGGTGTATACATATAATGGAACATTATTCATTCATGAGAAAGGTCCATTCATTCATGGATGGACCTTGAGGACATTACATTAAGTGATATAAGTCAGACAGAGAAAGACAAATACTGTATGATATCACTTATATGTGGAATATACAAAGCCAAACTTGTAAAAACAGAGAGTAAAATGGTGGTAACCGGGGCAGGGGGTGGGGGAATAGGAGAGTAAGAAAGATGTTATTTAAGGGTACAAATTGCAGCTAGTGGTAAATAAGTACTAGAGATTTAATGCACAATACAGTGAATAAAGACAAAAATATTGTATTATAATCATCAAACGTGCTAAGAAACTAGATATTAATTATTCCAATCACAAAGAAGAAATGATAATTATGTGATATGATAGAGGTGCTATCACTATAGTGGTAATCATAGTACAATACATAAATGTATCCTTACATTTACACCTTAAATGTAAACAATGTTATATATGAGGGTGCCTGGGTGGCTGAGTTCATTAAGTGTCCAACTTCGGCTCAGGTCATGATCTCATGGGTGTGAATTCAATTCCTGTTGTGGGCTCTGTGCTTACAGCTCGGAGCCTGGAGCCAGCTTCCTATTCTGTGTCTCCCTCTCTCTCTGACCCTCCCCCACTTGTGCTCTGTCTCTCCCTCAAAAGTAAATAAACTGGGTGTTACATGGAAACCAACTTGACAATAAACTATTTGTAAAAAAAAAAAAAACAAACTGGACTCAATAACAAAAACATAGCTGGGACATCCCGAAATATTTGTAAATAGTATGTTATAATTTAACACATGGAAGGAAGAAGACGACTCAAGAGGAATTTAAAATATATTGTGAACTAAATGAAAATAAAATACTATTTATCAAAATTTGAAAAAAGTAAATAAACATTTAAAAACTAAACAATGTTATACATTAAATATGTTTCTATTAAAACATAATGTGCTCCTAAGAAGGAGGGGAGGGACAGTGGGAATAGGCAGTGGGTTGGTGCAGCAGAAATGATATTGTGTGTTTACTACACTTGTTCCTTCCTTCTGGGCACCCGGGAAGATGACATTTCTAGTTAGGTTGGAGTCCTGTGATTGCGATCTGACCAGTCACAGAAGGAGGCAGAAGAAGTGATGTGACTTCCAGGCATCGCCCTTTGAAAGCATCTCATGCCCTTCCCCGTCGGTAAGATGGCGGAGGTAAGATAGGGGAGAAGCCTATCCAAGGCACATTGGACTGAGATGCGAGAGCAAGAACTAAACTTTCACGGTGGTAAACTGAGATTTGGGGGTTATTCAGGGCCATCACATAGCATAACGAATCCCGACGGATACAGTGAGGCAGTACTTCTCAAAGTGTGGTCCTCAAACCAGCCGCTTCCGCATTCCCTGAGGCCCTGTTGGGTGCTAATTCTCTGGTCCTCAGTGGGTGAGCCCAGGCCTGTTGTTAACAAAGTACCTGGGGGGCAAGACCCGGCACCTTGTGGTTTAACAAGCCCTCCAGGCGCTTCCGTGGCGCTACAGTTTGGGAACCGCTAATTTAGGGAGTCCGGAGCGTCAGGAGTGGCTCTCTGGTCTTCTCAGCTGCCATGTCCTCTCCTCCCCCAGCCGCTGAGCCTGCCCCGGTTGTCACAGGACCTGAAGGCACAGTCCTTCAACTGTGAGGTTTCTGTCCACCAGAGGCACCTGTGTCCACTCAGGCGTGACGTCCTTCCCTTCCCCCGGGGCCGTAGGTGGTGTGGCCCACGCTCGAACCGCTGTGCCCTTTGCTGGCTCTGAAACACCTCTCCAGGTAGCTTCCGTGGTGACGGTCCCCACCCCTGCGGCAGGCACCATTACATAAGCAGCTTAAATCCGTCCCTCCCTCCTCTGTAAAAACGATAACTAATAACGTGTGAAGCCTGGTGTTTTTCATTGCTCTGGGCAGGCTTTCGGAAGGTAAAAGAATAATTTTATTAGGTTTTATTTGGAAATATTGAAAGTAACCAGAGGATCTTTTAAATTACATTTGGAGTCCACAGGGGTCCTGAGGCTCGAAGCTCGGGGGTAGGGCTGATCTGATCCTACCCACCTCATTTAAAAAGAATTTTTTTTTACTGTTATAATTTTTTATTTTTGAGAGAGAGCGAGAGTGAGAGAGAGAGAAGTAGAACGTGATCCGGGGAGGCGCAGAGAGAGAAGGAGACACAGAATCCAAAACAAGCTCCAGGCTCTGAGCTGTCAGAGCTCACAGAGCCCGACACAGAGCTCAAACTCGGAAACTGCAAGATCGAGACCTGAGTGCACGTCCGATGCTTAGCCCGCCGAACCACCCAGGTTCACACGCGCCTCATGTTTGAGTGAAGCTATGACGTTCAGGGAGGTGCATAGGCCCCTGAGTGCCTTCAAATTTAGTAATATGTCTTTAATAGGGTTTTCATCTTTAATGATCAACGTGCTATCTTATTAAAAACACAATGGTAAGTGTAGGCAAACTACAGACGTTCTTTTTCCTTATTGTGATAAAATACACCTGACATACATTTTAGCATTTTAACCACTTCTAAGTGCACAGTTCAGTGGCATCACATACATTCACGTTGTGCAGCCGTCTCCTAAAAGTTTTCATCATTCCAAACTGAAACTCTCTACCCATTAAACACTAACCCTCCATTCCTTCCCCCTCGAACCCCATCTTATTTTCCGTCTCTATGAACTGGACTACTCTAGGTACCTCACATTAGTGGAATCATACAGCATTTGTCTTTCGTGACTGACTTATTTCACTTAGCATCACGTCCAAGGTTCATCCATGTTGTATGTGTCAGAATGTCCTTCCTTTTTAAGGCTGAAAACTATCCCATTATCTGTATGGACCACATTTGTTTATCCATTCATCTGTCAAGGGACTCTGGGTTGCTTCCTCTCATTGTTTGGCTATTGAGAATATTGCTGCTGTGAACACGGGTGTACAAATATCTGCTTGCGCCCCTCCTTTCAATGCTGTTGGGTATGTACCCCGAAGTGGAGGTGCTAAGTCCTGTGGTTATTCTATTTAGTTTGGAGAGGAAGTGCCACACTTATGATATCCTTTTGGTTCCAGGCATCCTAGCAGACGTGAGGTGCTATCTCATGTTGGTTTTGATTTGCATTTCCCTGAGGGGAAGGGGTTTCAGATTTTATCCAAGGTTTCTTTCGTAGGAGTTTTACAGCTTCAGCTCCTGTATTTACACCTTTGATCCATTTTGCATTAATTTTTGTATGGGACGAGGTAGGGTTTCAACTCGATTCTTTTGCATATGGATATCAGGCTGTTCTAGAACCATTTGTTGAATAGATTCTTCATTCTTCGCGGAATTACCGTAGCGCTCTGGTCAAAAACCAATTGACCATAGATGTAAGGGTTTATTTCTGGACAGTCACTTCTGTTCCATTGATCTACATGTCTACCCTTAGGCTAGTACCCCGCCGTCTTTCTATACTTACTTACTGTAGCATTGTCTGTTCTGGATCCCTTGAATTTCTGCATGAATTTTAGGATCAACTCTTCAGTTTCTGCCAAGAAACCAGCTTAGATTTTGATACGGATTGCACTGAATATGCAGGTCAAGGTGGGGAGCCCTAATTATTTCAGAGTCTAGTTTATATTGTGATTGAGGAAAGCACAGAGAGGATAAGGAAGTCCGCTTCCCTGAGTCTCAGAGGTGATCCTTGAAAAGAGTTTGAAGCACAAAGAGAAGTTAGCAAGAAGAAAGGAAGGGGGAGAGGGGAGCACTTGAGACTGGTGAATAAGCGTGTACAGAGCCTGGTGTGTATGTGTGTGTGTTTGTGTGTGTGTGAGAGAGAGACAGAGACAGAGACAGACTGATTGATGAGGGACATAAAAAAAGATGAAGGACAAAGAAATAGACAAGGACATGAGATTTAAGGGGGTTGCGGGAGAGAGAGAAGAGAGACGAGACAGAGACAGAGGCTGAAAGGGATGCGGGGATAGAAGATGAAATATTAAGGAAGTGCGAGTAGCTAAGTTCTGCGGAGTAACTAGAATGAGTGCTGAGTGATAAGTCTGGGGAGAGAGCAGGAACCAGATCATGAAGGACTCCGGAAAGCAGACTGAATCATTTTCCTGGTTTCTGGGGACAGGACTCTATTGTCTTGTCCCCCTATGCCCCCACTTGAACGGGGAGAATGCCGCTTCTGGGCTACAGTTCACCATGTCTGCTCAGGCGCCAGAGAACAGTTACCAGAGTAAATGGCTGCAGATCCTTTCTGAAAAGACTGGGGATCATCCTTTCGGCCTGCACTGGGTATACAGGCCGTGGTGTTGCGAGGGTCCTTCCTCCATTTGGTTAGTGAATTCTAGGTCCCAAAACTGGCTCAGGCCTGGAACTGGGCAAAGGATCAAGCTTTGTCTGAAGACAACTGTCCTAAGCTTCCAGATCTTTCCTCCTTGATCTCTGACTGTACAAACTGCCCAAGGATGCTGCACACTATTAACCAGCTCTGCGGGTCAGGCCCCTCGGCGGCCACTCTGACCCTGCTGTTCACCGTGATAATTGCATCCACCTGGCTTCTGGCGATTAAATGCCACCACCTGGCCTCTATTTTGGGGCCCTATCACCTCCCCTGCTATCAATAAGCCTAGTTCTTACCCCTCCTTCCTACTGCCAGGCCTGCTTTATGGAAGAGAGTCATTTGTCACTGAATTTTTGGTGATGCCAGTGTCCCCCCTCACCACCCCATCCTCAAAGTCTCAGTAAGCGATGTAACCTCTGGGCCTTCCTATGGAACACAATCATCTGGCGAGTCTTTGGTCTCTCATAGTATATCCATTTCCAGGAGCATTTTAACGTTCTCTTCCACGGTCAGCCACAGCAATCGCAACCTCACTTAGCACGGGCCATCACTTTCCCCATGCTTTTAGGAACCATCATAAGTGTGAATTTGTGCCATCTCCTGGAGTTCTCTGCCAGGGTGTTAGTTTCTGTATCTGGGGAGAGTGCTGGACAATCAGTAAATACTCTGGAACCCAATCTTATGTTCTTGATCATGAGCTCCCTTGATCACACATTCTTAGAATCCAATCCTGTATGTGTTTCCCTAGCTCTTGCAAATACAAGCTTGCTAGGTGTTTACAGCTCTTTGGATGTGTAGCACCTTTCCTTCCCTACCTGGCCCACCGTGTCACCTAGCTATAGACCTGGTGGCCTGGATGGGAAGTGGGGACAGATCCTCAATGGAGGTACTTGTTGTCTGGTTATAGAGAGGTGTGTCTGTGGCTTCCAAGCAAGAGGCAAGGGGAGTGCTCTAACTGAGAAGGGGTGGACCACTTATGCTGGCTCAGGGCTTCTAGAGGAGGTCTAGGCCAGATACCCTTTCCTGAGTATCAGGGACCCATGTTTTCCAAACCTGGGCCCTGACCTTGGCTTGACAGATCTGCCTTGATCGAGCAGTTAATCTTCCCTGGAACTTGAACCTCTATTAGGTCTCAGGCCTGGTGCTTGGCTCCCCTGTAAGCTATCAGGAGGTCCCTTGGCTTTCACAGGTGGATTTCAGGCGCTTATTGCTCTAGCAGCTTTTCATGATCTCTGTCAAAGGCATTAATGGTGTTATGCAATAACCATCTGTAGTAGGTTGAAGTGTGCCTCCCAAAAGATATGTGTACCCCAAACCTCAGAATGTGGCCTTACTTGGAAGTAGGGTCTTTACAGATGTTATTAAGTTAATGATCTTGAGGTGAGATCATCCTGGGTGTAGGGTATGCCCTACATCTAACAGCTCATTTTAAGAGAAAGGAGAGGGATATTTGAGACTCATAGGTACAGAGGGAAGAAGGGAAGCCCCCAAGAGTTGCCAACAGCCTTGAGGAGAGAGGCATGGAACGGATTCTCCCTCAGAGCCTCCAGAAGGAACCAACCCCGCTGACCCTTCGATTTTGGGCATTTGGCCTCCGGAACCGTGAAGGAATGTATTTCTGTTGCTTTAAGCTGCCACGGGTGTGGTAATTCACTACTACCCCATCCAATCCCATTGTCCTCAGAGCTACTACGTGCCCATACTTCTAAACACCTGATAGATCACACCAGCTCGTGCTTGCCACCAGTACACGTCATCCCGATTCACTCCAGGTGAGTGTTTTAACAATTGGACCATTATCACCTTGTGCCAGGGGTTGTCCCTATCGCACCTACGATGTGTGACAGAGGTCTTCACCGATGAGTTATTTAGGTCTAAACCCCTCCTCTAGTGCTTGCTTCCTGAGACGACTCCTGATACTGTCACAGTTTGGATTCTCTGTAAGCATTTGCTGAGATAAGACTTGGTGTGCAGGACATTTAACAGGGATCACTAGCTGTGGCAGGGAAAGGGAGGAGGGGGATTGGGCAGAGGGAGAAGTCGAACTGTGATGCAGACACGAGAGAGCCTGGGCAGCCCTATCAGGACAGCGCTGCAGCAGGCTAAGAGGAGCGCACCCTTCAATCCCCACTGTATTCGGTCTCTGGATGAGGCCACCCCTTGAGACCACCCCTACAGAAGCTGACAGCTGGTACAAGTTCTTCTTTTAAGGGGCATTGGGGCAGCTCACATCTGTGTTCACTGCTTCAGCATAAAGGTGAAAGAAGTCTTATCCTCATTAACAGATGAGACAACCGAGGCTGAAAAAGGCTAAGTAACTACAGCCCAGCAATAATCAAACTGAATCTTCCAGAAAGAAGGAAACTAAGATTGAGGGTACTATGTGCGAGGCACTTTAGGAAATTTCACATGTATTTCCTCCTGGTTCCTCAAAATATTGATAGACGTTCATTACTTTCTCTAATGCTTTAAAATATTATTTTAATGTTCATTTATTTTTGAGAGAGAGAGACAGAGCACAAGCTGGGGAGGGGCAGAGAGAGAGAGAGGGAGACACAGAATCCAAAGCAGGCTCCAGGCTCTGAGCTGTCAACGCAGAGGCCAACGTAGGGCTCGAACTCATGAACTGAGAGATCATGACCTGGTCCAAAGTTGGACATTTAACCCACTGAGCCACCCAGGTGCCCCTAACTTTTTTTTTTTTTAAGTAGGTGTCATGCCCCACACAGAGCCCAATGTGGAGTCCAATGCAGAGCCCAACGTGGAGCTTGAACTCAAGACTCTGAGATTAAGACCTGGGTTGAGGTCAAGGGTCAGATGCTTAATCCAACGGAGCCACCTAGGCGCCCCACTTTCTCTAATTTTAGAACAGAACTAAAGCCTAGGGGAGTTCAGCATTTTGCCCAAGACCAATGGGGTTGGTAAGAAATGGAAATAGTTAGAATTTGAACCTAGGTCTGAGTATTTCCATAATCCTTTAAGAAGCCCAGAGGGAACATTACCTCTCATGTACTCATAGTCAAAAATCTAGAGAGGAGCATTCCGTAATTAACTAGAGCACAACTATCATCCAGTGAAAGGCAAAGTGCATTTCTAGTCTTTATTTAAAACAACAGGATTGCAGGCAAAGTCTGAATCAGAGCTATCACCTGGCAGCTTTGCGGGAGGCTCCTTGTTGGAAGGTTCGATTCCTTCTTGGATGATGTGGAATGAACGAAGTGGTGAGTCATACATGTGACAGAAAAACAAAATGGGCTTATTGGAAAAAGCTAGGGGGGAAAAGGGTTTTTAAAATAAGCCCTGACAGTTTGCCATGATAGAATTCTGGTGTTGGAGTCAGAAAGCCTTAGATTTTTAAAATAATTCTTTTTCTGATACTCAAAGTAATTTATGGGTATTATGCAAGAAAACTGAGCCGCAAATAGAGGAAAATTACAATCATTTAGATCTCTACCGCAGAGATAATCATTGCCAAGGTTTTGATGCTGAGCCTTCCAGTTTTTTCTCTTGTGAATAAATAACTACTGATAGATCTAATATATTTATGTAAAATATATATGTGCATTTATAGATAATTATGTTTTATAGGTTTTATTTAACCCATATGGTACCTATAATGTAGATTACTTTTTAATATTTATTTATTATTTACTTCAGATGACCTTTTTAAAAATATTTATTTATTTATTTTGGGAGAGAGAGAGAACACATGCATGGGAGGGGCAGAGAGAGAGAGACAAAATCCCAAGTAGGCTCGGCACTGTCAGTGCAGGGCCCAAAGCAGGGCTTGAACTCACGAACTGTGAGATTATGACGTGTGCTAAAATCAAGAGTTGGACGCTTAATGGACTGACCCACCCAGGTGCCCCTTGATTACTTTTTTTTTAATAGCAACTTTTGGTCTTATTAAAAGGCAATACATGTTCATGCAGAGAAGTGGAAAATACAGAAAAGCAGAAAGAAAATAGAAGTCACTTTCTTTCCACACTATTGCCCGTTTTGTAACCTGATTTTTTAAAAACATGTTCATTTATTTATTTGGGGATTGAGAGAGAGAGAGAGACAGAGAGAGAGAGAGAGAGAGAGAGAGAATCCCAAGTAGACTCCAACAGTCAGCGCAGAGCCTGATGCAGGGCCCAATATGACCACGAGATCATGACCTGAGCCGAAATCAAGAGTCAGATGCTCAACCAAGTAAGCCATGCAAGCTCCCCTATAACTTGATTTTTTTTAAGTTGGTGTTAAAATGGAGCTCTTGAATCATAGTTACAAGATCCCAATTTTTTTTTACTAAGATATAATTGACATGTAATATTGTAGCACCGTTAGTGATATGTTCTACATATGTATGTATTGTGAAGTGAATACCAGAATAAGTTTAGTTAACATCCATTACCACACAGTTACAGATTTTTTTTTGTTGTGGTGGTGAGAGCTTTTAAGATCTACCCTTCTGGGGTGCCTTAGTGGTTCAGTTGGTTGAGCATCCAATCCTTGGTATTGTCTCAGGTCATGATCCCAGGGTTGTGGGATAGAGCCCCGTGTCAGCCTCTGTGCTGTGCATAGAGTCGGCTTCCGATTCTGTCTCTCTCTCCCTCTGCCCCTCTCTTCCACTCATGTGCTCTCTCGCTCTCTCTCTCTCTCAAAAAAAATAAAAGTAAAAAAAGATCTACTCTCTTTGCCACTTTCAAATGTAATATACAGTATTAGTAACTACAGTCACCATACTGTGCATGACATCTTATAACCGGAAGTTCGTTCCTTCTGACCACCTTCACCCATTTTCCCGACCCTCACCCACCAGACCCCAATCTTGTCCCCACCACTTCCTGTATAACAAAAGACAAATTCCTAATTCTCTCTCCAGGCCTCAGTTTCCTCACCTGACAAATGGAAATTATAATAGTGCCTATGTCACAATGTTGTCATGAGCAATGTAGTGCATGATGCATGGTGCATCATAAGTATCAAATATGTTTGTCATAACAAACACAATTATTAGTTATTATTATCATAGGAGAACATAGTTCATATAATAATGGCTTTAGTTGCTGTTAATATTTTCAATTCCTCCTCGACCCTTTCCTAACCTACCTTACCTTACCCTTCAGCCATCAGCTAAGCAATTGTTTTCATAGCATATCTCGTGTCAGAGTGGCCTGGGCTAGTTAAAACATTGCTGAGCCCCACTCCCAGAGCATCCCACTGAGTAGGTCTAAGAATTTGCACTTGTAGCAAGTTTCCTGCTGATGCGGTGGTTGCTCACCACTGAGCTAGATTATTCTGGGACAAATTATCCCAGGAAAGGGATGCGTTGTCAGAGGAAAGAGTGCTGCTTCTGGCTTTCGAGTTCCCAAAGGCGAGGCTTTCATGAGAATGAAAAGAAGTCAGGGCATATTCGACACATTTGAGAGAAGGATTTGAGGACCCAGACCAAGGCTTCTTGTCCTCCAAGCTCCGAGATGATTTTCTGTGCCAGGAGAGAAGGACAGAGAAGGCTCGAGGAGGCAGAGAATTTGTGGGTTTGGGCCTGAACGGACCACGTGGACAGGAGCTGAGTCAGCCTCTGCTCGCCATCCAGCTTCTTCCAGCGTGGATGCTGTCCCTCACCTGCAGCCAGGAGAACTGGGGGAATGAATCAGCGTCTGTGGGCTACCCCACCTCTGTTTTAAGGGCTCTGCTGTCTTCTGCTGGTGAGGACCTCTTTCAATAGCACCCAGAGGGGCCCTGAGGGAGCACCTCCCACTTCCACCCCAAGACTTTGCTCTGTCCCTGTCCAGCTTCATTGTGCAGGGCATGGGGTAACTATGGCAACAACTCCTCTTAGCTCTTCCACCGACACTCCTAATCCTTCTGAGATGGCCTTGAGATGTCCCCCAACATTCACAGGGGACCCCATAAATTAGTCTCCTGAGATTTCTTCCCCCAAGTCTCTGACCTGAATGTGGGCAGGTGCTGAGATGACTCCATTCCCTTCTAATCATCCTAACAGGTGCTGCTGGTGTGAGCTCCCCAGGGCATGGAAATAAGCCATCAGTATTGTGACCTCCGGCTACCGGTCGGATTGAATTTTGGAAGGACAGTGACTGCAAAAAGGAAGGGAAAGAAAGGTTACATTTTCTTGAACGTCTCCAGTGGCAATCCTCATGTAGGAACCTTCACATAAGTATCTCATTAAATCCCCAACCCAGCTCCCACAGGCACGCACGATAAACCTCATGTAACAGAGGAAGGAACTGGGATTCAGAAGATAGAAGTAACAAGTTCAAGGTCACATTGTGAAAAATGGAAAAGCCCACACACCATTAAGATTCTTTGCCTGCCAGGATGCTTTCAAGCCCCAAGCATCTCCTACCCCCTCAGGGCGTGACACAGTGACAGTATCTCCTCCTATGTGCCCGGCTCACACACTGCATCACATATAGCTTGAGGCTTTGCTTGGCAAAGGAGAGCGCATGGCACACTTGGCAACTTGTCCTGGACCAGTTGGCAGCGACAGGAACTGGACTGGAGCTGCAGAACAGAGTCCCTTACCGGCTTCATGTGTTCTTGGGCAAGAGACAGCCCCTCAGTTTCCACAACTCTCAAGTGTGGATAAGACTGTGTACCTCATACGGCTGTTGTGAGGGCCAAAGTTGGTAACACTTGAAAAATGGAACTTTTGACACCCGGAGAAGGAATGAGTGGACTCAGAAAAATTGCATCCTGTTGATTCCTTTTCCTGGACGTGAAATCTGATGTTTCTGAATCTGAATTTCTTCATGGGATTGGGAGAATTGAGTGAGAAACTTTATTGTTTTTATTATTTAAAAACTTTTTTTCAAAGTTTATTTCTTTTTGGGAGGGGAAAGCCTGCGTGTAAGCAGGGGAGGGGCTAGAGAAGGGGGAGACAGAGGATCTGAAGTGGGCTCTGCACTGTCAGCACAGAGCCCGATGTGGGCCTTGAACTCACAGACTGTGAGATCATTACCTGAGCTGAAGGCAGACACTTAACCAGCTGAGCCACCCAGGTGCTCCTGAGTGAGAAACTTTAAATGAAAGTATTTTCCAGAGTACCAGTAGATCCGCAACAAAGTGAATTTACTGATCCTTTCCTTCTCATCTGGAAGTGATCAGTAGAGGGTGGGTGGGTGAATGGATGGGTGGATAGATGGTCGGATGGGTGGATGGATGGATGGATGGGTGGATGGGTGGGTGGATGGATGGATGGATAGATAGGTGGATGGATGGATGGATGGATGGATGGATGGATGGATGGATGGGTGGATGGATGGATGGATAGATGGAGGGATGGATGGATGGATGGATTGATGGATGGATGGATGGATACAACAGCATTCTACCTACACTACAGGTTTTTCCGAGGACATAGTGCCTACCTTTACTTACATTAGCTTCTTTTTAGTACCCACAGAAACTTCCTGAAGATGGGTATGATTATTCCAGTCTACAGATAAGGAAACCCAGAAACCAAGGCTCAGTGAGGTTGAACAATTTATCTAGGATTCTCCTGCTGGGAAGTGGCAATGCAAACTGCAAACCTGAGTTTGTATTAGTTGGAGAAAAGGTAGGGGTAGAGAGAGCACAATCAAAAGGATGAGTTAACATGACATTCTTGAAGGATTTCCAGAGGTAGAAAATGAATAGAGACTAATAGAACCAAATTTACTATACATTACCTTTTGTATTCTTCACATTTACATTGTTGTTAATGGTACAACTTTCTTCAGTTAAAAACATTAAAACATAATTTACACACAGTAAAACTCACCCTTTGTAGTGTTTAGTTCTGTGAGTGTTGACAAATGTATATAGTTGTGTGACTACCACTGTAATCAAGATATAGAAGAGCCGTATCCCCCACCCAAATTTCCCAACATCTCAACCTCTGGCATCTCCCAATCTGTTTTCTGACCTTTTAGTTTTGCCATTGTAAGAATGTCATGTGCATGGAATTATATGATATTTGGCCTTTCGAGGCTGGCTTAATTCACTTAGCATATCTGCATAGTGCATCTTTAAATGTTTCCTAGGTACAGTCTCTTGATTATAATTCTCATAAACTCTTTGTTTTTTCTTTTCAAGGATGCAGGAAAAAATACTCTGTAATTTTCCAAAGGCAATTTCTCTTTCAACAGTAAAAAAAAAAAAGGCAGGGGAGAGGTGGGGAAGAAAGGAAGATTTGAGTTGTTTCCTCTTTAAATCTTCCACACCGTAGGAAGCACAGCGTGGAGTCTGGTCAACTTTTCATAGTGTCAGACACAAAAAACCACTTAATCCTAGGTGATCAGTCATTCCTGATTAAACCTTCAGGGGACTCTTAGGAGTGAGGCAACAATAAAGAGAAATGAGTCTCAATTTTAAGAAATATAAGAACTAACTCTCATAAATAAGATGCTTGCCTGGAAGTTGGGTGATACAGTGGATTGGTTAGAAGCAAGCAGAGCAGATAGGAGATGACAAGGGTAACAGAGGATGTGGATTTCATTGGACAGGAGACATGAAGGCCAAGGAGCAAGTTCTATATCCATTGATCTTTCCATCAACCTATTCATCATATATCTATCAATCCACCAATTCAACAGTTATCTTCCGAGCACATGTGTTATACAAGAGTAAACAAAATATAGTTTTCCTGCTCACGCATGGGGTCACATGTAGAGCCTCCAGATACAGTTCCATAGGATGCACACTGCATAGCTTCAGGGGTCACTCCTTACATCACATTGTGTCTTATGAGTTGTGCAATGTATAACCAACCCATGCTGCTCTGCCACAGTCTAGACAGGAAGACAAACAAGTGAATGGACAGCTGTGGTACAGTACTTACGATAAGTAAGAAGGGAGACTGTGTCAGCAGAGAGGAGGGGTACTTAATCAAGTCATTGGACATGGGGGTGGATTTCACTTAATATCTAAACTGAGCCCTGGGGAAAATGGAAGTTGGCCATGGGAAGATGTGGGAAGAAAAAGTTCCAAGCAGAGGAAATAGCCTTGTTTTTGGTTGGTACATTCAGAGATCTGGGAACGGCTTATGTGGTTGGAATGAGGAGGGAGGGATAGGCAAGGAGCATGATGGATGAACTTAGACAGGTTGGCAGGGGCCACATCAGAGGAGGTCTTGTAGGGGAGGCCAAGGGGCATGGACTTTGTCCTGAGGTCAGTGACGACCAACTGGAGGAGAATGTGACATGGCCAGAGTTCCTCTTTGGAATGATCCCTCTGGCTGCTATGTGAAGGATGGGTTGGGAGGGGGCCAGGTGGGAAGCACAGAGTTTGGTTAGGAGGCTGTGCCAGTTACTGGGTGTGAGACGAGAGGGCTTCGAGTAAGGCTGTGGTAGTGGGTTGAAAGAAAGGGACAGGGACAAACTATGTTCGGGGGTAGAATTGTCAGGATTTGGTGACTGATCAGATAAGAGAGGCGATAGCAAAGCTAGGAATGAGGGGTGGCCCTGGGTTGCTGGCTTGATCCATGGGTACATGGTAGGGCCATTAAGTGAGCTGAACGAGGGAAGAGAGGTTCATGGGTAAGGTAATGAGCTCCATTTGGGTTACGTGGAGTCTGAGGTCCCTGTGGGACCCATAGGTGTTGATGAATGCAGCATATGAGGTCTGATGTTTGGGAGGGCAATATGGTTCCTCATACCCTCCTCCCGCCCTCCCCCACCCCCCCACAGTCATTGGAGACCATCCTCCAAGGACCTCATGAGAGTGAGAGGAAAGAAAAACCTAGATTGGAGATCCAGGAAGCACTGAATCTAAGAAACACAATGAAGTCAAGAAGAGGAAGCCAAGGAGAGAGACCCATTTTCTTCTTCCTGCTGCTTTCTGGGTTGTCAAATTTGGCTTTGGCCAGAATAGAGTGGGGTCCGGGTGATTTCTGAACTTCTAAAATATTCATCACAGCATCCCCAACAGTCATCACAGAGTAAGTAAAGGTGCTGATCTGATAGTGGTTCCAAAGAAAAAAAAAAGATCGAAAGTGTGACTATAAAACACGGAGACGTCAAACACAATATTACCAGTGTTTATACATCCAAAAACATGTTCCCTGCAAAGCAGTCCCCTTAATGAATATTTATCTCCATATAGAAAAAGAATCTTTTAAAGTATGCAAGCAAAGACAGATACCATTTAGAAAATGATCTACATGTCTGACTACATGATTGTAAAAGAATGTAATTTAAAAAAATCACTAAAAATTGAAAGGGAAGTGACAATTAGGGAAAACAAGCTATGGGACAGAAAAAGGGTGAGTTTTCCTAGTATGTAAGCACACCTAACAAAAAGAAAAAGAAAAATCATTTCAACATGGAAGTAACCAAAAGTTATGAATAGGCAACCCACAGAAGGACAAAAACAAATAAGAAATAAACCTATAAAAAGTTCCATCATATTAATAGTCAAAATATTCACCTTAAAATAACATCATTCGATTACCAAGCTGGCAATGGATTTTGAAAGCTTTATAAATATACATACTCTGGGGCACCTGTGTGGCTCAGTCAGTTAAGCATCCAACTCTGGATTTCACAGGTTTGTGAGTTCAAGCCCCCCATTGGGTTCTGAGCTGATGGCACGGAGCCTGCTTGGGATTCTCTCTCTCTCTCTCTCTCTCTCTGCCCCTCCCCTACTCGTGCGTGTGCTCTCTCTTCCTCTCTCTCAAAATAAATAAACTTTACAATAAAAATAAAACTATATGTACTCTTTCATCTAGAAATTCCACAACTGGAAATTTATATTAAGGAAATATTCAGGGATGTGCAAAAAATATATGAATACAAAAATATTCATTGCATCATAATTTTAATGACAACAACGAAAACTATGACAGGAAATCACAGGTGACTTTCTTTACTATTTTCCACTTTCTACAGTAAAGAGGAATGGCCTTTGCCACTTGAGCGACAAATAAATGCTGCTTTTTCAAAAAGCGGGAAAGAATGCCACCTTGACTACAAATATTCTTTTGGAGAGCTGCCACTGTTCAGAATCTTCCAGGGCTCCCCTCTGCAACAGTCTTAAGAGCTAGTTTCGGTGACACATAAGAAATCGATCCTTTATTCCATAGTTATCACTTCATTTGTGAGCCAAATACAGCCGTGATTCCGTGATTCAGTTCTATCATTCACCTTATTCATCTATTTCTATACCAAATGACTTTAGGGTCTTGTGAAAAGTCATTCTCCCAAAGTATGAAAATTTTCTCTTCACTGAAGAAATGCAAAGGAATGTTGTTTGGATTTTAGGAATACATATATATAGGAATATATATATATATATATGCATATATATATATGCATGCTTATCCCAGTGCTCAGCATATGGAGCTCAATAAATAGTAGCGGTTGTTATTCCCATTTTCTTATTTGGTTTTATTTATTTCCTCAGTTGTCTAGGAAGCCAGATTGCTGAGGCCAGATGGGTGAATTCTCCAGCCAATGCTTTTGATAAAATACTGAGTCATTCCATCACTTTTTTGGAGCTGGACACTCAGTAGCCTCCCACCTTAAAATGCCAAGATTCCGGGAACCAGAGAAGCAAATGAACAGTGTCTAATCAGCTGCCTTAACAACACTCACATAGTATAGGAGTGGACATTGCAGTTCCTCAATACACATGAATATGTGATCTTTGAGGTGAAAAGCGGTTTGGAGCTGAGCCTTGGTCTGCCCTCCACTGCCATCTAGGGGTGGGGACGGGAAGTGCTGCCTGTAATGCCTGGTGGTGCCGCTTGGGGTAGACCGCGGGTTGCACCGTGTCCCATCTAGAAGGAGTCGAAGCTGGTCTTTCCCAACTCCAAAGCTGGGTCAGGATGGAGGTAAGAAGATAAAAGAAATCTAAAAACAGACGTTGGAATGTGACAGACCTTTGAATCTAAGCTCTGTCACTTACAGCTGCATGATGTCATCACTCTCCATCTCTGAGTTTCATAGTCTGTTAAAATGGGGATAGAATAATGGCTGTTCCATAGGGATGTTGTATGATGGATTGAGATAGAAAAAATAACCGCCTAAAATAACATCTGATACATTGCTCCACAGATGGCATCTCTAGTAAAAGATTCAAAGCACATGATTAATAAATGCTGCAAGGGGGGTGTAAAGAGATCATAAATAAAACTGGGGGTGAGGGAGAAATTCTCGGACTTTATCCATGAAATATCAGGATCGCACTTCTCTCTCTTCTGTCCGATGAATCCAGTGCTGGGGCTGCGTGCCCCACAGGCAGGTTATGGCCCCTTTAGTGGGAAATAGGGGTGGAGTGGACGGCTCAGGACCGCGGCTCTGCACAGGGTCAGAAGAGCTGGGGTCAGAGCGTGGGGCTGGACAAAGAGAACAGAAGTAGCAAGCAGTTCTCACTTTGCACACCCAATCTGATCTGGGGAGTCGATGAATGTGCTGACAAGGAATCTGGGGCTGCATTCAAGAGTGAGGATTGTGATCAATTAGCAATGTCTGCGGCAGTTGTGGGATAGGGAACTGGTGCTGATATCTGCCCCTCTGTGATCTGACAAAGTGCTCTTCAATCATGGTCCGTGGACCAGCACTGATCTGGAAGCTGTTAGAAGTTGGTCTGTGCCAAGGTAAGAGCAGAAATTGAGAGTGAGTGTTTAAAACTCTTCATGGCCATTTGACAGGGTAATTTTATTGACTCTATTGAATCTAATTGAATCTATGGAATCTATTGAATCTAATAATAAAGCATTCAGGCTTTTATTTTGGATGTATTTTTTCTTATTTTTTTCTAGGCAATTCACTTTTATTACATTTTGTAAAATTATTAGTCCCTGACATATCAAGGGGAAAAATGATTCTTCACCAAAGAAACTTTCAGAAGCACTGGCTGAGAGCCTCAGGTGAAAGGGGCAAAAGGAGTCTTTTTTTAAAATTATTTTTTAAAATGTTTATTGATTTTGAGAGAGACAGAGAGCGAGCGAGAGAGGGGCAGAGAGAGAGGGAGACACAGAATCCGAAGCAGGCTCTAGGCTCTAAGCTGTCAGCACAGAGCTCGACACGGGACTCAAACTCAGAAGCCGTGAGATCATGACCTGAGCTGAAGTCGGGTGCTAAACCATCTGAGCCACCCAGACGCCCCAAAAGGAGTCTTTTCTGCTCCTGTGTGGACCACCAAGCTCATGATGAAAGGAGTCAACAGTGTAAGGAGTGGGGATTGCGTAGATTTCTGCAAATCTCTCTTAGAAACCTACTGCGGTCAGTGACTGGTGGAGAGTTCGAGTTTGAGATCCTGAGTACCTTAGCTTCAGAGCTGCCTTTGGGAAAACTGAGGCAGCTCAACAAATATGACCTAATTTTTCACAAAACGTTTCCAAGGTCACCTTGTCGGCAGGTGCCTGTAGCCTCCCATGGAGACCACGGGAAGAGCACACTCACATGTAGGTGTGTTTACAGGCCTCCTGTATGGCAGGCCCCAAGATGGGCCACTGAATGGATTACATAGGTGGCAAGTGTGGCAGACTGCCTGCTACCTCAGTTCTGAATCCTTAGAGCTAAGGGTGTGTTTACTTCTTCTGTTCAACTTAGCTGTGGGTTTGGGCAGTCTCATTTCTAGAGCAGGCTGAGCAGGCTAAGGAAGGACAATTCTCAGGAAACCATTTATATTGAAATCACAAAATAAGAAGTGCATGGTAAGGGAAAGCCGATGAAAGCTGGAAGCGGAGCAGAAAATTGTAATCATTTAGGCAGACAAAGGAAGCCTGGGTAAGTGGGTGACAGCCCTCCCCCTCACCTGGGAGCTGTTTCAACTCACCCAGAAGCAAGAATGTCTTTCCTGCAGCCAAGGTTTTACACAGTGACTCCAGAGGCTCCATGCTCAGGGAGCAGGAGATCAGTATTGGTAGAGGCCACGTGTTGCAGTGGTCTAGAGGTGAGGCTGGAGTTCGACCGATTTGGGTTCAATTACCAATCTGCCGCTTACTAGCTGTGCCATCATGGGACAGTTGCCTTACTGCGGGGACTCACAGTTTGCCTCATCTTTAACATGAGGCTGCCTCCTAGGTTACTCAGGCTCCCTTAGTACATTCCCGTGGGGTGAGCTCTAAAAAGAGTTGAGCTGAGTTAAACATGAGAGTCCATCTGGTCTAATTCCTTTATGTTTTCTGATGAGGAAACTGAAGCCCAGGGAGGGGAGAGAAATTTTAAATTTGCCAGGGCATCTGGGTGGCTCAGTTGGTTGGTGTCTGACTTCTGCTCAGGTCATGATCTCATGGCTTGTGAGTTTGAGCCTCGCATCAGGTTTTGTCCTGACAGCTCTGAGCCTGAAGCTCTCTCTCTCTCTCTCTCTGCCTCTCCCCCACTCATGCTTTCTCTCTCTCTCTCTCAGAAATAAACACTGAAAAAAAAAAAGATTAAAGATGCCAAGCAGTGCCAGGATTGGGTCTAGACTCCAGGTTTTTGACTTGCTAGCTAGCTACAAAAATTCAAAACTGCTTTGTCATCCAAGTTGAAAAGTGGTTAAAACCAGAATAGTTTTCTAGCTTTCGGCTTCCTTCTGTGTGTAGCCAAGGTTCCAACTGAAGCCTGAGTGGGGATTCAGATGCGAATCCTGGCTCACTAGCACACCAGTGCCGTCTGGGAAAGAGCTCATTCTAAGGAGAGAGGGCACCTAGCATAACGAGCTTGACTCACTAGTAAATTATGGTCTTCAGATAGGGCCATGTGCACAGTGTGGTGGTTCTCAGTTGGTTCTGAGTTCAGATCTAGACACTTGCGTTGAGGTCTTTGTAAAGAAGAGGATTGTAAGTGCTCTGTTGTACTAAAAATCCTATGATGTTTTGGGCCGGAGCAGCATTACTCTGCGACAGATCTAACAGACGGTAGCATGAAAGGAGATGAGAAGCATTCACTCTACTTATCTGCTACATCACAGGGCAGCTTGGCCACCGAAGGCATCAGTGGTGGCAGAAGATGGTGTCTTCCAGAGGGGACTCAGAGATACTGAGTGGGTGCAGGAGCCTATGATGGTAGAGGTAAGTCTATCTGAGTTGTAGTAGACACTACAAGTTGTCTCTCCAACACCATTCCCTCTTCTTTGGTAACTGAATTACCATCTTGTTCAAAGAGGCAATATGTCTGGCCTAAATTATGGATCTGGGCTAAGTCAATTATAAAATCTTTTTTAAAAGTTTATTTATTTTTGAGAGAGAGAGAGAGAGAGAGAAACAGAGTGCATCAGGGGAGGCACAGAGAGTGAGGAAGACCCTCAGGGAACCAAAACAGGCTCCAGGAGCCGAGCTGTCAGCACAGAGCCTGACATGGGGCTAGAACTCTTGGACCATGAGATTATGACCTTAGCTGAAGTCGGACGCCTAACTGACTGAGCCACCCAGGCACCCCTGGGCTAAATCAATTAAATCAATTAAAATAATTGTAGTCCCCCCCACCCCCCCACCCCCCGCCTTCCCAGACTCCCTTGAAGTTGAAATGACCATGTGACCTAATTCTGGTCACTGTGCGTTTAGGGGCAATCTGCTCTGGGGACTTCTGGAAAAGTGTTCAGGGTATAAACATGGTCTCTTTTCTTTTCTTCCTGCTTGAATGTGGCTTTGATTGGTAGAGCTGCAGTGGCCATTTATTTAGAATCTCCACTAGGTGACTCAGGCAAAACAAAACAAGACAAAACAAAGCAAAAATGAAACAGCCTCCTATTTGTTTATGTCACAAAGGTCAGGTTTTCCATTATTTGGGGCAGAAAGCATCATAACTTGATAAATAAACACACATAAAGAGTGAAAGCATAGTATTGGAAAGGAGGCAACTAATATGTCATCATTTCTAGATATTATAATTGTGTACATTAAAAAATCCAAAGAATCTATATAAAAATGAATTAATAAGTGAATTTAGCAAAAATAATTTCACTTCTAAACACTAGCAACAAATTGAAAATGAAATATTTTAAAATCTATTTAAAATGGCATAAAAGGCATTGACTAGGAATAAATTGAACGAAAGATGTATAAGATCTAAAACAAACAAACAAACCCAAAACATTATGGAGAGAAGTTAAAGACCAAGAAAAGAAAAAACAGAGGGATATTTCATTTGAAAGACTCATTATTGTAAACATGACAATTTTCACTACATTTACTCATAATTTTAGTGCAATTTCAATTTTTAAAAATCCCAATAGGTATTTTGGTAAAGACTGACAAAGTTGGCAAAGAATTAAGAATAGCCAAATCAGGGGTGTCTGGGTGGCTCAGTCAGTTAAGCCTCCAACTTTGGCTCTGGTCATGATCTCACAGTTTGTGAGTTTGAGCCCCAGGTTGGGCTCTGTGCTGACAGCTTAGAGCCTGGAGCCTGCTTCAGATTCTGTGTCTCCATCTCTTTCTGTCTCTCCCCTACTTGTGTTCTCTCTCTCTCAAAAATAAACATTAGAAAAATTGTTAAAAAAAAAAAAAAGAGTAGCCAAAGCAATCTTGAAGAACAATGTTGTCTTGCTTACTAGAGTTTTGTGTTACTAGTGCGTTGTGAAGTTGTAATATAAAGCTTAGAGTCATTAAGACAGGGTAGTGTTGGTCCGAGGATAAACCAACAGAACGGGATAGAGAGGCAACTACATTATAACTACATTCCTCAAACATGAGAAATGAAAGAGGCTAGACCCAAAAGGGTACATATTATATGATTAGATTTCTATAAAGTTCAAAAATGGGGAAAGATAGTAGGATGTTAGATAGTAGGCACTGGGGATAGAAGTTACCTGGGGTGGGGGTTAGGGACTGAAACTGAGCCAGAGGACACTTCTAGGCTCTGTTTCTTGATCTGAGTATTGGTAATAGGCAATATTCACCAGATGCAAATTCTTGAAGCTGTACACTTAGGACTCATGCACTTTCCTAATTTCTGTCATCCTTTTATAAAATGTTTACAACTAAATGTTTAAAAGAGTGTGGGCTCTGGAATTGGACAGATACGGTTCACATCCTGACTTGGCCTCTTATTGTGTGTGTCCTTAGAGAAGTTAAAACCTAATGCTTGTGTCCCAGTTTCTTCACATGCAATTTGGAATGAAAACAGTACCTACTTCGTAGAACTGTCCCAAGGAGTAAATGAGTTAATATATATAAAACCCGGAAAACTATCTCTGCTGATTGTAAGCACTCTATGAGGGTCGGCTATTATTATTCCTATTATGTGACCAATTTGCAGCCTAAGCTGGTGAGAAGAAGCTTGATAACTAGGAAAGGAACTGGGAAGAGTTTAGTATCTAGGTTTTGTAGCCAGAATGATTAAAAAAAAAAAATCAAGATGGTCTCCCAAACGATTTGCTTGTACGCTTGCTAGCTGGAGAGTTTCCAAACCAACATGCATCTGAGCCAACAAAAGAGCTTGAAATCCACCAACTGATCACTGGTTTGTTAGCTCTGAATTTGAGGGAAGACATTTCCTCATCAGCTTGCAAGTTAAAAAAAAAAAAAAAAGGCAATCCAAATTCTTTGCTCACTATTTTGTTAGATAGCTAACAGCCTAAAATTGAAGACTGCGCCCAGTCTATTTGCTTACTTTCTTTCGCTAAACCATTCTTAGTTGTGAGTTGCTAAAAGGCCCACTTGGGATTCGTGATGATTCTAGGTCTTTGTTGGTGGACAGGTTGGAAAGTCAAAGTCGCCTTGTTTTTCTCTGGGCTATCTGCCTGAAGGCCTTGTCTCTAATAATGGAAGGAAAGCTTTTGTCCTCAAGTGAAAGGGTTTTCAGGCTTCAGAGATCAGATGGGAGGGAGATAATGTTGTTCCCTGGGCATCACCTTGGAAGAGGACGTAGAACCATGTCGTGCCCTGCGGTGGAGAGCGTAAAATAAGAACTAGTAACAACCCGGCTATTTAGAACCAAAACCTGCCAGCTGGCTCCAAATGTCACCTGGTCTTTTTTTTTTCCTTTTTCAAAGATAGGAAATTAAATGACCACACCTGTAATTGTTTCTGCATGAAGCCTTTAGAACAGAGGGCTTGTCTTTCCAGATCCCCAGGGCAAATTAAAACATCAGAAAGCTCTGATGAAAAACCAAGGACTAGGGCTCCTGAAGGACCTCGCTTTCCCTGGTGCCTGCGCCCTTCAAAGCTGAGTACTAAATTCATTCGCTTCTCTCTTTGGGACCTTCCAGTCATTCAAAGTCCATCCCTTGTCTCGCTAGAGAGCAAGCACTTGGAGAGATGGATGTGGGTACAGAGAACAGCTGGGCTTTGTGTCTCCCCAGCTCAGCAGGGATAATTATTACACAGCTTAGTTGGAGGAAGAACATTTCTTTCCTTGTGTAAAGGCCAAAGTAGGCAGTGATCTATGAAGCTCAGCTCCCAAGAGTGAGAAGGAAAACAAAGTGGTTAAGAGCTGGGATGAGGTTCAAACCCTAGCACTGCCACTTACTAGCTGTGTGACCTCCCGGCTTGTGAACTTGAATCCCTTCACCTGTTCAGAGGGGCCAAGAGCACTGACTTTGTAGTGCGCTGACAGGACTAAATGAGAAAACGTGCGGAGAATACTCAGCATGGGGTCCGGCACACAGCAGGCTGTTGGAAAGTGACAGCTTTTCTTTTTATTATTCAGGTCAGGTGGTACATCTCATGGCTTCTGAAATTATAGCTGGTTTTCTCTGACATCCCTTCTCTGCTTTGAGTATTCCAAATGAATTTTGTGGTTGGAATATTTGTCTGTCTCCGGTGGTCTGGTATTCTAGTTAATCAGGCCATGGACGTCTGTCCCTTGGAGACATTTCGCCTGGATAATTGGCAAGAAATTGAGTTAGGGGCTGCTACAGTTTTCTCAAGGTTGTCCAATCAGCCTCTCTCATCTCAGGGCTGGGGCAGCCTGGCTTTTGTCTTCATTGTCAAAAGGCTGTAAGCGTGGGTGTGAGGTGAGTTCAGGCCTCGGTAGCTGCTCGTGCCATTTGGAAGGTTGCCAGACGGAGAGGGAAGTGGCGTACATCCACGTTTGTCTGCTTTTGTACGCTCACAGCTGGTGGACTAAGCGCAGGTGTCTGTCTCCTGGACTATACCCTCTGCTTGTGCTGCTGGCCTGGCCCATCTCATGCCTGCAAGTTCAAGATTTAAGCCCCTGTCTATGCTACCTCTTTGTGCCTTATTTCTAGCACCCCCACTCCAATAGTGATAATATTAGTGATGGTAATACCAGTTGCCATTTTGTATATTCTTCTCACAAGATGCTTGGCTGTAGGATCGCATCCTACCCTGGCCATTTATTAGCTCTATGAATTTAAACTACATGACTTTTACTTAGACCGGCAGTCCTCAAACTCTGCTATTCAGTAGAATCATCCAGGTAGGTCTTGAAAATTCCAATGCCTGGGGTGCCCGGCTGGCTCAGTGGGTTAAGTGTCTGACTCTTGATTTCAGCTCAGGTCATGATCTTGCAGTTTGTGAGGTCAAGCCTTGCAACGGGCTCTGTGCTGACAGTGTGGAGCCTGCTTGGGATTCTCTCTCTGGCCCTTCCCCATTTGCACGCACTCACACACACACTCAAAATGATAAATAAACTTAAAAAAAATAATTTATGTTTAAAAAAATGAAAATTCCAACGCCCAGGCCTACTAATTACATCAGAATCTGTAGGGACGGAAACTTGGAGTGAACATTTTTAGCTAATTCCAATATGCAGCTCTCTGAGGACCGGTAAGCTGACTCCCCAGCTTAGCCTCTTCCTCTCGGTGTGGCATTCAGACCAGCTGTGTTAACATTACTTGCAAGGTTGCTAAAACCTGGGGACCTCAGGCCTCACCCCCGACTACTGAATTAGTAGTGCTTCTCCTGTACACTGAAGTGCATGGGAGAAGCACTCATGTAAGACTCGCTCTCCTCATCTGTAATATAGGGTTATGAGCACTCATTGTGTTTCTCCAGCTTACCTGATCAGAAGAGTCATCTGGAAGGTGTGATGAAAATACAGATTTGTTAGGCCTCCCCACACCTCATCAGTCCCATTGACTCACAATGTCCAGGGTGAGAGTCTGTGAATCTGTATGAATACCATGTTCTCTCCAGGTGACTCATAACCAGGCAAGTTTGGGAAACCCCAAATCATAATGCTCAAAGGACTATTGTCAGGATTGAGAAAATAAAGCTCTATTTTTGTTATTATTATTGTCATCATCGAGCGTTTACTACTGTGTGACGCAGTGCTGGCTGCTTTGTGAACACTCTGATCGAACGAGACAAATACAGAGAAAGAAACTGAGTTTCAGAGAAGGAAAGTGACTTACCCTAAGTTGCACAGCTGGGGCACAACTAAGTCAGGCTGGCTCCAAAGCCCAAATTCTTCACCACTCCCTGCTATCATGAAAATTCATGCTTTTCTTCTCATTCAAGAAGAAGAAATTTCACATTTAAGCCAGCCATTAGAATCCCAGATTCGTCTACCAATCCATGTGCCTGCTCACCTGGTTTATTCATCAGGTACTTATTGAGCACTGATGATGGGCCAGTCACTGTACCCGGCAGCCGGGATGCAGTCATGAACAAGGCAAGCGCGGCTCATTGGAGCTTACAGTTCAGTGAGGGAGACAAACGATCTGCAAGTAATCTCACAAATGGCAATTAATTACAACTGAAACCAGTGCCGGAAGGCCCACAAACTCTAAAATAAGGGACCCTAGCCTGTGGAGCCAGGGCAGGCTTCCTGGAAGAAGTGGCTTTGATGCTGAGGCTTGAAGGGCGCACAGAAATTGCCAGGCGAGGAGGCAACAGAGGCACCAACATGTGTGAAGGCCCCACAGCAAGACGTGCTCATGGGACCGATAGACTCAAGCTCTCAGCTTCTGACCCAGGGTTTCACTGACATGAATCCAGTGGATTCTACTCTGGAGCCAGGGTGATCTAAAATACAAATACTCCCACTCCAACCCTCTGTTAAAACCGCTTCTGATTGGATCCAGTCCTACCACCTTTAAGGCCCTTTGATGATCTGTCTCTCACAGCCTACATATTGTTTCCTCAATATCTTCTTTCAGTGAGTCTGTATCTTACCATAAGTGACTCATATCCACCCATCCATCCATCTATCCATCTATCCACCCACCAAGCATCTATCTGTCTATCCATCTATCCTCTCATGTAGTTTGGGGGAGGAGAGGACTATTTTACTCATTTTTCAATACGGAGCTCAAATCTTGTCACCAGGTAGAGTTAGTTGACCCCTGTGCTCTGCTCCTGTGCTACTTTATTCATACTTGATTACAGCCAAAGCTGACTACAGACATGTGGGTACCCTGGGCAGTGTTTTATTTAAAATTAACTACATTATGCTTTAATGGTCACAAATTAGCCATGAAATCTCTGTGGTTGAACATAACAAAGTTTCTTTTTAACAACTATATTGAGATAAAATTCGTATACCATAAAATTCACCCATTTAAAGTGCGCAATTGAAATGACATATCAGATAAAGGGTTGATATCCAGAATCTACAAGGAACTCACCAAACTACACGCCCGAAAAACAAACAACCCAGTGAAGAAATGGGCAGAAGATATGAACAGACACTTCTCCAAAGAGGACATCCAGATGGCCAACAGACACATGAAACGATGCTCAGCATCGCTCCTCATCAGGGAAATACAAATCAAAACCACACTGAGATACCACCTCACGCCAGTCAGAGTGGCTAAAATGAGCCAATCAGAGAACTCTAGATGCTGGCGAGGATGTGGAGAAACGGGCACCCTCCTACACTGTTGGTGGGAATGTAAACTGGTACAGCCCCTCTGGAAAACAGTGTGGAGGTTCCTCAGGAAACTAACAATAGAACTCCCCTATGACCCAGCAATAGCACTGCTAGGAATTTACCCAAGGGATACAGAAATGCTGATGCATAGGAGCACATGTACCCCAATGTTCATAGCAGCACTCTCCACAATAGCTAAAACATGGAAAGAGCCTAAGTGTCCATCAACGGATGAATGGATCAAGAAGATGTGGTTTATCTGTACCATGGAATACTACATGGCAATGAGAAACAATGAAATCTGGCCATGTGTAGCAACATGGATGGACCTTGAGGGTGTTATGCTGAGCGAAATAAGTCAGGCAGAGAAGGACAAATATCATATGTGTGCACGTATAGGAGGATTAGGAGGAACTTAACAGAGGACCAAGGGGGAGAAGAAGGGCGGAAATGGTGGGGAAAGGGGGAGAGGCAAACCATGAGAGACTCTTGAATGCTGACAAAAACTGAGGACTGGTGGATGTGGGGGGAGGAGGGGTGGGCATGGAGGAGGGCACTTGTGGGGATGAGCACTGGGTGTTATGTGGAAACTAATTTGACAATAAACTATTTGTAAAAAAAAAATAAATAAAAAAAAATAAATAAATAAATAAATAAAATAAAGTGCGCAATTGATGGTTTTTAGTCCATTTACAGAGTTGTGACACCGTCACCCCTATCTGATTTTAGAACATCTTATCATCTCAAAAAGAAACTGTACCCATTAACAGTCTCTGCCTATTCCCTCTCCCAACCCAGCCCCTGGCAACCACTAATCTATTTTCTTTGTGGATTTGCCTGTTCTGGACGCTTCATATCCATGGAACCCTACAATATGTGGCCTTCTGGGTCTGGCTTTTTCACTTAGCATACTATTTTCCAGATTTTTCCACCTTGTCTCACTTATCGGTATTTCTTTTTATGGCTGAATGATATTTGATTGTATGGATATACCGCATTTAATTTATCCATTTATCATTTGGACATGTGGGTTGTTTTCCTCTTGGGCTATTCCGAAGCATGTATTTCTTGTTTGGTCAAAGTCCCCTGAGACCCCACCCAACCCCTAGGGCAGTGTCCTCCATGTGACAACATTCAATGGGCCCCGTTAAGTGGTTTGATTTGGTTTGTGGCTCCAGTATCTCCACACAAGACCTCTAAATTAGTCGTGGCAAGGGGAGGGAGAAAAGAGCAGTGAGAACACACATCTGCTTGTAGGTGCTTCAGCCTAGAAGTGACATATGTGACCTCTGCCTACAGCCTGCTGTCGGGAACTAGGCACGTAGCCCTGCATAGTTGCAAAGGGGCTGAAGAGCGTACTTTTGTTGTGTGCTCAGACAGAGAAAAACAAGGCCAGATAACGATGAGCACAAGTGATGTCTGTCTCAGGCAGGCTAATGACTTGGCATGGCTTCAAACCGTTGTTCCTCAAATACTTGGTAAAAGGAATTTAGAGAAGAGGCTGAATGCTGTTGAGTGTTAAGAATGAAAACAAATACTCTGCTTGGCAGTTGATAGTCTCTCTGTTGTCCAAGCAAAACAGCTCTGGGTTCAAACTTACATCTCCATTCAGCAAAACAAAAGACCTGCCATTAATCAGAATCCTTCTCCCTAAAAGGAGGGTTTGTGGTTAGGAGTGCTGATTCAGAGTCAGCGCTGAGCATAAATCCTGACATCACCACACTGGACATGTAGCAGGTGTTCAATACAATATGACAATAACATAAAAGCAAAGAGTTATGTAACACTTTCAAAGTGTCAGGCACTGTTCTAGGTGCTTTATATATATTATCTCACTGAATCTTCACAACGACCCTGTAAGATTAAGTACTATTATTATCCCAAACAAACTATGGCACAGAGACATCAGGTAACTTGACCTACAGCTTCTAAATGTCCAAGCCATGATTTCAACCATTTGTGCTCAAAACTATATGCTACTAAGAAATTCCTTCACTTAGCAACCTGCCTGAGTTCTCAAAGCCTTCTCGTAAATCCACTTGCTTTAAGTCCCGGGTGGTACCCATGTATAGGTGACTGTGCTGTTGACAGAGAACAGAGTTGATGACCTTCTGCTCTGGCACATGCTTACTCATAGCTGAGATTTCAAAAGTTTTTGAGTTTCTGTATTATGGCAAGAATGCCTGTTACTGGGATTGATTGAGCATATACTCAGCACTGGATACCACACAAGAAGCTTTCACTCATGCTGTTTCATAAAATTGCTAAATTAGCCCTGTGAGATAAGTGATACTATTTTCATTTAACAGATGAAGAATTTGGGGCCCAGAGAGTTAAAGTAACTTGCTCAGATGTCCTGGGTTGTAAGGGGTAGAATCAGGAATCAAACTCCGATGTAGCTGAAGGAAAAGCCGGAGCTCTTTCTAATGACTGACACTTGCTGGGGATGGCAGGTGGGCAAGGTTGGGCAGAGAATATGAGGGGAGGGGAGGAGAAAGGGGAGGCAGGATGCAGATAGAGAGGCATGGAAAGCCAGTATAGGCTTAATGGGAACCACACTCAATGTTGCTTGGAAGGTGGGAAATAGCCTTTCTTTTTTTTTTTTTTTTTTTTTAAATTTTTTTTTAACGTTTTATTTATTTTTGAGAGAGAAATAGAGACAGCGTGAGCAGGGGAGGGTTAGAGAGAGAGGGAGACACAGACTCTGAAATAGGCTCCAGGCTCAGAGCTGGCTGTCAGCGTAGAGCCCGACGCGGGGCTCGAACCCACAAACCGTGAGATCATGACCTAAGCGAAAGTCGGACGCTTAACCGACTAAGCCACCCAGGCGCCCCGGGAAATAGCCTTTCGTGTTGTGTTTAATTAACCTTCACTTGCTTCTTTGTTAGTGTGACCATGAAGTTTCATGTGTAAACTCCCCGATCTTTATTTATTTATTCATTTTTAAATTTTGTATTAAGTTTATTTTGAGAGAGAGAGGGAGAGAGAGCACGTGCACAAGTGGGGGATCGGCAGAGAGAAGGAGAGACAGAATCCCAAGCAGGTACCGCACCACCTGCACAGAGCCCAATGCAGGGCCTCAACCCACGAATGATGAGATCATGCTCTGAGCCGAGATCAAGAGCCGGTTGCTTGACTGACTGAGCCACCCAGGGGCCCCTAAATTTCCTGATTTTTAATAGCAAAAATCAAAGGATTTGGGATTTCGGTAGTTAAATCCTGTGTTCACTGTTATCAATAATTTGCTATATGTCCTTGGAAAAGTCATTTTACTTCTGAGTTTTATGTTCTCTTAAAATAAGAGTAAGATTAACTAGGACAGGGAGTTGGGAGGATCGAATGAGGCAGTGAAAGGGGCCCCTGAGTAGTTCACTTGGTTAAGTGTCTGACATTGATTTCAGCTCAGGTCACAATCTCATGATTCAGGGGATCAAGCCCTATGTTGGGCTCTGCACTGACAGCGTGGAGCTGCTTGGGATTCTCTCTCTCTCTCTCTCTCTCTCTCTCTCTCTCTCTCTCTCCCTCTCTCTCTCTCTGTCCCTCCCCTGCTCGTGCTCATGATCTCTCTCTCAAAATAAATAAGTGAACATTTTAAAGAAACAAATGAGGCAGTGCATTTGATTCCTAAGTATTATTTATTTGTGTTTAATTAAAGATAGCACTCATAAACACATCTGTCAATAGTGGAAAAATTGGAAGACACAAAGAAGCACGAATTAAAAATAACATAAATATCCTTTGTGATAGGCACCATGGGCTGGCTAACCTGATGCCAGCCTGCCCCCCTCCTCCTCCCCTCACCTCCCTGTCGTTTTCAACCTCCCTTGAATGTGAGCTAGCATGCAGCCCAGTTCCGGCCAGTGAGATGAAAGTGTCAGGCTTTTGCTTTTCCAGCTCAGATGAACAGATGGGGTTTGTGCCATCCCTTCTTCCTTGAGCGTGGAATGCAATGTGTGAGTTGTAGCCATCTTGAGACCACAGGGAAAGGCCAAGCAATCCACACAGATGCTACCCTGACAATGCTGTGTTGCTGAGCCAATGCCAGCATCCACCTACCTCCAGCCTTCTTCTTTTGTGAGAAGAATAAACCCTTGTTATTTTAAGCCACTGCTAGTTGGGTTCTCTGTAACTTCTACCATAACTGTTACATTAATATACTCCCAGCATGTGAGATCATAACCGATAACACCTCAGCGTGCATATTTTCAGATATTTTCCAGTGCATATGTAGCAGAAAACTACTTTGAATTATTAAGAGTTTGTTCTGCCCTAACATATGCTGCCTGTACCTGTTGTGTTCTATCCCTGGCATTCGAACGCTTTCCAGGCATTACCCATGAGGGGAAATAAGGATTCTAGAAAAACGAAAAGCCAAATTCTTGGCCACTCCTAAAGGGACTTGAAAACCTACAGCAGAGACAAAAGTTTGGAAATCAGAGTACTTTTGATACAAAAGAGCCAGGGTTTTTGGACAGAAAAAATATCTCTAGATTTGCAACAGACTTATTTATATATAAAAGAGTAAACCTGGGAACCTCAGAGGAATGTTTGGAAGATAAACTTCAGAATAAAGAAGAATGAAGGTCCAAAAAAAAAAAAAAAGAAAAAGAAAAAAAAGGAAAAAAGAAGAGCAATTAGTTTGAACTATCTGGAAGAGACAAGGTGCATTGGAAGAATGAAATCGGAGCTGACCTATTACCTGGATTTGGAGAAGGGGCTCAGAGCTCTGGCCCACACCTGAGACTGGGAGTGGGTATTAGGAACTTTTTAAAAATGATTTTTGATGCTTATTTTTAAGAGAGAGACAGAGAGCGAGCTGGGGAGGGACGCACAGGATCCAAAGCAGGCTCCAGGCTCAGAGCTGCTAGCACAGAGCCTGACGTGGGGCTCGAACTCACGGGAAGCTGTGAAATCATGACCTGAGCGAAAGTCAGACGCTTAATCGACTGAGACACCCAGGCACCCCTGGGTACTGGGAATTCTAAATAGGTTTAGTGAGAGTACAAAAGCAGAAGGCACTTGAGCCTCTTTTCCCAGAATGTAAGTTCATTAAACTCACTGCATCTCAAAAATGGCACCTTGAGGGACAATGTTACTGGGGAGAATGGCACGACTGAAGGCATCCCTTCAGATGAGGGAAAGCATCTCAGAACGCCCCAGGGACCCCCTGTGATGGGGACCAAATAGGCTGAGAATAAATTGGGGAAAAGTGGACCAGAAATGCCTAGGCTTCTCAACCAACAGCCAGGAGAGAACTATGGACGTTAGCAGATGCCAGAGCTTGATGACAATGATCAAGTAGGAGAAGTGCAGAGGCCAGGGAAGAGCAAAGGGTAGCCCAGGACCAGATGCCACTCCGCTGACTTCCAGAGCAAGACATCTGACCGTGGAGGAAGTGGAGAAGCAGGAAGGAACAGGAAATGGGAAGGATCTGGAACTGCTTGCCTGAAATCAGGAAGTGTCTGAGTTACTATGAATTGCAAGGTTAAGTTTTCCACAATCAGCAGGAATGTGGGATAGGAGCCCAAGATAAGTTCAGTGTAAAGGAATAAATAAAGCTACTTTTTTTTGACACCTATTTTGTAGCTTTTAGCTCACTACCATACATGCCTATATTTACAACGTACTTGTAATTTTTCCAGTTTGGAAGAGTGTTGCACAAATTATTTTGTAAATGTCTGTTTCTCCAATATATTGTGAGCATCTTTCTGTGTCTACCAATATTAGTTTGTAATAGTGATTCTTAAAGTGTTTTTGAAAACCTTTGAGAATCTGATAAAAACTATTTACCTGGAAAAAGGCACATATGCATCCACACAAAAAATGTCTCTGTATAATATAAGGGTACTTGTTTAAGAGCACAAGGTTAAGAATCCCTTGTCTGAAATACATTTTTTTAATGTTTTATTTATTTCTGAGAGAGAGAGAGAAAGAGACAATGTGAGCAAGGCAGGGTCAGAGAGAGAGGGAGACACAGAATCTGAAACAGGCTCCAGGCTCTGAGCTGGCTGTCAGCACAGAGCCTGACGCGGGGCTCGAACCCACGAACCGTGAGATCATGACCTGAGCCAAAGCCAGACACTGAACCGACTGAGCCACCCAGGCGCCCCTGCAATACAATTTTCAATTACTGGATGTTATACATTACATGGCCACCCCGGCATTTATTTTGTCAACCTATCGTTGTAAAGTTAGACTCTTGTTTTTCTCTGTTATAAATGATCTTTATGATAAATTCCTAGAAGCAGAATTGCTAGTTGTAGTAGGAATGTTTGCATTGCAGATAACAGAATACCCAAATAACCTGAAGTGGTTTATTTTTCTCATATAGAGATTTATATGAGAAAATATATTTATATATTCAGATTTTCTCTGAATATATAAGGATTCAGAGGAAGCAGATAGGTGTCGATTCAATAATGACACCAAGGACCCATACTTTTTTCTGCTATGCTTAGCTTTTTGTCTCGTCACCTCATGGTTACAATATGGCTGTTGCAGCACCAGGTACCATGTCTTTGTTTAAGGCAAGGAAAAGAGGGAGAAGGCAATTCTTTTCATCAGGAAAGCAGACTTCTGCATAAGCCTCAATAGCTGGAACTAGATCTCAAGACTGTGGTTTCTAAAGGAGGCTGAAAAAAAAATGCATTTTTTTGGTGAAAGCAGTTAAGGGAGAAGAGTGTTGGTGGTGGGTATGGATTAATCAGCCTGCCACATGGGGCCCACATTTTAAAGGAATTGATCTACAGAAGCAACATATTTGAAAGGGCTTTGTAAACCAAAAACTTCTGTGCAAATGTAAGGTACATAATTTATTAGAAGTGATGCTGTGTTTTCTCAGCAGATCAAATATGTAGTATTATTGCTAACTCCTGGGCGATTGCCTTGCTAATTGGCCACCTCTGTTCAGAAATATGTTGTTAAAAGGCTCTTTTTATAGGAACAGCCTTCCCATACCAGTGACCAAATTGCTTGTTTACACCGTTTTGATATTTCACTCACCTCCTACTGGGGTGTTAGGGAAACAACATTAGGCATGGAGTCCAGAGAACTGAGTTTACGTCTTAGTTCTGCTACCTGTTCACAAGGAAGACATTTCTCCTGGCCTTGGATTCCTTACAAGTAGGATATGAATAATAATTTCTCCTTTACAGCATTGCCAGAAGGACCAGATGAGATTATGGAGGAGCAAGTGCTGTGAAGTGGAAGGTAGGTATTGCTGTTGTTAAGCAGTCATTCTTCCTGGCCGCTTTGGCATCCGTTGAACCAAGGCCGAGACCTGAGGTTTGTTAGTAAATTTTCCCCCTTGATTTGTAGTGTTTGGCAATATTCATGGAATAAATACCCTCACCGTGGCCAACTTCAGGGTACCGATGGTTTAACAACCGGCTGCAATGCTGCAGATAATTTCCAGATATTTAACAAAGCTTCCTATTAGCTGGTACAAGCCAGCCCCAGTGTTCCATTGGCTCAGAGCTCAGAATCAGCCACCTTGCAGCTCGGTGTCCTGGTTGAGTCTGAATCAGCATGTGGCTACACCTGGCAGGAGTGGGTACCAGACATGTCTCAATTTCTCATTTCATCCCCAATGTCTATCTATCTTCACACACACACAGACACACACAGACACACACACACACACACACACAACACACACCTGGATATGTGAAAGGAATTTGTAAACTCCAAAGGGCTACCCTCGTGCAAGTGGTTTGATGAACTGATTTTTAGTAGTGATTAGTTCTAAGCCTATGAACAAGAGATTTGAGTTACAAGAGGAGAGAAATCATTGAGAACTAATCCCGTAAGTGCAATTCCTTAGGTTGGTAAGTGAGAGAAACCCAAATGAAATTGATTTAAGTAGAAAGGAAAACTTCCCATGCCTACATGGCCAATACATCTACAACAAAGGAGACAAGAAAATACAATGGAGAAAAGAGAGTCTTTTCAGTAGATGGTGCTGGGACGGACAGCCACATGCAAAGGAATGAAACTAGATGACTTTTTTACACCATACACAAAAATCAACTCAATACAGGCCGAAGACATAAATGTGAGACCTGAAACCATAAAACTCCTAAAAGAAAACACAGGCAGTAATCCCTCGGACATTGGTCTTAGCTAAGTATTTATGGAAATGTCTCCTCAGGCAAGGGAAACAAAAGCAAAAATAAACTATTGGGGTGACACCGAAATAGAAAGCTTTTTTTAAAAAAATTTTTTTGGGGGCACCTGGGTGGCTCAGTCGGTTAAGTGTCCTATTTCGGCTCAGGTCGTGATCTCACAGTTCATGAGTTCAAGGTCTGAGTTGGGCTCTGGGCTGACAGCTTGCAGTCTGGAGCCAGGATCCTGCTTCAGGTTCTGTGTCTCCCTCTCTCCCTCTCTCTGTCCTTTTCCCCCTTGAGATCCATTCCCCCCCCATAAAAAAATAAACAATATTTAAAAAAAAAGTATTTGCTCAAACTCATGAACCATGAGATCAGATCTAGCCAAAGTCAGATGCTTAATTGACTGAGCCACCCAGATGCCCCAATATAAAGCTTTTGCACAGCAAAGGGAACAAAACAAAAAGGCAACTGAATGGGGTGACATATTTGCAAATGATGTATCTAGTAAGAGGTTAATATCCACAATATGTAAAGAACTAGTACAACTCAACACCAAAAAAAGCTCCCAAATAATCTAATGAAAAAATGGACAGGGAATCTGAGTAAACATTTTTCCAAAGAAGACATCCATATGATCAGTGGATATATGAAAAGATACTTAACATCACACATCATCAGCGAAATGCAAATTAAAACGACGAGCTAGCACCTCACACCAGTCAGAATGGTTAGGGTTAAAAGGCCAAGGAAAGGTTAGTGTCAAAAAGACAAGAAATAACAAGTGTTAGTGAGGACATGGAGAAAAGGAACACTTATGCACTGTTACTGGGAATGTAAATTGGTGCAGCCTCTGTGGAACACAGCATGGAGGTTCCTCAAAAAATAAAAAGTAGATTTAAAAAATAGTAATTCCAGGGGCGCCTGGGTGGCTTAGTCGGTTAAGCGTCCGACTTTCGCTTAGGTCATGATCTCGCGGTTCGTGGGTCCGAGCCCCGCGACGGGCTCTGTGCTGGCTGCCAGCTCAGAGCCTGGAGCCTGTTTCAGTCTGTGACTCCCTCTCTCTCTGACCCTCCCCTGCTCACGCTGTCTCTCTCTCTCCTAAACATAAATAAAACATTAAAATAAAAAAAAAATAGTAATTCCACTCCTGGATATTTACCCAAAGAAAATGAAATCACTAATGCAAAAAGATATATGCACACCTATCTTTATCACAGTATTATTTACAATAGCTGAGATTTGGAAGCAACTGAAGTATCCATTGACTGAAGAATGATAAAGAAGATGTGGTGTGTGTTTATATACAATGGAATATTACTCAGCCATAAAAAAGAATGAGATCTTGCCATTTACAACAACGTGGATGAACCTAGAGGATATTATGATAAATGAAATAAGTCAGACAGAGAAAGACAAATATTATATGATTTCATCTATATGTGGAATCTAAAAAACAATGAAAAAACTCAGACTCTCAAATATAAAGAATAAACTGGTGGTTGCCAGGATGTGGAGGAGAGGAAATGAGCAGAAAAAAAAAAATAAGGAAAGCTTATTGGTTCACATAACCAAGATATTCAGGGCAAATGGCTTCAGGCAAGGCTGGATCCAGGTGCTCTTGTAATGTTACCAGGATCTCAGGCAGGTTTTCCCCTCAGCAGTGGCAAAGCAGCCACTAGAAGTTCCAGTTTAGCATTTCTGATGAATAGAGAGCACTTCTTTCTTGATAGTGTCAGTAAAACTCCCAGGAATTGCTGTTTTTTTCTCAGGTGGGATCATTTACTAATAATCTGAGTTAACGATAGTTAACCAGAGAATTTAGTACCCTCAATGGCCAGGCCTGAACCACATGCTCATTCCTAGGACCTGGAGATATGATCTGCCCATCTAAATTACATGGGCTGAAAGTGGATCAGGGTAGTTCTTCAAAGGAAAAGTGGGATTCTATTACCAAAAGAAGGGGGCATCAGTGATAAGCAGATCAAACCAGCAAATGTCTAGTATAAATCTGATATGCTTCCTGTTGCACTGGAAAGATCTGTGTGGCATGAAAGACAGAAGTTCCAAATATAGCTCAAACGTCCTTGGACTTCATCAGCCTCTGGTTCCCAAGAAGACCATATTAACATGAATACCTCTTTAAACAAACAAACAAACAAACAAACTGCTTTTAAACGTGGCCCATCAGATATTTCTCAAAGACCCTTTTGGATATGGTCATCTGGACTCACAAATCAGTCTGCGCTATTGCTTCAGCAAAACTTCACAGCTGTCCACTGCTACACTCCAGAACCATAAGATGAAAAGGCTGTGGGCCCTGTTCCCTGAGCCCACAGGTCAGGTGGGAGAGGACACAAACAATAAATGCTATGTCCTAAACACTTACTCTAGACCAGGTACTTTACATACCTGAAGTCCTCTCAGGTAGGTACTAGCACCTGCATTTTACACATGGCAAAACTGGTGGCTAAAAATCGTGTCCAGGTTAACTCAGCTAGTAAGAGGCAGAGCCAGGCTCTGGCATTCTTTCTTGTCTCCCTATTTACCTCCAGGCCAGAAGGAAACCTAACTCAGTTTGAGATTACCCCCAACCTTAAAACAGTGTTCTCCTCATAAGAGATGCTCAATTAAATTTAAATGAATGTAAAAACCTGCACATGTTCCTCAGAGGGCCACTGGTCTGAAGGGGTGAGTTCACTTGTGTAGGGCAGTGTTAAGGGCTGAATTATGTTGTCCAAAATTCATTTATTGTGGCCCTAATTCCCTAGTACAGCAGAATCTGACTGTATTTGGAGATAGGATCTTTAAAGAGGTAATTAAAGGGGCGCCTGGGTGGCTTAGTCGGTTAAGTGTCCGACTTTCGCTTAGGTCATGATCTCACGGTTCGTGGGTTCGAGCCCCGCGTCGGGCTCTGTGCTGACTACCAGCTCAGAGCCTGGAGCCTGTTTCCGATTCTGTGTCTCCCTCTCTCTCTGAACCTCCCCTGCTCGCGCTGTCTCTCTCTCTCTCTCCTAGAAATAAATAAAACATTTAAAAAAAAATAAAGAGGTAATTAAATTAAAATCAGGATGAGCTGTCATCCAATATGACTGGTGTCCTTTTAAGAAGAGGAGATGAGGATACAAAGACCTGGGAGGGAAGAAAGATCACTTGAGGACACACAGAGAAGGTGGCCATCTGCAAGCCAAGTGGAGGGGCTTCAGAAGAAACGAACCCTGCAGACACCTTGATCTTGGATTTCTGGCCTCCGGAAGTGTCAGAAAAGAAATTTCCGTTGTTGAAACCACCCAGTCTCTGGTACTTTGCGGTGGCAGCCTAGCAAACGAATGCAGCCAGGAATATCTTGGAAAAAGCAGAGTCAGAATAGAGGAGGAATGTCTTCTGTTGATTGTTTAAAAAAAAATTACCCAGGTAATAATATATGCGCATTCAAACGGCATGAAGCCTCCCTCCCACCTACACCCCCCGCCCCCCTCCATCGCCACCTGTTTTCCCTCCTGGGAGGCAAGTGGTTACCAATCTCTCAGGTTTCCTCTTGGTTATTCATTTTTGTTCTCGCTCCACAAATGTATATTTAAATTATTTTTCTCACCCTATACACACTGTTTTGCACTTTGCTTTTTTGTTTAATAAAACATCCTGACGATCCTGCAATAATGACTTTAACAAAGCACGTTTGGAAAGTCAGAAAAACACCCTGGTGAGTCACCAACGTGATTAAAAACTAAAAGCAGTGCATTAAAACAGCATCACCGCCCTGTCAGATATTTTCAGCCTGCTGCTTTTTGTGGAGCAGGGAGGAGAGCTTTCAGCGCAGGTGAGACTGGGCACTGACTGGAGAGGACCCTGACCCTCCCAGGAGGGCAAATCCTTGGTTATTCACCCCACTCTTACCCTCCTTTCTGCCCTTCTCTCCCTCACACACAAAGTAGGTCAGTTGAGAGACACCGCCTTGAACGAGCAGGAGGGAGAATGGTCCATGCTGAGTGGGAGGGCACGATTCTGGGCCCATATTGGGATGCCATCTGTAATTGTAGACTCTCAGAACTGCAAGAGATCTTAAGGATCATCTTGTCTAATTCCTTCATTTTACAGATGGGGAAGCTGAGCCCACAGGGGGAAATTAAAAAAAGAAACCTACTTAAGGTCACGTAGGTAGGTGGGGACAGAGCAGGGACTAGAACGTGGATGTCCTGCCATTCAGGCCAGAGCTCTTTTGAAGTTGCCACAATGCCTCTGTTGTTTCTGTAATCTTCGTCTAGATGTCCAGATTTTACTTTTCTTCATCATCATGCCCTCCCCTCTGCAACTGAAAGTAAGAGAATAGACCTGAAGTCAGACTGCCTGGTTTTCGATACTGGTTCCCCTCATGAGCTGGGTGACACAGGAGAAGTTAATTAGTCTCTTGGTGCCTTAATTTCCTCTTCCACAAAATGGGAATTATCAGAATATCTACCTCTCCTGGGGCTCCTGGGTGGCTCAGTCGGTTAAGCATCCCACTTCGGCTCAGGTCATGAGCTCACAGTTCGTGGGTTCAAGCCCCCCATTGGGCTCGGTGCTGACAGCACAGAGCCTGGAGCCTATTTCAGATTCTGTGTCTCCCTCTTTCTGACCCTCCCCTGCTCATGCTGTCTCTCTCTCTCTCTCTCTCAGAAATAAATAAAAAACATTAAAAATTTAAAAAAAAGAATATCTACCTCTCAGTGTTGTTGACAGGGCGGCCATGTTGTATGACTCTGAGCAGCACTGTTCACACCGTAGTCCATAATGCAAGTGATATATGAATACTATTCCCTGGAATTGTGCAGTGCACAGCCTAGACACAGTGGTTCTGGCTGGGATGAGTTAATGAAATCATGGTTGTCAATTCTCTAGCATACAAAAAACTCATTAAATATTGACTATTATTATCACCATCATCAGTTTTATTGTCATCATGAAGGACCAATTGCCTTATCTTTAGAAGCAGCAAGGAATGGGAGAACTCAGCAGAAAGTCATCTTTTGGTAAATGTCATTTCTATGGTAAAGGCAATAAGCATTCAAAACAGAAAACCTGGGAAACACATATAAGAAAAATCCCAAACAACAAAAATGGTATAATCTCACCAGCCAGATACAATCTTTTTTGATGAATAGTGTGTTTTTCCAGATCCTTTTTTTTCCTGCCTGCTTTTTTAAAAAATAATGTTTTGATGTTCTTTTATTTACTTTGAGAGAGAGAGAGAGAGAGAGAGAGAGAGGTGATGAACATGAACAGAGAAGGGGCAGAGAAATAGGGAGAGAGAATCTCAGGCAGGCTCTGGGTTGTCAGTGCAGAGCCCAGTGCTGGTCTCCAACTCACAAACTGTGAGATCATGACCTGAGCCAAGACCAAGAGCCAGATGCTCAATGGACTGAGCCACCAGTCCCCCTCTGCCTGCTTTTTTACTTACTAATACCTTGGGAATGCTTCTCTGTGTCAATATACTCAATCTACAACATTAGCTTCAATGAGAAGACTATAGCATAGTGGGTAAGAGCATGGACTCTGGAACTAGATGGCCTGCTTTCAAATGTCAGCTCTGTCCCTTACTAGCTGTGTGACGTGGGCAAGATAATTAACGTTTCTATGCTTCAGTTTCCTCACATGTAAAATGGGGCTAATAATTACAACATCTACCTTGTAGAATTGTAGTGAGGATTAAATGAGCTAACATAACTAAAGTCCTTTGAGAGCACTTGGTACAGAATGTCATATGACTGTTTTTAGATCAGTCCATTAAAAAAAAAAAACCCATAATTTGCTAAACTGGTTCCCTGTTGTTGGCCTTTTAGATGATTTCTAATTTTTTTCTCTATCATAAATAGTATGGCCACAAATATCCCCAACCATGTATCTTTGAGCACATTTATGGTTATTTCATTAAATTCCTAGAAATGGATTCACTGATTTATAGAGGATGTCCTTGCCAAATTATTCCAGGTTTGTACCAATTTACATCCTGGCAGCATTTGAGAGAATAGGAGAGAGCACAACTGGCCCCCCGAGGTCCTGGGGCATAGAGCAGGGGACCATGAGGACACAAACTGGGGCTAGAGGAAGTGGTTTAGTTGTCAGTAGATCCATATAGTTTCCTGGAGGTGCTGAGTCTGCCCTTTGCAGAGTAAATGCCATGTTTTCCAAATTTCAATCATTTCAGTATCACCTTCATGATATTTTCCATATTCAAGAACCATCTATCCTATATTTCATATTTAAAAATAGATTTACTTTGGGGCGCCTGGGTAACTCAGTCAGTTGGGCAGCCGACTTCGGCTCAGGTCATGATCTTGCAGTCCGTGGGTTCGAGCCCTGTGTCAGGCTCTGTGCAGACAGCTCAGAGCCTGGAGCCTGCTTTGGATTCTGTGATTCCCTCTCTCTTTGCCCCTCTCCCACTCAAGCTGTTCTCTCCCTGTCTCTAAAATAAACATTAAACAATTTTTAAATAAAAATATAAAAATAGATTTACTTAAAAAATACATTGGAAGTTTTAAAAAAACTATATATTTTTTTAGTTTTTGAGAAAGTGCACTGTGGGGAAGGGCAGAAGGAGAGGGAGAGAGAATCTTAAGCAGGCTCCACACTCAGCATGGAGCCCGATGCGGGGCTGGATCCCACAACCTTGGGATCATGACCTGAGCCGAAATCAAGAGTTAGATGCTCAACTGACTGAGCCACCCAGGCAACCCTGAAGTTTAAAAGAAAACTTTAAATCACTACTATAAATATAAAACCAGAATCACTCCCATAAAAAGAAAGTAACTATAAAAAAATAAATATAACAAACTACAACAAAAGCAAACTGTTATTAAATTGTAGCTAGACTCTGTAACCTGGGGAGGCTCTGAGCTCTAGGCTCTGAACTTCGCATTGTTAGAGAGGAAGATTAGGAGATTAGCAAGCATTAGAGAGGTGTTAAAGACTTTTAGCACCAAGTTGACACTTTTCCCTTGGTATAGTCAGAGGGATCAAAAGTGGTGGGGGAGACGGGCAGGGGGGTGATGGACATGGAGGAGGGCACTTGTTGGGATGAGCACTGGATGTTATATGGAAATCAACTTGACAATAAACTATGAAGGTAAATTATAAAAAAAAGTGCACTGAAAAGCGTTTTTTTTTTTTTTTTTGAAAGGTGGGGATGTGTGATTTTAAATGAAAGAACCTAAGAATTTGCCTCCTACAATTATCTCTATAACCATCCTTTTCCTCACTAGGGGAACAGCAGACAGAATTGCCACACTGAAGGATAGCTTCCTAGGTGTGAAAGAACTCCTACTGCCCATGCTCACAGAATCCTCTCAATAGCCCCACCAAGTGCTGTAACTATCACCTCCATTTTACAGATAAAGAAACTGAGGCTTGGAAAGGTTAACTAAAATGCCCAAGATTGCTATAGCTATTTTGAAGGAGAACTGGAATGTGGAACTCATGTGATTTGGCTCCAGAGTCTAAACTCCTAAATTATATATCTATAATATGTTATATATATAATGTATTGATATATTAATATATTTGTAATATTACATATTATGTCTAATAAATATACATGAAGGGGAATGGATGGTCCCATTACCAGTTATGAGCTGTATCTCTGGTCTCTCATAGCTGTAAAGGTATATTTAGACAATGGGACTCACCTCACACCTCCTTAAACACATCTGATAACTGGCTTTGCACTTTGCTTGACCTTGCTTTGACCTTGACCTTTCATTGTTAACTAGACTGGTGACTTTGAGACTCTGACACCCTCTGCTAGCACTAATAGCTGAAGACCCCACACCAGGGATGCTGGGGTCTAGAGGTGAGTATTAACATTTGCATGAGCCTTGTGGGGGCTACAGTGGAGGAAGGAATGACTTTGCCAAGGATACAGAGTGAATTACTGGCAGAGTCTGAACTAAAACTCAGATTTGCTGAGTCCCACTTGGATCCACCACATCCCACAGCTTTCTTAAGTTACATGGACAATTTGCCTTCATAACAATTGTCTTACTTTGTTTTCCAAAGTCAGTTGGAATCTTGGGAGATAAGTAGGTATTATTGTGGAGTGCTTTATAAATAAGGTAACTGAGGCTGTGCTCAGGGTCACACAGCTATTAAGTAGCAAAGCCTATTGTATACACCAGAAGAAATTCTGTCAGAAAGGGGCATGCTTAGGACTAGAACCCAGTCCTGTTGGCTTTAAGTCCAGATTTCTTCCTACAAAATGCCCCCTATTTCAGCTTCCTCAGTTTCCTAGGTCCTAATGCTAACTTCCATTTCCTAAGATTTTCAATCTTACCTCTTTTCCAGTAGGGATGTGGGAATGGTACCAAGTATGAGTGATTCATACTGATGTGTGAATGACTAGCTAGCTTCATGTTTCCTCATCTGAGTGTGTTTGCACTTAGAGAGGTTGTTCTCTAGTGCAACTGAGGAATTCGCTCTTATATTTGTAATCTATTGCTATGTGAGAGATAATCCTAAAACTTAGTGGTTTGATACAATAATAATTATTTGTTACCTCTCACAATTTCTGTGAATCTGGAACTCAGGGCAGAGAAAAGTCTTTACTCTGCTTCATGATGTGTTGGCCCCCAGCTACAAGACTCAAAGTCTAGAGCAGAATCATCTGAAGACACGTGCACTCACGCATCTGGTGGGGGGTGTTGGTTGGCAGCTGGAACATCCACCTGTGGCCTGAACTCCTTCTCAACATGGTAACTGGGTTCCCAGGGCAAGTCTCCCAAGAGAGACAAGATAGAATGCGTATTGCCTTTTATGACTATTCTTGGAGTTCATGCAGTGCTGTTTCTTCCACATCTCATTGATTGAGGCAGTACCAAAGGTCTACCCAGTTTCAAGGAGTGGTAACATGGACCCCACTTCTCAATGGACAAATGCCAATGTCATTATAGGCATTATAGGATCTTGTGGGACAGATATGTACTAGTGCAACTGACTTTGGAAATGACAGTTTGGCACAACTCTCTAATGGTGGTGATGGGGCTTTGGGGTGTTGGTGGGATTCAGAGCCAATGGCCAAGAAAGAATTCTTCAAGAGGTCTTTGATACAAAAAAGGTGATTTATTAAAGCATGGGGACAGGACCCCTGGGCAGAAAGAACTGCACTGGGGTTGTGCAGAGTGACTACTTATATACTGTGGAGTTGGGGGGAGGTAAAATCAAGAGAAAGTTTCTTAAAGGGATTTTTTTTTTATGCTAAAGAGGATTAACAGATTACTGGAGGCCTAGGTATTGTCAAGCTAAGGTTGTTTTTCTCTCTAGCAAAGCAATATTAAGATAGTAGGGAGTTCGTGGAGATTAGGCTATTGATGAGATAGTGGCAAACTGATGGAGACTACCAGTTTAACCATTTGTTTTCTGTCTTTCCTTTGTTCTTGGGGAGCCTGGAGTGCCTGAAGAATATCATGCATCTCCTACCTAGGAGGGGGGGTGATTCACAGGATATCAGCTTGCCTTATGCTCCCTCATCAGTGAGATTTCATACATGTAATGTGGTCTGTGGGAACACATTTTTGGGCAGTGGGGGTTCCTTTGAGTATGGCTCCAATCAGATCTCACTGCTCCTGGGGTCACTTTGCTCCAAACTCCTACATTCATAATTCTGCTTTTGCTCTGCATTTATACTGTGGGGAATTGTGATCCATTTTTCTCAGAGGCCTCAGACAGCCCTCACCACTGACAGGCAGGGGCATGATCCTGACTGCCAAGAGGACCTGACATTGACAACAAACAGAAATAAAAAATGCTGATCTGCTTCTGGGCCATCGGATGGAGCCCAGCCAGCATGACTAGAAGGTTTCCTGCTTTGAGGTAGGCCTTCCCTGGGCCTTCGGGGAAGCTTGCAGACTGAAGGTGGTCTCTGGGTAAGAGAATGAGTGTGTTGGAGAAGAGAGGTATCAAGATCTGTCCAGCAAAGTGGTGGCAGTTCCAGAATTTCTACATGAGGCTCTTTATGGGCAGCAATCTGGTTGAAAGAAATAATTGGAAGTTTCACTTGCATAGCACTTTACATATGTTTGAGAAGGCATTAGTTGCTTGTTTCAAAGATTTGGCAATGGGGGCTGTCTTAGTTTTAGATCTGACCAGAAGCAGACCGTGAGATAAAGATTGAAGAATGGGCAAGTGAGACCCAAGAAAAGGCAGACAGTAAAGGGCACATTTTATCAAGCCAAGTATCACTATGGGTGAATGGGGCTTATCTTGCTGGGGAAAAAATGAGGCCACTGTAAAATGCTCACATTTGGAGTTATCCCACCCAAGAAGTGACAGAAGCTGGGGTACTGGTGTTCCATTTGCCATCAGAGCTGCTCTTATAAAGCAGGATTTAACTCTATTATTTATTAACTCTATCCTGATATTTTGTTCAGAGTGAGCTTGCAAACTTTGGAGAAAGTTTTTTTGTTTTGTTTTGTTTTGGGTTTTTTTTGCACGTGAGCAGGGGAAGGGCAGAGGGAGAGGGAGAGACAGAATGTTTTTTAAGTTTATTTTTGAGAGAGAGAGCATGGAGGGGCACAGAGAGAGAAGGAGAGAGAGAATCCTAAGCAGGCTCTGTGCTGTCAGTGTAGAGCCCAATATGGGACTTGATATCACAAACCCTGAGATTGTGACCTGAGCTGAGACCCAGAGTCAGATGCTTGGGGCACCTGGATGGCTCAGTCAGTTAAGTGGCTGACTTCAGCTCAGGTCATGATCTTACGGTCTGTGAGTTTGAGCCCTGTGATGGACTCTGTGCGGACAGCTCAAAGCCTGGAACCTACTTCAGATTCTGTGTCTCCCTCTCTCTTTGCTCTCCACCCTCCCCCACCCCGCCCCCGGCACTCTGTCTCCCTCTCTCTCAAAAATAAATAAAAAACATTAAAAAAAAAAAGAGAGAGAGTCAGATGCTTGACCAACTGAGCCACCCAGGTGCCCCAAGAGAATGGATTTTAAACAGGCGCCATGCCCAGAACAGAGCCAAGACATGGGGCTGGCTCTAACGACCTTGAGATCATGACCTGAGCCAAAATCAACAGTCAGATGCTTAACCAACTGAGCCTCTCAGGTGTCCCCGGAGGAAGTCTTTAGATGAAGGAGCTAGCAGTGGGAAGGTGGCTGCGAACATCCAAGTGCTAAGGAATATGCGCAGGACATTGATGACGCTTCTTATTTTTTTTTTTTATGTTTTTTTTTCTTTTTTTTTTATTTCTAGGAGACAGAGAGAGACACAGCGTGAACAGGGGAGAGTCAGAGAGAGAGGGAGGCTCCAGGCTCTGTGCTGGCAGTCAGCACAGAGCCCAACGCGGGGCTCGAACCCACGAACTGCAAGATCATGACCTAAGCGAAAGTCGGACGCTTAACCGACTAAGCCACCCAGGCGCCCCGATGATGCTTCTTATAGGGGAGGGGAACGACCCTCCTAGTTTGCCCAGAACTGCGGGGGTTCTGGGATGTGAGACTTTCAGCTTTAAAACTATGAAGTTCCTGGACAAACTAAGATGAAATGCTCACCTAACTACCGGGGCAAAACAAAATGAGAAATTAAAGCCCATCCATTACCCAAAACTCCTGTCTGGAAAGAAAGGATCAAAAAAGTTTTATAGAATTACAGGTGTACCTCATTTTATTGCACTTCGCTTTATTGCGTTTATTGGGTTTCTTTTTACAAATTGAAAGTTTCTGGCAAGCCTGTGTGCGGAGCAAGACTATTGGTGTCATTTTTACAACAGCATTTGTTCACTTCATGTCTTGTACTATAGTTTGGTTTTTCTCACAATAGTTCAAACTCTTTCATTAATGTTATACTTGAATTCTGCAATCTCATGATACAACCATCATGGATGAAGAATTTCTTCTCATGGAGGAGAAAGGTGGTTTTGTGAAATGAAATGTACTCCTGGTGAAGATGTTGTGAAGCTTGTTGAAATGGCAACAAAGGACTTAGAATATTACATCAAGTTTGTTGATACAGCACTGGAAGGGTTTGAAAGAAATTCTACTCTGAATATAAAATGCTATCAAACAGCATTGCATGCTATAGAGAAATCATGTATGAAAGGGAGAGTCATTTGATGCAACAAACTTAATTGTTGCCTTATTTTAAGAAATTGCTACAGCCACTTCAACCTTCAACATCTACCACCCTGATCAGTCAGCAACCATCAACATCAAAGTAAGACCCTCTAGCAGCAAAAAGACTATAATTTGCTGAAAGCTCAGATGATTCTTAGCACTTAAAATTTTTTTCTTTAATGTTTATTTATTTTTGAGAGAGAAAGGGACAGAGCACAGGAGGGGAGGAGCAGAGAGAGAGACATACACAGAATCCAAAGCAGGCTCCAGGCTCTGAGCTGTCAGCACAGAGCCTGATGCAGGTCTCAAACTCGCAGACCGAGAGATCATGACCTAAGGGGAAGTCTGACGCTCAACAGACTGAGCTACCCAGGCATCCCAATATTTAGCACTTTTTAGCAATAAACTATTTTTAAATACTTTAAAGCTTGTGCATTGTTTTTTAAAGACATAATGCTATTGCACACTGAATATAGTACAATGTAAACATAACTTTTATATGCGCTGGGAAACCAACAAATTCATTTGACTCACTTTATTGTGGTAATTTGCTTCGATGTGTTGGTGTGGAACCAAACCCACGTTATCTTTGAGATATGCCTGTAGACACTGGTGATGATTGTACAATTTTATGAATATACTAAAGGCCACTGGATTATGTACTTTGAAAAGGTTGATTCTATGGTATGTAAGTTATATCTTAATTAAAAATGATTTACACAGGATAGGCATAGAGACCAATGGAATAGAATTGAGAATCTCAAAATAAACCCTTATTTTTATAGCTGACTGATTTTTGACAGTTGTTACCAGATTTAGGGCCTAGTGAGTAATCCAAGATGATCTTTCCCCAAGATCCTTAACTTAATGATGTCTATGAAGACTTTTTTTCCCCCCAAATAAGATTATGTTCACAAGTTCTGGGGATTAGGATGTGGACATACATATCTTTTTGGGGGTCACCATCTAACACACCACAAACCCCATTTTATAAATGATAAAACTGAATAACTTACTAAAACAACATAGCTGCAAATAGCAGAGCAGAGATGTGAATCCAGGCAGTTGGGCTCCAAAGCCCATGTTTTTAATCACAGAGAAATGAAGGAACAAGATCAGATAAGATTTTTCTAGCTGCATGGTAAGGGATGGATGGGAGAGAAGAGATAGGTGGCACTTAGACAAATTAAGGGGAGATTATAAGAATCTGAGACAGACATTGAGGAAGGATTGGACTAAAACAATGACAAATGAACGGAGGAGGAAGAGGCCCTATATCTCATCCCAGCCTTGCATGGGGTAGATTGTCGACATGGACTTCAGGCCATAAAACTTGTTTCCTTGGGAGCTGGGTTATGCCTTTCCTGCACACTGTGATGGACATGGGATAGAGGGATGCCCTTAGAGATGCTGCTATGAAATCTCTTATCTCCCCCACCCCCTCCCTGTACACACATTTAAGCAAATCTGGGGAAAAGGAGCTTCCAAAGGTGTTCTGGACTTGGTAAATGTCATAGCTTTGGTGTGTGGCCTGGGTACTTATCTGGACTTGGATATGTGTCTTAGCTTTTGCCATAACAAAATACCACAGACTGGGTGGCTTACATAACAGAATTTTATTTCCCACAGTCCTGGAGCCTTGAAACCCAAGATCTACTGGAGATCCAGGAGACTCAATGGTGTACATTCCAGTCCATGTCCAAGTTTGAAGGCAGGAGAAGACCACTGTCCCAACTCAAAGACAGTCAGGCAGAGAGAAAGAATGCATTTTTTACTCAAAATTTAATCTATTCAGGCCTTCAGTGGATTGAATGAGGCCTCTCCCATACTGAGGAGGGCAATCTGCTTTATCCACTCTGTTTATTCAAATGTTAATCTCAGAAATAACCTCATAGACACACCTAGAAATAACATTTAACCAAATATCTGGATACCCTGCCATGCAGTAAAGTTGACACATAAAATTAACTATCACAATTCAAAATCTGTCCTAGTTCAGGCTACCATAACAAAATATCATAGACTGGGTAGCTTCAATAAGAGAAGTCTATTTTCTCACAGTTCTGGAGGCTGGAAGTCTGAGATCAGGGTGCCAGCATGGTCGGGTTCTGGTGAGGGCTCTCTTCCTAGCTTGCAGATGGCAGCATGCTCACTGTGTCCTCACGTGATGGAGAGAACAAGCAGGTGCTCTGGTGTCTGTTTTTATAAAGGAACTCAGCCTATCATGAAGGAATTTTGTGACTTCACCTGGACCTAATTATCTCCCAAAGGCCCCATCTCCAAACACCATCACATTGGAAGCTAGAGCTTCAACATGTGAATTTGGGGAGGATAACCCAGTCCATGAGAATGGGGAGAGCTATCTTTTAGCATGACTTCCCTCTGAGCATCAATTGCTCCCTCAGACCAAAGCCTAAAGGCCAACTCCTAAATACCTAGACTCTTCTTTCTTTCTAGAATTTAGCTCCTATGCTCAGATCCCCTATAATTACTCTTTGTTCCATCAGGTGACCTGAGGCTTGTACCAGTTGTTTGAGAAGTGGGATTGATGGCTACAGTCACAAAAGCAATGGATTTCGTTTAGCCAGTGAGACTGTTGGTGAGTCTGGACACTGTAGAAATAGGCATGGCCCAACAGAAAGAATAGGGGATTGGAATCCAACAAATGTGGATTCATATTATGGTTCTGTCCCCTACTTGCTCTGAGAACTCTGACAACATACTTAGCCCCTTTGAGCGCCTATGTTCTCATTTATGGAAAAGGAAAAATAATAATACCTATCTCAAGGGGCAAATAGTGAGGATTCAATAAGGTAAGCCTCAAATGCTACCATTACAAGTTGACACCAATGACAGAGGAGGAGCACCCTCATTACCAGTGAAGTACTATTTTCAGTTATATACAATATACAGTTATATACTATATACTATATATAGCTTATATTTATTCTGTATTTACTACACACAGGATACTAGGCTTAGAACTTAACATATGTGATTTCATTTAGTTCTCCAACAAATGTATGAGGCAGGTTCTGCTATTACTCTCATTTTACTGGTGAAGAAATTGAGGTCCAAGAAAGTTTTGTAGATTGCCAAAGCCCCCTGAACCTCTCAGCTCATCAGATCAGGATTCGATACCTGACCCAGGTTGAATCACACTTAGATTCTCTCTCCCAGAAATTGAGAATTGGATTTGAGATGCTTGATACACTCTGCTGGTCACTGAAAATGAAGACATGTAAACTTGGGAGCTATGGAGTAGCCATTGATGGTTAGGTACACACGAAGGCAGAGATTCTGTAGACAGAGAGGGAAGCAGACACAAAGACAGAAACAGGAGAATGAAGCTGTGGAGAAAAAGAAGATGAGAGAGACTCCCCGGATTTCCCAGTTAGACTTCTTGGCTGTGTTAGTCACGACTAGCATGTAAATGATAGAAATATGCCTCTTACTGGCCTAAATGAAAAATAACCCATTGAGTCTGAGAAACACTGGCTTCAGCCATACCTTGATTCAATATGCCCAGTGTTGTCAGGAATCTGTCTCTGTTTTTTGGATCTGCTTTCTTCTGTGTTGGTGTCAGCTTCAAGCAGGCTCTTTCCAAGGTAGAAAGATGGCTGCCAGAAACCCCAGGCACAGAACTAGTGCGTTGCTTTAGTCTTTGCAGAGAGTATCTCTTTCCCAAAAGTTCTAAGAAAGGTCTCACCGTTGAGTCATTGGCTGGCTTGCCCAACTCTGAGGCTAACACTATGTTCAAGGAGATGGAGTGCATAATTGTCCAAATGTGATTCCAAGGGTTGGAGTCAAATCTCATAGACTGAGAGGGGAAAAGTGGCTCCCCAAAGAAATACTCATCAGAGGAAAGGGGACTGGAAATGGGGCAATAAATACAATAGGTGCTTATCACACTATTCTCATAATAAATTTCTTTCTTTTAGCCAGCTTAAAATGGTTTAGAGAAGAAATCCTTTGTGACTTACAGAACCCTTGACTGAGCCAGGTTTCTACCATATGCTTCCAGATATCCTGCCCTACCTTCTAGTACCCTTCTTCACCAGCCACCAGCCCCAAAGGCTTCTCCTACCTGCTCTTATGCCTAATTGTAATCACAGATAAAGATTGCTACATTTTTTAAAAAGTAAACTGGGGTGTCTGGGTGGCTCAGTTGGCTAAGCACCTGACTTTGGCTCTGGTCATGATCTCACAGCCGTGGGTTCACACCCTGTGTTGGCGTCTGTGCTGACAGCTCAGATCTTGGAGCCTGCTTCAAATTCTGTGTCTTCCTGTCTCTCTGCCCCTCCCCCACGCTCTCTGTCTTTTTCTTTCTCTCTCAAAAATAAATAAACATCATATAAATAAAATATAAAAATAAAATAAAATAAAATATAAAATAAAAAATAAATAAAAAATAAAATAAAAAATATATACTAAAAGCAGTCTTCATGCCCAATGTGGAGTCAAATGTGGAGCTTGAGCTCTCCACCCTGAGAACAAGAGCTGAGCTGAGATCAAGAGTAGGATGCTTAACCAACTGAGCCACCTAAGATAGAAACATTTTTTCTCACTTTACCAGCCTGATACAGACTAGCATCTTGAAGCCATGCTGAAGATGGCAGATTCTCAAGGCAGAAAGAACTTGGTTTTTTAAAGAACCACCTATCAATCAGGAACATATATGTTGGAGTACATGTACACAAGAAATAATATATTGTGTTAAACTGAGATTTGAGAGTTGATGTGTTTCAATAGATACAATTACCTTAACTAAGAGAAAAATGCAGAAGGCTGGTTTAAGGACTTTAGACCTGACTTTCAAGACTGGTTAGCCTTACCATCAGGGGTCTTAGTTGCAAACAACAGAAACCGACTCTGGATTATATAAGCAAGAAAAAAGTTGTGTAGGGATAGGACATTGTGCAGTTTACTGAATTGCCAGCAAGCTAGGGATCCAGGATTGGGAACTGGACAGGAACCGAAGGAAATTATGTAGCCAGAATCACAGGCAAAATCAACCTTGGAACCCGACTGCTGGGGACACTGCCACTCTCTCTGCTGGACACTGGGCCATCCAGGTTGCACAGGCTACACCTGCAGCCTGGATACCCCTGCCACTTCCACCCGTAGAAACTGGGTGTTGGGGCTGCGACTCTGTGTTTGTTTCTTTTCATCACCAACTCCACATTCAAAATCCCAAATTGGTACATCAGCTTGGCCAAATCTAGGTCACGTTCCCAGTCCTCTAGTAGCCAGAAAGTCTGAGACAGAGAAGGTATCTGGGCTTTTCAGCTTCTACCAAGTGTTAGAGAGAAGGAGACTTCCCAAACTAGGAAGGGGGTCAACCAAACTGCCCCTCCAAAACTATGCAAATCCAAGTCAACAGCAACAACAACAACTACTACTATCATTACCACTGCTGCTAAAACAAGTGTCCACGTTAGGGACCACTGAAGGGTTTTAAGCAGGGAAGTGGCATTATCCAATGCATGTTAGAAAGATCATTTTGGTGGGTAAATGTAGTTAGGACTTGAACTTCTTCCAATTCTTTTAGGCTGGGGATAGAGAAACAAATGAGGAGCCTCTCAGAGTGTGTTTATGGAAGAGCCACATCAGGCATCACCTGGGAGCTTGTTAGAAATGCAGAATCTGGGGTGTCTGGCTGGCTCAGTCAGTAGAGCATGCAACTCTTGATCTCAGGGTCACGAGTTCAAGTCCAATGTTCAGCATGGGGCCTACTTCAAAAAAGAAAAGAAAAGAAAGAAATGCAGAATCCAAGGCTCCACTCCTGAGCTGGTCTAGTGCATTGCTTTTCAAACTCTAAAGTATATATGAATTACCCAGGGATCTTATTGAAATGCAGATCTTGATTCTGTAGGTCTTGGTGAGGGGCGGGTGGGGGGGCGGGGGGGCGGCTGCAATTCTGCATTTCTAACAAGTTCTCAATTGATGCTGATGCTGCTGGTCTAGGATGACATTTGGAGTAGCAAGGATCTAAGTCAGATAAGATGAGGAATTGACCTAGGTTACTGGCAGTAGGATGGTGAGGTTCCAACTCCTCTGAAGGAGATGGAATTGACAAGATTAGGCAATGGTTCTGACATGTAAAATCAAGGATGTATTCTAAGTTTCTGGTTTGCGTAACTAGATAGCAGCGTTTGGCGGATTTTTTTTTTTTCTGATCTACATTTCTTATAAGGAGCCTGCATTTACTTGTGCATTAAAGAGAGAGGGGAGAAAAGAAATCAATGATGCTGTAAGGAGCCCAGGAAAGTAAGGAGGTATTTTAAAATATGATAAACATCTTTAACTTTCGATGATGAATAAAATATATACTTTCCTGTCTAATGGTTTCTTGGGTGTGATCCATGCTAAATTGCTACAAACTATTCAGCTGTTAGAATCCCAACAATATTCCCACGATTCCCATATTTTTTCTTCCTTGTTAATTTAAGAACTAATCATGGTGTAATGTTGACCAGGTGTGACACAGTGATTTCTCTTTAAAAATAGTTTCCAGGGAGCTGATTATGAAAACATAAGGGGGATAATGTGCTTCTTTCAATACTGAACCCAATTAATTTCAGTGACTCATAAGTGCTAGGGTGAGAAATTAGATTATTAAAGCTACATTTGTTTAAGAAAGAAATAATTTTCCTTCTTCTCAATAGACTTGTAATTGTTTTAGACATAAATTGCTCTCTGAAGTTAGGTTGGAGAATTCAGTAAAACTAAAGGAAGGTTCACCCCCAACCTGTCTTGAAAGAATAGCCAACTCTCTGCTGACAGGCTGCTAGCTGAGGGAGAACTGATCATCCTGTAACAGGAAGCAATGATGATCAAAGCTAATACTTATTGAGCCCTTTCATGTACCGCACAGCTTGTTGAATTTCTCACAGCACCCTGAGATACATACATTTACTTTATACTATTTTTATTGAAGTATAGTTGACATTTAGCATTCTGCTAGTTTCAGGTGTACAACATAATGGTGAACATTTGTACACACTGAGAAACGATCACCACAATAAGTCTAGTTAGTGTCTGTCACCATACAAAGTGACAAAAGTTTTTTCCTATGATGAGAATTTTTAAGATTTCTTGCTTAGCAACTTTCAAATCTGCAATACAGTGTTACTGACTATAGTCATCATGGTGTACGTTACATCCCCATGACTTATTTATTTTATACCTGGAAGTTTGTACGTCTTAATCCCTTTCACTACTCCACTCCTCCCCCGCCCCGGCAACCACCAGCTATTCTCTGTAACTGTGAATTTTGTTTTTAAAAATGCCACGTATAAGTGAAATCACACAGTATTTGTTTTTCTCTGACTTGTTTCACTTCCCATAATACTGAGGCAAGCACTTTTAATTTGCATTCTATAGATGGAGAAAATAAGGCTTAGGGACAGTCAGTGGCTTGTCAAATTCTCTCAGATGATAAGTGATAGACCCTCATCCAGATCTGACTGCTTGCAGAGCTATGACCCTTAAAAATCTACCCCTGAATTCTAGAATGTTAAGCAAGAGAATGTAAGGTACATCTTCTAAGGTTTACATATGAAGAAAGCAAAGTTCAGGTAATTGCTGGTCCGGTGTGGTTTCTGATGATGCACCACACTGCTTTTTACTGAAACTGGCCAAATCTATGAAGTTAGTGAAATGGATCTGATTTATAATGCATATAAGTGGTTCCCTATTGGAGTGACTTTGAGAGCCCTGGAAGACTGTTTTCCCCAAGATATGCTTCCCCCCATTAGGTGGTCTCTGAGGTTCTAACACTAAATGTTAATTCCGCTAAGTTGGGCCATTCTTTTTTTCAATGTTTATTTATTTATTTTTGTGTGTGTGAGAGAGTAGCAGGGAGACTAGGAGACAGAATCCCAAGCAAACTCCATGCTGTCAGTGCAGAGACCAAGGTGGGGCTCGAACTCACAAACTGAGATCATGGCCTGAGCAGAAACCAAGAGTCGGACGCTCAACCGACTGAGCTGCCCAGTCACCCTGTTCAGCCATTCTTATGTCCTCGTTAGAATGCAGTTGCTTAAGCATTCCAGTGTGGGTGGGTGTGTGCACACCCTTTCACTGAGAGAGGTTTTAACTGGGGAGAGGGAAGCAAGAGGAGCTACAAGGTTAGACTGAGGTGAGTCTTGGGGCAAGAGAAGAGGAATAAGGAAAAAATGAAAAACATTCAGCTGAGGAGCTGAATGAGAAATCTCTCAAATTATTTTGTTGAAGAACTGATGTAGAGACTCTTAGAGTTAATGATAGTTTGTTTTGACTAAAGTCAGCATTAAGCAGATCTGATTTCTCTTACTAAGATCACCTATAAAGACAATATAGAAATGGAGTAGAGCTACAAAAAGCTTGGAGAAAAAGTCCCGATTCTGACACTTTCTTATTTTCTGACCCTGAGCAAGGCTTTTCACTCCTACTACCTGGCTTCAGCTTTTTTTCCCCCCCCAATGATTTGTTTGTTTTATTAGATAGAGAAAGTGTGTGAGCACCCTGGGGAGAGGGGTAGAGGGAGAGAGAGAGACAGAGAGAGAGAGGGAGCCCCAAGAGAGGGAGCCCCAACATGGTTCCATGTTACTGATGTGGAGCTCGATCCCATGACCCTGGGATCATGACCTGAGCTGAAATCAGGAGTCAGATGCTCAGCTGACTGAGCCACCCAGTCACCCCTCCCAGCTTCAGCTTTTAATGTGAGTTGCTGTCAGGTGGGGCAAGAGAGGAAGAGCCTTAACTGTAAATTGATTTGGCTGCTGGGTAGATGATATTTTTGAAACACCCTGAATCTATTCTAGCATTAAGTCCTCCTAGAGCTTCTCTATACTGGACATGCTTCCAATAAGACTGACGTTGAGCATCCTTAGAGAAACTTCTCACTTCTCATCGGCTTCTGTGGTTCACATTCCCCTCCTGTTAGGGATAATTAGTGGAACAGTCTCAGTTGTCCTTCTTAACATTCTTGCTTGGCCAGAGAAGTCTCTGGCACATTCCTTTTCCCAGAGGAGTCCTTTGTCACCTCTGGCTGAAGCAGAAGGAGAAACAGTTTACATAATGGTGTGATTGCACTGATGCTTCAGACTAATTTTTTCTCCAATTACCACATTTTCTGACAGCTAGTTTAGAAGTTGTTACCAATTTTTTTTAAGCTGGAGAGCTTTCAATTATAGACCTAAGTTTATCAGAGCATAACTCTAAAGAACATATTTAAACAGAGCTTCAGATTTTAAAAAAGAGATAATGAGAGCTGTTTCACCAATGACACAGATTTAGGGAAGAAGGTGATTCCTCCTCTGAGGAATCTTAGTGAGAGATATTAATGTTTGGGAATTTCTTCAATTAATCTCACAGGTGAAATCCTTCATAAAGCAGCTTATCTTGGATTGTGGCTTAGCTTGGCACAGACCTATCTGTGTGATAAACCTACATGACAGACCTATCCATACAGCTCATCAAAGCAAAAAGCCCAATAAAGTAGGCAAGGCCCTGACCACTAGCAAGCATTTATGTAGATGATGAAACCAAGGTTTGACATAATCCCTCAACCCGTGGACAGAGTTGTTCACTGTTGTTATGTGGCCATGATGGGAAAGAAGAATGAGTTGATTAAAATAAAAACTGGAGATAAACAATCTTGTGCTATGAAAAAAATATGGGTTTAAGAGTCAGAAGTACCTGCGTTAGAATCCTTGCTTTTCTGCTAACTAGCTAAGCAACCTCAGGGCAAGACCCTACACTTCTCTGAGCTTCCAGAATCCTCTTGCGCTTGGTGGGATTGTGTACAGAGAGACGGGACACAGGGATGCAATGAAAGTGTTAACCACAGGACCTAGAGAATGACAAGCTCTCTGTACTTAGGTGAAGAGTAGCTTTAAGACCATTTCCTGGCATCTACCCCCAATCTCATTTCTGTTTTTCATTTGGCTTCTCCTATCCCAGTGGTCACATCACTGGTCATACATCAACCCCATTTCTTAGACTCTGCATACCAGAGAAGTAAAGAAAGGGGTCATTGACGCAGTGTAGATTGAGGGCATCACACAGATCTTAGATGGCTGTGATGGGTCCCCATTGCCTTAGAATCAAATTAACACTCCTTGTCAAGGGAGGCAGGAGTGTGGTAAAGAGGTCTGCTTCTGGAAATAGCTGCATTTGAATCCCAGGTCTGCCCCACCCTTCCTGTTTGACTTTGGTGAAGCCACTCCACTTTCTGAGCATCAATATTTTCAGTGGGAAAAAATTTTTAAAAAAGAGATTATAATAGTGCTGATTTCAAAAGGTTGTTGAAAAGATTATATGAGATAAGGCATGTGAAGTTTTTAGCATGGACCTGGCACACATCAATCACATAATTAGTGTTTTCTATTGTTGTGACTATTTATTATCATTATCATTATTTTATAGTTAATTTTAAATTTAATTTTATTATTATTTATTACCACTTGGTTTCAACTTGCTTGTCCAGTGTTATTCCCTCCAGCCATACTTCATACAACATCATGCTCCAGCCACTTAGAAATACTACTAAAAAATGCATTGAACAGTGCAATGGTTATGGTTAATTATACTGTATTATATACTTGCAAGTTCCAAAAGAGTAGATATTAAATGTTCTACCACACACACAAAAAAGAAGTGGTAATTATGTGGTGTGATGCAGGTGTTAGCAAATGCTATGATGATAATAATTTTGCAATATAGGGGCGCCTGGGTGGCTCAGTTGGTTAAGTGGCCAACTTCGGCTCAGGTCATGATCTCACAGTTCGAGGGTTCGAGCCCCGCATCGGGCTCTGTGCTGACAGCTAGCTTGGAGCCTGGAGCCTGCTTCGGATTCTGTGTCTCCCTCTCTCTCTGACCCTCCCCTGCTCATGCTGTCTCTCTCAGAAATATATAAAACATTAAAAAATAAATAAATAAAATAAATAAAATTATATAAAAATAATTTTGCAAAATATAAGCATATCCAGATGACATGTTGCTTAACCCCACACAATGTTATATGACAATCATAACTTAATAAAGTAGGGGGAAAAACTTTGAAAAAAAAAAAGCATTGAATTCTTATTATATTCCAGGCCATTTCTAAGTGTTGGATACTCACTCAAAAGTACAACTCTGTTTTTTAAGACACAGAACTCAGGGTGGAGTTAAAGTCTATTTGCTGTTTCTGAAAGTTTCTCATACTTTTATGTCATCATCTCTGTGTAGATAGATGCTCTTTCTTCTGCGTAGCAAGATATTTCTTCCTTCTGGTCTTATTTATCCCTTAAAGTCCAGCTTGACTGTAAAATAGTTCCTGACCCCTTAGGGCAAAATTGAATGTTCTTTGCTCTTTGATTCCATAGCACCTGGCATATAATTCTATTACAGTAGTTATTGTATTGGGATTTATATGTCTATTCCTGCTGCTAGAGCAGGAGCTTATTGAAAGTAGGGGCCTCTGTCTCATTTTTCCAACACTTACTTATTAAGCCTTCTATGCCTGGTACCACTATGCTCAGGCATCAGAGATATAATGGATGTTCCTGCACTTAAGGAATTCATAGTTTGGTAAAGAAGCAGCCATTTATCCATCAAATTCGATTCAAATTGACAATTTTTATAGGGAATACCCGCATCAGTCTCATTTGTGTGGATGTTCCTTGTCTGTAAGCCCTGTGAGTTGGCTTGATTTGAATTCTGTCACCAGAAACATTTCCCCCTCATGACTAGCCCCAATGCTGAAATTTCACCATTCAAGTTTGTCTACTTTAGGTCTGTATTAGTCAGGATTCTTTTGGTTGCAAGTGACAGAAACCCATCTGAAATTAGTGTAAGCCAAAAGAGGAACTTACTGGCTCACCAAGGAAAAGGTGAACAGCCAAATTATGTGAAAAAGTAAGGAAATCTGGATTTCAGGAAGAAGTAGCATCAGAGGCTCAGTACCAGGATTATCTTTATATTCTTTTCCTCAATTGTGTTGATGTCATTCTTAATGCCAACCAGCTTTCTCCCTTTAAGGAGGAGGTGCTGGAGGCTATGTAAATACATCACTCAGATCTTGAGGTGATCAGGAGCATGAGCCTGAGACACTCTAGAGAGGCCACTGACCAAAGGCCCAGCTGTTAGAATTCATTGCTTCTATTTGCCCTGAGGTTATGATCCCCTTGGGTTGCTCTGTGGGAGTGACTGAGCATGTTAGGGTCCTCCTGGGAAGATCAGAACCCCTTGATGATTGGTTTTGACCTGAGGACTCCCCAAATGCCTTGTCAAACTTTCCTTGGATTGATTGGTAGTCTTGGAAGCTACTTTCCTCTGACACCTGGAGTCAGACTTGCATTACAGTCTGATGATTCTCTCCACCTTCCTGTATTCCTTTCCATTTTCTCTCACTGTGATTGACCCAATAAAATCATTGCACGTTTAATCCTGTTTTAGCGTCTGCTTCTCAGAGTACTGGGGTAATAGACTCCTTCAAGAGAGTTTGCTATGAGAGCAGAATTGACTGAAGGGCCTGGCTCAATCCTGTGGATGCACAATAGCATTTTGCTGAGGCCATGCTTCTTCCAGACTATTCCCAGCCAATAAATGAGCATAGTGGCAGGGACGGGGGTGGGGTGGGGGGGTGGGGGGGCAGAGGGTAGGCTAATGCTAGTCCATGTCTCTAATGGGCAATTTTGCCTTGACAACTCCCCACAGGCCTGGCCAAGCTTTCTTAGAACCGTGCTTAGAACTGAGACTCTTCCTAACGAATCTGCTTCCTTCCCGCTCCCTTTTCTTTTCTTCTTTTTTTTTTTTTAATGTTTTATTTATTTCTAGGAGAGAGCGAGAGAGAAAGAGAGAGAGAGAGAGAGAGAGAGAGACAGCGTGAGCAGGGGAGTGTCAGAGAGAGAGGGAGTCACAGACTGAAACAGGCTCCAGGCTCTGAGCTGGCAGTCAGCACAGAGCCCGACGCGGGGCTCGAACCCACAAACTGCGAGATCATGACCTAAGCGAAATCAGACGCTTAACCGACTAAGCCACCCAGGCGCCCCTCCTGCTCCCTTTTCATAGTTAACGGTCTTGCATGGTAGTCTGAGCCTCCCCTGCCCTACTCCTGTTCCCTCCCCTTTATACTTCACAGGTGTTTCTTTCAGAAATCTCTTCCATGGGGCGCCTGAGTGGCTCAGTGAGTTAAGTGTCTCTTGATTTCAGCTCAGGTCATGATCTCATGGTTGTGAGATCGAGCCCTGTGTCAGGGCCCCACACAGGGGTTGGAGCCCCATATCATTCTCTGCATTATGCAGAGCTTGCTTGGGATTCTTTCTCTCCCCCTCTTTCTACCCCTCCCCAGCTCAAGCTCATATTCTCTCTCTCAAAATAAATAAATAACTTTGAAAAAAAATTTAAAAGTGTGTCTGGGTGGCTCAGTCAGTTAAGCGTCCGATTTCAGCTCAGGTCATGATCTCACGGCTCGTGAATTCCAGCCCCGCATCAGACTCTGCTGACAGCTCAGAATCTGGAGTCTGCTTTGGTTTATTTGCCTCCCTCTGTCTCTGCCCCTCCCCCACCCATGCTCTGTCTCTTTCTCTTTCAAAAATGAAAAAACATTAAAAAATTTAATTAAGTTTCTTCTATGTCTAATCCCATCCTGGTTATCTGCTTTTCAGAAGACCTAAACTGACATAGGTGGTAAAAAGGGCTTAGTATAGGTCCTGCATTTTTGTCCTATAGTAACCACTACCATCAAGACCAGTAATTATTCTTTAATCTATTTGTTAAAGAAAACTCCCAGAGAAAGACTCTGGGTGGGGTTGGCCTGTGTCCGGTGAACCAATCAACTGTAGTCAAGAAAGTGAATGATGTGAAACATGGTAGCCATGTGGATGGAGTTTGGGCGATAGGAGCCAAGAAAATGTTGGGGAAGAGGATGCAATACAGATGCAATTAAACTTTTCCACAGGGTCTTGGAGGCATTGCTGTTTTTCAGAACTCCTTGGAAAATCTATGGTGAAAGGGATATTAGATTCATTCTTAAATCTTATCAGCTGGTGTCTTGAGTGTACGGATGATGGTCAACTGAGAATAAAGCATTATGGATAGTACCCAGGGGAGAAAAGAAGCATCAAGTCTGGGCAGGAACTCTGATGGGAATGGGAATGCACTTGCATCTTCTTAATAAGAATACTTGCATCTTGTTACCAATTATGTGAGGGGCCAGCCTTACCTGAGTCCCCTTCAATGGAGGAACAATGGTATGGTCCTTAGCTACTAGAATGGTTATGCAAATCAAAAATTGTTCAGGAGTTCTAAGGTCCAAAATCCAGAGGAGAGACGAGATGCAAAAACCCGGAAGGGGCCAGAGGCAGTGATCAAATTCTGGGAACAGAGCCAGGAGTTTAGACCCAGGAGGCAGATTGTTTGGGTAGGCAGATCAGATAGCAATGGAAATCACCTGGCCTTGAGGGATTGCCTAAGGTATCAACTACCATTTATAGCTTGCTTTTAAGGTCTGGCAGGAATGTGGTGTGTGGGTGGGATGGTTTCACTGAAAGGTCCTGGGGTGGAACAGCCATGGCACAGTGCAAAATGTGTATGCTGAACCCTTAATGTGAGCCCAATTGAGCCATAATTATAGATTAGTATATTTGGAACCTTAATGGAATTTTCCAGAAGAACTCAGGTCTAGAGAGTCCTGTGCAAATCAACAGAAATCTGAAATTCTTGGGTATAAAAGGCTTTGGGAAAGAAAGAAAATAACAACAGAAGAGGATTTGAGGTATTTGTTTTGTATGGATCTTCTGAGATAAAAGGAGATGACTTTGTGACAGTGAAATGCAGACATAGCTTCCCAGGTGTCAAGCTTGGGAAATCAGAGGTCTAGAACCCTGTACTTATCCTGCACAGCCAGTAAGCTGTCAAGCACACTCTCTTCCAGGCACATGCAAGGTGCCTTCATGCATTTACCGTATGCCAGACGTCCTAGCATTTTTCTTTTTTCTTTTTTTCCTTTTCTGAGAAAAAGAGAGAGAGAAAATGTGTGTGCTCATGTGTGCGTGCACGCAAGTGGGGAAGAGGCAGAGGGAGCCTGACACAGAGCTCGATCTTACAACTGTGAGATCATGACCTGAGCCGAAATCAAGAGTTGGACATTTAACGGACTGAGCCACCCAAGCACCCCTGTCATAACATTTTTCATGCATCACTTCTTTAGCCTCAGAAAAACCCCAGGAGGTAATTACTATAATTGTTTCCATTTCACAGATGGAAATATTTCACAGATGGGAAACATTTCAACTTTCTCACAATATATGTTACATACACACACACACACACACACACACACACACACACACACACACTGGAATATTACTCAGCCATCAAAAAGAATGAAATCTTGCCATTTGCAACAACACAGATGGAGCTAGAGAGTATTATGCTAAGTGAAATAATCAGTCAGAGAAAGAGAAATACCGCATGATTTTACTCATACGTGGAATTTAAGAGACAAAACAAATGAGCAAAGGGACAAAAAAAGGAAGGGGGGGCAAACCAAGAAATAGATTCTTAACTACAGAGAACAAACTGATGGTTACCAGAGGGAAGGTGGGGGTGGGGTGGGGGTGGGTGGGGTGAGTTAAACAGGTGATGGAGATTAAATTGATCATTGTGATGAGCACCAGGTTTTGTATGGAAGTTTTGAATCACTCTATTGTACACCTAAAACTAATATTACTAATATTAACTTGTATGTTAACTAAACTGAATTTAAATAAAAACTTAAAAAAAGTCTCCTTTTCTACAGTTCAGCAGACCTCCTTTCTATTGTTCGATAGGATGCTGCCTGACTCATGAATCATTGAATAAAGCCAATTTGATCTTGAACTTTACTCAGCTGAATTTTTGTTGTTTAAAATGCATGAGGTTTAGAGGTCATTTGTATTTTCTTTCTTTCATGTCTATTACTTATTTTGCTATAGAATTGTTGTTTTTTTCCTTACTGATATGTGGAAGTTTTTATTATAAGGTAATTAGTTCTATGCCTGTGGTATGAATTACCAGTATTTTTTCTCAATTTGTTTTTTTGCCTTCTGAATATAGGAAGGGTTTTTCCATGGAGAAAGGTTTGGCAGTCTAATTTATCAATTTTTAAAAATTTTATGACTGGGGCATGTCATTCTTAGACTATTCCTTAGTCCAAGATTATAAAACAAAATACCCAGGGTACCTGGGTGGCTCAGTTGGTTAAGTGTCCGACTTAAGCTCAGGTCATGATCTCATGGTTCACGGGCTCGAGCCCTGTGTCGGGCTCTGTGCTGACAGCTAGCTCAGAGCCTGGAACCTGCTTCAGATTCTGTATCTCCCTCTCTTTCTGACCCTCCCCTGCTCATGCTGTCTCTCTCTCTCAGAAATAAATAAAAACATTAAAAAATTCATAAAACAAAATACCTTATGTTTTCTTCTATTACTGTTTTTGTTTTGATCCATCCAAAGAATTTTTGATGTAATTTTGATTGATTAGTGCGAGATATGGATCCAATTTAACTTGATAACTTGAAAGTTATCCCAACAATGTTTGCTGAGTAATCTTGTTCCCCACTGCTTTTATTTTATTTTATTTTATTTATTTTTTTAAATGTTTTATTTATTTCTAGGAGAGAGAGAGAGACAGTGTGAGCAGGGAGGGTCAGAGAGAGAGGGAGTCACAGACTGAAACAGGCTCCAGGCTCTGAGCTGGCAGTCAGCACAGAGCCCGATGCGGGGCTCGAACCCACGAACCGCGAGATCATGACCTAAGCGAAAGTCGGACGCTTAACCGACTAAGCCACCCAGGGGCCCCTCCCCACTGCTTTTAAATGCCACATTTATTCTGTACTAGATTTCTGAATATATTAGCTTTATTTCTGAGTTGTCTATTTATTGATCTGTCTCTTGTGTGTAAGTACCACATTGTTTAAATTACTGCGGCTTAATATAGTGTTTTAATATCTGGTAGAGCCAGTCACTCTCTTTCTTCTCTTCCTTTTCAGAATTGGCCTAACTTCTGCTTGTTTCTTCTCCTTTCAAAGATTTTATTTTTTAAGTAATCTCTACACCCAATGTGAGGCCCAAACGATCTACCCTAAAATCAAGAGTCGCATGCTCTCCCAACTGAGCCAGCCAGGCACCCCTCTGCTTGTTTATTTTCTAACATGAATTTCAGAATCATATTGTCTAGCCACCCCCCCCAAACCTGTCAGTATCTTTACTACTGGAACTGCATTAAATTTATAGATAAATCTAGGGAGAAATGACATCTTTATGATGTTGAGTCTTCCTTCTCAAGAAAAAGATATAGCTTTTCCTTTTTTAAGTGTTCTTTGGTGTCCCTTAGTAACATTAATTTTTTTTCAAGTAGCATTTGAATAGATCTTTTTAAGTTTACTGATGGATCATCTATCTTTTTTATTGCTATATAAATATTCCTTCCTCCATGTATTCTAACTGGATGTTTTATTGGCAACAATTTAAAATCTCCACGGAGGCAGTATTGCCTCAGGGCATCTTGAGAAACATCATATCTGATTTGATTTGGGTTCCAGTTCCTGCTGCCAGCTTGCAGGCAGGACATGGACCCTCTGAAGGCTCTGGCCCAGGGAACGCCCTGTCCACACCCCCTCAGCTCTTCCAGAGTGGGTGCCATGGATACTAAAACAGGTCGATGATGTTATATGTGTTATAAACAACTACAAACCTTTATGAACCGAATGCCTTTTCACCCACTGTAAGGTGTCTGTCCGTCCCAGGGCAGAAGACGGCAAACTAAGGCTTATGCAGCTTCAATGTGAGATTCTTTAGATGGATTTTTCTTTGGTGTCCTGACAACTGCTCATCTTGAGGAAACTGATGTAGCATTCTAAAGACATAGCATGATTTTCTCTTCAAATCACGAAAGGCGGTAGGGGGTTAGGGATGCTACCAGAAAAATAGAATGTTGGACTGGCATTGGAATTTGTCAATGTTCATTAGCATTCCCAACCGATATTAATATTTAATGAGCACCTGCTCTCTGAGTGCCAGCTTGTGCTAGGAGCTCTGGGCACAGAAGTGAAGAAAGTCACAATTCCCTCCTAGAGGAAGGAGTCCATAGTCAAGTTGGGACAATAGGTAGGAATTATTATAATGCACTAAACTAAATTCTCTGTAGAGTTAAGATCAACGTGCTCTGGGAATGCAGAGAAGGGGGGTGTGAAATTTATTTGGGATTAGCAGTATTGGCTTTTGAGCTGGACCTTGAAAGATAAGTAGGCAGCTAGTTTGACAAGGGTAGCAGGTGGTACTAGTAACCTGTGACTCTTTCTCTGAATGCTAGTTTTGGTGAAGAGATGTGCCTGGCTCTGGCAGAAGGCAGGTTGCTGGGGAACGAATGCTCCCAGGAGCAGTCCTCAACCATTCTTGAACAGGATTTGACTGATAATTATCCTAGTTTTCTCGCCCCTTGAGTGGGGGAACTCCAAGATATGCTTTACAATATCTACTTTGTAGAGTGGGGCGCCTGGGTGGCTTAGTCGGTTAAGCGTCCGACTTTCGCTTAGGTCATGATCTCACGGTTCGTGGGTTTGAGCCCCGCGTCGGGCTCTGTGCTGACTGCCAGCTCAGAGCCTGGAGCCTGTTTCAGTCTGTGACTCCTCTCTCTCTGACCCTCCCCTGCTCACGCTGTCTCTCTCTCTCTCTCTCCTAGAAATAAATAAAACATTTATAAAAAAAAAAATTAAACTCATTACAATATCTACCAGGGCTGCTGAGTAGGATTGGACCCCAGCCACCCAAAGTGGTAATGCTCTTCCCTGATTTCCTCCTTTCCTGGTCTCACTTGTCCATGTCCCCACTGGGGCTTCCTCGGAATCACCTCTGCACAAACTGTTTGCACTCAAATCCTAGTTTCAGGGTCTGCTTCTGGGAAACTGACCCTACCGCAGCAAAGCACAAACCGAGTGCATTACCAGAAAGGGAAGAACATCCGCAAAGGCACAGATGTATGACCCCTTGCCTTCTTTGGGGCCCAGAAAGCAGTTGCAGACGGTCGCACACCAGGTCAAGGAAGGCTAGTAGAGCTGCTGCAAAGGTAGTTTGGAGAATCACAAATGCCTGGCTGCCAAGTGGTCTTCAGCCTCTTGTGGAGGAAGGATCATAGGATTAGAATGGGATTTTTAAAAGTCCCTCTGATGGTTTGGTGGCGCTTAGGGGCACTATCTGGGGAGCAGGGAGACTGAAGACCTTCATCTCCTCCTCCCTAGCTTTTTTGCCCAAGGCGTGGGACCCTAAGCTCCAGCTCTGTAGAGCTATCGGGCTCAGGCCCTCACCTGGGAGCTCCTCCCGCCTTCTCGCTGATTGGTAGCCGCCTTCATCACCGGCCAGACCAGGCAGAGCAGTTGCCGGGGATGCAGCCACCGCAGCCAGAGGTGGGCGGAGCTCTTTCAACAGCCGGTGCCGTTGCCAGGCCAGGGCGGCTGTGTATCCCCAGCGGCTGCTCAGACGGAATTTTCCTTTCTGCAGCTGCGCCTTCGCACTCACCACTTGCCTGTCTCGGCTCTCCGCGTGGGGCTCATCCGAAGCTTCCTACTCAGACAGTCATTGATATTCTCATCCTGTTGTGGGCTCCAGTCAGTGGGGGGAATTGGAGGCTTTTGCAGAACAGGCTGGGGAAGGACCAGGTGCTTTTCGGGTCTGCCTGGATACTGAAAGGTGTTTTGTTTTTGTTTCTTTTTGGGGGGCAGGTGTCATAAGCAGTCTTTGGCCTTGTTTGCTTTTCCGTCTGCCTTTTATTCTTTTCTCTTTCTTTCTTCGGCCCTTCCTTCCTCCTGCCAGGCCTTGGATGAAGCATTCTGGATTCAGAGATGATTTAGTTGAAATCTCTGCCCTCAGGTCTGTTTAATGAAGGAAACGGAACATGACCCAACAATTACAATACCATTTTATGAGCACTACAATTGAGTTATTTATGTACTTTATTATTTTTTAAGTGTTTATTTATTTATTTTGAAAGAGCGAGAAAGAGAGGGGAGGGCAGGGCAGAGAGAGAATCGCAAGCAGGCTCCATGCTATTGGCACGGAGCTCAATACCCGGCTAGATCCCACCAACTGTGAGATCACGGCCTGAGCCCCGAATGGAGTCAGACACTTAACCTACTGAGCCACTCAGGTGCCCCTATGTATTTTAAAGATTTGTTGAATGCAGAAAGAAAGGAATGAATGAATGTTAGGGCATGGAGGTGGGTGGCATAATCAGGGAGGGCTTCACAGAAGCAGTGGTGCCTGAGCTGCATTTGGAAGGACTGGTTTTAGTCACGAGCACCTGCTAACTACCAGACACCATGCTAAGCCCTTTTAGCTCGAGTCCTCATGACAACATTATGAAGTAGATAGTCTTACACCACAGACAAAAACCTCAGGGAAATTAGATAAATTAGCTGAGATCATAAATCTGTAAACGGTACCACCAGGATTCCAAAATAGCTGTTTACTTCCTGCACAGCTTATGGTTTTTCCAGTGCACCATGCTGCAAAGCATGGGGAAGGTATCTCAAGTGGAGGGAACAGCTTGGGCAAAGACTTGGAGGCACAATAGAGATGACATGGGGGTAATTTTCTGGAGCCCTTGGCTGCCATGCTCACTAGTCCCCAGCACTTTCCAAAGTGCTCATTGTGGCTTGTAGGAAAAGCAAGTGGCAAGTGAATGTTCAAGTCTTCCTCCTAAAATTGTGAAAGAGAGTTTCAATATCTGCTCTTTTGTGACAGGCTGTATGACCTTGGAGAAGTCTCTTCCCCTCTCGGAGCCTCCTCATTTGTTTAAGTGAGAGTATGAGTCCTACCTTGTAGAGCTGTAAGAATTCAAGGCAGTGTGTGAAACGATCATTACTACTGCTCTGTTCAAGGTGACCTTAGGATACTCAGGACTGGCTCCTGATGAAGGGGTTGGCTGAATCATCAGGCAAAGAGACTTTTAGATAATTGGATGGGGGAATGCCTTCCATCCTCCAAGAAATGAGAATGCTGGCAGAAAGCCGACTGCTAGCCTGCCTCAAATGGACCAGATGCTATTTTGGAGATGAGAAAAGACATTCTCTTGACACTGGCAGTGTGGGAAGATAAAAACCAAGAAATAGGAAAACTGGCCCACTCCTGATCAGGAACAAGGGACAGACAAGCCAGCCAGGTGTCTCCAGCCCTGAAAGAGTCCTGAAGACACTGCCACTTAGGGGAGGGGATGAAGAGAAAGTGCTGATGGGCTTTCAGGCTGAATCTCACACACTAAAACAACAGTCAAGCATTCGACCTTGGACTATGACTCTGTTTTTTCTCAGATCCCTGGAGCTGGCTGTTTTCAAGAGAAGAAATGGGGCCATCTGCTCATAGCTGGTCTTGGCACTAAGGAACCCTTCCCCAGGGACAGCTGCGTTAGGAACTCATACAATGTTGTGTCCAGGGTGGGGGTGGGAGAAAGGTTCTCAATGTATAGATACTTACCTTAGGAAGTCATGCCAGGGCACCTAGGTAGCTCAGTTGGTTGAGTGTCTGACTCTTGACTTCAGCTCAGGACATGATCCCAGGGTTGTGGGATCGAACACTGCATGGGGCTCTAAGCTGAGTGTGGAACCTGCTTAAGATTCTCTCTCTCCTTCTGCCCCTCTGTCCCACTCTCCCTCTCAAAAAGAGTAGTGCCATTGATTACTTATTCCATTTCACCAATAAAGAAGTGGATGTCTTTTTCTTTTCTTTTTCACACAAATCATCAGATTCCGAGCAGAGATATTATAACTATACCTTCAAAATAAATCTTCACTTAGAATATCCTAAATTTTGAGCCTATGAATCTCTCCTGACCTCTTCCTTTTACACCTGAGAAAACTGAGACTCTAAATGAAATTGACTTTAGAATATTACATAGCTATTACGTGGTGAACGAGGGAGTCAAATATTTGTTTCCAACTGGGAACATATGTTTCATTATATTTTCCTCCTTAAAATAATTGCTGTCATGGGGGCACCTGGGTGGCTCAGTCAGTTAAGCGTCCGACTTTGGCTCAGGTCATGATCTCATGGTTCGTGGGTTAGAGCCCCACATCGGGCTCTGTGCTGACAGCTAGCTCACAGCCTGGAGCTGCTTCAGATTCTGTGTCTCCCTGTCTCTCTGACCCTCCCCTGCTCACGCTGTCTCTCTGTCTCTCAGAAATAAGCACTAAAAAAAAAAAAATTTTAAAAAAATTGCTGTCATGAATATGTGCCAGACATTGTATTGAGCACTGTTCATACATGATGTCACTTAATTTTCTGTAGAAACTTTGCAAAGAATGATTAACTCCACTTTACAGATAAATAAACTGAGTCTCATTAAAGAAATTGCGTGAGATTGCTTTGCTAATAAGCGGCTGAGGCAGGGAATAAACCCACATGGGTTTGATACTAAAAATCTAATTGGTTCACAATCTAAGCGTAGTCAAGATTATAAACACAACAGCTCATTCACTGGCATCTTGTGAATATCTCTTCCCACTACCTGGCAGGAGCCTCCTTGAAGAGGAATTGTACCAGAAGTAGAGGGAGGGGGTTGCCTTCTACACCCGCTCAGTACAAAAAGCTCAGTGCTGTCCCTGGGGTGGGTTGAATGCTAAGTGGAAAGGATGCTCTTTCACTTATCCATGAAGTGGTGTGAGGAAGCTACTAGAAAACAGCCTCTGAGGAATCTTCTGAGTTTCACAGGCGGGGGAGACCCACTCTGTGCTGCTCCTGTGTGCGTGACAGTAATGTTCCTCTGTCACCATAGCAACAAACAATACACCCGCATCCCACAAGAGGCCAGAGCTGCTCTGTGGGGAGCTGTGGTCCAAGCTGGGTGGGAGTAGGAGTAGGGCGTATGGGGGAGGGGTGTCTCATCAGCTTGCTTCTTTTTGCTTGAAGCTAGCTTGTTCCTGAGGGCAGGCATGTTTTACAGGATGCTAGGCATCCTGTATCTGCAGGATTTGGGGCAAAGGGAGATGACAGGGAAGCTGAGGAGAGCCCAGGAGGGCACATTATTTCTTCCATGGCTTCCAATGAAATGTACTTATTAGGCAAGCTGCTGATGAATGGCACCTTTCTGAGGGGCCTGCCAGAGTGCTCTAATGGGGTATCTCATGGGCCTTGCAAACAACCAGATCTGCCTTCCAGCTTCACAGTTTTCAGTCCTAAGATTTCAAGTTAGTCGGTATAACCTCTTCAAAGTCTAATTGCTTCAGTGGTAAAAACGGGATATTTAACATCCTCTCCCCCGAGGGAGATTAAATGAGATAACACAAGAGAGCAGCTTCTGGCATGTAGTTGTAGTCATTATTGTGTCCCCAGTATTGTCAGAGAGATGGAGGACTTGGCAAGGGGACCATCTCTGACTCCTTGAAGTCAGGGAAAGACTTGGACTTAGAAGTTTCCTGGACGCTTCTGCTTCTCTCTCTCTCTCTCATTCTCTCTGTCTCTCTCTGTGTCTCTCTCTCTTCCTAAAGCCATGCCCGGTGTTTGCTCCCCAGACTCAGCCCCTGTATTCCCCAGCTCAACCTGGTGACATCAGGTGCTTATTTCCCCCTGTGGGGCTCTGCTCACAGAATATCACAACACTAGACCTTGGGGATCACCCAGCTCAGCTCCCTCTCCCTCATTTTCCGGGTCAGAAAATGGAAGCCTGGGGAGAGAAGTGCATTGCTCAAGGTTACCCAGGGAGGTAGAAGCCATTAGTGGAAGGGATTGCTGCATTCATTTCAGCAGGTGTGATTCAGCCTGGGAACGGCTGCAGAGGATCCACCTCCTGTTCGCCACGATTTCTCTTGGGTGTGCGACTTTAGGGTAAGTATGTGTGGGGAGAGTCCTTTTTTGTAGTTTGGTTGTGGTGCTGGCGAGCTCTGAGATTCCCCTGGCATCAGAAGTATTAATAGCTAAGCTTTACAGCTTATAAGTACACTCGTATACTTGATCTCATTTAGTCTTTGCAGTAGTCCTTTCCAGGTCATGATGATAATCACACCATCCTTTTGCAGATGAGAAAACTGAGGCTGAAAGTGATTTGTTCAAAGTTACACAGTTACCTTGGGGTAGATTTGGGAATTAAACTTCTATTTGTGTGATTCCTTATTATAGCAAACTGGCCCAGCTGACATGGCCACCTTTGGAGAATGCAATGTCAGGCACACAGCTGTCTTCTATCCAGAGGTGGAGGAGGAAGGCATGCATGGGGCTGATGTCACGAAAGGCTCCCTGAGTGAAGGTGACAAATTCAATTCAGTTGGGTTCCCCAGATGACAGGGAGCATTCATGTGGAAAGCAATATTGACGCCTCTTCTGGTAAAGCTTTTCACTTTCAAAGTGTTCTTATATTATCTCATGAGAGACCCGAGGCACAACTGTCCCTCCCTGTTTACGTAAGAGGCCCAGAGAGCTGAGCAACTTGTTGAAAATTGCAGAGCCAAGCAGTGACGGGCCGACAATTTCAAATTCTTTCTACAACAATTCTTTAGGGCAGGTGGGTCTGAATGGGGTCCCTGATCCTGAGATGTGAGCAAGGGCCAAAGGTGGCGTGTTCTAGCAAACTCCCTCGTTTGAGAGGACACCGGACAAGTGTTTGGTCAGGTGGCTTAGTGTGCCGGCTTCTCCTTTAAGCTCTGTTTGTGAGCTCTGCCTGTCTTTCTCCCTGTGAGCTGCATTCTCTGCTGCATTGTTGTTCAGGGAAAGAGAGAAATCAGAGAGGCGATAAAGCATTTAAATTGGTTCCTGATTTTAGCAGGATTCTTTCATCTGCAGTCACCAGATGTGTGCCTGTGTTTACAGCTCAGTGGGAAGATAAAGATTACGCAAGGAAAGGCCTTACACATTCTTGGGCTTCTAAAACTAGTAGAGACCTCTGAAATTCTGACATTTGGTTTAGTTGGTCCCTGAGTGATTAAGAAAGGTGGGGGAGGCCCTTCCGCTGATGGCTCTGAGAGAAATGCCTTCTATCTAGAGATGAGCTGGGCTGTTTGGTCTCAGAAGGAGACAGGGAGAAAAGGCCTAAATAGTGCCAGAATCATGGACTTTGTAGGATTTCCAAGCCCTGCTTCCCCTTCAATTCCAGAGAAAAGGCAGGACATATGGTGGACTGAAAGTGCTATATTCTTCCTGCATCTGGAATCTGGATCCACAGGTAAGGATAAGGGAAAGATTTTCATTATAGCTCATTAAAAACCCAAGTCCACTTATAAGCACATGACTTTGCATGCTGCACAGATGCTTCTTGGCAAGGACTCTGAGGAGTAAGGAGAATATCGGTTTAAGCAGATGTGATTTACAGTTGTGCCAGCTAATCAAAATCTGCTCATGTACAACCGATTAACAACCATGCGTTCCCAATTATAAGAAAAGAGTCTGTGTTTCCATAAGAATAATATCCTTATTGAAGCCTACCAGAAAATAACAATACATCTATGGAATATTTAATAAATACTTTTCAATGGTCTTGTTGGTCTACGTTGTCTCAATGAAGCAATCTCAACCTATGCAGTTCTTTAGGAACGTTCTGGTCTCGCCCCCAAGATTGGGACACTAAGTGTGTGTTAGGTATTATATCAGGCTTTAGCGGAACATTTTGAGTGAGGCAGAAGACAGAATCCCTCACCTTGAGGTGCTGAATAGACATTAGCATCATGAACATACATACAAGTTCAGCCTCTCAGAGCCTCCTTACAAATACTTAAGGGCATATTTCATGCCAGGTGCTATTCTAAGGCTCAAAGAACATATTGATAACACAGGTGGGGTCTTTGCTTTCAAGGAGCAAATCAATACATTTTCATCACGTACCTAGTCCATCATGTACCTAGTCCATCACGTACCTAGTCCAGCTTCTCTGTCTCTGCTTTTCTTATCCTCTCTGTCTTGGTCACCTTCCCACCCTGTCATGGGTATCTAAATTCCACCATTTCGCAATGCCTGAGCCCTTGCTCCTCTATGAAATCCTGTGATACCTCAAAGATCTCTTGTTCCTCTGGCTCTCTCAACACTCACTGCCTGCTCTACTTTCTGGTCATTCACAGATTGCCCTGCTATTGCCGGTTATGTGTTCATATGTTTATGAGTTGTCTTTTTAAGGGCATAACTTGGGTTTCATACATTCTTGAATCTTGTTTACCCCTGAGTGCTTAGCATAATACCCTGTATGTATTAGGTACTCACAACATATATTTTAACTGGTTAATTAAAAATATTATAGGGGCGCCTGGGTGGCTTAGTCGGTTAAGCGTCCGACTTTCACTTAGGTCATGATCTCGCGGTTCGTGGGTTCGAGCCCCGCGTCGGGCTCTGTGCTGACTGCCAGCTCAGAGCCTGGAGCCTGTTTCAGTCTGTGACTCCCCCTCTCTCTGACCCTCCCCTGCTCACGCTGTCTCTCTCTCTCTCCTAGAAATAAATAAAACATTAAAAAATTAAAAAAAATATTATACATACACTACACACTTAATGGTTAAGGGGAACTGCTTAGTGAAATATAAAAAAAGATGACCCAATTAAAATTAAAAAGGGGCAGGGTGCGCCTGGGTGGCTCAGTCGGTTGAGTGTCGACTTTGGCTCAGGTCTTGATCTCACAGTTCGTGGGTTCAAGCCCCACCCTGGGCTCTGTGCTGAGAGCTAGAAGCCTGGAGCCTGCTTCGGATTCTGTGTCTCCCTCTCTCTCTCTGTCTCTCTCTCTCTCTGTTCCTCTCCCACTCTCTCTCTCTAAAAAATAAACATTAAAAATATATAACCAAACATTTGAAAAATCGAAGTGATATAGTATATGAAATCCCATCATTAGAGATTCATGCCTTTGTAAAAGATTCATCTGACACTCTAAAAAATACTGCCAGGAGGGGTAATACATTAAATTGAATGTATTTAGTTATTAGTGACATATCAGTTTTATTCTCCAACAGACACAAGAACTGAATTGGGTAAGAGTACAGTTCAACTTTCAAACAGCCGAGTCCTTACTGAAGGCCAAACACTGTGCTTCATGTTGGGGTCCAAGATGGCTAAAACATTATCCTATCCTGGAAAAGCTTACATTCAAGTCACAAGAACATTTTATTATCATTTTTAAGGGGCTATGACAAAACCTATGTTCACAGGTAATGAACACTTAGTCTGCCTTGGAGGACTGAGGGAAGGCTTCTTGGAGGAGTCATCAACTAGCATTCCTCCAGACCTTCTCTGTGCTTTCCCCATTTCTCTGCTGGTAAACTCTTACACCTGCTTCAAGACCCACTTCAAATGTCACCTCCTCTGAGAAGCCAGTTTTTAAAGTTTACTTATTTATTTTGAGAGAGAAAGAGAGAGAATCCCAAGCAAGTTCTGCACTGTCACTGCAGAGCCTGATGTGGGGCTGAATCCCACAAACTTCGAGATCACAGCCTGAGTGAAAGAGTCCCCTCTTAACCAAATGAGCCATCCAGGTGGCCCCTGAGAAGCTGTGCTTCCCTCAGGCCTTGGTGCTCCTAAACCACTTCGCCCAACTGTACTATAGCATTTCTCACATCTTATTGTGCTTAGTTGTTCCTGTGTCTATTCTCCCCATTCTCTCCTCTGTCCCACATAGATCATGAACTTCCCAGGGACAGGGGTTACTTCCCATTCATATCAGTTTATCTGGCTCTTACCACTGCTGGGCACATGGTAGATGGGAAGACTGCTGCATTATTATAGTTGGCTGGAGACCACCTGAAAATTGCTGGGTCTCTGGCTCAGAGCCAGATTGTGTATCTAGAGGCCCCGAGTTGAGTGCTAGCGGGGATGCTGGAAGCAAGAACTGCTTGCCAGGATTAGCGACAAGTTGCTTACAACAAACACTGAGAACCAGCTCAAATAAGAGTAAGAATCTAGCCACTGCTACTAGAAGACCCACTGTGTGCCAGGTGCTTTATGTATACACAATCTCATTTATTCTGCAGAACAACTTTGAAAAGTGTTATTTCCCTATGGCGTAACGTAGAAACTTGTTGAATCGTTATGTTATAAACTTGAAACTAATGAAATGTTGTGTGTCATCTATACTCAAATTAAAAAGAATTTAAAGTGTTATCTTTTTTTTTAATCAGATAGAGAAAAGAGGCTCAGAGGCGAATTCGCCCAAGGTCACACATCACCCAGAGTGGCCTGAATATAAAGTACTCTTTCTGTGGGGTCCGGTTCGTACACAACACCAATCCAATACCAATACAACACAGGGATTAAGTATATCTCATGGGAGGTGAAAACAAAGGTCCAGAGGTCATACAAGATTTAGGGAGTGCACATGGGAAGGTGACAATCAGAGGTCTTCATGGAGGCGGAGGCAGATCTAGCCAATGAATGAACTGGAAAAATCAAATAGCATGATTTTGAAGAGATAAACTTCTTGGTGCTCCATAGGAGGCAGTCCTGCCGGACAGAGAGGGGAACACAGAAGGTGTGGGGGACCCTTGGATATCCCACTTGGAGGCAGGGGGTCTCCAGCCTTACACATGGTTTTTTTTCTCTGGTTTGTGGGGAGAGGGAAAGAAGTAGGTGCTCATAAGTGAGCCGATCCTCAAGTGCAGGCACCAAAAATGCGCCCCGCAGACCCGGTGGAGGGATCTATTACCCTATTTCCCCAAAGTAGAGATGACCCTTTGCTTTCCCACTTGGTCATGTCTCTGTCACCTTGGATGTCTTTCTCCCCTAGCACTGAGGAAGGGGTAGTTTTTTTGGTCTCACCATAGGAGTGTGTTGTGTGTGTGTGTGTGTGTGTGTGTGTGTGTGTGTGTGTGTGCGTGCGTTAGGGGGGGCAGATTATTTCATCCTCCCTCATTCGGAGGTTGAGTAGATGGCACCTTTCTCCTAGCTTTGGGAAAGGAGGTGGTTCTTTTCTTTCTCACTATAGGTAGTGTGTGTGTGTGTGTGTGTGTGTGTGTGTGTGTGTGTGTGTGCACACGCGCAGGCATCACGGGAATGGCTCTTTTCCTCACCTCAGGGTGCGGAGGCTGACACCTCTTTTCCCTCCAAAGAGCGCGGGGACAGTTTCCTTCGTCTCCATATCGGATGGGACTTGGCACTTTCATCCCCAACCAAATAGGTGGTAGGGGTCTCGGCCCCCTTTTCCCGGTTCTCGGGGAGCAAGACTGGTTCCCACCCTCTCTCCACAGAGCTTCCGCTCAGGTTGCGGGAGAGCTGGCAAGCCCCGCCCGCAAGACCCCCGACCCGGACACCCAGCGGCTAGGCGCCGCGCGCGCAGGCGGCGAGTCGGGGGCGGCGCCTGCTCTGCGGCGCGGGGCGGGGCGACCAGCGGCCCCGCCCCAGGCCCCGCCTGCTCCCTGGCGCGGAACCTCCAGCAGCCCGGCCCGCCCGGCCCAGTGCACCGCGGCTGTCTGCTGGGCTCGCGCGCCGCGGACCGGGCCGCAGCAGCCTCCGCCGCCTCCTCTGCCCCCGCGCCCCGGCCGCCGCTGCCGCCGCTGCCGCCGCCGCCGCCTCAGTCTCGCCCTCCGCGCCGCCCGGCCCCGCTGCCTCGCGCGCCCCCAGCCCTTCAAGCCAGATGATGAACTTCCTGAGGCGCCGGCTGTCGGACAGCAGCTTCATCGCCAACCTGCCCAATGGCTACATGACCGACCTGCAGCGGCCCGAGCCCCAGCAGCCGCCGCCGCCGCCCCCCGGTCCCGGCGCGGCCTCGGCCTCGTCCGCGCCCCCGGCCGCCTCGCCGGGCCCCGAGCGGAGGCCGCCGCCGGCCTCTGCTCCCCGCGCCGCAGCGCCGCAGGCGGCCCCGGCGCCGTCGGTGGGCAGCAGCTTCTTCAGCTCGCTGTCCCAAGCCGTGAAGCAGACGGCCGCCTCGGCCGGCCTGGTGGACGCGCCCGCTCCGGCGCCCGCCGCCGCCAGGAAGGCCAAGGTGCTGCTGGTCGTCGACGAGCCGCACACCGACTGGTAGGTGCCCGGCCGCCGCCGCCGCTCGGGGCTGCGGGGCCCTGCGGGGCAGCTGTGGAGGCCGCGGGGAAGGGGCTCCCGGGGCGCCAAGGAAACGTGTCTGACCCGGGAGAAGTTCGGGGGGGGGGGTCCTGCATGGTCCCGCAGTGGGGACACGGGGCGACGAGCGTCCGTATGGGGGGGAGGGCGGCGGTGGAAAGGTGAATCCTGAGGTGAAATATTCCCTCAGTTCCCTCACATCCCTCCCGGCACAGAAAAGGGGCTACTTTAGGCAACAGGGAAGAATCTTAAAAAAATAGTTTTATTTGTTTGTTTTTGAAGGGGGGGGTGCAGAGGAAGCCGACTTTGAGCCCAGACACGTCAAAGCGCAGGTGAAGCGTTCAAAGCCGACAACGGCGACTCCACACCGCGCGGCGCGGGGCGAATCTGCGGTGGACAGGGGTGCCGTGCGGGGGGAGGGTGGCGGGACACACTGCGCCCGGCTGCAGGCGGGCGTGGGTCCGCCTTGGCATCGGCCTTGGGGAGAGCACAGACGTGATAGCCCCGGTGCACATGGACTTGTTCCCTGGGGCATGGCTGAAGTCTGTGTTGAGGACATTAACATTCTTGTATTTTGTGCAGCGGGGAGGGGGTCTGTGTATTTTTTCTTTCCATTTGTTTTTAGGAAAAAATACGTGTGTGGGAGGGGCTTGTGGAAGTGATGGCTTTTTCCAGCGGGAAGGATGATGACCGAGTTAAAATATTCTGGAGCCTTCATTCCAGGGGCACAAACCAGTAAAAAGAGATAGACCTTAACGCAGTAGAAGGCAACTTCAAGAATTCTTTCTTTCTTTTTTAAAGGGATATTCAACTTAGAATGGTGAGGGTGGCCTGGGGGGGGTTACCTCTAGTTTGTAAAAGCTGAATGAGGTTCATTTAAGACAAATCGGTTTAAAGAGGTTCTATTTTATGTGGCGGGAGGTTGGCCCAGGAGATGGTTGGGGTGGGTGATGATGGTGGGTGACCGGCTTGGAGGAATGAAGAGACAAGGAATCTGGGGTTGCTTTTTCTTTTCTTTCTTTTTCTTTTGTTTTTCTTCTCAGGAATATGGGAAGGGTTTATTTTTTTCGTTCTCACAAGGGTTGAGGTTAGAGACTGGACCCAAGTGCTTCCTCTCAAGAGTGAGGCACAGAGGGACCACAGAGCTGTTTATCTCTATTTCCTCTTTTGGCTGCTTCGCTGCTTTCCTCCATCATTTTCTCACTGGGAGAGTGGAGGGAGGGAGCACTGGCGTGGGTGTGATGGAAGCCAGACGGAGATGTGGAGATGCACTGCTGCTGGCCCCTAACAGGACTGACGGCTGGGTGACTTGGGTAGGTGCCTTTTCTCAGAACAGTGGAGCCAAAAAATCTTAAGGGACCTTTGTTAGGAAATGACGAAGGTACGTGCAAGCGTGCATGGGGAAAGTTAAGAGTATCCGATGGTAGCATAGGAGAATTCCTCTTAGTTCAAATCAACAGGTGCTTATTGAGAAGGGTAGTAACCCAGTTTTATTGAACATCGGTTATATGTCAGACCCTGTACTAGGTGCTCTAACATATATCTCATTAAATTCTTACCACAAAACTGAGGCTTACAAAAGCGAATAATGTGTTCCAAGTCATAGAGCCAGCAGATAGTTGACCTAGGATTTGAACTTAGGCCTTTTCGACTCCAGTATTGGCACCCCAGTATGCTCTGTTCCCTTACTGTTTTATTATTACATTATTGGCACTATTAATAATCAGTTCCCTCTATAGGTAGGCACTGTAGGGGCCTTACAGAGAACGCACACTCACATTTGGGGAGACAAAATGGAAACATGAAACAGTTAAAAAAAGAACCTAGAATTCTTATTTCTGACTAGTGCTTCAGGCATTCAACAAATGGAGTGAATGGAAGAGCCAGAAAGCTTGGAGAAATGCTTCACAAAAGAAGAGTCTGGAAGAAAGGCCAGGAAAAGGATGAGAAAAATAGGAATGATATTGGTGCTTCATTTCTTATGCAAGAATCTGACCCTCCTGTATCTTGTCCTGATCTCCTATCTTGCTTGAGGTCATTTGTTGGGTTTAATTACTAGTTAGATGCCCACAGGTAGGAAGACACTCATTTGTATGGGTATGATGTGGCTGCTGTGGATTTGTTTATCACTAACTGCTTCAGTGGTTTGAGATTTGAAACTCTTTTTGGATATTATTCTCTAGAAGAACTGCCTGCCTGGCCTGAACCAGAGAATTTGCCTTGCCCTGGAGACTAGACTTCTGATGGAAGTAATAGAAGCCACTGGGCTGACTCCCAACTGTTTTCTGATTTTCTCTGAAGTAATAACATTGATTTATTAAAACTCATAAACCCAGTTTGAGTTTAGTGCTTGACAGCATTTGACGCTTCTGTTTCTGTGCTTAATAGCAATTCTCAGGATTGCGGATTTTGTCTTCTATCATGCCTAAAATTGTTAAAAACATCTCAGTTAAATATTGTCAAATGAATTTATTGAAAGTTCTCTTTAAGTTAAGGAGCAGGTGCCTGCTTATTACAAGCACAGTGACTTAACAAGGTGCTTTTTGCTCTAAAGGCAAATTTTAGTAAATTCGTTTTACTGTTTAAGCTATCTAGATAGCATTCAGTGAGCAGGTGTCATATATGCCTAATATTATTTTCCTGATGCTTGAATAGGAAGTCAGAGTGTAGCCTCCCAGTAGAATTTAAGAATATCAGTCCCATCTGGATTATAGAATGTTAAAATAAAGACGGTTTAAACAAGGATTGAATAATTGGAACTTTAAAAGAAGGGCTTAAAATAGGCAGCCTTTCAGAGCAACCTTAATATACAGCAGATTCCTTCTATTTTTTGTCAGTGTAATTGTGGGCAGTAGAATTTGGGGACTGACTAGGTTGGTGGGAAAATTGGAGGACAATTCTGTCTCTTTTGATTGAACTGTGTTTTCATTGGTTGCTAGAGATCTTTAGATTAATTGCACAGTGCAGAATCATTGAAAGGATGTATCTGCTTCACTAAAAAATGAAATCAAGCTCATTATATCCCTTATTAATAGTAATTACTATTAGTATTTTAAAAATGGATACTTATTGCCTGACAATGCATGTTTTCTTTTAAGGTTCATACCTAAATTTGAAGTGCAGTTAAGACTGAACTCTAGGGGCATGTGGGTGACTCAGTCAGCTGAGCATCTGACTCTTGATTTCAGCTCAGGTCACCATCCCAGGGTTGCGGGGTTGAGCCCTAAGTCAGTCTCCGTGCTGAGTGTGGAGGGTGCTTAAGATATTTTCTCATTTTCTCTCTCTCTCTGTGCCTCTCTCTCCCTCCCTCCTGCACTCTGCTCCTCTCCCCTGCTCATACACTCTCTCTCTAAAAAAAAAAAAAAGAAAGAAAGAAAGAAAGAAAAAGTTTTAATTAAAAAATCTCACTGAACTCTGCTGATCTTTGTGTTTAAACAAGAAACAAATGTCCATTTGGATATGTTATTTTTTTCCCCTTGCATATTACTCTCACTGGTGAAGAGGTAAGTTTTCTCTCAGATTTACCTGGCTCCATTTTCAGCAATTTCAATTCCAGTGACCAAGTGAAAATTTTCATTTTAGTATCTTTCAATGTTTGATTTGAAAATCAGTGTAGCACAGACATACTAGAAACTATCTAGATGTTCTAGGGACTGCAGATATGGTAAATCCACAGGTGTTTATGGAGCATCTTCTCTCTGTAGGCTATATATTCTAAGAAAAAGGAGACATAGTATCTCTCTTCTAAGATCTTTCTGTCCAGGTAGATAGATAAGATACATTTTTTTTAAGTTTACTAAAAACTACCCCTTTTATTCAAAGAATAATAGTCTTTGGATCAGCAGCATTGACATCAACCAGTAGCTTTTTAAGCTACAGATTATCAGGTCCTCAAGCCTACTGAATCGTAATTTGCATTTGAATAAAACTCTAAGTGATTTACCTGCACATTAAATTTAAGATGCGCTGAACTAAACAGTACATGATTAGTGCTAAAGGTGTGGCAATAGCACCAACTACTGTCATTTATTGAGCAACTACTATATGCAAAATGTACTAATCAGCTTTTTACAAATACCATTGAATCTCTACCGTAGCAGTGTAGTACTATGAAAGTTTAAAAGAGTGAAAAACGGGTGTAGGCTAGAAGTGGGAAGGGAGTGCTTCATGGAAGTACTGAGATTTGAATTGAATCTTGAAGAATTTGAATCAAAAGAGAACAGTTTGGCTCAGTCCAGAGGGTGGATAGTATGAGGAAAGTACAGTGGTATAAAAGACAGAGACAGTGAGAAGACTGGATTGATTCATTACTAGGCAGCACCTAGTTTCATTCTTTTATGGTCCATCTTTGGGCATATTATTAAGAATAGGGGAATTCAAAGTACAGTAGTCTGAAACAGTGCTTGTGAGAGGCTCTAGAAAAATATTTGAATTGGAACTTGGGAGGAAAGCTCAAATGAGGTTTGAGGCTTCTGTCTGCTAAATATTTTGTCTGTGTGTCCTGTTTCTGACTTGTGAACATAAACATACTGATTCCATAAAATTTCATTGTTCATAACAGCAGTAGGCTATAGCTTGGAACTCTAGATGGTTAGAGCTGGAAGATTGTCTAGGTACTTTATAATTGGAAGAAATCTTGATCTGAAGAGGGAAAGTGATTTGTTTAAGGTTATTTAATTTGTTAATGGCAAAACCAGAACTAGAATCTAGAATTTACGTCTCTCTACTAAGCGTTCTCCCCTCACTAGAACACAAGACCAACTATACCTCTATTTTACTATCTTTCTACCTATCTGACTTTTATCTTTCTCCATCTCTGATTCTTTCAAGGACTGATAGGGACTTTTTGTTTTTATAATTATAGCATTTGAGCTCCAAAGAACCTGAATGATCATCTAGCTGTAGAGAAATGGAATGATTTGCCCACAGTCATATAAGAAGTTAGAGAATGGAGACTAGAATTTACATAATTTGACTCCAACTCAAATTTCTTTCTACTCTTTGTTTTTTGATAACTGATATAATTTACTAAAATGGTTGATTTAAGCATCTGCAATGGTGACTTCAACCTTGACTCCTGGCTCAATACTGATGGAGGTAATTTGTGGGGTTTTTGCTTTTTTTTTTTTTTGAGTTTTTAGAAATGTTTATTTATTTTTTGAGAGAGAGAGAGAGAACGAACAGGGAAGGGGCAGAGAGAGACGGAGACACAGAATCCAAAGGAGGCTCCAGGTTCTGAGCTGTCAGCACAGAGCATGATGCGGGGCTCAAACTCATTAGCTGTGAGATCACGACCTGAGCTGAAGTTGGATCCTCTACCGACTGAGCCACCCAGGTGCCCTGAGGTAATTTTTTAGTAATCCCAGAAGGACTGTGAAAATCAATGAGTTGTTGGTGGATCCTCATCTGAAAATGATTCCAAGTCTTAGAACCTTCACCACAAGCAGTTTTTCTTATAGGGATTCTCAGAGTCTTGGCAACTGAACTGGTCCTTTCACTTTGAGATTCTTTCCCTTTGTACCTCTGGTCAAATCAGCACATACTTTGTCCAAAGATACCAGGTTGCAGCTGGGTAGAGTAATTCTAAATTGTTGAATTCCCACCTCTTGGTTCCTGAGTGTCTTCCCAGTGCCTTTAAAAGCCACGACTGTGTAGTGGCTTCCTGATCATCTTGTTCCTGGGCAAGAGTGAACAGTGGTGAGACAGAAACAGAGCAAGGCGTCCAGGGCTCCACTGTAGCTGCGACTGCATCTTCCTCAAAGAGATCTTTCAACTTTTAGGTCACTCTTTAAACAGATCCCTCAAATTAATCCTTTTTCTCCTTAAAATTACTGTTTTTGTCTGTTTCTTTGGAAGATTCTTTATGAAATTTTTAGTGAATTCTTTTAAAAGAACCACTCAGGTATTACACTATATTCACACCAGCAGTGTCACTGCCTCATTTGTGTTATTGTTGTTTCAGCAAAGGTCATAGTAAAATGGTTGAAGAAGACTCTTAGAGGTCTTAGTAATCAAAATCCAAAAATATAATAAAGTTAGTCAGACTGTAGTACAATGATGACCTTCCTTTTAGGGACCTGTTTTTACCAATGTCCCTCTCTACTTGAGATTGCTTCCTGTCTTTCTGTACCCAGGTTCAGATCTGTAATAACATTAGCATTTTCAGTATCTTGCTAAGCAGAAAGTAATGGAGGCCTAAATAGTAAGCTTTCTAGAGTTGTATACATTCCCCTAAAATTGGTAAAAGTTTTAACTTGGATATGTTCAGTGCAGTTGAATAGCTAACATAAACCAGGTGCTGGGGATATAAGGATAAGTTGGGCATAGGCCTTGTTTATTAGGATCCTCCAGTCCAATAGAGAAGAGGATAGACATTTAAATAGGATTTATGATAGTATGGTAATTAGCATGCATATGGTGCTATGAGAACACCGAGGTGGGTGTCCTGGGGAATGAAGATGTGGTTAGAAATGATAGTGCCATTAAAAATGTGCCATTGTGTATACTTAGTAAGTTACTTTGCCTCCTTGGTTGATGTTTCAAATGATCTTTCAAATGAGAGGATTAAAACAGACATTCTCTGCAGTCCTTTACAGCACTACATTATTTCCATGTTACAGCTTTGTGCCATTTTCTTTTAAAAAAACTTTATAATTTATTCTATGGCATAATGCTTGTAAATCTTTGGGAGAAGAGGCATAGGTCAATAAATGACTAAACATGTCATTGAATGAAAGGCTCATCTTTGAGTACTCTCCATTCAGTAGCTCTTTCTTACCTCATCAAAGATGGGAACTGGGGACTTGTGGTTGAATTCCTTTCTTCCTGATAGATCGAAGAACTTTCGTGTACATATGTTGAAGTATTGGCTGAAAGCCTTTATTTCTTGATCCCTGCCATGTATACTGTGCTGAGCAGTTTATATAACATATGCATACACATCGTCTCATTTTACTCTCACAGTGATCCTGAGCAGTAGAAAGAATATTTTATAGATGAGTAAACAAACTCATAAAAGTAGTCACTTGTCCAATATTAAGTGTTAAGCTGAAATGTCAGGATTTGAACCCAGATTGCCAGATTCCTACACACACACAAAAGACAAATTTGCCAGTAGAAAAAATTAGATTATTTTTTTATTATAAAAAGGTTGTTTCTTTTGCAAAAGGTTTTACCATGATTCATTAATTTTAAAAAATATACTTATTTATTTTTTAATTTACACCCAAGTTAGCATATAGTGCAATAATGATTTCAGGAGTAGGATCCAGTGATTTATTTAAAATTTTTTAAATGTTTTATTTATTTCTGAGAGAGAGAGAGAGAGGCAGTGTGAGCAGGGGAGGGTCAGAGAGAGAGGGAGATACAGAATCTGAAGCAGGCTCCAGGCTGAGCTAGCTGTCAGCATAGAGCCCGATGCGGGGCTCGAACCCACAAACCGTGAGATCATGACCCGAGCCAAAGTTGGACACTTAACCAACTGAGCCACTGAGGCGCCCCTCCAGTGATTTATTTCAATAGTAAGCACCCCAGCTTTTGGAATTACTCAATTTACAAAAATTTTATGTATAGACAGCTTTTTCAGGTTCATATCCTCAAAGAGAGTGAGGGCATGGTTAAATGTAGTGATATCAGCATGGAGAGTTGCACCCTGTTTTTAGTATTTAATGGCACTCATGCTATGTGTGTGCCTCTAAATCTTGTAAGACCTTTAAAGACTACATATAGCTTTCCAGAGAGAGGAGAGGATGATAAAAAAAGGTTTCTCCGTTCTGCAGACATTACTTCAGTGCAGCAGGAGGAAGTAACTTAGAATAGGGCAGGTAACCTATAGAGAGAGTAAAGTGAGCAAATACCATAGATCTCTGAACTCTAAAGATGCCCATGCAGCATGTCTAAGAATGGGAGAAAGTATATTGGTCTTGTTTGTTGCTTGACAGCAGACATTTTTGAAATTGTAATCAGTTCATGTAAAATTATAAAGCAGATTATGATTGTATTCAGTCACTCTACCCTTCTCTTTTCAGCAGCATGAAACAATATGAGCATATAGGACTAAGGATCAGAAGACCTAGGGTTGAGACCTAGCTCCACCATCAACCCTATGATGCTATCAGAGTTACATAACCTCTCTGAGCCCCTTTTCCCTCTACTTGACACATTTTTCATTGGAGACTTACTATATGCCAGACACTATTCTAGATTCTGGAATAATACAGACAGAAATTAGTTCCCTTAAGTATAAAATGGAGATAACAGCATATATACTGATGTTGTGAGAATTGAATAAAATAAGGTTTTGGAAAAGCACTTTATAAAGGTTAAAGAGCCAGACTAGTGATTGTTGCATCCTTTCTTGTTTCCACCTGCAGGTACCCAACCTATCTTGGTCCCTTTTGTTGAGTTCCTCAAATTTTATTGTGTGGTTTTATCTATTTTGCACATTTCAGAGATTAGAAATATTTTTCTCTTTTTAGATTAAAGTCTGCTGCTCAAAACCAGAATTTTTGAAGGCTTTCTTTGGTATTTTTTGAAAGGAAACATAATTTAGATTTTTTTTTTTTAATAAGAGAGAAACTTTACCTATTTGGCCCAGCTCTATTAACAGTTAGGGACAGGACCACATAAATCCTTATTTTATTTAATAAATGAATTCTAAAATAGCTCTCCTGCAGTTTTACTTGTGACTAATTAAGGAAGGGTGGTTACAGAGGTAAATGAAGGAAGAGAGAAACATGTAGAATGGCTTTAAAAGGTGTCCCTGTATTCTTTTCTCTTGTTCAATCTTTCTTTCACAATGCATTCAGGGTATTATTTCTTTAAAAAGTTTTTTATGTTTGTTTATTTATTTTTGAGAGAGAAAGAGAGAGAGAGCGTGAGCAAGGGAAGAGGAGAGAGAGAGGAAGACACAGAATCCAGAGCAGGCTCCAGGCTCTGAGCTGTCAGCACAGAGCCAGACGCAGGGCTCGAACCCATCAATCATGAGATCATGACCTGAGCCAAAGCTTAACTGATTTCAGAGTATTCTTAAAACAGAAGTATTCACTGATTTTATAGAGTCAGTCTCCTTTTTAACATTCTTCTCTAACACATTGTTGCTTGTGAGGATTATTTACAACCTGCTCCAGTTTATCTTTTCAGATTCATTTGTCACTACTCTCTCAGTTGTAAACTTTTGCTGTATTCTGGATTATGCTCTTTCTGAACACATTACTTGGGTTTCAGGATTCTCTGCTATTATTTATTACACATTTCCTTTAAAATGCTCTTGTTCTGCCTCTCTCTTACCTCAATGCTCCTTTTCTTTGCCCCATTCTCAGAGCATGAGGATACTGTCTATTGTGTAAGAAAGCCCTGTCCCCTCCAGCCTTCTCCATGTCTTTGCTCTAAATTCCATCCTTTATATTTGTTTCTCTTTATACTCTCATTTTCTACTGGTTGCTCCATCCTTGTAAATAAAGAAATAAGCCACATCTGCTCTTTACCATCTTACTTTTCCAGATATGAAAGAGAAATCTCACTCTTGTCCCCATTTCCTTGTCCTATATTTGCCCCCTACCCCATTTTCAGTGGAAAATTCACTGAAAATTTCCACCTTTTCCATAATGCTGAAATTGTTTTTGCTAGGTTACCTCATTGCTAAATCCAAAGGAAGCTGTCAGTCTATGCTTTCACTGATTGGCTTGACACTGCTTATTTTCTATTTGGAAGTCCCTTGGTTTCTGACTATGGCAATCTTTGTTCATAGTGTCTTTTTAAAGTTCCTTCTCATCTTGTTCTTTTCCTTTGCTTACCTCATTAAATGTAAGTGTTCCTCAGGGCCCCATATTCTGCCCACTTCTTTTTCACTCTACACACTTTCCCTGGTCCATCCACTCTTAAAGATTTCAGTTACCTCCTGTGTGCAGTCAGTTCCCAAATCTCAACTTATAGACCAGAACGTTGCCCTGATCTTTACACATATGTTTAGTTGCCTGTGGGACATCTCCATTTGGGTGATTAAAGGTGACTCATGGTCATTTGTTTCAGTATTGAATACCTTATCTTCCTTTCCTATTGCAGCTCTTCTCATATTCTCTGTCTCAGCTGGGGACATCAATAGTTAGTTGTCTGTTTCAAGTTCTCATTAATTCCACCTAGAAGATTTGCACGTCTCATCATGATTTCCACTTAATAGCTTGAATGAACTATTTAAAATACAAATCTGACTCTTTTACTCCTTTGCTTAAAGCGTTTCATGTCCTATCTCATATCTGGTATATAAAGTTCATAGCCTTCCTATGATTTGACCCCTGCTTGCTTCTTCTATCTCTTAACCATTTTCATGCCTAAACTTCAATTTACAGGATTATTGAACTGTTTGCAATTTCATTTACACATTACGGCATTCCTTCCCTTTATCTTTGTTTATGCTGTCCACTCCTCCTGCAGTTGCCTTTCTTCCATTTTCCTTCCTTTTCTTGACTAAATTCATATTCACCTTTTGAGACTGAGATGAATATTTCCTTTATCAGAAGTTCTTCTCTTAGCTTCTGGAATATATTGGGCATCTCTGTTCCCTCCATGCCCTCTTTCAATCATGTGGATACCTTTATCACTGGACTCAACACAATGATCAGTTTATGTGATAGAGAGATCTTTGCAGCAGGCATTGGGTTTTATTTATTTTTATATCCTTAGCATCCAGCAGAGTGTCTGACACATTGTTTGAGTTCAGTAAATCTTTGCCAAATTGAGCCAAGGAGAGAGAGAGCTAGAGAATGAAAAAAAAGATAAAGGGAACAATGGTGAGGAAGACATATTCTAGGATTAGAGTATATGTTATTATGTTGGAAATTGTCTTTATTTACTGCAAATACAACTCTTAAAATGTTTTTGCTCTTACTTATGCTCTATGAAATACAAATTAACTTAATTACCAATTTTCAAACTGTCCAAATCATAAATCTATAGAGATTTAGCTCTGAATGAGAGCCATAACAGCCCACAATACTGGAAAATATTATCTGGTCAATGGCAGCTTTGAGCAGAGCAAAGGCAGATAGAATAAAATTAAGGGTTGAAGTTCTCCTGCATAGCCTATATTGACACTTAGCCTCAAGGAGCTCACTTTTCTGTAGTTTTTCTCTTCCCTCAGTGTGAAACACTTCAATCTTAGGCCACTCAACCTGTTGTTTCTTTCTCTTTCGTGAAAAAAAAGATTCTTTTGGTTCATCCGAAGGAAATTCTGGAGAACCAAAGAACATTGTGACTGAAAATGTTGAAAGGAAATACACAGTAAGCTTTTCATGATCTGACTCTGCTTGCCTCCTCAGTTCTAACTTTCTTTGACTGCCCCCACCCCCCGACCCACTTTGATAGCTGTGACAGACTACTTATGTTTAATTGAATGTACCATGCCTCTATGTCTTTATATTATTCCTGCTACCTGAAGTCTTCTTCTGTGTTTTTGCCTGGATAATCTTCAAGACTCAATTCAGTTGTTGACTATTATAGAGTCAAGACTAGACTTAGTCTTTCCTTAATTCTTTCAATTTGTGTTAGAAACCATAATATACTTGCTTGTCTTGTAGCAATTAACTTGTATTATAATCAGGTTTTATTTGATATAAATATATAACTTTACTTTTGGTATCCCCAGCATTTGGTATGACAAAGAAGTTTTTCAGTAATTATTTGTTGGATCAGTCAATGACTTATGCAAAAATTATGAAAATATGAATGATGAGTAACTCTTCAGTACCCTGTAAATATAAAGAAATGATAGCTACATCAACCAAAGTGACAATTCAGTAAGAAGTGATATATAAAAATATTTTTATAAGCTGTAAAATGCTATAAAAGCATTAATTATTGTTACTAGCTTCCCTTGATGACGTACCTGCTCTTCCCTTCTATATCGTACCCTTTTCTGATGGGCAGAAACACTCCATGCTTGTTCTTGGGAGAATAGCCATGTGCTCTCCATTTCTTCCCCTCTTTCAGTCTAGACACTAACATGTCTTTGTTTACTTAAGCCTTTCTCAAATTTTAGAGTCAGTTCTTTCTTTTTTCCTTCTGTCTCGGACCATTTATCCATCCCAGTCCTCCTACGCATAGCTATAATAACTTTCCAGGATATATACCTCTCTTATTTATTTCTCTGTTCAAGGGACCTAGCAACTTTATGCAATAACTTCAGCGTGAGGTAATCTTGCAAAAAGAGGCTTAGACTTTGTGGGAGGAAACTGAAGTCCCTTTTGTTCTGTTGTGGACTCCAATCCTTGAAAGGCCCTAATATTATTAATATAAACTCAGTTGAATACTGTTTCTTTTATACTTCCAGGTTCCAGTAATAATTCAGAGAGGGAGCTGTATGTGGGGGGACATGCTGGAGTGTGCTGTGCCCAAGTCTCATGGTGCAGGGCTCCAAACTGGAGGGTATGTGGTGGGATGTGGTGACCCTCTGATGCAGCTCTAGGGTTACATATGGATATATTTCCCTCTTCAGCCCTTCTTATTCCCTGATGGTGAGAATTTAAATTCTGTTGAGTCCTGTTTATTAATATCTTAACTATTAGGCAAAAGGGCACCAATGAAAGATTAATCTGCTAATTAATCAGCAGACATCTACTAATTTTAGTGTTAGTTGCCATGAAGACCACAAAACCAGTTAAATAGATAGTTGTGGAATATATGCTTTCAGCGTTGAGAAGTTGTGCAGAATCTTGAGGAAGACACAAATTAGGAGAGTACAGTAGAAAGAGCATTGCAAACATTTAAAATGTCCAAATTCAAGTGTCTACTCTGCCACTTAACTTTTTGTGTCACCAAAGGCAATTTAACTCTTTAAGCTTCAGTTTCTATTTCAAAAATTAGGGACTTGGGTTAAATCATTTATCTTAAGAAGCCTTTAGAAATCAGGTGATTTCTAGAAATCAAGTGATTCTACAGGTTAGATTGTTAGACAGTATAAAGAGTTTTTCTGATGATGGGAGAGATTACTGTGGGCTACGTCAGGAAATGCTTTGCATAAGGGGTAGTTCTGAGATCTGAGCTAGCCTTTGAAGGCTGAGTGAGATTTAGATTAGTGAGGAAAGAGAGATGCATTTCACTTAACAGGAAAAGAAAGAGTGAAAGCATAACAACAGTAATGAGTAATGTGTGTGTAGAGGAGATTTAAACTAGTTGGTATACAGATTTCATGGCAGGGAAAAGAGAGTTTGGATAAGTAGAGTGGGAGAAATGATGATAATACCTGCTGTATTAGGTATACTATATGACAGGCAGGTACTGTTCTATGTAGATGTATTAATTTACTTACTAGGTTATCAAATAGATTATTATTATTAATTTATATGAGGAAAGTAAAGCTCATAATGAATCCAGGGTTTGAACCCAGGTAGTCTAGTTCTGAGTCCGTGCTCTTAATCAATATGTTGTGTGATCACAAGATCGCAGAGTTGCAAATTTTTTGCCACTGAACACCGTGATGTTTCTTATCTTCAATGATGTAGACACACATTTGACTTTGGACAATTTCTTATTCTCTCTGAATTTCAGTTTCTTCATCTATAAAGAGGAAATAAAAAATATCTCAAAGGGTTCTTATGAAAACCAATCAAAATAAACTGAAAACGTCTAATTCGTAGTCTGGGACATAGAGATGTTTAATAAATGTTCCCCCATGATGAGCAGATTTTGACAACAGCTTACCATATGAGTGTTTGTAGGAGACTTCAAGTCAAGTAAAATCATTTGGAGACAGATTTTCATGACACTAAAAATACTTTTGACAAATAGGACAAAGATGAGTATTCCTTCATTTTAGTTGTAGCAGTTTGTTACATATAGTTTAGAAAACATTGATTTCTAGTGTTTTGAAACAGTCTCTGGGGAAGGTATTTTTGAGATAGCTTTGTTCTTTGAGCCCCATCACATTCATTGTCTCAATTAATCCTCCACACAGTAGTATTAGTGGGGCATAATTAATATTATTCTCATTTTATGCACGAAGGAATTCAGATGGGGAGATTACCTGAGCTCACATAGCCAGGAAGTGATAGAGTCAGGACTATAACCCAGGTCCTTGACTTTGATTTTTATATATTTTTCTATGAACTTCCTAGACAGAGTTGGAAGGTGCCATAGAACTAGGTGGATAGCTGAGCTAGCTGGAATCTTATATTAAGTGGACAAGAATATCAGTTCTTCCAGCCATTTAACAAACTTCTTTGTTTTCCAAGAATATTTAGCTTAATAATTTCCCTTTAATGCTACTTCAAAATTCTCTTGCAGAAATTGCTAGGTTCTGACACTAAAAGCCAGTGAACAGTGCCATGGAAGGTAGGGACAGGAAGTTTGAGACTGATATTTTTTTTGGAAAGAAGGAAACCAAAATACCTCAGGATGCATCATAATGGTCTGGAAAGTATAGGAGATATGGAGTCAGATGGTCTGGGTGAATTCAGGTATAGCAAGTTGCTATCCTTTTCTGAATCTCAATTTCTTCTTCTTTAAAATTGTAGTAATAATACCTGCCTTTCTTTCTTCATGGACCATTGTGAGGTCAAATAGTAAACTGTAACACACAGATTTAAATATATATGGATTGAAATTATTGCAACAGGTAGGATTCAGAGTTGACATGAGGAAGAATTTCTCACTTCCTCTTAACTATTATCATGGGCTGTTTTTCTAGTTATTAGGAGTAGGAATTTAGGGGCGCAAATATATTTTTCCTAGTATCAGGGCTGCTGTGGAGGTAGTGAATTTTGTTGTTGTTTGACTTTTCTGTGTCTTCTCTCCCTATTGACACCTTTCATTCTGAGTTTGTGGACATATGTCCTATGACCTAGGTGGGACCCATTCCAGAGTAAAACATATTTTCTGAAACAATTTGGGACAGGAGATCTTAGTTTTCAGTGCAAGAACTAGTCTGTTGATTTTTAGGTGCTGAAATGTAAAATTAGGGGGAAATTTTGGTGGCTGGAGACAGTGGTGGTTGGAACCTCCTTGAAGTCAGGAGGGTCTTGGAAATTGTAGGCCAAATTATTGTTGGCATCCTTATTTCCTAGCCTTTAATTTTCAGTAGGCTAAGTTAACATCTTTGCTCAGCTAGCAGTTGTTAATGGTATTGGCAATTCCTTTTAACAGGTTTTTGCTTTTTCATAGGAGGAGCTGGGAAATAGAAAAACATTCCTAATCCTAAATAGTGGAATTTCAGCACTAAGATTGGGAGCAAAGGAGAATCCTTCCTTATTGCCACTTGCCACAAATTGTCAGTTGACTTGGCAGAGTGGGATTAGACTGATTTTCCTTTAGCTCCTAGGTGACGTATGCAGTCAGATTCGGTTGAAAAAAAATGTACTCAACTTAACTTTGACCCTTGGAAGGAAACTGGAAAATTTAGGATTCTGTAATAAGGTCAAACATGAAAGTAAAACTTTATAATTTATTTATGTACTTTGACTTGTATGTGTCATCTCACTTAATTGTCACCTTAACCTTGTGATGTAATTTGATATAACTTCCTGTTTTGATTACAAAACCAAAGCTTAGGTAGATTGTGATTTGTGTATAGTTACAACATGAAATGGGTAGAATGACATCTAAAATCTAGATTTTTCTTTCTCTGTGCTTTTTTCTCCTTACTTCAGTACCTCTTTTCTTTATGTAGATAAACTCCTTTCTGAGCCATTAGTCAAATTAGGACACTTTTGCCTAAAAGCACTAAGGATGAATAAAAAAAATTGCTTAAGCTGGAAAGAGCCTGTATGGCCTGTGACAGGTGCTGCGTAGGTTGGTTGAAAAACAACTTAAAGATTATCTCCTTTCCCTATGTGTTTTTGTTAATGCTTATAATATTTTTATGATTTAGAATCCTTCTGGTGTTTCTGGTATATTTCAGACTGGTTTTAAGTTGTCAGGAAAGGAGATTTTTCATTCCAGAGCTCAATTCCTTCAAAGCTTCTTATTTTCCTTTGTACCTAGAAATTTATTTCTTAGCCAGATTTTAGGGTGGTGTCAAATTTAAGTTCCTACTAAAAAGACTGTTCTTTGCTGATCTATTTTTTTCTGCTGTCTTTTTCTCAGATAGCCAGTCCCTCTTGATACATCCCAGCCCTTAATTCCAGCTATAATTATATGCAAGGTTCTGAGAGTCAGAGGGCAGTGAGTGTGGGGGTAGGGCAAGGCTATGAAGCTCCTGTCCCTTCTGATTCCACGTGTTCCCCTCAAATTCTGGGAAGACCCAGCACCCTCTGTCTTTCTCCATACCTTTTAGGAGCATCTCAGCAGTGGCCTTGAGGAAATAAAGACTTCCCAGAGATTTTTCAATGGTTGGTTTGGTTTTTCCCATAGTTAGAGCTTAAAAAAAGGCACATATAGATCAGACTTTTGTTTACTTTTAGTGGTCCCCTTCCTTCTTCTTACTGGGAGTATTTATTGTGAGGTTTCCCATGTATTTCATTCATTCTTTCATGAATTATTCTGTAAGAACCGACACTACAATGCTGAGCACAAGAACATTGTCCCAACTTCACAAAGCTTATAGTTTATTTGAAAAGATAGTCAAACAAGCAATATAATAAAGTAGGATTTATTGTAATATCAACATGATTAAAGAAAGTTTTATTTATTTTAGTTTTTTAATTAAAAAATTTTTGAAAATTTATTTCTGAGAGAGAGAGAGACACCGTGAGCAGGGGAGGGTCAGAGAGAGGGGAAGACACAGAACCTGAAAAAGGCTCCAGGCTCTGAGCTGGCTGTCAGCCCAGAGCCCGATGCGGGGCTCGAACCTACCAACCGTGAGATCATGACCTGAATCAAAGTCGGATGCTTAACTGACTGAGCCACCCAGGCACCCCTAAAGAAAGTTTTAAATAGAACATATTTCTCTCATAACTTTGCCATAGCAATAGAGCAGCTGCTTTCACATTTTTCCACATTCTCTTCCAATATTTGACTATATATGCAAACATATTTTTTATATAATTGTGATTGTTGTGTAGCTATAATTTCATAGTTTTTTTACTTATAAATAATTTTTACATGTTGCTACTTATATGGTTTTTTCATAGCTCTTATACCATGATTTATCCCATTATATTTCTATTAGAAAACTGTTGACTTTCAATTTTTCATGATTATTACATAGTAAGCCTATAGGCATTCTCAATTTTCAGGAAAGGAACTATTTGATCAAAAATTATGATGATATATGTAGCTTTTGATAGATATTACTATACTATTTCCTATAAAAAGTTTTTCCAGTTTGTAGTCCATCAACCTTTTTTACCGCACTTTTCAGCACATTATTATTTTTTAAACGTTAAATAGGTGTAAAAGCAATATTTGAGTGTTTTTTAAAAACAATGTATTTGTTTTGAGAGGGGGCAGGGCAGAGAGAGAGGCAGAGAGAGAATCCACGAGGGGCTTGAACTCAGAAACTGAGATTGTGACCTGCAATCAAGAGTCTGATGCTTAACTGATTGAACCACCCAGGCACCCCAAAGCAATATTTGAGTGTTTAAGCATGCATTTCTGTGAGTACAGGTAAAGTTGGATGTTTTCCCTAATGTTTGTTTATAAACATGTGAAACAGTTTCTCTGAACTTTTGGCAGTTTACATGTCGATTTGCTTGGGACATTTTGATTTTGAATGGGACATTTATTGTTGATGAGGAGGAATGGATGGCAATGGGTAGAATGTCTTCTTGGGGATTAGGTCTAACTTGGCAAAAACTTTTGTGATGGTGGAGTCAAGGGTAATATTCTTTGAGCTAAAATCAGTACTACATGTCGGGCTGACACTGGTGGGGTCTATACTAGTCTGTAAATTCTTTCAGAGCAAGGGCTATGTTTCATTCTTTGCCTCAGCTTTTAGCATGCTGGCTGACAGTAGGCCTCAAAAATTGTTGAAGGAATATGAATTTCTTGGGAGCACTGGATAAACTCCTTCTCTATTATTCTCACCTCTTCTTTAATTGCCTATGTCACCACTTAAGATTTGTTCTTTGGATCTTAAAGATTTTCTAATTTTGGAATCCTCTAGGAATTTATTAATATCTATAGGAGAATGACTATGGTGGTCTCAGGCAACATACTGGAGATTATAACCACACTATGAGAGCAACACTCTGTATGGAGAGAACATACAATAGATACCTGGCAGTGGAAGAGTGGAGATGAAGTGAGAGAGATGCTCCCGAAGAGTAGTAGGAGGTTGTCAAAATAAACCTTACCTATTGTGAAAATCCCAGGAATATGAGAATTAGAAAGTAATCTTAGTGGTCACCTGAGCCTTGGTGTCATAATGTATAAATGTCAATGAGAATGTCTACTTTCTAGGGTTATTGTGAGACTTTATTGAAATAGAGTAGGTTATGAAAGTGCTTTGTAGACTCTAAAGCGCAATGTGAAAAAAAATGATTGTTCTCATCATCATCTCATGGAGGAATCCAAGAATAGAGAGATAATGCTACTTTTATTTTTTCCCAGGAACTGGTATTTATTTTTTATATTTTGCTGCCAATCTTTATCATATAAAAATGAAATAGAACCTTCTAAAGTGTTATTTTCCCCCAAGGGAATAGTGAGGAAGGATGGAGGATGGCAGGGCAGGAGTGGGGGCTGGGGAAGGGAACTTTGGGGAGTAAATAGACTTTGTTAAGCTTTTTACTACTTTTGTAAATGAGTAGTTTTTTTCTGCCTAAGTCTTTTTCCTAGGGGTGAATGAAAATAACAAGAAGAGGAAGGTAAAACAACACAAGCATGGCAAAGAGTGGGCCGTGTTCAGATGCAGTGATTCGATAAAGAGGAATCATGAGCTGATCCTGGAATAGTAGATTGAGATCTGATAAGAAGAACTTTGAACGAAAAGCTCAGAAGTGTAGTCACTTGGGAATAGTGAAGGTTTTGGAGCAAGAGAGTGATTTAATCAGTGCTTTCCTTGGAATGTTTATCTGGAGACCATGTAGAAAATTGAGGAGGAAGAACTTGTGTTGGCCTGGAGACTTTAGGAACATATTTTGGTTGTCTGTCTATGAGATACTAGAGGCTTATACTAGTGGGACCATGACAGTGAAGAAGGGGTTGATAGAAGGATATCAGAGTGTAGTCCTGGGCTAAAGGAGCTCTGGGGCCTTATGGCCTTCAATCTATCATCTCTTCAAGAGGCTTGTTTTCCTTGTAAACTTTTTAAACATTGAAGTATTAAAGTGCATGAATAATAAATGTTTAGTGCATTGGGTTTTTGCAAAGTATAAAGTACAACCCAAGTCAAGATACACAACATAACCAATACCTGCTAAGCTTCTGTAGTACCCCCTTCATCATTGCTTCTCCTCTCCCAACACATAACCATTATTTTGACTTCCTTCACTATATATTAATTTTGCCGGGTTTGAGCTTTATATAAATAGAACCATGCAGTATAGACTTGTGTCCAGCTTTTTTTCTTTGACATTATGTTCATGACCTTTTTCTGTTCTCTTGAATGGAGCATTACTTCACTTTTTTTTTCATTGCTCATTTGTATCCCATGTTTTGAATATATCACAATTTATTCTGTTGATATATATTAGGTTGTTCACAGGTTGGGGATGTTATAAAAAAATGCTGCTGTGAACAATTCTTGTATATCTTTGATGAATATAGGCTTTTGTTTCATACCTTGGAGTGGAATTTACTGACATAGAGCATATGTATGTTCAGCTTTAATAGGTACTACTAGACTATTTTGTAGAGTTTTATAGAGTTTACCAGTTTACATTCCCACTAGCAGTCTATAAGAGTTCCTTACCAATACTTGTGTATTTGCCAGCTTGAGGGCTATAACAAATAACATAGGCTGGGTGGCTTAAACGAAAGAAATTTATTTCTCACAGTTCTGGAGGCTTTAAAGCCCAAGATCAAGGAGCTAGCACAAGCAAGTTTTGGTGAATATCCTCTTCTTGGTTTGTAGATGCTACCTTCTTGCTATATCCTCATATGGCAGAGAGAGAGAGAGAGAGAGTTCTGGTCTCTTCAGACTCTTAAAAATGCATAAATCCCATTATGGAGTTCTACCCTTATAATCTCATCTAAACTTATTTACTTCCGTAAGGCCCTACTTCTAAATACTGTCACATTGAGGATTAGGACTTCAACCCATGGATTTGGGGTAGAGGGAAGACACAAGCATTCAGTTCATAATGAGTTACATACATAACAACTCAGTATTGCAGTATTTTAAATATCAAAGGCTTTTATGTTATAAGAAACTTGAACAGAGAGAGCCATACCTAACATAGGGGGAGAAGAGTACTACTGGTTATTGAATGCGTGCTATATACCAGGTACTGCCTAGCTGCTTTTACTTACATTGTCTTGTTTAATCAAGATAACAGTCATGTGAAATTAGTGTTATTGAATTGATTTTACAAGCCATAAAACTGATCTCAGTGGTTATCAGGCAGCTCATAATTGCCAACCAGAATTCAACCTAGATCTTGAATCCAAGCCAGTCACATCACATAGAAACTGCATTTTGTCAGTGAGATGCCTTTTGCTTTTTTTTTTTGGTGGCTAGAGGGGGCTCTTCTTGATGACCCTGGAAGCTCATTATATACATGACTCCCCTTCTGAGACTTAGTACTTAGGTGTCCCTGCAAACAGCAGCCTCCTAACCAGACAACCCTCCCTACACCCTCCCCCATCCCAGTCCCTCAGTCCCTTTTGCCTTCCCACTTAATCTCTTAGCAGGCAGTCATTAAGACTGTCTCAGGGTAGGTATTATACTGGCCTATCTTTTGCTCCAGCTGGCAGGCTGACGGAAGAAGCTGACAGAAGAAGCTGCCATAGAATTTTTAAGGCTAGTTAAACCTCTTATTTCTATCTCACACTGTAGCTTTTTACCCCCAAGAGTAGGAAGGCAAGAATGACATGTAATAGGGCTAGCTGGAGGAGACCTGGGTCCTGGCCCTAGTACTAAATTATTGTATGCCCTTAAATATGACATGTCCCTTCTTCCGACTGAAGTTTTATAATTTATAAAAAGAGGGGGTTGGGTTGGAATAACTGGTTCCATGGACCATTCTCAGGGCTTACTGTGGGAAGACCCACATAGGAGATAGCTTTGGATCCTCCGTGTATTATTACAACCAGAGTAACTCTGGTTTTATTTGTTGTGTATGTATTAGCCTTTCTCCTGATATTTTAGTTAAAGCAAAGGATTATATAACAAATATATTCTTGAAATCCACTAGACTTAGAAGATCTCTTATAAGTGAAAGTACTACTTGTGAAAACTTTGTGAAAGATTATGAATGACACAACAAGGATGAGCAAAATTTTTACCTTTAACATTTTCTTTGTATGCACAAGGCCTTCATGCTATCCTCTGACCCTGAGGGAATGGAGGAGGTAAAATTAATTTTGTCTAGGAGATTGGGAAGGATTAATCAAAGAGGAGGCATCTGAGCTGAATTTAAAAGAATAGAAATTCACAGGGCAGATTAGAGATTGAGGGGAAAGCATAAAAAGACATTGTTATTTTGGAAATATTGTATTCTTGGTGTAGATATAGTGTATGATGGAAAGGGGAACCAAGAAGAATGCTAGATGATATGGGTTGAGAGGTCAATGGGCTCTTTTTCAAAGGGACTTGAACATTAGAGTTACAGTGATGAGTACTAATGAAGAATTATGAATATGATTTGAATTAGCACTGCTAAATGAATTTTAGGCTCCTCTAGACTCAGGACCCTTGATGTACACAGCTGTGTTGTATGGTAGCTATGGCAGTTGTGAAGCTCACACATTCAGAAGTGATTTTGATTAGAGAGAGCCTTGGTGACCTGGATCTATACTAATTTCTTCTTCTTAATTGGCTTAGAGTATTGGATATATGTGTAATGCTTGTGTAAAACACAAGGGTAGGGGAGTGAAAGAGGCTCTGTTGATGGGCAACCAGTCTCCACACTGTAATAAACTCAGTGGTGTCCTTACCATTTAAACTCATCATCAGAGGTGGAAGTGGCAAGATTGTACTTTTACCTCCTGTGTGAAAAATTCGAGTCAGCTTTGTGGCTCATGCTTCTCAGATCTTCTCATTCTGTCCCGGGAAGCATATGTTTATTTGTAATGCATTGTATTTGTGGTAATTGGAGCAATGTGCCTTTTCTTTCTTCTGTCAGACACCTGTCTCCCTGCCTAGAGAGCCTCAGAACCTGATGTAACGAGCCTGTTAATTGTATTAGGTTGGGAAACAGGTTCCAAATTAAGCATGTATGAAGATGTCCAACCCATTTGCTCCTTTTTTTTTTTCATTTGCGCCCTTGAGATGTCCCTAGACCTCATGTCCCTAGATCTCATGAGGCCCTAGATCTGCTGGTTGGGGACATTTCATGTTGGGGCACAGTATCTGCCCATTTGGGGCCAATATCGGCTTCATCCATTTTACAAAACTGAGAAGGTGCGAACTGACATTGAAAAGTTACTGTGACCAGGCACATAACATGCATTATCTCATTGAATCCTTACACTTTCAAAGAGGTGCTATTGCCATTTTACATATAAGCAGATGGTTAAGTAACTTCCCCAGAGTTGCATACAGCTAGAAAGTGGTGAGGATATGAATTTTTGTCTGAATTGAAAATCCGTGTTTTGTCTACTTCTTGACTCTGAAGGCAGAATAATTATGCTATTAGAGTCATAGAAATTTCACAGCAGAGTGGGAAAAAGCTTAGGGGAAGGACTTCAGGCATCAAGGTCAGAAAAGAGGTTTTGGAGAATTGACATTTAATCAGAGGTAGAAGGTATACAAAGTAATGAGTTATAAGCAATTCTAGTATTTACCCCACTTTGGGAATGAAACAGATTATGCTGTCACTAATGATGAGTTTAGATAATTTCCAGGTATGAGTCGGAGCAAGAGATTGATATGCTATATAGCTAGGGCTTTCTTTAAAAAAAAAAAAATTGAGGGGCACCTGGGTGGCTTAGTCAGTTAGGCGTCCGACTTTCACTTAGGTCATGATCTCGCGGTTCGTGGGTTCGAGCCCCGCGTTGGGCTCTGTGCTGACTGTCAGCTCAGAGCCTGGGGCCTGTTTCGGAGTCTGTGTCTCCCTCTCTCTCTGACCCTCCCCTGCTCACGCTGTCTCTCTCTCTCTCTCCTAGAAATAAATAAAAATATTTAAAAAAAAAATTGAGATGCAATTTTAATACCATAAAATTCACCTTTGGAACACCTGGGTGGCTCAGTCTGTTGAGTGTTCGACTCAATTTTGGCTCAGACCATGATTCCAGGGTTGTAGCACTGAGCTCCACTTTGGGCTCCCTGCTGAGCATGGAGCCTGCTTGAGATTCTCTCTCTCCCTCTGCCCCCCATCCCCCACTCATGCCCACTCTCTCTCTCCCTCTCCAAAAATAAAAAAAATCACTTTTTTAAAGTGTACAATTGACTGATTTTAGTATATTCGCAAGATTGTGTAACCATCACCACTGTCTAATTCCAGAACATCTTCATCATTCCAGAAAGAAACCCCATACCCATTGGCAGTCATTCTCCATATTCCCTTTCCCTAGCCCCAGGGATTTGTATTTGCCTAATCTAGACATTTTATATTCGTGGAATTATATAATATGTGACTCTTTCTTCTTCTATGTTCAGCTTCTTTCACTTAACATAGTGTTTTCAAGGTTTATCCACATTGTAGCATCTATTAGTGCTTATTTCCTTTATTTTTTTAAGTTTATTTTGAGAGAGAGAAAGAGAGAGTGAGCAGGTGAGGTGCAGAGAGAGAGAGAGAGAGAGAGAATCCCCAAGCAGGCTCCAAACTGATAGTGTAATCATGGCCTGAGCTGAAATCAAGAGTTGTTTCCTTATTATGGGTTTTATGCTTTTTTCCTTTTTATGCAATATTCTGTTATATGGATTGCCATATTTTATTTATCCATTTATCAGTTGATGGACATTTGGGTTTTTAACACTTCTATGCTATATGAATAACATTGTTATGAGTGTTTGTGTACAAATTGTTACATTAACATAGGTTTTCAGTTCTTTTAGGTATTGAGAGTAGAATTGCTGGGTCTTATAGTAACTCTATGTTTAAGTTTTTGAAGACCTGCCAAACAGTTTTCCAAAGTGGCTGACCATTTTATTTTTATTAATATTTTTATTTATTTCTAGGAGAGAGAGAGAGACAGCGTGAGCAGGGGAGGGCCAGAGAGAGAGAGAGGGAGATACAGACTTTGAAATAGGCTCCAGGCTCTGAGCTGGCAGTCAGCACACAGCCCGACGCGGGGCTCGAACCCACGAACTGCGAGATCATGACCCAAGTGAAAGTCAGACGCTCAACCGACTAAGCCACCTAGGCACCCCATTGTGGCTGACCATTTTACATTCCCACCAGGAATATATGATGGTTTCACTTTCTTTATGTCCGTGATGATACACATTGTCTTTTTTTAAATGGATATCTTAGTATGTGTGTGATTTTGACCTGTATTTCCCTATTGATTAATGATGCTGATCATCTTTTCATGGGCTTATTGACTATTTGTATTTTTTTTTTTTTGGAGAAATGTCTATTCACATCCTTTCCCATTTTTTAATTGGGCTAATTAGGTTGGTTTAATTGAGTCTTGGTTGTTAGAGTTCTTTATGTGTTATAGATATAAAAGTACCTTACCAGAGATATGATTTGCTAATATTTTCTCCCATTCATTGGGTTGTCTGTTCACTTTTTCTTGTCTTTACTGTTTGACATTGTGGTTGTTTGACATTGCTTTTTAAAGCATGAAGTTTTTAATTTTGATGAAGTCCAATTTATTGTTTCTTTTATTTCTTGTGTTTTTGGTATATAACTAGCAAACCATTTCCTATTTCAAGGTCAGAAATATTTACATAACCTATGTTTTCTTCTAGGAGTTTTATAGTTTCATCTCTCATGCTTGCAGTTTTGAACCATTTTGCATTAATTTTTATGTGTTGGTTCTTATTCATATGGATACCTGTTTTTCCCAGCATCATTTGTTAGAAATGCTCTTGTTTCTTCCATTGAATTGTCTTGACACACTTGTTGAAAATCAATTAAGGGTAGAATTATGGATTCATTTTTGGGTTTTCAGTCTATTCTGTTGGTCCAGCAGATTCCAGTGATTCATTATCTATCCCAGTACTTGCACCACACTGTCTTCATTATGTAATTTTGTAGTAAGTTTTAAAACTGGAAAGTTTAAGTCCTCCAACTTTATTTTCCGAGAGTTTTGTCTATTTTGGGTCTCTTGAATTTTCTTATAGATCTTAGGACCAGTTTGTCAACTTAGGATCAGTTTGTCCATTTCTGCAAAAAGAGCTGGAGTTTTGATACAGATTGCATCGATCTATAGATTACTTTGAAGATTATTGACATCTAATAAGTCTTACAATTCATGGACATGGTTGTCTTTCCCATTTATGTTGATTTTTTAAAAATTTCTTCAAAACAATGTTTTGTAGTTTTCTTTGAATAAGCCTTATACTTCCTTTTCAACATTTATTCCTAATAATTTTAGTATTTTTGGTGCTATTATAAATGGAGTTCTGTTAATTTAATTTTCTTTATTTTATTTTTGAATTATTATTATATATAGAAATACAACTGACTTTTGCATATAGATTATCTCCTGGAGCCTTGCTGAACTCACTTATTAATTATTAATTTAATTATCTAATTGTATATATATATATTTCTTAGAATTTTGTATATATAAGATCCTATCATCTATAAGTAGAGGTAGTTTTTCTTCTTCCTTTCCAATTTGGATGCTTTTTATTTCTTTTTCTTGCCTAATTGCCCTGGCTAGAATCTCTAGTACAGTACTAAGTAAAAGTAGAGAGAGCAGACATCTTTGTCTTATTCCTGATCTTTGGGGGGAAAGCCTTTAGTCTTTCACCATTAGCATAATGGTTTTGGTGTTTTTTTTTTTTTTTTAAATAGATGCCCTTTATAAGATTGAGGAAGTTCCTTTTGATTCCGAAATTGCTGAGTGTTTTTATGATGAAAGGGTGTTAGATTTTGTCAAATGCTTTTTCCATGTCTGTTGAAGCGACCATGTGGTTTTTGTCCTTTATTCTATTCATATGGGGTATTGCATTGACTGATACTCATATGTTGAACCAACCTTGCATTCCTGGATAAATTTCACTTAATCATTGTATATAATCCCTTTCATGTATTGTTAGATTTGGTTCGCTAACATTTTGTTTATAGCTGGGATATGTTTAGTAGATCTTCTGACATTATGCAAGGAGAAATGTAAGGTGTCTCATATTATTCTACCAACTGCTATGTGCAACTTGCTAAAGGCCTTACATATGTTAACCTTATTTAAACTTCTACATTTGTGCTAGGTGGAGGTCATTTTATCTTCGACTCTGTGCTAGGTAATGATGTCCCTATCTTGCAGATGAGAAAACAAAGGGGCAAAGGTTTTTTTTTTTTTTTACTTGTTTGTTTGTTTGTTTTGGTTGTTCGGCACTTATCCTGTCTTAAATAGGGTTTGATGCTGCAAGGAAAAGAATTGAGATGGAACCAAATAAAGCAATGGATTTTTTGAAGATATGTCCTGAGTTGTAAAATTAGCTTTATGTATATAGTAACAGAACTGGACCTGTTGTGGGTATAATTGTATGGCCACTCTTTTTTGGTATCAATAGGATCAGAACTTAACCCCTAAATCAAATCCATCTTTAATCAAAGCCATCTTTAAGCCTCAGGCTTACAGAAGACATATTTCCTGCCCTTGAGTAGTTAGTGGTCTAGTTGTGAATGACTTGCAAGCTGTTGAGTGAGATTCTAGATCTCTAACAATGTTGGGGGAGCCTGGTGTTGGGGGAGCCTGGAATATTCATTGTTTACGATGATGATGATGATGATGATGATGATGATAAAGTATGGAGTGATTAGGTATGAAGTATACCAGTTAGTGATTTAGGAGATTTGTGCTCATGTTTGAGGAGGAGAGGCTCTTTGAGTGTTTAGCAGTTTGATTATAATGAATTAGGATTGTTTGGGCATTTAGCTTTCCAAAGGTGATTGGAATTTGATGAGAGATGGCAAGTGTGTAGTTGCAGAAATGGCAGTGAAAGCAGACTTTGGAATGGAAAAATAGAAGGTAGGAGGTCTTTGGATTGGCAAATAAATCTAGTTTTGATGAATAGGAGATAAGAATGGTGATTGGTTACTTCTGATGGAAACCAGGTGAGGCAGGAGGGTGTGGTAGAGATCTTAAGTGGTATTGGCAAGTTCTATTCCTTAAAGTGAATGGTAGGTCCATGAAAGTTCTTTTTATTAGTAGGTATATATATTTTATATATATGTATATGTATGCATGTTACATTTAAAAAACATATCTAGTGTTTCATTCTAAAAAGGAGGAAGAGAAAAAAAAGAAAGAAAAGAAAAAAGGAAGAAAAGAAAAGAGGGATAGAATTAAGTCCCAGCAAGAAACTAATGTGTTAACAATGGAGATGCCAAGTAGCCTTTGCTTAATGTATGTTTTATTGTAGCCATCTTGCCTATTTGAAGTCATTAGAGGAATATGTGCTTCTCTATTCTCTTCCATAATCTGTAACTGAAAAGGTAATTTTATAGAGCTGGGCTTTGGGAAGAGGAGAAAAGATGAAGATTTAAAACAGATTTTGTTTCTGCTTCTCAGAGGAGAAAGTGGTGGGTGTGGGAGTGGGAGCTCATGTGTGCAGGCATCAAACTTGGCAGACAACTCCTTCAGAGCAGATGGAGTGAGGATTTCATCACCTGACAGACTGACTCAGACCTGCCTCCCTGCAGCCAGCCACTACTGGGCATGGTTTGAATCTCTTTCAAAAGCTGCAGGATCCTGTTATTCCTCCTTCTACCCTAGCAGTGGCTAACTCTCATCCACCTAGATGAAGAACTGTCCAGGACTCAGGGGAGCCAAGTGTTCCTTCAAGGAGCTAATGATATATTTGACGTTGGTCATTTGCAAAGATAGTGGCTTTGATGAAATTGTCATTTCTAAGGCTAAAATGTTTAAGCAGAGGCTCTTAACTCCCAATGGATGACTCGTCCCATCAGTGTTGCTTTAGAGAGGATTTTTCCATTGGATTGGATTGCCTATGTGTCTTCCATGCTTCTTTTCTGCACTGAGAAGATGAGATGTGAAATGGAAGCTTCTCTACCATCCAGTGACTGGTTTAGTGAGGTCAGCAGAGGAAAAATCCCTGGGAAAGACTTGGAATTACTACCTGAGAAGTAAGCGGCTTTCCAGAAGTTACAGATCTTGCTGCCAGTCACGATTTTAGCAACCAGTGAAGATGAACATGTTCTGGATTAGGGCCACAGCCTTTTAGTTGATATCCTTGCCTTTAGTCTCTCTCCTGCCAATCTAGACTGTAAATGCTGCCAGGCTTTTTTCCCTAAAATCCTGCATTCATCATGGCACTCTTCATTCAGGTACCTGTCGTATCTGCTGCTCTGATTCAAGTCTAGGCATACTGTCTAGCTTTGAAATTTGTTATATCTGGCCTATTAATGTCTTATTTTCTTCCCCAGCATTCATTCTGTTCTTCTTTAGCTAAAACCTATCTGCCTTCTAAGACTTAGCTCAATTTCTCCTCCTTCAAGATAGCATTGGTCACTGTCATGTCGACTCTGTGAAACATACGATAATTTCCAAATAATTCAGTGGTAAGGTATTTCATAATCTTTATTTATATATTAGTATTGGACTGTAAGCCCTTTGAGGTCATAGACCATGGTATTTAAGATGATGCCGGGCACTTACCAGTATATTCTGTGAAATAATTAAACATTGAAAGTCTTGTAAATAATAATTAGTATTTGTATATTTTATTTATATCTTAATTCTCCCCCATTTTTTTAATATTCCCATTTAAAAATGGAGAAATTGAATCTTGAAGAGTTGATGTAATTTGCCCAAGGTCCCATGGTTGCTACTGGTAGAGAGAGAACTGGAGCTTAGGTTTTTGGGTCTGTGGAAAATGCTGACTTGCCTCAGGCCTTCTTAAAATCCCAGTTTTCCTTAAGGTATTTTTTGATACTGTTACTTAATTCCATGGAAATATTGTGGGAGTGCACTGAGAAGGTAAGGTCTTCCTGTGAACTGGACAGTTACAAAACATGATGGGAATCTTTCAAACTCAAATGAATCTGAAGAAGGGAGGTTGGGTGGGTTAAATAATGTCCCCCCAAATTCATGTCCACCCAGCACTTTAGAATGTGACCTTTTTTTTTTCTCTTGGAAATAGAATCTTTACAGTTGTAATTATTGAAGGATCTTGAGATGAAGTCATCCTAGATATAGGGTGGACTCTAAATCCACAGACTGGTGGTACTTATAAGGAGAAGGGGGGATACAGAGAGAAACAGAAAGAAGGCCATGTGAAGATGGAAACAGAGATTGCTGATAGCCCCTAGAAGCTGCAAGAATTAAGCAATCTAGGGTTCCTTATAGCCTTCAGAAGGAACATAACCCTGCCAACACCTTGATTTCAGACTTCTAGCCTCTAAAACCGTGAGAGAATAAATTTTAGATGTTTTAAGCCACTACATTTATGGTGATATGTAATGGCAGCCTTCGGAAATTAAAACAGAAGGTAAGAAAAATTAGTATTTACTAAAAGGTCTGTTATATACCAGACATGTTTTAAGCACGTTAGTATGTTATTTTACTTTGCCTCAAACAACTTTATATGAGTAAGGGTTATTTATCCATATTTTACAGGTCAAAAAATAAGGCTCTGAAAAATAAAATTAAAAAGTTGTGTTTTAAAACTATTCAGTCATGTTGTTATCAGCTATGTGCTTTTATTTTTCCCTTCTGTAGGTTGCCTGAAGAACTTAATTTTGCAGCCCCCAGAGTGACTGGGCATTGAATTGTGATGGTCCATCCCCACTAGATTAGTTAAAGATGTGAAACATGGATTAGTCAAATGAGGGCCAGAAGTCTCTTATGACCTTTCTTTTGGGATGAATGTTCAGCATCTGTCTCCTCCAGCATCCTTACCTATTCTTTACCTCCTACATATTCACACCTTCTTCATGATACATTCCTGTATTTTCCTATCCCTGATATTCTCTGTCTCTTTATCTCTTTCTCATATGAAACTCTATAGCAGTTTATCTGTTTGAATTTTATTGCACTTAAAAAAAATCTGTTTTTTATTATGTAATTTCTGCCTGTTTCTTATTTGCCCACGTATATTGTAGGCTTCTTGAAGAAGGGAATCTTGTCATTTTTTTGTTTTCCATATTACCTACTAGGAATCCTTACATGTAACATCTGCTAAGTAATTGTTAGGTGAATTTCTCTTTTCCTCTTCTCACACTTCCCCACTTGCCAGGTTACAATGCCAACATTTGTAAGGCAAAGTTTGTCTTTGGTCTCTTGCATCTTTTCAGTGATATCATTATCTCTTGTGATGTAACCCACAACATCTCTGGGCCATCTTGTCCACTGACTCTCTCACTTAATTCTCTTCTGAAGTGATTGCTGTGCTGTGGACCAAATCATTTTATAAGAGATCTATCATAGTTCTTTCACAATATGTTATAATTATGTTAGATGTCTTCTTCCTAAACTGCAAACTCCTCAGAAGGAAGGGTTTCTCTTACTCATTCTTATACCCAAAATACCTCCTAGCTTTTTGCTTTACATTCATTAAATGTTGGCTGAGTGGATGAATTAAAGGTGTTTTTCTTCCTAGAATGTCTGTATTTTTCTAAGAAAACTGGTAGCTCAGTAGAACTTCCGAAGCCTGTTGAATTTGGTGGTAGAATTAAAAAAATATTAATAGGCGAGGTAGAGGTTTGAATTGCAAGCTTTTTGATCCCCCTAATCTTTGACATTATATGTTACCCACTATTTTATATGGCTGATCCTGCCAGGTGTAGATGGGAAGTAGTTCATAAGGCCAAGACCATCTTGAAAAGTGATTCTGAAGCTCTCCATATGGAGCAGAATTATTTCCTGGAGAGTTTTGTGAAGCTGTCTTTTCATGAAAATAGCTTTTAAGAAGCAAAGCAAAACATTTTAAGCTTTAGATAATTCAAGACAGAGCTAATTGAGATCCTTTTTTACAGTTTCTTCCTCTTGGAAGAATAGTATAATATGATAGCATAGTATAATAGAAAGAACACTGAATTAGGAGTCACAGTGCAAGTTCTGGTCCAGATATGACACTATTGAGTTATATGATTATAGTAGACTATTGTTGTTTTTGGTTTTGCCTCCCAGTGTCCATTCCCCCCCCCCTTTTTTTAGTATCAGTACCCAGATTTTACTCTGGGGAGCCATCTCCTCCCTGAAATTCAGGCTTTGAGATTTGGACAGAGCCCACTTTATCCCTGGCTCCAGGGATGGACATGTGGTTCATGTTTTGCTAATTAGAGTATTACATTCTTTTGGTCATGGAATCTGACTTAGGGATGGGCACCATCTCAGTTTGGATCTATGACTCTGATTTTAGATTAGTTTTTTTTGAGAAGATATGTATTCTTTATATATTGGATGTGAACCAGGGAGTATCTAAGACCAGGGTCCTCAGGAGAAGTTCTGCTTGGGAGTGAAGCCAAAGCAGATGGAGAACATCCAGCTCCTTTGAACTCCTAAAATCTGTTGAACTCAAAACCTGGACTTTTCAAATATGTGAATTAGTAAATTACATATTTGCCTAGTTTACACTTGCAAATGTAAGAGTTCTAATTGATAAAGTGACATTGCTTAAGTTTTTCTGAGTATTTTTTTTCTCTTTAAAATGACTACACTGGGCTCATTAAAATTTACTACTATCTTGATATGTGTTTGAGATAAACTGGATATTTTCATCAGAATAATCCAGATTGGTGGTTTAGATATTCTTGGTGCTACTAGATTGTCACTGTATTTTCATATAGTTAAATCTTACATTTCAGTGGGTTTATAAAATCATAGTATTGGCATTGACCACTTTTGTAAACTTAGCCAAATCTCAATCTCTGAGTTTTAGTTTTTTCTCTTAGGATGCTGATGTTGGTAGCTCTTTTGTTCAACTCACAAAGTCAAATGGTGGAATGAAATCAGAGGTCAGAAAAAAAGTGTAATTTTGACCTTAAAAGATGGGTAGGATGCAGATGAAGGGAGGAGAGGCAAGGCATGAACATGAACATGATGAGCAAAGGCAAAAAAGAATGGGAATTCTTCTGTAAGTCAAACTTGTTTGTATTCCCGGTGGAATATTAGGTTTCATTTTGTCTTTTCCACTACCTGAGTAATTAGGATATTGAAAGATTTGAAATAAAATCCTTGTGGAAAAGTAAAGTTTCCAGAAGCGATTTAGTAACTCTCAAATTATTTTGCTCTGTGGTCAAAATAATTCTAAGCAGCTATTTTCCATCCTTTCATAGGAAAGAACTAGGGGAATAGATAGGAGATATTTGGGATCTTATAAAGACGTTTATTTAAACATTAGATTCCCTCAAAAATAGGAGGAGTCTTTTTATATTGGGTGATAGTCACGTAGTGTGGAGGCACTGAGATCTCTAGACCAGCCATTGGCATCCCTTTTAACTATAAGTCTACCTGGTCCTGATTTCTTACTGTGAACTATAGCACATTCCTCCTAGTGGGGAATAAGAACAATACCTATAATGTAGATTTTCTATATTTTATTGTGCTCTATGGTATTGGGTTTATAGAATTCATAGAACTTTAGAGCTGAAAGAGTAATAATAATAATATAGTAACTATTTATTGAGTACTAGCTGTGTGCATGCTATATACTGTGCTAATCTCTTTACATATTTTATTTAATTCTTACGATTAAATTATCAGATATAGTTATCATTTCTATTTTATGTATGAAGGGATCGAAGATTACAAAAGTTAAGAAATGTACTGCAGGTCATTCAGTTAACAAGTGTCAGGGCTGGAATCATAAATCAGTATGCCTTAAGGATTATATGATCCAGAGGTTCCCATCCTGGAGTTTCCAGTAATTTTGAGTCTTAGTCCCTTAACTTTCAATCTAGTCATTACCCTATACCACCACTAGGGGCCTCTACTTGTGGTGTAACAAAATCTGCTTAAAATGAACTTAAAAGGAGTTTACTGCATTTAGTGTTTTAGTGTTTTTTTTTTAACCTTAGTGACTGCTTAATGACTGAGATATGATCATAATAAATTAGAACTCAGAATTTAACATTTTTCTGATACAATAAAAGAAAGTGAATAAAAAGTAAAATACATAATTTGTCATTTGCTGCAAATAAGAAATTTGTTAAAATGTAAAGTGAATTAAAATTGAGATACTAACAATGAATGAAGAGAAGTGTATTTCAGGTTTTCTTTTCTGGGTTAAATAAATGGCCATATTGTTTTTCTATTTGAATAGTTGATTTTTGTTTTGTTTTATTTTGTCGTTGAAGGATTTTATTGCTTAGAGAGATCACTATCAGTACTGCCACCACTAATAACTGTCATTTGACTAATGGTTTGCATTTTACATAGTGCTCCTGCATGTTATTGCCCCAGACAAAATTAATCTTACCATCTTTTCTGTTCCCATAGTCCTCTGCACATAGCCATGCATTGTGTTTTAACTATTTTTTATGTCATTTACCTCCCCTCCACAGTTCCCCCACACCCCATTCCCAGAACAGTATTCATAGTCATTTGATTTGTGGACCTAGTGGGATTGGAGTACTGCCATGTTGAGTGGTGGGGAGCTTAGGACTGCCTCCCCGAAGCACAAGAAAGAACTATGCAGAATTTGAATCTGCTAAAGTTATGAAAGAAAAAGTTAAAATCAGTTATGGTTAGAAATAAAGTGAAGGTTGAATTTATAGCATAGTGTAATGGAAAAATAAGCTTAGACTTTGGAGCCAAAGGAATTTATTCCTTTCCCCACTTACCAGATATTTATTCATTCTCAAAGTACCCTGTACTTCTTAACAGTGGTATTTATTATAACTGAAATTAAATAATTATTTGTATAGTTATTATATTTTCCACTAGCATATATACTTAATCAGGAAAGAGACTCTTAGTATTGTTCAGTTATATTCTCTGCACCTAGCACAGCAACTTGTATAGTCACGTACTCAATAAACATTTGTTGAATGAATACATGGACGAATGTCTGGTGAATTGGGGGGAGGGATAAAATTGGCTTGACCAAATCTGAAGGTTTGGAAAAGGTTTCACTGAGGATATTACATTCCAAATGAGACCTGAAGGATGAATAGGAGTTTGCTAGGCAAATGAGGGGAACCACATTCTGGGAGAAAGAACATTTGTGAAGCTTTTGAAAAGGAAAGACCATAGTCTGAAGAAATGCATTTCCATATGACTGGAATGTAGAGAGTAGAGTCATGTAAAATGAGAATAGAGTAAGCAAGGTTTAGATCTTGCAGAGGCTTCTAGGTTTTGCTAAGTATTTTGTATATTATCTCATATCTACTATTCTAATAGAAATGAGAAACTGTAACAGTTTTGATAGATGGGAGAGAGCCATGATTAGATATTTTTTTGAAATGACTGCTCTGGCTGCAATCTAGTGGAGACTGAATTGGAGGAGGGGAAATGTGGATGCTGGGAAATGATTAAAAGGCAATTTCAGAAGCCCAGGTGAGAGATGATGTTGGCTTGCACTGATACAGTGGCAGTGGAGATGGAGAGAGGTGGGATAACAAGAAATATTTAATAGATGCAGTTATCAAGACATGATGATTGATTAGATAGGAGATGAAGGAGAGGGATGTAACAAAATATGTCACCGAGATTTCTGAGTATGCACTGGGTGGATACAGATGATGTTTAGGAGTTGAGGAATACAAAAAAGCCTAAAGGAAGAGATTTTAGAGGGAGATGAGGAGAGGTATTTTAGACATGTGACATTGAAGTGCCTATGACACATCCATCTAAAGGATAATTATGAGCAGTTGGGTATATGGGTTTGAACTTCAGGAAAGTGTATTGTATTCCATATGAGGACAGAAAGAACTACTTTATTCATTTTTTTCATGACTGCATGGCATTTCATTGTATATACTATGGTACTGATCATATGCCATAAGTAATTGAAGCAAAAGGTAAAATGGAGAGAGAAGAATAATGTATAATATTATTTTAAAAAATTAATGCTTATTTATTTTTGAGAGAGACAGAGTATAAGCAGGGGAGAGTCAGAGAGGAAAGGAGGAACAGAATATGAAGTAGGCTCCAGACTCTGAGCTGTCAGCACAGAATCTGATGTAGAGGCTCGAACTCATGAATTGTGAGATCATGATCGGAGCCGAAGTTGGGCATTTAACCAACTGAGCCACCCAGGTGCCCCAATAATGTTATTTTTAACAGCAAGAAGGAATTAGGTCCAACTCACAGGTGGTTTTGGTCTTAGATAAGAGGAGGGCCACTTGATTTATTATTTTAACAGAAGAGATGGAGGAGAATATGGATGAAGATACAGAAAGTTGTGTAGATTAGATGGTCGAAGTTGAGATATATCCATCTGGTGGATTCTATTTTCTCTGTTAAGTAGGAGGCTAGGTCATCTACTGAGAACAAGGAAGGAAGAAGGAAGGGGTGCTATTTGAAGGGAATAAATAGAATTTAAAATTACCATTGCCTTTTGACCAAACACGTGATTTATTGACAGTTGAAAGCCTTGTTAAGGTGCCAGTCTGCCCTGCTTTTTTTTTTTTTTTCATTTATCAGCAACTTGGGGTACACTTGGAGAAGGTGGATAATTGAGCTTATCAAGGTTTTTTTGAGGTTTTATCAAGTGGAGAGGGTAAAAGATAAAGGAAATTTAGGCTCTTGAAATCCTAGGTCATGGAATACAAGTGGAATAGAGAGGCAAAAGAAAATAGGAGGGGAATAGGGAGAGGACAGTGGTTCTCAAACTTTAGTGTGCATTCAAAATCATCTGGAGAATTTGTTAAGGTAAATTTCTTTTATTAAAATAGGAGGTAAAGTTCTGGTGTCTTTCTCACATGGTTGTTGTAGATAGCAGGGAGGCATCATGTAAATTTTCTTTTTAATTCGAAGAGAGCATTAACATACTTTTTGCTCTAAGCTATTCAGATTTAAGGTGGTTCAATAACTTATAAATTAGCAAATCTGGTGTGAAAATGCTTTAGTTCCCTATCCCCCCTCCCCCTTACCTGATTGGGAGACCCTCTACAAGTTACATACTTTGCATATTCCAACCTTTTGCTATGCCTTAGAGGCAAAGTACCCATTAATTGTCTTTAGGGGATTGAGCATTTTATGTGTGACCCCAGCTATAAGAGATAGCCTGTCTGTGCCTTTTTAAAATGAGGCAATCAAGGGATGCCTGGGTGGTTCATTCTGACATCAGCTCAGGTCATAATTTCATGGTTCATGAGTTTGAGCCCCACATTGGGCTCTGTATTGACAGCGCAGAGCCTGGAGCCTGCTTTAGATTCCTTGTCTCCCTCTCTCTGTGTCCCTCCCCTGCTCTCATGCTCTGTCTCTGTCTCTCTCAAAAATAAATAAAAACATTAAAAAATTTTTAGAAAATGAAATGAGGCAATCAGCGTTTTCTATGTTTTTCTTTACCAAGGGGATGGTATGAGATTTCATTTTTTTTTAACTAAAAATTTTTTTTAAATTCTTTTGAGATTGTTTTTAACATATAAAGTCTCCAATTCAGTTATAGAGTCCAGTGATTTATTATAAAGATGACAGCAATAGCTAACTTTTATTGAGCACTAATTGTGTGCCTGGCATTGTTCCAGTTACACAGTAAGATGCTTTAATGCAGTATTTAATCCTCTCAGCAGGCTTATGAGGGCATATACTATTTTTTCCTTTTCTTACAACTAAGTCAAGCATAGCATAGGCAAGGTAAGTAACACGCCCAAGTCATGTAGCTAGTAAGTGATAATTAGGGTTCAAATCAAGTTTGTCCAATTTCAAACCTCTGTTTATAATCACTATATTGGAATTGTAGCAGCCAACACAGTAATGTGTACTTTTAGTCGTTATATCAGTTGGTTTATTAATTTTGCAATCATACGCAGACCTACACTCTGTGAGCTTTAGGTGTCAGTCTTTTGAGTTCCGTGTAAGATGGGATTATCAGAGTTTCATGAATATGCAGGTGAGACATGGTGAAACTTGAAGTTTAGAGATGCTTATGGTCCCATCTTTTTTTTAAATTTATGATTATTTACTTATTTATTTGAGAGAGAGAGAGAGAGAGAGAGAGAGAAAGAGGGCAGAGAGAAGAAGGAGACACAGAATCCAAAGCAGGCTGCAGTCCCTGAGCTGTCAGCATGGGGCCTGAAGGGAGGCTCAAACTCATAAACCCTGACATCATGACCTTAACTGAAGTTGGATGCTTAACTACTGAGCCACACAGGTGCCCTGCTTATGGTCTCATCTTTATCATTCATTCAATAAATACCAATGAACACTTAGGGAGGATATATTAGTCCATTGTGCTAGGTGTATTATAAGATAGCCTGAATTCTTACCAGCTTAGTATATAACTTTGGGAAATTTAACATTTGGGATCAAAAGAGAAGTAGAGAGAAATTGTGGAAAGAAGATTAGATTGAAGGTTGAGAGACTTGGGTTCTGGTCTGGTATTGGAATGCTTAAGATGACCTGGAGTTTGTAAATGAAACGGTACATTACTTCCTGTAAAATGGCTAGTACGTGTTGAATGAAAACTGTGGTTTGGAATTCATTTTGTTTTGCAGCTAGTCCTATGTTGTTCTCTGTTATGACATTCTTCCTTTTTGTTTGTTCATATATCCATTGGGCAGTGCATCTATTTGTGTCACACCTCTGGCTGGTGATTGATAGATTTGGAAACTTGGGAAGTCCAGAGTAGAAGGGCAAATACCAGTCAGAGATGAAATCAGTACCCTGGAGAGCTCCAAGTGGGCCCTGGACCTGCATAACACAAACCAATCTTAGAGATCTTAGGCTGTCAGTGCTTCTAAATCTCTGCAAGAAACTTAGAATGCTTGCAGATGCTTAAGTTGCTCTCTTCATTTAGTGTAGATTCTTTAACAGTGATGGTTAGAGTTTGGAATGATTTCATAGGTTTGTAGACTCGAAAAGATCTTCATTGTAAAAAGAGGGAGAGAGAGAGAGAACAGAGACCCAGAAGGAGAATAGCAAAAGGATAAGTGCCTTGTCAAGGGATTTTATAGCAAGTCATTAGAAAAGTCTGGACAAGAATCCAAGTCTTCTGACATGCAGGCCAGTGCTAAGTATGTGATGGTGGACCTACCTGTCTTTTACTCTTTACATGTCCTCTCAATAAAAGCAGTTCAGATTATGAGGATAAAAGAAGCCATAAATCCTACAGAATATGTCTAAAACAATTATAGCTTTTGGATGAACAGGAATTTAAGATGATTGCATAAGACTATGGCAAGGGGAAATATTCAGGTTCCCTTAGTGGCTTTCAGTGGAGAATATTTTTTTGTTAGAATGTAAGCAGAGGGCACTGCGCGAGAGATGAATTGCGACATTGGTCTACATCTCTGACAGAGGCACGGGGACTGATAATTTCTCCTCCAGAGCTACTGCTGGTTTCCTAGTTTTCAGTAGTGGCAGTCTGTTTCTCAAATTCTGCTGCTCCAATAAGTTTTCGTAGTACAGATGAATCTCCAAATTTCAGAATTGAAATGTCTTAGAGTTCCTATGGTCTACCTCCTTTATTTTATGGAATACCCTAAAATGTTTATTTATTTTAAGAGAAAGAGAGAGGGAGAGAGAATCTCAATCAGGCTCTGTACTGTTAGCACAGAGCCCAATGTGGGGCTCAAACTCACGAAACATGAGATCATGACCTGAACTGAAACCAAGAATTGGACGTTTAACCGACTGAGCCACCCAGGTACCTCTGGACTACTTTTAGTTTTGAGCTACTCTTCAACAGTAGATGAGTCATAGGGCTCTGAAATGGAATACTCAGACTAGTTCTTGCATCACCCCACTTGGAGATGGCTTACCAAAGATATTCTCTGGACCAGAGGGTATATATTTCTTAAATGGGTCAATTGCAAACAATGTCTTTTGAATCACACAGTACAAAAGCATCTGCTTCAAGACTTGCATGTACTTGAGATATTAGGATCTCACCTCTTTAGGCAAAAAGTCTCAGGTATTCGTTCAGTTTCTCCAAGAAAGAAGCTTTTCAGAGGCCATAAATCTTATTAAATCCACTATATATTTCCCACGGGGCTACTGCTTCTGAGTTGGCTCCCTGCTAGTTTCCTCTACCATTCTGTTTCTTTATGTTGTGCTTTTTAATGATAATTCTTTGGCTTTGACTAGTGTTTTGGTTTTAAAGCATGTTAACACATCCTTATTTAATCCTCAAACCAATCATATGAGATGAATATTATCCACATTTTAGTATCTAGATTCAGCAAACATTTATTGAATGCTATCTACATGCTAGACATTTTGCTAGACTCTCTCATATGTATGATTTTTAAAAGTCTCATAGTATCTTGGTAAGGTATTGTTTACACTGTACAGAAGAAAAACTAGAAGCTTAAAGAGGTTAAGTAAGGAATTTCTCTTCCATTCATTTATGGGTTTTTTTGTTTTGTTTTGTTTTTTTGTTTTTAAATACCTGCCACCTGATTAGAACTGTGCTTAGCACTTAGGGAAAAGCAATAGACATGTTTGATATTCTCAAATTTATGCAGTGCCTGAGGGAGTCAAGATTTGTAAAGACAAGGTAGAATTTAATCTAATATTAAAAGTTGACTATCGGTTATACTTCCAAGAAAAAAAATTAAGTTGACTCTTGTAAGAGGGGGGAAAAACAAAATCTGAGTGGACCAGAGAAATTAATACAAGTTTATGGAGAGAAGATAGAACCTTAATTGAGGGATCTGGAGACTTTTTAGGTCCCTGATCTATGGATAACAAGATAAAGAGTTAGGTTAAGAATGGTAAGCTAGATAGAAATACTGGTGGGAAGAGAGATTAGAGCCAGGAAACAAGTTAGGTTATTTTAATCAGAATTACCTATAGGAGCCAGGCATGGTTATATCTTCCTTCTTCCTAGGGCAAAGAGTTTTGTTTTTTTTGTTTTTTTTGTTTTTTTTTTTTTTAATACCAAAGGATCATAACATTGTTGAAATTCTTAGTTTTGCCTTATTCAGTTTAGCTTTCAAAGAAATGTTACGTAGAGGATTTGAATTCATATCCCACTTTTATTCCTTTGATCCGAAAATGCTGCTCTGAATTTGCTTCTGGTTTTCATGCCTCTTTCTGTTTTTCAGTATACTTCCACACATATTTCATTTTACCTTTATAACAACCCTGCTGCAAAAGGCATGACAGGTATTATTTCCATATGGCAAATGGAGAGACGGAGACAAAGGGAAATTAGGCAACTTGTGCAAGATCACACATTGAATTACTTGAGGGCTAAGAATAGGATTCTGAATGTGTGATCCTTCTTTCTCATTACCTGGTAGAGATAATTTAAGCTGTCACACTCCTCCTCTACTCTCTATCTACCAAATTTAATTAATCCACAGTTTGTACTTATGTCAGTGGTTAGTGTTTACATTATTATAATTACGTAAATATTGTTTCCTGCAGAGCTAGATGATATACCATGATTATATAAAATGCTTACCTTACACAACTCCCCCCACATGCTGTCCCCTGGAGTTAACAATATTCTGATATTTTTCCTTGAATAATTTTTATAAACTTAAAGTAAAAATTTACATGGTTTCATCAGAATCCTTTATATATTTGTGACTTGCTCCATGTTCCTTAAACAACAGAGCTTGAGGCAAACATTAAATGCTAATTCTTTGATGGGAGGTGCAATGTCAGAGCAGCAAGAATGAGGGTAGAGGGAAGTGAGGCAGGACAAATAGTAAGCAAATGCAAGGTAATGCGTTACCTCACTGGCTACTGCTTTGCAACAAGCCATGAAGAGATAACAGCTGGTCATTTGGCAGATTCATTACTTACCCACTCAGGACATTTCCATGTAGGCTGTACTGAAAATTGTGAAAATAGTCTACCAGAAAGAGGAAAATGGATTTTATCTGTTAATTTCCCCATGTTTTCTGCTTCCCACTAATTAAAATTTTTCCAGTGAAGAATAAACCCTCTCCCCACCCTTCTTGTATACACCATCAGACGTGTCTTTGGCAATTTGAGGGGAAGCAAGAGTCTACCATCCATAGTGTGATACTTTATCTGAATCTGGAAGTTGTGGGAGGAGCCAGAGACACCCCAAGTGGAACTCTTTGAGCCCGCACAGAGTCACTATGGTGGCAGCTGAAGACAGAGTGACTAAAACCAAGAGAATCTGCTGAGGAGCAAGAGATGTGTCTAATACAATCAAGTGCTAACAATATTTCAAAAATCTACCAATTCTCCCTTCTCTGATCCCATCTCTGGAGATATCCCTCCCAGAAATCTCCATTCTGTTTCAAGCTGTACTAATTGCTATCGAGGTCTGTTGTATTCAGAGATTTCTTTTTACTGCTGTCCTGGGGAGTAGCTACTGTTAGACAGATCCCACTTCTTTCTTTTTGCTTTACTTTAATTCTTCGGGAGCACAACTTCTAGGAGTTTTTCAAGAAAGGATTCCCAAGAGATGAATCTTCTAAGAAATTACGTGTTCAAAAATATTGTTATTCTACTCATACATTTGATTTACAGTTTAGTAGAATATAGAATTGGAGATTGAAAATAATTTTTTGCCAAAATTTAGAAATTGCTTCTTTCTTCTAGCATCTTTTATTACTATTGAGAAGTTTAACATTGATAGATCAAGAAGGCAGAATTAAAAAATTAAAAGCTTTATGCCTGATCTTTTGGATATATAGATTTTTATGTCTAGCAATTTGTATACATGATACTGGTGTATCAAGTGTACATGGAACATTTATTAAAAAATAATATGAACAAGTCATAGTACAGCAATGAATTTTAAAAATATATGTTACCGGGGTACCTGGGTGGCTTAGTCGGTTAAGCGTCCGACTTTCGCTTAGGTCATGATCTCGTGGTTCGTGGGTTAGAGCCCCGCATCGGGCTCTGTGCTGACTGCCAGCTCAGAGCCTGGAGCCTGTTTCAGTCTGTGACTCCCTCTCTCTCTGACCCTCCCCTGCTCACGCTGTCTCTCTCTCTCTCTCTCCTAGAAATAAATAAAAAATATTAAAAAAAAATATGTTACAAAGAATAATCTTTGACTACAACATAATGAAATTAGAAGTAAATACAGAAAGATAAAAATTTTAAATTTTCATGTATTTAGAGAAATTAAAAACAGAGTAAGTAGTTAATGCAATTTAAAAATATCTAGGATTGAATGATAATGAAAACATTATACAGAAGTATTTGAGAGATAAAAATGAGTGTAGAAGAAAAGTTATCTTCTAAATACATATAATAGATAAGAAAGCCTTAATGATTACAGCTTTGTAATATAGTTTGAAGTTGGAATTGTGATTCCGCCTACCATGCTTTTTCTTTTTCAATTGCTTTAGCTATTTGAGGTATTTTCTGGTTCCATACAAATTTTAAATTGTTTGTTCTAGTTCTGTGAAAAATGTTGGCATTATTTTGATAGGGATTGTATTAAATGTGTAGATTGCTTTGGGTAGTATAGACATTTTAACAGTATGTGTTTTTCCAATATTTTCCTTTTTCTTTCTGTCTTCTTCAGTTTCTTTCATAGGTGTTCCATAGTTTTCAGAGAACAGATCTTTTAACCTCTTTGGTTAGGTTTATTCCTAAGTATCTTAAGGTTGTGGTGCAATTCTAAATGGGATCAACTCCTTGATTTCTTTTTGTGCTGCTTCATTATTGGTTTACAGAAATGCAACAGATTTCTTTACATTGGTTTTGTATTCTGCGACTTTTCTGAATTCATGTATCAGTTCTAGCAATTTTTTCAGGTTTTCCATGTAGAGTATCATGTTGTCTTCAAAGAATGAAAGTTTGACTTCTTCCTTGCTGATTTGGATGTATTTTATTTCTCTTTGTTGTCTGATTGCTGAGGCTAGGACTTCCAGTACTATGTTGAACAACAATTTTGAGAGTGAACATCCCTGTCATGTTGCTGACCTCAGGGGAAAAGCTCCCAGTTTTTCCCCACTGAGGATGATATTAAGCTGTGGGTCTTTCACATATAGTCTTTATGATATTGTGGTATATATTCCTTCTATCCCCACTTTCTTGAGTTTTTTTAAAATCAAGAATGGATGCTATATTTTGTCAAATGCTTTTTCTGCATCTTTTGAGATGATCATATGGTTCTTATCCTTTCGTTTATTAATGTGGTGTATCACATTGATTGATTGGTGGATATTGAACCACTCTGCAGCCAGGAATAAATCCCACTTGATCATGGTGAATAATTCTTTTAATGTACTGTTGGATTTGATTTGCCAGTATCTTGTTGAGAATTCCTGTATTCATGTTCATTAAAGATATTGTTTTGTAATTCTCCTTTTTAGTAGGGTCTTTGTCTGCTTTTCCAGACTTCAAGCTATATTACAAAGCTGTAATCATCAAGACAGTGTGGTCCTGGCACAAAAACAGACAAATAGATCAATGGAATAGAATAGAGAACCCAGAAATGGATCCAAAGCTATTTGGTTAACTCATTTTTGACAAATTAATAAAGACTATCCAAAGGAAAAAAAGACTTTCAACAAATGGTGCTGGGAAAACTGGACAGTAACATGTAGAAGAATGAAACTGGACCGCTTTATAACACCATACAGAAAAATAAATATAAAATGGATGAAAGATGAAAATGTGGGGCAGGAACTATCAGAATCCTAGAAGAGAACACAGGCAGCAACCTGTGTTGACTTTTGCCATAGCACCTTCTTACTAGACATGTCTCTCTCTGAAGGCAAGGGAAACAAAAGCAAAAGTGAACTACTGAGACGTCATCAAGGTAAAAAGGCTTCTGCACAGTGAAGGAAACAATCAACAAAACTAAAAGGCAACTTACAGAATGGGAGAATATTTATAAATGACATATCAGATAAAGGGCTAGTATCCAAAATCTATAAAGAACTTGCCAAACTCAACACCCCCAAAATAAATAGTCCAGTTAAGAAATGGGCAGAAGACATGAACAGACACTTTCCCAAAGAAGACATACAAATTGCTAACAGACACATGAAAAAATGATCAATATCACTCATCATCAGGGAAATACAAATCAAAACCACCTCATACCTGTCAGGCTAAAATTAACAACTCAGGAAACAACAGATGTTGTGTTCTCTGCAATAGATGTTCTCTTCAACAAGGATGCAGAGAAAGGGGAAGCTTCATACTGTTGGTGGGAACACAAACGGGTGCAGCTACTCTGGAAAACAGAATGGAGATTCCTCATAAAGTTAAAAATAGAACTACCAAAGACCCAGCAATTGCGCTATTAGGTATTTATCTGAAGGATACAGGAGTGCTGATTCAAAGGGGCACACGCACTCCAAAGTTTATGGAAGTAGTATAAACAATAGCCAAGTAATTGAAAGAGTTCAAATGTCCATCGACTGATGAATGGATAAAGATGTGGTGTGCATGCATGTGTGTGTGTGTGTACACACATCTTTGTAATTGTGAATCTTCTAGTTCATAAACATGATGTATCCCACCATTTATTTGATGCTTCTGTAACCTCCCTCAATTTCATTTTGTTGTTTTTCAATGTGGAAGTCTTTTACATATTTTGTTGTCTTTATCCATGGGTGCTTGGTGGTTTTTTTTTTTTTATGTTATTATAAATGGTATTACTCTTTGGATTTTACTTTTATTTATTGGTTGCTGGGATATAGAAATAAATAAAATTTGCACAAAAACGACAAAAACAGTATTTCTGTTTTGCACCTCCTAGTGCAAAATGTAACTAGACATTGAACATCAGCAGCTGTTAATATCACACACACAAAAGAGACAAGCAGACATCATGCACTCCTGATAAAAGAACATAACGGAATCTAACATGAATCTGATCCAAGCCTCTGGATCCAGCTGCCAATTTGTAGGAAAGACAAAGGGCTGAGGAACATGTTGATCTTACCTGTGGAAAATTCTATGTATGGGTCAATGGCTCTAGGTTCTCCAACAGATCCACCACAAGAGGAAGAAACAGATGAACGAGGGAATCCTATGGATTAAAAGGGATTTAGAACACACATACCATTTTTTTTTAATGGGCATCTCTAAACTATAATGTCCAAGACTGTACACTGGAGTGCAAACATAAGAAAGTGATTACTATTAACTCAGGATAGAGGTTACTTTATGGGAAGGGGAGTAGGGTTAAGGTTGTGATAGGATACCAGGAAAGTGGCTGGTAAGCAAAATTCTGTTTCATAACCTAGATGGTGGATACATGGGTGTTTACCTCATAAAAACTCATCAAACTCATTAAGCAATACATTTTTTGGTGTGGCTTTCTGTATCTTTGTTTTATTTTACAACATAAAGATTTAAAAAAAGAATCTTTTGTGGTCTGAACTAATGAGCAAGAGGATTAGTGGGCAGAGAGGAGGGAAGAAGGGAGCTTTATATATTAAAATAATTTTGTTGGCCACTCTATGCTGATCTTTGTGCTAGGGTATTTCAGATATTACCTTAATATTCAAAACCATCCCTGTTTCATTGAAAATAGGCCTTTGACACAAGAGTTTAAAGAAAAAAAAATTATCCTTGTTTTACCAAGTCTCATAGAGGTAATAAATTAATAGATTTATTTATTAATTTAATAATTAAATTGCTCCTGGTAAATAAATTGATCATGGTAATAAATAGTAGAGTAGAAATTCAAGCTCAAACCTGACCTGGTTCCAAAGAACAAAGTCCTTTTACTTTCCTCTTTAGTGTGATGTTGGCAAGTAGAAGTGTGGGTGGTTTATTAATTTCTCTCTAAATTAAGTGGCAATAGCATTTATCCTCTGGTAATCACCCTTACGAAAAGTTGTGTGCTTTGTGTATATTAAAAACTCTACAGAACCATGCATATTAAATTCTAACAGAAGATAGTTTTAAGCAGATAATATCAGATAGGAAAATACAGAGATACCTTTCAGTCTTTCGTTTTGGGGGATTTTTTGTAGTGAAACCATATAATCCAGAAGCCGAGCAGTACCAGAATGATCTTCAAAATACAGAAATATAGGGTTCAGCGAGGGACTTTAGTTTCATATTTTATGTTGCATTGACTTTAGCCCTGTACAGTATAAACTTGGATTAGACATGCCTGTAGGGTGAGTAGAAGTGTTACTTCTTTGGTTGTAGCTTGATTTCAGAAAGTTGGTTTTACCAAAACGGGAGGTATCACAATCCCAGACTTTAGCCTCTACTACAAAGCTGTCATCTTCAAGACAGTATGGTATTGGCACAAAAACAGACACATTGACCAATGGAACAGAATTGAGAACTCAGAAGTGGGCCCAAAAGTATACAGCCAACTAATCTTTGACAAAGCAGGAAAGAATATCCGATGGAAAAAAGACAGCCTTTTTAACAGATGGTGTTGGGAGAACTGGACAGCAACATGCAGAAGAATGAAACTAGATCAATTTCTCACACCATACACAAAAATAAACTCAAAATGGATAAAGGACCTGAGTGTGAGACAGGAAACCATCAAAACCCTAGAGGAGAAAGCAGGAAACAACCTCCTTGACCTCCACCTCAGCAACCTCTTACTTGACACATCCCCCAAAGCAAGGGAGTCAAGAGCAAAAATAAACGATTGGTACCTCATCAAGATTAAAAGCTTCTGCACGGCAAAGGAAACTAATAGGCAACCGATGGAATGGGAAAAGATAGTTGGCAAATGACGTATCAGATAAAGGGTTGATATCCAGAATCTATAGGGAACTCACCAAACTCCACACCTGAAAAACAAACAACCCAGTGAAGAAATGGGCAGAAGATATGAACAGACACTTCTCCAAAGAGGACATCCAGATGGCCAACAGACACATGAAACGATGCTCAGCATCCCTCCTCATCAGGGAAATACAAATCAAAACCACACTGAGATACCAACTCACGCCAGTCAGAGTGGCTAAAATGAGCCAATCAGAGAACTCTAGATGCTGGCGAGGATGTGGAGAAACGGGCACCCTCCTACACTGTTGGTGGGAATGTAAACTGGTACAGCCCCTCTGGAAAACAGTGTGGAGGTTCCTAAGGAAACTAACAATAGAACTCCCCTATGACCCAGCAATAGCACTGCTAGGAATTTACCCAAGGGATATAGAAATGCTGATGCATAGGAGCACATGTACCCCAATGTTCATAGCAGCACTCTCAACAACAGCCAAAACATGGGAAGAGCCTAAGTGTCCATCAACGGACGAATGGATCAAGAAGATGTGGTTTATCTATACGATGGAATACTACATGGCAATGAGAAAGAATGAAATCTGGCCATGTGTAGCAACATGGATGGACCTTGAGGGTGTTATGCTTAGCAAAATAAGTCAGGCAGAGAAGGACAAATATATGTGTGCATGTATAGGAGGATTAGGAGGAACTTAACGGAGGAACAAGGGGGAGAAGAAGGGGGGAAATAGTGGGGGAAAGGGAGAAAGGCAAACCATGAGAGACTCTTGAATGCTGACAAAAACTGAGGACTGATGGATGTGGGGGGAGGGGGGATGGGCACGGAGGAGGGCACTTGTGGGGATGAGCACTGGGTGTTATGTGGAAACCAACTTGACAATAAACTATTTGTAAAAAAAAAAAAAAAGAAAGTTGGTTTTATATTTATAGTTTTATTTTTTTTATTTTTTATTTTTTTTATTTTTATTTTTATTTATTTATAGGAGGGAGAGAGACAGCGTGAGCAGGGGAGGGTCAGAGAGAGAAGGAGTCACAGACTGAAACAGGCTCCAGGCTCTGAGCTGGCAGCCAGCACAGAGCCCGACGCGGGGCTCGAACCCACGAACCGCGAGATCATGACCCAAGCGAAAGTCGGACGCTTAACCGATAAGCCACCCAGGCGCCCCTATATTTATAGTTTTAATTTTGACTTAGATTCAATTCTCTCAGCATCTTATCTGCCAATAACTTAATTTGTACTTTTAACTTACAGGGAACTGACCTTTTCTACTCTCTCTGGTATTTTGTTTTTCCTCTCCTTTGGCCTGCTTTTCTTGTTACTGTAAGACAAACAAGAAAGATTTTATGAAAAGATATAATGCAAATACTTAAAATAAGTATGTAAATTGAGTTGGTTCTATAATTTTAAAAGTGTTAAAACTAAAAACTGACTATATAAATATACTTGAAACATATTCTTTATTTTGATCATTTTAGAACATAGCTTCTCAAAGTGTGGTACTCCTACTACTTACATCAGAATCACCTAGGATACTATTTGAAGAGCATACTCCATAGGTCATCCTGTTTAACAAGTGACTGTGCCTAGAATTTGATCCTTATCTTTTTGTCTATTTCCCTACTTATTTCTTCACTTGTTTAAATTTCTTTAGACAATTTTTTCCTTTTTTTTTTTTACCTTTAATTCCAGTATAGTTAACATACAGTGTTACATTAGTTTTGGGTGTACAAAATAGTGATTTGATAACTTTAGACTTTTTTACCTAGTGCTCTTCATGATAACTGCACCCCTTAACTCCTTTCACCTATTTCACCCATCCACTCACTCTCTTCTCCTCTGGTAACCATCAGTCTGTTCTCTACGTTAAGAGTCTGTTTTTTGGTTTGTCTCTTTTTTTCTTTGTTTTGTTTCTTAAATTCCACATATGAGTGAAACCATATGGTCTTCATCTTTCTCTGACTGACATATTCCACTTAGCATTATGCACTCTAGATCCATCCATGTTGTTGCAAATGGGAAGATTTCATTATTTATATATCTTCTTTATCCATTCATCTATTGGTGGACACTCGAGTTGTTTTCATAATTTGGCTCTTGTAAATAATGCTGCAGTAAATATAGGGATGCATATATCTTTTCGGATTAGTATTTTCATATTCTTTGGGTAAATACCCAGTAGTGGAATTACTGGATCATATGGTAATTCTATTTTTAACTTTTTGAGTAACCTCCATACTGTGTTTCACAGCAGCTGCGCTAATTTGAATTTGACTTATTTAAATTTCTTATCTATAATGTCCGTAAGAACATGTAGATATCAACAACCCATCTGGAGGTTGATTTGTTAGACCATTTGCATGGTTTTTGAAGTAATAGGTTTGATGTAAGTTGGAGATCTTGACAGAGTAAATACATTTTCTTTCCAACAAATTAATGATCCTTTTAATGATAGTAAATGATTTCTGAATGATTCCCAGCTGCATTATCAAAGGCATTAAATTAATATATGCTGTTATGCTGTGTGTATATATAAGACTAAAAAAGGAATCAAGACTTAGAAATTTTTTCCCCCAGAATGAGTGTCAGTTATTCCAGTCATTAACCTTTCTTATGTTTGTGTGGTGTAAGATAACAGTAATTTACTTCTTTTCCTGACAAGCAATTGTTTCTTCTCTATTTAAATATGCCAGGGGTAGGAAATTCTCTCCTGACACAAACTGTTCCTTGCAATGATGGACAGTTTGCCTCTATTATTTTCTCTTATTCTAGTATTAGCCCTTCTGGTAACAATTAAGCTCTAGCATTTCAAAGTGGGCCCAGTGAGTAAATCAAGATAAAAGCATTGAGGGAGGGAATACAAAGGCAGTGTTGAAACAAGGGGAGAGGCATGGGCAGGGAGAAACCCAGAAAGAAGCATGGGTATTGGAAATCTATTTGATCATTTTGTTTTCCCTCACCTAGTCCAAAGATTCTGTTGGAGTGTTTAGTGTTGAGAATAGTTTCTAAAAACAACATGCATCTTTATCATAACCTCTTCCCCACAACATGCCATTCCCAAGAGTTCCTTCTCATTCCAGTTCCATACTAGTTTCAGCTACTTTCTCATCTCATAAAACCATCCCATAGTGATAGCAGTTGGATCCCATATCACCACCAGTTGGAAAGAGGGAACCATAGTATTTGTCCAAGAGCTGAATTCAACACTGAGGCATATCTAAATCTACCTGCCAGGTTACGTGCATCTCATGTAATACATTGCTCAAGTGATTCTTCAAGAGAGAAGTTGGTTAAACCTTGAGGATGAAAATGTAAGCAGTAGGTATCAGTTTCTTTTTTTTTAATGTTTATTTATTTTTGAGAGAGAGAAACACACACACAGTGGGTGGGAGAGGGGCAGAGAGAGGGAGACACAGAATCCAGAGCAGGCTCCAGGCTCCCAAGCTGTCAGTACAGAGCCTGAAGTGGGACTCAGACTCAACCAACTTCGAGATCATGACCTGAGCTGGTCAGACGCTTAACCAACTGAGCCACCCATGAGCTCCAGCAGTTATCAGTTTTGACATGTAAAGAGCTTAGGAATTATCACTTCCATCCTTACACAAGAAACAATAAAATGAAAATTGGTAACTTTTCTTGGACAGTAAGAATTCAGTAATAAGTAAGTTTTCTTATCAGAAAACTGAGATTGCTACCCTAAAATATGAAGATAGGTGAATTCAGAAAGTCATAATTGAGATCTGCTTACTGAAACAGAAACTGCTGGTGTCATGAACTGTTAGAAACACTTAATTGATAATTTTGATGAATTGCTAGAAGCTGAGAGTGGACTAATTTGAGAATGAAAAACCTCTGGGGTCACAATCTTAGAGAAGACAAAGATTCTTCTTAGGAAAGAAACCCACACTTTGATGGGTTTTACATCGAAGATCTCACTGTGAAGAGCCAAGAAGGATCTCATTTTGATTCTGGCAGGAAGAGAACAAGAGGAACCATTATAAAATATACCTACAGCCTTCATAACGAAGGTCTCCTCTTTAGGGGAAAAGACTACCAGAGCCTTATCCTACCTGGGGAAAGGACATTTCTTTAACTCCCACCCCTCTCCACTCTTTCTGTCTCACTTAGGAGAGAGGCTAGAAGCTGAGAAACACTTGTGAGGGACATACACCCACTGAGTGACTGAGATTTAATCACAAGATAATAGAACGCTTTCCCCCTTCTTACTGTTAAACCAATAGGGCTCTGATAGAATAACTGGATTACAGCTAAAAGAGCTTCAACGCACAGACTCTATGGGGGTTGGGGGAGGTTCTCAGGGAAACCATGACAACGGGGAGACACAAATGGATACTAGGGGAATTTGAAGACTCTGGCACCTACTGCTATGCCAGATATTATACAGCCCAACTCTTAGGCCTATTCACACTAAAGGCCTGTTACCCTAGCTTGTCTGGCTTTCAGCAAAAAATTAAAAGGCATGCTAAAAGGAATAAGAAAACATAGTTTGAAGAGACAAAGCAAGCATGAAAACAGACTCAAATGGCACAATTTTGGAATCATCAGACAGGAAATTTAAAGTAACTGTGGTTAATATGTTAAGGAATATATGGAAGAGTAGACAATGTGGAAGAATAGTTAGACAACATAGGCAGAGAGATGAAAACTATAAGAAAGAATGAAAAAGAAATGGTAGAAGTAACATCAGCATCGTGGTAGGAGTCATTCCTTTTTTCTGTTCTCTTTTATTTACAACTAACTGGGTGTTTATAACCAACAAAACAAACAAAAAACACCCCTGTACAGCATTCTAGGACATCCAAGATATCCACCCATCTGTGTACCTGAAAGTGGGTTGCTTGGACCTTGGAGGAGACTGTGGAGAAGGGAAGTGGCAGTGGAGCTAGTGGCATCAGAACTTGTGGCAGCAGAGAAATTAGCAGCAGGTCCAGGAGCAGGACAGCAGAATCTTTATGGCACGAGAAGTGTAAAGTGAAAGCGCTTTAAAAATATGATGTGCTTTCAATTTTAGTGGCCAATCAGCACTGGTAAGAGAAACCAAAAATTTGTGCTATAGCACCACCTTCTGGAAAGCAAAAGAAAGACATGTAATCACCAACCTGTTGAGCTGTTAGAATTAAAATAAAGTCCTCCCTAAAGAACAAAGGTGTTTGCTACTTCAAATGTGGTGGCAGAGGCCCTTCTCATCAACACCTTGAAAAGTTATGGGTACTACAGTATCACAAAAAGAAAATGACAGTTTTCCAGCACTGAACCTAAAGGTGTGGAATATAGTGATCTAACGGATAAAGAATTCAAAAGAGCTATTATAAAGAAATTCAGCAACTTACAAGAAAAATGACAAAGGCAATGCAGTGATTTCAGGAATAAAATTAACGAAAAGGAGTAATTTACTGAAGAGAATGAAATTCCAAAAAAGAACCAAACAAATTCTGGAGTCGAAGAACTAAAAATAAAAATAATAAAAAAATAAAAAATACCCTGAAGAATGCATTCAAATGCATTGGAAATAGAACAGATCAGATGAAAGAGAGAATTAGCAAGCTAAAATACAGGACTCTAGAAATGATTCAAGTGGGAGAAGACAAAGAAGTAATATTTTTAAAAAAGTGAAGAAAGCCTATGAGAGTTATTAGAAAAGCCAACATAAGAATTAAGAGTATTCCAGAAGGAGAAAGGAGGGTGAAGAGACAGAGAATTTATTTAAAGAAATAATAGCTGAGAACTTCCCAAACCTGGGGGGAAAACTGGATATTCAAGTCCACAAAGCTAATAGAACACCTTACTATCTCGGTGCAAAATGACTATTTCAAATGGATATTAAAAATGTTAAAAGTCTATGATAAAGAATTTTAAAGACAGCCAAGCAAGGAAAATACAGTAACCTGCAAAGGATCAGGTTATCAGCTATCAGCAGATCTCTCAGCAGAAACTCTGAAGCCAATAGAGAGTGGAATGACATATTTAAAATACTGAAAGATAAAAACTCCCAACCAAAAGGGCTACCTGGTGAATGGGAGAAGATATTTGCTAATTAAATCTGATAAAGGGTTAATATTCCAAAATATATAAATAAATTATATAACTCAACACACACACACACACACACACACACACACACACACAACCAAAAAACAATCCAATTAAAAAGTGGGCAGAGAGCTGAATAGATATTTCCAAAGAAGATACACAGATAGCCAATAGACACATGAAAAGATGCTCATCACTCCTCATCAGGGAAATGGAAATCAAAACCACAATGAGATAATATAACAGTCAGAATAGCTAGTATCAAAAAGACAAGAAATAACAAGTGTTGGAAAGGATGTGGAGAAAAGGGAACCCTTGTGCACTGCTAGTGGGAATGTAAATGATCTAAACACTAAGGAAAACAATAAAGAGGTTCCTCAAAAAGTTAGAAATAGATCTACCATATGATCAACTTCATTTCTGGGTATATCCTTAAAGGAAATGAAAACAGAATTTCAGTGAGATATGTGCACTCCCATGCGTATCACAGCATTATTTATAAAAGCCACGATATGGAAACAACCTAAATGTCCATTAGTGGATGAACAGATAAAAAAAGATGTACATATACATGATGAAATAATTCAGCCATGAGAGAGGGGAGGATATTTCTCTATTTGCAACAACATAGATGGCCCTTGAGTACATTATGCTAAGCAAGATAAGTTAGAGAAAGATAAGTGCTATATGATACCACTTACATTGGAATCTAAAAAAGTTAAATTTGTAAAAAAAATACAGTAAAATAGTGGTTACTGGGGATGGGGGAGAAGGGTGAGATAAGAGTGATGGTGCTTAAGGATATAAACCTGTAACAAGTATGAAATAAACCATAGAGATTTCATGTACAATATAATGAATATAGACAATAATCTTGTGCTGTTAATCATGTAATGTGGTAAATATTACTACATCACAACTAAATTACAATATATAAATATATCATGCTGTGTACCTTAAACTTACACAATATTACATGTCAAAGTTTTTCAACTAAAAAAAGAAATGATAGAAATAACCCTGTAACAGAAATGAAGAATGCTTTTGTGGGCTAATCATGCTTGACGATGTGGCAATAGAAACTTCTTGGTCAGAAATGCAAAGAGAAGAGTTAAAAAACAAACAGAACAAGCAAACAAACAGACTATCCAAGAATTGTGGGGCAATCGCAACAGATTTAACATATGTGTAGTTAGAATATCAAAATAAGGAACAATAAATATTTGAATAATACCAAAATTGATGCTGAAAACAGTCTCTGACAAAATGCAACACCATTCATTCATGATAAATGCTCTCAGAAAACTAGAAATAGAAGTGAATTTCCTCAACTTGAGAAAGAACATCTTACCAAAAACCTACAGCTAACAACATACTTAATGATGAAAAACTGTGTGCTTTCTCCCTAAGATAGGGAATAAGACATGTTCTTTCTCACCATTCTTATTCATCAGTGTACTGGATGACCTTAGCTGATGCAATAAGAGAAAAGGAAACAAAACGTATATATTGAAAAAGAAGAGATAAAACTCCTTCACAGATGACATGACTGTCTATGTAGAATATTACTAAGAATTGACCAAAAAAGCTCCTGAAACTAGTAAGCATATAGAGCAAGGTTGCAGGATGCAAGGTTAATATACATAAGTCACTTGTTTTCTTGTGTACCAGCAATGAACAATTGGAATTTGAAATTGGCTAAACTCTACCATTTATAATGTCACCACAAAAAAATAAAGGGCTGACTTATAAATCTAACATAATATGTGCAGGACATTTATATAGGAAAAAAAACCCAAAACTGATGAAGGAAATAAAAGAAGATCTAAATAAATGGAGAGATATATTGTCATAGGTTGGAAGACAATATTGTTAGGATGTCAGTCCTTCCCAACTTGATCTATAGGTTCAATGAAATACCAGTAAAAATTCCAGCAAACTATTTTCTTAAATACCAACAAACTGATTCTAAAGTTCATATGGAGAGACAAAAGATTTGAAATAGCTAACACCAATATGAGGAAGAACAAGGTTGGAAGATTCACATTTCCTGATTGCAAGGTTTACTATCAAGTTGTAGTAATCAGGGCAGTATACTACTGGTGCAAAAAGAGACAAATGGATCAGTGGAACAGAATAGAGAGTCCGGAAATGGACCCACACAAATATAGTCAGGTGATATTCGACAATTACATAGAAAAAGGATAATCTTTTCAACAAATAGTTGAAAAAATTGGACATCCCTATGCAGAAAACAAAACAAAACAAACTCTCAAAACCCTAGATGCAGACCTTACATCAGTGGGAAAATTAATTCAAAAAGATCCTTTTTGGACCACAGTCTAAAATGCAAGACTGTGAACCTAGAGGAAAACATAGGAATAAACTCAAGTGACCTTGGATTTGGCAGAGTTTTCAGATACAGTACAATCCATAGAAAAAAAAAATTGGTAAGTTGGACCTTATTTAACTAAAAACTTGGTCTGTGAAAGACACTGTTAAGAGAATCAAATAAACAAGCCACAGACTGGGGGAAACTATTTAGAGAACACATATTTGATAAAGGACTTATATCCAAATAAACAAAGAACTCCAAGACTCAACAATTAGAAGTGTAGACTTTGGAACACAGTTTGGCAGTTTCTTATGAAGCTGAACATAATCTTATTATAAGATTTAGCATTCATACTCCTAGGTATTTACCGAATCAATTTGAAAATATATGCCTGCACAAAAACTGATGTGCACATGCGTATAGCAATTTTATTTATAGTGGCCAGAAACTAGAAGGAATCACCATGTCCTCCAATAGATGAAGGAATCCACACAATGAATATTACTTAATGATAAAAGGAAATGAGCTATTAAGCCACATAGATTAATCTTAAAAGCATATTGCTAAGTGAAAGAAGCTGGTTTGAAAAGGCTACATGCTGTATGATTCCAATTACATGACATTTTGGTAAAAGCAAAACTAGGTAAAAAGATCAATGGTTGGGGCACCTGGGTGGCTCAGTCGGTTAAGCGTCCGACTGTGGCTCAGGTCATGTTCTCACGGTTTGTGGGTTCGAGCCCCGTGTCGGGCTCTGTGCTCACAGCTAGCTCAGAGACTGGAGCCTGTTTCAGATTCTGTATCTCCCTCTCTCTCTGATCCTCCCCTGTTCACACTGTCTTTCTCTCTCAGATATAAATAAAACATTTTAAAAAATTTAAAAAAAGAGATCAATGGTTACCCAGGAAAGCAGAAGGATGGAACTTGAATTGGTGGACTATAGGGGATTTTTTGCTGGGTAGTGAAACTATTCTATATAATAGTGTAGTTGTGGATACAGGACATGACACATTTGTCAGAATCTTTGTTTTGTGTTCACTCGAGCACAATGAGTGAACCGTAATGTTTGGAACTTAAAAAAAGTTATTTAGGAAGTTGAGTGATCCCGAGATGAATACAGACTATAACAGACTTAGAAATGCATGAAACAACCTCACTGAAGTGAATGAATTTCTGCAGCTGCTGTATTCCTTGCTTAATACTATCAATAACTTATTTTTTCTTTATTGTATGTATGTTGGGAAGCACTCTTAGATCTTTTGTAAAAGGATTTAAATATTAAAATTACTCATGGGTATGTGTTTAAAGCTGTTATTGGTAAGAACATTAAGTAGGAAGTCAGATGATGAGGGTTCTCAAGAGCTGGATCACTAATCAGTCATTTGCTTTTCCTAGCCTCAATTTCCCCACTTGCAAAATGAAAGAATTACATAACTTCTAAGGTCCTTTTCTAAAATAAAGTCAGTATATGTGTCAGTCTCATCTCACTAACTATGTGAATGTTCTTTGACAGCAGAAATTGTCTCTTCTCTCTTATAGAGCATCATACACAGGGCTGAATACCTGTTAGGATCTTAATAAAGTTTTTTTGAATTGAACATTTTTCTAGGCTCTTTTTTCTGTACATGGAGTCATTGTTATTGGTACTTTCAACCTGAAATCAGACTGTCATTTTTACTAAAATATGGGAAAATAGATTTATTTCATATTATTCTCAGGAATGCAGACTTTTCTAAGCTGTAAGCATTGTTAGCTATTTGTACATATCCTAGGGCTTTCTATAGGGGCTTGACAAATAAGTGGCTATACTTATGCAAAAAGCATTGGTGTTTTGTTTGGCCCCATTTATCAATGTAGTTACTACAGTCTCTGTAGTGTCCACTGCTGTAGTGTTATAGGATTGTCAACCATTCAGGGAGGAGATAGCAAATGTATATCATTGATGTGTTATCATTGATGAAAGCAAGGTAGGAGGAAATTTAAGAGAACAGAACTTGGAGTTCCAATCTGCCTCTGATTTTTATTTTTACTTTCTTTAAAAATTTTAATTCCAGTATAGTTAACATACAGTGTTAAATTAGTTTCAGGTGTAAAGTATAGTGATTCAACAATTATATACATTACTCAGTGCTCACCATGATGAGTCTACTCTCGTATTTTTAACTTTGAAACAATAAAGTTGTTAGTTGTTTTTTTTAAATCTGATTCCAACATTATTTGTCCCAAATCACTTTACACATAATTTCGGCTCTTTTATCCTGAGGAAAATACCATACCCCTTAGATTTTTAGATTCTTCATCTTCACACTGAGGAGTTGGGCAAGATCATTGCTGCAGTCTTTTCCAGAGCTAACATTTGAGAATTTCTATGGCTTAGGTATTAGGTTAAAGATGATAGGCTTTGCTTGGAGCTCCTCATGTGTGATAAAAGTATCAAGAATCACAACCAGATTCATAGCTTGAACCTAGAGCACTAAGAGAATCAATAGTTTTTTCCATGATAATACCTCTGCAATGATTGCCGCTTAGCCCTTTAAGCACTATCAGCAGTAGTACCTCCAAGATAGTTTCACTTCATGGCCTTCGCAGGTCTATTATAAAGCAAGGTTTAAGTGAAGTCACACAAATCCATCCTAAGACTCTGATTTCATTGGTGCATTTGACAGAAAGCTGTCAAACATTTAGTGGGTATCTACCCAGCTCTTTAGGAAGATGCTGCTATAAATGAAGCCTCATCAAGCTGATGGAGGGGGCATTCCAAGTAGCATCAGTTTCTTCCCCTGTCCTGAATCATTCCCATCAACATTATCACAAGCTCTGGTTCACTTAGCTTAAAAAAAATTTTTTTTCTTGACTTCCATACTCCTAATGTCCTTGATTTCTTTCCTCGAAAAACTTCGCAAACTCAATCTGTCTCCATGTCTTCACTTCTCAAGTTTTCTTTAAATTTTTAAAATTAAAATGTGGATGAACTCAATTATAATAAAGTATTTGGTATGAGCTTGATATCCTTCTTTTTATGGAAGCATTTAAAGTTCCACCTTTCATGTCTGAAAATACCTTTATAATACTTTTGTACTTAATTGATAATTGTCTAGCTTTAGAATTTTAGGTTAGAAATCATTTTCCCTTAGAATGTTGAAGGCATTGCTCAGTTATTGTCTAGATTCTAGTATTGCTCCCAGGAAGCTGAAAGTCACTTTGATTTCCTGATCTTTTGTATGTTATCTATTCCCAACCCTTTTTTCTGAAAGTTTTTAGAATTTTCTCCTTGATTTGCTTTTCTGAACTTTACAATGATGAACCTTGGTGAGAATTTATTTATGCTAAGCTATATGGAACCATCTCTTTAAGTCTGGAAAACAAGTCTAATTCTGGGACACTTTCTTACATATTTTCATTGTTGATTTTTAACTCGTATTTTTCTGGCCTGTCTTTCTAGAACTACTCTTATTTGAATGTCGAAATTTCTGAACTAATCAGGTGATTTTCTTAAAATTTTTTTGTCTTCTGTTTTCCATCTCTAAGTTTTTTCTGTATTTTTAGGAAAATTTCCCCAACTTTCCTTCCAATGTTCCTATTGACTTTTCTTTCAGTGATATTGTTTCTCTTAAAAAAATTTCCTATGTAAAGTGTACTCTTTAATGGTTTCTGTTATATCTAAGAGTTGTGCAACTATCCCACAGTTGACTTTAGAAATAAACTGTACCCATTAGCAGTCACCCTCCAAGGAAATGCCACATTATTTGAACAAATTGATGGACATCTCACCAGTTGATGAACATTTGGGTTTTTGGTTATTCTAAACAATGCTGCTATGAACATTCATGTATAAATTTTTGTGTGATATGTTTTTCATTTATCTAGGAAATATACCTAGTACTGGAATTGCTGGGCCAAATGGTGACTCTGTTTAACCATTTAAGGAACTGGCAACTTGTTTTCCACAGCAACTGCAGCATTTTACATTCCCATTAGCTGTGTATGAGGGCTTCAATTTTTCCACATCTCACCAGCTCTTGTTTATTTCTTTTTTATTGTAGTCATCCTAGTGATTATGAATTGGTACCTCACTGTGGTTTTGATCTACATTTTCCTGATGGTTAATGATATTGAACATTTTTTCATGTGATATTGGCTACTTGTATATGTTCTTTGGAGAAATGTCTATTTGGATCTTTTGATCATTTTCTACTTGGGTTATTTATCTTTTTATTATTGCATTGTAAGAATTCTTTATTTATTGTGGATGCTAGACCCTTATCGGATATATAATTTCAAAAATGTTTCTCCTTTTCTGTAGGTTGTCTTTTTACCTTATTTAATAGTGTCTTTTGAAGCACAAAGTTTTTAATTTTCACTAAGTTCAATTTTTTTTCTGTTGTTGGTTTTGCTTTTGAGATTTGCTTTTGAATATCTAAGAAACTATTTTCTAATCCAAGGTCACAAAAAGTTATTGTCTTCTTAAGAGTTCTGTGGGTTTTGTTCTTACATTTAGATCTTTTATCCATTTTGAGCTAACTTCTGCATATGGTATGAAATAGTAGTTCAAATTCATCCTTTTACACATGGATATACAGTTGTCCCACCACAATTTGTGGAAAATACTCTTCTTTATTGACTCATCTTTGTATTCTCAAAAATCAGTGAATCATAAATGTGAGGGTTTATTTCTTGGCTTCTCTCTATATTTTTAACTTCCAAGAACTCATTGTTTTTCTCTGATTATTCCCTTTTCATCCTCGTGAATCCATTATCTTTCTGAGGATATTAATGATAACCTTTAAAGCTTTCACTTCTCTGCACAGTCTCTGTTTCTGTAAGTTGCTTTTTGATCTGTTTAGGGGTTTGACTCTGTTTCATTTTGTAGTGTCTACAAAAATGTGTATTATTCTCAACTATCTGTTCAAGTCTAAAGATGGGTACTAAAGTCTGATTGAAAACTCTCTGGATTTGGTGGAGCTTACTTACTATGGGCCTCTGTAGGATGACCCAGCTGGACCTGATCAATCTGTCAGTATGTTAAAATATTTTTCTTTTACATCTTTGGTTATGTTTATTCCTAGGTATCTTATGGTTTTTGGTGCCATTGTAAATGGGATTGATTTTTTATTTCTCTTTCTGCTACTTCATTATTGGTGTATAGAAATGCAACAGATTCCTGTATGTTGATTTTTTAATCCTGAAATTTTACTGAATTCATGTATCAGTTCCAGCAATTTTTTGGTGGAGTCTTTTGGGTTTTCCACATAGAGTATCATGTCATCTGCAAAGAATGAAAGTTTGACTTCTTCTGTGCTGATTTGGATGCCTTTTATTTCTTTTTGTTGTCTGATTGCTGAGGTTAGGACTTCCAGTACTATAAATAACAGTGGTGAGAGTGGACACCCCTATCTCATTCCCGACCATAGAGGAAAAGCTCTCAGTTTCCCCCCACTGACGATGATTATTATCTATGGGTTTTTCATAAATGGCCTTTATTATGTTGAGATATGTTTCCTCTAACCTTACTTTGTTAAGGATTTTTATTATAAATGGATGTTGTATGTTGTCAAATGTTTTTTCTGCATCTATTGAAAAGATCATATAGTTCTTACCCTGAAAACTATAAAACGGTGATGAAAGAAATTCATGACACAAAGAAATGGAAAACCATTCCATGCTCATGGATTGGAAGAACAAATATTATTAAAATGTCTATACTACCCAAAGCAGTCTATAGATTTAGTGGAATCCCTATCAAAATACCAACAGCATTTTTCTTTTTTCTTTTCTTTTCTTTTCTTTTCTTTTCTTTTCTTTTCTTTTCTTTTCTTTCTTTCTTTTCATTTAAATTCTAGTTAGTTAACATGTAGTGTAATACTGCTTTCAGGAGTAAAATTTAGTGATTCATCATTTACATATAATACCCAATGCTCATCATAACAAGTGCCCTCCATAATATCCATCACCAATTTAGCTCATCCTCCACCCACCTCCTTCCATCACCCCTCAGTTTGTTCTCTGTCATTAAGAGTCTCTTATGGTTTGCTAATCTCTCTCTTTTTTTCCCTTCCCATATGTTCATCTGTTTTGTTTCCTAAATTCCACATAGGAGTGAAATCATACAGTATTTTTCTTTCTCTGACTGACTTATTTCACTTAGTATAATACACTCTACTTCCATCCATGTCCTTGTAAATGGCAAGATTCCATTCTTTTTGATGGCTGAGTAATATTACAGTGTGTGTGTGTGGGGGTGTGTGTGTGTGTGTGTATATGTATATATATGTTTTGGAGTGTGTTGAATTTTATAAGTTCTTTATATATCTTTGATATTAACTCTTTATCAAATATGTCATTTGTAAATATCTTCTCCCAATCTGTAGGCTGCTGTTTAGTTTTGTTGATTGTTTCCTTAGCTTTGCAGAAGCTTTTTATTTTGATGAAGTCCCAATAGTTCATGTTTGCTTTTGTTTCCCTTACCTCAGGAGACATATCTACTAAGAAGTTGCTATGGCCCATGTCAAAGAGGTTACTGCCTGTGTTCTCCTCCAGGCTTTTAATGGTTTCCTGGTTTACATTTAGGTCTTAAATCCATTTTGAATTTATTTTTGTGTGCAGTGTAAGAAAGTGGTCCCGTTTTATTCTTTTGCATGTTGCTGTCCAGTTTTCCCCACACCATTCGTTGGAGAGACATTTTCCCATTGTATATTCTTGCCTCCGTTGTCAAGAATTAATTGACTATATAGTTGTGTGTTCATTTCTGGGTTTTCTATTCTGTTCCATTTATCTAGGTGTCTAGTTTTGTGCCAGGACCATACTGTCTTGGTCACAACAGCTTTGTAATATAGCCTCAAGTCTGAAACTGTGATGTCTCCAGCTTCGCTTTTCTTTTTCAAGGTTGCTTTAGTTATTCAGGGTCTTTTATAGCTCCATATAAATTTTAGGATTATTTACCCTAACTCTGTGGAAAATGCTATTGGATGGGGAACCCTCTTACACTATTGGTGGGAATGTAAACTGGTATAGCCATTCTGAAAAACAGTATGGAGATTCCTGAAGAAGTTAAAAATAAAACTACCCTATGATCCAGGAGTTCCAGTGCTAGATATATACCCAAAGGATAAAAAAAATACAGATTCAAAGGGATACGTGCACCCTGATGTTTATAACAGTATTATCAAAAGTAGCCAAATTATGGAAAGAGCCAGTTTCTAGTGACTAATGAATGTATAAAGAAGATGTGGTGTGTGTGTGTGTGTGTGTGTGTGTGTAATATATATATTATATATATAACATATATAATTAACAAATAATCTAATAAAAATAGACAGAACACATGAATAGACATTTTTCCCAGAAGACATATAGATGGCCCACAGACACATGAAAAGATGCTCAACATTACTCATTATCAGGGAAATACAAACCAAAACTACAATGAAATATCACCTCAAACCATCAAAATGGCTAAGCTTAACAATACAAGAAACAATAGGTGTTGGCAAGGGTGTGGGAAAAGGGGAACCCTCTTATTTGCAACCCACTGTTGGTGGGAATGCAAACTAATGTGGCTATGCTGGAAAACAATATGGAGCTTCCTTAAAAAGTTAAAAATAGAACTATCCTATGATCCAGCAATTGGACTACAAGGTATTTACCCAAAGGATACAAAAATATTAATTTGAAGGAATACGTGCACCCTGATGTTTATAGCAGCATTATTGACAATAGCCAAATTATGGAAAGAGCCCAAATGTCCATCAACTGGTGAATGGATAAAGAAGATGTTGTATCTACATACGTACATACATACAGTGGAATATTAGCCATAAAAAAGAATGAAATTTTGCCATTTGTAATGATGTGGATGGAGCTAGAGGGCATTATGCTAAGCGAAATAAGCCAATCAGAGAAAGACAAATACCATATGATTTCAGTCATATGTGGAATTTAAGAAATAAACCACATGATCATGGGGGGAGAAAAGAGGAAAACCAAGAAACAGACTCTTAACTAGAGAGAACAAACTGATGGTTACCAGAGGGGAGCTTGGTCGGGGGTTAAATAGGTGATGGGTACTGAGGAATGCACTTGTGATGAACACTGGTATTGTATTTAAATGCTGAATCACTTAAATTGTATACTTGAATATAATATTACCCTGTATGTTAATTGGAATTTACATAAAAACAAAAAAATATTTTTCTTGAACAGTTCAGAAGGATCTGTCACTCCTCTTCCTGGGAGAGTATAATCATAATTTTCGAAATTCTGGAATTTCATTATGGCATGGGCTGGGGTTTCTCAACAGTGAGAAAGTAAACTTCTCCTTAATCTACTCTGTTTTCAATTAAATATACCTAAACTCTAAACATGCCCCAGTGGCTCCTATGCCAAAAAACCCTTTTTAACCTCTCCTGAGAATTAACTCTAGTTTTCTGCCTGAATTAAGTAGGGTCAGGAGAAATTTGTTACTGAACTAAGTGTAGCAATAGAGGATACAGGGGCCTAACTGCTTCTTAGCACTCAATTGATCTACTTGCTTTTACCTGTAATGCTGCTGCCAGGGACCTGGGCCTTTTGGGAATTTCATATCAACCAGGATGCTTCTCTGCTTTCTTAACTCTGCTATTGGTCACCACTTCTTCTATTTTCCACTGTCCACAATCTTGTGTCTGTCATTCCTTCTATTCTCTTTATACTTGCGTGTTTATACCTTAAAAAGAAAAGCAAAAATATTAATTATATTTGGATTTCTGGAGATAACAGTTAAATATTTATGTTGATTTTGTCATCTTTAACCAAAAACAGATTATCAAAAAGTATTTTTGTTACTGATTTCTGATTTAGTGCATTGGAGCCAGGAATTGAAACTTTGAAATTTGTTCTTTAAAGCTTTGAATAAATCAATTTTTATAAATTTTTCATTTGTGCCTAAGAAGAATATGTGTTACCTACAGAACTTTGGCTGAGTATCTGTGTCCTGATTTTCTTCCTGCTGGTCATGACCTGAAGGAGTTTATTGGCACATGTGCTGTATGCCAGCTTGATCATGCTTGGCTTTGAGGTACAACTTTCCTTCACATGCTGTACATTGTCTGTGACTACCCTTGGGCATGCTGCAGTCTTTCCTCATGCTGTTTAAAACTGTAATAGCATGGGGCGCCTAGGGTGGCTTAGTCGGTTGAGCATCCGACTTTCGCTTAGGTCACGATCTCGCGGTTCGCAGGTTCGGGCCCCGCGTCGGGCTCTGTGCTGACTGCCAGCTCGGAGCCTGGAGCCTGTTTCAGTCTGTGACTCCCTTTCTCTCTGACCCTCCCCTGCTCACGCTGTCTCTCTCTCTGCTAGAAATAAATAAAACATTAAAAAAAAAACTGTAATAGCAAAAGTATTCTTGTCTAAGTAAAATTTATTAGTATGATCTATATATAGAGATATATACACTTAAAAATATCATTTATTTTTGAGAGAGGGAAAAAATGAGTGTGCATGAGTGAGGAGCAGAGAGAGGAGGACAGAGGATTCAAAGTTAATGCAGGTCTCGAACTGTGAGATCATGACTTGAGCCAAAATGGGTGCCCTAAGCTCTGTATGCTTTTGATTGTTTTCTACATGTCTGCAAATAAATGCAATTTGTGACCTGTATTCATGATTTGGTATAAAGTGGGAAAACTAGATTAAAATATTTGTCTTAAAAAATAAGGAAGAATGGGGTGCCTGGGTGGCTTAGTCGGTTTAGCGTCCGACTTTAGCTTGGGTCATGATCTCGCGGTTCGTGGGTTCGAGCCCCGCGTCGGGCTCTGTGCTGGCTGCCAGCTCAGAGCCTGGAGCCTGTTTCGGTCTGTGACTCCCTCTCTCTCTGACCCTCTCCTGCTCACGCTGTCTCTCTCTCTCCTAGAAATAAATAAAATATTTTAAAAAAAAATAAGGAAGAATGTATGTTCTTTAATTCTTGGTATGTAAGTCATTTCTTGGATTAAGTTTGCTAATTATTATTCAGGTATTCATGGACCTAATTTTCTTCCTGCTTGATCAGTTAAAGAGGTTTGATGAAGCCTCTACCACTTCAATTGTGAATTTTCAGTTTTTCTTTACTGTCAAAAGTTGTCAACTTTTGCTTCATGTATTTGGGAACTATCACTTAGAGCTGTACATGTTTCCAAGTAGTTATATCTTATTGCTAGATTGCTGCTATTAGTGTATAATAAGCTTTTATTCCTCTATCAGTGCTTTTTTACTTTAGTTCTGTGATATATAGTCTGATATATTTTTTCCATCTTTCACCTTTCCACATTTATATATTTTTAGGGGTTTTTTTTGGTTTTTTTTTTTTTTGAGACAGAAAGCGTGAGCAGGGGGAGGGGCAGAGAGAGAGAGAGACAGACAGACAGACAGACAGACAGAGAGATGGATGCAGGATCCAAAGCAGGCTCTGGACTGACAGCAGCAAGCCCTATCAGGACTCAAACTCATGAACTGTGACCTGAGCTGAAGTGGGACATTCAGCCCACTGAGCCACCCAGGCACCCCTCCACATTTATATATTTTAGATGCATCTTGTAAACAATATAAATGGATCAAAATTGATATGATAATTTTTGTTTTAACTTGGAATTTTTCATTTTTTATATTACTGATACATTGGATTAATTTCTGCTGTTTGTATTATGTTCATTACCCTGCTTTTACTATTCATTGTTTTTTCTTTCTTTCCTACCTATTACCAAATTGCTTGGTTTTTTTCCTCCCTGCTTTTCCCTCTCCATTAGTTTGGAAGTTATATATTCTTTTTGTATTCCTTTAGTGAATACTCTTAAAATTATAAAGTTGCAGTTGATTTAAAATCTCAATCAATGTCTTTATTCTCTGGAACAGTTCTACAATCTTAATTCTCTCTCATCAGTAATTATTCTCTTTCATCTTATTTGTTATTATTGTCTACTTTGTAGACTTCACTTACTTTTTATTCAGTGCATTTGTGTTAGCATAGTTCTTGAATTTTCTCAGTACTAATTTCAGATAGTCTCCTTGTCCCATGAGCCATGAAAATGTTAGGCAAAATCCAGTGGTATGGCATGTAAAATATATGTGCCAGATTGCTTATTGAACTAATTTTTTTATTAGATTATGTGAACCAATTTTTTATTATGGTAACCTGATCACCATGGGAAATGAGAATGAAGAAAAAAATGATTTCAAGAGAATAATGCTAATAATACTTTTAAAATCCATTACTACCAGGTGCCAAACACTATGCCAGGTGTTTTATCTGTATTATCCCTAATTAATTAATGCTATGGCTAGGAAAGTTTAAGTACTTGTCTAATATCATATTGCTCCTTAGTAGTGGAACTATTTTAACAACATTTGTATCATTACAAAGCCCTTGAACTTCCCATTACACTGCTCTGGAAGTAAACCGGGGTTACCTTTACTAGCCCAGAGATACTAAGATTACAATATGTCAAATGCCTATAGTGACAGAGGGTTTAGGAGGAACAAAGTTGATCAAAGTTAACATTGACATGGGAAATTGTGTGGTTTTAAAAAGATATTAAGACAAGGAGAGGAAAGAGTGTTAAGGGAAGTAGCTGCTAACCAACGGATTAGAATTTGACAAAGGGAGAGATGTTAGAGTAGAGGTATGGTTTCCTCTCTTTTTTTCCCGATTAATTTTACTACTTACTGCAGGATTGCAAATAGAGTACAGCCTTACTAGTGTCTTCTCCACAATCTATTCTCCAGAATAGTTTAGTAGGCACTGAGCTTGATGCCAGTGACTCAGTTGGGATGAATGAACTCTAAGGAAAACTCATGTAAAAATAAGCCTGGCCACAGATTTCAATTAAACTTTGCAGAATTTTTCAGGGTATTTGCTGTCTCAATTGTGGTGGAAGAGAAATGTTCAACTAGAAGAATTTGAAGGTTGGGTCACTTGGGTGGCTCAGTCTGTTAAGCATCCAACTTCGGCTCAGGTCATGATCTCACGGTTTGTGGGTTCAAGCCCTGTGTCAGGCTCTGTGCTGACATCTAGCTCAGAAGCCTGGAGCCTGCTTCAGATTCTTTGCCTCCCTCTCTCTCTCTTATCCTCCACTGCTCAGGCTGCCTCTCTCTCTCTCAGAAATAAACATTAAAAAAAAAGAATTTGAAGGTTTATAGGAAAGACAATTTATTTGTTTTTTTTTTTTTAATTTATTATTTCTAGGAGAGAAAGAGAGAGAGACAGCATGAGCAGGGGAGGGTCAGAGAGAGAGGGAGTCACAGACCGAAACAGGCTCCAGGCTCTGAGCTGGCAGTCAGCACAGAGCCCGACGCGGGGCCCAAACCCACAAACCGCGAGATCATGACCTGAGCCGAAGTCGGACGCTTAACCGACTAAGCCACCCAGGCGCCCCTGTTTTTTTAATTCAAGAGAAAAAGTGCAAGTGGGGGAAAGGGGCAGAAGAGGGGAGAGAGAGAGAGAGAGAGAGAGAGAGAGAATATCCAGGTAAGTTCCATGCCCAGTGCAGAACCCAACTTGGGCTGATCCCATGATCCTAGGATCATGACCTGAACTGAAATCAAGAGTCGGATGCTCAACAGACTGAGCCACCCAGGCACCCCAGAGGAAAGATAGTTTAATTGTTAAGTAGTACCAAGAAAGTAAATAGCATCATTTGTTAATGTATTTTCACTGATGAAAAGATTTATCACATCTGGATTTAGAATTCGCGTTTTTGGAGAGCAAATAACAAAGTTTAATCAAAGGTTAATCTATACTGTTAGCCTGGTGGTGCTTGGCTTATAAATGCTTTGTAAGTGCTCATTGAATAAACAAAATAAAAAACTGCCTTATGCACACACAATTGTCTTTTCTAATACAATGCTGTATGTCCATAATATCAAATCATAAAATGAGCTACTTGAAAGGAAAATGGAATATGTGATACTACTTTCTGCTAATTTCTTAGGGAATAAGCCATTGTTTCAGAAATTTTGCATTTTTACAGTACAGAAGTAACTGAGAGATGATTTGCTTTTTTTTTTTTTGGCATTCATTAGCTTAGTGCATATTATTAGATTTTTCATTTTAGATACTTTGGCTTTTAATTTCTTCCCTTCATTTACTTTTTGTTGTTGTTTTTACCAAAGCAAATTGCAAAACAAAGAATGTTTGAGAAGGCAGTGAGATCATGATCAGCATGTTGTTATAGACCTGAAGAATGTGTTCTATACACTCTTGGATTAGAAAATTGTTCTGAAATTAGATTGATGATTTCTAACAGTACTTAAAAAATAGAGAATCAGAATCTCAGAAGTATTTTTCTCAATAACCATCCAATCCATCCTTCTACCACCACACATGCCCCCTCCCAGACCAATCTCTAGCTTTTACCTGTGTTCAAACTGCTTGCCCTGACTAAATGGATTGATTTGTTTTTTGTTTTTTTTATTTATTTATTTATTTATTTTTATTTCTAAGATAGAGAGAGACAGCGTGAACAGGGGAGGGTCAGAGAGAGAGGGAGACACAGACTCTGAAACAAGCTCCAGGCTCTGAGCTGGCAGTCAGCACAGAGCCTGACGCGGGGCTCGAACCCACGAACCGCGAGATCATGACCTAAGCGAAAGTCGGACGCTTAACCGACTAAGCCACCCAGGCGCCCCCTAAATGGATTGATTTGTAATATCTTTTCCCAACTATCTATAGGCCACCCTTTCTTCAAGGCCCAAGTCAAGTAGTATTTCCTCCAGAGAGCTTTTCTAAAACTCACATCATTCTTTCTTTCTATGATTATTGGTTTGTCATTAACTTTAGCGTTTTTTTCTAAGGTGTAGAATGAAAGGGCCAATGGGTAGAAACTAAGGAAGACAGAATAAGGCTTAGTATGTGTGTCCAAATAGTGTGTCAGGGGGTTCTCTAAGATCATCCCTAGATTTGATGATTCGTTAACTAGGAGAATTCTCAAGACTCTGTATACAGTCATACTTAAAGCTACGACTTGTTCTAGTGAAGGGATACAAAGCAAAATCGGCTTAGAGAAAAGACGCATGGTGAAGTCTAAAGGAGACCAGGTGCAAGCTTCTAAGAGGCTCCTTTGGTAGAGTTACACAGGATGTATTTAATTCCTGCAGCAGTATTTTGACAACGAGTGTGAAATGTTGTTTACCAAGGAAGCTTATTAAACACTCAGAGCCTAAAGTTTTTACTGGGGGCTGGTCATGTAGGCACCCTCTACTTACCACATATCTTAATTCCACACCCCTAGAAAGAAAGCAGATGTTCATCCTAAACCACATTGTCTGTATAAATAGTTAAGGCATAGTGAGCCATTCTTATGAATTCTGGGAATGGGGGTATCCTCCTGAAATCTAGGTTCCTAGACAGTAGCCAACGGTCAACCTTGCTAAAAGGACTTTCTAAGAATAGCATTCTCAAGCCAGGAATGTTAACTTTTTATGGTATTAGGAACCTTTCTAATGTGCTGACAGAAGGTGAAATAGGCTAACTTAGGAAGTAAAGATTACCTTGTTAGAAGACATTTAAAAATAAGTTGGTTAAAAACTTGTATGAAAACCTTTAGAGGAAAAAAAAGTTTTAGAGGAGATATATCAATTGCTATTATCCAAATTCTAGGCCTTCTAAAATCCCATAAGATAAATTATTTTGCAGTTTCTTTTTTCTTGTGTTAATAATCTACCGGAGAATGGCACTGTATTAGAAGTCAAGAGACCTGAGTTCTTACTTAGTGATGTCACTCTTCACTTGACTCCTTAATTTTTCTTATCTGTTTCTAAAGGACTTAAACTTTTAAAAAATGTTTATTTGCTTATTATTTGAGAGCATGCTCCACACCGTTAGTGTGTGGAGCCCGGCACGGGTTTTGATCACACAAACTGAAATCATGACCTAAACTGAAACCAAGAGTTGAACCTTAACTGACTGAGCCACCCAGGTGACCCAAGGACTGAAACTTTTTGATCTCAAAGTTTTGTGTAGCTCTCATATCTCTAGTTCTTGAGAGACTACATTGGATTACTTTGATTACTAAAAAGCTCTTGATGATATTAAGGTAAAAATCTAATTATCTTTAATGTCTAACCATTCCTTTTGTTCTTAATTATGTCTTTTGGATAGGTGTGCTCCATTTCTTATCTAGAATGCCTGTGATTAAGAGTTCCAGAATTCTTCGTGTTGATGCTAATCAATCTTGCAGACTAAAGTTTGAGTTTAGCGTCTTACCCTAGGTTAGTGGAAACAGGGCAGTAGGGAATGGGGGAACTTGAGGGAGACCTAAATACAAGGGAACTATTTGTGCCTTCCTCCCACAGTTCCCCTTAGACTTGGTAAGCCTTCAGGGTTAGAAAAACACTCAGAAAATATTGAAAGTGCTTGAATGTTCCTAAACTCCTGTGCCCCTATAACTTACATCTTTGTGGACTGTGGTGAATGTCCCTGAGCATAAAGAGACTACTGTTGGCCCTTTGTCACCAGTGGTCTATGGTGAGGATGCGGCAGAGCTCAGCCATCTGCTAGTTTTAATCTGTCTGGAATCAGGAGTCCACTGGGGTTGAAGAAGCCTAATAACCTCTCATCTACCTAGCAGAATTACCATGACATCGAAATTTTAGTCTCATAAGTTGTCAGTACTGTGGTGAAGGTGACCAAATCTAGGGAGCAAGAAAACCTTAGAGGCCACATAATGTTTTTCATACGTTGAAGTGGGAAGAGGAGAATGCTAAGATAGTCTTGTCCAGACATATCTCTCCTCACTCACGTAATTCAGAAATCCTATTTTGGCATCCCTGTTAGGTAGTCATCCAGGTTTGAATTAAAGCCATTCATCGATCAGGAGCATATTTCTGCACCTTAGGATAATCCATGTGATCACTTTGAATATTTTTAATAATTGTTAAGGTTTTCAGCTGATGCTTTCCTGTAACATTTTTAATTTTTCTAATTATGTTTCTTAGTCATTCAGACTGCTCTATTTTTCTCTGAGGAGCCCTTCAAAGTATTATTGTGTTTTGCAATAATACAAATTATTGCAAAGACTCTGAAAAATATCACTCATTAAATTCATATGAAAATTAGTTAATCAGAGTTAATCAGGACAGTGGATCAGATGAGAATCTAGAAGGAATAATTAATTTTGGAGCAATCCTTGGGAAATAGTCTTCTTTTAGCCTCTAGGGAACCTAAGGGTATTAGATGTCTAGGAGAGTCAGGGGAAGATAGTTGGAGAGTGGCAGATGACGCAGAAAGGTAGGCAAAGTATCCTGGCAGCTGCCTGTTACCTAGACTGGATTTAAGAGTCCTGGGGTGGGGCGCCTGGGTGGCTTAGTCGGTTAAGCGTCCGACTTTCACTTAGGTCATAATCTCACGGTTTGTGGGTTCGAGCCCCGCTACGGGCCCTGTGCTGACTGCCCGCTCAGAGCCTGGAGCCTGTTTCAGTCTGTGACTCCCTCTCTCTCTGACCCTCCCCTGCTCACGCTGTCTCTCTCTCTCTTTCTCTCCTAGAAATAAATAAAATATTAAAAAAAAAAAAAAAAGAGTCCTGGGGTTTAGTTTTGCCTTTACTCCCGATGAACTCTATAATTTTGGAGAGTCACTTCTAGTGCCTAGTTTTCTTATGTAATGTAAGGTAGGTAGATTAGAAAATGTAATAGACAGTAGGTATCCCTTAAAGCACTATAGGCTATGATTACTAGGAAATAGACTAACTGCATTTTAAGACCATTTCTGCCTAGATATCTAACTTGCCTTCTAGGGGACACACATATCTTCAAGACTAGCAAATTTACTTTTAAGCATTTTTTTTTTCTTTTGATGGGTTGCTTGGTCCTTATGAATTATAAAATCAATAGCTTCTTGAGAGATTTACATCCAGAACTGATGAAGAGAGTAATAAGTCTCTGGCTGTGACCTTCAGAAAGATTTAAGCTATTTTCCAACAAATATGTTGTCACTAAAAATTTTTTTTTTGCTTCTAATATACTTTTATTTTTCTCACCAATAGTTTATTTATTTTTTTGGTTTTTGTTTAAATTCCAGTTAGTTAACATATAGTGCAATGTTAGTTTCAGGTATACAATATAGTGATTCAACACTTCCATTAAATGTGTTATTTTTTATAAAAATTTTTTTAATGTTTATTTTTGAAAAAGAGTAATAGAATGTGATTGGGGGATCCCAGGCAGAGAGAGAGGGAGACAAAGAATCTGAAGCAGGCTCCAGGCTCTGAGCTGTCACCACAGAGCCCAACACAGGGCTTAAATCCATGAACTGAATGTAATATCATAACCGGAGCTGAAGTCAGATGCTTAACCAACTAAGCCACCCAGGCACCCCTATGTTTTTATTAAAAAAAATTTTTTTTCTTTCATAGTTTATTGTCAAGTTGGATTCCATATAACACCCAGTGCTCATCCCAACAAGTGCCCCCTCCATGCCCATTACCCCCCTTTCCCTCTCCTCCACCCCCATCAGCCCTCAGTTTGTTCTCAGTATTCAAGAGTCTCATATGGTTTGCCTCCCTCCCTCTCCCCAACTATTTTTACCCTTCTCTTCCCCCATGGTTCTCTGTTAAGTTTCTCCTAATCCTCCTATAAGTGAAAGCATATGGTATCTGTCTTTCTCTGCCTGACTTATTTCGCTCAGCATAACACCCGCAAGGTCCATCCATGTTGCTACACATGGCCAGATTTCATTCTTTCTCATTGCCATGTAGTATTCCATTGTATAGATAAACCACATCTTCTTGATTCATTTGTCCGTTGATGGACACCTAGGCTCTTTCCGTGTTTTGGCTACTGTTGAGAGTGCTGCTATGAACACTGGGGTACATGTGCCCCTATGCATCAGCACTCCTGTATCCCTTGGGTAAATTCCTAGCAGTGCTATTGCTGGGTCATAGGGGAGTTCTATTGTTAATTTTTTGAGGAACCTCCACACTGTTTTCCAGAGGGGCTGCACCAGTTTACATTCCCACCAACAGTGTAGTGAGGATGTGGAGAAATGGGCACCCTCCTATACTGTGTTTTTATTTTTAAATGACTATGAGGAAAGACAAGAAGGAGTCCTAGATGGTGGGGTAGGAAGATCCTGAACTCATGGATCATTTCGCTCTGAAAAACATCTGAAAACTAGATGAACTGCTTCCTACAACAAAGGTTGAAAGATCATTTTGAGACAGAGGAGTAGGAGAACCAGAGACAAGGTCTCACACAAAACCCCATCCCCAGTATGGGGACAAACAATAGGGAGGGTCTCATTGGACAGGCATTTCTCCTGGAGTAGGAGGGGTTGCCCCCACTTTGGGGACCTCAACCCCTGACCTATACTGAAAAGATGAGCCTCCAGAACCTCTGACTTGGAAAATCAGCAGAGCTAATGTTGGGGGTCTTGAAGCACTATAGAAAAATGAGATTCCTCTCTTGGAGGGCTCACATGTGCTCTCACTTGCCTGGAGAAATAGGCCAGAAATTTGCCTCTCCAAATAGTCTGCTACCACAGGCAGCAAGCTTGGATGTGGCACCCTCTTGTCACCTTGTTGGGATATGTGGGGGTGACCAGTCACAGCACTTGCTGAAGCTGGAGAGTATGGGTAGGTGCAGCATGCCTCTGCTCCGTAGCTGGGGTGGGTGAGTACAGATGGTTGTAGAGTTCTCCCACTCCCTAGCTTAAGTGTGTGAGGATAGGCATTTGTGACACTCTCCTTCCCCCTGGCTGAGGCTGGCAAGCGCTGGCATTCTCCCACTTCCAGCCTAAAGCCTGTGAGTGAACAGAGGAGTCACTTTGTTGCTGGATTGCTGAAGCTCACAGATGCATGCAGTCAAGACATTCTCTTCCTACACAATGCCCCTCCCACCCTGCTTTGCTCCTTTTCTGAAGCTGGCAGTTGTGTCCCACCCACTATAATCTACAGTTGTCTTACTAAAGCCATGCAATCTACACTGGAGACACCCCTTGATTACCTGGTCCTAGTGGCCCAGAGGGCTGGTGAACCAGAAATCTACGGGACTGTAATAATTAGGAAGCACTACACCACTTCCAGGGTACCGCACAGCCAGCACACTGAAACACAATCTCTGTATTCCTGTGAAAGAAGCCTCTTTACTTAGCCTGGAGCTTCACATTGAGGGATAGGCTTCAGGTTTCCCATACATCTAGAGGCTAGGTAGGCACTCCCAGGGAGACACTATCCTTTCAGGTACCCTTGGCCTCACTGCAGCTCTGTGAGACTTCCCAGGAAAGAGCTTACATGTTTGTCAAGAGCCCCAATTTTTGCAGCTGTGGTCCAGGGGACACCTCCAGATCTCCTAGCTTACAATTAGCCTGAAACTAGGTACTAAATGATATTCCTCTGCTTGAATTACTGATTGGTCTTGACACACCTTCAACAATGAGGACATATCAGGCAGTTTAGACAATCAGAAAGGTTTGGGAAACAACCAAGAGACAGGGCAAGGTTGAACAAGAAGGATCATCACCTATACAAGGCCAGTCTTTCAAGACAGAGAGGAAGCTGTTTCACCTGATACACAGATATAAACACAGAATAAAGCAAATTGAGGAAACAAATTAATTTCAAACAATATGGCAAAACTCAAAAAAGATCTTAATGATATGGAGATAAGCAATCTACTTGATAAAGAATTTAAAGTAATGATCATAAAGATGCTTACCAAATTCAGGAGAAGAATGGATGAACACAGTATGAACTTCAACAAAGAGAAACAAAACATAAGAAAGTACCAAACAGAAGTCATAGAGTTGAAGAATACAATAACTGAACCAAAAAAATATAGTAGAGTGGTTCTACAATGTACTGGATGAAGTATGAGAATGCATCCATGAGCTGGAAGATAAAGAATAGAATGTAACCAGACAGAGCAGCACAAATCAAAAAGAATTTTAAAACAATGAAGCTAACCTAAGGAACTTCTGGGACAATATCAAGAGGAATAATATTTGCATTATAAGGCTCCTAGAAGGAGAAAAGGGGGCACAAAACTTATTTGCAGAAATAATGGCTGAAAACTTTCCTTACTTAAGGAAGAAAACAGATATCCAGGTCTAGGAAGCCCAGAGACTTGTAGATAAGATGAACCCAAAGAGAGCTACACCAAAACACATTGTAATTAACATGTTAAAAGTTAGGGGCACCTGGGTGGCTCAGTCGGTCCACCTCGGCAGCTCAGCGTCTGACTTCGGCTGAGGTCATGATCTCATGGTTTGTGGGTTTAAGCCCTGCATCAGGCTCTGTGCTCACAGTTCAGAGCCTGGAGCTTGCTTTGGATTCTGTGTCTCCCTCTCTCTGCCCCTCCCTGGCTCATGCTCTGTCTCTCAAAAATAAATAAACATAAAAAAAAAAAGTTGAAGAGAGAATCATAAAAGTAGCAAGAGAAAACAGTTGTTACATACAAGGCAAATCCCACAAGGCTATCAGCAGATTTCTTAGCAGAAACTTTGCAAACCAGAAGGGAGTGGTATGACATATTCAAAGTCCTGAAAACAACAACAACAACAACAACAACAACAAAACTTTCAACTAAGAATATTCTTTTTTTTTTTTAAATGTTTTATTTATTTCTAGGAAAGAGAGAGAGACAGCGTGAGCAGGGGAGGGTCAGAGAGAGAGGGAGCCACAGACTGAAACAGGCTCCAGGCTCTGAGCTGGCAGTCAGCACAGAGCCCGACGCGGGGCTCGAACCCACGAACCGCGAGATCATGACCTAAGCGAAAGTCGGTCACTTAACCGGCTAAGCCACCCAGGCGCCCCATCAGCTAAGAATATTCTATCTGCTAAGATTATCATTCAGATTTTAAAAAGAAATAGTTTTCCAGACAAGCGAAAGATAAAGAGATCATCACTACTAAACTGGCCTTACAAGAAATATTGAAAGGACTTCTTTAAGCTGAAAAGAAATGGTATTCATTTTACAAAAGTAAAAATCTCACTGGAAAAGGTAAATATATAGGAAAGATAGTGTGTTAATCACTCATAAAGCTACTAAGAAGATTAAAAAACAAAAGTAGTAAAATGAATTAAAACTATGATAATTAGCAAAGGGATACATAAAATAAAAAGATGCAAAAGTGGCATCAAAACCGTAAAATGTTGGAGAGGAGTAAAAGAGTTTTGAAATGTGTTCAAATTTAAGTTGGTATCAACTTAGACTGTTATGTACACATGATGATACATGTGAACTTCACAGTAAATACAAAGCAAAAATTTATGATACATATACAAAAGAAAATGAGAAAGGAATCTAAACATAACACTAAGGAGTCATCAAATCACAGGAAGAGAGAAGGAGACAAAGAAAGGAACAGAGAAGACTATGAAAACAGCCAGAAAACAATTAACAAAATGGCAGTAATACCCATCAATAACAAGTTTAAATATAAATGGACTAAATCTTCAGTCAGAGACAGGGAGTGGCTGAATGGTTAAAAACAAAAAACAAGACTGCCTCCAAAAGACTCTCTTCAGTAGTAAAGACACGCAGAGATTGAAAGTGAAGGAATAGAAAAACATATTCCACATAAAGGGAAACAAAAAGAAAGCTGGTGTAACTGTATTCATATCAGGCAACATAGACCCTAAAACAAAGACTATAGTACAAGACAAAAAGGGATACTGCATAATGAATGATAAAGTGGTCAACCCAGCAAGAAGATATAACGTTTATAAATATCTGCACACACAACATAGGAGCACCAAAATAAGAAGCAAATATTAACCTAAAGAGAGAAATTGACAGCAATTCAACAATAATAGGGAATTTCTAAACCCCACTTACATTAATGGATAGATTAGCCAGACAGATTATTAGTAAGGAAATATTGGCTTTAAACAACACATTAGACCAGATGGGCATAATAGATATATACAGAACATTCCATCCAAAAACAGCAGAATACACATTCTTCTCAAGTGCACATGTAACTTTCTCTGGGTAGATCATATGTTAGGCCACAAAATAAATCTCAAATTCAAGAAGATTGAAATCATAACAGTCATCTTTTATTGATTACAATGATATGAAACTTGAAATAAATTACAAGAATAAAACTGGAAAAATTATAAGTACATGGAAATTAAACATGTTACTGAACAGCTACTGAGTCATAGAAGAAATTGAAGGAGAAATAAAAAACACCTAGAGGCAAATGAAATAAAACATACTAAAATTTATGGGATGCAGTAAAAACAGTTCCAAGAGGGGAGCTTATAGCAAAATTGTTCTACCTCAAGAAATAAAAGAAATCTCAGACTATTTAACATTAGCCCTAAAAGAATAAGCCCAACACTAGCAGAAGGAAAGAAATAAAGATCAGAGCAGAAATAAATGAAATAGAGACTAAAAAGACAATAGAAAAAAAATCAATGAAACTAAGAGCTGGTTCTTTGAAAACAAAAAGTTGACAGATCTTTAGCTAGACTTGCCACAAAAATGAGAGGACTCAAATAAATGAAAACGAAATCAGAAATGATACCATGAAAATCCAAAGGATCATAAGAAACTGTTATTAACAAATGATGCACCACCAAATTGTACAATCTAGAAAAAAAAGATAAATTTCTAAAAACGTTCAGTCTTTCAAGAGTGAATCATAAGAGATAGAAAATCTGAATAGACTGATTAGTAGCAAGGAAATTGAATCAGTAATCAAAAACCTCCCAACAGGGGCGCCTGGGTGGCTCAGTCGGTTAAGACTCAACTTCGTCTGGGGTCATGATCTTGCAGTTTGTGGGTTCGAGCCCTGCGTTGGGCTCTGTGCTGGCAGCTAGCTCAGAGCCTGGAGCCTGCTTCAGATCCTGTGTGTCTGTCTCTGTGACTCTCCCCTGCTCACGCTGTTTCTCTCTCTTTCAGAAATAAATAAAAACATTAAAAAAAAAAACCCCTCCCAACAAACAAAGTTCTACCACAAGACTGTTTCACTAGTGAATTCTACCAAACATTCAAAGAAGATTTAATACTATTTTCAAACTTCCAAAAAATTGAAGAGGACACAATGTTTCCAAACTCATTTTACAAGATCAGCAATACCCTGATACCAAAATCAGACAAAATATCACAAAAAAAGAACTTATAGCCTAATATCTCTGGTGAACATAGATGCAAAACTCCTCAAGAAAATATGGTCATAACATTGTACTAACTTTTAACGTGGCAGATGGCAACTAGACTTATTGTGGTAACCAGTTTGTGGTGCATACAAATGTTGAATCACTATGCTGTATACTTGAAACTAAAATAATGACAGTCTTACCATGTCCTCCCCCCCGCAAAAAGATCATGATGAAACTTAGCTGGTCTCTGAACAGCTAGGCAGGACTCACCAGGTTTTAGATAATCTCTATGACCATGTAAATGAAACGGGACAAATTCAAGGTCCCATGGAAGCACCAAATACAAACACTGAGTTCATGTAAGTTACAGCAGCCTACTAAGAGAGTTGACACAATAAAGTAGAAAGAGTACTAAGTAGAGTCTGAAGCTCCAGTTTAGGCTTGGCTCTGCCACTTCCTTGCTAGTAAGACCCTGAGCTAGTGAATTTACTTCTCTTTGCCTTAGAATCTTTAGCTGTAAAATAAGAGAGTTAACTTACAAGTAACTGAGGCCTGGCAACTCTGAAGTAAGGGCAGTGGAGCTAGAAGCCCCTGGATGGAGAGGCATCTGGGATGACAGCAGGGATAGCAGGATGTTCCTGGCCAAGAGCCTGGTAATGAAGCTTTTCTTCTTATTGTACGTTGGCCTGATTGAAATTGTGTTTTGTCCTGATTGTGCCACTGAACGGCTGACTAGGTAGTGCTTTTCTAACTTTCCTCCCACAGATATCCATAATGACAGAGGAACGTGAACTCCAAGGTTTGGGTGGGGGCGGGGGTGGGGGTGGGGGAACAGTATAGCATTAAACAGTTCACTTCAAGTTGAGCAATAGATACATTTAAAATGTTATGTCAAGACAATCTCATGTAAATATAAAAAATTCTATTCTGTAATATATTTTTGTTTGTTTTACTATCAACATTGAGCTTTAAATTATTTTTAGGGAAAAGAAAATTCAAAACTATTTCCTCTGTCTCTTCCCCTCATAATCTCAGTAGACAGAAGGTCTACGTCTGGAATAACGATAAACACTAAACTGCTTATAGGAGTTTATTTTCAGAGGAGAAATAGAAGAGGACTTAATTTAAGTTTTTATTTTTAATTGAATTTATTGCAAGTATATACTCAGAAAAAGTAGAATTTTTAAAAACACCCACCTTTGGAGCACCTGGGTGACTCAGTCAGTTGAGCGACCAACTTTGGCTCACATGATTTCACAGTTCATGGGTTTGAGCCCCACGTTGGGCTCTGTGCTGACAGCTCAGAGCCTGGAATCTGCTTCAGATTCTGTGTGTCTCTCTCTGTTCCTCCCTGGCTCACGCTCTCTCACTCTCTCGCTCGCTCTCTCTCAAAAATAAATATTAAAACATTTTTTAAAATAATAAAATAATATCCACCTTTTCTCTAAACCATTGCATGAAATTGATACTACAGGAAGTGTCTCTATGCATATTCTGTGGATATATGTACTTTTTGATACATTGTTCCAATTTAAGGAGCATGGGGCTGTAAGAGAAGATGACAACCTGGCTTTAATCTTTTCTCAGAAATAATTTGACGTTATATAGCCTATGTGATAGCTTTTACTGTTAGCGTTTCCCACACTGTTTGTTTTGATCTGTATGGGCAAATCTGATTGTCTCAACTATGGAGAGGAGAAGTGTGATTGTTACAGTCTTTTTGAGAGGCAGCATGATGTAATAGGAAAACGACTTGGCTTTGGAATAAAAGTCATCTATTTTTTTTAAATCTATTTATCTATGTTTATCTGTACAAAAACCAAAATTTGCATAACAAGTTTATTAATTACAAAACCTTGCCAAGATATCTAACTTCTCTGAACTTCGGTGACTTTATTCAGAAATAATCCCTACATTCTCTTAGGATTGTTATGAAAATTAAGTGAGATAATATATGCATAAGTGCCTAACATAGCACTTGGCACATAATAAATACTTAATAAACTTTATTTTCCTTGCTTCTTTCTGCTTGTTGAGGAAGCACTTTATTCCTTTCATAAAGCTGTCATATTTAAGGTCTGTTTTGATCCTCACAGCTCATGTGATATCATCCTTACTTTAAAATAAGGGAAGGTGGGGGTGGTGACTTATTTGCACTTACTATATTTCAGTATGCCACAGGGCTTTTATTCCATACTTAATTTGGTGGAATTTCTTATGTATTTAGATTGGATTGTATGTATTATTTATGGTAGGTATTTAGTTCTGTCAAAATAACAAAATCTCAAGACTTATGGGAACTTAACAGTGGTCTAGCCTCTGTATCTTGCCCTTTATTCAACATTTCTGCCAGCTATTTACTGGAAGAGAAGATTTGACCATCAAATAAATATAAGGCAGCAGGTTATGTAGAAGTGTTTAAGGTATTACTTGGAAGTTGTGAGGCATACGTGGTATAGTAAAATGAATATCAAGCCTTCTAATAACACTTTTGGATTTGGGGTTCAGAACTACTTTGGCCAAGTCGCAAAATAATTGTACAGAATAGGTATTAACCATCAATAGAGGGAGATGTCACAGTAAAAGTAATTAAGGCAAATTACTACAGATTGGTCATTATTTTTTGGCCAGGGAAATTCTTATTTATTTTATTTTATTATTAAAAATGTTTTTAATGTTAATTTACTTTTGACAGAGAGAGAGAGAGAGAGCAGGTGAGGGGCAGAGAGAGGGAGACACAGAATCTGGAGCAGACTCTAGGCTCTCTGGAGCAGACTCTAGGCTCTCAGCTGTCAGCACAGAGCCCAAAGCAGGGCTTGAACTCATGAGCTGTGAGATCATGACCTGAGCTGAAGTTGGACGCTTAGTCAACTGAGCCACTCAGGTGCCTCTGGAAATTCTTCTTTTATTATTTTTTAAATCTTTTGTTATTTTTATTAATTTTTGATAGAGACAGAGAGCGAGTGGGGGAGGAGCAGAGAGAGAGAGAGAGAGAGAGAGAGACAGAGGATTCAAAGCAGGCTTCAGGCTCTGAGCTGCCAGGTACCCCTGGAAAATTCTTCTTTTAAAAGATGGGTTTTTTTCCCCTATGGTCAGGAACAAGACAAGGATGTCCACTCTCACCATTGGTATATTGCTATTTAACATAATAATAGAAGTCCTAGCCTCAGCAATCAGACAACAGAAATAAAAGGCATCCAAATTAGCAAGGAAGAAGTCAGACTTTCATTATTTGCAGATGACATGATACTCTATGTCCACCAAAAACTTGCTAAAATACATGAAGTCAGCAAAGTCATAGGATATAAAATCAGAAATCTGTTGCATTTCTATACCCCAATAATGAAGTAGCAGAAAAAGAAGTCAAAGAATCAATCCCATTTGCAATTGCATCAAAAACAGTATGATACCTACGACTAAATCTAACTAAAGTGATAAAAGATCTATACTCTGAAAAGTGTAAAACACTTATGAAATAAATCAAAAAGGACACAAAGAAATGGTAAAGTACTCCATGCTCATGGATTGGAAGAACAAACATTGCTAAAATGTCTATACTACCCAAAGCAATCTACACATTTAATGCAATCCCCATCAAAATACCACCAACATTTTTCACAGAGCTGCAATAAACAATCTTAAATTGTGTGGAACCACAAGACGCTCCTTAGGCAAAGCAATCCTGAAAAAGAAAAGAAAAACAAAACTGAAATCATCAAGATTCTGGATTTCAAACTATATTACAAAGCTGTGGTTGTTAAGACAATATGGTACTGGTACAAAAACAGACACATAGATCAATGGAACAGAATAGAAAACCCAGAAATGGACCCACAACTATATGGTCAATTAATCTTTGACAAAGCAGGAAAGACTATCCAGTGGAAAAAACACAGTCTCTCCAACAAACGGTATTGGGAAAACTGGACAGAAACATGCAAAAGAATGAAACTGGACCACTTTCTTACACCATGCACAAAATAAATTCAACATGAATAAAAGACCTAAATGTGAACCCGGAAACTGTCAAAAACCTAGAAGAGAATAGAGGCAGCAACCTCTTTGACCGAGGCTGGAGCAGCTCATCAGGCTGGATCAAGGTTGTAAAGATCCTTGAAAACCAGGCAGACCCTGACTTGTAGACATTTTTAATTTTATTATTCTTTTTTTAAAGTTTGTTTATTTTTGAAAGAGAGAGAACACAAGCAGTGGAGGGGCAGACAGAGAGAGACAGAATCTGAAGCAGTCTCCATGTCTGAGCTGTCAGTGCAAGACCCTATGCAGGCTCCAACCCATGAACTGTGAGATCGTGACCTGAGGCAAAGTCAGATGCTTAACCAACTGAGCCACCCAGGCTCCCCTGGCTCTCCTTGAAGACATTTTTTAAAAATCCAAAGAGTGACATGATCAAATAGACTTTTTAGAAGATCATGGAATATGGCTACACTAGTCTTACAGTCCTCAATTTTCTGAATCTTTGAATGCCTGGAAAGATAGTACTTTAGGCCTTTAGAATTAACTGCTGGCTTCAAATTGGAGATTCTTAGAATTGGAGGGGATCTTAAGTACTGATTAGTCTAGCAGTTATTGGTCTTCTTATGCATCAAAAATTCATGTAGTTTTAAAAAAAATTAAGATTCCCAATTTCCACCTCAGATTTCTTTAATCAGACCTTCTGTGTTGAGATCCTTGCTTTTTCTTTTAATAAGCTTTCCAGGTGATTTTCATAACCAGTCAGAACTGTGGCTCAGTGTTTAAGAACCACAGGTCTAGACCAATCCTTCTCTTTCTCATCCAATTCCCACCACTTCATGAGTGGAAAATCTGTTTTCAGCTTTAACATTTTCTTGACCTGGTATTTCCCTCTACATACCTACTTCAAAACAAAAACCAAAGCAAAATTCACAACAACAGAAATACCCAGCCACTTATTGTCTACCTATTGTATCTCTGGTGCTGTTTTGGGTGCTTATCCATATTACAGTACTTAAAATAACTGTGCAGAAGGTATTGTTATTATCATTCCTAAAGAGGTTACAAAACACTCAAGGCCACATAACTTTGTGGTTGACAGAATTGAATCTTCAAACTGAGGTTAATTCTGTGCTTTAATTTTTGCTGCTGCTTCCATGTTCACCTTTTATTGTGATTCTGCTGAGTAGATCTCTATTTCATCAATGATGAGGATTACAAATTCAGGTCCTCAGGTCCAGTCTGGCTTGAAGGGGCCCTGCCATGTTCTCTTCTATCCAAATCCTTGTCCTCAGCATAACCTGGTTCATTCATGAAGGCTTCTTACTATATTTCTACCTATTGAGCTATTTCTAAGCCCATCTGAATTCAGAACACTTATTACGTATACCACTTATTTGGAATCCCTTCACCACTCAGATTATTTCATTTCTTATATATTATTTATGTCCTTAACCAGACAGTAAGTATCTTGGGATAAGGGACTGTATTTCATATATCATTGTGTTCTACATCCTGTAGTATTTCAAAATGTTTTACATAGTTGGAACACAATAAATAATTATTGATTGACCATGTGGAACATTTGGAAGATGAGAGAAGAGATTGTTGGGCCAGAGTTTGAGGTGACTTTTGAAATCATCTTTTTGGTTTCTTGACCAGTACTAATGAGCTATTGGAGCTCTGAGAATAGCTCTGTAATATTTTCCCATTTCCTACATTTTTATCACTTTTCTCAGTAGGAGACCTAATGACTCCCTTCTCTAGGTTCTGTTGGTCATCCTAATAACCCTTCCTCTCCTGCAGAGTCCCTTTGACCTTGAACTTATCACTTCCCTGCTTTGGGCCTCTGTGCCTTCGTCAGCAAAATAAGATCAAAGTTACCGTTAAGTTTCTTTCCAGCTCTCATATTCTGTGGTGCCATTGTCTAGAAGCTCTATTGAATGAGGAAGCAAATTGATCTGAGGAACAGATTCTGGAGAATAAAAACTTCTTCATCCAAGCACCAGACTTAATGGGCATATTAGTATCAGTAGTCTCTGTAGGCTTTTTATCAAAGGAAACTTCACACACAGAAATGCTGCTATTTGTCACTGTTAGCTACAACTGAGAGATGTAAGCTAAGAATATGTGATTGATGTCATTAGACCCATTTTGACAGTGTGATATTCTCAAAGCACACCCCAGCATCTGAATTATTTTTATCTCATGTGGGTCAGAGTCTGGGTCCTGTTCCCCTTCCCTGGGAAGGTGGGTAGACAGTTTAATGATGGTTTTGCCTACCAGGACATTTGGTTTTAATAATGAGCTCAGATGTTTCTTTGTTCCATTGGGAACTTAAACTGTAACAAGGAAGCTTAGTAGTAAAAATACTTCGATGTGGGGGGGCGCCTGGGTGGCTTAGTCGGTTAAGCGTCCGACTTTCGCTTAGGTCACGATCTCGCGGTTCGTGGGTTCGAGCCCCGCGTCGGGCTCTGTGCTGACTGCCAGCTCAGAGCCTGGAGCCTGTTTCAGTCTGTGACTCCCTCTCTCTCTGACCCACCCCTGCTCACGCTGTCTCTCTCTCTCTCCTAGAAATAAATAAAATATTAAAAAAAAATTAAAAAAAAAAAGAAAAAAAATACTTCGATGTGGGAAAAAAAATAAGCACTTTTTGCTGAAATCAGGTTGCTTGTATCACTGACCCTTAGCATGTTATTCTTCTTTCCATCTTAGTATCCTTTTATCTTCTGAGTGTCCTGCCCCTCTTTGCTGATATCATCTCTAAAATCCAAACTGTACTAATAGGTCTTTTTCAAAAGCCTCCTGCTATTTCCACCTTCCCAGTTGCCCTTTCTCTTTTGGTGTAATTCTATTATATGAAGTTTCTGGGGGCACCTGGGTGGTTTAGTTGGTTAAGTGTCTGACTTCTGCTCAAGTCATGATCTTACGGTCCATGAATTTGAACCTTGAGTCAGGCTCTGTGCTGACAGCTCAGAGCCTGGAGCTGCTTTGGATTCTGTGTCTTCCTCTCTCTCTCTGCCCCTCCTTTGCTTGTGCTCTGTGTCACTCTAAAAAATAAATAAACATTAAAAAATTAAAAAAAATAGAAGTCCCTATATGCAATTTAATGCTTAGTTCTCTGCTGTCTCATACTATTATCTCATTGTTTTATGTGTGGTCATTTGCCCCCTTAAATTATTTGCTTCTTAAAAGCAAGAAACAATCTTTATTCATCTCTGTAATCCTACTATCACTGGGATGGCTCCAGAAACAATATAGAGGAAGGAGTGAAGGAGTATAAGGGACTTTAAATTTATTGCATTTATGCCTTGTACTAGGGTTATGATCCTTACTCCTAAGGAAACCACCTCGGAGAGGTAAAGTTGGGGGGAGGGAGGTCAGAGGCAGTGTTGAATCAGACATGTTTAGTATTATAGTCCTCTCTCTCTGCCATTTTCTTTTTGTCTTAGTACAGTAAGTTATTTAACCTCTCTGAGCTTCAGTTTCAAGATGGAAATAATACCTAACCTATTGGGTTCTTGTGAACCTTAATGAGAAAGATAATATAAATAAGGAATCTTTGGATGCTTTGCCCTTAGGCAGTTAATAATGAGACATTTGAAGATAGAATGGACAGGACTTGCTGTTGAATTGGTTATAGTACACAAGAGGAGAAAAAAATGAAGCATGACTCCCTGTGTCTATCTTGAACAACTGAGACAATCATGATACAATTTACAGAGTCCAGAACATTAGTTGCAAAACAGTTGTAAAAGGGAAATGTTGACTAATTTTGAGATGTTGAATAGGTAACTGAATATTCAAGTCTACAGCTCAAAGGAGTGATCTGATACAAAGATAACAGTGTAAAATCTGGGAGTTGTTGGGCTACATGTGGTAACTAAAACCCTCAAGTAGAAGAGAAAAGAGGAGAGTTAGATTATTTAAACTCTGAAGAACTTCAGAATTTAAAAGTGAGTAGAGAATAATCCAATAAAGGCAACTTTAGGTAGGCAGCCAGATAGGTTGGAAAACCAGGAAAGTATAGTGTCACAGAGGCCAAGGGAAGAAAACATTTCAAGAAAGAATTGTCACACATAATATCTTTCTTCTTCACCTTCCATTTACTCTTCAACCCAGTATAGTCTGGCTTCTGCACCATCTGCACTATTCCCTCAACTGCACTGAAATGGCTCTTTTCAAAGGACCATTATCCACACTTGGACAAATTTAGTGGGCATTTCTCCATCCTCATTGAACTTACTATGAACATTTAGCACTGTCAGCCATTCCCAACTTCTTTCCCCTACTTCTGTGGCTCTTCTATTTTAGTAGCCTTTCAGAGCTATTCCCTAAATGTTGGGATTCCTCAGGGCTCAGAACAAAGTCCTTATCTCTTCTCTTTCTGAAAATTATTTTCTTAGGTGATCTCAACCATTGCCATAGATTTTAGACCGTCTTGATCTTATAACTTCCAGATTTTTATTTCCAGTAAGACTTCTCCTGTGAGCATCAATTTTCTGCATGATATCTCCACTCACATAAACATATATGTATATATATCCCAAAAAGCACTGTCTTTAGACTAACCTTCTTTCTACTTTTTTGCTTTCAATCTTGTCTTCCTATTCTTCTTGTTCCATACTGCAGGGAAAGAGATCTCTTAAAAATATAACAAACTGAGGGTTGATGCGGGATGGGAAAGAGAGGAAAATGAATGATGGGTATGGAGGAGGGCACTTGTTGGAATGAGCACTGGGTGTTATATGGAAACCAACTTGACAATAAACTATATTAAAAATATATATAAATTTTGTAGGGCATGTATGAGTTAAAGATGAAATTAATAATGTTCACATTAAAACAGATTCTTTTGATTCCTTCAGAATCCTACAGCAGGTTAGAGGGTGGCTTGGAAAAGAACCCAGGTGTCTGAAGAACCAATCCAGAGCTCCAGAAGGACTCTTTTACTAATGTGATTCCAAGAGACATTTTCTCACAGTTAAATAAAAACCACGTGGCTTTTCCTTTTATTCTGTTAATTATAAGACTTTTGCTATTACATTTGTATTATAAAATTCATTTGTGATCATCAGCTTCTGCTTATGCCTGAGGGCTTAGTGCCTTTGATGAGGTTGGTTCTTACTATCAGCAGAGTGATAACTTCTTTGTTGAGAACCAGTTCAAAAAAACATTTCCTCAGTTCCTTCTCTGTGTTAAATTTTAGGTATGCAAAGGTGAGTAAGGTCTATACTTTATATCTTATGTCCTCAAAATTCAGTCTAGTAAAGCAGACAGAGTAGATTAAATATTAGCTATAATAGATACATGTAAGGGGGGTTTTAGGGGAAGATGCAGGAGTGATTGATTTAGCTGTTGGGTAGATGGAGTAAAGAAGATCTAACAGAAGAGTTAATATTTGAACTAGATCATAAAGGATGAATCAGCATTTGCCATAACAGGGAGAAGAGAGGTTATTTTGGAACAAAACATGATCACTGGTATAAAAATACATCAGAGAATGATGTGGAAATATTTCATAAAATTGTACAGTGACTTTAAATCCTGAGGAAAGAAATTGTGCACCAGAATATAGAGATTCTGAGGAAGCAGAAATAAGGAAAATTGAAAAGTTTATCAAGTTAAAAAGAATTGCCTAAATCAAGAAGGAAACAGTTATGTCAGTGAGAATGATGGAATGAGGACCCCTGACAATTCTTTCCATAAGAGCTATGTAATCACCTCTGTGAATCAATAGCAAAACAAAACAAAACAAAACAAAACAAACCCCTCCAAAAATCAATGAGCTTTTGGGCAAAACTTGTCTAAATCTAGGTTGTCAGAACTATGGAAATTAACTAAAGGTTAATTTAGTTAACAATTGGATGAAACAATTGGATGAAACAATCCAAAGAGCATTTTCAAGATAAATGGCTGAACTCAATGAGAATGAGGATGGAGCTCCTTCAAAGCCCCATCCCAAAGAATTCTTTGCCTTTTTTTGATGGTTCCCTGGAAGACTCTATTTGCAAGGCTTATTTTTATTGACCTGGAAGCTTGCTCAGTGAGAAGTCTTTTGGGGGCATTTCCTAAAAACAATCAGTGGCAGTTGTTTAACATCATGACTTCCTGAGGTGGCAGAAACTTAAAAGGAAAAGTTGAGGGATGCCTGGGTGGCTCAGTCAGTTAACCCTCAGACTTTGGCTCAATGGTTCCTGGGTTCAAGGCCCACGTTGGACTCTGTGCTGACAGCTAGCTCAGAGCCTGGAGTGTGTTTCAAATTCTGTATCTCCTCTGTCTCTGACCCTCTCCTGCTCATGCTGTCTCTCTCTCAGAGATAAATAAGAGACATTTTAAAAATTAAAAAAAAAAAGGGGGGGGGCGCCTGGGTGGCTCAGTCGGTTGAGCGTCCGATTTTGGCTCAGGTCATGATCTCACGGTTCTTGGGTTCAAGCCCCGCATTGGGTTCTGTGCTGACAGCTAGCTGAGAGCCTGGAGCCTGCTTCTGATTCTGTATCTCCCTCTCTCTCTGACCCTCCCCTGCTCACGTTGTCTCTCTCTCTCAGAAATAAATAAAACATTAAAATAAATTTAAAAAATTTAAAAAAAAAAAAGGAAAAGTTGAGGAATGAGATGTCTGTAGAGGACTTCAAGAAGCTCTGGAATATTTACTTGGAATTTAGAAGACCATGCACATGTGCAAGGCTCTGTGCATGTGCAGGATTTGTAGGCTATAGCAGAGTTGTAAGCAACCTGAGTGAGTGTTGAAGTCCTATCTCAAAACACAGATCCTTAAGGAAAGACTATACTTATTGGTTCCAGGCACTTAAGGAAATTTCTGTTCAATCATTAGCAGACCACTAAGCCAACTGAGCAGTGAATTCACTGGCTATACACAAAGAATACAGACTTTTTCCATCAAAGTCACTAAACAAATAGCAGCAGTAGCTCTTTGACTTATTCCCATGTGATCTCATTTATATATGAAATCTAAAATCCAAACCAAACCAAAACAAAACAAACCAAGGACTTAGATACCAGAGAACAGATTGGTGGTTGCCAGAGCTGAAGGATGAGGGTGGGAGAAATGGTTGAAGGGAGTCAAAAGGTATAAACTTCATCTTGTAAATAACTTATGGGGATATAATGTATAGCATGTTGAGTATAATTAATAATATTGTATATTTGAAAGTTGCTTAAAGAGTAGATCTTAAAAGTTCTCATCACGAGAAAAATTATAATTATGTAAGGTAATGAATATTGACTTATCGTAGTGATTCTTTCACAATGTATATAAATTTTGAATCATGTTGTATACCTGAAACCAATGTAATATTATATGTCCATTATACCTCAATTTTAAAAAAGAATTAAAGGAAAATATGAAAATTATGTATCCCCAAATAGAGTATAACAATAAACAGATAAAAAGAATATATATAAGGATATATAAAGTAGAACAAAAAAAAGACACACACACAGATAAAAGACATTCTGTAGTTAATAGTATAGTAAATGAAATGAAAATTTCACTAGAGACATTCAACAGAAGATTTTAGCAGGCAGCAAAAAAAGAATAAGTGAACTTTAAGATTGATCTGCTGAGATTATATAGTCTGAGGTGATAGGGAAAAATCTGTTATAACAGATGGCTGACAGGACTGATAAGGAAATACCTGTCCTTGATCAAAGGCTCCCTCTTCCAGGTTCTTCTTCCCACCATGCTTGTCGTATGTGTTAATGAGGAATGCAGAAGTAACAGGCTATAAATTGCTCCCTCTGCTGATGCTCTGAGCTCAGAACTCTGGAGAATGATCTCCACTGAGATCATTCATTACTCTACCAGTGTAATATAACCTCCTCCCTTCCAAGATCTCTGAGTGCTGCTTGGTTCTTCCACTGGGTGATCCAGACCAGATTCCATAACAGAGGACCAGAAATGAAAAAAGAAGAAAAATGAACAGAAGCTCAGAGATCTGTAGATCATTGTTAAGCATACCAGTATAAACACAATGGGAGTCCCAAAAAGAGAGAGAAAAAGCAGAAAGACTATTTGACAAACTAATGGTAGAAAAGTTCTCAAATTTGAGAAGAAGCTCCATAAACTCCAAGTAGTATTAATTCAAAAGAGATCTACACCTAAATCGTAATCAAATTGTCAAAGCCAGATCTAAAGACAATCTTGACAGCATAAAAGAGAAATGACTCATCATGTATAGGGGGATCCTCGAAGAGATTAACAACTTATTTTTCATCAGAAATGCTAGAGGCCAGAAGGCAGTGGGATGGCATATTCAAAATGCCAGAAGAAAAAGACTGTCAATGAAGAATTCTATATCTAATATTATCATTCAAAAACGTAGGAGAAATTTAAGACATTCCCAGATTAATAGAGAGAGAAGGAGAGAGGGAGAGGCAGAGAGAATGAATTCATTACTGGCAATGAATAGATTTAAAATAGACTTAAAGTCACAAGTTAAAAGTGAAAGTATGAAAAATATACATCATGCAGATAGTAACCAAAAGAGTGGGAGTGGTTATACTAATATTGGGCAAAACAAACTAGACAAAAATTATTTTGTCCTAGAAACAAAGGACAGTATATGTTGATAAAAGGTCAATATATCAGTAAGATATAACAATTATTAACATACATCTAAATATACAAAGCCTCAAAGAAAGCAAAAACTGACAGAATTGAAAGAAGAAATTTACAGTTCAATAATAATAGCTGAAAACTTGAGTTCTTCACTTTGAATAATGGAAATATTATCTAAACAGATGATCACTAAGGAAATACAAGACTTGCTAGACCCAGGAGGCATTTATAGAGCACTTCACCCAACAATGGAGGAATGCTCATTCTTCTCAAATGCACATGGAGCATTCTTTTTTTTTTTAATTTTTAAAAAATGTTTATTTTTGAGAGAGAGAGAGATAGAGCACAAGCAGGGGCGGGGCAGAGAGAGAGGGAGACGCAGAATCCAAAGCAGGCTCTGAGCTGTCAGCATACAGCCCAGCGTGGGGCCCAAACCCACAAACAGTGAGATCATGACCTGAGCCGAAGTCAGACATTGAATTGACTGAACCATCCAGGTACCCTGGAACATTCTTAAGGATAGACCATACGTTAATCCATAAAGCAAGTCTCAATAAATTTTAAAGAATTTATCATACAAAGTATGTTCTCCAACTACAATGAAATGCAATTGTAAGTCAATAACAGAAGGAAATTTAAGAAATTCACAAATATGTGGAAATAAATAACACATTCTCTTTTTTTTTTTTTAATGTTTTTTTTTTATTTATTTCTAGGAGAGAGAGAGAGACACAGCGTGAGCAGGGGAGGGTCAGAGAGAGAGGGAGTCACAGACTGAAACAGGCTCCAGGCTCTGAGCTGGCAGTCAGCTCAGAGCCCGATGCAGGGCTCGAACCCACGAACTGTGAGATCATGACCTATGCGAAAGTCGGATGCTTAACCGACTAAGCCACCCAGGCGCCCCTTAAATAACACATTCTTAAACAACCAATGAATTAAAGCAGAAATCACAGGGGAAATTAGAACATACTTTGAGATTAATGAAAACAAAACCACAGCATATCAAAATTTATGGGATGCCATTAACTCAATGCTTAGAGGGAAATCTTTAACCTATACTATACAAAGGAAAAGAAAGGATTATTTTAAATCAGTAACCCTTAACCTTAAAAAAATAAACCTAGAAGAAAACAATCCAATGCAAGCAGGGGGTGCCTGGGTGGCTCAGTTGGTTAAGCGTCCAACTTCGGCTCAGGTCACTATCTCATGGTTCATGAGTTTGAGTCCCATAGTTGACTCTGTGCTGATAGCTCAGAGCCTGGAGCCTACTTCAGATTCTGTGTCTCCCTCTCTTTCTGTCCCTACCATGCTCATGATCTGTCTCTCTGTCTCTCAAAAATAAACAAACATTAAAAAGAAAATAACTCCAAAGCAAGCAGAAAGAAGAAAGCAAAGATTAGAGTGGCAAGAAAGGAAATAGAGAATAGAAAAACAAGAGAGAAAAAATCAATGAAATCAAAAGTTGGTTCTTTGAAAAGATCAACATAATTGACAAATCTTTTGCTAGACTGATTAGGAAAAAGATAAAGATTCAAATTACTAAAACCAAGAATGAAAGAGAGGACATTACTATTGGTCTTAGAGAAATAAAAAGGATTTTAGGGGAACACTATGATGGTTTACTCCGGTAAATTAGATAATCTAGTTAAAAGGTCAAATTCCTAGAAAGACACAGAATGCTGAAACTGACTCAAGAAAAAATAGAAAATCTAAAGAGACTCATAATTAAAGAGATTGAATTAATAATTTTTATTTTATTTTATTTTATTAAATAATGTTAATGTTTTATTTATTTCTGACAGAGAGAGAGACAGCATGAGCAGGGGAGGGTCAGAGAGAAAGGGAGATACAGAATCCGAAGCAGGCTCCAGGCTCTGAGCTGTCAGCACAGAGCCCGACATGGGACTCGAACTCACGGACTGCAAGATCATGACCCAAGCCGAAGTCAGATACTTAACTGACTGAACCACCCAGGTGCCCCAAAACAAGATTTTTTAAATACGGGAGGAAAATCCCACCTTATACTATATACAATATACATGTATTGAAACTAGAATACTAAATAATAAGAGAACATCTAAAAATAATCAGAATAAAAAGATAACCTATAGAAGAACTATAATTAGACTTATAGTAGTCAGCAATGCTATTATAAACATAGAACCTTTGAAAACCTGAGTCCCTGAGTCCCTGAGTGCCTGAGGGACAGAAACTTCTGCAACTTGTGTAGAAAATGTAGTATGAGCAAGAAGTAAACTTTTGTTGGGTTAAACCACAGAGATTTGGGGGATTATTTATTACTGAAACATAACTTGTCTTATTTGATTGATACAGATAAAAGATCCTCAATAGCAATAATAGGAGCCAGAGGAACTAAAATTATATTTCCAAAGTAATAAGAGAAAATAAGTGACAACTTACAATTATGTAACTGTGATTACTAACACTTAAAATTTACAATGTGCCAGATACAGTTATAAGAGCTTTATATTAATCTAGTGAATCTTTATAACAGCTCTCTGAGTTGTGTATTGTTATTATCAGATGAGGAAACTGAGGACCGGAGAAATGATGTGAATTTCATATAGTCTACAGTTAGTAATGGATGGAGAAGGGATTCAAAATCAGGCATCTGCTATAATCCACTAATTTAACACTGTCTTTCAAGAACATTTGAACCATTTGGCAGAGCATTGTTTAAGGAATATTAGGAATAAGGAAAATAATCCCAGAGGGAAAGTCTCAGATATAAGAAGGAAAGGTGAGCAAAGAAATTAAGAAACTTTCCTTTGTAGGTCTAAATGAGCATTGTCTGTATAAAATGATTAATACATAATTATGGAATTTAAAAAGACAGAATTAAAATCCCAGACAATAATAGCATGTCAGTCCAAAGGGGGATAGTTGAAGTATTCTAAGGCATTGCTTCTTAGGAACACTGCATCACTTAGGAGCTTAGAAATGCAAAATACCAGGCTCACATCACAATTATTGAATTGGAATTGCTTTTTTAAGCACTTTGCTGGTGATTCATATGAGTACTAAAGATTGAGAAGCACTCTTCTGAGATCCTTGAATTGTTTGGGAAGGGGATTATGATATCAATTAACTTCAAATATAATTAAAGGAAACAATAAAATTTCAAGAATAACCAATGAGAGAAAAGAAATAACATGTGTATAATTTCTAAATTAGCACAAGGCAGGAAAAATTAAAAAAGAAGGGGGAGGAAAAGAGAAAAATACATACAGGGCAAATTGAAAAACATAGCTGAGTTGAAGCATGATAGACATTCAGTAAATGCGAGCGGCCAAAATTTACCAGTTAAAAGAGAGGGGAAAAATAAATAAAAGAGATTATCGAATAGCATTTTAAAATAATCCAATTTAGTAAGCTTTTTACAAGAAACACACCCAAAACATAAGGTCATGAAAGTAAAAATATCAAAAAGCTATACCAGGCAAACACTAAACACATGAGAATGCTGAGGTAGCAGTAATACCTCTACAAAACTATTTAGAAAGAAAAACGAAAAGGTTGGGTAACCAGATTAATATCAGACAAAATACATTTTAAGGGAAAAGTTCAACTCAATTAGAAGATTTATTCTAAAATAAAACCCTCTTCAAATATATAGAGCAAAACTGACATAACCACAGGGAGAAATGTACAAATGCAGTATATCACTAGGAGATTTCAATACAGCTTTCTTAATTATTTTAAGGTCAAGCATCAAAAACAGTAAAGATATGGAACATTTGAACAATATAATTAATATGCATGATCTAATAGACATATATACATCATCCTTCCAACATCCAATTGTATGTATATTAGGGAATGTACAAACAGTTCCAAGGTAATGTTTTGTTGTATCAGTTCTCTATTGCTATTAACAACACCCATTTATTAGCTCACAGCTCTGTAGGTCAGTGGTCTGACATAGTGTGGCTGTGTTCTCTGCTTAGGGTATGATAAATGTTAGCTGTGTTTCTGGAGATACAGGGGGAAAATCTGGTTCCAATCTCATCATTCTTGATGTTTGCAGAATTCAGTTCCTTGTGGTTATACGACTGAGATCCCTTTTTTTTTTGGTTAGCTGTCAGCCCGAGGAGAGGCTGCATGATTTCTTTAATAAGTGGCCTTTTTAAAAAATATAATTTATTGTCAAATTGGTTTCCATACAACACCCAGTGCTCATCCCAACAAGTGCCCTCCTCTATGCCCATCACCCACTTTCCCCTCTCTCCCAACCCCCATCAACCCTCAGTTTGTTCTCAGTATTTAAGAGGCTCTTATGGTTTGCCTCCCTCTCTCTGTAAGGTTTTTAATTTTTTTTTTACTCCTTCCTGTTCTCCATGGTCTTCTGTTAAGCTTCTTAAGGTCCACATATGAGTAAAAATATATGGTATCTGTCCTCTGACTGAGTTACTTCACTTAGCATAATATCCTCCAGTTCCATTCACGTTGCTGCAAATGTCCAGATTTACTTCTTTCTCATTGGCAAGTAGTATTCCATTGTATATATAAACCACATCTTCTTTATCCATTCATCAGTTGATGGACATTTAGGCTCTTTCCATGATTTGGCTGTTGTTCAAAGTGCTGCTATAAACATTAGGGTACATGTTCCACTAGGCATCAGCACTCCTATATCCCTTGGGTAAATTCCTAGCAGTGCTATTGCTGAGTGATAGGGGAGTTCTATTGTTAATTTTTTGAGGAACCTCCACACTGTTTTCCAGAGCGGCTGCACCAGTCAGACACATAGACCAATGGAATAGAATAAAGAGCCCAGAATTGGACCCACAAGTGTGTGGCCAACTAATCTTTGACAAAGCAGGAAAAAATATCCAGTGGAAAAAAGACAGTCTCTTTAACAAATGGTGCTGGGAGAACTGTACAGCAACATGCAGAAGAATGAAACTAGACCACTTTCTCACACCATACACAAAAATAAACCCAAAATGAAGGACCTGAATGTGAGACAGGAAACCATCAAAACTCTAGAGAAAAAAGTAGGAAACAACCTCTTTGACCTCAGCTACAGTAAATGCTTACTTGACACTTCTCCAAAGGCAAGGGAATAAAAGCAAAAATGAACTATTGGGACCTCATCAAGATAAAAACTTCTGCACTACAGAGGAAACAATCAACAAAACTAAAAGGCAGTCAGAGTGGCTAAAATGAACAAATCAGACTATAGATGCTGGCAAGGATGTAGAAAGACAGGAATATGTGGCCTTTTCAATCTTTAACCCACCAGTGGCACCTCAGATCTTTCTTGTGCTTCATATCTCTAACTTCCCCTTCAGCCACCAGCTGGAGAGAAGTCTCAATTTTTAACTCATATGTGATTAGGTTAGGGCCACCTAAATAATCTCCCTTATTAAAGTCAGCTGTGCCATAAAGTAACCTATTCATGGGAGTAAAACCCACCATACTTAACAACCCTGGGATTAGATTGGGAAATCTGGATACACCTTAGAGTTATGTTTACTACATTTGTGTAAATGTTTTATCTAATTTACTAGATCGAAAGAGTCTTTAGGGCAAGTTAATGTCTGGCACATACTAACACAGTAAATACTGATATTTGTATTAAGTGAGAGATTATAATCTTATTCATGTTTAATCCCTAGTATAGTGTGTGATTTATACTATAGTTTTAGCAAATATTTAGATGAATACATGAAAGAATGAATAATTATGTAATTCAGGACAGTGGCCACTATTCTATATATAGCATGATATATTTTTCTAAGATAATGTATAATTCAGTTTGCAATTTCTGTGTACTTTTAATAAAATGATAGAGTACAGATTGACTCTTCTAGATTTTTTAAATTGATTTAAAAGCAAAATTATGCAAATTACTTATTCACGTAAATATCTTTTATATTTTTCCCTGGTGTAGAGAAATGAGCATTGGAACAGGAAATGAAAGATTCAGATTTTGACTCTGCCGTTAACTAAATAGAGGGGTGTGTGTGTGTGTTTCAGGGTGAAGACAGTTTGCATTAGATAATCTTTAATTCCAGTGTCCAATACTACTATTTCATATACTTCTTAACGGTTCAACCATAATATTTAACATAACAGTGTGCCTTATACATTCAGGTACCCAGCAGAAGTATTCCAACTAAAGGAAAAAATACTTGAAGTTAGGCATCAGAAAGATTAATGAATGCCAACAGTAGCTTCCAAAACAAATTTATCTTTGGAATTGCAAGTTTATTACCCTGGGACTATCTAATGCTAATGTTTTCCTTCCTGCTTGAGTAGTTTTTTAACCTGCAGGTTTGAGTGATGGTTATTGTTGCAATTTAATGACATTTGCTCAGCCTTTATTGACTATCTGCTCAAATAATAGATTAGCAGATACTAATCCCATCAGAGGGCTTGTCTGTGTAATGATGTCACTATAATCAGGCTGGCTAATTTAATTCTCTGCTTAGCTCAGTTGCTAATGGTCATCCAGAGAGGTCATTCCCTTTTAAGATGGCTCAGGTGGAGGCTTCTGGCATATGGTACTGTATTTTAAGGAATACTACATATTGAGGAGCAATATGACTCATTCATCATCTCTCATCTTTCAGTGCAGGATGAGGGTTTTTTTTTTAATTAAAATACATTTTTAAAAATTTGTTTAATTTAAATCCAAGTTAGTTAACATATAGTGTAATAATAATTTCAGGAATAGAATTTAGTCATTCATCACTTACATGTAACACCCAAGGCTCATCCCAAGAAATGTCCTTCTTAATGCCCCTCGCCCATTTAGCCCATCAGCAATCCTCAATTTGTTGTCTGTATTTAAGACTCTCTTATGGTTTGTCTCCCTGTTTTTATATTATTTTTGCTTCCCTTCCCTTATATTCATCTCTTTTGTATCTTAAATTCCACATATGAGTGAAATCATAGGTTGTCTTTCTCTGACTTATTTCAGTTAGCATAATACCCTCTGGTTCCATCCGCATTGTTGCAAATGGTAAGATTTCATTATGTTTGGTTGCCTAGTAATATTCCATTGTATATATATATACCACATATCCTTTATCCATTCATCAGTTGATGGGTATTTGGGCTCTTTCTATACTTTGGCTATTGTCAATAGTGCTGCTATAAACATTGGGGTGCATGTGCTCCTTCAAATCAGCACTCCGGTATCCTTTGGATAAATACCTAGTATTTGCACCTAGTAGTGCAATTGCTGGGTCATAAGATAGTTCTACTTTTAATTTTTTGAAGAACCTCCATACCGTTTTCCAGAGTGGCTGTACCAGTTTGCATTCCCACAAGGAGTGCAAAAGGGTTCAGTGCAGGATGAGTTTTAACCCAACATTTCCTAAAATTATTTGCCTACAGAATCCCTGCCACAGAATATCTAGCAAATGTCACAGAACACAGTTTGGGAAAGGCTGGTTTTGTTCTAATATAAGAAACTAAGACTAACTCTTCAGGAGGATTATAGAGTACTTTTATTGGAAGTAGCTTTAGACATTATCTGGTTGAACTCTTGGAGAAGAGTTGCCCAAATAATAAATTGGTGACTGCTTCAGTGAAAGTAATCCAAATGTCTTGTGTCTCACTTCTGTGTTTTTCTTACTATATTGCCATTCTTAATAAAGTGATAAAATCACCTAGGTACTATGAGCCATTAGCCTTTTTTTCTGAAAATGACCATAACCTTTAACATTGGCTGGGCTTCAGTTTGAGGCTAGGAGTGAAAAGAGGGCTTTGACTTAAAGCATTTACTGGTTTTTGTTTAAGGAATGTCACAAGACAGCCATTTCCAACTCCAGTTCAATTTTTTAAAAAATTTTTTTATATGGAGTCCCTCTTTCTTATCTGCCTTCCTCCCTTCAGGAGTAAAATCTATTATTAAGTTATCAGACTCCACTGTAAACTAAACAAGTCATCTTCTTTTCTAATATCTGTATTATTAAAATGTGTGTTCCAAGTAGGGACCTGCATCCTGCATAAATTATTTAATGTGTTTTTCTTGGTTTGTTTTTTATTTCTTTTTGGTTTGTTTGTTTGTTTGGGCAGTTTTTAAGATATAATTGTTCTGGCAGCCACTTTTCCCAGAGTTTTTCTTGACTCTGTACTTACATGGGTAAGAGGAAAAAAAATAGATGGAAAGTTTCAGGGAGGGAAGCTGTATGGAGAAAACTCAAATACCTATCCTAATATTGAGCTATCTGATTAAAAAGAATATATGTTCATAAAGACAGTGAAGTTTACAATTTCTCTCTGCTTACAGCTTGTAATTCCATCCCTAAATATCTATTTCTGTACATGTTGAAGAGTTTCTTAAGTTTGTTTTTGTTTTTGTTTTGTTTTTAGTAATCTCTACACCCAGTGTGGGGCTCGAACTTACAGCTCCGAAATCGAGAATTGCATGCTCTTCCAACTGAGCCAGCCAAGTGCCCCCATGTTGAAGATGTTTCATTCTCACTTCCTCTTGCCAGAAAGTGCCATTGTCAGAAATCATTTTGAGAGAATATTTTCTAGGAAATTGAAATTAGTTGAGTTCAGAGTAAGAATACAACTGGAGGTCTGGGGACACGGAGAAGTGTAAGGCAAGAAACAGAAAGAAGGCATGGGAGACACAGCTACCAAAGGCACAGTAGTAGAAAGTACTCGGACTCTGAAGTCACCAGTCTTTCTGATTTTGAGCTATCTCGTTTTGGATAAGATACTTAATCTTGCTGAACTCATTATCTGATCTCTAAAATGAGGATAATACTACTTATCTTCAGAATTAGGAAGGTTACATAAATCAGAGTATGAGTGTTTATTATCATATTCATCAAACAATTAGGGTTTACCTGTGGGAAGTAAGATTGAGAATCACTCTTAATTTCTCCTTTTTTTGAAATTTTTGTGCAGTATTGAAAAACCAGTAAAGGTATTTTTGCTTTAATATAAAAAAGAAAATACGTAAAGTGCCTGACGTTTATTAAGAGCTCTCTCCTTTCCTTCTTTCCCCTGCACACTCCCCACCACCAAATACTTTATTTCTTTCTTGCTGCCACCTGTTTCCTCCATAAGGAAGAGAATAAGACCCAACTAGACAGGCAACTCCTCTCCTGGATTTGGGGTACAGGATGAGAGGAGGAAACTCTGCCTGTCTAGGCTCTCTGACAGAGACAGTAAAGCATATAGATTCAGAACTTAATCTTAGGAGAAATTCAGATATGAATTTATATCCTGACTCCTATCATTTACTAGCTGAATAACCAAGACAAGTTATTTTGATGAAACTTCTGTTTTGTTTCCCTTTTAAAATGTCGGTAATTATAGTACTTATCTTGTAGAGTTGTGGTGTATATATATGCTTAGCATAGTATCTGGCACACTGTAATGCTCAATGAATGTTATTTGCTATTGTTATTATTATCATCATCTCATCCCACCGAGATCCCTTTCAGATCCTTAGACAACCCTAAATGAACTTTTACAGAATTAGCCATTCCTAAGCAGTTTGATAGGATGGCTCAGAGAAAGTAGTCTTCATTTTTTAGCAGGTTTTCCTTTATAGATCTTTCTCTTCTTTACCTTAAATGGGACTTCTGACTCAAAAGCTTTGAATTGCCTTTTGGTGTCAGTATATTGCCCACTCTTCCTGCCTACCAAATAGCCCTCGTTAACGGAATGTTATTTAAAGAAGAGAAATCTGGAACTCCTTAGCCATCAGTTCAGTGCATTTGGCCATGTATCTCAGGGGATGTTGGCTACTGTTCCATGTTGAAGCATCAGAGAATCTTTGGTCGGTGTACTATGATGAAGCATTTTGGGATCTGCAGGCAATTAGGTGGCTAGGGAAAGAACTCTTGGTGCCTGATAAAATGAAATGGAATCTGTGACCTGGCATCATTGTTGGGTCAGCTAGGCTTCTGGGAGGGAACATTTTTGGAAAATACTTAGGACATTGGGAGAAACTCCTAGGCAAGACCCCTGGGTGATTGTTGGTATGGTTTATCTCCTGAAAATCTCTAAGAGGAGGACAGTGTTTAATGCTGGAAAACGCAAGAGTGGTGTTAAGGATAGGCTTGATGGAGGTGCTTTGTGTCTAGATGAGAAGAGACATCCTGCATTGTCCTGGGAATTTGAAAGCACAGCACCTGTATGCAAGCTGCAGGTTGCCTGTCCGCTCTCTCCCTGCCCATTGTTCTATTTCTTGGATCAAAGCCACTGGCTTTGAGGGCATTCCTGGCAGCTTCACAGTCAGATTCAATTAATTCATTTTATTCTTGTATTCACATTTGTTTAACTACCTCTGTCAACTGAATTGCGACATAGTTTTAATACGTTTCACTCTTTGGCGATCTCTCTCCTGTGCTCAGACACAGCTTGGACCTATGGAGGATATAGACATATAGGCTGCACTTTCAAATTCTTTATAATGAAGTTAGACACCTGTTAACCCATTGAAATATAAGTACTAAGAATCTCTCACATTTGCATAATATTTGGAAGTTTGCAAAATGTTGAACATAATTCTCTTTCAGTTATCACAGTGAGCTGTATATCCTTGTTAACTATTCTGTAGATTTTGTAGATGAAGACTGTAAAGCTGGAGGAGGAGAAATGTGTCCAGCAGGGTCATAGCACACCTCTAGTAAATGGCCTACTGAAACATAAACCCATTTTATCTGCCTACAAGCAAAAGCTCATTTGACTATGCCTCAGGTGTCTCCATGGATATCTTGCAATGCACTTAAGAAGTCACATCAAGTTAACATGTGGTTTGTGCCTGTGGTGGTATAAACAGTAGGTTCTATGGTAGTCTGGAGAGGATTGATATTGGATTGTGATGATTCAGGAAAGCTTTGTAGAGTAGGTAAGATTTGAGTTAGGCCTTAAATGAATGGAAGAACTGTCAAGGGATTATTTGGTGTCTATTCTTCTGAGTGACTGGGCTTTCTTGTGCAGAGGTCTTTGTGCAAGTTCTAACTCTGTGATGGTGATCTTTGTCTGTCATCCTAAAAAAGCATTCCACTCTCTAGGAATGATTGTGGCCCAGATCAGCAACCTAGTTCTGTATGTTGATATCTTCATGCGTATTTTTTTCACCAAAGCATTCCTGTGGAAAAGAGAATACGTATAATAACCCTAACAGCTGCTGGCATTAACTTGAAATATATTGTCTTATTTTGATTTTTAAATATATGTACAATTTGCATTCTACTCCATAATATTTGTAATTGTTTAAGATAAAAATCTTTGAAAGAAAAAGAGAAAAAGTAAGTAAAAATGATGCTTCAAGAAAACAGGCCATATTTACCTTCTCTCTTTTTTAAATTGTGACATAATGAACATAATATAAAGTTCACTATCCTCACTGCTCTGAAGTATACAGTTCTGTTCTTAGTATACTAAGTGGCATTTAATACATTCACAATGTTTCACAACCATCACCACTGTCTAACTCCAAAACATTTTCATCACCCCAAAAAGAAACCCTGTACTCTTTAAGCATTCATACCCTATTTCCCCATCATACAGCCCTGACAACTACTATTCTGCTTTCTGTTTGTATGGATTTGCCTTTTCTGGATATTTAATAGAAATGAAATCAAGCAATGTGGTCTTTTGTGTCTATCCTCTTTCACTTAGTATGTTTTTCAGGTTTATTCTTATTGTATGTATCAATGCTTTGTTCCTTTTATGGCTAAATTTTGTTTATTCATCAGTTGATAGGCATTTAGGCTGTTTCTGTTTATTCATCAGTTGATAGACATTTAGGCTGTTTCTGTCTTTTTTCCCTGTTAGAAATAGTGCTGCTATGAACTATTTCTAACAGGGAAAAAAGACATTGTGTAAAAGATTTGTTTGAACATTAGTCTTCAATTTGAGAGTACATACCAAGGAGAAGAATTGTTGAGTCGTGTTAACTCTATGTTTAACTTTTTGAGGAACTGCCAAATTGTTTTCCACAGTGCTGCACCAATTTACATGACATGAGCAATGTATGAGAGTTTCCATTTCTCCACAAGCTCACCAACACTTGTTACTATCCAATTTTTAAAATTATGGCCATCCCAGGGCGCCTGGGTATCTTAATCAGTTACGTGTCCAACTTTCGCTTAGGTCATGATCTCGCGGTTCGTGGGTTCGAGCCCCGCGTCGGGCTCTGTGCTGACTGCCAGCTCAGAGCCTGGAGCCTGTTTCAGAGTCTGTGACTCCCTCTCTCTCTGACCCTCCCCTGCTCACGCTGTCTCTCTCTCTCCTAGAAATAAATAAAACATTGAAAAAAATTAAAAAAAAATTACGGCCATCCTAGTGGGTGTAAAGTGGTATCTTATCGTGGTTTTGATGTGGTCATTCCCCTAATGACTAATGTTGTTGAGCATCTTTTTTCATGTGCTTATTGGCTGCTTTTATGTTCAGGTCCCTTGCCCATTTTAAAAACTGGGTTGTCTGTCTTTTTGTTGTTAAATGATAAGAGTTCTTTATATTCTGGATACTAGATCCTTAACAGATATATGATTTGCAAATATTTTCTCTCATTCAATGAGTTGTGTTTTCATTTCCTGATGGTGTCCTGTGATACACAAAAGTTCTTCAAGAAGTCTAATTTATATTTTCTTTGGATACTTGTGCTTTTGGTGTATATCTTTAAAAACATTGCCTAATCCAAAGTCATGAAGATTTATTCCTATGTTTTCTTTTAACAGTTTTATAGTTTTATATCTTATACTTAAGGCTATGATCCATTTTGAGTTAACATTTATATATAACGTGAGCTAAAGGTTCAAATTCCCTCTTTTGCACGTGAATATCCAGTTGTCCCAGCACCATTTACTGAAAAGACTGTTCTTTCCCCATTGACTAGTCTTGGCACCATTGTTAAAAGTCAGTTAGCTATAGACACATGGGTTTATTTCTGGACTCTCCATTCTGTCCCATTTATCTGTATGTCTGTCCTTATGCCAGACCACACTGTCTAGATTTCTGTGACTGTGTAGTAGTTGGAATATGAGTGAGTCCTCCAATTCTGTTCTTTTTCAATATTGTTTTAGGTATTTTCAGTCCCTTGAAGTTCCATATACATATTTGGATCAGTGTTTTCATTTCTGCAAAAAGGCTATTAAGCCTTTTTGGTATGGATTGCATTGAACCTATAAAGCATTTTGGCAATATGGCCATCTTAACAATATTGTGTCATTCTGTTTGTTTAGGTCATCTTTAATTACTTTTAGCAATACTTTGTAGCTTTTATCATACATATCTTTTACTCTCTAGGTTAAATTTACGCCTAAGTATTTTTTTTAATCTTTGTTGCTATTATAAATGGAACTGTTTTCTTAATTTCTTTTCAGATTGTTAATTGCTAGTGTGTAGAATAAAATTGATTGTTGCTCATTCAACTTTGCTGAATTCATTTATTAGTTTTAGTGTGTGTGTGTGTGTGTGTGTGAGAGAGAGAGGGAGAGAGGGTGTGTGTGAGTGAATTCTTTAGTTTCATGTATAATGTGTAAATTACTTCTTTTCCCACTTTTAAAGAAATATTACCCTCACTGGGTGTTATGTGGAAACTAATTTCACAATAAACTATTTGTAAAAAAAAAAAAATAAAGAAATATTACCCATTGCATCATACTACTTCACTTTACTGGGAGTACACATGCCCCATTGTAAGAAAACAATCTGACATGTTTCTCTTGTTTTCACTTGCAAAGTGCTTTTACATCTAAGTTTATTCTTTTAATAACAAGATGGCCAATAATATCTCATTTTGTAGATAAGGACAGTGAGGCTGTCAGAGTTTAATGATTTATTGTAGGCTCGCACAGCTTCAGTTAGAGGTGAGGTCTTCTCACTAGAGGTCTAGCATTCTTTTGATTGAACTCTAATTCCTTCATGTATTTGCCATAGTGAGTAGAACTTGGACCACAATAGTTTTTGTATAAACTCAAGAGGCCAATCCTATGGCTAGGGTCAGCGTGCAGTAAAATAAAAAATGAAACCAACATATGTTCTCAAAAAGAGAATCTTCATAGCTCTTTATTTGTAATAGCTCCAAACCAGAAACATTCCAGGAGTCCACCATGGAGACTAAATAAACAAATTCTTATATTCATATACTGGAATACTACTCAGTAATAAAAGAAACAAATTATTGGGCATAGAGCACATGAATAATCTTTAAAAGATTATGGTGAGTGAAAAAGCCTTACTGTATGATTTCATTTATATGAACTTCTAGAAGAGGCAAAACTATTATAGAAAAAAATTATATCAGTAATGGGTTCTGGAAGTGTTGGGGTGGGGTTTGATAGGAAAGAGGTATGAGGAAGTTTTCTGGGGTGATAGTAATATTGTATTGTTATGCCCAGATCGCAATCTCCCCAAAATCCCAAGACCACCAAGGAGTCCGAGTCACATATGCAAAAGCAAAGGGCTTTATTACGGGCTTAAGCTCGGGCTCACAGACTTCACCAGCGTATGGGTCCGTGCTGAGAGCCTCGAACAAGGGCAGAGTAGGGTTTTTATGGGGTTTGAGACGGGGAGTTACAGAAGTTGTGACATAGGAACAGTGATCCAATCATAATTATTCAACATCATTGACAGCAGGTTTGACCATACACATTGTCTAGAGTATTAGTTACTTTTGGCGGGATCCAATTACAACATTTAGAGTACCTTTAAATTCAGCCAATCACAGAGCGAGCCTAGGGTCTTGCTTGGCGACTAACAGATTAACTTTAACATTAGGTAACAGGGTCCTATCTATAGTTTCTATCTCCAGGCCTCTCCCTTAACAATGTGGAGGGTGGTCGCTGGCCTTTCTGGATTGGGTGTTGCAAGGGTGGTTACTCCTGCTTTGGGCAATGTGTAACTACCTAGTAGTTTCAGGAAAGCCGAAACTCAGGCTTCTAGTTTAGAGGGGAAACTTAAAGCCTGTCATGGAGTCAGTTTGGTTTAGACGTTTAGACTTGTGGCCTTACACTATATACTTATAGGGGTTTGAGTTACATAGGGGTGTGCTTTTGTCAAAACCCAGCAAATGGACTTAATATTTGAGCATTTCATTGTACGTATATGTTATCTTAAAAGAAGAAAAGAATCAAGTATTAAACTTAATGATATGCATGCTGAAGTATTTAAGGGAAAGTGTATTGATATTTGCAGTTTACTTTGACATTGGTCAAAAAATAAGATGGATCAATGAATGGATTGAGATATAGATAGTTGGGCAGATATGCCATAAATCAAGAATGATACACTAGTTTTCCCATATTCACTGCTTCAGTTACCTGTGATCAACAGTGGTCTGGAAGCAGATGATCCTCCTGATGTATGGACAGTAGGTCATAGTAGCCTAACACTTTATCACTATGCCTACATCATTCACCTCACTTCATCTCATCACATTTGCATTTTTATCATCTTTCAACATCATAAGAAGAAGGGTGAGTACAGCACAATAAGATATTTTGAGAGAGAGATCACATTCACATAGCTTCTATTATAGTATATTATTATAATTGTTCTATTTTATTATTGTTGATCTCTTATTGTACCTAACTTATAAATTAAACTTTAACACATTTATGTATGTATAGGAAAAAACAGTATATATAGGGTTCAGTACTATCTGAGGCTTCAGGTTTCCACTGAGAGTCTTGGAATGTATCTCCCTCAAATCAGGGTGGGACCTACTGTATAGTGTTTTTTTGTTTGTTTGTTTTGAGAGAGAGAGAGGGCACAGGTGAGCGAGGGGCGGGGGGGGGAGAGAGAAATTGAGAGAGAGAGAGAGAATAAAGTGAGATTCATGTTTTTACCCAAAGCAGGGCTTGTGTTCACTTGAAATAGGGGTTGAGCTCACCCGAAGCTGGGCTCATGCTCACCTGATGAGGAGGAACTTGTGCTCACCCATTGCGGGACTTGAACTCACCAACAGTGAAATAATGACCTGAGCCAAAGTCGTATGCTTAACAATGGAGCCACCCACCCAGGTGCCCACGACTGTATAATTATAATGCTAATGGTAGAATTTGGTGGTGGGTTCTCTGTAAAATTCTTTCAAATCTCACCTTTCATCTGTGTTTGAAATTCTCCATAATAAAATGTTGAAGGAGGAAAGGAAACCAAGTTTGGAAACGTAGTTCCTCTTCAAGCACCCTCTCCTACCTACCTTCTCCTCAGCTTCGTAAGATGGATATAATGTTACATAAAGGCAAATCCTAGGCAAGATGAGGAAAGCAAGAGTTCAGTCACCAGGCTCCACGCTGACATGACAACTTCCTATTAACCTGAACTCCTTTGTTAGTCTGGGACTCTTTCTTTGTGTTACACAGAGTATGTCCATTTATGCTCCTAAGAAACTTGCCTATCTGTCTTCAATTTTTTTAGTTATGAAATTTACTTTATAACTTTACTAAGCACTGTTGGTGTCATTCCAAAGAATCATCTAATTTTCATCTGAACAAAGGCTTTTTTTTTTTTTTTTTGGTGTAAAGAGTAGTCCATTGGGAGACAGGAGATTTGTATTCTAGAGTAGTCTCAGGTAAATGACTTGTGCAAGGTCAAACAATTGAAAAATAGTAGAGCCAGAATTTGGACCCAGGAGTGCCTAATTCAAGTATAGGAATATAGTTGTTCCAATAAAGATCAACACTGTTGCTCTTTAGGACCTAAAGGAATGTGTGATGGTATTTCAGAAAGCAAGGACATTTTTCACCCTTTAAATTATGCTGTATGGACTACTACTATATATAGTAGTACTACTATAGAACCTAGCCCTGGGAGTATATCAACTTTTGGAGGAATAAAGCTTACAGCCAGCTCTTAGTAGCAGCATAAAAAGTTTCGGTCTTCATATCCTCCGGTTATTTTCCTACTTTACTTACAAAAAATCCTCCTAGAAAATTGGCTGTGAAAAACATGAGTTTTTGTGCTATATATCAGATGAAACCATCCAGGGTTCAGGAATTCCTAGTGTTTAAGATCTCGTTAGTCCTTTATACATTCTGCATTTGTAATAACCTGTTCAAGGTCCTTCTTAAAAAACTTAAATCTCAAGGACTTCTGACTAAAGATCTATGATGTTTGCTTCCCTAATTTTACATTATGGAAAGAAATTATGTTTTGGAAATACTATTTTGCTCCCCAGAATACCACTCATAGGTATTCTGTGAACTTGTGGTAAATTGGGGTTACTACTGGCTTCCTCAGAGCAAGATCTGGACTTGTACACCTCCTAGTACAGTTCCTTCTTGCATAGAATAAATATTCAAGAATTTTTAAGGATTAATTGAATTGAGGATTTTACTTCACTTTGATAGGAGTGTCTCTTATTTTAATTAGACATTTCTCAGCCAAGATTGTCAGGCCCCTGAATGAGTCATCATATCAGGATCAGAGGGTTAACAATAGCCTAGAAAAGATGGACTGAGTTTATAAGCTGATTTATGGAGCTGTATGTCAGCTCTTTTTGGAGAGCTGGCTTTTTGGAGTGGCCTCAATAAATCAAAGACCAGCAATACTGAATCCATAGGCCCCAGACCAAAAAAAAAAAAAAAAAGCTGATTTTCCTGAGTTCCTGGGAAAAGGAAATGACAAACTCCTCTTTAATCAGATGTCTATGCTTGAAACTAGGAATTTTTGTGAGAATGCTCTATTTCCAATTGCCAGTATGGAAAGGAAGAGCAGAGAAAGGGTGGGAAAGAAGTGGGGAGCGGTTGGGAAAAGGAAAGGCAGCTAGGAATGCAGAGGGGGAAAACAGAGGACCTGAGAGAATAGTGGCTAGTAGCTCACCCTGGTCTTGTGATTGGTGGGTGATTGGTTGCAAATGAGTTTTTGCTGGAGAGTGTTTCCTCAGAGTGGCCAGAATAGCCACTGCACTGGGTTTGACTTTAGTAGTCACCGTCCTCACAACCCTGTTCTAGTCTTGTGGGACCTTGGGATGCAGAGTGAGCTTTACATGTTTTGTGCAGAAAGAGGGGAGGAGGCTTTAAATAACAGCTCTCCTCCTTTATAATCAAGTCTTAGACATTCTAGAGAGGTTCCCTCTTGTGACCACAGATGTTGCTGTAAGCTTTAGAGTCTAGGGCATTCTTGATTATAGTTTAACCTCAGAGGGAAGCAAAAGTGATTGCAATTTCAGTGTCACCCAAGAATTTTCTATAGATTATATTGGTTGAAAGTTAAATAAAATCAGTGCAGTTAGTTACAACTACATGTCCCTTTCCCCACCTTCATGGATATGTAAAAAGGCTCACTTAAGATGTACTATCACCCTGGTTTTGCCTTGCTCACAAAAGCTTCTAAATACAAGATCAATGGATCCAGTCTTTATTCCTAGAGAAAACTACAAAGCAATTTATTCCAGTCATTCAGTATATATTTATTGAGTGACAGCTTTGCTAGGTGCTTTAGACTCAATGTTGAGGGAGATGAATTTAGTCCCTAAATTGTGCCTTACCAAGGTACAATCTTTAGAAAAAAGGAATATTCTGTTTTGTTGAAATCTGGTCTCAAAATCTACACAGCAATGCTAGAAATTACTTAGACATACTGCTCTGGATTTTGTACTCATCAGTTCTGGGTCATATAATATCTCATCATTCATTGTTTATAAAGGCCCTGGGAGATGGAGAACTAACTATATGCCAGCCTACCCTCCCAAATAATATTGGGAATTGGAACTAACAGCACTCTGGATGATATGAGTGGGTAGTACCAGAAACTGTTATATAACTTGCTAAAAATTCTATGTTAAGGTTGCAGTTAGAGTTGTCAAGCTTTAATACTTCTTCCCTGTATCTGTATGTTTTCTACTTTTGCCCTTTTGTGAAGGGACAGTGCTTCTTACCTAGAAGTTAGTGACATCTTCCCTAGAGGCAAGAGTAGCCAGCCTTCCTGGAGTGAGTTGGAAAATAGGGATTCTTGGCCCTCTGTGCCACATTCTACTCAGCCTTAATTGTGAACTCCTACTGCATGGATGATATTAGAAGATATGGTGGTTGTGGAGATGAATATGGCATGAATATTGCTTTCAAAAAGTGTAGTCTGATTCAGGGGATAGAATATATACAGGAAGAGCTAAGTGAGAAGCATGAATAGGAAGTTTCAGATGAGTGATGTTTGTGCAGGAAGAAGTAGCATGGAGAAATGGAAAAAGCAGTGACCTTATAGTTAGAAGACCCAGTTCAATTGCTCAGTCTTATGTTCGTGAGCAAATAAACCTTTTTTCCCCTTGGCTTATACATTTATAAAATGGGAATAATGATCTTCATCCTGCCTAACTCTCAAGGTTGTAGTAACGGTCAAGTGAGATATTATAGTATGGGAAACTTGGGAAAACACAGTTTAAAATATAAACACAGACAGAGAGTAGAGAGTGGTCTTATTCTATTTTACAGATGAGGAAGCATGCATAGAGAGATGAAAAAACTTACTGAAAGTCCTTGTGATGAAACAGCTGCCTGTTGTTTAGACATAAAATAAAATAACTATTTCCATTTTCCCCATCCTTTATAGACCTCATCTGCTCCAAGACCATAAAGTAGCCATTATGCTGTTGCCAACATATAAAGTATGTTTAGGTTTAGAATATGAGGAAGTTTAGGGGGTCCATATTTTATCCTAAGGATATTGGTTACAGGGATATACTGTCACTTTATTCATTTGGCTTGGCAAAGGTTTAACACAGCACTGTCTAATAGAAATAAAAAACAAGTTGCAAATGTAAGCCTTGTGTGAAATTTGAGTTTTCTAGTAGCCACAGTAAGAAAAAAAGGAAACAGATGAAATTAATAATATATTTTAACACAATATATATGAAATATTCTTAATCCATCATGTGATCAGTCTAAAGAAATCATTAAGGAGATATTTACATTCTTTTTTTCATACCAAATCTTTGAAGCTGATGCGTACTTTGCCTCCCAACACATCTCAATTTGTATTAGCCACATTTCAGGTGCTCAGTAGTCCTGTGTGGCTGGTAGCTACTCTATTGGAGAATGTAGCTTTCCACAGTCTCCTTGTCTCTCACCTTTCAATGGCACTGTCATTCCTATTCTAACCTTCATTCCTATCTTCACTGTTTTCTTTTAATGGATCTGTTTATTTTCCCTTTCTTTGGTCCTTAGAGAACCCAGGCTTCTTTTCTGTCTAAGTGCCAGGTATGCTTTGGTCAGATAAATTCTTTTCTAACTACTATTTGAAATCAGCTTATGTTCCTTCTATTATGCCTTTCCTTCTCTGAATATTCAGCTCTTTTGAACCGAGCTTTCCATCTCATTTTATTTCTGTGTCTGTCTGTACTTCTAAATTTTGTACTCCTTAAGGACAAAGCTAATGTTTTGTTCACTTCTCTGATCCCAGCCCTGTAGCACAGTTTCTGGCCCCTAGCAGAAATTTGATAAATTTTTAATAATTGAACAAATAAACAAGCTTTTCCTGGATACCTCCCCAGCTCCTTTTTCCTCCTCTACAGCGATTTTTCTCTGTAACAATACTTTTTATTACAGAGCTATGCTATGGCACATAAAGGCCACTCTTGTTATTTGTGGTTTTAATTATTTGCAGGAAAACAAATAGCAGAGTTTTAGACTGTTTTTCCACACTTTTATTCAGAAGCCCTTTCTGTAGTCACTTTTTAGGTTATCTGACTTTACCTGTGTTGGGAAAGCCTGCAGAGTCTATTAGGCTTGGCCCTTTAATTACCTGCTTGATTCCTGATGTTTCTCCCAGGTTCATTGCCCTACCCTTCTTGCCTTCATACCTTCTTACCTTCATCCTTGCCTGTGTGCTCTGTCCAGGCTTTCCTTTTACTGTGAATATCTTATGCATTCTCAGCCCCAGTTGACCTGAAGGTAGGAACTCCCTAACAGCAACTTAACATGAAACCATGAAGTTGTAGAACCCTGAAGTTAGAAACAGTCTTAGAGATTCATGTCCAGAGGTCTTCATACCTTAAAGTAGTTGAATTTTTTTAAAGCAAAGCTTTAGGCACAACCCTATATATAAAACTGATGAAAATAGAGCTGCTTCAATGAAATAGGGTTAGAGGTTCCTAGAGATAGTCTGGGGCTCCACAGGACATGGTTTGAGAACGACTAACCTGGTTCTGTTCCACAGTACAAATGGATAAACAGAGGCCTAGAGAAGCGAAACAACTTGCCTAATCCGCACAGAAAGCTAGTGACAGGATCTGGACTAGAACCCAGGTTTCTTTTCCAGGTCAGTGTGCTTTTAACCGCAGTTTACTGTTTGGAGCCTCATTTCCCAAGGGGAGAAAACAATGAGTCTTTTATTTTACTCTGCTTGATGAGATCTGACAGGGTCCACCTCTTCTTCCCCTCTACTAAGTCAGGTTGGCCCCCTCTTGTTATTGTTTTTCTCTAGAACCCAGGCTGGGGCTTGCCTTAGCCTTTGTTCTGTTCCCAGTGTTTGTAGTGCCAAGAAGTATAGGGAGAGAGCGGATTCAGGCAGGTCATGGTGGCACAGATGTTTCCTGTCCCTTGGCTAGTCTGGCTGTGTCTTTCAGAAGCAGCCGAATGCCATGGCCAGGTGTGTCTTTCAGGGCCTTCCAAGCCCTTGGAGGTGGTAGGTGTTTATAACCGCAATTTCCTCACTAGCTTCTGTTTTTCACAGGCCTCTAGCCACTACCCGAGGGAATACATCTAAACCTCTACTTTGGGAGTCATCAATCATTCAGAGCTCTCTGGATCTGGCCATAATCTACCTCTGTATTCTTATTTTCCAGTATCTCCTTCGTGCATCCGATGTTCTCTCCCAGACTTAACTGTGTTTTCTTCCCTTTTTCCTCATCTTCACCTGTTAAAATATTATTCCTCCTTCTAGATCAAGCTTAAATGCCACCTTCTTTAAGAAGCCTTTCTCAATTTCCAACCTTATGCAACCTCCCTCTGTTGTAGTTTTCTTTTTAGCCTCATTTCCCATTATTCCCTGCTTCATTATTTTATGTACAGCAACTTTGTACATACTATGTTATTTCTCACTTCCATGTCTTTGCTTACTCTGTCCATTTGCCTTCAATTCCCTTTCCTAATTTTTACTTCACTTTTGCCTGGCTAACTCCTGTTTAAATTTCAGATGGGCACAGGCATCACTTTTTTCAGGATGGCTTTCCTGACCTCTCCAGTCTGAGTTAGGCTACTCCCATAATAGAATATACCTAACTCTTGTCTTTGTACTTATACACTATATTTTATCTATTTGTATCTGACTTCCACACTGGACAGTGTTCCAAGAGAGATATCTATGCCTTATATTTTCTATTGCTAGCATCTAGCAACATCTCACTAATAGTAAATGCCTAATAAATATTTATGGGATAGGTGAATAAATAATTTTTATACTATTTTAATACTTAAAACATTTTTTAATGTTTTATTTATTTCTGAGAAAGAGAGAGAGGCAGCATGAGCAGGGGAGGGACAGAGAGAGAGGGAGATACAGAATCTGAAGATAGGCTCCAGGCTCCAAGCTAGCTGTCAGCACAGAACGCGACGCAGGGCTCGAACCCATGACTGTGAGATCGTGATCTGAGCCGAAGTCGGACGCTTAACTGACTGAGCCACCCAGGCGCCCCACTATTTTAATGCTTTTATACAAGTATAATATCTACGTTAAAAAACAAACCTGTCTACCACTAGAGTACAAGTTCTGTGACAGCAGGGACAGGGTTTGAGTCTTACTCACCTTTTTTTGTCCCTCATAGGGCCTTATTCATAATAGGTATAACAGCTAGGGTTTTCCAGAGGAATAGAAGCAATAGGAGATATATAGATACATAGATTTATTTTAAGGAATTGGCTCAAATGTTATTTAAGGAATTTTAAGGAACTCAGGCAATAATCGATACTTCAGACTTGAGTCTGTAATCTCTTAAGGGAGGCCATGAGGCCATCAGGCAGGATTTCTGCGTTAATCTTGAGGCAGAATTCCTTCTCTGAGAAATCTGTTTTTGTTTTTAAGACCTTTAACTTATTAGATGAGGCCCACGAACAATTATCAAAGATAATCTCCTTTACCTAAAGTCAACTGATTGTGGCTATTAATCACATCTACAAAATACCTTCACAACAACATCTAGACTAGCATTCAGCCAAATAAAGGAGCGCCATAGCCTACCCAAGCTGGCACATAAAATTTAATAATCACAATAAGTGACCAATAAATGTTTGCTGAATTGAAGCATGCTTGTGAGCTTCCTACCTAAAGCTCAGAAAAAGAAAACAGTCTTATTTCTGTGTCTAGCAGTAATTTGAGCTCAATAACCTGAAAATCCCCTATCTGCTAAACTCCTAACAGCTCTAAATAAAAAATAATAACATTTAAAAAATACATAACTAAGTTTGCAAGAAAGCAAGGGACTCTTTGGAGGCCAAAAAGGAGAGAGAATGGGTAGTAAGTATATAGGATGATGTTGTATCAGGCCTCTTGGAATATCTGACTTGGTAACCTTGGGACTTGGATTTTAATATGTACACAAGAACAGGAGATGAATCTTCATGAGACAGGAATTAAACCTGAGACCTGCAAGTGAGTTGTATAACTTCAATAAAATGGTGGATAGAAAAAAAAAAATCTCATTGGGGTGCCTGGGTGGCTCAGTCAGTTAAGTGTCTGATTCTTGGTTTCGGCTCAGGTCATGATCTCATGTTTCATGAATTTGAGCCCCATGTTGGGCTCTGTGCTGACATCACTGAGCCTGCTTAGGGTTCTCTCTCTGCCCCTCCCCTTCTGCCTCTCTCTCGTTCTCTCAAAAACAAACTTAAAACAAAGAAAAAATTCTCAGCAATATGTGGACATGAAATAATTGTCTATCTCTGCCTATACTCTAGATTTAAAAAAAGTCTCTCTGAGAATTCAAAACCATAGGTCTATCTTAAATTGGGTGTGGAGTTTGGATTTATACTACCTGTGTAGTCTGAGGTCCTACAAGTTGGTTAATTAAGAAAAAATATGCCCAACCAACAATACCTTGTAGTGCCTAGCAAAAGAAAACATGAATTTTTCTTACAATGAAAAAAGATCTAAAACTATAAGATGATAAAATATGTATAAAATTAATATATTTAAAATTATTAAGAATAAAAAAGAATTTAAAATATGATATAAGGCATATATGACACAGAATTTTCAGAAATCAAAAAACATAGTCCTCATATTAAAAATATAATGAACTGTTTAAACAGGAGTTAGATGCTGCTGAAGAAAAAATTGGTGAATTAGAAATTAAGGCAGAAATTACCCCTTAAAGAGTCAAAGAGAAGAAAAAAATATGAAAGCAAAGTTAAGAGACAAGGAGAATAGAATGAGAAGATCCAATATATGTTTAATAATAGTTCCAGAAGGAAAGAATGGAGAAAATGGAAAGGGGCAATGTTAAGAAGTAATGGTTGATATTTTCCCGAGATTGATGAAAGACCACAATTGGGTCTTTGAATTCCAAAGGATAAATTAAAATAAAGTCACTTCTAGACATATTTTAGTGAAACTGTGTAACTGCAAAGACAAAAATTAGATTTTCAGAGCAGCTAAAGGCAGAAGAGATAACCTAATAGAAACCACAAACTTAGAACAGTGACAAAATAAACAAAGAAATGATGTTCTCAAAAGCTGAGAGACAAAAAAAATCCACTCAGTCTAGAAGTTTCTGCCTAGTTAAACCTTCATCCAGGAGTAAGAGTAGGGCCACCTGGGTGGCTCAGTTGGTTAAGTGTCTGACTTTGGCTCAGATCATGATCTCATGGTCTGTGAGTTTGAGCCTCACATCAGGCTCTGTGCGTGACAGCTCATGGCCTGGAAGCTGCTTCAGATTCTGTGTCTCTCTTTCTCTCTCCCTCTCTGCCCCTCCTCTGCTCATGCATGCATACTTTCTCTCTCTCTCAAAAGTAAATAAACATTAAAAAAAAGAATAAGGGTAAAATGGAAATAATTTTAGACAGGTAAAGACATCAAGTTTACATCTCAGATATCACTTCTGAATGGATATTCTTCAGGAAGCAGAAAATTGAATCTAAAAGGAAGTAGTAACATGAAAATGGCAATAGTGAGCAGAGAAATTAGTAAACATGTGAGTAAATCTAAAACAAAATCAAACAACAGAAAAATCTTGACTGTATGGAATAACAGTAGAAGCAATGACTAATTTAGAGAATATAAAAAAAGTCAAATTAAAATATTGGGCAGTAGTAATAAGTGACATGGCACGGAAATAAAGAGAAAAGAAGAGAAAGCACACTAAAATTGGGAGGACAGTAGAGGTACTGATTAAATTTATACTTGAAAGTAAAGTATGCATGTTAAAAGAAGAACTAAGGGTAACCACAAATGAATAAAAATAAAATGTTAATTGTCAGACTATTTTTTTTTTAAATGTTTTATTTATTTCTAGGAGAGAGAGAGAGAAACAGCGTGAGCAGGGGAGGGTCAGAGAGAGAAGGAGTCACAGACTGAAACAGGCTCCAGGCTCTGAGCTGGTTGTCAGCACAGAGCCTGACGCGGGGCTCGAACCCGAACCGCGAGATCATGACCTAAGCGAAAGTCGGACGCTTAACCGACTAAGCCATCCAGGCACCCCAATTGTCAGACTATTAAAGGGGAAAGATTTGCACCGGGGACCCCATACAAGAAAGATTAACTCTGCATGCTTTGTAATAGCAAACATTCAGAATAACCTAAGTGTCCGTCATTGGGAGGAAAGTTAAATTTGATATATTCAAACAATGAAAATAAATGAATCAGGGTTGTAAGTGTTACCATGAATACACATAAAATTTATAACATTGAGAGGAAAAAGGCAGCTTAAAGGTAGATAAATACAGAATAACACCACTTATACAAAGCCCCAAAACAAGCAAAAGAGTACTACATAGGGTTTATCAATACACACACAGTAGTAAAATTATATAAATATGTATATGGACATAATCAACACAAATTCAGAATAATTATTCCTGGGGAGAAGAGGTAGGGGAATGAAGTTAAAGAGGAATACACAAGAAGTTTCAACAGCGAGTCTTCTGGTTTTTTTTAATCTGAAGAAAATGTAGAAAAATATTAAGATTTGACAAAGCTCAGTGTTGGGATAAACAGGTATTTATTATGTCATTCTTTAAATATTTCTATAGGCTGGGGTGCCTGGGTGGCTCAGTTGGTTAAGTATCGCACTCTTGATTTTGGCTCAGGTGATGATCTAATGGTTGTTAAATAGTGAGATAAAGCCATATGTTGGGCTCTGTGGTGGGCGTGGAGCGTGCTTAAGATTCTCTCTCTCTGCCCCTCCCCCATTTGTGTGTGCACGTGCGTGTGCTCTCTGTCTCAAATAAACAAATATTTCTGTATGCTTGAAATTTTTATTTATGCAAATAATGAATTTATATTTGGAGATATGTGTATAGCTGTTTGAGGATCCCTAATTAAGTTTATTTTTTTCACAGTAAGGTATGGTATAAAGTGATGGCAGAAATTTTTTTAAAAATTTGGTTTTTATGTTTTGTCTTTGAGAGAGAGACAAAGACAGAGCCATGAGCAGGGGAGAGGCAGAGAAACGGAAACAGAATCTGAAGCAGGCTCCAGGCTTGAGCTGTCAGCATGAGCAATGAGATCATGCCTCAGCTGAAGTCAGACACCCAACTGACTGAGCCACCCAGCCGCCCCAAAGTGATGGCAGAAATTTAAACAGACACCACTGCGCCTGATTAAAATTTATAACTTTAAAGAAATAAACAGACCTGCATTTTTCCAAAATCATGTTTTCTGTAAGTGGTACTTTGCCAAGAGAGAAGAGCATTAAATAAAATCTCAGATTTGTCCAACTTCCAATAGTTGCTGCTTAACTCAGGTTTGATCTGACCAATCCAGAAGAATTTCATTAAGTTCTAGTCAGCCTGACCTAATAACATAAACTAGAGGAGGCTTCAGGCTGAGGCTGTCTGAGAGAATAGTGGCAGTGTAGCCTGAAGAAGTGAAGGTTAAGGAGGCCTTTTCGCTGTCCCGATAAGGCAGCCATGCACAAGAAAGGAACAGACTGGTTTTATGTGGGCAAAGCCAGAACCAAATAGCAAACTCCAAGATGGCAGATTTTGGTATAGTTTAAAAATCAGCTGTCTGAAAATGAAAACAAAGAGGGGCGCCTAGGTGGCTCAGTCAGTTAAGAGTCTGACTTCAGCTCAGGTCATGATCTCACGGTTCATGGGCTTGAGCCCTGCGTCGGGCTCTGTGCTGACGGCTCACAGCTGATTCTGTGTCTCGCTCTCTCTGCCCCTCCCCTGCTCATGCTCTGTTTCTCTCTGTCTCTCAAATAATAAATAAAAGTTAAAAAAACTAGTTTGAAAATGAAAACAAAAAGTAGTAGTGATTTTTATTACTGAAAATAAAATCATAATTTTACTGAAAAATAGTATTTTTTGATGATCCCTTTTTATGAACATCGTAGAGCAGATTTTTACATTGATATAGAAGTGGGATTTGATGACCTACCTAATTTTAAGCTTCCTACATGTGAATGATAGATTATTAATATTAAGTCTTTAATTTTTTTTTTTATCTTGAGAGAGAGAGTATGCGCAAGCAAGGGAAGAGCAGAGGAGGAGACAGAATCTTAAGCAGGCTCCACATCCAGCATAGGGCTTGATCTCACGACCGTTAAGATCGTGAGCCGAAATCAAGAGTTGGACGCTTAACCAACTGAACCATGCAGGTGCCCCAAATTATTAAGTCTTTAAGCTATTGAAGTGAACATAGTCACATAGCAGAAATTTTGACACAAAGAGGGAAACTACTCTTGACTTCAGGATTTCAGGTTTATCTTAGGAAGATCCCCAAAGTACAGAATCTGGAACTTGGGAAATAAACATTTAAGTAGAAATGTCCCTTCAAGAGAGTACTATCAAGGTGTCTGTTTTTTTATTCCCCAAATTCCAAATATTTGGATTCACGGGTCTTTAGAGGCCCCTCTCCTGATCATGGCACATCAGGAAGCAAGGAACTGGCTCCCTCCCTGCTGGCCTATCACCTCGCCCTCTGAGATATGTGTGTTCAGTGTTATACATAACTGTACCACCACTTAGCAGGGGTTTGTGAATTACACTTTCATGGTGCAGTGCTTTTGTTTAAGTCTACTTGAAATGGCCTTCTGCATCACACACTGAAATCCTACTAATTATTTAATTCCTGTACTGTCAGAACCTAAAAATGCCTTTAGAAACCATGTGATTAAATCTTCACATTTATATAGAAAATGTAAGTCAGGCAAATTTCTAAACTATTCAGAATTTCTTCCATTCACCCCGTGACCAGAGTTTATCCCTCCGTTTTCTGTAGTGTAACACGAACAGAAAATCATGTGGGATGTTTGAGACCTTATCTGTTCTAAATTAACAAAATCTATGAAGGTTAAGTACCTTGACTTTAAAAGAGCACAAAGAATTTTTATTTTTAATTGTGATAAAATAACACATAACATAAAATGTACTATCTTAACCATTTTTAAGTGTACATTTTAGTTGAGTAGCATTAAGTATATTCACATTGTGTACAACCAATCTCCACAGCTCTTTCATCTTGTAAAATTGAATCTCTATGTCCATGAAACAACACATTCCTACAGAGCCCAAGGAATTTTAAGGAGGTGTTTTATCCTGTAAGATGTGATAATAGAAATAAAGGAAATTTTAAGGTATATCTGTCTTAACTAAAAAGAAACTAAAAACTTTAATTTTAAGAGCTGGAAAATTAGGTAGGAACCTGATGAACAAAAGATACTTCTCTTGAAATCTGCTATGGGAAAAATGAAGAGAATTAATACTTATAATGATTGATTGTTACAGAAAAGTTACCAAATTGTATTTAAAGGTATTGGTTGTCTTTACTGTCTTGTAGAAGTATCTATTTTTAAAGCTATATTTTTATTACAGAAATCATACTTGAGGGGCACCTGGGTGGCTCAGTCAGTTAAGTGTCCAATCCTTGATTTTGGCTCACGTCATGATCTCACTGTTTATGAGAATGAGCCACACATCGAGCACTGACAGTGCATAGCTTGCTTGGGCTTCTCTGTTCCTACCATACTCACTCTCCCTGTCTCTCAAAATAAGTCAGTAAACATTTTTAAAAAACCCACAAAAATCCTACTTGCTAGGAAACTATTTTTAAAAGGTTTTTTATTATGTTTATTTATTTTGAGTGAGAGAGACAGAGCATGAGCTGGGGGAGGGGCAGAGAGAGAGGGAGACTCAGAACCTGAAGCAGGCTCCAGGCCCTGAGCTGTCAGCCCAGAGCCCAATGTGGGTCCCTAACCCATAAAACATGAGATCATGACCTGAGCCAAAGTCAAATGCTCAACTGACCAAGGCACCCAGGCTGTCCTCTAGGAAACCATTTTTAAATAATAATAGAAATTATTATTACAAAAGTTTGTTTAATTGAAAGTAAAACATTTTAAAGCATGCATAAAATTGAGTATCTTAGAAAATGTGAGTAAATTGTGAGATTTTCAAAAGTGAATACTCTTTTAAAAATTCTTTTTGAATAATTTTATGTTTTAGAAGTAGTGTGAAGTGGTTTAAAAGATCTGCTCTGGAATTGTGATCACAAACCCTGTATCCACCACTCAGTAGTGACATGACTTGAACAAATTAATCTCTCTGTGTCTTAGTTATCTGTTAGATTAGGAGATAATCTTGTCTATCTTATATGATTGATGTGAGGGTTAATTGAATAAGATGTGTAAATTCAGCATAGTAACTAGTGCTTAGTGTACTTAATAAATATTAGCTATTATTAATTTTACTGTAGTTAATATAGTTCTTGCGTTTGGACTCTCTGGTAAATAATCTGCTCTACTGCTGTTAACACTAATTTATTTTTATTCTTTGTGCCGGAGTTGGGTGAGGTCGATAGGCTTTCCTTAACCTACCTCCTACCCAGTGCTTTGCATATTGTTGGAAAATAGTGGGTACCTAATCTAATAAATCTTTGTTGAATGAATGATGAAAATGTTTTTAAAGGTTTATGGAACATATTTCATTATAATAGCACTGAATAATAAACTCCTTTTCAAAGGAATATATCTAACCCTAAATAAGATGAACTGGGTTTTCAGTCAGTTTGGGTTGATTTTTAAAACTACTCTTTTGGGCTTATTAAATGTGAGGAGCATTTCAGTGGATCATGAGAGATGGCTGAAATGATGGACAAATTCATTAAAGAAAGAGAGCCAGAACACCACCATATGTCTTTGCACTTCTCTACCAAGGCATGAGCTTCTTTCCAGATCCATTCCGTATTAAACTTGGTGTAATGAGAAGAGCATGGGATTGAGAAAAGATGAGCATTCCCATAGGGTTCTCGTGTGCACTGATGGTAGTGAGCATAGCTGCTTTCCACGGGGTTCCCACTGCATGACCTTGGACCACCATTTTTCCTCTTTAAGCATCAGTTTCTTTGCCTGTAAAAATGAGAGGATGCCAGGGTGACTGGTGGTCCAGTCAGTTAAGCATCCAACTGGATTTTGGCTCAGGTCATGATCTCACGGTTTGTGAATTCAAGCTACACTGTTTGAGATTCTCTCCCCCTCTCCCCTTCTTTCTGTACCTCTCCCCCTGCTCACGCTCTCTCTCTCTCTCTCAAAATAAGTCAATTAAAAAACTTATTAAAAAATGAGAGGATACCATCTAAGGTCCATTTTTCCATTCAGAAGAGACATGTGGCATGTCTCTTCCAGGACAGTGCCAGTTATTCTCCCATCCTGCCAAAATTCAGTTGTTAGTGCCTATTCTGTGAGTAATATCTCCTCCTGAATTGGTGCCAGTTGGAAAATTATAGAATGGAATGTACCACCTGGGTTTGGATTTGGAAATCCAAAGTATTGTTGCCTTGAGGTACAAGGATATTTCTACTGAGCCATGGTGGTGAGTAGGCTGTTAATACCAGCCATGCAGTTTTCACATGGACCAGGAAATGAGGGTCAAATCTCCTTTCCTAATGATAGCAGAATGAAGAGAGCACTCTTTTCTTATTTCCTTCCAGTAATTTGCTGTATAAATTATGATGCAGTTATCACAAACAGAATCAAAGTATCAGTAAAGTGATAAAAATAAATAAAACTTATCATATGCTTTTGTAATGCATAGCCATTTATATTCTTTATTGTACTTGATCTCACGAGCACCCTGAATATAATTCAAGTCCTCAATTTCCATAATGTCACTTAGGGATCTCTGTTCAATTCCAATGTTCCTTGATTTAGAGGAGAGTTGCCTTTCTTGCTCTAAAGAGGCAGCATGGTGGAATAGAAGGGGAATATGGTCTACCTCTAACTAAGTGTTAGACCTTGAATTAGTCAAGTATCTACCCTCTCTGGGCCTCTGTTTCTTCAAAATAAAAGACCTCTAAGCAAAATTTCCCTCTCAGAAGGCTGAGGAATTATGTTATTCAAGTCTCATATGAGAGTAAAGTCTTATAAACACTTTAATAACAAGTATGCTGACTTGTAGTAGAACATTAAGACAGAGGATGATCTCATCGAACATTAGAGTAAATGACCATATTTTTGTCTGTAATTATAAATGCCTGATCAACATTCAAACAAGGACTCTGACTGAAATGCTTTCCATTTCAAAGGAGTCACGCAAGCACACTATTTAATCCAGTGATTTTTACATAGAAAGGGGAAAAGAGGTACCTACAATGTGTAGAAGAGTGCTGTGCTAGATACTTTACATACTTATATTCGTTTAGCATATCTTATTGGGCGCCTAATATGTACCAGATATTATAATAGAGCTGGGTATGGGATTGATACAGTGGTTACCATGACCTGTTATCATGGAACTTACATTTTGATAAGGGAGATGGATAATAAATAGTCAAAGAAAATTTTTAAATGAATACAATGTCTTTGAAGATAATATAGAGAGAATGACTGGGAGAGGAGGGAATTACCTTTACTTAAGTAGTCTGGAAGAACATAACTCAAGATAATGTATAAGCTGAGACTCTGATAGTAAGAAGCAGCAGAATTTGCCAAGAACTAGGGGAAGGATATATCCTGTAGCAAGTGCAAAAGCCCAAAAGAGGTGGTAAAGTTTAGCCCACTTGAGGAATACATTAAAATAATTTAAATCTAACAAATTTTAGAAATAGATATTATCTTTATCCTATAGATAAAGATGCAGACAAATAAAGAGCCCAATTTCAGGTAGTAAATTGAGGATCTCAGACTTAAACCCAGCTTAATCTGGCTCACTCAGGAATTGATTGAAATGCAAAATTTCTGAGTTTGGTTGAATAACTTGTTTCTTTGTAACACAAGAGGGAAAGGTACTCTTTCTTCCTTTTGATTCAGGGAGTATATATCCCAGCTGAAAGATGTAAATGGCTATTTGCTATTTGATGAACATATAGTACTGTGTATTCTTGTATGATACTATTTTATGTATTGTGGTTCCTCATTACTCAAGTCTCAGATGGGTAGGTGTCTTCTGTCAGGAATCAAGCAACAGGTCTTTATTAAGGATTTTGTTATGGGGCTGAATGTTTGTGTGTCTTATTCCTCACCCCCCATCCACCCCCTGCCAAATTCATGTGTTAAAGCTCTAACTCCCATTGTGATGGTATTTGGAGGTGGGGCCTTTGGGAGGTAGTTAGATATGGGTGAGGTCATGAGGGTGGAGCCCCCATGATAGATTTAGTGCCTGTATAAGAAGAAGAAAACAGCTCGCTCTCCACTATGTGAGAACACAGCAAGAAGGTGGGTCTCTCCAAGCCAGGGAAAGGGTCCTACTGAGTAGACTCTCACCTTGATCTAGACTTCTCAGCCTCTAGAACTGTGAGAAATAAATGTCTGTTGTTTAAGCACCAAGCCTATGCTATTTGGCTAGAGCAGCCTGAGGAGATAGATATCTATATCTATACATCTTTATCTATATTATACATAGATAACATACGTAGGTAATACATAGATAATAAATAATATATATTATTTCTATATATATTTATTTATCTGTAGATCAATAGAGAGAGGTAGGTAGGTAGATAGATATAGATAGATTAGATAGGGAAAGAGAAGGAGATTTATTGTAGAGTTGGCTGACACAGTTATGGAGACCAAGAAGTTCCAAGATCTGTAGGCAAACAGGAGACCCAGGAGAGCTGATGGTATAGTTCCAAGCCTGAAACCCTAAGCACCAGGAAAGCTGCTCTTTTAAGTTTCAGTCTGCATCCAAAGGCAGGAGAAGACTGTTGCCCTAGCTCAAAGACAGACAAAGAAAGAGTGAATTCTCCCTTACTCCATCTTTTTGTTCTCTTTAGGCCTTCAATGGATTGGATTAGGTGCACTTACATTGGGGAGGGCAATCTTCTTTACTCAGTTCTAACTCAAATGTTAATGCCATCCAGAAACACCTTCACAGACAGACCCAGAATAATGGTGAGGCAAATATCTGGACAGCTGTGGCCTTGTCAAGTTGAAACACAAAATTACTCTCCCAGGTATGCCTTATTTAAGGTAGTGGTGAGTGTGAGAGTGAGTGGTTTGGGGAGTAGGAAGGAAATGTAAGACAGTCTCCACCCTCAGAAGGCTCTGATACAGTAGGAAGAGGTGCACATAAATGAAAAATCAGTGGGATATACTAAGCTGTGTCTCCCTAAAGTGATAAGGGAATGGATTTCAGACTAAGCTTTCAAAGGAAAGAAAAACCACCATAGGAGAGAAGGACAGGAAAGGTTTCATAAAGGAGGCAGAAGTTGTTTTGGATCTTCAAGAATGAGAAGAAGTAATTTCCTTCCTTTTTATAACATTAATTTTCATGTGGTCTTTAATAAGTGTTGGGATACAAGCAAAGATAGTTCATAAAATTTGTACCAGAAAAGAAAATGTAAGACTTTCCATCCAATTTCTTTGAAGCTAGAGTAACCTTGACAATAGTTTGGATAAGAGCAAAGAGAAATAGATTTTTGTCCCATTCCACTTACAAATTTAGATGCAATCATTCTTTGTAACATATTAATTACTTAATTAATACCAATTAGGTATCAAAAAGAACATTATATAATAAACTAAGACTTACTTCTGTATCCAAAAGCTGGAATAAAAGTACAAAGTCTATGATTGCTTCACAGGTGAATTCTCTTACACATTTGTGGTAGAGATAATACAAGGTCCACAAACATTCTTACTCCCCAGCTCGTTCTGTTAAGCCAGCATTATTACTCTGACATCAAAACAAGACAAAACCCCACAAAAAAGAATACCCACAAACCACAATCCCCAATAAACATAGATTCAACAATTCCTGAGTAACATTTTTGTGAATTGGATCTCATGATATATAAAAAGGATCATGCATCGGGGCACCTGGGTGGCTCAGTAGGTTAACATCCAACTTCAGCTCAAGTCATGATCTTAAGGTTTGAGAGTTTGAGCCCTGCATCAGGCTCTCTGCTGTCAGTGCAGAGCCCGCTTCAGATCCTTTGTTCTCCTCTCTCTCTCTGCCCCTTCCCCACTTGTATTTTTGCTCTGTCTCTGAAAAATAAATATTAAAAAAAAGATCATGTATGATGATTCACTGGGGTTCATGCCAGAAACTCAAAATTCATATAATATCTCAGTATCAATGTAATTCACCACAGCAGCAAACGTAGTAAGAAAAACAATAAGATCTCAATAGATACATAAAAATCCTTTGAGATTACCTTTTGTGTAGTATGTAGTGTGTGTGTGTGTGTGTGTGTGTGTGTGTGTGTGTGTATTAAGAACACACAGGGGCGCCTGGGTGGCTTAGTTGGTTAAGCGTCCGACTTTCGCTTAGGTCATGATCTCACGGTTCGTGGGTTCAAGCCTCGTGTCGGGCTTGTGCTGACTGCCAGCTCAGAGCCTGGAGCCTGTTTCAGTCTGTGACTCCCTCTCTCTCTGACCCTCCCCTGCTCACGCTGTCTCTCTCTCTGTCTCCTAGAAATAAATAAAACATTTAAAAAAATTATTAAAAAAAAAACACACAGCAAATTTCAAAAATACACTACAATATTGTTACCTAATGTACTTTAGATCTCAAAAACTCATTCATCTTGCCTAACTGAAACTTTGGAATCTTTGACCAACATCTTATTTCTGCCTCCTAGCCCATGGCAACCACCATTCTACTCTCTGCTTCTGAGTTTGACTATTTTATATTCTATGGTAAGTGACATTATGCAGTATTTATCTGTGTCTGGTTTATTTTACTTGGCATAATGTCCTCCAGGTTCATTCTTGTCATTGCAAATGACAGAGTTTCCTTTTTAAAGGCTGAATAATCCATTATAGGTACACATCATACTTCCTTTATCCATTTGCCTATCTCTGGATGTTTAGATTGTTTCCATATCTTGACTGTTGTGAGAAAGGGGTGATTTCTAAGCAGACCAAAGCACAGAGGCAGTAGTTTGATGAGAGGTAGCTGGGAAACAGTGTGTGCATGGTAGACTGGTACAGTGTCTTAATGGTGGTGCGACAGGGCTCCTTCACATGCTTGTGCAAGGTTTTCACTATACACAGGCATTTGAGTGAGGAGACTAGGGAGGGATGAAATTCAACCCCACCTTCTTTTTGCCAATCCAGGCACCCTGGTACAGGAGTGTGTCTCCCTGGAGTAAAGGGCACCTTTTTCTAATTCACACAAAAACTCTGCAGCTGTCTTACAGGAGGGAAATGGTAGGAAATAAATTTGAAATAGAAGGATGGGGCCAGATTATAGAGAATGTTCCTTTGTATCTAGACTACTACAAATGGATGGAAATGTGCAGCTTTGATGGTAATGGTGGGTATGATTTGTGATCCTACACTGGAATTAAATCTAGAGCTCTGCCAATGCTAGGAACCATGTTTATCTAGCATAAAATAAATCCGTATCTTTTGAAAATTATATTTGCTCGATGTTTCTCTAAAGCAAACTTCATAACTGACCCATTTTGCTCCAAAATCAAATCAGCCTGATTTAATTTTATAAGCCAGTCATGGAAAGAGAATTTGTCCCATGACTCCAAAGCATTCTGTTCTGTAGCTCCACTATAATTATAGACAAATGCATCTAATCTTCCCATCATGTGTTCTGAATTACAGGATTCTTTTTTTCCCCCTGTATTTGATAATCTTATCTTGTTATACTGCATCATTTAATTATTCCCCAAAATAGAGATCTTTAGAAAATTTGCTCAGAAAAAGTGATTTGGTGTTCCTAACTAAAGTCACGACTGGGGTATTTACTTAGAAATTAGCCGTCTTCAAAGCTTTGAGATTGCTGTTTTTCTTACAGGGTCTCATCTGCCACTTAAGGCAGATTGTTGAAGGTGTCCCACAGATAACTTGAGGGAATTATATAAACTCCAGAGAAATGGACTCCATAGGTATCCTCAGAGACCTACAAGACCAGAACTCTTTCACAATGAGCAAATGTGCCAAATAGTAGGACAGATATTGGGAATACAAAAATGAATAGAGCATAGTCCCCATCTGAGGAAATAAACAATCTCTAAATGTGATCATCAGAAGTCCTGAAATTTAATTTTATTAGCTCCGCCACCTACCAACTGCTACCTTTAAGCAAGTCACTTAATTTATCTGAGCCTCATTTTCCTATAAAACCAGTAACATTGAGATGACATTCTTGTAAGGCATGAAATATCATGAGAATGTGTTATCTGAGATGAATGACTTATATAGTCATTCAGTGTTCTCTTTCCCTCCTTCATACCATTCTGTTCCCTTTGAATCTTTACCTTTATAGACTGAAGATTTTATTGCAGTCTTTTCTAAAATCAGAGCCTTTAAATTTTGTTCTTGTTTTTTTTTCCTGAGCCATTTCTATGTTCATTATGTCATTTGTTTTTAGACAAGTGGGCCTAATATACTGGGTCAAAAATATGGACGTCTATAGTTTGTATAGATGAGGTCAGAGGATAAGAAACTCCTTATCTTGGGTTTCCAGTAAACTTTCCGATGATACCCAGCATTTAAAACCTTTCACTCTTGGTCTTTTTGTGTTTTGTCTGTGACATCGTACAGGACTGATGTATTTTTTTTCTCCTGTCATTTCAGTTTCCTTTACTGGATTATAGTTGAACACTCATGATCCTGTGATAAGATCATTTCTCCTGAATGTGTTTTCTTACACTTAGTCACATTAAAACTCCTCTGCCACTTTTCTGCCCACGTCCACATCTTCTTTCAGTTTATCCCTAATCAGCTTGGCATTTTAATCCCTGGAAGAGCTGAACGCCATCTGCAAACTTGGCAATTTCCCCTTGTACTCTCTTCCAGATCGTTTATATGAATGTTAACTAAAACACCATGCAATTTGCTTTCTGTCTAAAAGTGCCTCGTGCGGGCGCCTGGGTGGTTCAGTCGGTTAAGTGTCCGACTTTGGCTCAGGTCATGATCTCACGGTTGTGGGTTTGAGCCCTGTGTCAGGCTCCGTGCTGACAGCTAGCTCAGAGCCTGGAGCCTGCTTCAGATTCTGTATCTCTCTCTATCTCTGACCCTCCCCTGCTCACGCTGTCTCTCTCTTTCAGGAAAAAAAAAAGTGCCTTGTTGCAGAGCATTTAATAGAACAATTTAATCACTGAATTAATAATATCAAGGACTAGCCACGGAACTTTTAATCCAAAGAGTGTTCACTTATTCCTGTTGTTTGCTTCTTATTCCTAAACCAATTGTCCATAGCAGACATTTCTCCACATACTGAAAGTTTTATGGTTCATGAATTAGAAAACAAGTCTAAATTTGAATTAAGAACCCTTTACCAGGCCCTGACTATTTTGGGTCTTATTTATTTCTCTGTTCCAGAACATCTTTAATAGGAGTCCTATACCACTTTTCTATCATTTCATGAAATCCTCTTAGTTAATATCTTCTTAAATATCTTTTTAAGTAACTGTCGTTTTCTAGCCAGCTGCTAGGTTCCTAGGCTTAATCAATCAAGTTATCAATTGAGTTGCCAGATGAATGCTACTCAGTAGCTATCAGTTTGTTATGTACTGATAAAATAGCAAATCCTGAAATCTAGTTACTGCACTGGCTTCCCAAATGATCTCAAACCCTGATTTGCTCCCTCCAGTCACTCCCATATTCCAGATAAGTGGTTTCTCAAATCTTAGGCACAACTGATCATGTCACTTCCCTGCTTAACATCTTTGAAAGTATTTTAGAACTTTTTAAAAAATGTTTATTTATTTTTGAGAGTGAGAGAGAAACAGAGCGCAAGTAGCGGACGGGCAGAGAGAGACGGAGATGCAGAATCTGAAGCAGGCTCCAGGCTCTGAGCTGTCAGCACAGAGCCCAGTGCGGGGCTCGAACTCACAAACTACAAGATCATGACCTGAGCTGAAGTCAAAAGCTTAACCAACTGGGCCACCCATGCACCCCTCTTTGACAGTATTTTTGGAGACAATTGGGAAAATTTGAATATAGACCCAGTAAAAATGTTAAACATTATTAACTATTAAATACTAAATTAATATTTAAAAAGTCATTACCCAGAAGAGGCAAATTCATAGAAAGTAGATTATGAGGGATGGGATGTGGGTGATGTATAGGCAGTTATTGTTTTATGGTTGCAGTTTCTATTGGGAATGGTGAAAAATTTTAGAAATAGTGATGATGATTGCACATGGTGAATGTATTTAACACCACTGAATTTTAGACTTAAAAACACCTAAATGGCAAATTTTGTTATATATAATTTGCTGCAATAAAAAATTGTCACCAGTTAGAGATAGTACTTAAAATGTTATAGAAGAAATGATATATTTGGGATTTATTTGAAAACACTCAAATAATAGTCTCAACAACAATGAGAGTGATAGTTAAAAACTGGCAAAATGTTGATAACTGTTGAGGGTAGTTTTTTTATAATAAAAAATTTTTTTAAAATCTTTTGGAAACTGTCAGTTAAGCCCCAACTGTTCAACCTGACATCTGAACCCTTTGGTAGTTAGATGCCTCCCTTTCTCTGACCTGCAGCTTTCAGTGCTCAGCCTACAGTGTCCTTCCCTGCAGTCAGGGGGTCCTACGTTCACATAGCCTCTGTGCCTTTATACTCAGCCATTCAATTCTTCTTCCTCCTTCCTGTGTGGCAAATGACTACTCATTCTTTAAGACTTTAAGACTCCTTTCTGGAGCCTTTCTAGACTTCTCTAGGCAAAGAGAATTCCCTCCTTTGAGGGAAAGGCATGTTAGGAAACATGCCTTGTTTGTATTCCTGCTATAGCTTTTACCCTAAATTTATACATATACCTTTTATTTGTGCTTCTATTCTCCACTAACCTGTAAGCTTCTTGAAGGTAGAGGGAACTTACTTTTCATTGTACATATTTCTGAGTTGTATGAAACTTATGTTGTTGTTTTAGTTGTGCGCTTCAAGTATTTTTTAAAGAAGGATTGAAAGATGAGAATATGAGTAGTAGTTATAAGCCTTAAGAGTTGAAAAGGAACTTAGCAAAGTACCCATATTGGTAATGGGCATCATTCTCCTTTTCTAGACTGTGCTTTCTCTACTTGGCAACTGCTGATGAATCTTTACAGTTCCAGCACCTACCGTTGGGTACTCAGTAAATTGTTGCTAAATTTTCTGACAAATCATAGCCTTTCTTTCTAGAGATTGCAAAAAGCCAGGTATCTAGCTTGGAGTATATGGACACATACTTTCTAGAAGAAAGAGTGACTTTTCAGGCATGGTTTGTCAAGGCAGCAAATGAGCACCTGGAGAGATATTCCTGGGCCAGTGGGGTTGGTGGCTATTGAGCTGGCCAAGCTGATGGGGGAGCTGGGACCACGGTATGTCTGCAGTACACATCTTGCCAGTGGGTGGCAGCAGGACCTCACAAACCCTCTCCAAGACGAGCAGGCCTAATTTCACCCTTTGAATGTAGGTGGGAAATAGGAATCCTCTCACGTTTCTAGTTTACTTTCTAACTTCTTGATGCCTAGAGGTGCTTGGCTGAAAGAACAAGGCCAGTGAGACAGTGAGTGCCAGAAACTAGGCACCTTGTTAAAGGTAAGTGTCCAAGACCAGTGCCAGGTATTTACTAAGTGCTAGACTGGTTCCAGAGCTCTAAGAATGCTTGGTAGTGCTTTCATATTCTAGATTGGGGTTTTGATCCTTATACAAACCTCAGGCACCTAGGGAGGATTTACACTTCAGGTTGTTTTTAGGTCCTTTAGTTCCATTGTGGTTGGAGATTGAGAACATATTTTCATGTGGGGAAGAAAGAGCCTGACACCCTCAGATGTGCACATGCAGGAAGAAAGGAGGACCCTGGGCCTGCAGAGACAGGCTCCCTTCACTCAGTCTTGAAGGTGGCCCCTTCTGGTTTTCTCCATTTGTCCAGCCAAAACCATCATTCCTAACATCTCCTGTCAATAAGCAAGCCCTGATTGTGAACCTAGGTAAGTACATAGCTCAGTGAAGGAGTTGGAAATTTATAGATGCAATGATTATGTTTGTACAGGCCTTAGCTCAGAGCATATAAGTTGACAACAGGACATAGTCATTATTTAAAATCCAAAGTGTTCTGGAAAATCCAGGGCTCACTCGTGGGTGGTCCTTGCTCCAAGCATTATTACATAATCCAGTTGTCTAGGGCTAAGGGTGGGACAGGGGTATCCCAGATTATTAGACAACTGAGTCTGAAAAGTCATATTGGTTGATGATGCTATGAACCATATGTCATAAGCAGACAATAAGTGAGATGAAGGTTCAGAGGAGGAAGAGACCATGTTGGCTCTGATAATAATAAAACAGCAGTAATACCTGGTACATAAATATTTGTTGCATTTTGCTCATAGTAGTTCTTATTCGTGTAGCATTTCAGAGTTTTCAAAAACACTTTCATGTCAGTTATTCTCATCTGGTATCAAGTCTTCACAACAGCCTGTGAGTAGGGTATTAATAAATGAGGTAGAATACATGAAATACTCAGAATGGTGGCCAGAACACACAGTGAATTCTTGCTATAAGTATTACAGTTATTATTAGCCCTGTTTTATGTATGAGGAAACTAAGGTGCAGAGAGGCAATTACTTGCCCAAGTCAGACAGCTGAAAAGTAGTAGAACTAGGCCTGAACCCAACAAAACTGGCTTCTATTTCTAGACCTTTCTCCATTATTCCATGCATTAAAACAGGGAGAATTTAAGTTGGGCGTGCCTACATTGAGCTGACAAGTTTTGAGGCAGCCCTAGCAGAAAAGTATCTTGAAATCGTGTTCCTCAGCCTCGTAAGCCCTAGTTGAATAGGAATTGGTGAGATTGGTGAATTGAGTAAGAAGAGTTAAATCTAGAAGCCTCTACTCATTGTAGCAGTAAGGAAAGATGGTTCATTGCCTGGCCCATCAAGGAAGCTGCAAGCCATTAAACTCACATAGATCCTCAGCTGCTAGGCTTGTTAAGAAAATGTACAATAGGGGGAAATTGACAACACAGGCACCATAGATATTTTTAGTCTGTGCTTCAAGGATGTACATCTTGGGTTCTGTTTAGGATTAGGAACAAGGAGGTAAATTTGGGTTGATTTGACAAGATTGCCAGTCAGAAAGCCCTTCTCTGTGCCCAGTTTATGCACAGAGAGACTGTTGGGGGGGAGGGTAAACTAGAGGAGGTGAAGTAACTTTCCCAAACTTTCAAACACTGAGGAGAGTGGTGTTTTTTTCTTGGAGCATCAGGGGTGGGGGTGAGGGAGGGCAGTGTGACAATATCAGTAAAACTGTCACTGTGTATGTCCCTTGCATTAGCAATTCTGCAATAAGTTGTTTATCCTTCTAATGTACAACACGCTGACTATAGTTAATAATATTGTATACTTGAGGGGCGCCTGGGTGGCTTAGTTGGTTAAGCGTCCGACTTTCGCTCAGGTCATGATCTCACGGATCGTGGGTTCGAGCCCCGCGTCGGGCTCTGTGCTGACTGCCAGCTCAGAGCCTGGAGCCTGTTTCAGTCTGTGACTCCCTCTCTCTCTGACCCTCCCCTGCTCACGCTGTCTCTCTCTGTCTCTCCTAAAAATAAATAAAACATTAAAAAAAAATAATATTGTATACTTGAAGTTTTCTAAGAGACTAAATCTTAAGTGTTCTCACCACACACACAAAATGGTACCTGTGTGAGGTGATAGACATGTTAATTAACCTGAATGTGGTAATCCCAGTTCATAAAGTAAGGTGTATTAAATCATCATGATACACACTTTAAATATATACAATATATATATTCTACCTCAGTACAGCTAGAAAAAAATAACTTCTTTATCCTATGGATAGCTTCTCTTTTTTTAATGTTTGTTTATTTATTTTGAGAGAGAGAGTGCAAGGGAAGGGGAGAGAAAGAAATCCAAGCAGGCTCTGCCCTGTCGGCACAGAGCCTGAGGCAGAGCTCAGTCTCAGAAACCCATGAGATCATGACCTTGAGCCAAATTCAGGAGTCAAATGCTTAACCAACTGAGCCACCCAGGCACCTCTCTATGGATATATTCTTAAACATTAGTGATTATAGCACTGTTTATAATGTCAAAAACAACCCTGAAACTGGGAATCTAAACACTCATCAATATATATTGGTGAAATGACTGTATGACTTTCAAATGGAAAGCATATCACTAAAATACATTTTTGAATGCAGTAAAAATCAAGGTTCAAAAAAGAAGAGTTTATGTAGCATGATACTATATGTATGTTTGAAACATATATGTATGCAGATAACTTACACGCATTCTCCTCACACTGGAAGGATATGCTTGCAACTGATAATAAGGATTATGTGTGAATGAAAAAGGAATGGGAAAGGAGAAAGTTATTTTTTATCTTATTCTTTTATGTGCTTTTGAAGGTAGATCGATTAATTTTACTGTATGGCATACCTTTTTTGTTGTTTAATTTAACCCACTTGCCTAAGGTCACAGAGCCAGGAAAGGTTACAGCTAGGATTTCAGAGCCTTGTGATTCACAACTCCTCTGGATTCTAACACACTGCATCCTAACAGTGCTCTCTTAATATCAGAAGGTACTTCTATCACTTGCTTGCTTCTAAGTTACAAAATTCTTCATGAAAATATCTGGAACCAAAATTTGCAAGGGCCAGATCCGGGAGAATGTGCTCATTCTCCAGAAAAAGTCTCTGTGCCCCTTCTATTTGCCATCTTAACAAGTCAGCCAAGAGAGGTCAGTGACCCAGAGCCAGGAAACACAGACCAAGATTTCCAACAGGACTGATTACCTTAAGGAAAAAGCATTAAGATCAGTGGAGAGGTGGGGGTGAGGAGAAGGCATGAAAATAGGATCATTAGCCAACTTGGTCAATGGGCAGGTGCAGGAAGTGGCAGATAAACCCAGCCAGAATCTATAAATAATACTTCAGTATCAGTGTTTAAAACTCACAAAATAAGCAAGTGAATTAAAATACGTGGCAACACATAAGCTCCTAGATGTAAACTGTTAGTTCTAGGCTTAACTCCTATGAACTTTTCTGTGGTTTGGGCATATTATTTTAACTGCTCTGGGTTTCAGTTTCCCCATCAGACAAATGCACAGGACTATCTGCCCTGGCTGCCTCACTAAGTTGTAAGGGACAAATAAGGCAAGGAATGTGCTTTGAAAGTGCAAGGTATCATACTGAATGAGAGGTTATTGTTAATGGCTCTGGGACTTACCTCACAGAACAAGAGCTATTTTGAGACAGGAAGATAGGAGGAAGCATCAGAAAAGCATTGCTGATAACAAAGTAAACACACCTCATCAACAGAAGAAAGGAACCTCAGGGTTATTTACTCTATTTCTCCTTTTTATAGTCATTGAAAAGACCTACAGAGTCCAAAATCTACAGAGCAGTAATAGTGCCATGGATAGACTATCATTTAAATCCATAAGTAAGATGGAACAGTGGCTAAAGGGACAGGATAGGGTACAGGCCCCTTCCTGGAGGGGCCTGCTGACCTACGAATGTTGAACAGGGTCCTAGAAGCAAGCTGATGAAGCTTAGTAAGGTGTTGGGGCAAAGGTTGGGGAGATAGGCTTCAGTGATCCAGCTCCAGGATGGCTAAGTGCCTCTGGGGAGCAATTTAAGGGTGGCAAGGGACTTGGATAGGACAAATGATAACTTCTTAGAACGGACTGTTCCAGAATCCAGAAAGGAAAGGAAATAGCCTGGCCTCGTCCTGGGTAGTTCACAGGAACCAGGGTAGGAAGTATTTGTAGTAGAACTAGTGCTTACAACATCAAGTCCCTTTTAAGCGGAAGAAGGAAAATGGAGAAAAAAACATGCAATGTAGCACAAATGACAAGTCAGTTTTGTGGGAGTGAAGATGAAGAGAATGAATCAGCAGAGGGAGACAGTACTATACAGTCCCAGGGGCACTGAACTTACACGTGGGTGTACATACTGTCACTAACTTGCCATGTGACCTTGAATATGCCATTTACCTCCTCTGAGTCTTGGTTTCCTTTATCTCATAAGTTGTTATGAGGATTAAATGAGATCTTCTTGGAAGCAACTTGCACACAATTCCTAGAACATGATGTCCAATAAATGTTAATTTATCCCTTTATTTTGGAGAGGGACTTTTAGAAACCAAGCAGTGAAACGTGCTAATTTGACATTTCAAGCACTGGGAAAACAGGACCAACCCAGCTAACAGGTATAGTGTGGAAAGACCCTTTTTACACATGGAGAACTAGCCTAAATGGACAGATAAGAAAATCTTACAGGGGTGAGAATGGGGAGTTGAGAGGAATGGATAGAAATATAACCATAAACATAGTCCACTCACAAGGGGCTCTGAAGCCACTGAGGTTCCTTGATGAGATCCATGACAAGACAGGAAGATAATAAGTACTATAAAACTCAGCCTGACTGATTTTCTTGACTGAAATTCAGAAATACAGGAGAGGTTTTGTGTTCAATTATAGTAGCTTTCCTCAGCCTCCCCCCTTTTAAAATTTATTTCCTGGTAAAATTAACTCTCTGCCATTCATTGATTGTCCTTTAATCTTGATTTTGTTGGTTTTATTTGCCTCTTAAACTATAAATTGCCTCAAATCCTTTTTGGAAGTATGGGTATGAAGGGGTAAAAGGATAACAAGTTTCTTTAAAAACTAAAATTCCAAGGGTGAAGCCCAAGTAGAAATCAGAGTGACTTGTAGGATGGGGGATGATGAGGAAAGTATAGAGATGTGTAAGACTGACCTGCTCTTTATAAGGAATAACATTAGGGAAATTCCTATTTCTAGACTTTTTTTTTATAGTCCAAAGACCAAGGATGTTATCATAAAAATCACAAAATCTAGGAGTGAAAAGGTGCTTTGGATTATTTTATGAGTGGGCAAGCTGAGTATAAAGGAGAGGAAGTAGTCTGCTTGAGGCTTTCTCGGGATGACCCAGTAGCTGAGTTAGGGTCCAGCCCTCGCATTCTGGGGCTCTGTCTGCTATAGTCTTCTCATGATTGTGGATTTCTGATCTCAAACACTTATATGATACTAATTTGTGTGGGTTTTTTTTTTTTTCCTTTTCCAGGGCCAAGTGCTTCCGGGGCAAAAAAGTTCTTGGAGACTATGATATCAAAGTGGAACAGGTAATCACCCTGAAGCCCAGAGTTGCATCTGCGTATTGTCCCTTGACATCCCACAGTGAACCGTCTAATTCTTCAGAGTAGAGCACAGTGTCTGTCACTGGATTATAAGCTCTCCATCTTCCCTTCCTCACCCCTCTCCCTGGGGCTTTTCTCTCTAAGAGATATGATCATGAAGGCTGCATTTCAGCCTCCCTGAGTTTTTCTCATGGTGCTGGTATCTGTAAAGAAGCGAGGAGTGTGGCTCTTAGGGCCCTCTTGCAGTACACGGTTCTTAGGCTGAGGGAAACTTGAAGGAAATGTATTCCTGGGACACCTGCCACACCTCCATATTGTTGGTTGCATGAGTTTCCTGGGTTGGCACATATCTGGCATTCAGTTGTGCAGCCTCCAAGTGGTGCCTATTCTGGGCATGAGGCTACACTACAGAGAGAATTTCAAAAAGAACACCTTCTTGTTTGCAATGTAGTAAAGTCCTGAAAGCACACACCCATCTACCCCCCTAACCCCCCCCCTCCACCATTTTTTAATCTTCCTCTACCCTTTGCTTTGTGATAGAGTCCCAAGTCCATTTGGGTGGAGAGGAGGATGTCCAGTTGAAACAATGCATGTATTTTCTATGTAATAATAGAAGTTACTTGTCATTCCGTACACAGTGTGCTGTGATTTACAGAGTACTTTTCTATGCATTATTGTATCCAGTTCTTAAAACAACTGCCTATCTCTAGGCAGGGTTGATTAAAAATTATTCCCATTTTATAGATGAAAGAAACCCTCCCTGCCCCCACCCTGAGAGGTGAAGTGACTTGTGCAAATTCTTATGGAGCTACCTTGGGGCAGAGCAGAAGTAAAACCCAGTTGCCTAAACTAAAACCTAGTGTTTTTATGTTGAAACTGACAGAGGGCATGTTGCCCCAGTTTCCTACTCTGTAGAAAGTCAGTACAGAGGAGTCAGAAGACCTGAGCCTTGCTCCAATCTCTGCCAACAATAAGTGTTATTTGTCCAGAAAAGTCACTTAACTGCTTCTTTGGTACATAGGGAGAATTCTCTCTGTCCTTCTTGCCTCGCAGAGCTGCTATGAGAGTTAGATGAGATCAGTTTGTGAAAATACTTTGAAAACCAAAGGAATGTTTGGTGAGAGCTGTTGCTGCTCTGTGGAGAACTTGGCAAAGGATTGTGATCTTCTTTCCCTACTGTTATTTTTATTTTTAAGGTTTTTTTTTTTTTACAATTTTAATTATAGTAAAAAAAAAAAAAACATATAACATGAAATCTACCCTCTTAATCCCCTACTGTTATTTTATTTTCCAGGCGGAATTTTCAGAGCTCAACCTGGTGGCCCATGCAGATGGGACATATGCTGTGGATATGCAGGTGCTCCGGAATGGCACCAAGGTTGTCCGGTAAGGTCCTTTCTGTCCTCAGGGTCACTGTCACTGTCTTCAGAGTTACTGTCTCTGGTTGCAGAGGTAGTTTCAAAGTCAAATGTTAGAGTGGGATGGCAGTGCTGGCTTGTGTATTGTATGGAAGTTAACGATGTGTGCTGTGTACAAGTAGTAGAGGAAGGCAGAGAAAACTGGCTTCTACTCTCACAGAGCTCTTAGTCCAGTGGTAGAGAAAGGACTCAGGACTCATTTAGAGGTAACTGGAGTCCTATTAGAGAGGTTCTAGGACTCCAGCCCCACTTCCACCAGTGTGACTTTGTGCTTTTATATTTTTCCTGGAAAACGGGATTCCTTGCTTCCAAGAAAGGTTTGAAAACCTCTGATTTAGTTCAGCCTTCTATTTTGCATGAATTTGCTTAGAGTCACTCACTGAGTTGGTAGCAGAGCCTTGTGTTTCTCTATGAATTCTCTTAACCCCCAGACCTATATTCTTTCTATATTCCTCGCTCCTGGGAATTCATAAGTCTGATAGGGAAGTCTAGGTTGGAAGGAACATTGTGGGTGGAAGAAAATTTGCAGTTACAGGGCACTTCCATGCCTGGCGGTGTGTTGGATCACATCACTTACAGGTGTGATCACATCTAATACAAGAATTCTGTGAGGGGAGGTAATGAAAATTCCAGATGGGGGGACCATGGTTCCCACAGTGTCATTCTTCCCAGGGGTTCAGCATAGTGTCAGGATTTTAGACTTCAGAATCTTGCTCCAGGAAGAATCTTCACTTTATCCTCCTCCCTACCTCCATCTGCAGCATCCTGACACTGAGGTCTCCAGCATCCAACAGGAACTGGCTCAGTGACCAGGAAGGCAAAACTCAGGTATCGGGAACCTAACATGAGGGAAATGTAAACTGGAGACTGAGGAGGACAGAAAAAGAGATGTCTGTTCAGATAGGGAGTGAGCTCAAGAGAATGTAGAGTCCAGCTATATGTAGAGTGAGTCATAGGGATGCATGAACAGAAGCAGTTGCTGACAGAAAGGTCCACGGCAGGGTGTCAGGAAGGATCTGGCAAGAATAAGACAGACCCTTCCAGGTCTGAGTGTAGGAACTTGAGAGCTGGCCAGTGTAGGAAGTCTGAAGCTCAGTTCCTATAATTATATAAGGTTTGATCTCAGGCATATACTGGAGGCAGTTTCCCAGAACTGGGGCACAAGGAAATCAGAACAGCTCCAGCACATGCCATATTGACTTGACGCTAAGTCCCTTGAGTGACTAAGGAGGGCTTCTTCCACCCCCACATTAAAAAGACTGGTCTCTGAGGCCAGGTGGTACTAGAGCTGTAGGTCGTGGTTTAATGGGTGGCAGAGGCAGGGAACCAGGTAGATCATTGTATATGGTGTGAAACAGGCAGGCTCTGGAGACTTGAGGGTGGATGCTGCCACACAACTGACTCTCTGGGAAGATGAGTTCCTTTGGAGTCAAGGCATGAAGAGGAGCAGCTGAGGCTAGGAGCTTTGCTGGCTAGAGGGGAAACCCAGGGAGCCTTCCCATGCATGGGAACATTCTGTACTCCCAGTGCTTCCTGTAGCCCTTGCTCAACTATGGTTTTCTGAGAAATATTTGTACCCCTCCCTAGCATACGCTTTGGAAGAATAACATTGGGAAGTCTGGCATCTGTTCTCAGCCAGCCTGGACCCTTACTCTCCTGGGGGCCTGATGAGGGCATTGCCTATTTTAAGGAGCAGCTTTAAGCAGTCGGAATAGGGCACTGAGATCAGGGATCTCTCTGGCAGGGTGGTGAAGTCAGCCAAATATGTTGTCTTCAGAGTCTGCGGGGATCCTTTGGGAGCATGAACTCTGAAGCCACAACGAGCTTCTGCTCTCACATTTCCCCACATTCTTGTTCATTTAAGGTGTATGAGTCTGAAAGTATTTCTTCTCTCCTGAGGGAATTTGTACCTTAGAAAAAGACAATGCTTAAGCCAGAAGAATAAGGGAACTTCAGACACCTGTTCCTTAATCTCCTTTGAGTACCATAATAGCTCACTTCCTAGTCCATGAAAGAATAATAATAATAAAATGAAGGGCTTACACCAGGTGGCCCTGAATATCCCTTCTCTGTCTAGGGCTTTGGAAATGAGGAGATGAGATGCACTTGAGGTGCTGGTTGATGGGAAACTTGCCTCTACATTTTTACCAGGTCTTTCCGGCCAGACTTTGTGCTTATCCGGCAGCATGCCTTTGGCATGGCAGAGAATGAGGACTTCCGGCACCTGATTATTGGCATGCAGTATGCAGGCCTCCCCAGCATCAACTCACTGGAATCCATTTACAACTTCTGTGACAAGCCTTGGGTGGTGAGTGAGATCCCCTTGTCCCCAGGTCCTGTGTCTCCCAGTCCCCCGGGGGGTCCACTGGTAATCAAGGCACACTAGACATAGCTGCGAGGATATGGGAGGAGCTTCAGATGAGACATGGGGTAGAGTAGGCTCTCACAATAAAACATTATCATCATGGGCTGAGCTGCCTTTGCTGCAGAGTGAACCTTTGGCCTCACAACAAAGCCACACAAAGATTCTGTAAAGAAGTCTTTACGGGTCTTGTAGGCTGTGCCCTCAGCCATAAGATGCAATAGTAAAAATATCTGTTTCTTGCCTCTGAATGGTTATGAGAAAGGCCTGAGGCCAGTGGGGACCCAGCTCCTATAACTGCTGCTCCAGTCGGCCCTCTTAGAAGGAAACACCTGCCCCTAATCACATCCTCTTCCTCTTGTTTTTCAAAAATCATTTTAGCTATCACACACTGGCTTTCCAAGGTCACTGTGAAGTTCTCAGACCCCAAACCTCTCCACCACCCAGGGAGTTGTTTTAACCCAGTGGAGGCATCACCTCTGCTCTTGATCTTGTGTTTTTAAACCCAGTGGAGGCATCACCTCTGCTCTTGATCTCCTTGTCACACCTGAATTCACAGTTTCTCATGTTCCCTTGCAAGCCAGGGAGACCTGACAGTGTAAGGGAAAGGCCAATGAATGAGTAGTCAGAGTATCTGGGAGCTGCTGTGGTTGAGGAGGGCGGGTTGGGTTCTTGATTACCAGTCATTCAGTCTTTCTCTCTGGCCTGAGACACCTAAGAATCCTAGAGTTTTGTAGAAGCAGGCTAAAAGAGTTGTATGATTTGAATGTGTTGCTAATCACAGAAGATCATATTTGAGGTCTTCAGGTTTCTTTTCTGGGGACCTCCCTTTTCACCTCGGTCACACAACCTTCCCAACTATAAATAAGCCCTAATTCTTTCCTTCCCCATCTTTTCGATACCTGTTAGAATGTCTGTAAGGTAGGAATAATAGCAGTGCCTGTCACCAGTTTGTCAGCCTGGTTGTTAACAGTTCCCTTAGTATTTGAGATCTCTTAAAGAAGCTAGTCCCCTGCTTTATGTTCCAGAACTATGCCAGAGGCCAGGGTGGGAGGATCAGGGAGCCTGTGCCTAGGACTTTGCCCCTCCTGGGATCTGGGATCTGGTGAGGGTTCACATTCTCACCCATTCATAATCCCAGCACATTGCCTTTGGCATCACATGAGAACAGCAAGGCTCCCTGGCCAGACACCAAGTTCTCCCTTCATTTTCATTAGTCAGCTGCCACACTAATGGCATTTTATATATTGTTCTCTGCCTGTTAATGGGAGTGAATAAATTTGGTGACTGTGAAGGGAAGGTCCCTCTGAAATGATGACTTTGGCTCATCTTTTTTATACTTCTTTCTTGCCTTGAGAGCTCAGGCTATTTTTGGTATGAGACCTCAGTTAGGTCGTCCAGGCTCTACCTGCATCACCGTGTCTTAGCACATGTGCTATTATAAATTAGTCAACACAGGGACACTGGGAATTTGGAAGCAGAAGTAGCCCTATTCCAGAGGAAGCCAGAATGCTACAATCCCACATTGCTGTAACTTTTTCTAAAAGTCCTATCATTCCTTCTAAGTTTTTAGAGACAGAAGCACAAGAGTTGAATTAAAGCATTTATTTCCATAAGGGCTAAGGATAACTTACTAAATTCAGACTGATCCCCAAATCTCATTTCTTCCAAAAAGTCTTTCCCGATTCTCTGAAGAAGTGGTTAAAATTAACATTATCTCCCTATTCATGGCCAACACCACCCCCAGCACCTAAGTCCATTCTTTTGTCTATGCATAGAGGAAATAACCCTTATCAGATATTACATTTGTTTAATTGGTAACTGTGTGCTTGTGACTTAATCTAAGTTTCCAAGGAGGCAGAGGTTAGATGCCAAGCCCAGTAGCTTGAGCAGACAAGGACTGCTGGAAATAAAGCAAAGGAAGGTGGGGTGAGCTCCCAGGAACCTAACTAGAGCCTGGGAACTGGCTGCCATTTTAGTATTGCTGTCCCAGGACTCTGGGATTCTGCCGTGGGCCTTCCTGGCATTGCTGTGGTGTCTGTGTAACTCTCCCACATACTGGAAAGATAAAACCCCACATGCCTTGGTGTCATGCCAGCACGTGGGCTGCAGCAGGACAGAGGTTGTTAGGCAGAGCTGGCATCAGCTTGCTGGCGATGCTGGAAAGTGTTGGGAGCTCAGGAAGGTATCCAGAGGCAGAACAGGAGTCCAACCTGACCAAGGCGGGCAGGCAGAACTTACAGGTCAGATGGGGTGATGGAGAGAATCATAGAAGGCAGGAAAAGTCTGAGGGGTTGGCCTTGACAGTCAAAGCAAGTTGAAAAACCAAAGAACGGCAGGGACAGCAGGGTACAGTGAACCCAGTGGGCAGGAAGAAGCCTACATGGGTGCTGTCCAATTGCAGACCCAGCTCCAGACATCATCTGGGGGGGCCTCTGGTTTCCTTTGCTTCTCTAGCCTCAATCTCCTCACGTGCAAAATAAGATGTCGGGTCCAGAGACTGTAAAATGTCTTTTAATAATAAAATCTTGGGGACCCTGAGAGTCCCTGAATCATACTTTCAGTCCAAGATCCAGAGTCACCTGCCATGTCACAAAGGCTAGGGAAATTCCAGAATTTTCCAGCATTTCAAAAATAATAGGAAAATTCTGTCTTTACCAATAAAAGGACCACAACGTATGATCACTTAAACTGCAGTTTGGTAATGGAGTTTGGGAGGAAATAAAATAAAATGATATTCCTTTATGGTAGAAAGTTTGAAGAACTGATCAAATTCATTCTTTTCATTTTACATATGAAGAAAATGAGGCCTGGAGAGGAGAAATCATTTGCTCAAGGGCACCCAGCAAATTCAAGGCAGAACAAGAACCAGAAGACTCCAGTTTTCTGACAACCCTGTTCTGAGCTTCTACTCCTTCCCCCGCCCTCCCGGTCCTCTCCCCCAACACATCCTCACCCCTTATACAGAATAGGACCTGAGATGTTGAAAAATGTTCTAACTTCCCTTTCTCTGATAAATGGAAGGCAAGTTTGATCTGGCAATTTTTCCTTCTAGCAGTTCCAGGTATCAGTGGCTTAGAGTATAAACTAACCTCGTAGCACTAGAGGGAAGATGCTGGATTACCCCTGCTGCCAGTGCACTGGGGATAAGTGTGTGGGTGGGTATGTGTGACTGGATTGAGCAGAAAATTCCTGTGTGTTTCCTGTGGAAAGAGCCTGGTCTCTGCGGAGTCTAAAAGACAGTTACTTGAAGTAGTAAGAAGAGTTATATATTGGGAATAAAGTAGCCTGGTTATGAATCCAGCTCAAGTATTATGTGACATTGGACAAGTGACCTCACTGGGCTTCAGTTTCTTCACTTACAAAATATGGAAGCAAGGGACTCTACGAGGTGCTAAGCTGTTTGCCAAAGGCTTTTCAACCCTCACACTGTAAGGATGTGTGCCTCACCTCTTCTTCATAGAGCTGTTCTGGTTTCTCTAGGTAAAGGGTCCAGTGAGTTCCGTTCTTAGATGAGTAGGACATGCTGGAGAGACTGGGTTTGTCTATCCATGGGCATCAAAGTCTTCCTAAAGATCAGCTTTATTCATAACCCACTGCTTAAATTCTCATGACTCCATACTGCCTGCAGAAAAAAGCTACCATTCCTTTCCTTGCATTTGAACTTTCAAGACTTGGCCCCATGTTACCTATCCAGTTTAGAGTTAAAAACCCAAATTTCAATCCCAGCTTCATCTCTTTGCAGCTCTGTGACTTTAGACAACTTTTCTACTCTCTCTGAGCCTCATATGTAAGATGAAGATGAATACCTAGTTCATCAATTTGATATGCGGACTGAATATCATTAAAATTGTACAATTGTAAAATTCAGTCAATAATGAATGTTAATGCATTCTCTCTCCTTTCCCCAACTAATGTACATCTTCTCTAAAAATAAGAATTGTACACCTCTTTTATATCCTCAGAGTGTTTTGCACAAAGCCTCCAACAGAGCAAATAATAAATATTTATCAGACAGACTGATATATATTTGTCTGTTCTAGTTGTCTGGATAAGCTGAAACCTTTGCTTCTCTTTTGCAGTTTGCCCAGCTGGTTGCCATCTACAAGACACTAGGAGGAGAAAAGTTCCCACTCATTGAGCAGACATACTACCCCAACCACAAAGAGATGGTAGGTGATTGAGTGGGGACTCTAGTCCCTCTGCTGTTTACATTCTAAGCTTAGCCGCATGGTGATTATGGGGCTCAAAAGAGGGCCTCAGCATTTCAACCCCAGAGACTCTGTTGGGATTAAACTGTTGTGACCTGCTTTGTGGGGCTAGCGCAGCTGAATTTTAGCTGATAACCCCGTGTCTCCAAAATCTAGAGATCACATAGTGAAGAGCAGAAAAAAGGGCATTTTATCAAGCTGAGAAAGTAACAAACCTATGGATCAACAATCAGAACATCCTACTGTTTTGGGTTGTAGCTCTGGCCCTGCAACAGGTCACTGGGACTAGTTAGATTCACTGTGTGTTGGTCTCCCATTTGGAAAGTCAAATGCGCATAATTATTCCTGACCAGGATATCTAATGTGGTACTTACAAAATGTGAATGAGATTCTTCAAATAATAGTCTTCTGGAAAAGTGTGAAGCACTCCTCAGATGTAAAGTGTTGTCCCTATTATTCTTCACCCGTTCCTTCCCTTGGCTTCCTCAAGATTACAGTAAGACTGGATTAACACTATGCATTCTCTGAGGCCATGCTAGGGTATCAGAGGAGCAGAGAGATGGCTTGGCCGGCTGGTGCAGAGACAATTGCTAATGTTTTTCCTTCATGACAACTTCTAGCTCTAGCTTAACTTCCTTTTTCCTCTCTGTCCCCACATTCTCTGCCCCAGGCTTGCATGGTCAGTTGGTGATCCTGCTTAGCCCACCAATGAAGACTTTCTGTCATAGCATTCCAGTATTATACTCTGAGGCAGAGATCATGTTTATTTCCCCTCCTACTCCCTACTCCAAAAGGGAGCTTCATTTGGACCATTTCTGTGAATCAAGAATGTTCATCTGGCTTATTGTGCATGGCCCAAACTACACATAAAAGGTGAATAGCAACCTTGAGCCATGAAAAGAATTACCTCCTTCATCTTTGCCAGGGCGAGGCTCTGGAACTTTTAAGCCCTCATTCTTAATAAATTCTTGAGACGAGCATAGGGCTTTCCCTTTCAGGGCAAGCCAGGAAGACTTGCACAGTCAAAGGAACCTTAAGGGGTCTGTGCTTGGACTTCTCCGGGACTCTAATACACGGTGGTGAGAGGACTGAGCTGAGGAGCAGACAAGGAACAAAGCTGGCTTTTTCCTGCCAGAACGCCTAGCGGGGCTGACCAGTGAAAACAGTTGTAAGAGTTACAAAGTATGTTCCCCATCTACCATCTTTCCCCGCCCAAGGGCCTTGTGTTATTTCTCTCCTGTCCTCTATCCTGAAGTTTGCCCTCAAGAGAGGCCTTCCTAAGGTCTCTCTGAGGTGTTAAAAGCTAATGGGGAATATCATCTCTACAAGAAAAAGGCTTTTTTTTTTTTTGACTTAAAAAAAATTCTGAATTAGGAATGAAAACATTAGTAATCAAGTAGAGAAGGACTTTCTAAAAGAAACAGGAGAAGCTTTATGAACATCATTTGAAGGCATTAAGGATAGTTAACCTGGAGAGGCAATACCTAAATCTATTCTTGTCCAAAGAGGTATGCTGACTGGCCAGATCCTCTGCCAGGAATGGTGTACAGAGGATTATAGCATGTGGAGTGAGGTTAGGCCACTGCAGGTCTCACACTGAGTGACTCTGCACCCCCCATGTCTCTCCCCCAAACAGATGAAGGCATATGAGAGGATTAGGATGAGTTGGGACATGAGTAGAGGACATACAGCCATAGTGTGTTGTTCTTTTCACTCCTCCAAATCAGCCTGTTCCTGATTCTGTCAGCCCATCTCTGGTATTTTACATCACAAGGCTACATCATCTCATATGTGTAAAAATCACCATTTCTCCCCATCAGAAAAAAAAGTTACAGTAAGAGAAAACACACTCTCCCAGGGAGAGAAGGAAATAGTTCTGGCTATAGAAAACAAACTAAGCCAGAATGAAAACTTTCAGTAGCAGGGTTTAGCTAGACTGAAAGGATTTGGGAGGCAGGGGAGATGGGCTGAAGGTAGGCTAGAAAAGTCAAGTTACTTTTCCTGGCCCTTGACAGGTTCTGGGCTGGCGTTTGGATACAAGCTGTAACATGCCCCATCCCTACCCTAACACTAGCCAGATCATCCACTTGGTACTTCCCATTGGCTGGCAGTGATGAGGCGGATGGTAACAGCCAGGGCTCCACAAGGAAGGAGAACTGGCTTAGATTCAGGACTCTTGAAGGAATGTGGTGGTCACTGGCCCCTACTAGGGCTGGATGATGTCAACAAACTCCTTCCTGAGGGGCAGGCGGCCTTGGTACCAGCTGCAGGTGCCATCGACATGCTTCATGCAGATATAATGCTGGGCCTGGTACCCATAGAGCTTCCGTTCCAGCAGCCAGTCTGTCCAGAGGCACTCATTGGGGGCTGAGATGGTACAGGGCACTGTGTAGCAGGTGGTAATCTAGAGTCATAGCCACATAACATCAATGTGAGTAGAGCGTCCTTTATTCCATTATTGCCTTTCAGACTCCTACATATCTGTACAATCTAGCTCAAATGCCACTGACTTATGAAGCCTTTCCTAGTCCCCAAACTTCCTCCTGAGTTCCCCGTCTCCTATGCTCCTAACATACTTTATTGCCTCTCTAATGATGTTTCTGAAGTCAGACAGCCCTGACCGTCCTTACTCTACCACTGACATTGAGCAAATCACTTCACTTCTTAAAGCATTAATTTCTTCACCTTAAAATGGAAATCTTAATTCTTCATAAATTTGTTATAAAGACTAAATATTTTAAATAAATAGACCATTACAAGGCCTGACAAAAGTAGACCTTCATTAAATGATAGCTATATTATCTCAGTCTTTATATGACGACCACCTTCCCAGCCAAAATGTTAAGAACTTTGAGATCATGGACTATGGACCATCTTGCTTTCCCATGGCCAACTTCATACAGTGACTGATCCATGGCAGATTTCAAATATAGTATGTAAGTGAATAAATGCATGTACAATGGAAGGGATACATGAAGAATGAGACTGCAAGGCTCAAGACCTCTCCTCCACCCCCCAAAGACCTTGGAAATGGACATTCCCTTACTTGGCAGCCGCAGTTCAGATGGTAGTGGTGATTCAGGCTTTCCCTCTGCAAAAAGGATAGGTTCTCCCACGGTTCAATGTAGTTACACAGATGGATGAAGACTTTTCCATCACTGAGGATCTGACCTTCAAGGGGAATGGAGGAAAACCTAGGATGAGGAATCTATTCATGGAGACCAGAAGCCTGGGTCCTCAAAGATACTGTCATTGTAGCCTCTTCAATAGATTTTGGTGGCGGTGGTGACATGGGGCTCAATGAAGAACAAAAAAAACCTCTATAATTTTTATAGTGAAGATATAGGCAGATTATGTTTGTATGGGAGAGAGTTGTGGGAGGAAGGCTTTTTCCTTTAGCATGGTACAGAGAGAAAAACATGGGCTTTAAGGTCAGACTCTTGATGTAACCCCCTTCTTTTCTCTCATTTAGAGCTGTGTGACCTTAAAAAAGTAGTAGAACTTCTCAGCTGGAAGATGAGTTGTTGTCAGGATTAAGTGAGAGAATATCAGTAAAGTTCCCAGCACAGCTTGGGTCCACAGAATTTTCCATAAATAATAGGTGCTTCTTTCCAGTCCTTCCCAATATCTACACTGCCTCATCTCCTGCCCTATTGATACTTATCTTGGTGAGTCCCTCTCCTTCCCCATAGGAAAGTTCCCTCTCTTTACCTATCAAACTCTTTCCTATCTTCCAAAGACCCTTTTCAGTACCACCTCATCCTCCTAGCTATCTCTGGCCACCCTAGCTCACACCTCTCTTAGAACTTCAATTGCTCATATTTACTCACTGAGCAACTACCACGATGACTATGACTTGGTACTAGAAATACAGAGATAAATATGACAGAATCTCTGCCCCCAAAGAGCTTAACAAGCAATAGGGCAGACAGAGAAGTAGGCAAAAAGTACACTGCTGTGTGATTATACACAAGATGCAGCACAAGAATGAAAGAAAACATAATTATCTCCATCTGTGGAAGGGGTTGGGGACAAGGAAGGTGTCTCAGAGGAGATGATGCTTCTGTCGGGCCTTGCAAGGATGAGTAGAAGTTCACTTGCAAGATACGTGAGGGAAAGGACTTCTGGACATTGGGACTACCCTGTGCAGAGTGGTGGGGTGTAGCCCAGAAGAATACCTTCTGCAACTGCAAGTAGTTTAGTTCAGCTCTGGAGGAAAATGAGGGGCTGGGAACTGTCACTCACACATGGCAGGAGACAAAGCTGGAGAGGTCGGCGGTGTTCTGATCACAAGGGCTTTCAACATTAAGCAAAAGAGCTTGTGCCGTCTCCTGAAGGGCACGGGTACCATGATGACTCTTCAGCAGACTTGTGTTTTGTCATTTATTCCCACCCTCAGTTAGACTTGACATTTTTGAGAGGAGAGAGCATGTCTCCTCCTGCCCTTGATGCACCGTGGTGCCTGGCAGAGGGTTAGCACACAGAAGGGGTGAGGTGGCCTCATCTGCTAGTCCTGGGACCTACAGGGCTCAGTGGCCTGCCCTGCCTCTGTCTCTCCCATCCAGAAGCTCCCAGATCAACACAATTCCACATCCTTAGATCCGGGGCATCTGTACCAGTGCAGCCTCCAGTGGCTATGACTTCTCAAGAGCCAAGCCTGGACTGTGAACTCTTTGGGGACTTTGACTTGTCACTGAGTCTAGACTCTCCTGCCCAAGGCCTGGCAGCGAGTAGGTGGTCATTATTTCTGAATGGATGGGCAGATAATGGAAATTCCTCCTGTTCTCCCCACCTGCTGTGTTTTCTTTTTCTTGCATTCTTTCCAAATATTTTTCATCCTTTAAGGTCAATTTAGGTCCCACCAACAATTAGCTTCCCTAACTTTTTACAACCACACAAATGACCCTTTTCCCTAAACTACAACATAATTTAGTATTGCATCCATTCACTTATGGAGTCATATTCTTGTGTGGTTCCTTAACTGTTCTGTCCCAACCAATTGAGTATGGAGACCTGCCCAGGACCAAGTTCATAGAATTCATAACCATGTTAGACTCAAGGCTCCTGTTAGGACCTGAGCTTTACTGTACCCCCAGAATATGGCCCGTGATGTGAGTTAGCCACAGAGGCTCATTATGACCCAAGAGAATGACCCAATGTGGCTATCTAAAGTTACTGTAATAACTATAATATGTGTGTTGGGGGGTGAGTTTGCACAGGCACAATCCTCATTTACTCTCTGACACCATGACATCACCAGTAGTGCAGTGTCCAGTTTAGGGTCCTGTGCTAGAGGAGGGGCAGGCTATATCCTGTTTGAGAAGGTTGCCAGGATAGGAAGGTGTCTGAGAACCACAGCCAACAAGCCTGGAACTAGAATGCATGGTCCTCAGGCCTCTGAAGGATCATCATAGGACAGAGGGCGGAGCTGAACCCACAAAGGGCAGTTTCAAAGAGGCAGATTTTTGGCTCAAGGTATCAAAAACCTTACACCAATTAAAACTATTTAAAAATAGAACCAGCTGCCCTAGGCTGGGAGAGCAGTGTGTCCTTAAGATAGTGAAGCATTAGCAAAGATCACTGTAGTGAAGACTTGCATTGAAAGGAAGGTTAACATGGCTCCTCCCAACTCAGAGGCTGCCTCTCAGCTCTATTTTATGCCCAAGAAAATGCCACCTGGCTCAGCTTGCTGCCCAAGGACAGCCCTGACTCCTTCTTGACTGCCTTCCTTAGGAAAGAGACTATTAGGGTTGCTTGTTGGTCTTTAACTTACCAGTCAAGAGATATTGCTTCTGGCTGTTAGCTTCTAGTTGTACACCACAGAGAGAGGAGTCAAAAGGTGTATAGATATACTGAACATCCTTGACTTTCTCAAACCCTTTAAACATCTGAAAGGCAATTATTAAAAAAAAAAAAAAAGGCAGTATTGGGTCAGGGAATATACTTTATATCTTAACAAAAAAAAACTTATCATTTCTCAATCTAAAAACTCTAGGCAAAAGTCTAGTTCAGAATTTGGTGGCCCAACTGGGTCATTTCTCTATTAAGAAAAATCTAAACCGGGGCGCCTGGGTGGCTTAGTCGGTTAAGCGTCCGACTTTCGCTTAGGTCATGATCTCGCGGTTCGTGGGTTCGAGCCCCGCGTCGGGCTCTGTGCTGACTGCCAGCTCAGAGCCTGGAGCCTGTTTCAGTCTGTGACTCCCTCTCTCTCTGACCCTCCCCTGCTCACGCTGTCTCTCTCTCTCTCTCTCCTAAAAATAAAACATTTAAAAAAAAAAAAGAAAAAGAAAAAAAAAGAAAAGAAAAATCTAAACCTTGGTTTATTCCAGTGAGAGTACCTCCAGGAGCCCCACGCACAGGCAGCTGTAGGACTAGATGGCCACTGAGGGTCTGTGGGCCCTGCTCCCCACATATCAACCACCCCCACTCCAGCCTCAGTACCCCAGGATCCATGAGCCAGGTCGCCTGACCTACCAGCCAAACTCCCAGTACACAGACCCCACTCCTCCCAGCCGCCCAAGGGGGTTAACACCCTGTCCTGTCCCCATGTACCTTTATCTGTTTGATTTCATACCGGATCATTTTTTGAGTGTCAGCAGGGTCTGCACTGGCAGGAACTACCTTCTCACTGGAGATTTTGGCCCGAATGGCTACATAAAAAGAGAAAAGAGGGGACTTTCAGCAACCTATGGGAGCAATCCACCTGGTATCTGAATGACCTGAGGCCCCTGGAATATTTTATAAGGGAATTCTGGGTTTAGGGCTCGTTGGGTTGTGAGTTGGACCATTTTGTGTTAAGAGTGGGGGCCCAGAAACAACTCCTCTGCAGTTGCTGAAAGTTCCAGACCCCTCAGGCCCGCTGGGTCCTACAATCTCTAGAGTTTACCTGCTAGTTTTGAGAGTCTAGTTTTCCAGAGCCCAGACTGCAGTGGGTCGGAGGTGGGCACCAGGGTAGAGGAGGGAGGAGGAGCCCCTTGAGTTTGCAGTCTTCTACCTACATAGCCTGAGGCCTCAACAGAGCCTGCCCAGAGCTGACATTAGTCAGTGTTCATTGAATTAATAAATATGTTCTGACCCTGCACAGTAGTTTGTCTCTTGCCATGTGGGCATTAATCAAAAACTGGTTATAAAGTTCTTCCCTGTGCCTGGCCCAACACTAGGTGCTAGGTCCATAAACATGATTAAAGGTCCCCCATCCTGCAGTACTCTTGGTCTAATGTAGAACACTTACAAAGAACAACAGCACAGCATAGTGGGAGCACAAAAAATGTAAGAGATACTGTGGTAGCACCAAGGAGTGCAGAAGTCTTCAGAGAAGAGATATCAGAATAAGACCTTGAAGGATGAATAGAGTTTGGGGGGAATTTAAGGGTGTGGGGGAAGGGTGTTCCAGGCAGAGGGAAGAGAAAGGGCAAAAGGTGTGTGTTGAGGGTTGGGAGGGGTGGCATGAAGGCAACATCAGTTATAGGCTTGGAAACAGTGGGATGTTTATAATGAAAGCCCAATCCCCTGGCCCTTGTCTTCCCCTTCCTGCATCCAGTAGTTCAGAATAATCACTGCATAGACTCTGTGACTTGTTCTTTACTGACACTCCATAATTACAGTAGGCAGGGGTGAGTTGGTCGCTATGGGGGGTCCCTTAGACTGTCTTTCATTTCCTTGCAACTTGCAAGGTTGCTATGGTGCTGGCCCTGCCCGACCTATCAACCTCAGTGGGAGGCAACTGGTGCAGTATTTGATCTCCTCCCTCTCCCTCCAGATGGCAGGTCTGCAGCTTGGCCCCATACCAACCCCACACACCCACCTCCCCTCTGTGGACCTCCCGGGCCTCGGGACTCACCAAGAGCGGAGTGGCAGACGTGCTGCTGGGGGTGCGCAGGGGCGCAGCTGCAGGCCTCGCCCATCCCCGGCTGCCGCAGCAGTGCCAGCAGCCGCAGCAACAGCGCCCAGCTCGGCGCGGTCCGGGGGCTCCGGGGCATGACACTGCAAAGCCCTATTGAGCCTGTGGGGTCTGTCGGACCAAACGGGCCCTCCAGGACTCATCCAGAACGTTGCGCCCCTCACCCCAGGCTTTTTGAAGTGGACCTAGGGCCAATCCCGCCCGGATGGGCTCCTCCCTCCTTTGGCTGTAGGCCACCCACGGCTGCGGACCCACAGCCCTCCTGACTGGCAGGCTAAGTAAGATGAAGAGGGAAGCCAGGAGAGAGGCTCTTAGCCTCTATTTCCCTGCCTAAGCAATTAAGCCTGACAGAAGTAAAGGGAAGGCACTGGGAAGAGGGATGGTGTCAAGGCAGAAAGACAGAAAGTGCAACAAAGACAAATGCATGAGGGCAGACAGAGAGAGGCTGTGATTCAAGCTGAAGAAACAAGAGTGAGGAGAGGCACAAACAGAAAGTGACACAGGCAGAGTCAGAGTGAGGCAGACGGAATTACAACAGGCAAAAGAGACAGTGACAGAGAGGACGGACCCCTTGCCGAGCTGCACACTGGGAATGAGACAAGCTACTCAGGGCTTCTTTCAGCTGCAGGAAGTGTTTTCAATGCCCTATTTATGAGGCTCCAAAGCAACAGCAAACAGTAATGGAATAGGACAGAGAAAGTTAGGGTGTGTGTGTGTGTTGGCTCTGTCGGCCGGGGTGCGGGGAGAGATGTCAGAGAAAGCAGCCAGTGCTGTTAGAAACCTTTTCCCATATCCAGAGCCTCAGACTCTGCAGATGGCTGAGGACAGTGCTCTTGGTGGAGGCTCAGAGTGCAGGCTATCCCAACACTTAGGGCAAACCTGGGGCCTCAAAGTCCTCTCCAGACCGTAGGCTCCACTCATTGCTATTTTCTGTCATTACTCACTGGAGAGACTATGTCTTGTCATAGAAGGTGGGGCAGCTTAGAAAACAAAGAAGCAAGGCACGTGGGGTCACTTTGACCAGAACCTTGCCCACTCTCTGTGGCAGAGCACAGTGCTCCAAGTCTTCAAATGGAAGGAGATCCATGAGGTTATTGCAGGATGCTTCCACAGTGCTGGACTAGAAGGTAGTCTGATTCTATCACTAGGTAGCTTTGCAGCCTTTGCCTCTCTGGGCCTCACATTCTTCCCTAAAAATAGGCTTGAACTTTCCAAGCTTTGCCCCAGCTTCAACTGGCCTCAGCCAGGATAACTGAAATCCTCAGGTCAGGTACTCCCAGTATCTGGTCACACTTAGGATTCCCAGGGGAATCTAACTTTTCATCAGAGTCAACTTTAATTTTTTTCAAAAGACAGTTCTCATTTTGGTGTGATAGTGATGTTTGAAATGAAGGAAATTGAAGGAGAGCTGAGTCCGACTGAGAAAGATGAGATTTGGTGACCAGGTTGGTTCTTCATACAATACCCGGACCAAGATAGAGACTGATGTATTTATTTATTATTGGTCGGACCCCAAAAAGCATCCAGTCCAGTTTCTTCATTGACAGATGTGAAGACAGAGGCTCAGTGAGGTAAAGTGACTTGCAGAAAGCCAGTAGAGAGGACTAGAATGCAAGTCTCCTGACATATGGGGGAGCACTCCACCATGGTACTTCCTCCCTCCTCGTTTCAAAACCACTTGAAATCCCGCCTTTGGAGGGTAGTTCTCCTTTTAAGTTCCTATTGTCCCTCTGTTAAAATACGGCTACTTCAAGATAGAGTTTAAGGATATCGGTCAAACGATAAACATGTTGAATTCTTTTTTTAAATGTTTATTTTTGAGAGAGAGAGAGAGAGAGAGAGAGAAAGAGCATGAATGGAGAAGGGCAGAGAGAGAGGGAGACCCAGAATCTGAAGTAGACTCAGGGCTCTGAGCCATCAGCACAGAGCCGGACATGGGGCTGGAACTCAGGGCTGGAACTTGTGAACCTCGAGGTCATGACCTGAGCCAAAGTCAAATGCTTAACCGACTGAGCCACTCAGGTGTCCCAAACATGTTGAATTCTTATGTCAGCTCTCTTCCGAACCCTGAACTAGGCAGAAAGAGACCTTAGCATACTAAGCTGTGTTTGATGGTGAGTTTCGGGTGTTGGTGAGCAGTTGCAGACAGTGTGAAAGAGAGGGAGAAAAGCCAGGTTCAATACAGGAAAGCTGGAAGTTTGAAGGGGGAGGGGAGGGTACTAAAAGGTACATCACAAAAGAGGTATTAAGATTCCAAAGATAGGGTTCTTGGGGCACCTGAGTGGCTCAGAGGGTTAAGGATTAAGCTCAAGACATGATTTCACAGTTGGTGAGTTTGAGTCCCACGTTGGGTTGGGCTCTGTGCTGAAAGCTTGGAGCCCGGAGCCTGCTTTGGATTCTGTCTCTCCCTTTCTCTTTGCCCCTCTCCTGCTCATACTCTGTCTCTCTCAAGAATAAATAAACATAAAAAAATTTTTTTAAGAACCACAAAGATACATTTTTTTTTTATGTTTACATTTTTAATTTTGATAGAGTGAGCAAGTGGGAAGGGGTGGAGAGAGAGGGGGACAGAAGATCTGACGTGGGCTCTGTGCTAACAGCAGAGAGACTGATGTGGGGCTTGAACTCAGGAACCATGAGATCATGGCCTGACCTGAAGTTGGACACTTAACTAACTGAGCCACCCAGTAGCCCCAGTACATTTCTTTTTAAATTCAGGTTTATTAAGATACAACTTACATAGAGCAAAATTCACCCTTTCAAAGAGGCTTGCTTTACTTTACCTACTTACTTACTTACTTCTCTTGGCTAAGGACAGATCCTGCCCAGAGTTTGTCTAATGCAGAGAAGATTGAAAAAATGAATTTAAAAAATGTAGAGAGTACCGAGTAGCAGAGAGGGGCAAATCACTTTCATTCTATGGGCCTCAGTTTTTTAATTTGTAAAGCAAGTAGCTTGGGCTAGTTCTTTAAAGGGCCCTTCCAAGGATATTACCAAGAAAAATACTTGTAAGAGTCCACAGAGAGTGAGGCACACTCTGACTACTTCATTCCTTTCTCCTGGTTTCAGCTGACACTGCCTACGTTCCCTGTGGTGGTGAAGATTGGCCATGCTCACTCAGGCATGGGCAAGGTAAGGCCAAGGTTTGCTGCACTTTGGGGTTGAGGCCAAGAAGGGTACTTTTCAGAGAGCCTGGTTATGGACTGTCTGCCTCCTTTCTCTATGAATTCTTTTCCAAGGAGATGATTTGGCCCCTCTGAAGCCATGAGTGTTACCCAAACAGACCTCTTCCAACAAACAGAGTATAGGCTTGGGCCCTTGGGCCCTTTGTAGCAAGTGTGGCTCCTGATTTCCAGGAGGGGAGCTAGAGAGGAAGGGCCTCCTCCAGAGATGTAGCATCCAGGTCTGCTTCAGGATGGGCAACATCTCAGTGGGTTTAGGGGCTCAGGGCTCTTGTGATTCTCAGTATCTGCATTTGTGTGTCTCCTTTTCTCCCTCTCTGCCTCGCTTCAACATTAGGTCAAAGTGGAAAACCACTACGACTTCCAGGACATTGCTAGTGTGGTGGCTCTCACCCAGACATATGCCACAGCAGAGCCTTTTATTGACGCCAAGTATGACATCCGGGTCCAGAAGATAGGCAACAACTACAAGGCTTATATGTGAGTGGGGTTGGGGTCTCAGCAGATACTCTTCAATTTCTCCTCAGCCCAGCGGAAAATCTGAGCCTCCAGGTAGCAGCCAATCCTGAGTTTAACTTCAGCTGGCCCAAAAGGCAGAGAAGAGAAAGAGGGTGCCATACAAGTCAGGGACTCTTAGCCCCTGTTCCTTTCACATCAGAGAAGGGCCTATGAACTAAGATAAGAAATTAAATTAATATGTATTTTCACTAACCTCTAAGTGAAATTTGGCATCTCCTCGGTTATAAACCAAGACAAGAGGCTACAGTAGTCGTAAACAGCACATGTGACTTTGTCACTAAAGATAATCACAGAGATTTTTGGGTTTTGGGGGGTTTTCTCCCCAATTATTGTTTATATTCTAGTCCATTAACGTATAGTGTAATGTTGGTTTCAGGAGTAGAATTTAGTGATTCATCACTTACATATAACACCCAGTATTCACCATAACAAGTGCCTCCTTAATACCCATAACCCATGTTGCCCATCCCTCATTCACCTCCCTCCATCAGCCCGGAGTTTGTTCTCTGTTGTTAAGACTGTCCTATGATTTGCCTCCCTCTCTCTTTTTTTTTTCCCTTCCCATATATTCATCTGTTTTGTTTCCTGAATTTCACATAGAAGTGAAGTCATATGGTATTTGTCTTTCTCTAATAGACTTATTTTGCTTAATGTAACATATTCTAGCTCCATCCATGTCATTAATTTTTAATATTTTAATTTTATTATTGAGAGAGGGACAGAGTACGAGTGGGATAGGGGCAGAGAGAGAGGAAGACACAGAATGTGAAGCAGGCTCCAGGCTGTGAGCTATTGACACAGAGCCTGATGCAGGGCTTGAACTCATGGACCATGACATAATGACCTGAGCTGAAGTCAGACACTTAGCCAAATGAGCCACCCAGGCACCCCGAGATTTCATTCTTTTTGATGGCTGGGTAATATTCCAGTGTGTGTGTGTGTGTGTGTGTGTGCGCGCGCGCGCACGCATGCGCGCCACATCTTCTTTATCTGTCATCAGTCGATGGACATTTGAGTTCTTTCCACAGTTTGACTATTGTTGATAATGTTGCTATAAATATTGGCATGCTTGTACCCCTTCAAATCTGTGATTTTGTATCCTTTGGGTAAATACCTAGAAGTGCAATTGCTGGGTCATAGGTTAGTTCTATCTTTATCTTTTTGAGAAACTTTTATACTCTTTTCTGGAATGGCTTCATTAGTTTTCATTCACACCAGCAGTGGAAGAGGCTTCCCCTTTCTCTGCATCCTTGCCAGTATCTTTTATTTTCAATTGCTCATTTTAGCCATTCTGAACAGGTGTGAGGTGGTATTCTCATCGTGGTTTTGATGTGTATTTCCCTGATGGTGAGTGATGTTGAGTGTCTTTTCATGTGTCTGTTAGCCATCTGGATGTCTTCTTTGGAAAAATATCTATTCATGTATTTTGCGCATTTCTTCACTGAATTATTTGTTTTTTGACTGTTGAGTTTGATAATTCTTTATAGATTTTGGATACTAACCCTTTATCTGATATATCATTTGCAAATCTCTTCTTTCATTCCAGGTTGCCTTTTAAGTGTTGTTGATTGTTTCCTTTGCTGTGCAGAAGCTTTTTATCTTGATGAGGTCCCAAGTTCATTTTTGCTTTTTTCCCCTTGCCTTTGGTGACACGTCTAGTAAGAAGTTGCTCTGGTCGAGGTGAAAGAGGTTGCTGCCTGTGTTCTCCTCTAAGATTTTTATGGTTTCCCGTCTCACATTTAGGTTTTTTATCCATTTTGAATTCATTTTTGTGTGCAATGTAAGAAAGTGGTCCAGTTTCATTCTTTTACATGTCACCATCCAGTTTTCCCAACACCCTTTGTTGAAGGTGGTATTCTTTTCTGCTTTGTTGAAGATTAGTTAACCATATAGCTGAATCCATTTCTGGGTTTTCTATTCTGTTCCATTGATCTGTGTGTCTGTTTCTGTGCCAGTACTGTACTGTCTTCATGACTACAGCTTTGTGATATAGCTTAAAGTCCGGAATTGTGATGCCTCCAACTTTACACTTCTTTTTCAGGATTGGTTTGGCTATTGGAGGCTTTATGTTGTTCCATACAAATTTTAGGATTGTTTGTTCTAGCTCTGTGAAAAATGCTGGTAGTATTTTGATAGGGATTACATTAAATATGTAGATTGCTTTGGACAGTATAGACATTTTAACAATGTTCTTCCAATCCATAAGCATGGGATTTATTCCCCATTTCTTTGTGTCCTCTTCAACTTATTTCATAAGTGTTCTATAGTTTTCAGAGTACAGATCTTTTACGTCTTTGGTTAGATTTATTCCTAGGTATCTAATTGTTTTTGATGTAATTGTAAATGGGACCGATTCCTTGATTTCTTTCTCTGCTACTTCATTACTGGTTTATAGAAATGCAACAGGTTTTCCTACATTGAGATTATATTCTGCAACTTTGCTGAATTCATGTATTTGTTCTAGCAAGTTTTTGGTGAACTCTTTGAGGTTTTCTACATAGAGCATCTTGTCATCTGCAAATAGTGAAGGTTTGACTTCTTTCTTGGCAGTTTGAAGGCCTTTTATTTCTTTTTGTTTTCTGACTGTTGAGGCTAAGACTTTCAGTACTGTGTTAAATAATAATGGTGAGAGTGGACATCCCTGTCTTGTTCCTGACCATAGAGGAAAAACTCTCAGTTTTTCCCTTTTCAGATGATATTAGCTGTGGGTCTTTCTTATATGGCTTTTATGATGTTGAGGTACTTTGTTGAGTTTTTTTTTTTTTTAATCAAGAATGGATGTTGTATTTTGTCAAAAGCTTTTTTTGCACCTATTGAGAGAATCATATTGTTCTTATCCTTTCTTTTATTAATGTGGTACATCACATTGATTGATTTGTGAATATTGATCCATCCTTATAGCCCAGGAATAAATCCTACTTGGTTGTGGTGAATAATCCTTTTAATGTACTGTTGGATTTGATTTGCTAGTATCTTCTTGAGAATTGTTACATCCATGTTCATCAGGGATATTGGCCTGTAGTTCTTCTTTTTAGTGGGATCTTTGTCTGGTTTTGAAATCAGGATAATTCTGGCTTCATAGAATGAGTTTGGAAGTTTTCCTTCCATTTCTATTTTTTGGAATAGTTTGAGAAGAATAGGTATTAACTCTTCTTTAAATGTCTAATAGAATTCCCCCGGGAAGCCATCTGACCCTGGACTTTTGTTTTTGGGGAGATTTTTTATTATTGATTAACTTTCTTTATTATGAGTCTGTTAAAGTTTTCTATTTCTTCCTGTTTCAGTTTTGAAAGTTTGTATGCTTCTAGGAATTTTTCCATTTCTTCCAGAGTGCCCAGTTTGTTGGGATTTAATTTTTCATAATATTCTCTTATTTTTTGGGCGGGTGGGAGGGAGTTTATTTATTTTGAGAGAGAGAGCATGAGCAGGGGAGGGACAGAAAGAGAGGGAGAGAGAGGATTCAAAGAAGCTCAGTGCTCTCAGCACAGAACCCGATGCGAGACTTGAACCCTGAGCCAAAATCAAAAGTTGAATGCTTAACCAACTGAGCCACCCAGGCGTCTCTCATAATATTCTATTATGTTTCTCATAATATTCTATTATAATTGTGTTTTTGTGATGTTGGTTGTGATCTCTCCCTCCTTCATTCATGATTGTATTTATTTGGGTCCTTTCTCTTTGCCATTTTAAGTCTGGGTAGTGGTTTATCAGTTTTTTTAAATGTTTTATTTATTTTTGAGAGAGAGACAGTGCAAGCAGGGGAGGGTCAGAGAGAGAGGGAGACACAGAATCCGAAGCAGGCTCCAGGCTCTGAGCTGTCAACACAGAGCCCGATACAGGGCTTGAACCCACAAACCGTGAGATCATGACCTGAGCTGAAGTTGGATGGTTAACCGACTGAGCCACCCAGGCACACCTCAATTTTACTAATTCTTACAAAGATCCAGCTCTTAGTTTCGTTGATTTTTTTCCACTGTTTTTTGTTTGTTTTTTTCTGTATTGTTTATTTCTGTCCTAATCTTTAATAAGGCTTTATTTGCTGTTCCTTTTCTAGCTCCTTTAGACATAAGGTTCACAGAGATTTTTGACTCACACTAGAGTTGTGATAGATATCTCTAAATATCAATTATTTTTATCACTACTTAAGAATCATGGGTTATCAAACCACCGTAAATACTTTTGTTATTTACAAAGAAATGTATTTTTTATTAATCACAGATTTGTTTAATATTTTGATAACTATTTTAATAATTATTTTAAATAATTGACTTTATTATCTTATGTACTTTATTATATACATTTGCATATCTTATGTATTTTTATACATTGAAAGTAATCCATAGGTTTGACCAGGCTGCCAGAACTCAGAGAAGGTTAAGAAATTACTAATAAAAATATAGAGCCCTGAAAACACCACAGAACATTAAAAGCCTACTGGTTATGAGAAGAGATGACTTCTCCACATGGCTGTGTCCATTTGCCAGAAAGGAAAGTTGAAAGTTTCCTCCATTTGAATTTAGAGAAAGAAAAGATTTCTTTCAGGATGCCCTGATCTTATACAATATACATAAGAATGCAAATATCTTATTACAGTTCAAATTTTGGAAATTTTGCCTCTCACTTTTTCAAAAACATAGCATAGTATTTCCTTTACAAACAAGAACATCGTAACAAATTGGATTTGACTTTGCTGCTCAGCACTTGAGCCGACTTGAAGGTTCAGCAGCTTCCCTTTCCCTTGCCCAGCCATTTCCACTGTTCTTCCGTCACCCTCTCCCTTCAGTGTTTGTACTCCCCACCCCTGGAATTAGTTAGGAGCCCTTCCCTACACCCCCTTCTCAGAACTCTGCACACACAGGGGTTTCTGTCACCCTCCTCTGAGCTCCCTGGGGAGGAACAGGAGAATCATCTCTGAAACCCCATCGGCCTGTACAGCAGCAGGCCCAGAGTAGGCAGCCAGTAAGTACTCAGGGAAGAGCCCTTGTACAGAACTGAAGCATAGATCTTTTTTACCTTTTTGGACTAGATTACTACTTTTTAAAAGTTTATAGTTTTTAATTTAAGATCTTGCTGCTTCTAAAAGGAATTTAGGGTTGTTTTAAAATTGTACACAATGTAAGATAATATCATTTTAAAGATCACTATAGGGGCGCCTGGGTGGCTTAGTCGGTTAAGCGTCCGACTTTCGCTTAGGTCATGATCTCGTGGTTCGTGGGTTCGGGCCCCGCGTCGGGCTCTGTGCTGACTGCCAGCTCGGAGCCTGGAGCCTGTTTTGGTCTGTGACTCCCTCTCTCTCTGACCTTCCCATGCTCATGCTGTCTCTCTCTCTCTCCTAGAAATAAATAAAAACATTAAAAATTAAAAAAAAAATCATTATAAAAAGTAGCTAAAAGAAGCTGAAAGATCGATATGTATAGGCATGTAGGAAAGCAGATTTCCTGCCCTTTACTTTTAAAATCTCCTACATAAACAGTGGAGTCACTGTGTCATAAAGTCCACTTTATGACAGTGGAGCAAGGGTATCTTGATCCTTAAGGATCATTTTTAAAAACCACATTTTTAAAGGTTAAGGTTTCTGAAAGCAATTTCAGTGAAGCATAAAAAAAGAGAATCCTCTAATATTTATGAAGGGTGGACAACCAAAGAAGCTTTAGAAAACATTTACTTACTTTTTTATTCACAAGGGGCAGTTATTTAGGGGCATATCCGCTCCTCTTCCTGAAGCCTTTAGCTGTGTCCTTGCTTTCAGAAGAGACTGGCCTGGTAGTAGCCAACATATTGTTTGAGAGTCTTCCCTCCTCCCTTAGCTCTCACCCTAGAGATCCAGAGACAGCCGTACTTGGCAGAAAGAGGGTGCTGTGCCTACTCTACTTTCAGTAAGCAAAAATGTGCCTCTCTCTGGGGAGGTCAGATGACCCACAAGGCCTGAGAGGTAGTTGAGTTCTCACTGAGTGGCTTTTGGGTGCTCCCTATGCTCCCTCATGCCCCAGGTAGCCTGGATGGATATATGTCCTGCATCTCATTGTTAGAGAAAGGTGTGGAGTGTAAGGGACATTATTACTCACTCAAAGTTTCTAAGACCCTATTATGTACCATGGCCCTGTCCTGGGGACCTGGAGGTTAAGGACTCTCTGTCCCTGCCCTTGAAGAGCTCAGCCTGGTCACAGACACACACTTGTAAACCACCAGTGTTTGGAAGACAGTGGGATTTTTATCATGATCTGTCTTTGTGTCTCTACTCAGATTTTGCAAGTCATTTGGCTGTTAGTTGTTTAGTGTTTTTCCGAACTCAGCAGTGGGGTGTAGGGGAAGCGCAGTACAATGAGGGAACCAGGAGTCTTGGATTTTTTAACTGATGTCTAATTTCACTAGATACACAACCTTGGGCAAGTTATTTAACCTTTCTGAGTCTTAATCTCCTTGTCTGTAAAGTTGGGGCGATGATGTCAGCTTACTCAGAACAGGGGTTTGCACTGAGTCTCTGGTGAGGGGGTTGCGGAGGAAGAGCCTTGGAAAGTAGTCAGTACTGTACAAATGTGAGGAGTTCGTACTACATCAGTCAACTAACTAGGCTGCCTCAGGGTCTGAAAAGTAGCCATATGTCTAGGTTTCTCAGTGTCTGAGATCAGACCTCTGGGGAAGATACTCCTGGGAACTGCTGAGTAGAGACTGCAAAGTGCCTCCAGTCTCCAAACAGTAGCAAGTGACAAGGACAGCACATGAATGGCTCTGTCATAGTGTGAGCAGGGCTTCCTTCCTCTTGACTGTGTCTGAGTGAGGACTAGTAATTAAAAAGGCCTATTTTTGGTGTTTTACAATTCATTTAAAATTGTATCATTTGATCCTCATGACAATCCTGTGTTTACACAGAGATAAGAGACTCAGAGAAGTGAAGTGACTTGCCCATGGTCACCAAGCCAGTTAAAACAAATCCAGAACCGGAAACCAGGTCATCTACCTCCTATTTAGCCCAAGACTAGTTGACTCTGATTCCTGCTCATGGATGGAGAGGGTGCAGGGGGCACAGCAGAGAAGTCACAGGTCGGTGACTTGATTCTATCAGTTGCATTTGAGAGATGAGGCAACTTAAGCCTGAAGAAGTTAACTAACTTGCCCAGAGTCACATTGTTAATACTGTAGTCTGTCAGAAATTAACTGTTAAATGTATAAATAAGTGCGCTAGTAAGGAAGCCATGGGGAGATATTCACAAGAACCCTGTGAGTGTTCCCAGGATCAATAGAATTCAGTCTCTATATAGCAAGTCAGCCCAGATACTAAGTGGGTAGGCTGCAAGTGGTTTACAGACTTGTACACATAAGACTTAGCTCAAATAACTAATGTAAAAAGTAGGTCTAGGATGGTAAGTGAGGTACAGGCAATGTCCTTTAGGGGTTCAGGAGAGTCAGTGTTCATCTGATGGAGAAGATCTGAGAAACCTCCCTGGAGCCAGATGTGCAGCGGTCTGGGCTGGACTATAGAGAGGAGGACATTAAGGACAGGGGTTGGCTGAGGCAGCCAGCTTCTAGGCTCAGCAGAAAGCTGCCTTGGCTACTGACACAAGAAGCAAGTGGGGGAAGCAGCAGCGAGCTAAAATTCTGGAAAATTTCATGTCCCCATCTTGCTGATATGGCTCATTGCCTGTCCTGTCCTGGTGGGACCTTGTTACAGGAGGACATCCATCTCAGGGAACTGGAAGACAAACACTGGCTCTGCAATGCTGGAGCAGATCGCCATGTCAGACAGGTGAGTTAGAGAAGTTGTCCACCTTGTCCACCTTCCAGCCCAACTTCCCAGCTTCATAGATGAAGCCATGTAAGAAGTGAGCCCTGCCCAAAGGGAGCCTCTGATCAGGACAGAACACAAAGGCCCAAGTAGCCAGGTAATGAGATCAGGCAGGACTGGGTTATATGCTAAGTTAGGAAGATAAAGACGGGACACTATGTAGAAGCTCCAAGAACGGAGCAGTTACTGTGCACTGGAATAGCCAAGGAGGACCACCTGCTTTGAACCTGGAAACATGGGTGGGATCTGGAGAGCAAAGTGAGAGGGCGTTACAGAGAAGGCAGTGTGCCTGATGGGGGTGAAGGGAGGGAAGGAAGAGAGGGGCGGGATGGGAGAGCTGGAGGCAGCCGGGAGAGCAAGCAGGTCTGATATGAGTTAACACCCCAGACGCAGAACACCTTCCCATCACCTCCAGGTACAAGCTGTGGGTGGATACCTGCTCTGAGATGTTTGGTGGCCTGGACATCTGTGCTGTCAAAGCTGTACATGGTAAAGATGGGAAAGACTACATTTTTGAGGTAAGTCTGGCCCAAGGAATATCTCAGTAAGAGACAACCGCCAAGGCTGGAGGCCAGGCTCTTGGCTTGTGAACTATGTGGGTTGCTCAAACTGCATTTAATTTATTTGCCTGGACCAGGGGATGGTTCCCAGACATGTCCAATGGACGTGCATCGCAAAACCTCTCCACCAGTAGGGAGCTATGGTTTGCAACCAGCTAGGCTGACCCACACCAAGGGTAAGAGATGCCAGATCTGGGTTCCTGGAATCCTAGTCTAATGCTGTTCCTCTGGGAACACTGTAGTGATTTACCATTCTTGGTCTCAGAAAGCTGGACCTAGGAATCATTTGGTTCAATCTCATTTTGTAGATGAGAAAACTAAGGCCCAATGCCATGAGCATGTGCTCAAGGCCATGGAGTGAATCAGTGTCTCAATCTGGGCTAGAGCTTAGGTCTCCTGGATGCAAGAGATTCTTCTTAGCATCTCTCTGAGGCTTAGAGATACTTTATTCAGTTTAGTCCTCTAATCCAACTTTGCTGACTCCCTTTTCCCATATGAAAGGAAAAGTGGGTTGCAGTATGAATCCTTCATACATGTTCTTGCCCAGTGTTTCTGGGAACAGGAAAGGCTCCTTGCCAGGAGTAAGTGATCTTTGCAGAGGATTAGTGTCAGGAGCCCAAAGTGGTCTCCAGAATCTACTCCATGATCTGCTTGGCATGTAACCATTCTAGATAATCATACCTCCCCTCTCTCAGTGGGCTTCAGTTCACTCATCGTTAATGTGAGCTGGACAACAGAGTCTTTGATCCTGGTTAGGTGGACTCTTCCTAAAGGAGGAAAACATTTACCCGGACCTTGAGGTACAGGAAGAGTCAGCATGGTGGTGAAAGGGAAGGGATCCCAGGTCATGAGCAAAAGCAGAAATCTAGTTGTTTAATGGGCAGAATATATGTGGAGACAGAAACTGCATGGGTGAAAAGTCTCAGAGATGAAAACTGCCTACAGAGAACTAAGGGAATGACCTTCATATGTCCTGCCTGCAAACCTCTGAGCCCTAGAGCCATACTCTGTCCTTCAGCTACCAATCTTTCAGCCTCACTGAGCCCTTGCCTGGGTGAAGTCTGGTGGGGAGGACCTTAGGCAAAGGTTTGCCGGAGAAGGGAACACAGGGCCTATTTCTGCAAAGGAGCATGCTTCCAGCTCAAGACAAGAACACCAGTTTCAACTTATCTCTGATGCTTTATGTCCTACTCATTCTGAATTTCTATACCAGGCCTTTGAGGTTTCTAGACCCTTTCCTAACCTGGGCTACATCTTCCACCAGGTCATGGACTGTAGTATGCCACTGATTGGTGAACACCAGGTGGAAGACAGACAACTCATCACTGAACTGGTCATCAGCAAGATGAACCAGCTGCTGTCCAGGACCCCTGTCTTATCCCCTCAGAGACCCTTAACCACCCAGCAGCCACAGGTAAGCAGCAGGAAGAGACAACAGAGAAGCAAGAACCTTTCCCATATCCACTGCTCTAGACATGGTGGAGCATGTCTACAATGGAGGAGCCTTCTCACGAGGGGTCTGCAATATCAACTATAGAACTGTCCACAAATGGAGTTTTGGCTCTCCTCTCTCTGAACTTGAATCTCTGGAGGAACCGTGGAATCCCATTTTCACTTGGGATACTCCTACTTTTTTTTTTTTTAATTTTTTAACGTTTATTTATTTTTGAGAGAGGAAGAGTATGGGTGTGTGTGTATGATCAGGAGAGGGGCAGAGAGGGAAGGAGACACAGAATTGGAAGCAGGCCCATGCTCCAAGCTGTCAGCACAGAGCCTGATGTGGGGCTCGAACTCACAAACTGTGAGTCATGACCTGAGCCAAAGTTGGATGCTTAACTGACTGAGCCACCCAGGTGCCCAGGGTACTCCTACTTTTAAATGGAAGGTCTCTGAGGGAGGGCTGGGTCTGACCTCTCACCAGCTGTTTATTGTCTGTGAGAGGGTCTATTGCATTGGTAGAGAAATAAAGGTGTTTATTAGTAATCTGCTGGTCTAGGGGCTCCTGGGGTAACCTTAGCTAGTTAAGCATCCAACTCGTAATCTCTTGATTCTTGGGATTGAGCCATGTGTTGGGCTCTGTGCTAACAGCATGGAGACTGTGTGGGATTCTCTCTCTCCCTTTCTTTCTCTCTGCCCCTACCCTGTGCTTGCTTGCCCTCTCTCTCACTCTCTCTCTCTCAAACTAAATCAATAAATTTTAAAAATAAAGAAAAGAGAAATCTGTCAGTCTAGAGAGAAGAGGGGATCACTTCACTCTCTTCCCTCATTCTGGAAGAGAGTAACAAGCTAAAAAATTAGAAGTCTGCTTTCCTTCCTAAGGGAGAAGGAGACAGCTTTCTTCCGTTGACCATGGTGTGTGACTCATGAGCAATCACCTTCACAGTGGCAGAATCTAAGCCTCAGGTCTGGTGGGAAATCCACATTTAAGTTTTTGTGGCTTGGGTCCGTGGCTAGAATGGGCCAAGGAAAGGCAAAGCTGAGGGTATTAAGTCCCATCTAGGAGATATGTCACTTTGCAACAATATCCCCCAACTTTCTTCCCACTGAATTTTTGCATAATTCAGTGAGAATGGTAAGAGCTTGGGACAATGAATCCAAGAACTAAATTTTCGTCTATCTGTTCCCTTAAACAACTGTGTGACTTTGGGCAGAGGCGAGTAGAGGGAGGGGGAATTACTACCCTTTCTAGGACTCAAGGTTTATCACTTGTACATGAAATCGTTCAGAAATCTTTCTTTCAAAATCATACTTCAGATGATTAGGGCAATAGAATAGAATAATGATCTCAGAGTATGGGCTTTAAAGAGAGAACTATCCAAGTTTGAATCCTGGACCCTCTTATTTACTGGCTTTGTGATCTTGGACACTTAGATGTACTTATATGTGGCTCAGCAGAGATGACAGCCCTCTCCTAGGGTTATTATGAGAATGAAGTGAAGAACCTAAAATATAGCATACATAGTGTATCATAGGTGCTCAATAAAGGTTATTTGTTGTTATTAAGTAAGTAAGCAGTCTCTGGGCTTGGGCTCCGGGCAACTTTGGGTTTCGAGATCATCACTCCCTTTCCTAAAGATGAGTGCCTTACTGGGAATATACTGCAACCAGAAGCCAACTAATTGAAGTCTCAAAATCCTTCTGTAAGAAAGAAGAAGAGGAGTGGGGGAGGGAAAAACAGGATAAACCAGCTTGGATTATTTGGTATAGAAGCAAATTACCCCACATTTGTCTTCCTATCATTTGAATATCACAGAATCATAGCATAGGAGCACGATTGATATTCACAGTAATGGACCTGAACCATCAATAATCGGTTACACGTAAGTCAGTATTCCACATGCTGTTTAAGAAAGCTAAAAAACGTATAAGAAATATTTCTGTGCAAATGACTAACTTAAGTCAGTTCTTTCTCTGGATCTGTTTCTCCACCTATAATATTAGATAGATCTAAATACCTTTTGAGCTCTGAAGATTTCTTTGAGTAGAATTCTTCTTTTTTTTTTAACTTTTTTTTTTTTTAATGTTTTACTTCTGAGAGGAAAAGAGACAACGTGAGCAGGGGAGGGCCAGAGAGAGAGGGAGACATAGAATCTGAAAGAGGCTCCAGGCCCTGAGCTCTCAGCACAGAGCCCGACGTGGGGCTCTAACCCATGAACCGTGGGATCATGACCTGAGCCAAAGTCAGACGCTTAACCAACTGAGCTACCCAGGCGCCCCTTGAGTAGAATACCTCTATCCTTGCTCATGTTGGATAAATGGGAGCTTCTGGGCTAATAGACTTACCTTGAGTGTCCAAGTTGAGAGTAGCCACCCGCAGTGGGATGCTGTCATCTTAGGGGTGTCTCGTACCTTCTGTAGTGGGCTCATGCTGTGTCAGACTTCTGGGCAAGTACAAGAATCTATTCTGTACATCAGGAATGTTTGTCACTAGAGAATTACAGTAGGGTAATTAAGAGAACAAAGATTAATTGCTTGTTCAAGTTATAATCCCATTATTTAAAATTTATACTTAATTTGGCGTGATAAAAGACTTTCCTGGTTTAAAAAGATTAGACCTGTGGTTAGAGTTTATGATTTCATAAAAGCTTGTGGATCAGCAGATTGTTGCCTGCTGCTGCCCTAGAGGAACAGTACCAGGTAACCTCCTTCTTCCCTTTAACTTTGAGAAATACAGAGAACATCTGGTTGCAGCTTAAAGAATTTATGACAGAGAAGGACAGCCTCATGCTGCCCAGGCAAGGTAAACGAAAATGGGCTGTTCTGGGATTCTTTGGGGATCTCTGAAGTACTTTTATAAACAGAAGTGTGCAAAACTCTCTTGGCCTTCTTCAGGAATGTCATTTTGGACTAGAATGAAGAGGAGACCTAAGTTCAGCCTTGTCCTTGCCACTGACTCACCAAGTGACCTGGGGTAGATATCTTCCTGTTTGTTTCTGTGCCTCAGCATCTTCATGTGTAAGATGAAGGACTGAACAAAAATCTGCTAACATGTCTTCTAGCAATGAAGTTTATATTATACAGAAATAATATCTGAAGCATAAAAGTTCAGTAACATAGCGAAATCACCAAAAATATTTGTCCACCCCACAGAAAGCATTAGCTCCTTTTTGGTACAAGCCCCTTACTTTGCAAACATTGCGTATTGCGACTTAAATATTCTAAAGAAAAATCTAGAATATATCAAGGCAAGAAACATAGTAAGGAATGAGCTTTCCTAAATATGGGGGGGTCCTACAAAAATCCCTTGTAGAAAACCAGACTGGCTCAAGGATAAGCTTTTCTCTGCTCAGGCTCACATTCAAGCTACACTAGGATATTGTGGGTAGCTCTCTGAGTCAGGACACTCAGGGGTTAGTCTTACTCTATCCTAATATTGTGTGACCTTAGGTAAGTCCTTCCCCATCTCTAGATCTCTAATTCCTCACTTACAGAGTAAAGCTGAATCAGATGATGTCTAGATCCCTTTGAACTCTAAAGTCACATGAAACCTGGAGTCAGACCAGCTGCAAAGCCCAAGACTGCCTTCACTCCTGACACCAACCAAAAGTTCAGAGTTCCCAAGAATTCTCTGGAAGGACTCACATAACTTACTGAAAGCTGTTATACTCACAGGTGTATTATAGGAAAGGATACAGTTCAAAAACAAACCAAAGGAAGAATGCACAGGGCAGAATCTGGGAGGTTCCAGACATGAAGATTCCATTGTCCTAAGGACCCATTAACCTCCCCCAGCATCCTTATGTGACAGTACACGTAGTGCTAATCAAGGAAGCTCATCTGAGATTCAGTGTTCATAGTTTTTATTGGTTTTCATGTCACAGGTATGCTTCATTGATTGATCACCTGCTTGAAATTGGTCTCCAGCATCGCTATCCCTGGAAGTCAGATTAATACCATGTGGCCCAGGGGCATACTGTGAGTCACCTTATCAGCATATATTATCAAAAGTGATCTGAGGGTCTCTCACCGCAAATAACAAAGACACTCCTATCACTCAGGAAATTCCAAGAATTACCTTCCAAAAGTTGGGGGGACAAAGGCTAGATTTCTTACCTCCCAGGACTTGAAGGGACAAAGGCAAGATTTCTCTTTGGACAAGGCCAAATTCTTTACACCATACATGATCAAATCAACTTAGCAAATGTTTCTCAAATATTTTAGACCCTTATGGGCAAGGACCATGCCTTATTCATCTGTGTTTCCACTGACTAGCACAGGACTGGCCCAACAGGTGTGCTTAAAATTAGTTAGTAGACTTAGGCTACAGTGATGAATGAGATACAGTTAGCTGTTTATATTCTAAATTGAAATGACGACTGAATTCACAGAGGTCATTGGTCAGATGGTACCTTCTTGTATTCTCTATTAGTTTCCTCCTGAACCTTGTGCCTTGACCCCAGGCCACCCTAAAGACAAAAATACCACAGTCTGTCACACTTGGCAATATGCTGCTACTTGGTCTTGAAGTCATGACTGTTCTGGTCATATTGACACCTCCCATTTCTCCCTGATGATAGCATATTTCCATTGGTTATGACTGAGGAGACATTTCAGCCATCCTGGCTCCAGTCCCATAGGGTGTCAGACCAGATTGTTTCCATATTCCTACTATTACATGATCTGCTTCTAAGGCCCACCCTTCACTGGTGATCTGGATGCCACCTCCTTTTGGTGTTCAAGTTATCCGTCTCTTCTCTGTCATCAATGTCTTCTTTTCTAGAAGATTTTCACATCCACCCACAAACATTTAGAAAAATAAAATAATAACCAATCCCACCATCCCAACGAAATTGCTCTTGTCACAGTGACTCCAAGTTGCTGAGTTCTTATATTCCCATCTTCTTATCTTGCATGACTTCTCAGTAGCCTTGATGCAGTTGCCCACACTCCCTGCTTCTTGAAACACTTTCCTTTCCAGGCCTCAGTGACCTGGTTCTTGCCTGATTTTCATTCTACCTCATTGGTTTCTCCTTCTCACCTCCTTTACTGGCTTCCCCACCTGTGCTAAACCTCCAAATGTCAGTGCCCTAGAACGTGGTCTGTGTACATTCCTTGTGATGTCAGCCTGCCCATATCTATCTCCTGCCCTGACTTCTCCTTGAACTCCAGATTCACATTTTTAACTCTTGCTTGATATCTTTATTTGTACATCTAAAGGTATCATAAGTATAACAAGGCCAAAGCAGAACTCATTTTTCCCCCGTAAATTTGTCTCCCCCTCCAATTTTTCCCAACTTAACTCATATAGACCCCTACCTGCCTCTTTGCCATCATACCACCCTAGCTTTTCCTCACTGTGCCCCAGCCACACTGGTGGGGGCCTTTGCATGAGCTGTGTCCTCTCTCTGAAATGCTCTTCCCCTTTTTTTGCATGGCTGGCTCCTTCATGATAGTACTGAAATTGCCTCAACCATCCAATCCAAAGGTACCTACCACCCCTGCTTCTTGAATTTTCTGCATAGCACTTGCTATCAGCTAAAATCATTCTCATCTGTTTATGTCTTTGTCTTCTACTCTTCCGGTAGAATGTAAGCATCTGGAAAGAAGGGGTCTGTTCACTGCTGTATCTCTGGGGTCTGCAGAGTAGCTAGCAATTTGTAGCCACTGAATACATCATGAGTATACTGAGGGGGTGGGTGGAGAGTGATCTGGCCAGGTGCAGTCAGTTGTCAGTAGAAAAGTTAACAATAACAAAACTAAGCCTGTCTGCTTTTTATTATTATGTGATAGCAATTCTATGCAAATGATAGTGATGAAAATACTCCTCCTACCCAGGCAAACCATTCCTCTGCCTCCTCACCTCAATATGGTATTGCAGTATATGTTTGTTGAGTGGGTTACCGGATGGAGTAAGTGTCTCTAACAGCCCTTGAAGCATATTGGAGTTGGTGTCAAGATCCTGTGAGCGATTTTGGTAGTGTGCAAATGGATGGGCTATAAGCTAAGGGACATTATCTGGGTCCCAGCCAGAACTCTGCACAGTACACTGAGACCTTAGGTGCTTTCACTAAGTCACATTCCATTCCTCACAGTCAGACCCTGCTTGCTAGCCTCTTTCTTCCATGGCTCTGGCACCTCAGGCTGAAAGAGCTTCTGGCCTGATCCACAAGCCCTAAAAACTGCTTCTTGCCCAGTATTCTAGGTCAAGACCAAGACAGACAATGACTAGCCATTTATCTACCTTTCTCTTTCTCCCTCCCTATCCTTATCTGCAGCTCTACCCTTACAGCTCTCATTTCTTTGACTGTAGAAGAGCACCTAAAGGAGGCTGAGGGGGAGGTGAGTAGAGGGCTCACCTTGCCTTGTTGCCAGCCAGCCCCCTAGCCTGAGACAGATTAATTATAGAAAACAAAGAGCAAAGTCATTTGAGTGGACTCAGGCTAGCTCCTGTGCCCCATTCAAAGGGATAGGGGCAGGGGTGGAAGAAGCGCTGGCTATGCTCCTGAGAGCAGGGAGACAAGTGGCAAAGCCTCATCTGCCTCTTGACAACCTGGCCTCAGCCTGGCTGGACTGCCGGGTTTGACGCTGCCCTAAGAGTTGGCCAGGGCAAGAGACTCCCTCGGCTGTGAAGTGCTTCAGGGAGACTGTTCTCAAGGTGGCAGTGACACCTGGTGGCCAGTGATGGCCAAAGCCTCCAGGCTATATACTTCTGAAACCTTCCTATAGGCCCAGCTCTCCTATCCCCTCCACACATTCAACCAACCTTGTGGTCTGTCTTCTGGGATCTGAGCTGGGCCTTATATCCTGGGGCTCTGGAGAGATGTTTGCTGCTCCTGAGACTCCTGGGAACCAGAGAGAGAACTTCAGGTAGACAAAGAATCAGGTCATGCCAGCAGAGGTGGGATCCTAGGGTTCTCCTTCAGGTGAAGAATCTTTGTTCATTTCCCACTACACTGCTTCCACTTTTTAAAATTTCTTGTAAAGTCTTCCAGAGCCAAAGGGCTGAATTGCTAATGCAGGGATTTCAGACACTAGTGGGCTTTCTCTTTGGTTTGTAGGTTATGCCCATGAGGAGTGATTCTAAAACTCAGCCTTTGGAAGTATTTAGTACACATAGGGTATCCAGGAGGAAAATGAGCCTCTTCTCCTACCTTGAGCTGATCAGACCACAACTGCAATGTGGTTGCCAGTCTGAAGGTCACAGTATAAACAAGGACAACTTCTAACTATACCAAGAATATGCTCAAAGGAAAGGATCAGGAGGCTGGAGCATTCAGCAAATCTGTGACTCAAAGTTAAAGGAGCTCCAGTTAAATAGCAGTACTCTCAAGGAGCCTGTAACTGGGTACCTTTAGTTCTCTGGTACCTGGTGCCCAAAGGCAAACCTGCTAGAAGACAGGAGTAAAGTCTCTCACACTCGCAGAGGAGATGGCTGCCCTGGGAAGTGGTGTATGGCTGCCACATCACTACTGATGTTCCTGCAGGGGCAGGATGAGCTGCTTGTCAGGACTATGGTAAAAGTTTGGGGGCGGGAGTGAGTAGGGCGGTTAGGGCTGTTGGAGAAGGTAGCTTAAAATCCCTTTCCAGATCTGCGATGCCATGCGCCAGCCACAGACCTGGAAAGGGCAGTGATGAGACTTCAGAACTGAAGCACTGAGGCCCACAAACCTGCAGCCTCTGGCCTCTGTTGGGACATTCTACCAGTCCTTTTTTACTGGTTCTCTGGACTACAGACATACTGAAAACATTTCCAGCCAGGTCTTTCTAGCTACAGAGGCTCAGAAAGATGAAGTTTCTTGAGTACAAGGACACCAAGACCAAGAATGGGTTTCTATAGGATCTGAAGTGCCATGCAGTTAGGGAAGGGACGCAACTCAGATCCCAAACAGGGGACTAAGAGAGACTCACATAGCTTAGAAGAAGTAAATTTAGGACAAATGAAAGGTCTTCCTGCTTCCCACAGCACGGCTGGCTTTAGGGAATTAGTTCCCCAGCGAGTATAAGCTGAATATGTGAGATTTGAAGCAGGTTCAGATAAAGTCACTAGTGACCAGATCCCTTAGCAGACTATTAAGGGAAACTGACTATTTTCGGGCTGTCTTAACTTTTAAGGGACATCTTTAATCACTTGAAGCTGACATTCTGACCTCGGTTGACCTGGCCCTCAGTGCCCCCATAGGTCTCATGGATTGCCCCCTTGGGACACTTCTTATGTCCTTAGGAAATCACTGATCATGGGAGGGCCCCAATCCAGGAGATGAGCTCTGCCCTCAGAGTAGCAATTTCCCTCGTGAAAGGAGGAGGAAGAGGAGCCCATCCTTGGGAACCTTTTATAACCTTTCAGAGGAAGGAAGGTGGGCACTGGTGACTGCTGGAGTAATCTCAGAAAGGTCCCAAGGTGCCTGAAAACATGCTGTCCCCTTTGCTCTGACTGAACCTACAACCTCCCGACCACATTCCTTCCTGCTGCCTCATTCCCCCTGGGGTCCTAGACCGGGGGAGCAGAGCCTGGGGGAGCTGATCAGAATAGCTCTGTGGTGTGTCCGGCAAGGAGCTTGGCCTGGCCTCTTTCCTGGGGCCAGACCCTGAGACCCTTTCCCAATTTCCTGTCTCAGATATGCTGAGCAAGCACAGGCCTTCCTCCTTGGTGGGGGCAGCTGGACTCGGGCCAACAACTCTGAAGAGTTGAGTCACTCAGTGTCTTTCCTTCCTCAGCTTTCCATCCTGCTGGGACCTCAGATAGGCGCTTCTGTCTCCCAGCTTGTCCGCTGAAAGCCACAAGATAGCGAATTAAAGGTGCTTTTGACGAAACCCCACACAGCCTCATCCATGGGCTCAGTTTCTCTCCTAGACCAGTGGTTGCCTGTCCATTGACCTCAACAGCCAATATTTACTGTTTCTGAAATGACGTTTCTGCATCTTCAGAGATCTTACTGGAACAAGTCAGTGATAATTCAGAGCACGTAGTCCAGCCTAACCCAGAGTCTCCTGCATGCAGAGCTACTGTGCCCCAGGGGAAAGGAGGCCACCCAACAGTACTTTCTCCACCGACTTGTGAAGTTCTAGGGCTTCATTAGAGCTGCATTCCTTTGGGTTTATGTTTATTGTTATCTAAATAATAGTAATGGTGTTCACATATATCAATGCCTTGCCTAGCACTGTACAGTTCACAAAGCACAATCATTATTTTGAGCCTCACCACCTTTATGTGAGGTGGTTTGGCTGGTATTTCTATCTCTGTTTCATACGTCAGCAAAGAGAATGAAAATGACTCCTGCAGAATCACACAGTCACACAGGAGTGCTGGATCTTTTGATCCACAGTTCAGGGAGTGGTCTACACTACTATGCACTATGCCTTTTTCATATCCCCCATCCCCCCCCTCCCCCGAGCACAGGCAAAGGTAAGAATGGAGAGAGCTGGGCCTCTGTGACCTTGTGTAAGGGAGACCCTTGCTTTCCTTCTCCTGACAACCAAGTGCTAAACCTGCCCACCTAGAGGAGTCTCTGAGTTATACCTGCCCCTCTCCTGCCTCCCTGATTTCTCAGATTACTAAAGCCCAATGGGTTCAGCAGAGTGAACCCAGCCCAACCAGCTTTGATGGAGAGTGGCAGCACTCAACTTGCCAAAACCCTCAAAGCCTGTGCCTGCAGACACCTCTGCTCAGGCCCAGTAGCCCTGGGGTCTTGCTGGTATCAGGTCTCTGCAGCTAAGAAGGGCTTGTCTCCTATGTCAGACACCTGAAGAAGTAAAAAATAAATTAAAGAACTAATGGAAGCCCAGCACCAGAAAAGCCTGTAGAAGACCTCTGTCTGCAACTTGGTGACATCCTCCACGGTATCTGTGACCAGAGTTTGTCCTGGCCCTGTTTAAACACCTCTAAGGCCAGGAAGATCATTACCCAAGCCAGCCCTTGACCTTGATCAGATTTACATTTGACTAATTTTGATCTATTAATTCCTAGGTGTTTCCACAGTTACCTCACTTAGTGCTCCCAGTTGGCCCATTTAAAAAACTCAGGCTCAGATTAACTAACTTTCCCAAAATCACATGAGGAAAGATGTCACTTCCACACTTTTCACCACCCTGTGTGCTCTGTGTACCCACTGGTGTCCCCTTAAAGAAGCACCCAGAATTGTTTGCAGTGCTCTCTTGTGGCGCTTATCAGCCAAAAGAGCATTGGACCTGTGACCTCCCTTTCTTGAGACATTGAACCCTCTCTAGCATCAAATTTTTGGCAATGACATTGTAAATGGACAACCTCTGAGCTTATTCTATAAGCCCAGGGTTGTTTGTTTGTTTTTCTCTTATGGGCCTGTAAGGCCATTTATTCCCCCTTTCTTTTTTGAATGCAGCTGGGCATGAGCACTGGACTACACATTCTTACCTGTTTGAGTCAACTCAACTTCTTGAGGGAAACTGCAGCTCAGTCTGGCCATGAGCTCCTGCTATGGGCTGGCTATAGGCCAGACTTTGGCAGTGACGCCAGAGTGGCCAGACTTCTATGGAATTCAGCATCGCAGGCAGTTCTTGGTGACTAGAGACAGATCCCATGGTAGCCAAACCCCGTGGGAATAGCCCTCAGCCCCAACAGATGGAAGGCTTGTGGGCGGAGCCAGAGAGTCTCAGCCTGGCAAGGGACAGTCCTAGGGGACTCTCCTCCTGCCCCCCATAGTCCCTGGGAAGTCTTCAGTCCACAACCTCAGTGGAGCCAGGGAAGGGAGAAGCTCCCTAGGCGACAGACAAGGGTGGCCAAAGCATATTCCCAGGCTCCAGCTCAAAGGACTGCCTCTGGGAGCTCTCTCTCTTAAACTTTTAGAAGGGAACTTTGGGGCGCAGTTTATCCTTGGGTGTCTTATTTATATATTTCTTGGGCTGAGGAGAGCCAGGGCAAGCCTGCACTGGTATGATTACCCCTGTCAAGTCATCCAGTCAGGGTCTGGTGTTATACCATTAGAGCTTAGTCTATGAGATTTTAAAGTCTCCGCCTGCACCATCTCCCCTCCCCCCCACACCCTCCACACCCTGCCCCCAGAATCATAAACTGTCAAGATAAAAGGAACCATGGTGTTCACCTGATCTATCTCATGTTTAATGAAGGAACATCTCTACAATATCTTTGTTAGGTAATTCTCTAGCCTCTGCATGAACACACCCACCTCCCAAGATAGCCTTTTCTACTGTTTTTACTATGGAAAGTTCTTCCTATAACTGAAAGTCTACTGTTCCAAAACTTTTGCCCATTGACCTTGGCTCTGCTCTCTTGTTATATTGTCTTCCATAACCCTGTCTGAAAATAACAATTCTCTGAGAGCTTGACCAATGTATGAGGTGATTGGCAGCCATCAGTGGTATGAGGTGAGGCCCTGGGGGAAGGGGACTGGCAAGAGCCAGTCTAATTTGGTGTCTTTCATTTGAGTATCCTTCTCAGGCAATGAGAGGCCATAACACTAATGGCTTGTCAGTGAGCCCAGAGGCTTTATTATCACAACTGAATAAAATTCTCCAAAACCTAGGAATAGAGCACTGCAGGGAGTATTCTATCATGGGAGTAAGAGTTTCGCAGGAAATGCCTTATCAGTATCACCAGGACCATCATCTGTTGCTTTTACTAAGCACCTCCTAGGTTCAAACGCTTATAAATAGATAGATAGATAGATAGATAGATAGATAGATAGATAGATAGATCTCATTTCTTTTGAAGAAAGATGGGTGCAGAGGAGTGAAATAACTTGCCCAAGGTCACAAAGCTAGTAAGCGGCAGATTTGGATTGAAACCAAAGTCTTCCCAACCCAAAAGCCTAAATTCCTCAATCACTCTGCTGCCCAATCTTAAAGACTCACTGCTGGAGACCTAGGCAGCAGTGTGTGTGTGTGTGTGTGTGTGTGTGAGAGAGAGAGAGAGAGAGAGAGAGAGAGATACCCAGCCAGGTCAGAGCATGTCAGAAGCCCAAGTAGAAAGGCCACCCTGCTATCCTTGGTACTCATTACGAGAAACTATATCCTGGCCCTAGACATCTCCAGTTGGCGGCCAGGTCAAGCGAAAGAAGAGATCACAGTGAGAAAGAACCCTTGGGCTTAAAGTGTCCCTGACTTCAGCTGGGTTAGGCAGTTGTTGTTGGTTTTTTAAAAATAGTTTATTGTCGAGTTGGTTTCCATATAACACCCAGTGCTCATCCCAACAAGTGCCCTCCTCAATGCCCCCCAAGCCCCCCACCCCACCAGCCCTCAGTTCGTTCTCAGTATTCAAGAGTCTCTCATGGTTTGCCTGCCCTTCTTCCTAACTATTTTTCCCCTTCTCCCCATGGTCCTCTGTTAAGTTTTCCTGTTCCACTTATGAGTGAAAACATATGGTATCTGTCCTCCTCTACCTAACTTATTTCACTTAGCATGACACTCTTGAGTTCCATCCATGTTACTACACATGGCCATATTTCATTTTTTCTCATTGTCATTGTAGTATTCCATTGTATACATAAACCACATCTTCTTGACCCATTTGTCCATTGATGGACATTTAGGCTCTTTTCATGATTTGGCTATTGTTGAAAGTGCTGCTGTGAACATTGGGGTCCATGTGCCCCTATGCATCAGCACTCCTGTATCCCTTGGGTAAATTCCTAGCAGTGCTATTGTTGGGTCCTAGGGCAGTTCTATTGTTAATTTTTTGAGGAACCGCCACACTTTTCCAGAGGGGCTGTACCAGTTTACATTCCCACCAACAGTGTAGGAGGGTGCCCATTTCTCCACATTGGGTTAGGCAGTCTTTTTTTTTTTTTTTTTAATATTTTATTTATTTCTAGGAGAGAGAGAGAGAGAGCGTGAGCAGGGGAGGGTCAGAGAGCGGGAGTCACAGACTCTGAAACAGGCTCCAGGCTCTGAACTGGCAGTCAGCACAGAGCCCGACGCGAGGCTCGAACCCACGAACCACGAGATCATGACCTAAGGGAAAGTCGGACGCTTAACCAACTAAGCCACCCAGGCGACCCTGGGTTAGGCAGTCTTAAGGGAACCAATTTCTGATTTCTTTGAGGCTTGTTTTAACTTTATCTTCTGTATCTGATATACAGGCAGACACCTCTGCTGGCCTAAATTTTAGTTCCCTAACCTGAGCATTTTCAGAGCTGCTCTCTGAAGTTGATACCAAATACAATACGATTTAACTTCAAAATTAACTTTATCTATGATTTAACAACATTTCTAAAGACATACCCTAGTCCTTTTTGGATTTTCACTGTTATTATGTTTTCATGTTCATTTATTTAACAAACATTTATTAAGGACCTCTTATGCTCAGCCCTGTGCTTGATGGTGTTGGTAAAAATTTAATAGTCTTGAATTTTCCAAAATATTCCTGATTCTAACTGTTTTAACTTTTTAAATAAATAGTTCCTGTACCAGGCCTTATATCCCACTTTTTCTTTGAATGGACATTGTATTTGTTGGAAATTCATGAGAAGATGAAGACACTAGTCTGTTCTCTGATGGATCTATCTTCTTGTAAGCATCATCCCCAGGATAACACCAAAGGCCCTCTTCAGTAGTATGATTCTCCTAGGTGCTGTTTCAGAGAAGAGATCAAAGTCGAAAGATTTCATGGATGAGATAGAAGGTGACTTAAACCTCTAGGATGTGTTGGATGGGATTGGTAGAACGGGAGAAAAGGGACTCAGCACAAACAATGGTGTGGCCTAGCCTAGAGAATAAACAGTGAGGGATCAGGCCTGGAGAGAGCAGGTGTGTTTAGGGCATGAGGCCGAGAGAAGACTAGGAAGGTCAATTATAACCATGCTGAAGCAACTTTTGGATGTCAACCCAAAGGATGTCATCTTGCTGGTAATGGGAAGAAAATATGAGCATCAGACTGCCTGGCCTCGCAGCCCAGCTGCATCAGTCTCTGCTGTGTGACTGTGCAAGTTACCTGACTTAGCTGGGCCTCAGTTTCCTTATTTAAAAATGATAGATGTTGATAATAATAGTATCTACCTTATAGAGATCTTAAGGAGGTTTATGGCAATCCCACATAAAAGTGCCCAGTATGTTACCTGGCACATATGTCAGATTAGCTATAAATTATTTAGAGCAGCAAAGTGACACAGTTAGGAAAGGAGTATAGGAGAACACCAGGTAGGCATGGAGAGAATAGATTGGAGAGAGAGGAGACTATTCTGGTAGTGGGAAAGTAGTAGTAGTAGTAGTACTAAGAGTACTAATACTAGTAGTCTAGTAGTCTAAGCAAGAAATGGTACGGGAGTGACCAGCAGTGGTCAGGAGAAGGTGGTGAATCTTAGATGTTGAGAGAGAAAAGCTGATGGGTCTTACTTCCGACTGGGTGGTGTGGTCTCCAGCTGTTGTATTGGGGGTGGGTATTTTGGTGCCAGAGCTCAGACCAAGCATGCATCCCATGACAGGGCTTGGAAGAAGGGGAGGGAAAGTATTGGTGTGCTTGCTGTGATCTGTGAGAGGGTGGGGAATGTAGATAGAACACACACCTTCTGATGCGTCGTGCTAAGGACATTTCAAGGGCCGCCTGCCACCCACTCCCCCAAGTCCTCTTAGTAGAACAGTTTTAGGCAATGTTGTTAAAGACCATGACACCAGAGAGGGTAACACTTTGGCTGTCCTTGAATGGAGCTGAAAACAGGCCTTAATAGGCAGAAGAGACTGATGGTGAGATTCGGAGGCCTGTAGGAAATGGGGAACAGGAGGAGAGATGGTTTTCATGTGGGAGTAGGGCTGTGGGGCACGTCACGAGGGAGAGGAGCACTGAAAGAGGAAGTGGGAGAGCGCTAATGACGCGCTCAGCCAATTTCACAGCCTTGTCCTTGCAGCTCCCACTGTGACGTCACCATCGGCACACTCAGGAGCCCTTAGGTTTTACAGAGCGTTTCTCTTGTACTGAACTTACGCTCCAAGTGCTCACTGCCTCTAATTCAAACGTTAGACAAACTGAAGTCACATGCATCTTTGATCCTGTCAGGGCATAATCAGAATCACAGCTGGGAGGAGAGGGAGCATGGGAGTGGAGCCATGCTGTTGGGTAAAATGTGATTATGCTATCTAAGAAGGAAAAACAGCCTGACCTTGGGCACTTTGACTAGCATTAACGTCTTAACTCCTCCCTTCTGGGTAAGAAGGGTTGGGGCTGGGGGGGGGTGGGGGGTGGGGGAGTGGGGGAGGAGCAGACAGCTGCCCCCTCCTTCAAGTCCTTCCCTGTGGGGGTTCCAGTGCAGCCCAAAGAGTAGAGCTGATCTCACTCCAGAGTTAACTCCACAGGAGAACTGAAGCAAGTCTAGGCTAGTCACCTAGTCCAGCCCCTGCTCTCAGGTCCCCTGGAATTGCCTCAAGCCCAGCCCACTCTCTGGAGTTTGGTGTGGATCCTCCCTTTCCTTCAGGAAGCAGGGCTACGAGTATGAGGGGGAGCCGGACAACAGGCAGCCACCAGAGAAGAAACCAGATGCTGTTAGAAGATTTAAAGCTTCTGAACAAAATACATCTAAAAGGGAGGGAAATGAAAAATGGGGTTGGGGGGTGGGTGAAGGTCTTAGGCGCTGCCTACCAGTGTGGGACTAAGGCCTAGACTCCCTAGACCTGTCCCCCAGCAACACCCCAGACGTTGAGAACTCCCTTGAGGCATTTCTGGAACAGCAGAAGCCTCTAGGCCAGATCCCATGGATCCCATCAGATCCTACTGCACTCATGCCATGGAGCCACAGGGTTTCTCTTTGGAATCTGCTCAGAGTTTTGTTTTTATCTCTTTTGCGTTTTGTCTTCCAGAGTGGAACACTTAAGGATCCCGACTCAAGCAAGACCCCACCTCAGCGGCCAGCGCCTCAAGGTTGTTTACAGTACATTCTCGACTGTAATGGCATTGCAGTAGGGCCCAAACAAGTCCAAGCTTCTTAAAGCGATTGGTAGTTCATTTTTCAAAGCAGAAATTTTAAGCCAAAAAACAAACAAGGAAAGGAAAGCGGGGAGGGGAGCGCCAGACCCCCCGCCCCCAGTGGTGCCGGTTCTGCGTTTTCAATGCTGACTGGACTGTGTTTTCCTATGCAGTGTCAGCTCCTCTGTCTGGTTGTTTACCTGTTCCCGTTCGTGCTTGTAATGCTCACTTATGTTTCTCTGTATAACTTGTGATTCCAGGGCTGTTTGTCAACAGTGTACAAAAGAATTGTGCCTCTCCCAAGTCCAGTGTGACTCTATCTTCTGGGTGGTTTGATAGTATTTTTAAAAGTATTACATAATGTGGGGTGAAATAGGACTGAGGGGGTGGACAGGGGAGAAACAAAGACCACAAAAATAAAACCCAACTCCTCTCCTTCTCCACCCCGCCCCCAGACTCAGATTAAGGCACCCCCCACCCCCTGCTTACCTCCATGAGTGTGCTTGGGATCTTCAATGAATTGTGCTTTTTGCTTCCTTTCTGCATGACTAGGGTAAATAGATAGAAGTTTAAGAGATTTTCAAGGTCTAATTTACATAGCTTCATCCGTTGAATCTGAAGGCATCCACCTTTTTCTCCATTTGCTAAAAATTTGGTGCAGTTTGAGTTTATGTGAATAGGCTGGCTGTGCCTGTAGAGCTCTTGTGTTTTTAGTGATGACATGAAATATAAAGAACAAGCTATTTCAAGGAATGTGTTCATATTTTACATCGAAGTGTACCTTCTTTTTTATTATTGACTAATTAGCTATGAGATTAGGAAAAAAAAAAAATGGGGCCGCTGATGTGCAATATCCAAGTGAAATTGTGAGTATTTTCTGTGTTGATCTCAGTCCCCCAAGTTGTTTCTTCTTTGTTGCTGTTTCTGAATTGGCCATATTATGCGCTTCTGTGAAACTGAGGCTGCTTTTTATTCCCCAAAGCTTGACCTATGTACAGAGATGATTCTGTAGTGATTTTGGACATAGGATGCAGGAAGCCATTGAAAGTCTGAGAAGGATTCGACCATTGTGCTCTTGGCCTCTCCCTAGGCATTATGAGACCAAATAAAAAATGTTCATTTCACAGAGTAGGTACACTGCCTAAAGAACTCGAGGTGGACTCCTGCTTTCATTTTCAGCTGTTTACAGGAGCCCTCTAGAAGCCAGAGAATCCGAGGAGTTTCTCTTTCCTGGGAAGAACTGTCTCCAGTTTTAGCTTGTGTGTATTTGAGGCAGATGCTCCACAGCCATGGCTCTTGAAGAAATGTCACAGTTTGCCCTCTTCCCTCTGACATGCAGTTGCTGGGCAGGATGAGGCAGGTGTTTAAAGCAGGCCTTTTCCTAGCCAGGTTGGGACAGGCACCGAGTGGTCTCCTCTGGCACCATGGTCCATGGGAGATCATGCCAGCAGTTTGCATTTTAGAGAAATGCTTCTGGCTCCGCTTTCACATTCCTCTCACTTCTATACTGACATGTTACCGTTCTGGATTCCAGGTCAGAGGAATAAATAGTGTCAATAGTATGATTTATGTGTCCGGGGCCTTGTGCCCCGGTTTCTCCTTTGGTTGCTGGAAAATTCTGAGGCTACAGGGAAATGCACTGAGTGTGAGTGTTCTCATCTGTGACTCCTCCCTTAGATGATGGTGGCAGTCGATGTGTTGTAAATATGTACACGTATGCAATTATGCACTTCCAGGTGGGTTGCATAAGAATCAGGTCCTTAAATACCCCCCAATCTGATGAAATGGTAGAAAGGAATAAAGCAACATTTCTCAGAATGGAGGAATACCTTTACTTATTTATTATATTTTTATTATTTATTCATTTATTTATTTGTCCAAGCAGTGAGCTGATGGTGGTGTTGCTTCTCTGCATGTTATCAGTGTGAACATCCAGGTGCTTTTCATGTGACATTTGTGAGCCACAAATACAAAGTTGCCATTTGGATTCAGTCAGGCTCCAGGGTGGTGTTAGCCAAGATCTCTCAGGTCGGGGAGAAACTGATTAGGGCTCCTACTGCCAAATGCAAGCAGGCAGCATATCCTGACTATTATACACCCCCAGGCAGCATGCTAAGGGACAACTCTGTGGCCTGGGGGACATCCGTGTCACAGTGTAGGATTGCTGTTCAGGTGTTTTGTACCCATTTCTTTTCTGATGTTGTCCCTTTTTTTTGTACCAATCCAGCTGGGAGAACCTCAGCCAATGCTGGAAGAGTGATTTAAGTACCTCTCTTTTGTGACTCTCTTGTACAGCTTAATGTGCAATAAAGGAAAAGTTATATCTGTCTTCAGTGTTAAGTTGTAAAGTTTCTGGCTATTCAAGCATCTCTGTACAAGTGGGAAAGAACTCAGGTTCTGGTACAAGAGGCTGAGCTATCAACTTGCTGTACTTTACAAGAAAAGGCTATGATACAAATGATGCCAAACTTTGGAAGAGGCAGAACTGGTTAACATGGAATATGCTGATCTATCGTCTTCAGCTTCACTGGTTATCTGATTTGAGCTTGGAACTTCAAGTTTTCAATGCAAAACTCCATTTATTTACTCATTTATGTATTTATTTATGTATAACTAACCCTGGTATATTCACTGGTAATTGATAAGGTGGAGCCCATGCCATCAGTAGGGAGATGGGCTGATGATCGTGGGTGCACAGTGGTGTAGATGTATAATTCTGCCTCCAGGGAGTATGGGTATTCTGGTGTTTCTAGGAAACTAAGCTTCAACACAATTCTTAGCTCCTCTTGAGTTTCTAAAAGCCCACTCCTTCCAGCGGGCCCATGAACGTGGACTCTGGGAGTGAGACTGAGAAATTGGATCTCTCGGGCCAATTATGCATCATTTCCACTAGTCAGTATGCACTAATGGGGACATCTTTTGACTTTTGAGTGCAGGAACCCCCTTAGCAAAATCTGAACAATCAGGTATCACACTTAACTGCTTGACAAACCCCAGAGGAAGCATGGCTTTTTTCTCTCCAGGCCACCAGATGGTTTTCTGTCTCATGCTGGGAGAACAGTATCCTGGTCCTTCGAGGGGGAGGGGTGGGGAGGATTGGTCGGGGTTTCTTCTTTGCCAGATGGTGCCCACAACATCCCCAGGGGAGAATAAGACTTGACTTTCTGGAGAATTTCCACCACACACACCTGGGAGGGACTGGAGCCCCCTGAGGATGGTACTAAGGGGCAAAAGAGCACATGGAAACAAAAGACTGCCCCTAGTCATGTGCATGGGCCAATGTTAAAATGAACCTCTGATGGGGGAGGGGGTGCCGGGTGGGGGGGTGGGGTGCGTGACAATCAAACACGTGCAGGTCCGGAGCTGGACAAAGGCCAGCTCGGTAAAACATCACCAGTCTGTGATCATCAATGATCATAAAGCACACAATGCTTTTTGAAGAACTTTCTTGTCCATTAGCATCTTTGAAACACTACCATCTGAAAGACAACTAAGAGTAGGGATTGCTTTTTAATAGTTTTATGGTTGTAAACACCAAAGTGCAGAGGAGTTTGCTGACTTGCTCAGGGGGTCACTAGTAGACTCTGGCTTGGACTTTCTTATGCCCAACCCTGTGCTCTTTCCACTGCTCTGTACCATGTCTGCTGTGTGAAACTCGAGACCTCCTAGTAAACTGTGGGCGGGTTGCTCTGTACCTAAGGAAACTTTGTGGAGGAGGGGTGGGCTGCTTCTGGTCTGGGAGGCCTTCTGTAAAAGAGCTTGCCTCTGATCAGGGCTGCCGCTGCCATGGTTTCTTCCTTGTCCTGACTTCTGCTGTGCCCGAGGTGCTGTCTCTGAGGTGGAGCGAGTGGTGCTTGGATGAATGGGGGGAACCAAGGACTGGCCCTGGAGCCCTTCAGGACCTCTGGGTGGCTTCTCATAATAGCGCTTATCCTTTTGGTAATTAACTAACCCCACCCTTTGAGACATAGATTCTACTAAGGAAACCCTTTGATATGGTTAAATTATGAAGTTTTTCTTGTACTGAACCTAGGGGGCCCTGGGCAACCCCAAGGAATGCAGCCCCCAGGCAAGGTGCTGCCTCCACGCCGGCCTCCCCCTGGACCATCACTGCCACCTTCCTCCTCTTCCTCCTCCTCCTCTTCTTCCTCCACCACCCACGGAGATGCACCCTCCAGCAGCAGCTCCCTGGCAGAGGTCCAGCCACCCCCGGCTGCTCCACCACAGAAGCCCCAGCCTCACCCACAGCTCAAGTAAGAGACGACTCAGCAGCTCCTTCCCCTCCCCTCTTCCTGCCCCTCCTCACAGGCCTTAGGCTCCAGAGCTGCTAGAAAGCACCTTCAATCAGGCTTCCTTCTACAGATATTTTTGTGGGGCTTTTTTGGGGTTTTGGTTTTGGGTTATTTTTTTGGTTGGGGGCATGGTTGGGGTTGATTGGGGAGGGTAGGAAAGAGGGAAGTGAAAGTCTAAGGTCTAGCCAGAAGTGCAAACCCTCCTCTTTCTTCCTGGGGAATACCAATAAGGCAGAGTTACTGCCTTCTTTCCTATTCTTATATTAGCTTAGGGTTGTTGTCTCTTTCTCTTTTTTTTAAATTCTGTCTCCCACTCTTTTTTTCCATTCCTTTTCTGTGTGTGTGTGTCTCTCTCTTTTTCAAATTAAAAAAAAAAAAAAATCCTCTTTCCTGACTCTGACTCACAGTTTAGGGTGTGCAATCAGCAAGCCTGCCCAGAAGGAAAAGGGGGAAGTAGTTAAAGCCATTTCAACTTTTTACCTTCAGCTTTGTCAGGAGGAGGTCCCAGATAGAGAGCCTGAAGGACTCCATCTTCTTGGGCTTCCTCACTCCCTAGAAACCCCCACCACACTGTCCTGCTTCAGAGGAAGAACTGAGAGCCCCTAGAAAACAGTAATGCTGTACTTGGGATAGACAGCATCTGGGTGTGGATGGTGGTCAGTTCCACCCTCTGCCCCAGAACCAGAGACACCTGTCCATACAGACCCCTGTCATCACTGCGGCAGAGACAGCTGTGTCTTGTGGGGATGGGAGTGACCCACCAGTACTTGTCAGAGTGAGGTGATGGGAATCTTCAGGGAGGGAGGAAACGGGGGGCACTTAGAGATAGTCTAGGCATTGCATAGATGAGTAAACTGCTCAGAGAGATTTGGTTAGTTTTCTTTTTCAAAACCACTCTGTTAGTGGCACAGCCAGGATTAGGGCTCAGGTCGTCCAGAAAACCACTTTCTCTGGGTCATTCACCCTCATGACTGGAGGGGCATCACCCACTCCTACTCCCCAGCTCTAGCCAGTGGCACATTTCATATCTCATCTGCCCCATAACCTCCCCTCAATACAATTGTTTTCCGCATGCTGACTTTTAAAATCTCTCCTACCTTCTCATTAGCTGACCCTGGCCCTAGTCTGAGGGCAGACCTTTGGGTTGCCACTGCCTTTGGGCTGAAATTGTTGAACAGAGCCAGCCTCTGACAACAAGCAGGAGGTTTGTACCTGGCGCCCCCGGCTGTACATCCAGAAGAGGCCCCCCTCTCAGAGGCCAGCATGTTGGGGTTCACCCCCAACCTTAATGAAAGACAGGCCATTTGTTCACAGTCACTGCAGGAGAAAAACTGCTCACGCTCTGTACAAGGGCGTTTCTGGGGCTGCACCCCAAGTTTCAGAGAAGACTGAGAGACACACCAGGAGAAGGGGTCTGCAGCCAAAAACCATCAGGAAAGAGGCACAGTGAAAGTCAAGGAGACATGACAGACGACTGGAGTTGCCAGACCTTGTATCTTCTTTTCAAATGCTGGGCTTTGTCTCCCCTTGACCTTCTTGCCTGCAGTTTTTCTCTGAATCATGTCTCTCAAGGGAAAAATAAATCCCAAGAATGTGTATGATTTGGGTTTTTAATTAGAAAACACATTATGTATCCACATATGTGTCCACCTGATATGTATCTCTTTTGCCCCTGGATTCCCTAAACCCCACAGACCTCACCGCAGGGCTCTTCGGGGCTCATCTCAGAGCCTCCACGGTCTCCTTCACCAGTGCTGCAAGGGCGGACACATCCATTTTAAGAACAGACAAATTGAGGCATTCGTTTATTCCAGGTTTATTTGGAATCAGAAAAAAGCAGAGTATAAAGACCCGAAAAGGTGTCGAAATCATTTTACAAAACTTCTACACATCACAAATGAGAAACCGAGTCCCAGAGAAGCACAAGAGTGAGTGAAGGGCAGATCCAAGACTTCCAGGCAGGCCTTCTGATGCTGGCTTCACCATTAACAGTTGATGGGAAAGAGCGTACAGAGTCTAGAGTCCCCTAGTCGCTATATTTCGTTAGAAGGGATGGGCATGAGAGTCCTTGACTAGTACTTAACAAGTTGAGACTGAAATGTAGCCCGTGGGCCCTTTAGTTTAGCATTAAATAAAAGGAACAGACTTTGAGTCACACTCCTTCTCCTTTCCCTTCTCTCTTTTTCCCCCTTCCCCCTTCTCTTTTTCCCCTTCCTCCTCTCTCCCACGCTGCCCCCATCATTTCCTGTTTTAGTAGCACCAAGGTGAGGCTAATAGTGCAGGGGCCTCCCTGGGTCCTGGTAACACTCCACTGCTGGCTTTCTCCTCCATCACCCTGGTCTCCCTCGGGGGGGGCGTGGGGGTTCGGTTGTGTATCATGTCACCATCTTTCCCTGCCTCACTGGGAACACCCCCTCTCATGTTCTTTCTGGTTTTTATCTTCAAGCAAGTCGCAGTCCCTGACAAATGCCTTCAGCTTCTCTGAGTCCTCCTTCTTCCGGTCTTCTGCCAATGAGGATGAAGCCAAAGCGGAGACCATCCGGAGCTTGAGGAAGTCCTTTGCCAGCCTCTTTTCAGATTAGCTCTCCAGATACACGGGGGCACCTAGCCCAACCCGGAAGGGCATCTGAGACATTTGACAATAGTCAGCCATGTTTGGTGGTGATGTCCCATGACCTTGATGTGTGTGCCCCTTCCTCTGCTCCCTTGTGCTAAGTGATATTGTGCAGTGTAGAAAAGACAATGTGAAAGTCTCAGGGCAGGTGCCTAACCAGGAAAGGGCACCTGACTTCAGGTAGAATAGAGCTGCTTTCCTGTAGTCCTGAGGGCTTCCTCTGAGCCCATCAGTTGCTGTGAGTTGAGTGGCCTTATTGTGACAGCGCCATCATGTCTTATTCTTCTTCGTGAACCCAGAATTCCCTTCACTGAGGACTCTTGGTAGCTTAACCCAGCTCAGATGCAGTGCTAAGCATGCCCCCTGCTTTAGTCAGTGCTGCCTGTTTAGGGAGCATATACTTACCCAGAAATGCTCTTGGCTCTAAGTGTTAGGAACTTACCCACACTTGGATCCCTTGTCATACCTGTTTAGCTGTTTGAAACACACCTGCCCAACACAAGACATTCCTCCACCACTATCATGATAGAGCACCTTTATAGTCCATTGATACTGGAGAGAATGAGGATCTGCAGCGCCTCCCACCCCTTTTCTCTCCTCTGGAGAGCCGTTCTTATGTGCGTGCTGCAGTGATCTTGAGCTCTGAAGCTGCACTGTAGAGAATGCATGCCACTGTAACAGCAGTATGCCAAGTTTTGTGTTCATCTCCAAATAAATGTCAAGACCTTTGGTGTAATAAAAGCAGCAGCATTAACCAGCATTTGATTCAGCCATGAGGTCTCCCCTAGGCCACCCTTTGGTTGAGAGAGTGTATGTGCTGCATATGTGTGTGCTTGCAAGTGTAGGGAGGGGGAAAGTCCAGGAGAGTGAAGCCATTTGTGCCAGTATGTTTGTGAATGTGTTCATGTGTGAGTGACTGTTTGCAAGTGCTTGAGAGTATGGCTGTCCTTTAGATGCCACTTATGCTGGGCCTCCTGACACCTCCTGGTGAATGTTTCCTGCAGGACAACTGAACATTCTTCAGAAACTCAGCAGTTCCACCAGTTTTACTGAATTTTTAGCCTTTCTAACAAGCATAGCACCTTTGTTCCTGGGGCAGCCAAGTTAGACCTACTTGTCTGGTCCCTCAAGCTCCTCAGCTAAAGTCCACATGATGGTGCCAACGAAGCTGGACCCCTCTGCTCTGATAAGCCGAATCCCACAAGCCTGGCTCCAGGCATCCTAAAGAGGCCTGCGATTGAGGGTGGGTTCTCAGGAACTTCACTCTGGCTACTTCAACAACAGTAGGCTCCCAAAGACCACAAGTACGTGAAGATAAACACGACATCTGCACTAACAAATGGAAATCAGTATATTAACGTGATATCTATATAATTTCCTACACATACCCATCGTAACTCAGCAAAATAGCACTCAACCAAATGCCACTATCTTGCTAACCCTCCTCACAAGCAGTAGGTGCTGAGAGGCCAGAAGATGAAGTTGTCTGACACCAGGGTTGCCTTTCTCACTCAGCCCATGACTCCAGGGTCCAAGGATCCAGAACTCTACCTCCTTCTTACACTTAAAAACCAAGAAGTAGAACCTCCCATTGAGTGACTCCTGGGAGTGTCGGGGCATGGCAGCCCTCCTCCCTTGAAAACACACATAACTAGTGAACAAACTATTAACAAACCAAACAAAAAGGTGGGGGGCAGGGAACTCCCTCTGCTCTGGGGAATTGATCTTCAGGGTTCCTTCTATATCCAACAAAGAGTCTGCCACTTGTAGTCATTTCTGCCCCTCCCAATTCTAAAAATGTTTAATAGAATGCATTCGTTTCATCAAAACGGATTTATTGAGCACTTACTATGAACATAAACATTGCAATGGAATCAAAGTAATATTTACTAACTCTTTCATAGTGCTTACTAAATTCCAGACACAATTCTAAGTGCTTAACATAGATCAATTCGTTTATTCCCTCCAATAATCCTATATATATAGGTACTGTTAATATTTCACAAATGAAGAAATGGAGGCACATCTAGATTCAATAACTTGCTCAAGTTCACCCAGCTGGTATGCAGTGGAGCTGGGATCTGAATCCATACAGCGTAGCAGCATAACTCATGGCCTCGACAGCTTGCTGTATTATTTTTATTTAATCTGGCACAGGAAACAAGATGTAATTTTATTGAATTGTACGTAGTGTGAAAGCAAAATAAGAAATATGCACAAAAATTCTTTACACCCATAACTTCCTCCTTCCTTTACCTTCTCTCTATCGGTTGGCCCCGAGGAGAAGAGGGGTGGGAGAAGGTTGGAGAGCTTATCAGTGTTGACTCCTCATCCTAGAACCATGAGTAACATACACAATGTATCTTATTCTGATTGAATATAGTCTGGTTCTTTAAAAATTACTCATTCTTTCACATGTGATGTCAGACCAAAAACCACAAGTGGCTTATTTAGAAAATGAGTCAGCCAGGAACTGCTAGGGTGACAAAAAGGGGAGGCATTTACCATAGGTCATGTAGCACCCTAGTCCAAAGGACACATGGATTCTATTCAACCCTTAGTAATGGGGTGGGGCCAGAGGTCGGGGAGTTCCATTTTGAAGCGCTCCTCTTGGTACACATAAAGCTGGCCCCAGAGACGGAGAAATTTGCCACTCACAACGATCAATAAATATTTGATGAATGCCATGATTTAAAAAAATATATATATACCTAAGGGTTGGTGATCGTCCACTATAGATCTTGAAGCCTTCGGTCTGCATGCCAGTTGCGATAACTCTGCAGCCGTCTCTGCAGCTGATGGGAATTCCCTACCCACATCTTTACCCCAGATTAATAGAGATAGGACACCTCATCCCTACCACATGGAACTTCCCATCTCCTTGGGTCAAGATGCATTAATTCTGCTTATTTATTTGTTCACAGCTCTTTATTGTATACTTACTAAGCTCAATAAATTTTGTAGGAAGAATATAAAAATGAGTGAAGCAAAGACTCTGCCCTCATAAAGTTTACCATCCAGTAAGGGAGATGGCATACATATACACATATAAAGAAGAAAGTGGTTAATACCATGTGATAAATGCAGTCAAAATGTTAGTTTGGAAAACATTAAGCTTGATAGGCATCGGTGAGGATATGGGAGACAAAACTCTTATTACACATTGCAAGTGGGAACATATATTGGTACTACCACTTTGGGGAACAATTTGGCAATATCTAATGCACAAACCCTATAACTCAGTAATTCCTAGACATTCCTCAGTAGTTTCTAGACATTCATTCTAGAGAATCTCTTGCACATGTACTCAAAGAGGCAAGTAAAAGAATATTAGCTGCAGCACCATTTGTGCAAAATAGAAACAACCAACTGTCTGTCATGGGGGAATTAGAACATAGGTTGTGATATTGGATACTCATAAATTGGAATATTCTATAGAAGCTACAGAAATAAAAATATTTGAAGAATTCAGTCAAGTTCACATAAGATATGGAAGGAGAATGAAAAAAATGAGTGAAATAAGAGTAAAATGGACACGTAGCAGGTGTTATGGGAGTGAGCATACCTCTAGCTTGGGTGTTCAAAGAAGGGGGCACCTTACTAGTGAGCTGTGAGCAGCTCACAGGATGAGGAGACTTGCCCACTGGTGAGCGCACAGAATGCAGCCACTGAGTTGTACAGCTGGAGATTTCATCTAGTTCTATCATCTCATTTTACGGATGAGAAAACTGAAGCCAAGACAACTTAAGGAGCTGGCCAAGGTCATGGAAGAAGTTAGTAATAGCAGGAAATGACCCTCAGGCCTAGGTGCCTGATGGGCCATTAGACATGCTGTCCTTCATAGGATAAACGAATGGGTTTCATTTCCAGAAGCCCTCCGGAGAGGGAGAGGCTTACAGACTATTTTAGAGGCCAGGAAAGAAATGGGAAGAGAGAGTGGTGAGCCACTGGAAGAGCCTGGAATCAAATCTGGGTTTAAATCTTTGCTTTGCTAATTATTAGTTGACTTTGATTATAGCTTTTCTGTGTCTCAATTTTCTCATCTATAAAATGATAACAGTAGTGCCTTTCTGAATAAGCTAAGTCTCTTCAGTAAATGGTGCTGAGAAAACTGGACAGCTACCTGCCTAAGAATGAAACTGCACCACTTTCTTATACCATACACAAAATAAAACGGGTTAAAGGCCTAAACGTGAGAGCTAATACCATAAAATTCCTAGAAAAAAGCAGGCAGTCATTTCTCTGACATTACCTACTGAAACATTTTTCTAGATGTGCCTTCTCTGGTAAAGGAAATGAAACAAAATCAAAATTAAACAAGTGAGACTACACTAAAAGGAAAAGCTTCTGCACAGTGAAGAAAACCATCAACAAAACATAAAGGTAATCTACTGAATGCGAGAAGATACTTGCAAATGATATATCCCATAAGGGATTAATATCCAAAATATATAAAGAACTTACACAACTCAACACACACACACACACAAACACACACACACAATTCAATTTTTAAAAATGAGCAGAGGATCTGAATAGACATTTTTCATATACAAAGGGCCAAAACTCATGAAAAAGATATTCAACATCACTCATCACTAGGGGATTGCAAATTAAAACCACAATGAAGTATCACTTTACACCTGTCAGAATGGCTAAAATCAAAAACAAGAAATAACAAGTGTTGACGAGAATGTGGAGAAAGGGAAATCTCATGCAGTGTTGATGGGAATGCAAACTGGTATAGCCTGTGGAAAACAGTATAGAGTTTCCTCAAAACATTAGAAATAGGGGCGCCTGGTGGGGCGCCTGGGTGGCTTAGTCGGTTAAGCGTCCGACTTTCGCTTAGGTCATGATCTCGCAGTTCGTGGGTTCGAGCCCGGCGTCGGGCTCTGTGCTGACTGCCAGCTCAGAGCCTGGAGCCTGTTTCAGTCTGTGACTCCCTCTCTCTCTGACCCTCCCCTGCTCATACTGTCTCTCTCTCTCCTAGAAATAAATAAAAAACATTAAAAAATTAAAAGAAAAAAAAGAAAGAAATAGGGCGCCTGGGTGGCTTAGTCGGTTAAGCGTCCGACTTTCGCTCAGGTCATGATCTCGCGGTTCGTGGGTTCGAGCCCCGCGTCGGGCTCTGTGCTGACTGCCAGCTCAGAGCCTGGAGCCTGTTTCAGAGTCTGTGACTCCCTCTCTCTCTGACCCTCCCCTGCTCATGCTGTCTCTCTCTCTCTCTCTCCTAGAAATAAATAAAAATAAAAATAAACCATCAGAAATAAAGTTACCATATGATCTGCAATTCCACTACTGGGTATTTACCCAAAAAATGAAAACACTAATTCAAAAGATACATGCACCCCTATGTTTATTGCAGTATTATTTACAATAGCCAAGATAGAGAAGCAACCCAAGCATCCACTGATAGATGAATACAGAATATATAGTCTATATATACCATGGAATATCACTCAGCCGTAAACAAGATTGAAATCTTGCCATTTGCAACAATATGAATGGACCTAGAGGGTATAATGCTAAGTGAAATAAGAGTCAGAGAGTGGTGCCTGGGTGGTTCAGTCCATTAAGCACCTGACACTTTTTTTTTTTAATATTTTTATTTATTTCTAGGAGAGAAAGAGAGACAGCGTGAGCAGGGGAGAGTCAGAGAGAGAGGGAGTCACAGACTGAAACAGGCTCCAGGCTCTGAGCTGGCAGTCAGCACAGAGCCCGACGTGGGGCTCAAACCCACAAACTGCGAGATCATGACCTAAGCGAAAGCTGGACGCTTAACCGACTGAGCCACCCAGGTGCCCCAAGCACCTGACTCTTGATATCCGCTCAGGTCATGATCTCACAATTCAGGTGTTCAGGCTCTGCATCTGCACTGATAGTGCAGAGCCTGCTCAAGATTCTCTCTCTCTCTCTCTGCCTCTCTCCCACTCCTGCTCTCTCTCTCTCTCTCTCTCTCTCAAAATAAATAAACAAACTTAAAAAAAAGGACTTGGGGAAAGACAAATACCCTTTGATTTCACTCATATGTGGAATTTATGAAAAAAAAAAACCAAATGAACAAAGGAAGGGAAAAAGAACAAACAAAAAAACAGACTCACTTGTTTAAAAGTTTTAAAAATAAATGCTTATTTATTTTTAAGAGAGAGAGAGAGCAGAGAGAGACAGAGCACGATTGGGGGAGGGGCACAGAGAGAGGGAGACACAGAATCCAAAGCAGGCTCTGTGCTGACAGCTCAGAGCCTGACATGGACTGAACTCACTAAGTGTGAGACCATAACCTGATCCGAAGTTGGACACTCAACCGATTGAGCCACCCAGGTGCCCCCAAACAGCCTCTTAAATACAGAAAACACACTGGAGGCTGCCAGAGGGGACATGGCTGGGAGGATGGATGAAATAGATAAAGGGAATCAAGAGTACACTTATCCCGATGAGCAACGAACAATATATAGAATTGTTGGATCATTATATTGTATATCTGAAACTAATATTCATTGTATGTTAATTATACTTGAAGAAAAATATAATTAATGGATAAACTCATCTAAAGTCTGTTCTGACAGCGGTTGGCGTGTGAGAGGATCACAAGAAATCCTCTCTGTCTCATGAAGAGAACACCAGTGGAAGCCCCAAATCAACCCTTGGCCAGGACTCTTCCAGGAGCAGCCAAAAAAAAAATGTCAGTCATGCCTTTCTTCATCTCCTGTAACCAGGTGGGCCTCTAGGGCAATTTCAGCCCATTAGATGCCTTTTCGTAGGGCCCTGTCTGTTTAAGATTAAGTTGGTTATATTGAACTGAGGGTAGACACCTGATGAGGTAAATGCCAGTGCCCTAGGCATCCCACTAGCAATGAGTGTGCTCACGCGCACATGCACATACACAGCCAAAACCGCTGCAGCTATGGAAATGACAACACAAACCCCAGATGACTCTAATGGGCTAATTTTTAGACACTCATGCCATGTGATCATTCCTACAGTGGTGTGGTTTCCTTCAAACAATTCCTTTGGGAGCCTAAACATTTATTCCAACAAGCCTGCTGCTTATGCTCAGAAAATGGTTCCCCTCAGATCTGTAACCCTCAAATTTTGAACTTCTGTGATTCTTGGAAGATCAGGAGTTCGTTACCTGGGAAAATACAAATTCCCATGAAAACTGTCCTGCATATTGCACATTTGGCTGGGCCTCAACACACACACACACACATACACACACACACACAAAAACAGTTAAGAATCATTGTTTTAGAGAGTGAATTTTTATTTAAAAAAAAAAAACACGTAAAGGGCACCTGGGTGGCTTAGTCGGTTGAGCTGCTGACTTCAGCTTATGATCTCATGATTAATGAGTTTGAGCCCCACGTTGGGCTCTGTGCTGACAGCTCAGAGCCTGGAGCCTGCTTTAGATGCTGTGTCTCCCTCTTTCTCTGCTCCTTCCCTGCTCATGCTCTGTCTCTCTCTATTTCTCAAAAAATGAAATAATGTATTTAAAAAATGTCCAAAGGAGCTCTATAGATGGCTCAACCAAACCTGACCTATCCATACTCAGAAGACCCTCAAACCAACCCCGAGACCTGAGTGGCTTGGTGAGTGGACTGGAGTGATGTTTGTACTGCTCATTTGCCTTTGAAGTTACACTGAGCTAACACAATACAACTCCTGGGATCTAAAGACACATTTGGCTTGAATATTTAACACTAAAGCAGTGAATTTCTCAATATAATACTAGTAGGGAGAGGTCAATAGATTATTTCTTCTTAAAGACTCTTCCTCTGTTCTGTCTCCATAGCTGCTGTTATTCTGGGGTAAGATGTTTATTCACGCCTCTTATTTTGACAGTCTCCTAATTGGTCTTCCTGGTTTCAACCTCTTGCCTATTTCTGCAAGGTACACTTCTTTTTAAAGATCTGTGATCATCAAAATCTTTCAGTGGATTTCCATTTAAAGAGTGGAGCCCAAATTCCTTATCTTGGTAGTTAAGGCCTCCTAGAGTCTGGCCTCAATTTTCCTAATGGTTAGGTACTTGAGTGTTGGGGTCAGACAAACCTGATTTCAGTAGGGGTTCTACCGCTCATTAGCTGTGTGACCTTGGGCAAATGACTAAGCTTCTCTAAACCCTGGTTTCCTTACTTGTAACAATTGTAGTTATAATACCTCATCTGTATGAGATAATGCATGAAAAGTGCTATGTGCAGGTTCCTCACACATATAAGGAAGGTTCTAACACATTTTATTTATCATTATTACAGTTTTCCACCCGATCATCCCCTATTTAGTTGCAGTTAAGCTGATGTAAGATTCACTGTCCTTATTTTTGCGTTCTTGCTCTATATGCTGAAATACCACCTATTCCATGAGGCATTTTTTTCTACCTGAGTAGTCTGTGATGTCTCTCCTCTAAACTCTTAGAATACACTTATTGTTTCTACTACTTACATAGATTTTTTTGCAAGTTCACATAATTTTATTAAGTGCATACACTTATTTCATCTCTTTGTTCTATACATAATCTTGAACTTTTATTTGATTAGTTTTATGTTGAATTATTTTCTTCCATTTTTTTCTGTCAAAGTGTATGTTTTAGGCTATTCTGAATCATTCATTTTCCCCAACATTTTATTTTGAAAATTTTAAGATACACAGAAAGTTGAAGTAACTGTACAGGAAATACCCTTATACTCACTACCTATATTCCACAATTCACATTGTATTATGCTTGCTTTATCCCATATCTACCCATCCCTCTATGCATCCAACAATCTTACATTTTTAATGCATTTCATAGTAAGTTGCAGACATCAGAACACTTCACAAATCATGATACAATTAGCTCCATCTGGTGAAGATTTTGAGGATGATCTATTTTATCTTCTGGTTTTGTAGATGAAAAAACTAGAGACCTAAGATATTAAGCAATTAATTCAACATTGGTCGGTTAGTCATCAAGTATGTGTGTATATATATATATATATACATATATATAATCATCAATATATATATAATCAAGTATATACTGATCACGTACTACGTCCCCAGTATTCTGCCAGGTCCTACAAATATAGTAATGAACAAAACAGTTAAAGGCCCTGCCATCATGGAATTTACACCTAATGGGGAAGATAGATATTGAACAGATCGTTACAAAGAGTTAAATAATAAAGTAGATGGGAATTCAAACAAGTCTGGTGGTTTAGAAAAAGATACTAAAAGGAGCCACTGCTTACTGCTCTGATCTCCAGACCCTTAATCCTGGTGATATCCAAAGACTTTCATGTATAATAATAATCTCTTTTTCTGTGTGAATAAATTACTATAGTATAGAATTATTCTTGTTAGTAAATATAAGAGAAACCTCACCAATTCCTCCAGAGGAAACCAAATACTGTGAGACAGAGTTGAAGGTGTAGCTTCTATGGAAGAAAAGATCCTCAGGAACATGGAGAAGTTAGCCTGAGCCCAGGAGTTAAAGCTGTGAACTTTTTAAAAATAACAGTCTCTCAGGAGCTAGGGCAGAGACGTGCAGGTCAGACTACAGGAAGCATATGAATTCAGGCAAAAGGAACCCTAGACTTGCAGGAAGCTCAGTGTAGGGTGGGACCAAAGAATTACAGATACAAGGATTTCAAAGAGTGGCCTCCACAGCTGGACTTTGTACCTATTTTTAGATTTGTAATTTCCTAGTAGACTGAGTATGTGTGAGTGAAACATAGCTTTATCTTGGGAAATTTCTAGAGTTTCTCTCCTTTAAATGATTTAAGGATTCTACAATATCTCTTTCAAATTTGTGCCGTTTGGATCTATTTTTCTGTCCTAAGGTAAATAAATGGGTCCATTGCTAGTCTCAAGACCAGAGACTAAGTAAAAGATTTATCAAGATCTTTAGATCTTTAGAATTTTGAAGCCAGAATTTGGCCTCTAAGTTAAGTTCATGGATTGACTGAGCTTATTTCGCTAAGACTGCCCTTTCAAAGAACATTGTTATAACTGGAGAAACTAGCTTTCTTCTTTCTTGCTTTCTTTTTTAAACAATCTTTTTAATGCTTTTTTACTGAGGTATAATTGACATCTAACATTATATTAGTTTCAGGTGGACACATAATGATTCGATATTTGTATATACTGCAAAATGATTACCACCTGAAGTCTAGTTAAAATCCATCATCACACAGTTATATTTTTTCTTGTGGATGAGAACTTTTAGGATCTACTTTCTTAGCTACTTTCAAATATGCAATATGGTATTATTAACTACAGTCAGCAAGCTGTACGTTACATTCTGAGGACTTACTTGTTTTATAACTGGAGGTTTGTATGTTTGTACCTTTTTACCCTATCAACTATTTTGCCAACCCCACCCCACCCCCAACCTCTGGCAACCACCAATCAGTTCCCTGTATCTATGAGCTTAGTTTTTTGTTTTTGTTTTGTTCCACATATAAGTGAAATCATATGGTATTTTTTTCCTGTTTTATTTCACTCAGTTATGGCCTCACAGTCCATCTGTGTTGTCACAAATGGTAAGATTTCATTATTTTTATGGCTGAATAATATTCTGCCATGTAGATATGACATTTTTATTTTTATTTTATTCTATTTTTTAATGTTTTATTTATTTCTAGGGGAGAGAGAGAGAGAGACAGCGTGAGCAGGGAAGGGTCAGAGAGAGAGGGAGTCACAGACTGAAACAGGCTCCAGGCTCTGAGCTGGCAGTCAGCACAGAGCCCGATGCGGGGCTCGAACCCACGAACCGCGAGATCATGACCTAAGTTAAAGTCGGACGCTTAACCGACTAAGCCACCCAGGCTCCCCATGACATTTTTAAATCCATTCATCCATCAGTGGATACTTAGGTTGTTTCTATATCTTGTCTACTAGAAATAATGCTGCAATGAACATAGGGGTGCATATACCTGTTGAGTTAGTGTTTTCATTTTCTTTAGATAAATACCCAGAAGTGGAATTGTTGGATCATAAGGTAGTTCTATTTTTAACTTTTCAAAGTACCTCCATACTGTTTGCCACAATGGCTGCATCAATTTACATTCCTACCAATAGTACATGAGGGTTCCCTTTTCTCCACATCCTCATCAACACGTAACTATTTCTTCTGATAATAGTCATTCTAACAGGCATGAGGTGATATCTCCTTGTGATTTTGATTTGAATTTCCCTGATGCAAAAGTGATATTGGGCGCCTTTTCACATATCTGTTGACTATCTCTATGCTTATTTAAAAAAATGTCTATTCAGATTTTCTGCCCATTTTTTAGTCAGACTGTTTTTGCTATTGAGCTGTATGCATTCTTTATATATTTTGGCTATTAAGCCCTTACCAGATATATGATTTGCAAATATTTTCTCCCATTCAATAGGTTGCCTCTCATTTTGTTAATGGTTTACTTTGCTGTGCAGAAGCTTTTCAGTTTGATGTGATCCCAGTTGTTTATTTTTGCTTTTGTTTCTTATGCTTTTGGTGTCAAATTCAAAAAAATTATCCCCAAGATCAATGTTAAGGGGTTTACTGCCTATGTCTTCTTCTAGGAGTTTCATGGTTTCAGGTCTTATATTCAAGTCTTTAATCCGTTTTGAGTTAGATTTTGTGTATGGTGTAAGATAGTGGTCCAGTCTCTTTTCTTTTCTTTTCTTTTCTCTTCTTTTCTTTTCTTTTCTTTTCTTTTCTTTTCTTTTCTTTTCTCTTTTCTTTTCTTTTCTTTTCTTTTCTCTTTTCTTTTCTTTTCTTTTCTTTTCGTATGTGGCTATCCAGTTTTTTCAACACTATGTATTGAAGAGACTGTCCTTTCCTCATTGCATATTCTTGGCTCCTTTGTTGTAAAATAATTGACCATATATGTGTCAGTTTATTTCTGGGCTCTCCATTCTATTCCATTCGCGTATGTGTTTTTATGCCAATACCATATTATTTTACTTACTATAGCCTTGTAATATAGTTTGAAATCAGAGAGTGTGATGCCTCCAGTGTTCTTCTTTCTCAAGACTGCCTTGGCTATTCGGGGTCTTTTGTGGTTCTATACAAATTTAAGAATTTTTCTTCTTTATTTATTTTACATTTGGTAATTAAACCATTTGTAGATAACCCTATAAACTTATGGAATAAATGCATGTCATCAACATGGAGGACTATGAGTATTTTGGATTATTGTTCCCAATTATTCACTCTCCCCCTTTCTTTAAGTGAAGACATGTCCCCACCCATTGTGAAGTGATTTGTTTCCCTTGTCTCACTGACATGGGGCTTGGTTATGGGACCTATTTTGGCCAATGGTATGGAAACCAACAGAACTTTCTCCATGAATGCCAATTCATTTGGTTCTCCCACTTCCACAGAAATGGTCAGATTGAGTCCTAGAATGGAAAGACAAGTGGAACAGAACTACCACCAGTTTGTGACTGCCAGCATATAATGTAAGTGATAAAAGCATGTTTGTGTTATAAGCAATTGGTGTTATGGAGTTGTTTCTTTCTACAGCAAAGCTGACTGATACGTATTGACAAAAGTGTATTGAGACTAGCCCTTCCCTAAAGTTTTACCTAGAGTAGGTGAGACACTTCAAAAAGCTATTTTTTTTAACTGTCTATTGCAACATTGAGGGAAGGTAGTTTGGAAATTAAGGGAGACTAATTCAAGTAAATAAGGATAGTATAGAAAGATGTGTCAAACCTGTATGGGGAAGAGGAAATGGTATTTCCTTGATTTTAAAATCTTTACAATAGTTTGTTACATTTTCTGTAGGCTCCGTAGACAATCCTTCTTAAACTTTCAAGTTTGATTTCTCCCAGAAAAGCCATGACCTATAAAATTACTAATAGTATTATTGAAAAATGAGGTTGATTTTAATATTTAATAAAATACTTTCAGGGACTCTACTTGAAGTTAAACCTTTTTTTTCAAGCAATTGTCTAGTGACATAGAAATCAGCAGGCTCTGTAGATTTTTATCTGAAGGTATGGTTAGATTCTCTTCCTCTGAATGGAAATACAGCCCAGCAATGCCTTTTACAAGATCTACTGAACTTTGTGAGGACCATCTAAAATCTAATAGGCAATTTAGTTGGAATTTAGGACAAATGCATACACCAAAATCACCTTTTTAAAGTAATGGTTACTGCTCAAGCAATCTTTTCAGAACCTGAAGACCCCTTAAAGATTATGGGTTCTTAGGATGCATGGAGAGTAAGTCTTGAAAGGTGTGCACTCTTTCGAAAACTTGTAAACTATAAATATTATTTGTAGTCTGTTAGTTTTCATGCTTAATTTTTTTGGTAATAATTATTATTTTCGAAAGGTTTTTACATTGGGGCACATGGGTGGCTCAGTCGGTTAAGTATCTGGCTTTGGCTCAGGTCATGATCTTGTCTGATCATGTCTTGATCATGATCAAGTCTGAGCTTGAGCCCCACATCAGGCTCTGTGCTGACAGCTCAGAGCTGGAGCCTGCTTCAGATTCTGTGTCTCCCTCTTGCTCTGCACCTGCCCTGCTCTCACACCGTCTCTCTCTCTCTCTCTCTCAAAAATAAATAAACATTAAAAAAATTTAGAAAACAATTTTTACATTAAATCTTAATGTATAAAACAGATCAAATTTATTCTGATTAAAGGAGGACAAGCAGGTCAGGCGCACCGCTAAGTTGATCTATTGTACCTTTATCCCAAGGTGATCTCTGCTTCCCTTCCACAAGTGCCAAGTGTCTAAAAAACTAGTGTTTACCACTGGTCTAGTCCAGCTCTGCTATCCAGTCTACAACATCTCTGATGATTGTTCATCCAGCCTGTCTTCAAATCTAAGATTTTGACTCCTGTTTGCCTGAATCTGAGCTATAAGCTAATATTATAACTAGTCTCAAAATGGAGAAGTATCAGCTCATCAAATCAAAATTCACTTGGAATGAATTGGTCAGGAACCTTCAACAGATAGGAATATGTGCTGTTCATGCTGAAGTACTCAGACAGCAGTGAGGGAAGGGACTCAATGTCAACCTCTGGGTAAGAGCCGACTGCCTCCAGCCCAGTGAAGACAGGCAGGAGGAGTTCCAGAGTGTACCTTGGAAAGTGGGATATGGCTCTTTGGCACTACCTCCGTTCCTCACAATTGCCTCAAGCCTCAGAGCTCCTGGCTGTTTGAAATGTCATTTCTATTAAAAACATTTACTCTGATTGACAGGATCAGTCTGATGAAAAGTTAAAAAGACGAAGGGTAGAGAACATTAAAAATGTGTTATCACGTTGCCATATTTCCACTCATACCCTTCCCCGGTCTCTCTCTTTCATGATGCTTTCCAAGACCAATAGATGGGATCTTCCAGAATCACAAAATACATGTATTTTTCTACTCATCGTTCTTTAAAACCAATAATCATTTAAATGGCATTGTGGGAAGGATTCCTCATGCCAGGTTCTATATCCAAATGAACTGAGGAAAAGTACCATATGACAGGGAATCATGGATAAATACAATAGGAAGTTTAACTTCCTCATGGAGGTTGTCCACAGCCTCTTGGGGCTAAGCCAGTGTTCCCACTTCCGCTCCTGAGGTAGGTGTTCCTGCTTTCCAGCAAACCTCACAGGCACTAGGTTGTAAGACAGAAGGTAGAGAGGAAGGCACAACTCTGTATGAAATGAAGTGATTCATTTGAAAATATACTGCATTTAAATATATTAAAATGAGTATTGGATTCCAGACTCTACTGTGAGTAAGGGTATGGCGGCTAGAAGCCGAAATGGGGAAAAAAAAACCCAAAACAGCCAAAGTTGGATTTTGGTAGATGTGCACCAGCCCATGAGTAAAATGCCAGCCAGGTGCCTCATGGGAGCATGTATATTGGGGAGCACAAAAAATAAGGCTGTTTGTGAGAAAACACCTGACAAACCCTCAGAACACAGAATTCAGGCAAACAGAACCATGAAACAAACACAACAGAAACCTACCAATTAACCACTTTGCTTCTTCTGAATTATGCTGTGAGTGGTACCATTCTTCCAAATATAGATGATATGTTATTTAAAGGGTAGTAGCAAGATGCTGACATAGGGATTTCATGTTGTCAGTATATGAAGAGGAGTCATTTAGACTTCTTGCTGGAGAGGCCCTTGCTGGAGATATATAATATGTGCAATTTCTGCTGTCAACAGAACACAGTGTGATATGTCGTTAGTGGGATGCAATGACACTGGGCAGTGGCCCTGAGAGCAGGGGGCTCTGGTTGGTAATGGCCAGAATTGTGTTTAATCTCCTGCATTTTTAGCACCTCTACTTTATTCTAAACTCCCCTCCTGTAAGTTTTCTATTTGGCTGCAGTCAGTCTAGGTGTGAGGCCCAGAATGAAGACATTTGCTTTTTCTTTGAGACCCATAAAATCTTTCTGAGGAGAGGAACAACTATTTTTTTTTTTTTAAAGAATTTTAAAATCCAATCTGTAAAGGCACATTTAAAATAATTGTATCTTATGGGGTGCCCGGGTGGCTCAGTCGGTTGAGCATCTGACTTTGGCTCAGGTCATGATCTCATGGTTTGTGACTTCAAGCCCCGTGTCAGGCTCTGTGCTCAGACAGCTCAGACAGCTCAGAGTCTGGAGCCTGCTTCAGATTCTGTCTCTCTCTCTCTCTCTCTCTGCCCCTACCCCACTTGTGCACACACACGTGCTCTCTCTCACTCTCTCTCAAAAATAAACATTTAAAAAAAATTTTTGAAGCTGGTTCACTGAAAAAATTGACAAATATAAATTATCCAAAAGCTAACCTAATTTTGAAAAAGGAGAGGTACAATTCTATGCAAGTACATTAGTAAATGTATACTAAATAGATAACTTGGAAGGATAGCAGTTCTCAAATTTTGGGGCTCTTGAACATTACTGAAAACCCAGAAGAACTTTCATTTATGTGGATTGTATCTATTACTATTTACCATATTTGATATTAAATTTGACAATTTAATAAGTATTTGTGTATTACTTAAATTTTTAAATAATTATTAACCTGTTGCATGTTAACATAAATAACAATTTTAGAAAAAATAAAAATTCTATTCTCCTATAAAAATCCCTGAGAAAAATGGCTTGTTTACATTTTTTGTAGATCTCTTTAATATCTGGCTTAATAGAAGGCAGCTGGGGGTGCCTGGGTGGTTCAGTCGGCTTAGTGTCTGAGTCTTGATATCAGCTCAGCTCATGATTCCAGTGTTATGGGATCAAGCCCCATGTTGGGCTCCTGTGGAGCCTGCTTAAAATTCTTTCTCTTTTCCTCTGCTCCTCTGCCCTGCTCATGCAGTCTCTAAAATTAAAAAAAGAAAGAAAGAAAAAGGACAGCTGGATTCTCACCTGCTTCTGTACTGAGTGTATTGTGATATCACATGCTGTAGCTTTGGGATACGTCTACTACATATTAGTGAGAGAATGAGAGGGAAAGATGTGCACACTTGATGTTCTAGGAAAATATACTTAAAAAAATAAATGTATATAATTTACTCATTCCAAAACGTAAGAATGCTTCAATGTTAGGATATCATTAGTCATCATAAGTCAGTCAAACAAATAAGTCCTCATATTAGTAGATGGCAGCATTTGACAAAATTAAAAACTCAGTCCTGATAGAAGCACTGAATAAAATAGGAACCAACGGATACTTTCTTAAAATCATAAAATACAAAAGTTATGTTATTTCATTAGCATGAATTTATGTATACACTGATGTTATGCTTTGCCTTAATTTTAAATATGATATAGATAGAGATATGGAGATGGAGGTAGAGACAGAAACAAAGAGAAAGACCAGCTAGATATAGAGACAGAGATATCTTAGCCCCCAGACCAGCATCTTATTTAATGGGAAACCCTAAAGGCATTCCCACTAAAGTCAGGTTTAAGATAAGAATGACTATAGTCACCACTATTATTAACCTGATATTGGAGATATAAGTCAATGCTGTTTGATAAGGGAAAGCAATTGGAGGGATACGAATTGGAAAAGAAGGATAGAATTATCTTTTGGGGGGAAACCAAGAGAATTGATGGAAAACCACAAATAATAGAGACTCTAGTTAAGAAGCAGGAAATTACGTCTCTCCTCCCCTCACACACACACACACACACACACACACACACACACACACACACACACACACACACAAACTCATTTAACATGCCACACTCCTGTTTACTTTCTGTTTTTTCCATTAGTCTTTTTTTTTTCTATTTGTAGACCAGTATCACACAATTTTAATTACTATAACTTTACGATGTGTATTTTATTGTTAGGAAAATCCTAGCCTTTTCTCCCTTTTCAAAATTGTCTTGATAATTTTCTCATGCACTTTTTCTCGTCCATATGAAACTTAGGTTAAGTTCCATTAAAAAAGCCTTTTGGTACACATACCCCTCTGTTTATTGCAGTATTATTTGCAGTCGCTACATTACGGAAACAGCCCGTGTGGCCATCGATTGATGAATGGATAAAGGAGATGTGGTATGTATATACAATGAAATATTACCTAGACATAGAAAGGATGAAATCTTGCCCTTTACAACAACATGGATGAATCTAAAGGGTCCAATGCTAAGTGAAAGAAGTCAGAGAAAGACAAATATCATATGATTTCACTCTTATGTAGAATTTAAGAAATAAAACACATGAGCAATAGAAAAAAAAGAGAGACCAACCAAGAAATAGACGCTGAAAGCATATACGGAACAAAACTGATGGTTACCAGAGGGGAGGGGATTGTGGGGATGGGTGAAATAGGTAATGGGGATTAAGGCATACACTTACCATGATGAGCACTGAATAATGTATAGACTTGTTGAATCACTGTGTACACCTGAAACTAGTGTAACACTGTACCTTAACTATACTGGAATTTTTTATAAGCCTTTTGAGGGGCACAAGGGTGGCTCAGTTGGTTAAGCATCTGACTTTTGATTTCAGCTCAGGTCATGATCTCACAGTTAATGAGTTACAGCCCCATGTCACTGTCAGTGGGGAGCCTGCTTGGCATTCTCTTTTTCTTCCTCTCTCTGCCCCCTCCCCGCCAATCAAGATAAATAAACTTTAAAAATAAATAAAAAAGGGGCACCTGGGTGGCTTAGTCGGTTAAGCGTCCGACTTTCACTTAGGTCATGATCTCGCGGTTCGTGGGTTCGAGCCCCGCGTCGGGCTCTGTGCTGACTGCCAGCTCAGAGCCTGGAGCCTGTTTCAGAGTCTGTGACTCCCTCTCTCTCTGACCCTCCCCTGCTCACGCTGTCTCTCTCTCTCCTAGAAATAAATAAAACATTAAAAAAAAATTAAAAAATAAATAAATAAATAAAAAAATAAAAAGCCTTATGATTGGGAAGGCACGGCATTTTCATATTATTTCCCAGGAGATTTGACATCTCTAAGATATATGACTTCCCATGTAGTAGCATATACCGTTCTAAGCAAGGCCTTCCCTTGACCACCCTATTGTAAATTACATCTCCCCCAACACTCCCTGTCCCCCTCCCCTGCTTTATTTTTCTCCATTGCACTTGTCTCCATCTAACATACTTTATATGCTACTCTTTATTTTATCATCTGTCTCCCCTTTACTATAATGGAAGCTTCATGAGGATGAGGACATTTGTTTTCTCTGCCCCAATGCCTAGGACGGTACCTGACACTTTAATAAGTGCTCAACAAATATTTGCCAATAAATTAATTAACACAATTGGGTCTTCTTTTATTCCTTAAATAACACTTTCCAGTTTTCTTCATATATGACTTGCTAATTTCTTGAAGATTTGTTCCAGTTATGTTGTTGCTACTGTGAAAAGAATTTCACTCCATTTAACTTTCTAATTGATTGGAAATTTAAAAATTTTAGTAGTTTCTTATTTGATTGTCTTGGACCTTCTAGATTAACAATTATATAGTTTGCAAAGACTGTCCCTTCCTATCTGATATTTATACCTGAAATCTTCCTCTGTTTTATATTTTCATTGGCTGGGACCTCCAATAAAATGTTAAAAATTATGAGTAAGGAGCATCTTGTTTTGTTTCTGACTTTTAGGTTATGCTCATCATAGTAAATTATTATATATTATTAAATATGGTAGGGCGCCTGGGTGGCTTAGTCGGTTAACCATCCGACTTTCGCTTAGGTCATGATCTCGCGGTTTGTGGGTTCGAGCCCCGCGTCGGGCTCTGTGCTGACTGCCAGCTCAGAGCCTGGAGCCTGTTTCAGTCTGTGACTCCCTCTCTCTCTGACCCTCCCCTGCTCACGCTGTTTCTCTCTCTCGCTCTCCTAGAAATAAATAAAATATTTAAAAAAAAAATATGGTAAATCGACTTTATCAGGTTAAGAAACTTTCCTTTTATTCAAAGGAAATAGGAAGCACAAAAGGTTTAAATTTTAATGTACTCAAATTATTAAATTTTTCCCTATGGTTTGTATTTTCTGTGTCTTACTTGAGAAATCCTTCTTTACCTCAAGGTCATACAGATACTTTCCTACCTTTCTTTCTGTAAATCTGCCACTACCATTTTGGTTTTTGTGTACTGAAATTAATATTTGTGGTATTATAATGTAGGGATGTTTTCATTTTTCTCCTATATGGACGACCGTGATCCCCAGCGTCACTTCTTGAACAATCCTCATCCACTTTCAGTGGTATTTCTATCATACATCAATACTTAGGTTTGTTTGTGGCTTCTCAGATGTGTTCCTTTAATTCATTCATCTATCCTTGCACAAATGCTGGACTATCTTCCTAAAATTAATAAATCTTAACATCTGATAGGAAAAAGCCCTTATCACATTCTCCTTCAAAATTGTCTTTGTGATTCTTGGCTCTCTGCCCTTCTATAGAATTTTAGGATCATTTTGTCAAGTTGACAAGTTGACCCTGTTGAAATTTTTATTGTAATTATATTAAATGTATAGATAAATTTCAGGGAGAAGTGCCATTGTCACAAACTGAGTCTCTTGGTCCAAAAATGCAATATAAATCTCTCCATTTATTTAGGACTTATTTTATGTTCTTTAATAGTGTGTTTTATTTATTATTTATTTTTTTAAATTTTAATTAATTATTTATTTATTTTTAATGTTTATTTATTTTTGAGAGAGAATGTAAATGGGAGAGGAGCAGAGAGCAAGAGAGGGAGACAGAGAATCTGAAGTAGGCTACAGGCTCTGAACTGTCAGCACAGAACCCTATGCAGGGCTTGAACTCACAAACCATGAGATCATGACCGGAGCCAAAGTCGGATGCTCAACCGACTGAGCCACCTAGGTGCCCTCTTTAATAGTGTTTTAAAATATCTTAACATAATTATCTTGCATAAACTTTCTTAGAATTTTTCCTGGATAGCTTGTATTTGTTATTACAATAGATATCCTTTATTCTATTTTATTTTCTAATTGACTTATTATTTGTGCATAGGAATGCTATTGGCTTTTCTAAATGTTGATTGCTCCAGGAATCTTGCTGCATTCACTCATTAGTTGTATGTTTAGAAATTTTTGAATTTTCTATGTAGATATCCATATTGTCTACCAAGAAGGACCATTTTCAATCTTCCTTTGCAATCCTTTAGCCTCTCCAACCTACTTGCCCTACCCTTACCCTTGATGAACAGAAGTTCTTAATTTTAATTAAGTCCTAATTATCAAGATTTCCCTTCTTGTTATTGCTTTCTGTTCCTGTTTAGTAAATTGTTCCGTATTCTTCTATGTTCTGAAACCTTTATTGTTTTTCCTTTTATATTTAGATCTACAAATCATCTAGAATTGATTAGCGTATGTAGTAGGAGATTGGAATCAAGATTTATTTATTTTTCCATATGGATATGAAATCAGTTCAGCAACATTAAATGAAAAGACAACTGATGACCTACTAAATTATAGTGACAACTTTGTCATAAATCTCTGGAGATCTGGTTTAGACCCCCTATTATGTTTTAATGGTCTATCATTTTGTAAATAGCATGTTGTCTGAATTACTGCGTTTTTATGGCAGACCTTGTTATCAAGTAGCTCCAACATTAGTGTTCATCAGAATTATCTTAGTATTCTTCAGCTTGTCAATTTCCACAAAGCCTTATGAAATTTTTATTAGTATCATATCAATTGGAAGACTTGACACATTTACAGTATTGAGCTTATCAATTCATAAATGTGATATATCCTTCTATTTATTTAGGTCTTCAGTTCCTCTAAGTAATGTTTTGTAGTTTTCTGTGTAGAGTCTTCCACATCTTTTGATAGATTTTTTTTTTCCTAAACAAATGATTTTTTCTATTATAAATACATATATATATAACATGTAGATATTTATAGATATAGATACATACAAATAATCTTTTAAAAATTTGTGCTAATTGTTTATTTCTTGTATATGGAAATACAATGGATATTTTTGCACGTGGATCTGATATCTAGCAATTTTGCTAAATTTACTTATTTGTAATGGTTTGTCTATAGGCTTTTTTTGATTCTACTTATGCAGTCATGTGGATATTGATATTTTATTTGTGGATAATGATAGTTTATTTCTTCTTTTCCAGTCTGTATCTTTTTCCTTTCTGGACTTACTACACTGGCTAGGACTTCCAGTGTAATGTTGACGAAAGTGGTAATAGCATATATTCTTGTCTTGTCTCTAATTTTAGGAGGAATGCTTTCACTATTTCTCCATTAAATATATTTGCTAGGTTATTTTTCTGCTATTTGGTTGATTAATTTTTAACATATCCTTTATCAGCTTAAGGAAATGTCCTTATATTCTTAGCTTATTAAGAGGTTTTTTTCTTTAAATCAAGAGCAAATTTGAATTTTACCAAATGCCTTTTCTTTATCTCTTAAGATAATCATATGTGATTTTTCTTGATTAAGTTAATGTGTAAATTATATCATTCAACTTTCAAATTTTAAATCAACATTGCATTTCTGCAATAAACCAGACTTGGTCATAATGTTATTACCCTTTCTATATGTCAATAGAATTGATTTGCTAATATTTCCTAAATAAAACCTCCCTATTTGTGAGAGAGATTGAGCTGTAATTTTATTTATTCATGATGTCCTCACCAAGTTTTAGTGTCACAATTATAGTGGCCTCATAAAATGACTTGGAAAATGTTCCCTCTTTTTATTTGGGAAGTTTTTCTTTAGACTAATGTTACTTCTTCTTTAAATATTTGAAAATTTGCTGATGAGGCCATCTGACCCTGGAATTTTCTTCATGAGAATGTTTTAAACTAAAATTCAGTCTCCTTAGTAGATATAGGACAATTCACATTTTCTGTCTTCTTTTGTCTGTACTGGTAGGATGTGTTTTTCCAGAAATTTGTCCATTGCCTTAAAATTTCAATTTATTGGTGTAAAGCTTTCCATGATATCTCTTCTTAACATCTTTTTTATTTTAAATTTTAGTTAGTTAACCTACAGTGCAATATTGGTTTCAAGAATAAATTCAGCGAGTCATTACGTACATACAACACCCAGGGCTCATCACAAGTGCCCTCCTTAACATCCATTACCCATCTAGCCTATCTCCCACACACCTCCCTCCATCAACCCTCAGTCTATTCTCTATTGTTAAGAGTCTCTTGTGGTTTGTTTCCCTCCCTTCTCTCCCCTCCCCACACCCCGCCACTTCCCGTATGGTTATCTGTTTTGTTTCTTAAATCCCACATATAAGTGAAATCATCTGATATTTGTTTTTCCCTGATTGACATATCTCATCTTTTTAATATCTGTAGTATCTTATACTTATGTTCTTAAATACAAATATTGGTAATTCTGCTTTGTCTAGAATTATCACAGCTACAACAACTGTTTTTGATCATTGTTCGTATGTTAGTTTGATAGATCTACACTAACAAAATACCACAGACTGAGTGGCTTGAACAACAGAAACGTATTTTTTCACAGTCTGGAGGCTAAAAGTCCAAGATCAAGGTATCAGCAGGTTTGATGTCTCCTAAGCCCACTCTCCTTGGCCTGCAAATGCCTTCCTTCTTGCTCTATGCTCACATGGACTTTTCTTGGTGCATGAACATCCCTGGTGTCTCTTGTAATCCTAACATCCTCTTTTTATAAGGACACCAGTCATATGGGATTAGGGACAATCCCATTGCCCTCATTTTTAACTTAATTACCTCTCTTAAGTCTCTGTCTTCAAATACAGCCACATTCTGAGGTATTGTGGTTAGAACTTCACCATATGAATTCAAGGGGACATAGTTCCATCGATAACAGTTAGCCTGGCCTGTCTTTTCCCTTACCTGCAATCTTTCTTTGTCCTATAATGAAGGTGGATATCTTCATTACAGACACATATATTTAGACAGACAACATATATTTAGATTACTTTAATTTATTTAGATAATCTCTACCCTTTAAATGGAGTTATTAGACTATTTGCAGTTAATGTAATTGCAGGATATTTGGCTCAAATCTACCATCCAATTTTTTTTTTCAATTTGTCCAATATATCCTTTGTCCTTTTTTTTAACTCATTTCATGTTTTCTTTTGGATCGACTAAGAAACTTTTATTATTTCATTTTACCTCTTCTCTTAGCTTGTATTCATTCAATTATTGTCTTTTCTTTCATTGTTCCTCTAGAGATTACAATGTGCATTCACTGAAAGCTTTATTTTTTTTTTTAATTTTTTTTAATGTTTTATTTATTTCTAGGAGAGAGAGACAGTGTGAGCAGGAGAGGGTCAGAGAGAGAGAGTCACAGACTGAAACAGGCTCCAGGCTCTGAGCTGGCAGCCAGCACAGAGCCCGATGCGGGGCCCGAACCCACGAACCGCGAGATCATGACCTAAGCAAAAGTCGGACGCTTAACCGACTAAGCCCCCAGGCGCCCCACTGAAAGCTTTATTTTAAGAAATTTAATTCACATACCAGGCAATTCACCCACTTGAAAGGTCCATGTCAGTGTTATTTAGTATATTCTTTGGTTTGCCCAACCATTCTAGATCTGTTTGGAACATTCTTAGCATCCCCCCCAAAAAAACCAGGTACCATTAATAGTCACTCTCTACCTCTCCTTCAGCCCTAGGCAACCACTAATCTATTTTCTGTCTTTATAGATTGGCCTATGCTGGACATTCCATATAACTGGATTCATACAAGATGTGGTCTTTTGTGACTGACTTCTTTGAGCATAATGTTCATATATCTTGTAGCATATATCCATGCTTCATTACTCTTAATTGATGAGTAATTCCATTGTATGAATATATCACATGTTCTTTATCCATTCATTAGCAATGGGCATTTGGGTTATCTCCACATTTGGGCTACTATAAATACCAATATTTGTGTATCCACTTTTGCATGGACATGTGCTTTAAATTCTCTTGAATATGTAACCTGAAGAGGAATCGCTGATTCTTATGGCAACTATTTAGTATTTTTGAGAAACTGCCAGACTTTTTCCAAAGAAGCTGAACAATTTCACATTCCTATCAGCATTGTTTGAGGGTTCCAGTCTTTTCACATCTTTGCTAATGTTGGTAATAATCAGTCTTTTTTATTACAGCCATCTAGTGAGTGAGAAGTAGTATTTCACTGTGGTTATAATTTGCATTTTCTTAATAACTAGTCATCTTCAACATCTTTTCATGTGCTTTTGGGCCATTTATATATCTTTTTTGGATAAATGTCTATTCAGATCCTTTGTTTATTTTAAAGTGGGTAATTTAACTTTTAATTGTTGAATTGTAAGAGTTCTTTATATATGCTGAATTCTAGGCCATTAAAATATGGAAAAATTTTCTCCCATTCTGTTGGTTGTCTTATCACTTTCTTGATAATGTCCTTTGAAGCACAAAAGTTTTTAATTTTGATGACATCCAGTTTATCTATTTTTCTGTGGTTGCTTATGCTTTAGGTGTCATTTAGGTTTATGGCAATATTTTTTCTAGAGGTTTTTATATTTTTAATTCTTACAATTAGGCTTTTGATCCATTTTGAATTAGTTTTATATATGGTATGAGGTAAGGGTCCAACTTCATTCTTTTGCATGAGTGTATCCAATTAGACCCAACACCATTTCTTGAAAAAACTACTCTTGGGGCGCCTGGTGGCTCAGTCAGTTAAGTGTCTGACTTCAGTTCAGGTCATGATCTCATGGTTTGTGGGTTTGAGCCCTGTGTCAGGCTCTGTGCCGAATGCTTGCTCAGAGCCTGGAGCCTGGCTTCCATTCTGTGTTTCCTTCGCTCTCTGCTGCTCTCCTGTCCAAAGAGCCCTGTCTCTCAGAAATAAATAAATGTAAAAAATTAAAAAAACAAAAAACAAACAAAAAAAACCCACTACTCTTTCTTCCATTGAGTTGTTTTGGCACCGTTTTTGAAAATCAGTTGACCATAAATGTAAGAACCTTTTAAGGTTTTGCTTTTTATATTTTGCAGTCATTTATTTGAAGCAGATAAGGTACATGGAAGTATGAACTTACTGCAGCATTATTAATGGAAAGTCACTATATTTATTTCACACTCTTCTTTTTTTTAAAGTTTATTTATTTTAAGAGAGAGAGAGAGAGCATGGGAGCGGGAGAGAGAGAGAGAGAGAGCGAGAACATCCCAACCAGGCTCCACGCTATCAGCACAGAGCCTGATGTGGGGTTTGAACTCACAAACCATGAGATCATGACCTGAGCAGAAATCAAGAGTCAGAAGCTCAATGGACTGTGCCACCCAGCTATTTCACACTCTTCTTTTGTTAGCTTAGCAATTAATGTCTTTATTGAGTTTAATGCTTCTATTATCATGCTGTTGACTTCCTTCAAATATTTGGTGATTCTTTTTTGTATGCTTATCCTGTGTGTGAGATCCTTCTGTGAATGCTTTTCCTGTTTGTCGTTATCTAAATCAGATGCTAAATTAATGAGGGCAGACATCTTCCAAAAGTGATATTATAGTGATCTGTTTTTTGGCTGTGGAGACTCCCTGTCTCTCATGGTTGCCTTTTACTGGGACCCTGGCTTACTTTTATTATTCTAGTGCCCAAATTCAATGCATTCAAAGGATTAAAGGCCTAAATGTGAGACATGAAACCATAAAAATCCTACAGGAGAACACAGGCAGTAGCCTCTTTGATATAGGCTACAGCAACTTCCTACTAGATATGTCTCCTGAGGCAAGAGAAACAAAAGCAAAAATAAACTACTGGGATTTCATCAAAATAAAAACTTCTGTACAGTGAAGGAAACAATCAGCAAAACTAAAAGGCAACTTACAGAATGGGAGAAGATATTTGCAAATGACATATCTGATAAAGGGTTAGTATCCACCATCTATAGAGAATTTATAACACTCAACACCCCCAAGAAATTAATAATCCAATTAAAAAAGGGGCAGAAGACATGAATAGACATGTTGCCAAAGAAGAGATACAGATGGTCAACAGACACATGAAAAGATGCTCAACACCACTGATCATTAGGAGAACTGAAATCAAAACTACAATAAGGTATCACCTCACACCTGTCAGAATGGCTAAAATCAACAACACAAAAAAGAACAGGCATTGGAGAGGACGTGGAGAAAGGGGAACTCTCTTGCACTGTTGGTGGGAATGCACACTGGTATAGCCACTCTGTAAAACAGTGTGGATATTCCTCAAAAATTTAAAAATATAATTACGCTATGATCCAGCAACTGCACTACTAGGCATTCACACAAAGAATACAAAAATATTAATCCAAAGGAATACAAGCACCCTGATATTTATAGCAGCATTATCGATAACCACACTATGGAAACAGGCCCAGCATCCATTGACTGATGAATGGATAAAGAAGAAGTGGTATATCTATAACAATGGAATATTACTCAGCCATAAAAGAGAGTGAAATCTTGCCATCTGCAATGACATGGATGAAGCTAGAGAGTATTATGCTAAGCAAAATATGTCAGTCAGAGAAAGATAAATACCGTATCATTTCAGTCATATGTGGAATTTAACAAACAAATGAGCAAAGGAGAAAAAAGTGAGAGCGAGAGAGACAAACCAAGAAACAGCATCTTAACCATAGAGAACAAACTGATGGTTACCAGAGGGGGCAGGGAGGATAGGTTAAATAGGTGGTGGGGATTAAGGGGGGCCTTTAGGGTGAGTGTGGGACATTGTATGGAAGTGTTGAATCATTATATTGTACACCTGAAACTAATATTACACTGTATGCTAATTAACTGGCATTTAAACTTTAAAAAAAATTTTAAACTTAAGAAAGAAGGTAATAACCAAGGAAAGGGTGGAAATAAATAAAATAGACAAAAGGCAATAAGGCAATAGAAAAGGTCAATGAAACTAAGAGCTTCTTTTGAAAAGAAAAACAAAGAAAATCCTGATTTAACTTGATTTCATGCTTGAAACCACTCTGAACTTCTTATGCTTTTTCAGCAATTTTCTCTCATACATGCTTTGAATATGGTTTCCTCTGAATTTTTTTTTCCATAGATTTGGCCAAACCTTCTATTTTTCACACATTCCTCAAAGTTCTGACCTGCAAGGTTTTTTTCTTGCTTTCTTACTATTTATTCTTTATGAACATTTATATTTTGTCATTATATAGAGTTTTGCGTAGGAGGAATGTACAGATTTGTTTCACATTTATTTCACTATCTTAATTCAATCTATGTATTTCAATAGAAAATGAATTTTCCCAAGAAATACTTTTCTAGATAAAGATATAAAGTAGATCTTAGAACATTTAAGACACTAAAAGAATGCTATCATATACTTGAGATAACCAATTGTAAATAATTGGTATTACTAACTATAAATCATTAGTCATAAGCCCACAGTGCTTTGACATAGTTGAAATGCATTAATATTTACTGAATGAACAATAAACATGTCATGGTTTTTATAAAGACAGTCATCCCCAAGCAGGTGCTTTAGAATCATCTGGATTCCAGGGACATAGAGATCTTAAATTTGATTGGTCTGTGTAGACAGAATGTGGTAAAGGAATATGGTTTTTACAACATTCTCCCAGTGACTCTGCCAGGTAGCCAGGTTTGGAAACTATTTTAGGTCAGTCTTAGGAGTCTGAATTTTACATGCTGAATTAAAAAAAAAAAAAGCTGGGGTGCCTCGGTGCTGAGTCAGTTAAGCATCCAACATTGGCTCAGGCCATGATCTTGGGATTCGTGAGTCCCCGGGACAGCTCAGAGCCTGGAGACTGCTTTGGATTCTGTGTCTGCCTCTCCCTCTGCCCCAGAGCTTGCACTCTCTCTGTCTCTCTCTCTCTTAAAATAAATAAACATTAAAAAAATAAAAAATTAAAAAGCCAAGTTTTCTACTTATGTCTCTGTAGATTTATAATAATAGAATAAAACAAAATATATAAAAATTAAAAAAAAATTTTAAGGTGCACCTGCTAGTTCAGTTGGTTGAGCATCCAATTCTTGATTTCAGCTCAGGTCGTGATCCCAGGGTCATGGGTTTGCACCTTGTATTGGGCTCCATACTGAGCGTGGAGCCTGCTTAAGATTCTCTCTCTCTCTCTCTCTCTCTCTCTCTCCCTCTGGCCTTCTCCTCAGCTCACGCTCTCTCTCTCTCTCTAAAATAAAATAAAACATATAAAAATGTTTAAAAAATGAAAAAATATAACAATAGTCAGAATTTATATAGTATTTTACCATTTGCAAAAGACTTTTACATAATTCTCTCATTTGATACTCATAGTCCTCTATGATACATGTTATAAATTAAGTCTGAAGTAAGCAGGAAAGAAAAGTATTAATTGTATCCTTTCCAAATACTGCAATAAGTAACTTAAATCATCTCATTTAATTAAGAGCCTTCCATAAGTTATTCTTGCCCAATAGATAAGAAAGTTGAGGATCAAAGACTTCTGTTAATTGCCAAAGGACACACAGCTAACAAGTACCAAACTGGAATTTGAGGCACTAAATTAGTTGGGAAGTTGAGCTCCAGGATCAGTAGACTGGGTTCAGTTCCTGGTTTTGTCTATTATGATCTTATAAACTTGAGCAAAGTTATTTAACCTTTCTACTTCTCAGTTTCAGTTTTCATATTCCCCAGTAAACAGGTAATAATAATTATAATAATAGTACTTACTTCACAGGTTGATTCACTGGGAAGATTCAATAAGGTAAATCCTGCAAAGAACTTAGCACACTGCCAGTCACGTGCTAAATAGATGTTAGCTACTACTACTACTACTACTATTATTATGTTTCTCTCCAAAGCCTACCAATTTATCTTCATAAAAAAATGATAAAGTAAAAGTATATAATGCTTGTTGATTCTTTATTATTTATTAATGATACATTACCTCTAATAATTTTAATTTTATTAATGTTTATTTATTTTTGAGAAAGAGAAAGAATGGAATCCGGGGAGGGGTAGAGAGAGACACACACGGAATCTGCACCAGGCTCCAGGGTCTGAGCTGTCAGCACAGAGCCCAATGCGGGGCTTGAACAGTGAGATCATGACCTGAGATGAAGTTGGACGCTTAGCCGACTGAGCCACCCAGGCGCCCCAACGAGAATTTCTTAAATGTACTATGCATATTGTTACAAATGTACAAGTAATAGGATTTGAATGAACACATTTAATGCTTTGTTATACGTGGTTGTATGTAAGTTTTATGGTGAAAGCCCAGCCCGTACTCCTTGCCCTCACCAGCTGAATCCACATTAGTCTTAGGTTTTAGAAGGCTAGACTAAGCCCTGCCCCTTTATGGTAGTATGAAACTGTAAAAAGAGTGATTACAATTTGTTATGTGTAATAATTCTCTATATACCTGTCTGAAAAACAATATACAGAGACAAGGCCATGTCTAATTCAATTTTGTATTCCCTCCCTGGCTTTTGGTGCTAAGTTGTATAGTATTAAACTAACCTGTCTGTTAACTGAATGTTACCATAATCTGCATTTTAAAAACTTTAAAAATAAACTTCCTTGAGGCATAGCTTATACACTATAACATTTACTCAGTTTTAAAAGGTACACAGTTTGTTGAGCTTTAAAAAATTATTGTACCCATGTAATCACCCACCCATCTGGATACAGACTGTTTCTATTACCCCCAAAAGTTCCCTTGTGCCCTTTGCAGTCAATTCCTGTACTTCTCTACCAGCCGACGAGCCCTGGGCCAAAGGCAACCACTGATCTGATTTCAAACACTGAGGATTGTTTTACCTGCGCTAGAATTTCACTTAAATGAAATCATAAAGAGGGCACTCTTTTGTGTCTGACTTCTTTTGCTCAGCATATTATTTTTGAGAATAATTCGTGTTCCCTATAGCAGTAGTTCATTCCTTCCTCTTGCTGACTGGTCATTCACATATATCACAGTTGGTTTATCTATTCATCTCTTGATGGGCATTTGAGTTGTTTACAGTTTGGGACTATTATAAATGAAAGTGACATAAACATCCATTTAAAAGTCTTTGTGTGCTACACATGGCCAGATTTCATTCTTTCTCATTGCCATGTAGTTTCCATGGTATAGATAAACCACATCTTCTTGATCCATTCATCTGTTGATGGACACTTAGGCTCTTTCCATGTTTTAGCTGTTGTGGAGAGGTGCTGCTATGAACATTGGGGTACATGTGCTCCTATGCCTCAGCATTTCTGTATCCCTTGGGTAAATTCCTAGCAGTGCTATTGCTGGGTCATAGGGGAGTTCTATTGTTAGTTTCCTGAGGAACCTCCACACTGTTTTCCAGAGGGGCTGTACCAGTTTACATTCCCACCAACAGTGTAGGAGGGTGCCCGTTTCTCCACATCCTCGCCAGCATCTAGAGTTCTCTGATTTGCTCATTTTAGCCATTCTGACTGGCGTGAGGGTGTTATGCTGAGCGAAATAAGTCAGGCAGAGAAGGACAAATATCATATGTTTGCACATATAGGAGGATTAGGAGGAACTTGACGGAGGACCAAGGGGGAGAAGAAGGGCGGAAATGGTGGGGGAAAGGGAGAGAGGCAAACCATGAGAGACTCTTGAATGCTGACAAAAACTGAGGACTGATGGATGTTTGGGGGAGGAGGGGATGGGCATGGAGGAGGACACTTATGGGGATGAGCACTGAGTGTTATGTGGAAACTAATTTGACAATAAACTATTTGTAAAAAAAAAAAAAAAAAGTCTTTGTGTGGACATGATTTTGTGTTTCTTGAGTAGTATCTAAGAGTGCAATTTCTAGGTCAGATGGTGAGAATGTATTAACTTTATGAGACTACCAAATAGTGTGCCAAAGTGGTTGGACTGTATTACGCTCCCACCAGCAATGTGTAGTGGGTTCCTACCCTTGCCAAAACTTGATAGTACATCTTTTTGATATTAGCCATTCCAAAGGTTGCCTAGTGATATCTCATTATGGTTTTAAGTTACATTTTCCTGATGAGTAGTGATATTAAGCATCTTTTCATGTGCTTATTTGTCATTTGTAAACCCTCTTTTGTGAAGTCACTATTCAGACCTTTTCCCACTAAAAAATTATTGGCCCATTTGTCTTCTTAATCAATAAAAGTTCTTTATATTTCCTGATATAAGCCAGATACATGTATTACGAATATTCTAGTCTGCATCTTATCCTCATTTTCTTAATAGATTCCTTCTAAGAGGAGATTACAATCTCGATGTTATCAAATTTATCTTCATGTTTCTCTTATGGTTAGTTCTTCTTGCATCTTATACAAAAAATTTTTGCTTATCCTGAAGTTGTGAAGATTTTTTTCCCCTAATGTTTTTCTAGAGCTTGCAATTTTTGATTATTATATAGAGGTCTATAATCCATTTTGAGTTGAAAGTTGAGGCTACTTTTTTTCGATATAGATATCTAGCTGTTCTGGCATTATTATTGGTTGAAAAGATTTTTCTATCCCCATTGCATTACTTTGGATTTTTTTTGTGTTGAAAATCAATTATATATATAAATATTAATTTATATATTAAATATAATATATATAAATTAATTATATATTAACATTTATATATAATCATTTATATATATATACATATATATACGTATATATATGTATATATATATATAAAATCTCATGGTTTCATTGATATATAGGTCAATCTATATGCCCATAACACACTATCTTTATTATTATAGCTTTATACTAAGTCAGGTAATATATTTTTCAAATTTATTTTGGCTAATCCAGGTTATTATATGTTCCCATATAATTTTTATTGTTTTTAAGTTTATTTATTTATTTTGAGAGAGCATGTGTGCATGAGCATGGGAGGGACAGAGAGAGAGGGAAAGAGAAAATCCCAAGCATGCTCCATGCTGAAAGCATCTGATGCAGGGCTTGATCTCATAAACCATGAGATCATGACCTAAACCAAAATCAAGAACAAGATGCTTAACTAACTGAACTACCCAGGTGCCCCTCCATATAATTTTTAGATTCAGCATGTACATTTCTTTTCTTTAGAAAGCCTATTGGGACTTTGATTTGGATTATGTTGAATCTAGAGATCAATTTGAGAAGAACCAAGTCTTTTAATCCATAAACATGATTTATCTCTGTATTTGTTTTAGCCATGTTTGTAGTTTTCAGAGTATAAGTCTTGAACATCTTTTGTCAAATTTTCCCTAAATAATTTAGTTTAAGGATGTTATTATAAACACATTTTTTATTTTACTTCCCACTTTCTTGCTAGTGTGTAGAAATACAAATGAATTTGTATATTGATTTATGACCCTACTAATTTCACTTAGCAGTTTACTGGGGCTTTACTTTCGCCATACTCTTGTCAGCCCTTATTATCTGTCTTTTGGGTTATAGACCCTGGTGAGTGTGAAGTAGCATCCCACTGTGGTTTTATTTCCATTTCCATGATGGCTAATGATTCTAAGCCTCTTTTTTATGTCCTTATTGATCATTTGTATATCTTCTTTGGAAAAATGTCTATTAAGTTCTGCTTTGCCTGTTTTTTAAATTTGCTATTTGTCTTTTTATTGCTGAGTTACAAGTATCCTTTATATATTTTAGATAATATCCTTTTACTTTTAACTAATGTGTGTCTTTATATGTAAACTCAATTTTTGCAAAGAGCATTCAACTGGGACTTTTCAAAAAATTTAGGCTGAAAATCTTTGCCCTTTAATTGGAGTACTGTGATCATTTACATTTTTATTATAGATACAGTTGAATTCAGGTCTATTGTCTTGCTATTTGTTTTTTGTCATTTCTTTTATTCTCTCCTTTTTTTTTTTCTCTTCTCCTGCCTCCTTTGGATTAATTGAATATTTTTTAGAGTACCATTTTATATCTTTGGCATATTAGGTATACATTTTGTGTTGCCTTCTGCATTTGCTCTAGATGTACAATATGCATCTTTGTATCACTTTTTAACTTTCTATACAACTGAATAATACACTTTTTCAGATGCAATGTAAAAATCTTGAAAGAATATACTCCTAGTCATGAAAAATAGTGAGGAGAAAGCTTCAAGGTCAGTGCCTTCACTGAAATAAATCCTAACCTGGGAAAAATCAGAATCAACTATTTCAGAACTCTGGCCAGACATGTACAGCAACCCCTGGAACACTTGGTGAAAGGAGAGGCTACTGAACCTTGATAAGAGAGCAGCATGCATGAATCAACTATTCCTCAGTCCCACTGTTGCCGTGGGGATAATGCCTGCTTTCCTAAGGTGGCTGGTTGGAGCCAGGGTGAACAATAAAGATCTTGTGGCCCCAAATTCGGGTTGTGCCTTTGGTCAATATGGTGGCTCCCTGGGGGACCAGCACAGACACTTACCTCTGTTTCAGCCCTCTCTGGTTGTGATGGCTTCCCTGAAAACATCTATCAGAAGATTTAAAGAGACAGAACACATTCCAGAGGGGATCAGGCTCTTCTAGTCATAGGCTGACTTCAAAAATAACAACAGAAACTTCAGTGACCACACACAGAAAGGAATACAGGCTCTGCAAAAAATAGCTTGGAAAAGTCACTATTAAAATAGACAACTGCAAGGGCATGTGGGTGGCTCAGTCCGATTGAGTGTCCAACTCTTGCGTTCAGCTCAGATCATGCTCTCACAATTCGTGAGATCAAGCCCCGCATCAGGCTTTGCACCAACAGCGTGGAGCGTGCTTGGGATTCTTTCTCTATGCTCCTTCCCCACTTGTATGTGTTTTCTCTCTCTCTCTCTCTCAAAATAAATAAATATTAGAAAAAATAAAATAGACAACTGCAGCCCTCATTAGCAATCTCTGAGAAAGGGGAGTCTGATTTCCAGAGTTACCACATTATAATATTCACAATATTCAGGTCTCAAACAAGTTAAGTGCATACAAAGAAACGGGAAAATGTGGCTCATTCACAAGGAAAAAGTACTTGACAGTTTTGACATAAGAAAGTCTGTGTAATACACCGTATTAATAGAATGAAAGGAAGAAAAACCACATGATCATCTCAACTGGCACAGAAAAAGCATTTCACAAAACCCAACACCCTTTTGTAATTAAAAACACTCAAGAAACTAGTAAGATAAAGGATCTTCCTCAACTGTATGGAAGTCATATATGAAAATCCCTAGTGAACCTCATACTTAATAGTGAAATACTGAAAACTTTTCTCCTTAGATCAGAAACAAAACAAGGTTACATGCTTCTGATACTTCCTCTTGGTTTTTTCAAATGTTTATTTTTTGAGAGAGAGAGATACAGAGTGTGAGCAAGGGAGGGGCAGAGAGAGAGGGGGAGACACAGAATGCAAAGCAGGCTCCAGGCTCTGAGCTGTCAGCACAGATCCTGATGGGGGACTGGAACTCACAAACCATGAAATCATGACCTGAGCTGAAGCCAGACACTCAACTGACTGAGCCACCCAGGCTCCCTTGCTTCTGACACTTGTATTCAACCTAAAGCTGGAAGTTCTAGACAGAGTAATTCAGCAATAAAAAGAAGTTAAAAGCTTCCAAATTGGAAAGAAAGAAGAAAAATTAACCCTTTTGCAGATAACACGATCTTATATGTAGAAAACTCTAATGAGGCTCCAGGCCCCCATAAAACCCTGTTGCAGCTAATAAACAAATGCAGCCAAGGTGTGAAAAACAAAATAGACACACAAAAATCAGTTGCTTTTCTGTATGCTAGGAACGAACAATCCAAAAAGAAAATTAAGAAAGCAGTTTCATTTTCAATAACATCAAAAATAAGAAAATAGTTACAAACTTAACAAAGCAAGTGCAAAACCTGTACACTGTAAACTTCAGAATATTGCTTAAAGAAATTAAAGACCTAAATGAACAGAAAAACATTCCATGTTTATAGATCAGAAGACTTACATTGTTAAGGTGACAATAGCGTGCAAAGTTGTTTACAGATTCAGCACAAACCCTACTGAAATCCCAACTGTGTTTTCATATAGAATTTCAAGGTATCCCAAATAGCCAAAATCATCTTGAAAAAGAACTAAATTGGAGAATTCATACTTCTCAATGTCAAAACTTATTACAAAACCATAGCATTGTGCTACTGGGCATAAAGATAGACATGTAGACCAATGGAATAGAATTGAGAGCCCATAAATTGGCATCTACAGTCAATTGCTTTTTGACAAGAGTGCCAAGACTATTCAATAGGGAAAAGACAGTCTTCAATAAATGGTGCTGGGAATATTGGATATCCATATGCAGAGATAAAGTTGGACCCTTAACTCACCTAATTTTAGAGCTAAAACTCTTAAACGTCTAAGAAAATATAGAGCAAATCTTCACAACTTTGGATTCAGCAATGGCCTCGTAACTATGACATAAAAAGCACAGACATCAAAAGGAAACATAGATAAATTTGAGTCCATTAAAATTAAAGCTTTTGTGCATCAAAGGAAACTTTCAAGAGAATGAAATACAACATGTAGTGTGGGAGAAAATATTTGCAAATCACGTATATGATAAAGGCTTAATGTTAAGAATATATAAAGAATGCTACAACTTAACAACAAAAAGACAAACAACATTAAGACAAACCATTTTAAAATGGACAAAGGACTTGAGCAGACATTTTCCCAAAGAAGGTACACAAGTGACAAATAAGCACATGAAAAGATGTGAAACATCACTGGTCATTAGGAAAATGCAAATCAAAATGACAGTGATATGCTGTGACCCACCTAATATAATGGATATTATTTTTTTAATTTTTTCTGTAAAAAAATTTTTTAATGATTTATTTATTTCTAGGAGAGCGAGAGAGAGGCAGCGTGAGCAGGGGAGGGTCAGAGAGAGAGGGAGTCACAGACTGAAACAGACTTCAGACTCTGAGCTGGCAGTCAGCACAGAGCCCGACGTGGGGCCCGAACCCGTGAACCGCGAGATCATGACCTAAGCGAAAGTCGGACGCTTAACCGACTAAGCCACCCAGGCGCCCCGGATATTATTTTTTTTAAAAAAAAGATGAAATAACAAATGTTGGTGAGGATGTAGACGTAATTGAACTCTCATATAATGCTGGTGAGAATGTAGAATAGTGTGGCCATTATGGAAACAGCTTGGTGGTTCCTCAAAAAGTAAACAAATTCTACTCCTAGATATACCCAAAATAATTGAGAACAGGGACTCAGATACTTGAACATTAGTGTTCATAACAGCATTATTCACAATCACCAAAATGTGGAACAACCCAACTTTCTATCTGGAGGTAAATGTATAAACAAAATGCAGTTATTATGTACAATGAAATATTATACAGCCTTCAGAAGGAATGGAGTTCTTACACATGCTACCACATGGATGAAACTTGAAAACATTGTGAAATAAGTCAGGTACCAAAGGACAAATATGGCATGATTTCACTTATATGAAATAACTGGAATAGGCAAATTCATCCTTGTATATTAAACAGAGTTATAAAAGCAAGTTTTATGTAACATCTGTTTTACCACAATAAAAAAAATGCAAAAAAAAAAAAAGACATTCCATTCCTCTCTTCTTGCTTTTGTATACTTTCTGAATTCTATGTATGTTATAAACAGTATATTGAATTCAATACACTCAGTACAATCGAAGAAAATCTTTCATATTTACCCACACATTTATTATGTCTGAGATTCATCATTCCTTCATGTAAGTCCAAACTTCCCTCTGATATTATTGTCCTTCATCCTGAATAACTTTTTAAACATTTCTTGCAGTGCCTGTAAGCTGTTGATGAATTCTCCCAGGGGTTGTTTGTCTAATGATGGCATTATTTCACCTTCATTTTTTAGGGATATTTTCACTGTATATTTTCTCCTTTCAGCATTTAACAATCATCTGCTTTCTAAGGAAAAGTAAAAAGTTATTCTTATCTTTGTTTCCTCTGTATTATCAAGTGTTTTTTTTCCCTCTTGGTTGCTGTTAAAATTTTCTCTTTATAACTTGTTTCCAGCAATTTGATTATGATGTGTCTTGACATAGTTTCCTTTTTATTAATTTTGCTTGGGATTCACTGAGCCTCTTTGATTTGTGAGGATAGGTTGTTTGTTTTTTAATTTGGGGAGAAATTACTTTTTATTTCTTCATTTTTTTTTTCCTGCCTCTCTTCCTTCTCAGCCTTTAACTATATTTGTGTTAGGCCATTTAATATTGCCACACAAGTCACAAGACTCTGTCCATTTTTTTCCCCTCAATTGTTTTCTTCTATATTTAGTCCACATAGTTTCTATAGCTATAGCTATGGTTTCAATTTCCCTGATCTTCTTTTATATTTCCTAAAGTGCTGTTAATCTCATCCAGTCACTTATTCACTTCAGATAACCTATTTTCCAGCTCTAGAATGTCCATCCAGTCCTTTCACATATCTTTAATTTCACTCTTAATTGTGTTCCTATATTTATTCAAACCCTTGAATACATTTACAATAGCTTTTAAAGTTCTTTCTGATGATGCCATCATCTCTTGTCATTTTTATGATTGTCCTTATTGACTAATTTTTATTATAGCTATGGATCACATTTCCTGCTACTTCACAAGTGTAACAATTTTTTCTTTGGATACTAGACATTGGGAATTTTTTGTGTTGATTGTTTGGATTTTGTTATCTTCCTTCAAAGAGTATTGTGGAATTTTGGCGGGCAGTTAAAATACTTGGAGATAAACTTGGTCCTTTCAAGGCTTGGTTTTTAAGTTTTGTTCTGTTTGTGTGGAATGGCCTTAATCTATGGCTAGTTTAGCCCTTCTTCTAAGGCCTGGTCTTCCTGAGGGCTTTACTGAATGTGCCAGGTGTTTAAAGAGGTCTATACTTCAATGTCTTCCAGCATTGTGTGAGCCCTATGAATTGTGCTCTGTGAATTGAACTATAAGCTTATAGCTCTCTGATAGTTACGTTTTCCCCAGTAATTGTTGTAATTGTTAGCACCCCTGCTTTGTGTAGTCCCATGCTCTAGTATTCAGGCACAGACTAAAGGGGAACTCATGCAAACTTCTGGAGCTTTTCTCTGTGTACCTCCCTCCTCACTATTACTCTGCTCCATAGACTCCAGCCTCCTCAGTCTTCCAAAACCCTAATCTCTGTCTCCTCACTTAGTACCACCTACATGTTCTGCTTGGGTTCCTCATGTCTACACTGCAGTCCAGAAAGTACTGTGGAAGAAAGCTGGGGTGATCATAGTATTTACTTCTTTTGTTTCTCTTCTCTTAAGGATCACAATCCTGGGGCATCTGGATGGCTCAGTCAGTTAGGCCTCCAGCTCTTGGTTTCAGCTCAGGTCATGATCTCACCATCATGAGATGCAACCTGAATCAGGCTCGGCGTGGAGCCTGCTTAAGATTCTCCCTCTCCTCTCCCTCTGCTCCCCTGCCCCCTCAAAAATCACAGTCCTGTGCCGTATTGCCTAGTGTCTGAAAATAGTTGTTTCATGAATTTTGTTCAGTTTTCTAGTCATTTACAGTGTGAGGACAATCTGGTTCCAGTTCTTCTGCCATGGCTGGAAGTAGGACTATAATCTGTTTTGTCATCTCCTGGGACAATAATAGTTTACGGCTGTGTTGCCATTTAAGGTGAAGGAAGAATGAGTGAATGAATAGAATGAAATAGAGTAAAACAAATTGCCGATGGTGTAATCAGACCTCCTATAGCTCGGAGAACTTAAAGTTCTCACTTTAAACAAGAATTCTTTAAGTAGCTTTGCCAGTTTAACTTAAGGTTCTTTCTTTCTCTCGGGCCAGGCATATTTTAGAAATTACCCCTTCACAATGGTCTTTAATTGATCATTAACACCAGTGGAATGCTACCTCAAGTAACTTTAGCCATCTTCTGTGTTTTTCTTTAACATAAAGTTAGGAACACTGAGTCTATTCCAAATTTGCCTTATTTCATTGAGGGACAAATAGCAAGGCTCAGCTTGTTCCAGTGATTTAGAATTGTCTTCCAATTGTGTCTTCAAGGTCAGGTATACTAATTTTTGTTAATGATTTTATAGGAAAAATAGTGTCTTTCTGTGTAAGATCCGAACGTGTAAGTGTCCGCTTTTGAGACTATGGCCAGTATCCTCACTCAATTTATGTTGAATGTTTGGAATTTTTTAACTATGGGGACATTATTAAGAGTTAGAACAGGTCTCACAGATTTTTATGTGTACTTTTAGATAGATGCCTCTGCTTCGAGGCTTACATCAGACTATATATTTTATCTGAGTAGAAAAATTAACAGAATAAATGTGAAGGTGAATCTCTTAAGTACAAAAATCTATCACTTGAATTAGCTTGTGTTATGTCTGGTGGAGACTACAGGAAATGTTAAGTAACTTCAAACAAAAAGGGAAGTAAAGGAGACATAATTATTTTTGCTTGTTAATATTTAGTCAAGTGCCCACAGCACTCCCTGTGTTTTGTTGAAGATACAGTGTAAGCAAAACTATTAACTGTAAAACAGGTGGATTTAGTCAGCAGAAGCTGAGAGAAATGTGTCATGTTTTTCTGTGAAAACACAGCCATCCAGGTGAATGTCAGAAATGCTATATAAGCCAGGAAGCTTGACTGAGAACAAAGAAAGATGAGGGGAAGAGAAAGGCAGAGAATGAATATGATTTGCATGCATTTAAGATGAGAAGATTTCCAGAATCTGAAGAGATACTAGCAATTCCATGCTCATGCAGTACTACTCACAATAGCCGAGATATGGGAACAGCCTATGTATCCTTTGATAGATGAATGGATAAAGAAAATGTGGCATATACATACAATGAAATGCTATTGAGCCTCAAAAATGAAGGCAATTCTGCAATATATGACAATGCAGGTGGACTTGAGGACATTATGCTCAGTAGAAAAAGCCAGACACAGAAAGACGAATACTGCATGATTCCACTTCTATAAAGTATCTAAAATAGTTAGCTTTCTAGAATGGAAGAGTAGAATGGTGGTTGCAAGGGGCTGGGGGGGAGGAGAAAACGGGAGTTAAGGGGCATAAAGTTTCAGTTCAACAGCATGAATGAACTTTAGAGATTGGCTGCACAACATTGTATCTACCGTCAACGACACTATTGTACACTTAAAACTTTGTCAAGTGGATAGATCTCATGTTAAATGTTCTTATTACAGGGGCACCTGGGTGGCTTAGTCGGTAAAGAGTCCGACTTTCGCTTAGGTCATGATCTCGCGGTTCGTGGGTTCGAGCCCCGCGTCGGGCTCTGTGCTGACTGCCAGCTCAGAGCCTGGAGCCTGTTTCAGTCTGTGACTCCCTCTCTCTCTGACCCTCCCCTGCTCACTCTGTCTCCTAGAAATAAAAAAAAAAGTTCTTATTACAATTTGAAGAAAGATGATAGGATTCTTAATTTTATTTGTGGTATAGAGATCTTATAAGAATGTTAAAAAAGACTTCAAGTTAAAAAAAAGCAAACAAAAGATATATTTTTTTGAAGTCCAGTCCTGTAATGACTTTCAGGTTTTCGACACATGCCTCATTCTTTGACTTTATGAATGGAAAAAGGTGGCATGTATCCATTGGCTTAATCTAAGGTGTCAACAATCCGTCTCCAAAGCTATATTGAAATAAGAGGAGTGCCTACAATTACTAAAGATCTTCCGGTGATAAAAGAGAAATTGCATAAACTTCTGGCTAATGCATCAGAATGATTCAGCGTTTCACAAAAAAAATTTACTTCCACTGACTTTCCAATGAGATAAATTTTCAGGAATACTTTCTCCTCATTCTTAGCTGAGTCAGTGGAAAGGCAACAACTGCTCACTCCCAAAGCATTCATGGCTTCTGAAGGCTGGTGGGAGCCTGGCTTTTGCTATGTCTTCTTTACAACAAATTTCCCTTCTGAAAGCTATAGGAAATAGACTGGATGACCAAGCCAGGGCAGAGTTCTACCTGCTGGCACAGTTTACCTAAGCAAGGTGAACAAGGGAGAGAAGGCTGGTGAGACAAAGAGCATGCTCTGAACTCCTCGCAATTGAATTGTCTAATACACCCAAAGGAATCTGCACCTAGAATCTTGCTTATGGAGTGTGCTCCCTAGGGGACCTGCTTAAGGAAGGAAAGAAATAGGATATAGGAGCCACTGCCACGGATCTGCGATGTGAACATCTACATAACAAAGGCCTTGCTGAAGCCATGCCTATTAACCTTTAACTTCCAAGGCTACACAGATGGTAATCACTTGGCTATAGGGACCCTGCAGAGAGTGGGCTGGAGTCTTAGCCAAGTTTTGTGGGCAACTATGAATGAGCATCAAGCTTTTTAAAAGTTAACTATTCTAAAAGGAAATAATTCTGAAATCTATTTTTTTACATTTATTTATTTTCTTTGTTCTTTAAAAATATTTTTTTAATGTTTATTTATTTTTGAGAGAGAGAGAGAGAGAGACAGAGTGTGAGTGGGGGAGGGGCAGAGAGAGGGAGACAGACTCCAGGCTCTGAGCTGTCAGCACACGGGGCTCAAACCCACCAACAGTGAGATAATGACCTGAGCTGAACACTCAACCGATTGAGCCACCCAGACACCCCATCTATTTTTCTTTTATAAACAAAATGTATAGGATACAATTTTCTTTTTTTTTTTTTTTTAATGCTTATTTATTTTTGAAAGGGAGACAGAGAGTGAGCTGGGGAGGAGCAGAGAGGGAGACGAAATCTGAAGCAGGCTCCAGGCTCTGTGCTGCCAGCATGTAGCCTGACATGGGGCTCAAACCCAGGATCTCAAACTGTGAGATCCTGACCTGAGCCAAAAGCAAAAGCTTAACTGACTGAGCCACCCAAGCGCCCCTAGAATACAATTTTCTTGAACACCTAATCATTACAAAGAGCAGTCATAGTGATGACCTGTAATGTGGTGATGCCCTTAGGTATAGTGAGATGTTAGGACACATTTTCCCTATGATACTAAATGGTTCCAAACTTCTGTACCTTTTGAGTTGTTGGGTTTTTTTTTTTCTCTCATGTCATGTTCTTTGGCACTTTCCTCACAGATACAGTATTAGTGGTCACTACTTCCTGTTATTAAGAAATTTTTTAATACTTCTCTTAATTTGTTATTTTTGGATGTGGACATAGATGATTTATTACCGGATTTCCTGTGCAGAGACTCTCCAATGAATCAAGTTCTCTAGCTTTGGTGCATAGAGTCGATGGCATCTGTTTTGTCTGTTCAAAGGCATTTTTTTTTTATCGAGATCTTTTTTGGAAAAGATAGGTGAGGTTGCTTAGGAGCTGAGCTCTTGTTTGTTGATGTTTTGTTACTACTTTATATAGTTTTGGTTTTTGGTTTATGGCTTTTTTTTTTACACACTGAAGAGTAGTTTCCATACTATCAAGCAGAGCAGTGGATGCTGTGACACAGGCCCCCAAATGTTGCTTCAGGACGGGGGTGTTCTCTCCCCCAGAAGCTGACAGCATTAGCTGCTTAAATCTCACAGCTGAGTTTCTCTCTGGGCACTGCCCTCAGCCATGGGGAGCTGCTTTGCCCAGGTTATGCTCCCTCTGCAGGTGCAGCTCACACCCAATGACCAGTTTGTTTAATTCCCCTAGGTCCAGACTTCTTACCTTTACTGAAGACAATTTTGAAAGGCCATTTTAGCTCCAGAACTTTCTGTGAGATTGGCTAAAGCCATTATTGTAACTGTACCACTGCTCAGCTTCTCCTGCCCAATCCTGCTTCCCGGAATCCCCTTCCCGGTGTTACACCAGAGAGAATTCCCACTGAATCTACTCAGGCAAATCTCTGTCCCAGGCACTAGCCCAGGGTCTGCATCTCAGGTGACCTGCCATAAGGGAGTCAGTAATGAGTTCTTCGGCCAAGGGCAGCTGGGCTAGTGCCGTTCTTCAACAGCCCTGCAACATGAACATTTATGCATTAGGATAGTACCTCTGTCATGTCCCCTCTTCTGCTCCAAAGTCTTGATGTCCATACTTTCTACAGAAGTCCTTCTTTGAGTGGAGATTTTTAAGTTTACTAGTTAGGAGGTCATAAAAATCAGGCTTCAAAAGACAGATGATAAGCTACCATTTATTTGGATAATGACTTTTATTGAAGAGATTTTATTTAGATCTTTGCTTACAGGCTCTGAAGTATCAAGGGCTTTTCCACACTACTTTATTTCTTCAATGTTTTAAGTATTCATTTTGATCGAGGTGTATTTAACAATCCTACCCTATTGATTTCACCTGGCAGTTTCTAGTCTTAAACTGTTTTTATTTATTGTTTGAAGTTTTTATTTATTTATATTAAGAGAGAGTGTATGTTCACAGAGAGTAGGGGCAGAGAGAAAGAATCCCAAGCTGGCTCCGTCCTGCCAGTGCAGAGCCAGACTCGGGGCTCGATCTCACAGAACCATGAGACCATGACCTGAGCTGAAATCAAGAGTCAGATGCTTAACTGACTGAGCCACCCAGGCGCCCCTAGTCTTAAACTATTTAAATAGCCAGGTTCACCAACTTGAATGCAGGGATTTTTTTTAATGGAAAAAATGCCAAGCATGCTAATATTGTAAAATTTTTTACTTTAATTAAATCATGTATAAACAACCAAAAAAGTATCACTGATCAAAACCAGCATACCCTAAACTAAGGTCACCTGTTTCACAGAGTAAAAAACTTAGAAGGGACCTCAAAGAGGTCACCTAATCTAAGCACCTTATTCTACAGATGGAACCCAGAGAGGAGAAGTGAATTCCCCAGGATGTGGCAACCAAAGCTGGGTCTCTTGACTATTGGTTCAGAAATCTCACTACTTTACCACATAACCACTGGATTCCTTTTACTTTCTCTCCAAATCACTCCATGACCCCAGAGCATTTTCTTGACTCAATACTTTGGAGACCACAGTTATTTTAACTTCACTGTTCTTTGAACCTCAAGTGGGTTTCTGGCATTCCCGCTTCCTAATTCTGTTATGCAACCCATCAGCCAAATTTAACCAACACGAGTTCACTTGGATGAGAAAATATTTAGGCACTTTCATCAATATCAGGTTTTCCTTTTAAAAGAATAACCTGATAAGACCTTTGAATAAGCCCTGCTTGAACCCAGCCTGCTAAAATAATTGTCAGAAAATGTGCATGTTCCTTTTGTAAAGTGCCTCACGTAATATGCTTCTTCGTGTGACATTTAGCTTCACCTGTCATAGGATGAAACTCTTATTCCAACCAAAAGTATATGCAGATTGGTTCCCGTCCATGTACTTAGACTTCATATAAAATAAATTGGTTTAACCAAATAAGTAACAGATGAACAACCAGTTTTACGAATATTCATCATGGAAAGAATTTCAACTTGAATAAGAGAATTACTCTAGAAAGATAAGAATGACGGCAAGTGGAGGAAGCAGGGGCTCTGATTCTATTTTACAAATATTTTCCTTTCATATCTCTGCCCTTTGTCAATCTCTTCAGAGTCACCAAGGCAGACGGGCAATTAACAGTTTCTTGCAGTAAATTATTTTGCTTAGGAAGCCTGCATAGCAGGTATTGCCTGACTTAGCTGGAAATGATAAACTAGCAATGTTGTTATTCAAGTTGGAGACCGGAAGGAGCATAAAGCTACCTGCTGTGTTGTCATGCCATCTGCTTAAGAAAGTGATAAAGAACTTCAGTTGGGGGGAGTCAGAGGCTTCAGGATGACACAAGTACTAGAATTCTCCAAAGCCTTCCATTTAGGTTGAACTTAACCCGGAGAGGAAGCCAGATCCAGTCTTGACCTCACACATAACTCCGTTCTCTGGCAACATCTCCAAAGAGATCACAGACCCACAAAGGTTTCAGTTATAGAAATGTTTCTCAGTTCCCTGGCTTCTTATCAAGTTTTCTCACATGGCTGGTGTGGATGAATCTGGCCTTGCTTCTTATTTTTGTGAAGGGACCACACCAGAGTGAACCACGTCCCTACTCTGGGTTTGGTAGGGGCTGATAGCAAAGGCACTGTGGGCATTTCAGCATCCTGCTGCTTCTCTGGACCCAGGCACTCTCACTCACAAATTCTTGACCCTCCTGTACCAACCTCACCACCTCCATTCCCAGCAACAACCTCCTGGCATTCTTTACCGGGGCATTGAGATTCAGGCTGAGACCTGCTTCCTTACAAAGGACTTGTTTCCTTCCTCTCTGGCATATCCCAGGTAGAAATCACGTTTCATAATGTTTTTCTCCTTTTGTTCTCAGGTGTTCTAAGTCGGCTCCCTGTAGCACATGTCAACATTAGAACACCTGGGGCAGAGCTGGCTCCCAGAACAGGAGAGACTTGCCAATAAGCTTGCTTAGGATTTCTCTGCAGTGGAGATTTGGGGGAGTGGGGCCTGTTTGGAATATCAGAGATAACCTGAGGAGGGAAGGAGGGCCAAGGCTTCCTATTAGAACATGACAGAAAGCCACACAGATCATTTAAAAAGTTTTGACGGGATGTGAGAAGGAAGAGTTTAGAAGAGGTCGTAGATCATTGCCACCTTCTTCTTGAACACATTTGGGTTTTGTTTCCTCTGTCACGATTGGAAAAGGATGTGGTGCTAACCTATCAAGCTGCTCTTGTATAACACGGGGTCCAGAATCTGCTCTTGAGGGGGGTGGAAAAGCTACTGAATGAACGTACAACAAGAAGCCCCTCCATCACTCTTTCTGAGCCCGAAGTATGTTGGTTCGTTAAAGTCCAGACTTTCGCTGGCGCCACCTTGTCCTCTCACGGTCACCTCCACAGAATCCCCAGGTGACTCAGCTGAAAGGGAAAAGAGTAAAGAGGTGTGTTTCTGGCTCCTCCACTCAAGACTCTGAGCAATGAACGACTGCAAACAAAGTCTTTCAACCTGAAACTCTCAAGGGCAGGGTGTGGGGAGGTGTGCGGCATGGTGCGTATTCAGCAGGTTGGACATGTGTACTTTCCTTCCATTTAATAACTAACTCTCGCCACTGAGCTGGATGCTCTTCATGGAAAATACCACAACACCACCAACCTTCAAACCCCTGTGTTTTCTGGCCAGGGATGAAATGTTCCCTCTTTCCCTGCAGTGATTGTTTTCTCCCTCTAGTTGCTCATGTTCTAAAACTGCTTATTAATTAAATTTGGCCTCTCTGGATGATTGTGTAGAAAGTTTTTCTCACATGTTGAAGTCAAGCATCTGCACACTGTTGACTATGTGAGGTTTGACACCTGTTGGTAGACGAGGATGCAGATGGAAAAGCCCTTTGCCTGCAATCTGTCTTATATGACTGCAGAACCTTACTTTCCATGCAATTCTTCAAGCTCTGCATAAGTAGAAGGAGTTATTTGCTGGCTAACAGAAGACAACATCACCCCTCTCATACCTCTGTGGAATGTTGCTAGGTAAGAAGAAATAAGGATTGTTCATCCAAAGCCTGGGGAGTCCAGTAGTCTGACCTCTCATGAAGGACCATCACATATTTGTAAGAATATTGGATTATTTTCCTTGATGTGGCGCTTAAAAATCTAGAAAAACATTATGAAATGTGATTTCTATCTATTTGGCAGTGAGGAATGGTGTGCTATTAGATTTAAACAATTTAAACACACACACACACACACACACACACACACACACACAATTCTGTGGGGACATGTTTTAACCTGTATCTTGAAACCCCTGGTTAAATCCCAGGAGACAAAGGAAGACAGACCTTGTAGAGAGTGGTTCCAGCACATGGACTTGAATCAGACTGCCTGTCTGTTCAGATACTGGCTCCTTTACTTACTAAGTTAGGCAAGCTACTTAATGTCTTTGTGGTTCAGTTATCCAATCTGCAAAATGGGAAACTACAATAGTAGTTTCTTCTTCATAGGGTTGTTATGACGATTAAATTAAAATGTGTAAAGTGTTGGGATGCCTGGCTGGCTCAGTCAGTAGAACATGTGATTCTTGATCTCAGGGTTATGAGTTCAAGCCTCACATTGGGTATAGAGAGTACTTAAAAATAAAATCTTGGGGTGCTGGGGTGGCTTAGTTGGTTGAGCATCCGACTCTTGATTTTGGCTCAGGCCATGATCTCACAGTCAGTCATGAGATGAAGCCCTGCATTGGGCTCCATGCTGAGTATACAAGGTGCTTAAGACTTTTCTCTCCCCCTCTTTTGTCTCTCTCCCCCTTGCCCTTTCAATCCCTCTCTCTCAAACAAACAAACAAACAAACAAACACTTAAAGGGCACCTGGGTGGCTGAGCGGGTTAAATGTCGGACTTAGCTCAGGTCTTGATCTCAGGGTCATGAATTTGAACCCCATATTGGGCTCAGTGGTGGGCATGAAGCCTACTTTTAAAAAAATCTCTTAAAAAATAAAACAAAATTTGTAAAGTGTTTAGAAGTGTGTCTGGCACATAGTAAGCTCATATAGATGATTGTTAACCAAATAAAATGCAAGTGTATCACAGCTGTACTGGCTTGCGAGGGCCACCATCACACTACCACAGACTGGGTGGCTCCAACATCAGAAATGTATTGTCTCACTGATCTGGAGGCTCGAGGTCCAAAACGAAGGTTTCAGCAGGATTGGTTCCTTCTGAGGGTAGTCAGGGAAGACTCTGCCCCAGGCCGCTCTCCTTGGCTTGTAAATGGTGGCCTTCTCCCTGCGTCTTCTCACCACCTTCCTTCCATACATGCACCTGCTCCAATTTTCTCCTCTTATAAGGACACCAGTGATATTGCATTAAGGCCACCCTAATGACCTCATTGCGACTTAATCACAACAATAAAGGCTCTATCTCCAAATACAGTCACAATCTGAAGCATTAGAAGTTAGGACTTCAATATATGAACAGGGGAGAGGGCAGGCACAGAAGATGACAACGATTGAGCCCCTAACAGCAATTTTAACATGAGCTCCTCTGTCTCCAGAGGGACTGTGTACAGTTGAAACAGCCACATGCAAAAGCAGCTTCCAAACCATGTGGAAGGGGCCCTTTTATCCGCATCGTTCTCCTTTAAACCTGTTATATTCATTTTATTTTTATTTTTATTATTATTTTTTTATTTATTTCTAGGAGAGAGCGAGAGACAGCGTGAGCAGGGGAGGGTCAGAGAGAGAGGGAGTCACAGACTGAAACAGGCTCCAGGCTCTGAGCTGGCAGTCAGCACAGAGCCCGACGCGGGGCTCGAACCCACGAACCGCAAGATCATGACCTAAGCGAAAGTCGGACGCTTAACCGACTAAGCCACCCAAGCGCCCCAAACCTGTTATATTCATTTATCAAACTCTATTAAAACTATACTTACAGGGTGCGCCTCTCCTGGGAACGTGATGAGTTCAATAACCCTAGACTATTTCTTCAGAGCAGAGCACGTAACTGGTCCAGAGTTCATTTTATTAGTTCAGTTGGATTCTTTCTAGTTCCATTACCCTTTCATTCAAATCTATCAATATCAGTTAGGCTGTGATGCAGCTACTCATAAGCCCTCATCATTCCAGAGTAGGAGTCCTAGTCCTTTAACACAGTTTATATACACTCAACGCGCTTTTGGGGGGATTAAAAACTTGCTTCTAATTCTTCTTCATGACACGCCTTCATGGGTGAGAGCCAGAACTCTCTCTACCATCAAATATTTGTAAGGACTTTGGTTTGTGAAAGACTGGATACATGTTAGTGTTACCCAGACCCCCCCCACCCCCCAAAAAAATGATGTTCTGAATGGGGAAAGAAAACCAGAGAAATATCACAGGAAACATCAATTTTAGAAATTGTGAAGAGGAGGGGCGCCTGGGTGGCTTAGTCGGTTAAGCGTCCGACTTTCGCTTAGGTCATGATCTCGCGGTTCGTGGGTTCGAGCCCCGCGTCGGGCTCTGTGCTGACTGCCAGCTCAGAGCCTGGAGCCTGTTTCAGTCTGTGACTCCCTCTCTCTCTGACCCTCCCCTGCTCACGCTCTCTCTCTCTCCTAAAAATAAATAAAACATTAAAAAAAAAATTAAAAAAAAAAAAAGAAATTGTGAAGAGGATAAAATCCAAGTATAAGTTAGGGTAAACTGAAAGGAAATGTTACAAATCCATAATCCCCCAAACCTGGGACACAGTTGATTAGGTTTTGAGCTTCTTTAGAGCAATGCGATTCTTTTATTCTGCTCTCTCTCGCTCTCTCATTTAATCCTCCATATAATTCTGGAGATATAATTGTACGTAATGAATATTTCTGTATTAAAAACAATTTAATTGAGGCTAAGGTTTAAAAGAGATAATTTTAGAGTTTATCTAAAGGACACTGATGGAGCTCATTACATGTCAAAGGTGGCGCAAGTTGCAAATATGAATAGACTCATAAAAGGAGCTTGGAAGTAGAGATTTTTTTTCTCTTGAAGAATCATTTACTAAAAGGGAAAAAAAATCCAAAACTGTCTCATACAAGTGAGGAACAATCTACTTGATTTGAGATAAGAGTTTAGCCCTCCTGCCTTAAACATAAAGAGAAAGAACAAGAAATCACAGACCTTAGAGAAGGACGTTCATCTAGACCAAACCCCTCATTTTACAGATGTACAAACAGAGGCCCAGCCATACCAACTGTCCAAGATTATGCAGTTAACTGTTAACTGGATTACCAAGCTGTCTTCCTGGTTTCTGTACACTGTGCCTCCTCCCTTCTTCCTGAGGATTCCTGTAGTGAAGAAACTATTTAAAATATACTTCAGTTTCTTGACACGCACAGCTAAGAAGGGGGAAAGGAACTGCTAGACATGGAAAGCACGCACAGACATGGAAAGCACGCCGAGAGGCAGAGGCACCACCCGTGCCCACCTATGGATGGAAGAGGGTAAACCAAGTGTGGTCTGTAACACAAGAGAACTTCATCTGCCTGGAAAAGCAATGAGATTCCGACATGTGCTACAACACGGACATTATGTTGAGTGAAATCATTCAGAAAAGGACAAACGCAGCAAGAGTCCACTTATAAGAGGTACTTAGAGCTGTCGGAGTGGCCTGATTCATAGAAACACAAAGCAGAATGGTGGCTGCAGGGGACTGAGAAAGGGGAGGAGAGGAAGGAATTGGTATTGAATGGGTGCGGTTTCAGTTGTGCAAGATGAAAACATTCTGGGGGTTGGTTGTTCATGAGAGTGAATATATTTAACACTCTACTCAACTGTGCACTTAGAGGGGCCCCTAGGGGGCTCAGTCGGTTCAGCGTCAGACTTTGGCTCAAGTCATGATCTTGCAGTTTGTGAGTTTGAGCCCCACGTCGTTCGGCTCTGTGGTGCTGACAGCTCGGAGCCTGGAGCCTGCCTTGGGTTCTGTGCCTCCCTCTCTCTCTGCCCTTCCCCAACTCACACTCTGTCTCTCTTTCTCAAAAATAAATAAACAGTAAAAACATTTTTTAAATGAGGAAAGGGTACATTTTATAATTGTGTGTGTGTTTACCACGATTAAAACCAACAAAAAGGAAAGAAGAGACGAGCACAAAATAATAAAAGGAAAAAAAAGCCAAAGAAGGCACAAAGCCAAAGAAAGAACAAGAGAAAAGAGCAAAGATCAGCAGAGTTTCTCCCAGCCATGGGGCTCCTCACCACCTGCCCCCCCCAAATCCAGCCTTCTGTTCTGATTCTTAGATCCATTTACTGTACTTGTCCATCTGCTTACCAAAACCACTCTGTTGTTCATGCCAGAACTCCCTGCTTTGCTGTCAAATGTCTTTTTTTTTTTTTAATGTTTATTTGTTTTTGAGAGACAGAGCACGAGTGGGGGAGAGCCAAAGAGAGGGGGGACACAGATCCAAAGCAGGTTCCAGATTCTGAGATATCAGCACTGAGCCTGACATGGGGCTCGAACTCCTGAGCTGTGAGATCATGACCTGAGCTGAATTTGATGCTTAACTGACTGAGCCACCCAGGCACAGCCTTTTTGCTGTCAAATTTTGGATCCCAGTGTCTATGCTCAGACCCATAACAACACACACACACACACACACACACACACACACACACACACACCCCATACACACACTGTGGTAGGCCAAAATCCTTGTCATCCCTTCTGGTCTGTAGGTGGCCAAGGGTCAGAACTAAACCAAACCATGAAGATAAGATCTATTTCAGGAGTCTCTTTCCTTCTTCCCCTGGCTCTGGCCACCCAGCACCCTCATGCAGCTCCTGGGCACACAGCAGGCACTCACTGTGCTGAACCCAGAGAGGTTTGGGTCAGTGCCCTTGCTTTGCACAACTTTCTCTATGTGGTTTCTGCACGTGGTTCTTGCACGTGGCTCTCCTTCCCTCCATCTCTATGCCATCTCCCCCCTCCCACAAGTGTCACTGTCACTCCTACACACGATCCAAATTTGCTCTCCAGCAACTGTCATACTAAAAATAGAATCAGACTACAGAAATCATACTGTGGCGGTACGGAGAGATAACAGTTTATTTGTATGTGTTGATCTCTCCGGGAGTATTTGTACTATAGTAGGTAACAGTTCAGATGGCCACCTCTTTAGTGGTTAGAGAGATGACCACTATCTGTCAGAGACAGGCCTCTGGGAACATGATTTTAGAGGTGCAAGGCTTTTGAGGAATGTGTCCAAAGGACATCAAGCTCTGTGTCTTCCTTCTTTCCTGCTTCCCTACTTCTGAGATAGCTGCCTTGTCTCTTGGGAGTGTCACTTTAGAGGAAACACTTCCAATATTTTGGTGCTTAACTGTATAGTCAGAGAAATAACATGACAAAGTCCTAATTTGGGTTGTTTATAATCTATATTAACTGACTTGCCTAGCAAAAATTGCTGTTTATTCAGGTGGTCAATTCTGAAAAACTCTCATTGGGAGACTTGAAACGAACGGCCAGAGGAAACATAATTCTCAGATTCCTGGTAAACAAAGTTTCAATCTCTCACAGAACCTTTTCCCGAACCTGCTGCTTTTGCATAGGATGCAAATTCTTATTTGAGCCCCATCTTTTAAATTTTCCTCTATGTTTGTTTGTATGGTCAAAAATTGCTAAGGAAGGTGGAAAAGAAATAGAGAGTACAAGTAATATGGAATTATCAGCTCATTATTTTACTGGGGACCAACTTGGACAACATGATCTTTTTAAAATTACGTGTTTCTCTTGTGTGGAGATTCCTCAAAATATTAACAATAGAACTCCCCTATGACCCAGCAATAGCACTGCTAGGAATTTACCCAAGGGATACAGGAGTGCTGATGCATAGGGGCACATGGACCCCAATGTTCACAGCAGCACTCTCCACAATAGCCAAAACCTGGAAAAAGCCTAAGTGTCCTCAAATGATGAATGGATCAAGAAGATGTGGTTTATCTATACAATGGAATACTACATGGCAATGAGAAAGAATGAAATCTGGCTACGTGTGGAACTTGAGGGTGTTCTGCTGAGTGAAATAAGTCAGGCAGAGAAGGACAGATACCATATGTTTGCACGTATAGGAGGATTAGGAGGAACTTAACGGAGGACCGTGGGGGAGAAGAAGGGGACAAATAGTGGGGGAGTGGGAGGGGGGCAAACCATGAGAGACTCTTGAATGCTGAGAACAAACAGAGGGGAGGGGAAGGGGGATGATGCACATGGAGGAGGGCACTTGTGGGGGTGAGCACTGGGTGTTATATGGAAACCAACTTGACAATAAACTATTAAAAATTTTTAAAAATAAAATTATGTGTTTCTCATATGACTGGGTACACGTGGATTGTAGAAGTGAACCCCTACATAAGCAATTCTTCACTGAAAAGCATTTCAAGGAAGGGCACATATATCCTAAATTATGAAAAGATATTTGAGCACTGGGGTAAATTCATAGCCAGCCTTCCAGTTGATGAGAAGATTCGCTAGTCAGTCTGAATGCAGTTATATAAAGATGTGCAGCTTCCTGTGTGTCTTTTTAGTGAGAGCTCATCTTTTGTTCTCTAGTGAGACACCCAAATATCTGAGTGTCAGTCTGGAAACTAATACATGGATTTTCTGTTCTCACTCACCTGGAGTTGCAGGAATGAAAAATCAGATAATGTTCACTGCTTTTCATTGCACTTGGCTGAAGAGGTCCCTCCCTCCCTCCAGTTTTCCTTGTAGCGTTCTTTCATCGAAGTGTCGCACCAAACAAGGGAAGAATCTCTCTTATAGTATATTTAAAGCCACCTCCAGGTCCCTAGCATGAGTTTAAAGCTGGAGAAAGCTCAAAATGAGCATTTGTTTTCCAAGGAAGCACAGTACCAATAAACCATCTCTCTAACACAGACTGCCTTCAAACAAGCAAAAAAAAAAAAAGAAAGATCTCATTGCCAATAAGCCAGTGAAGCCACACAGCCGTGCTGACCATTAAGGTGCTTGATAGCTAGGAGGTCTTCGAAAGGCAAATCCAATTCTGTAAGAACAGGAGTTGAACTAACACTCCTGGGTAATCCAGTAAAGCTTCCAGTAATTCTGCTTCTGCTTTGCGACTCGCAGTTATTTTATTTTTGTCTTTTGCTTATCATTTGGAATGGTGACTCATATTTGCTACTGGGCAGTTATCTTTGACTACTCAACTTTCATTTTAGACTGAGGGCACACTGCACCCTTTTCAACAGTATGGAATTCCTTTTCTAGGGAACATGTTGAGGCAAATCCTGGAAACTATAAACCTTCATAAGTCTTATTTATAAACAGGTTACCTCCTTGCATCTCCTAAAAAGGGTTTTTTTCCCTTTTAAATGCACATTAACAGGAAAGAAATACTAGTCTTTCCAAGAGCTAAAATCTTATTGAGGCTGTATTTCACCTATGGTTCTTATCTACTTAGATTCCAATATTTTTTTTAATGTTTATTTATTTATTTATTTCTAGGAGAGAGAGAGAGACAGTGTGAGCAGGGGAGGGTCAGAGAGAGAGGGAGTCACAGACTGAAACAGGCTCCAGGTTCTGAGCTGGCAGTCAGCACAGAGCCCGACGCGGGACTCAAACCCACGAACCGCGAGATCATGACCTAAGCGAAAGTCGGACGCTTAACCGACTAAGCCACCCAGGCGCCCCAAATTCCAATATTTTTAATGGACTAAATAAAACTTGGTTATTAGGTACCAGGAAAGAAAAATGCCTCTCCTAGGATCCCCTCAAACTTAATTAATTAACAGTTTGGTTAGGGATGGATCCTACAGAAATTTAATCAATATTCTTCTGCCAAAACTAATGTTTTATTCTTTGTCTTTGTTTTTTTTTTATTTTCAGTGTTTATTTATTTTTGAGAGAGAGACAGAGTGCGAGTGGGGGAGGGGCAGAGACAAGGAGACAGAATCTGAAGCAGGCTCCACATTCTGAGCCATTAGCACAGAACGTGTCACGGGGCCAAACCCACACACTGTGACATTGTGACCTGAGCCGAAGTCAGACGCTCAACTGACTGAGCCACCTAGGTGCCCCTATTCTTGATCTTTGAAAGGAAGAGTAAAACAGAAATAATAAAGATGTTTCTATAAAGATTTGTAAACGTCTGGGATTAGAATGTCTGCATTTGCACCACATTCTGTAATTGTTGTCATCATCATATTGAAAAATACTTATTAAGCCATTGAGCCTGTATGGTGCTGTGGTAAGCAATGTGCAAAGAGAACTACTTCAATATAATTCCCATTTTGCCGAGTGGAAAGGGGAAGCTAGGACTGAGGCACAGCATGAGGAATGTAGATTTGTTCCAGTGGGTGATGGATTAAGAAGATTAAAAAAATAGGCATGGGTTTTTTGTTTTGTTTTGTCTTCACAGTTAAACTTTGTTCAGAAGCAAAACAATCATACAACTGTAGAAGTAGAAGAAATCTTAAGGATCATCCAGACCTTTTATTTTTTACTTTTCTTTTCTAGAATCGCAAACTGCATATGAGAGACCCAAAGTGATTAGCCCAAAGTTACAGAAATTAAAGACATACTGGGATTACCACCTAGGAATCCTAAATCCAAGTTTAATATTCTTTTCAAGGCACTATTTTGCCACAACGTTTTCAAAAACACATGAGTAAATTATTATAGATACTATCTCAGCAACAATTGGAGAATTATAAGATTAGAAGTTAGATGATTAATTTAAAAGGAGAACGAGGAAAAGATGACAGGGAAGAGAAGAGCATGTCTGAGAGAAAGAAAAGTTTAAGAAGCAAGTGGAAATAAGGGAGGAATGCGGGTTGACATGTAGTCCCTCTTAAAAATGAGAAGCCGTGTGACATGCGGAATGTAGCAGAGAACACAGCGCCCGGTGCTCTGCTTCTCATTAGCTCCAGAACCGTGGATCTGTTCCTTTATATCTCTGTACCTTCGCTCCTTCATGGATAAGACAGAGGAGTTGAACTGAATTCCCTCGAAGGTGTCCTTTCCTGCTGTCACATGGTACAATTCTGTTATTTGAAGGACACCAAACACAGGTGGTTCTGGAAAGAGAATCCTGTATTGTGATGGAAGAGCGTATAAACTTCCCACAGGGCCACCAGTGAAAAAAGATAGTAGTCCTGAGCCGAGAAGAATGATCTCTTTCACTAAAAACCTCAGAAACTCAGAAAATCAGGAAGTATTTTCTTTTTTTTTCCCATCTCAGTTACTTCGTTACCACACAGGAGGATTCGGTTTGGATAGTTATTCACTTCTATATTAGAGCCATGGGAGCCTGATTTTTTGTTATTGGCTCTAGGTCCATATCTATGCATGTAGACGGATACACTAGTAACTTTAGAAGTTACTGGTAAGGGAAGCCTTTCTTTTCTTCTCTTTCTCCTTTCTTCCTTCCTTCCTTCCTTCCTTCCTTCCTTCCTTCCTTCCTTCCTTCCTTCCTTCCTTCCCTTCTTTCTTTTTCTTTCTTTCTTTCTTTCTTTCTTTCTTTCTTTCTTTCTTTCTTTCTTTCTTTTCTCATTTGGTTAAACTCTCCCCCCTCTCTTAAGTTCCAAATGTGGGGTAGTGAGTTCAGGGTAATGTTCCTCTGGAAGAGTGAATGCTTCTCACTCCTGATTCTCTCCAGGGGCGTGCTATGGTTAGAAAGGATACTCATTCTTGCACTGTCCTCAGTTCAAGAAGAAAGATAACTAAGTCACTCGTGCTTGGTGCTTTCCGTTATGTTTAAAAATGCAGCTACCAGGTTATATGCTCGAGACCAAGCAGAACACTAAAAAGATTTAACAAACTCCTGATCCTGGGTTGTACCCCAGGCTACAAATCTTTTTTGAATTTTTTGCTTGATATGCTAAACAAAATGGTCAAACCTGTGTGTATTATTATTAAATAATAATGATTATTTAAAGCAAAGAGTCGCAATCAACTCATTTCAGCAAAAAATCCAGCTAGCTTAAAGCAGATTTGAACAAAGCCATGTACTTTGCACAGCCCATTTCTCAAGGCCTGAGATAAGAGCAATGAGCATCCAGCCATACCATCCCGAATATCTGGACAGAACCTGCAAGTTTCTGTGGAATGTCTTTGTGTTTTGGGTTATGTCATTTGTATGTTTTGTCTACACAGCACCGAATATCTAGGTGTTTGGGAACATCCAGATGATGGACTAAAAACTTCTTGTTTTGATGGGATTTGGGCATTATAACCAAGAAGCATTTCCAATCAATAACACTGACATCATCAACCTTTGAAAAAGTCTATGTTTCCTTTTATTTTAGATTGGCGAGAGCGTAGAAACTTCCTAACCATAACATTGTAAGTCAGTTTTGCATATTGACTTCCATTTGCAAAAATTATAGTATGAAATGCCATAAATTATAAAGCAGTGAATATGCCTCTAAAGTTTTAGAAACTTCTCCCTCGTTGTCTCCTCTGTTTTTCCTTTTTTACATTAAAAATTTGATCTTTGCCTTATTGCAACTATGAAGAAATCTAAATCTGAATAGCCCTTTTTATAATAGTCAGTCATTGTTTGTACTTGCAAAACTGGATTAAGAAATCACTGGTATTCTTAACACATGGTTTTTTTGCCAAAGAAAATTCAGCATATTTCTGCTTAGCCTTGAAATTTCCACCAACCAGACTGAGTGATTGTCTACCACCCACACTCTTCTCCTTGGCGTCCCTACTTCCCCAGGGAAATCTCAGCTTGAAACCCATATAACGTGTACAAACTTCTCTTGTGCCTTGTGTTACACCTGTTCTGCAGGTGAAATGACTCCCCAGCTGCGCCATGTTTTGAGATCTAGCACTTTCTGTCCGTAAAAAGCAAATCAACGTCTTTTCTATGTTTTCTCCTTTCCGTCCTGTTCTATATCTAAAATTATAGACTGGACCCTTCTATTTGATGGGAACACCTCTCTGCACTTCCTTTTCTTATTTTTAGGTATCAAACTCCTCCTGGATCATAATTACGTTCTTAAGCATGACCATATTACAGTGCATGTAATGAATACAGCTTCCTCCTTCCTTCCGCAAATACCTGAATTATTCAAAATCCACCCTTCCTTTTCCTCTCCCCTTCAAGCCAACACACACACACACACACACACACACACACACGCAGCTTTTAATTTTTTTAAATGTTTTTAATGTTTACTTATTTTTGAAGGAGAGAGAGACAGAGTGCAAGTGGGGATGGGGCAGAGAGAGAGGGAGACACAGAATCTGAAGCAGGCTCCAGGCTCTGAGCTGTCAGCACAGAGCCTGACACGGGGCTCGAACTCACGAGCTGTGAGATCATGACCTGAGCTGAAGTCAGCCGTTTAACCAGCTGAGCTACCCAGGAGCCCCACACACACAGAGCTTTTAAAAATTAACATAAACTAAATTTTATCATGAATATAACAATCCAGCCTTTCTAATTGGCAGCTTCCCCTTGCTTTACTTCTATCCTAGTACTATGGAAAAGAGAAATATAGAATAAATGCACTGTTTATTGTCATAATAACAGATATATGGAATTTTAAAATGTTTTCCTTTATTCAAACGATACATGCAATAAGTAAACAAATAGTATTATAAAGCTTATTCCAAAGAATGCCCCCCAAAACTACAATCCACTTCCTCACATGACTGTTTCTGAGTTCTGCTTCTCAGATACTTTTCAGTGTCTTTTACCATTTTCCTCTGCTCTTTCCGTTTCTTCTGAGAGTTCCCTCCATATTTCTAAGTGATTTGCTTTTTCTTTGTGACCTTGGGTGTTATCTAGCTTACAACTATGAAAGCTATGAATTTAGCGCTCTCTCCCCATCTGTTCCTGTCCTTTCTTTCCTCCTTTCCTTTCTCAACATGCTTCTATCACAAGTTTTAGACATATGAACATTCTGTGTTTACATTATTATTACCATGTATGTATTATTCATGAATGAGCCAATAGTCTATAGAATATTACATTTCCTTTTCTGTATGTTTATTTTTCCCTGGAATTAGTCATTGTCCCTCACCATTTTTTCCCCTACTACTGCCAATTTTTACCAAACTCTTCAAAAAGAGTTGAAAACTCCCTTAAAACCACCTCAGGTGACCCACTGATTTCATCTGGGGGGAATCGGGTGACATCTTTCTGGAATTTCTCCATCCCCTGCATCAAGTAGGGATTAGTTGTTCTTTTGGGCTCCCGCAAAGTTGCCAACGTTGCCTTTACTTCGTCCTAGGAATTGTCTTCCCTTTCTCCAGTGTGATTTCCCCAGTTTCCTGGATTCTTGTCTTCTTTGTTACTGATTTGCTCTGCACCTTTGTTAGAGTACATCGTCTTGTAGCTTCCCAAGGAAAGGTGAGAGAGAAGCAATTTTAACATCTTTTTATTTGTAAATAGCTTCAAGGTTACATGGGTGTAATCATATATTACACTTTCCCCCAGGTTCTATTCTTAACATTTTGCCCCATTTGTGCACACACACACACACACACACACACACAAGTGTTTGTGTAATATAGAAAAAAAATTTTTTTTTTCTGAACCATTTACAACTAAGTTCTAGTTGTACATAACGGCCCTTTATCCCTGACTATTTTAACATACATTTTATAAGAATAAAGATATTTATATATATTTATAGATCTGTCATCAACTTTGATAAATTTAACATTGACACAATAATCTACCATTCATATTCCAATAGATCAATTTTGTCAGTTGATCCAGAAATGCTTTTTTTTTTTTTTTAATTTTTTTTTTTTTTAATGTTTTTATTTATTTCTAGGAGAGAGAGAGAGAGAGAGAGAGAGAGACAGTGAGCAGGGGAGGGTCAGAGAGAGAGGGAGTCACAGACTGTAACAGGCTCCAGGCTCTGAGCTGGCAGTCAGCACAGAGCCCGACGCGGGGCTCGAACCCACGAACCGCGAGATCATGACCCAAGCGAAAGTCAGACGCTTAACCGACTAAGCCACCCAGGCGCCCCCCAGAAATGCTTTTTTAATTATTATTTTATTCCCTTCTACCACAGGATCCAGTCTAAGATCTGGTATTGCATTTAGGTGTCATTAATATTCTTTAATCTGGGATAATTCTATAGCCTATCTTTGTCTTTTATGATGCTTTTTTCCAAAAAAAAAAAAAATACCACCACTCCCTTCTTTTTATTTTTATTTATTTATTTATTTATTATTATTATTTTTTAATGTTTTATTTATTTTTTAGGAGAGAGAGAGAGACAGCGTGAGCAGGGGAGGGTCAGAGAGAAAGGGAGTCACAGGCTGAAACAGGCTCCAGGCTCTGAGCTGGCAGTCAGCACAGAGCCCGACGCGGGGCTCGAACCCACGAACTGCGAGATCATGACCCAAGCGAAAGTCGGACGCTTAACCGACTAAGCCACCCAGGCGCCCCTCACTCCCTTCTTTTTAAACAGGATGCTCCTCATTTTGGTTTCCTGATGTTTCTTCATGGTTAGATTCAAGTTATGCATTCCTCGTCAGAATTCCTGGTCCTACACGCTTTTTAGGGTGTCACATTTGGAGACATACACGTACACCTGCCCCTTACTGGTGATGTTAATTTTGGTCACCTGTTCAAGGTGATATTTACTGTTAGATAGCTTGTTTTTCCCTCTGCAACAAGTAATCTGTGGGAATACACTTTAAGACCATGCCAATGATCTCTTCATTGTAATTACCTCCTAGATTTTGCATCCATGGATGATTCTTGCCTAAACCAACCTTTACTTTGATGGTTGTAAATGATGATTTAACTCCTGTACTCCCTTCACATTTACAAGTAAATACTCATCATTCTACTAAAAGAGCCTTCCTTTCCCTTCCCTTATATCCATCCATCCGTCCTTCTGCCTTCTATCTACCCATCCATCCATCCATCCATCGATCCATCCATCATCTATCTATCTATCTATCTATCCATCTATCAACTATATCTATCTTTCTATCTATCATCTCTCTATTCTTGGATTTCTTTTTTTCCCCAATGGTTTATAATTTGTTACTGTTTCTACTCTCTCTCTCTAGAATTCCTATTTTTTTCAAATTCTGGAATGATCCTCCAATTTTCTTCTCTTTTCTTTTTTCACCTTTTGGTCTTTTAATTCTACTTTCTGGGACTGTTTCTCAACTCGGTCTCCTAATCCTTATATTGACTGGGTTTTTATTTTATGATTTTAGCTATCACAGTTTTGATTTTCAAGAGCTCTTTCTTGTTTCTGATTTTACTTATGTCTTGGATGCAGTATATACTCTTCTTTCAGAATATGACTGAACCTGTTTTCTGCTCTCTGCCTTGTTCCTATTTCTTTGCTGTGAGGTTTTGTGATTTTTTTCTTCAGATTATTGAAACCAAATTATTATTCTTATATTTATTATTACTTGTGTGCCTGTCATGTTGGAGGTGTTCCTCGAATGTCTAGTGATCTCTGACAGATTCTACTTGAATCTGTCTTGCCCTGGTGGGGGGCAAGAGGCAGATACAAGCTTGGATGCTGGAGCACAAAGGAGGTGCTTCTGCCGTGTGCTCACCTTACCCTGCATTATGCCTACAGTCCCTGCTCCCAGAGCCTCTCTCTTTCAATTTCTTCAAGGAATACATCTCTGTTCTTGTATAGGCTGAGAGAGGAGTAGTCACCTAGCTGGGTGGAGTAATGGAGTAGATGGGGGCAGCTAACTGCTTGTGGTACAGACTCTCAACCCATCCTCAATCCTCTCCATCCCAAGGTTCACCTGATGTCTGTCTCCAATTCCTGAACTTTTTAGAGCCCTGTAGAATGAGTTAACTGTCTTCTCATTGCCTTCTGCCATCTGTAGATTTAGGTTTTAGCTTTCTCCATTCCATTAAGTCAGTTATGACAGGTCCTTCTACTTTCCATGTCTTAGAAATTTGTGGAATCTTCCATCCATTGTCATCTCCTCTTTCACTCTCTCTGTACTACTGAGTTTATGCCATTTAAAATTCCTATTCTGTCTTCGATAATGCTTCATAGAAGAGCAGAGGTAAAGATACGAATTTGATGCATCTTATCAACTAGAATATAAACAAAAATTTGAAATAGGAAGCAAAGTCTTAAGATTAAAATTAGCATTCTGGCCACTTGCACTTAATCCTTTCCAATTCAAGTGGAAATGGCTGCCAGGTATGAGTTCTACATACATAATTTTGTTTTGTGATCAAGGAGAAAGGCAGGATCCTAAAGGATTAATTTGGGGGGAGGAGTCTATAGTCCACCAGTTAAAATGACAATTCAGATATAACATAGGAAGTAGGGATGGATTTAATAGGAAATTTAATCATAAAACAGAACATAAAGAGGTGCAAACTTCCAGTTATAAAGTAAGTCACAGAGATGAAAAGAATGGCATAAGGAATATTGTCAATAATACTGTAATAATAACATTGAATAATGATGGGTAGTGACTACATTTACCATAGAAAACACTGAATAATGTATAGAATTCTCGAATCAATATGTTGTATACCTGAAACTAATACAACATTCTTTTTTTTTTAATTTCTGAGAGAGAGAGAGAGAGCATGAGTAGGGAAGGGTCAGAGAGAGAGGGAGACACAGAATCTGAAACAGGCTCCAGGCTCTGAGCTGGCTGTCAGCACAGAGCCCAATGCGGGGCTTGAACCCACAAACCGTGAAATCATGACCTGAGCTGAAGTCGGACGTTTAACTGACTGAGTCACCCAGGCACCCCCAACATTCTATTTTAATTATACTTCAGTTAAAAAAAGAGAACAGAGCTTAATTTTCACGTGTTTGACAACTGATATCAGATAGCCATTTTGTGCCGGGCACCATACTAGGTGCTTATTTCCTAGATGTTCTTGTTGGATCATCATTAGTATCCTCAATAGGAGAAAGTGTATTTTTGACAGGAATGCAGACAAACTCAAGTTACAAAGATGAAATACGGAAACTGTAGTTGACTCTATACAGTAATAAAACTGGAGAGTGACTGTAAAATATAATCTGTGTAGGGAGCAGTTTGACTTATCTCAGAGGGATTTGCCCAATAAAATATTACTTAGGTATCTAAGGAAACTGTGTTTTACGATTTCATGACTAACTTCAAATTAAGCAATTTGCCTGAATCAATCATTTATTTATAAATATTCATATTTTGGGACACCTGGGTGGCTCAGTCGGTTGGGCATTTGACTTCGGCTCAGGTCATGATCTTAAGTTCATGAGTTTGAGCCGCGTTGGGCTCCGTGCTGACAGCTCAGAGCCTGGAGCTGCTTCAGATTCTGTGTCTCCCTCTCTCTCTCTGCCCCTTCCCTGCTCGCACTCTGTCTCACTCTCAAAAATAAATAAACATTAAAAATGATAAATTCATAGTTTTGTGAAACCACAGCCAGTTTTCGGGTAAAGTTTATCTTATCAAACAGTGACATAAGGTAGGAAAAGGAAGATCCATTGGATGGTCTACTATAAAAAGTGGAAGAAAATCCATATGTTGTTCAGGATTTTCAACTTGATGCCCCATTAAAATCTTACTGAGTTTTAGTTGAATTATGTGACAAAGGAAGGAAGGAAGGAAGGAAGGAAGGAAGGAAGGAAGGAAGGAAGGAAGGAATAGTTTTCCTATACAACTTATTCACGGTCTTTGTTGTTGGTAACAGGCAGAGGGAAGGGGGATTGTGGAACCCTCTATAATACATTGTCGAATGAAGATAAGGAGGTCGTAATATGTGTATAATATGTGTCTGTATGAGAGGGTCTAGAAGTGTTTACACAAATGGTTAAAAGAGGTTAATCAGGGGTACCTGGGTGGCTTAGTCAGTTAAGCGTCAGACTCTTGGTCATGGGTTCCAGCCCTGCATCAGGCTCTGTGCTGTCAGCATGGGGCCTGCTTGGGATTCTCTTTCTGTCCCTCACCCACAGGGTGTCTCTTTCAAAATACATGAACTTAGGGGCTCCTGGGTGGCTTAGTCGGTTAGGTGTCTGACTTTCGCTTAGGTCATGATCTCGTGGTTTGTGGGTTCGAGCCCCGCGTCGGGCTCTGTGCTGACTGCCAGCTCAGAGCCTGGAGCCTGTTTCAATCTGTGACTCCCTCTCTCTCTGACCCTCCCCTGCTCATGCTGTCTCTGTCTCTCTCTCCTAGAAATAAATAAAACATTAAAAAAAAATACATGAACTTAAAAAGATTTTTTTAATTCGTTAAAAAAGAGGTTATGTCAAATTTGCAGGCTACATTAGGCCAGGTGATGACATCCTTGTTCCCCATATGTGGGGAATGATGTGGAGGGGCTCCTGGGTGGCTCAGTCAGTTAAGCATCTGACTTTTGATTTCAGCTCAGGTCATGATCTCACAGTTCGTGAATTTGAGCCTCATATTGGGCTCTGTATTGTCAGCAAGGACCCTGCTTAAGATTTTCTCTCCCTCCCTCTCTCTCTCTGCATCTCCCTGCTCGTGAACTACTGTGTTTTCTCTCTCTCTCTAAACAAATAAATAAATAAACTTTTAAAAAATGATGTGGGGCAGAATAAATGCTAATCTACTGCTCATGGAATTGAAAATTAGTAAGCTACTTTGGAGGGTAATCCAGCTTCACATCAGAAAAATGCAAAATAAAACAGCAATGAGATACCATTTGGTGCATATCAGATTGGAAACACATTTAAAATCTGAAAATACTAAGTGCTGGCAGACAGGTGGGAAAGTTATACTCTGTATTCTTGCTCCAGTTTAAATCCAAAGGATCACTTTGAAGAGCATTTTGCCATTTGCCAATAAAGTTGAAAATATGCTGTGACTCACACATTACAGGTTTTCAGTTTATTTCAACTCTTTGTTGATTGAGTTATATCATCAAGTAGACTTTTCAGAAATGGTTTATCTCCAGAATCCTTGCTTATCTGACATTGCCTGTATGTACCTGTTGCCAAAATGACACTGGGTATAGAACTTTTGAGTCAAATCCCTTATCTCTCAAAACATTTAGATGTTGCTTCACTGTTTTCAGATGAATGTTTAAAAGAAGGAGTCTCAAACCAACTTAATTCCTTTTCCGTGTGTAGGAGGCTTGACCTCTTTTCCTATTGGAATTTCAGAAATATTTCCATTACGGAATATATCTTTGACTTGGTTCTCCATGTTTTCACTCTGTCTTTTTATTTCTAACATGTTTCTTTGTTCTGGAACTGAACCATTTTCTCTTCAGTTCCTTTTGTTGACCTTTCCAGCTCCTTCTAGAACTTCTGCTGTCATTGTGTTATTTCATGTTGTCCTTAATGCCCTCAAAAGTGTGAAGAATATAGTATCTAAACATTTCTTCTCCTTCCAGGATAACTTTTCTTCCAGTTTGGATTCCCCACTGCATTTCTTTCTTTCGGGGTGTGGGTGGAGGGAGACTAACACATTTTTGCACAGGTCCCATTTCACCTAGTTTTACCCCCTACTTTGGCTTGGCAATCCTATCCTGGCCTCTTTGCCCCCAAATAATGTAGGCAGATTCTCCTTAACTCCAGACCTTGTTCATCTGGGTAGTATTTGTGGTTTTTTTTTTTTTTTAAAGTTTATTCATTTTTGAGACAGAGAGACAGAGCATGAGTGGGGAAGGGGCAGAGAGAAAGGGAGACACAGAATTCAAAGCAGGCTCAGCACAGCACAGACAGCACAGAGCCTGATGCGGGGCTCCAACTCACAGACTGCAAGGTCATGACCTGAGCTGAAGTCAGAGGCTTAACTGACTGAGTCACCCAGGAGCCCCAATTGGGTAGTATTTGAATCCCTCTCTCAGGACATGATTTTAAGGGCTCTTGTTAATGGGTTGTGGTTTCGTTCTATTCTTGACCTGTCTGTGGGAGCAGGAAGGGGCTGGAGAGTTTGGGACATGGATTGATGAGACTGTGGAACTTCCTTACCTCTTTAAGGAGCCCTGCATAACAAGGCCTTTCTGTTGAGTTGGGGGGTGGGGGTCCGGCCTTGTAGACAAATAGTTGGGGTCACTGAGCGCTCTTGAGTTTAACTATGTTCCCCTGTTTCGGGGTCATCACGCTGGTATAGTGAGTGTGCAAACGTTGGCTGTTTCAATTTTCAGTTTGGTGAAACATTTGATGTGACCTAATGTTCTCCTTCCTATCTGCTATCCAGGGATTTTATTGGTTACTTAAACAAAAGGAAACAAATAAACAAAATTCCCTTTTACTTTATACCAAAGAGAGAAAGAGGTGAATTCTATGAGGTTTTCTAAATTGGCTCATACTATTTACCTGAAGTTGGAGGGTGGGGCTTCAAGTTAGAAGTTCTCTACCTTTTGTCATTTACATCTCCACTCTTCAAACCACCAAACCTCAGCGAAGTTTTCCAGAATCCCACAACCTGCACCAAAACCAAGAATTGGACACTTAAGCAACTGAGCCACACAAGTGCCCCTGCATTGACGTTTTCTAATGGTAAATCGTGCCCTCAAATTCTTATGTGAAAGTTTTCACCTACTTTTCTTTAAAAAATCTTTAGTGGTCATCATTGCTATTTCTATATACTTATTCCTGCAAGCAGCCCACAATCCAGGAGAAGATGGAACATAGGATCTTTTAAACAAAATACATTTGGTTATTTTCAACCCTTAAGGAAAGGAGCAACTATAGTAACAACACAATTAGAGCAGACAATTCTATTTAGGTTAGTGAGTCACATTATCCTAAAGGTTATCTGTCTGTTTTTAGCTTACCTTTAATATCAATAAGAAGAGCATGAAGAAAAATGAAAAAATGTAATCCCTTCCAAGATATTATTAAATTAGGTTTACATAGAGTTATTTTTGTCAGTTTTTCCTTTCCTTTTCTTTTTACTTTTTACAATATCTTCTACTTAAATATACCCAACTTACGTCCATACGCAAAAGGCCACTTGGGGAGGATTTATATTAATAGTCTAACACTAAAATTTCAGTAGGAAAATCAGAAAATGGCATCGACAAGCCATTTAATGAAAGAAATACAATTAAAAAGCACATTAAAAATGACGTTCACCTCATTAGTAACCAAATGCATTTCAATGAAAAGAAAATGCCACTCTTTGCTTATCACATTCACAAAGATAAAAAATAATTTTATTCTAAGTGTTGAGAAGAATGTAATGAGATTCTGATATAAATAAAAAGCGAATACAATCTTGAAGGAATGCAATTTAAAATTAATAGGAAGAAAAATTTGAAGTTTTTTCCCTGACCTAGACATTCTTCTGCCAGGAAACTATCCCAAAGAAATGACCAGAGAAAAGTATCAGTACTTATGTACAAGAATATTTATTGCACTATTGCTTAGAAGAAGAAAAAAGTTGAAAGCAACCTAATGTCATATACTAAGGTAATGCCTAAATAAATTGTATGACTTAAGATGAAATATTAAGCAATCATTAAAATTGTGTTTTGGAAGAATTTTAGCAGTATGGGGAAAGTCCAAACTGTAACATTAAGGGAAGAAAGCAGACTGTTCTACTTATGTTAAATAACAATATATCATACACATAAAATAAATCTGGAAAGAAATACACAAAATACCATCAGTCATTCCATCTGAGTAGTGAGATAATAGGTAATCTTTATCTTAGTCTTTAAATTTCATTATATTTTCCAAATGTAATTCTTTATTGAGCATGCATTATTTTATGATAAAATGGTTTTAAAATATATATTTATATTTATATATACCACACATGATATATTTATATGCACATTATGTCCTCAGCATATTATATACCCTTAAAATGACATATAAGGTCTTCGTGGTAAGTTCCCTACTTACCTCATTTTATTTTTTACTCTTCTCAGATCTTTCCACTTCATTTTAGTCATGCTGAACTACCTGCAATCTCTCCAGACGTGTTTATCTACAGATGCCGTGTTTTCTTTCTTTCTTTTTTTTTTCTTTCCTTCCTGGAATGCTGTGGGCTTGATTTCAGGAGCAGAGACGTTCATTCCTTTGGAGGAGAGACTTGTAAGAACAAGACAGGGCCTAAGGTCTAGGGGGTTGTGGGGTATCTGGCAAAACACCAAGACAGGAATCCAGGCAGAGAAATAGGGTAGAACCCCAGTTAGCAGAATTGAGACACCAGGCATCACACTAACGAAGTAGACCATAAATGCACTGGAACTTTCCTTGAGCCCTGGCTAGAGCCCCTTGACCCCGAGTCCATAATGCCCAGCTAAAACACTGTGGTCCCTATTCCCTAAGAAAGGCCATATTTCCACTGAAAAACAAAATCTAACTCAATAAATCAATGCATTCTAAGGCTGAATAAAAACCAGCTTACAATTCTGACATCATTGTTTATCTTCACGAGGATCAAATGATGAAGAACTTATTACATCCTTAATCCTTACTGAATAATCATAGAGGTCAACCTTTGGCAAGCTTCACCTAAATACGAGCCTCTCAACCTCTTTCGCATCGTGGAGCCCATAGAAAAGGGCATTTACACGGCACGCAGGGCTACATCCAAGAGGGCGCTTGTGGACAAAGAAGATCAGTGTTGGGTCTCTGTGGGCCCCGGGCCCTGCCCAACCTCCCCTACGGCTGATCGCTATCTGTGCACACCTGAGACACATTCCCTGCACACCGGCTCTGATCTACATCATTCCAAGCAGAGACACATCGAGTCTGTTTGGAAATGTCCCCAGGAAAGAAGTTTCTACCCTTCTTACTGAGGTGAACTCTTCCCGCAGATGTTGCTACGTGAATACCAGCCAGACATCTCTTATTTTAAACACATGCTAATCTGGCTCATGTTTTAGGACTTTATTTTGGGTGCACAGTCATGATTGCATACTTTAAGAAAGCAATTTCCTGTCCTTTCTTTTGTATAGCACCTTCTTCTACTGCATACCTGACATACAGTGGCCAGACTATGACTTGCATTTTCATAGATTGCTTCATAAGTATCTTTTCAATCAGGAGTCAGCAAAATTCTACAGGTAGATACAGAAGTAAATCAGTTAGAATCAGCCAACAGTTATTTTCCTCCAGTTGTGTGGGACCATATCATAGATTCTTGGCGAAGGGACAAAGAACAAAAGAAAGAGAAGACATGACAAGTTTGTGTGGACCTCTATCTTCTGGTGTTTTATTATTCATTAAAAGCAGACTTCTCACCCCCTTTCTTATTCTCTGCTAAAGGACAAGCCCTAAGTGTCCTGCCTCATTTTGGTGATTATATTTCAAAGGAATAATGGACGTGGCATTTATCTGGAAGCACTGATGGGCCACTTATTTTTAAGTAAATAATATAATGATATCTCTTACAAACTACTTGGGTTTCATCTCTTGCCACCAAGAAGAGAAATATGATCAAGTATCTTTTGACTTTTTAAATTGCCATTTACCTGAACTGGTTCCTACCGAGTGGTTAATTGAGAGGAGTGGCAGTCTAGACTACAGATTTGCTGTTTTCTTCTGTTCCTTTTCTCTTTCCCACCCCCACCCCCCACCCCAACCTTCTCCAGTGTAGATGTGTCTGTGCTTAAAGCTGTATAATGATGTATTTTTTTCCTAAGGCCAAATACTTCCTTAAAATGATACATATATCCCTTACACTAAAAAGTATGGCTTGCTTAGTTCCTGTTTTCTTGATAAATAATACTTAGTCCTAATAGTGACAGTGGCAGCCTTACAAGAATTTCAAAAAGAGGATTTAAGTAAATTCCCTACTCTACGCATCTTGAAGAATATCTAGATGTAGGATGAGTGAAGCTTTCTCACCATAACTTTTTAACAGAAACTAGTGATTATATGGAATTGGTATTTTTTTTCAATGCATATAAACTATGTTACTTGCCATAGGTTTATAGAATAGGATGTGTGGGCAGGCTTGTATGAAGCTGTTTTCTTTCATCTTAGTCAACATGCTTACAATTTGGTGACCTGCCAATGGATTAGGGGTGGGGCCTTGCATTATGGCTTTATAGGGCAATTGGCTAGATTTTTCTAGCCCATGTGGATGACTGAAAGCGGACACAGCCCACAGCCTACTCAGCCATGTTTTTCTTATTTTAAAAATAGCTAAATTATACCCAGCAACTTTCCTCCTAGGTATTTAGCCAAAAAAAAAAAAAAAAAAAAAAAAAAAGAAATGAAGACACATATCTACATAAAACTTGTGCACAAATTTAATACCAACATTATTCATAGCAGCCAAAAAAGGAAAGTGATCCAAATGTTCATCAGCTGATGAATGTGCAAACAAAATGTGGTCCGTCCATACAATAGAATATTATTCAGCAATAAAGAGCAATGAGGTACATACTACAACATGGATATGCCTCAAAAACATGGTAAGTGATGGGGCCTGGGTGTCTCAGTTAAGCGTCTGACTTCGGATCAGGTCATGATCTCGCGGTTCATGATTTCAAGCCCCTCATCAGGCTCTGTGCTGACAGCTCAGAGTCTGGAGCCTGCCTCAGATTCGGTGTCTCCCTCTCACTCTGCCCCTCCCCACCCCCACTCACACTATGTCTCTCTTTCTTGAAAATAAACATTAAAAAATAAAAAAAAAAACCCTCATGCTGTGAAAGAGGTCAGTCACATGACACCACAGTTCCATTTACACAAAATGTTCAGAATAGGCAAATCTATACAGACAGTGGATTTGGCTGCCATGGCTGGGGGAGAAGGAGGTAAGGAGAAGAGGGGAATGACTATTAATAGGTATGGGGTTTCTTTTGGAGAAATAAAAATGCTTTAAAATTGGTTGTGGTAATGTTTGTACAACTCTGAGTACGTTGAGAACCACTGAACTGTACACTTTAAGAAGATTATTGGCAGGTATGTGAATTATATCTCAATAAAGCGGTTATGACAGTAATAGCTCAATTATAACTCTCTACTCAGTAAATGTGGGTTGGGAATAGTGACTTACTTCCAAAGAATACATTACAGAAGGCGTGGGGGGTGGGGAGGAAGAGTCATTTAACAGGGAGAAACCTGACAAGTAAGTAAGCCACGCAGTCAGGTTGATATGATATGTTGAGAACGCCACTTTGCCTTGGTCTTCCTCCCCCAAACCCATAAATCTGAATAAAGTATAGGCTTTAATAATAATATAGTCTTTAATAATAATAGATCCATATTGGTCCACTAGTTGTGACAACGTTACCGTACTAATGTAATATGTAAATAACATAGGAAACTGGAGGCATAATAATAGTGCCTACCTCACTGGTTTCGGGGATTTAAATGATTTAAGCCATTTTATATATAATGTTTGAACAGTACCTGACAAATGGTAAGTACTCGATAAGTACTCAGTAAATGCTAGCTATTGTTACTACTGTATTACCCTGCTTTCTTTCCGGTATTTTATTTCAAAATGAGGCAGCGATTAAGAAAAAAGTCTACCTAGGGGCGCCTGGGTGGCTCAGTCAGTTAAGCATCCAACTTTGACTCAGGTCATGATCTTGGGGTTGTGGGTTCGAGTCTCACGTTGGGCTCTGTGCTGACAGCTAGCTCAGAGCCTGGAGCCTATCTTCGGATTCTGTGTCTCCCTTTCTCTCTGCCCCTCCCCCACTCATTCTCTCCCTCTCTCTCTCTCTCTCTCTCTCTCTATCTCTCTCTCTCTCTCTCCCTTTCTCTCTCTCTCCCCCCTCCTCTCTCTTTCTCTCTCTCTCTCAAAAATAAATAAACATTTAAAAAAATAAAGAAAAAAGAAAAGTGTCTACCTAGTGTAACTACAAGCCTGACTGTTTTTCTAAGAGGTTCAGAAATGCTGCCCTTTTCCAATGTTTATGAAGTAAATGAGTGCTTGTTTCAGAGGGAGGTGATAAAGAATTGAATATGCAGGTACTTTCTTCTTTTTAAACCTCTACTTTTTATATGAAAGGGAAGGAAATAAAAGAAGATAGGTACCCAAGGGGGAAAATACAAAGTCAATACATTATTTTGAATTCAGAATTAGTGGGGGGACAAATAAATGAGAAGTGTAGCATTTCCTCCCATGGAATCTCACACACAGAACAAGTAAATGGCAAACTTAATTTTAATTATAATTTTTTCACTGTTACTCACCTTTATCTTGTGACCATCTTTAGGGGCAGTAAAACTCAGTGGGAAATTGCACAAAGAACTCTAAATACAACTCGTACCCTAACGAAAACCACCTGGCTACAAATATTACATACATATAAAAGATCAGTCATAAAATACTGAATGCCCAGATGAACAACAGATAAATCATAAATGCTTTTTTAGCATACATGTATCTCAAGTATTGCATAAGAATAGTTCTACTAGACAATTATTCCTCGTTTATCTGAAATTTATATTTAACTAAGTGTCTTGTATTTTTTTATTTTTTATTTTTTTTTTTTACAAATAGTTTATTGTCAAATTAGTTTCCACATAACACCCAGTGCTCATCCCCACAAGTGCCCTCCTCCATGCCCATCCCTCCTCCCCCCCACATCCACCAGTCCTCAGTTTTTGTCAGCATTCAGGAGTCTCTCATGGTTTGCCTCTCTCCCTTTCCCCACCATTTCCGCCCTTCTTCTCCCCCTTGTTCCTCCGTCAAGTTCCTCCTAATCCTCCTATATGTGCACACATATGATATTTGTCCTTCTCTGCCTGACTTATTTCGCTCAGCATAACACCCTCAAGGTCCATCCATGTTGCTACACATGGCCAGATTTCATCGTTTCTCATTGCCATGTAGTATTCCATGGTATAGATAAACCACATCTCCTTGATCCATTCGTCCCATGATGGACACTTAGTCTTTTTCCATGTTTTAGCTATTGTGGAGAGTGCTGCTATGAACATTGGGGTACATGTGCTCCTATGCCTCAGCATTTCTGTATCCCTGGGGTAAATTCCTAGCAGTGCTACTGCTGGGTCATAGGGGAGTTCTATTGTTAGTTTCCTGAGGAACCTCCACACTGTTTTCCAGAGGGGCTGTACCAGTTTACATTCCCACCAACAGTGTAGGAGGGTGCCCGTTTCTCCACATCCTCGCCAGCATCTAGAGTTCTCTGATTGGCTCATTTTAGCCACTCTGACTGGCGTGAGGTGGTATCTCAGTGCGGTTTTGATTTGTATTTCCCTGATGAGGAGGGATGCTGAGCATCGTTTCATGTGTCTGCTGGCCATCTGGATGTCCTCTTCGGAGAAGTGTCTGTTCATATCTTCTGCCCATTTCTTCACTGGGTTATTTGTTTTTCGGGTGTGGAGTTTGGTGAGTTCCTTATATATTCTGGATATTAACCCTTTATCTGATATGTCATTTGCAATTATCTTTTCCCATTCCGTTGGTTGCCTATTAGTTTTGTGGGTTGTTTCCTTGGCTGTGCAGAAGCTTTTAATCTTGCTGAGGTCCCAATCGTTTATTTTTGCTCTTGATTCCCTTGCTTTTGAGGATGTGTCAAGTAAGAAGTTGGTGCGGTGGAGGTCAAGGAGGTTGTTTCCTGCTTTCTCCTCTAGGGTGTTGATAGTTTCCTGTCTCACGTTCAGGTCCTTTATCCATTTTGAGTTTATTTTTGTGCATGGTGTGAGAAAATGATCTAGTTTCATTCTTCTGCATGTTGCTGTCCAGTTCTCCCAACACCATCTGTTAAAAAGGCTGTCTTTTTTCCATTGGATATTCTTTCCTGCTTTGTCAAATATCAGTTGGCTGTATACTTTTGGGTCCACTTCTGAGTTCTCAATTCTGTTCCATTGGTCTATGTGTCTGTTTTTGTGCCAATACCATACTGTCTTGATGATGACAGCTTTGTAATAGAGGCTAAAGTCTGCGATGGTGATACCTCCTGTTTTGGTTTTATTTTTCAGTATTACTTTGGCCATTCGGGGTCTTTTGTGGTTCCATACACATTTTAGGATAGTTTGTTCTAGTTTTGAGAAGTATACTGGTGCAATTTTGATTGGAATTGCTTTGAATGTGTAGATAGCTTTGGGTAGTAATGACATCTTAACTATATTTATTCTTCCTATCCATGAGCATGGAATGGTTTTCCATTTCTTTATGTCTTCTTCAATTTCCTTCATAAGTTTTCTATAGTTTTCATCATACAGATCTCTTGTATCCTTGGTTAGGTTTATTCCTAGGTATTTTGTGGTTTTTTGTGCAATTGTGAATGGGATCAGTTTCTTGATTTCTCTTTCTGTTGCTTCATTGTTGGTGTATAAAAATGCAAGTGTCTTGTATTTTTATTTGCTAATTCTAGCAACTCTTCCCAAGAGTAAGTATGCTTTTCAATGTTTATGATGTTTTCTTTCTAAAATAATTGTAAGAAACTTTAAAAAATTAACAGCAGCCCCTCTGCATATCTCGTACATTTTCTTTTTTTTTTTTTTTAAACTTTTTTTTTTTTTTTTTATTTCTAGGCGAGAGAGAGAGACAGCGTGAACAGGGGAGGGTCAGAGAGAGAGGGAGTCACAGACTGAAACAGGCTCCAGGCTCTGAGCTGGCAGTTAGCACAGAGCCTGACGCGGGGCTCGAACCCACGAACCGTGAGATCATGACCCAAGAGAAAGTCGGACGCTTAACCGACTAAGCCACCCAGGCGCCCCAATCTCGTACATTTTCTAAGCAGCAATTCGGTAAGCTGTAGTTAAGGATGCTTTCTTTCTAAGTCACTGACTCTTAGACAAAGAAAAGTAGAAGTTACAGCAATTCTATCTTTAAAGAAATACAAAGTTATCATATCGCCAGCTCTCTCATCTAAATTCAAGAAAGAAAATGGAAAAAACATGAATAAATGGAAGAGAAACAGAGAGAAGAGCAAACATAGAGACAGAGGGGAGCCTGCAGAGAAACCTAGAAAAAGACGAAGACAAAATGCGAAGGTGGGAAAAGGGAAGGGAGAAGCCATCCTAGGTCTGAGGCTTGTCAGGGGAGCTACAGGCTCATGGAGGCTACGGGCTTCAGTGGGTAGTGGTCACCACAGCCTGACTGATGTCCCCCCAGGGTCCAGATGCATGTTTTCTGACGAGGGGATGTGACTGTATCCTACCTATACGGCTGCAAGGAATCCTCTGATTTCAGCTAAGATGAGACCTTTGGATGTGAAGATAAGAAGGAAGGAAAACAGTGGGGAAGGAAAGGGGAGAGAAGGGGAGGGAAGGAGGTAGAGGTGCCCCAGCTTTCTTTTTACCTTATGCAATGTTTTATCTACCTCAACAAAAGAGAGACTTTTTTCTTTCTAAAAAATGGGTAATCTCAAGTTGGCCTTGGAAATTAAATGTCTTTGTCTCTGCCTCTCTCTCTCTCTCTCTCTCACACACACACACACACACACACACACACACACACACACACATACACACACGAACACTACATGATTACACTACACGTTTGACCGTGACTCAGTTCATTTACATTTTCAGCATCCTTGAACCTGGCCAAATGGCAAAGGTGAGGAAGAACTGAGTCACCAAAGATAAAGTATAATTCAAGTAATCCATCTTAAAGATTTAGTTGTACATTAAATTGTTACCAGACCTAAAGAGTCGGACTTTGAGGAAAGATTTTGAGCTGTTATATTTTGGATCATAAAAAAAAAAAGAAAAAAGAAAAATGATATAATAGCATTTTACTACTGAGGATGAGGAAATTAACTTCTATTGTGTGTTCCTTTTTTAAAGCACACAGCTATGCACATTTTAGAGAAAACTTTCCTTATGTATCATCAGAATAAAATATAAATGTGGTCCTGGTCAAAATGTGGACATATCAAAACTCTTTTCTTACATGTGTCCCAGTTGTCTGGAGAGAAAATGCCTAAAATCAAGAGGCAAAGATGGCAAGAGTAGTGTTTGGAGTTGTTTAATTTAGAAGGAAGGCTGGATAATAGCCAATAAATTTCTTGGCTTTAAATAAGACCCTGGTGACATGTTTCATTTTGATTTCCGAGATTAATTAATTATGGGAAAAATCTTAAGATTTATTTAAAGGGTCACATGGGAAAAGTCATCCACCAGTTAAAGGGGTTTGGTCTGAGATTGAAGACTTCCAAGATAGGATGACTGGCATGTGGAAAATTACCAAGAAACAAGTAATGGCCACTGTTCTTGTTTTCCAAATTAGAAAGGAGAAATATTTTTTGATACCACTATAGAGATCGTTAGAACCTTTACAATCTTTCTTGGTAAACAACTTGGGGTACAGCAAGCCCAGGAAACATTTCTGAATTTTCAGTGTTGTATCTCCAGCATCGAATACAATGCTTGGTGTGTGTGTGTGTGTGTGTATTATATATACATATATAATAATATATATAAAAAAACAATAGATTATATCACCAAACCCTTAAGTGGTTTTGCAATTCAAGAGCAGCTTCAATCTCTGATAAATGGATAACCTGGAAGATTAACAAAAAGGTCCAATGAAGAAATAAATACAGATCACTTTACTGATTTGGAACTGTTTTGTCAATTTAGCTTTCTTAAGCATTTGCTAAGATTACTGCAAAAAAAACCAAAACCGAAAACAAAAACAAACAAAAAAAAAACTCCAAAAATGAGTGCAACCAAAACATGGGGCTTTAAAGAAATCAACAATACCTCAGTTCAAGTTAAAAATGCAAAGATGAAGGTTTAATTTTGGTCTGTCTTCTATCTATGTCTAAGAACATTTTCACATGCTTTATTTGCTTTTCAATTTTTGTTGTAAACTACAGAATATGCAAGAGAGATTTTTCTCCCATAAAATGCACCCAAAGCCCAAATACACGCACACACAGTTTTTTAAGGGAAAATATGAGACGCGAGCAAAAGATCTGGTCCAGAGAGCTAAGTTTTAGCTCATCTTCTCCTGAGTCACATCTCCTGGTTAGTCTGAGGTTTTCTGCAAAGATAATAAAAATAATGGCAATGTCTCATGTATGATCACAAACTCATTCTTCTTTCTCAACTTCCCTCTTCATCTCGTGCCTCTCCTCTGTCAGAATTCTTTTACAACTTCTGATTATTTCCTAAAAGTTGTACTAGTGGTTTGTTCCAAAAAGTTATGTTAATAGTTTGTTCCATATATTAATTACTACTTTCGCTGCAAACAATTTTTAGCCATGATTTAATTCTTTTTTTTTCTACCAGATGTCCCTTGCCTAATCTGCCTGTAACTACAGATTTTGCAGCTTTCCACATACATTGCTTCATATTTTCCAAGGAAAAAGATTACTTTTTTTAAGAAATGCCATTATGTGAATATTACTCTTCTTGCACAAAATTCTGAGGAAGCTTAATTCATCCCTACCAAGGCCATCAGTTTAGGTGAACAAAGCCTCAAATATGAGTGTTTTCTGACTGGCACAAGTAATAAGTTTTGAGGGAAATAATTAATCAAATAATTCTCAAAAATTACAGAGTAAATAGCTGTAGTTTAATTAAAAATCATCAAGTATTCAGTTAAAGCAAAGCACTAAGTTATCGTCTACAATAACTACTCTTCCACTTAAAACTGTTCCGTGTAATAAAACTCTGAAAAATCCCTTTATGCTACTAATTACTATCCCACGATTTTTGTCATATTCATGCCAAGAGTAAAACTTTCACTTTTGTGCATAGTACTAAGTGGAAAGTGGGCTTGAATTCTTTTTCCTAATTTAGGAAGACTATTTATTCAGTAGCTGTATTTTTTTGGCGCTGCATCGGGATACAGGTGCAGTTCCTTTCTAGATTTCACATTGTCTGGAATGTTCCATGTTTTGATCCAAAATATACTTTATGTTTCACAAATGAGAGGAAGAGCTTAGAGGCCTGGATTCTTTTACAAAAGTAATTTTTTTATTCCTTCAAAAAAGTCAGTGTTTTACATATTTTATTCACACTCTCATGATCAATGGGAAACCCTTCCCCATGTTTTACTATTTCTCTCACCATAAAAAAAACACACACGAGTTTCTGAAAAATTCAGAAAATATCAAGAAGAAGAAGAAAAATCCCTAGTATTCTATAAGGCTTTTCAACAATTTGGAGTGTTTTCTTCAGGTTATTAGTCGATTTTACATTTTTCCGGAGGTTTTGCATCTGCTTTTTAAATAATATGTTGTACGCCCGCCATTTTTTATTGTGAGTTGGAAAGCCAATTTGGTTGACTGCTATTTCTCCTCAAAAACAGTCCAAGATTTGATGATATGAAATTGGGTGTGGGAGGGGGAATTCAGAAATAAAAATATCTGCTGGGGCATAACAGAGAGAAGAGTATCAAAGGGAGTCAGCATGAAGACAATTTGTGCAAATTGGCGATGCTCAAAATGTACCACACAAAGCTTAAATTGCTTTGAATTTTTATAGCTTATTGAAGTTAGTAAAATCAGTTTCACCTAATTAACCTTTCTAAATCTTTTCCAGTATTTTTTAGTCTGAAAGGTTAATTATGGGGTTACAAGTGTTCAAAAGTATTAGGGTGTAAGAAATGTTTACTGGGGGGCGCCTCGGTGGCTCAGCCGGTTGAGCATCTGAATTCAGCTGGGGTCACGACCTCAGGGTTCCGAGTTCAAGCCCATGTGGGGCTCTGTGCTGATATCTCGGAGCCTGGAGCCTGCTTCAGATTCTGTGTCTCTTTCTCTCTGCCCCTCTCCCGCTCGCACTCGGTCGCTCTTTGTCTGACTCTCTCTCAAAAAATAAATAAACATTAAAAAAATGTTTACTGGTATCAGTATTCTAGGTTTAACTAATGAGTAATAACTCTTAAGTAGTCTCCAAACACCTTTTGGCTTGAATAAAATCATGGCAAATAAACTCTTTCCCTCAAAATACAGTAACAAAGTAATAGTAATCAAGGCCTGAGATATTATAAAAGTATTATCCTTTATCATATGATGCAGTTAGGGTCTCTAAGCCATTGTGTGCCAATATTTAATTAATCATTTCTGAAGACAAACATTTATTTTCTTTTCAAAATTAAACAAAGAAACATGAAGCCTTATTTAAGATTTAGATTGGGTGACATTACAGAATCTCAGGTTTGCTCCTTTTTTCTAAGCAGTACTCATTTTGGATGGGTGCTGAGCTAACATGTATATGACTCCCGCTGCCAAGCAAAATCATAGGTTTTGTTTGGTTTTGTTTTTGACAATCAATACCCTGACTGATGATGGCCCGCGTGAGTGAACTTAGAAATTCTCTTCACAATTTTCAATTACATTTATCAAAATGACAGCACATGTCACCCTTTGCTCTTTCTGTCCACTGGACATTAGCTAATTCTTTAAACTGGGAATTTTTTGCAAGGATCTAGAAAAAGAGCGAAGGGGATATGTGCTGCCAGATATAATGGAATACACTGTAATCATATTTTTGTAAGTAACTTGTAGATGTGTGCTGCAATTTCCTAATAACTATTACTTGATTTCTCCAGCAGTTCACTCAGAAATTGCATTCTCTCCCACAATACAAAAAAGTAATGTCACAAAGGTGAATTCTAAGATACATATTGACAATAAAGGGCCGTAAGCACACAGTGGGCAAAAGTTCTAGCAAACTTGAAAAATATTTAACTGAACAATAATGGAGCAATGCCAGATGCTAAAAGTCACCAAAGATAATTTTAATTGTTGTAGATATAATGGTGCTCAATGACAGCTGTTTTGGAACAAAAAGGTTATTTCCTGCAAATTTCAGTAAGTTTTCTCCTAAAATAAACTCTCATTGATTGTTAAAATTACCAATTGTCCTTAATGGCAAATGGACACCAGCGTTGGCTAATGACTTTGAATACGGAGTCATTCCTACATGTTGATTTGTAAACACTATCTGGAGGAGAAATTAAAAAGAAATAACGTAGTCCAGTGTTATTTCTCCCTATGGAGATATTACAAGGCTCTTATGTAAGAGAAGTAGTTGAAAAAAATATCTCAAGCAAAAAGTACTTACGAACTGAATGTTGCAACTTTCCCAGTAAACACAGCTTCCTCTCTCCTTTCCCCTCTCTTTTTTTGGAAATGACAAGAATAAGCTTTTTTTAAAGCTAAAATTTGTTAAATTATACATTTAAAAACTTAGTTATTTAACAAAAGAGACACAACTTCTTAGCAAATGCAAATATATTTTTTGTGTTGGCCTAATAACACTAGAATAAACTATGTTAGATGCTGTGTTTATTTATATATTAAGAGTCTATTTTTAGCTGTATTTTGACCCGAGGTTATAATTTTATACATTACGCATAAAGCTCCAATGTTATTTCTTGACTTTATAAGTTTTTAAAATTTGACAGCTACTTGAGTTAAAGTAACGTGGGGACATACAAAGAAAAGGAGGGAATGTTTCTTTTTCTTGAATCTAGAGACATGGTCATTTAATTCATTTACTATTAATTCATTATATTGTTTCAACTGTTTTCTAATTAAGAAAAATAATGTGTGTTCATAATTTTTAAAGTTAAAAAGTTCCAAAAAAGGTAAAGAATAAGAATCACCTTGAATACATCCCACCACCCAGAAATAGCCACTGTTAAGACACAAACTTACTTTTTCCTTGGTGTTTGTCTATTCAAGCATGCATATAAATATATTTTATTTTTTTTATTTTATTTTTTTTTTAAATGTTTTATTTATTTCTAGGAGAGAGAGAGAGACAGCATGAGCAGGGGAGGGTCAGAGAGAGAGGGAGTCACAGACTGAAACAGGCTCCAGGCTCTGAGCTGGCAGTCAGCACAGAGCCCGACGCGGGCTCGAACCCACGAACCGCGAGATCATGACCTAAGCGAAAGTCGGACGCTTAACCGACTAAGCCACCCAGGCGCCCCTAAATATATTTTAAAGCAAGATGTGGATAGCAACTTGTTTTTTAAAAAGATTTTAGTTATCAGTTTAACAATGATAAGAAAAGAACTAAAATTTATAGGAAGAACTCTCACTGTCCTTTAATACTTGAGACTTTTTATTTTATCTTACTCTTATTTCCGCCTGTGGGATCCACGGCACCCAATTACATATGCTCGCGAGGTGGCATTCCAGTATTTTTCACTTAAGTCTTCCTTTTAATGAACACTTGGGCTTTGGCAAAATATTTATGTAAGGCATTTCGTATATCAAAACAATGCATTAAATCTATGTTTTTAAAAGATTAAAAAGGTGAGAGAAAATTTCTATGAGGCTCAGTCTTCTCAAACAAGAAATTAAACATGGAAGTAATTTAACATAATTGCTAGTGTTTGCCAATCAAAAGTTTTAGAACTTAATTGTTTTCTTTCACTCTCTTTTGTAGGATACATCTAAAAATTTACCCTGTAGTAATAGTACACTGACTTTAAAAAGGATAGAACTGTGTGTTCTGACATGAAAAGACCTTAGTAAGTGAAAGATTCACAGAACAATACATTTTAAATAATTTATGTTGAACAGCTGTGAAAGCTCATGTGCTAAACTACATACATCCTTCCATCCATAAGAAAATGCACAGAGAAGAAATTACCAAGAAACGCCTCAGTCCGGGAAGGGAAGTGGAAGTGAGGAGGTAGTAAGGGGGAACTTTTATAATGTATTCTAGATATTTCTGTATTCCTTTCAACAAAAATAAATTCTTGCATTACGGGTATAATTATTTTTAAAGGAAAGAAGTTAAGGTGATCCAACCCCATATTACCTTTTGTATTGGCCCCTTACTACTCTGAATTCTAGTCATTTCTGTAACCATCTAATCTCTTCTAAGAAAATTAAAATCTCCTAAAGAAGCCATATGCATTGTACTTTGCATTTCCCCCCACAGCCCTGACATTAGTGCCTTGGCACACTGGGTCCTAGTATGTCTGTCTTCAATGTATGAAATCATGAACTAGAGTACGATTTAGATGTCGCACCATCAAAGCTGCAAAACGATTATCTTTTGGAGAGGAATGTACAAAGAGCTCTGGTTAAGGATTTCATTATAAATCCTTCATAACCAAGAAACATTGGATTGCATTGTCCTTTCTACTGTAATTACTAGAAGCTCAATTTAAGTAAAGTTTATCCACATTTGTATGCATTAAAAAATAAGATCTGAGAGACCTGAAAGCAATCATTTGTAGGACCACAGAAGGCCCAGCTAAGAGGTTGGCAATGGGCACTTTTTTTTTCCTGCTGCAAAAGAACTCTGGGCACTCCAAGGGTGCACAGTAACTGATGGAAAGAAAGAGGGCATTCGATTTTATAACATGAACAGACGAAAGAAAAGTAAAAAGGGAGCCTATCCCTGCTGTTAATATTTGCCTTGAACTAGATAGATATGATCTAGTTTTGTGGCAAGTACAGTGGTGAATTGTATTAAGTAAGGAATTCGGTCTACTTTATCATGAATTATACTATTTATATTAATGGATGCCAAAATGAGAAAAGATGGGATGGACATTTATTATAGGTGTTTTCTTTCATAAAATGTACTTATCCAGGACCAAATAGCTTCAGTTACTCAAACTGACGTCTTCTTTCCAGATGTATTTGGATCTAGCCACAGAACCAGAAATATGGCTAAAAATGCGTCAACCTCTTAATTCTTGATACTTCTCTTTCTTTCGTTTCACTGACTCTTTCTTAGCTTAAAATCATGTGCAGACCTCTCTCTTCTTAAACACAAAAATAAAAACCAAAGGCCATAAACCCTCCTTATTTAGACTCAGTGTCCCCTTTGTAAAATCTATGTTCCTTATTTCACTGGTCAATGTTTCTAAAAAGACATCTACAGATATTATCTCCTTTCTCGCCACAGCCGGTAACCAGAAATGACTAAGAGACTGGACCCAGGAGTAGGTAGGGCTGAGTTATCTTTGATCTGTTGCGTACAAGTTGTATGACTTTGGTCAAGGCCTCTCCCCGTCTCAGTTTCCTCAGCTATCATATGAAGATGAGAGTAATAATAATATTGCCTTCCCTCAGAAGGCTGAGGTAAAGAATAAATAGCATGACATTTACAATCCTTAAGACATGGTAGGTGGCTCAATAAATATTTCTGACTGATTTGGCTTCTGCCTCTCTCTTGTCTTTCACCTGTTACCAGGCTTCTCATAACTGACTTCTCTGTGCCACCTGAGAGGATTGTTTTCTTCTCCTTTGACCTTCATTGTACCAAGCTGTTCTCATTTCCCTTTTTTCTATTTTGCTGGCTGTTCCTTATGGGATTCCACCCACCCCTTCCAAGCTCATCTTCCCCAGAGATTTCTCCTCGGCCTCCTCACCTTCTTGTTCTCCCTGGCGATCTCATTCACATCAGTGAGTTCGGTTGCTGAGAGAGCAATGACAACTCCATGTTATATTTCCATCCCAGACCCTTTTCCAAAGTTACAGGTGTAGGTCTCCAGTTGTGTATGGACAACTTTACTCGGACCTCCCTCACAAACACTCGAAACTCAACATGTCTCAGCCTGACCACTGATTGCTTAAGGCGGAAACCTGAGTGCGAGCTTAGACTTACGGTCCCTAGTGCACATGTTTTGTAGAGTGCTTTGTTTTTACATTTTTTCCAAAGGCCTTGGATCCTACCTCCTATTTTTGTATGGCTAGATTGTACTCATCCTTTAAGATTAAGCTCAGGCATTCAATGGGAAGCCTTCCCATTAACCACCCACCCCCCAAACTGAATTAGATTTCTCCCTTTTCTGGTACCCCATGACACCATGTAACACCCCTTCCATAGCACTTACCATACTGTATTTACTGTATTCTAGCGTTTTGTTTTTTTTTTTAAATTTCTAAACTTGTCTGCCTCTTCTACAGGACTGTGAGCTCCCTAAAAGCAGGGTTTTTGCCTTTCAGCCTAACACAGCGTATGGCAAAAAGGATGTGCTTCATAAGTCAGCTTTGAAAGTCAGCTACATTAGTCCACTGTTCTCGAAGGAGCCCTACTGCTAGCCTGGAATTTAGGAACGTGATGGAGAGGCCCTCACTGGCATTACAAACAATTCAAAAATAGTGAATCTAGTCCCACATAAGTAAGAGTTAACTGTACACTAGAGTTCAAGGGAGCCTTGCCAAGCCAATAAATTACTTGGTGTTTACTGAATACCAACTGTTTTCTCCACATACTGAATATGTTTACTATTTCCATGGCTTACATTTCTTACTAAGAGTAATTGGAATTACAGCTTTTTTTTTTTCCGTGAGAAGGAAGAGATTCCTTTGGTAAGATATCATCCTAAATGATGGCCCTTAAATACTTGAAAAAGCATTTCTTCCCTCTCTTTATTAGGACTTAGACTCTCTAATTCACGTGATAGAGAACAACATTAAAAATCTGGCCTTATAGTTTGAGTTCTAATACAACTTTCAGCTGTGTGTAAGAAGTGCTTCTGCAAGACTGGGAACCAGGATGAGAATTTTGCATATTTGAAATTTTCCATTTTTTATAAGAAAAATAGGTTTATGTAAAATTTGAGTAGTACAAATAAATCTTAAATATCACCTGGGATATGTCTTAAATCTATATTCACAAGTTCAACCATGTGGTTCTAATTACTCTAGGAATCCCGGATTCCACCTTTCTAGGATTAGAAACAAACAAATAGACAAAACCAAACACAAAACACTAAGTGATTTGCAGCCAGATTTGAAACAAGTGGTTATTGATTTGTATGTGGAAACACTTTTGAGTAATCCTGAAAGTTAGCAGTAAATACTTCCTTCATAAACAAATAAACAAACTGAAAACATAACCACACACACACTCACACACACACATACACACACGCACAGAAATCACTGGAGAAAACCTGCAGCTTAAAACACTGCAAGTACTTAACGTTAAAACAATTGTTAATTTGCCAGAATTCTGGGATTTCTCTTAGAAGTAGTCATTAATTATATCACATTTTTTACATCGGATAGTTTCCCTTCTTTCTCTGAAGATGGAAGGACCTACTAAATCTATGCCTATTAATCGCTCTTGATCAATTGTGTTTGCTCTTGATTCATTTCCAAATATTTGTTGAGTACCTACTATGCACCAGGCATATAAGCCCTTTGTATATAAAGTACCATGATTTAGGGATTCTTCCTGTTTGGAATACAGTGTGATTTTCAACATAATAGTAATTCAAGAAATGTGTGTTGACTCACTGATTAAATTTAGTGTAGAGAATACTATTACTTGAGCTCTTTTGAAATGTATAAGAATGCTGTCAGAAAAGTTGCATTGTTAGAACAAGTAAGTTTCAGGAAATCCCCTTGGTAGTGGTGGTACTTTAGTGAGATATAAAAACTATTGGAGGATCATAATGTAAAGTTGAACAATACACTGAATCTTTTTTAAACAACAACAACAAAAAAAGCAAATTTAAAGGAACTAACTGTATCACACACATTCAAACTAGAAATGTGCTTTTTGAGATAATCAGATAATTTTCAACCCAACTTGTAAAGAGAGGGCCAAAGGGTGTTCCATTCTGGAAAATAACCCATTATAGGATTATAGTAAAATGAAGCGCTTGACTTTTAATTCAAGATAGTAGACTAAGTACACATATTTACCAATCTTCACTACCCCAAAAGCCCATTAAAATGATTAAAGCCACTCTTAGTTCCTAACGCACTTCTGTGTGGATTAGAAAAAGTCAGCCCTTCTTTCCAGTAGAAAGAGCATATGGCTAGGGTTTTACACCCTCTTTGTCCACTTGGCTGGCCTCTTTGAGCTGTAGCCCTGGAATAACAGAATGACATTACAAGGTAGGTGGGTGAAGAAAGGAAAAGTAAAAACACACAGGAGTTCTTATTCAGCAAAGGAGGATATAAATATTTTTTTCTCAACATTTTAAAAATGGACATATTCACATTTCATAAAATTCAGGCTTTTATACAAACAAGTTAGTGGATTTTAGTATATTTGATAAAGTCATGCAACTGTCTCCATTGTCTCATTCTAGAACATTTTGTCACCCACAAAAGGAAACGGTACCCATTAAAGATTATTCTTTATTTTTTCCTCTCCCATCTACTCTACCTTGTGTCAGTATGGATCTGCCTATTCTGAACATTTCGTATAAATGGAATTATACAATATAACTTTTTTGAGGCTCATATATGGTGTAACATGTATCAGTGCTTCATTTTTACTGCTGAATACTGTTTCACCATATATACTACACATTCTGTTTATTCATCAGTTGGTGGACATTTGGATGGTTTCCACTTTTTTGGCCTCCTATGAATAACACTATTATGAACATTAGTATTCAAGTGGCTTGACTTTTTTTACAAGAAGCTTATATGACTCCCTTAATGTTTAAATAATTAGAAAGAGGAGCACCTGGGTGGCTCAGTCAGTTAAGCGTTTAACTTCAGCTCAGGTCATAGTCTCACGGTTTGTGAAATTGAGCCCTATGTCTGGCTCTCTGCTGTCAGCGCAGAGACCACTTGGGATCTTCTGTCCCCTTCTCTCTTTGCCCCTCCTCTACTCGCTATTTCTCTCTCTCAAAAATAAATAAACATTTTAAAAAATAAGTAGAAAGAAAAGGAAAAAACAATCATTATTTACAAAAAGACCAAGGCTGCGATGTATTTTTCTTTACTATTTTGTTTTTATTTTTCCATTTAGATGTAAATATCTTTTCATCCTGTGGTGGGGTTGAATTTGCCCATATATTGTAATTGTTACTGATCTTATGGTTTGTAAATGTTTGTTTTATTTGTTTCATATGACATTACGTGCTTTAAGCGTGCGATAGATTAAAAATATGTTTTTTGAACATCTGGCTACAGTGGAGGATTAGAGTGAATTACTGAAGTTTTACTGAGAGAATAATGGGATAGTTATAGGAGGTTTAAAAAAGAAAAATACTTTGAGGAGGAAAAAATATCCGTATATCCATGTTATAGGGGTAGGAAGAGACGCTACAAAGATATAAATGTCAATAAAGTATTACTTAAAGCACACTCATCCCCTTCACTCCCTCCCCAATCTCTTCCCAAGAGTGTACAAAAGTTTCTAAGCATATACAGTTAGCCTTTCTAAACATATACAGTTAACCCCTTAAACTATGCACACAGATTTTTCTTTGATGAATACAGTATAGTTACCATAAATATATTTTCTCTTCCTTATGATGTTCTGTTTTTTTTAAGTTTATTTATTTACTTTGAAAGAGAGAGAGAGCACATATGCAAGTAAGTGGGGGGAGAGAGCACAGAGAGAGAGGGAGACAGATTCCGAAGCAGGCTCCAGGCTCTGCACTGTCAGTGAGAGCCCTACGTGGGGCTTGATTCCATGAACCATGAGATCATGACCCGAGTCAAAGTCGGATGTTTAACCGACTGAGACACCCAGGCACCCTTCCTTATGATTTTCTTAACAACATTTTCTTTTCTCTAGGTTATTTTATTGTAAGAATACAGTGTATGATACATCAAACATACAAAATATGTGCTCATTGACTGTTTATGTTACTGGTAAGGCTTCAGGTCAACAGTAAGCTATTAGTAAGGGGGTCACTGTTATAAGCAGATTTTCAAGTGCGTGGGGGGCCTCTAACCAGCACATTGTTAAAAGTCAACTGTAAATGCAATTCATAACCAGGTTACTCAAATATTTAAAATGCATTTGTTTGAAATGCAAAACAGAAAGTCTACCCTGTGCCAGACTGTCGCCCCCAGAAAGGTGTCACCCCCAAATGTCATGTCTTAGATGTATGAAAAATGTTCCCTTAGGTGCCAGGAGGTTAAGAAATAGGCATGTAGGTGCCGGAGAACCTCTTATGTAAAAGGGGACAAGGGCAATTACATTACTGAAAAATCACAGTGGGAAGAGAATATCTAAAATAATAAGGAAGCACAGAGATCTGGAGTCCCAGGCTCAAACTTCCAGGTCAGTCCGGAAGCTCTGTTCAGAACAGAAATTGTGTAGCTGTTCAGTGTATCAAAAGCAAGGGTGCCACATGAGTTCAAAAGTTCAAAACAAAATTATGTTCGCAAAACCAGTAAGGCAGGTAGCTGCCTATGACAAACTCAAATCAGTAGCCAAAGCCCGGGGATTTACATATTAACCTATTTTGTAGGCATAAATTACAAAAAGACAACCTCTAAAGGTGATTGAATCTATGACATGATTACTGTTAACAATAATAAAGATTTATGGAGTGCCTGCCACTTGTCACGTTAAGCATAATATAAGCTAGGGCTACAACAGTGAATAAATAATTCCTACCTTAGGGACAAATCTCCATATCTTCTTCTTAAGTTTGCTGTGAATCTAAAGCTGCTCTAAAATAATAAAGTCTTTGAGGCGCCTGGGTGGCTCAGTCAGTTGGGCATCCGACTTCAGCTCAGGTCATGATCTCATGGTTTGTGGGTTTGAGCCCTGTGTCGGGCTCTGTGCTGACTGCCAGCTCAGAGCCTGGAGCTGGTTCAGATTCTGTGACTCCCTCTCTCTCTGACCCTCCCCTGCTTACTCTGTCTCTCTCTCTCGGCAATAAATAAAACATTAAAAAAAATTTTTTTTAAATAATAATAAAATAAAATAATAGAGTCTTTAAAAAAATCCCTGCCTTCATGGAGTTTACATTCTAGTGCAGGGAGACAACCAATAAACACAAGTTTAAAAACATAATTTTGGGTGATATGAAGAAAAATACAACTGTTTAAGAGAATTAAGAATTGCAGTGATGAAAAGAACCTTGAGGAGGTGACATTTGCATTATTTACTGACTAGTAGGCATGGTTTTGCAAATTAAACAGCCAGCAATCAATCATTCGACAGACATGTGTAGCCCACTTGCTTGATTTCAGGCATTCAGTCCAGTAGGTCCTCGGCATAAAAAAATAAAGTCAAAAAACCATGGCTTTTGTGTCAAGGCACTTACATCTTAGTACAAGAAGACAGACACTTCACCAACAAGCTATACGGAATTATGTATAGGACTATGTGCACAGGATCAAACAGACGCACAGAGGAGCATAATTACTCCCAGTGATGTCTTCCACAAGGGAAGATTAAGGTCTTTGCCGTTTCTAATCTGAACACACAACACTCATCTGTACAGCTCACACAAGGGGTAGAAGAATGCAAAGAGGGCTGCCAGTGGCTCAACGTGACCACCCCCCAGGCCTCTGCTGACCCAGGCCCCACCCAGCGACCCCAAAGCTTAGGGAAGCAATATCTGCTGAAATCTGTTCTTGGCACAGGTACACAAGGGTTGCTTTGCTTTTGTGTTTTCATTCGATGGTGCTGTTGTTGTTGTTAGCAACTGAAACTACCATAACTGCCTTTCCCCAGGTCCATGTTCCTTGCTCATTTCTCAGCCTGAACATATTTATGCCCTTGGGAACTCTAGAACTCTGAAGCATGCAGGCAATGGTGCTCTCAGCAAGAAACATGTTTATAATTCACTGATAATAGAGCTGAAAGAATTTCAGCAGAGAAACTTTTCTGATAATCCCAAATCTCCCAGAGTAAGTAACTTGAACCAGTTTTTATTTATTTATTTGAGAGAGAGCAACAGCATGAGTGGGAGAGGGGCGAGACAGGAAGAGAGAATCCCAAGCGGGCTCCATGCTGCCAGTGCAGAGCCCGATGTGGGGCTCATACTCACGAAACCAGGAGATCATGACCTGACCAAAACCAAGAATTGGACACTTAATCAATGGAGACACCCAGGTACCCGTATTTATTTATTTATTTATTTTGAGAGAGAGAGAGAGAGAGAGAGAGAGAGAGAGAGAGAGCATGCACACAGGAAGAAGCAGGGGTGGGGCAGAGAGAGAGGGAGAGAACCCAAAGCTCCACGCCTACCTCAGAGCCTGACTTGGGATTCATCTCAAGATCATGACCTGAGCCAAAATCAAGTCAGAGGCTTAACTGACTGAGCCACTCAGGTACCCCTGAATCAACTTTTAAGTAGAAGACTTAAGAACAATATTTTAAAACAGTTTGAAAGTTTTATGGTGAAATGTGTTTTGTAGATTTGCTACAGGATTATGTAAAGGAGAGGGAGGTGAGTGAGGGTACAGGTGAAACAAGCTTTACCATAAACTGACACCAGATTATGAGTACGAGGGAGTCCATTTCCTATTCTGTCCACTTTTGTATATGTCTAACGCTTTCCATAATAACATAACAAGTGTTTGCTTTTTTAGCCTTATATGACAAAGCCTACAAACTATAAAATCACACAGGTGTCACGGGAAAACCATTCTCATATAGAAATCTGGGGTTTATAGCTCTTTCAAAATCTATTCAGGGGCACTTGGGTGGCTTAGTCGGTTAAGTCGGTTAAGTGTCCAACTTCAGCTCACAGTTCGTGAGTTCGAGCCCCGCGGTGGGTTCTGTCCTGATGCCTCAGAGCCTGGAGCCTGCTTCAGATTCTGTGTCTCCCTCTCTCTCTGCCCCTCCCCTAATCACACACTCTCTGTCAAGAAGAAACATTAAAAACGAATCTATTCATTATACTAGTGATTTGTTACATGCAAGAAAGGAAGGTAGCAGAGTGTCAATGCGGACTGATGACTATGATATATATATGAAAAAGTACTTCAAAAATTATTTCCCAGAAATGTGTTAAAAATGCAATTTAGCGGGGTGCCTGGGTGGCTTAGTCGGTTAAGCGTCCGACTTTCACTTAGGTCATGATCTCGCGGTTCGTGGGTTCGAGCCCCGCGTTTGGCTCTGTGCTGACAGCTAGCTCGGAGCCTGGAGCCTGTTTCAGTCTGTGACTCCCTCTCTCTCTGATCCTCCCCTGCTCACGCTGTCTCTCTCTCTCCTAGAAATAAATAAAAACATTTTTAAAAAAATGCAATTTAGCATCCAAACTGTGCTTTAGTATATTAATGAGTAACTATCAGAAAGAACCTTCTCAGGGGTGCCTGGGAGGCTCAGTTAAGTGTCCAGCTTCAGATCAGGTCATGATCTCACGGTTTGTGAGTTCGAGCCCAACGCTGGGCTCTCTCCTGTCAGCACAGAGCCTGCTTTTGATCCTCTCTCTCTTTCTCTCTCTCTGCCCCTCTCCCGCTCACACTCTTCCTCTCTCTCAAAAATGAAAATTAAAAAAATGAAAAAGAAATAATTAATTAATTAAAAAAAGAAAAACATTCTCAGTGCTTTCACCCAGTTGATAAACGACACTTATTGAATTCTTTTCTCAATAAGTGATAGCATTTTCTCAAGTCATCTTACTGGTGAGATTATGGGAGTATATATTTTCATTTTATGGATGAGGAGACCAAGCTTCAGGGAGAGTGAGTCCCTGCTCAAGGTCACAATGGGCAGAGATAAGGGTCTGGGCTCTTTCCATTCTACCACCACTTACTTAAGACTCTTGAAAGGAAAAGACTAGTGAAAAGTAGGACAACTCTCCCATTCTGCAAGCTCTGCCATTCCAGGGTGATTAGGAGTTCTCTTCTTCCTAACGTCTACTCACTCTGCTTCCTACTTCCTGATGTTTAGAGGCCAATCTGATATGCAAAGTAGGTCAATTTTTAGGGGAAAAGTAGAGAAAATCTGGTGAAGCAGGGTAAAAAGCTATCTTTTTATTCTCTGAAAATCAAAGTATTTTTGAACCTTTAAAAAATGTTTTCAAATCATTAAAAACTTTAAAATTTAAGTAGCCTATGGGGCTCCTGGGTGGCTCAGTCGGTTGAACGTCTGACTTGGCTCAGGTCATGATCTCACAGTTTGTGGGCTTGAGCCCCGCATCAGGCTATGTGCTGACAGCTCAGAGCCTGGAGCCTGCTTCTGATTCTGTGTCTCCCTCTCTCTCTCTGCCCCTGCCATGTTCATGCTCTGTCTCTGTCTATTTCTCAATAATAAATAAATGTTTAAAAAATTTTTAAATAAATGAAATTTAAGTAGTCTAACCAAAACTATTGAAATTACCGAAAGAAATTTCCTTGGAATTAAATGTCATCATTAACTTCATAGATGTTTGTAAATTATAAAAAATAAAATAAGATATTTTCAAAAACAAATGAGTAAAAAAAAATAGGGAGTTATTTCATTCAATAGGGAAGAAAACAGTACTCTTGAAGAAATGGCTTTAAAAATAGTTCTTTCAATTCTTCTTTTTTAAATGTTTTTATTTATTTAAAAAAATTTTTTAATGATTTATTTATTTCTGAGAGAGAGAGATAGCGTAAGCAGGGGAGGGTCAGAGAGAGAGGGAGACACAGAATCCGAAGCAGGCTCCAGGCTCTGAGCTGTCAGCACAGAGCCTGATGTAGGACTCAAACCCACAAACTGTGAGATCATGACCTGAGCCGAAGTCGGACGCTTCACTGACTTGAGCCACCCAGGTGCCCCCCCCCTTTTTAAAGTGTTTTTAAAGTTTATTTATTTTTGTGAAAGAAATACAGAGACAGAGTGTGAGCGGGGAAGAGGAGGAGAGAGAGGGAGACACAGAATCTGAAGAAGGCTCCAGGCTCTGAACTGTCAGCACAGAGCCTGATGTGGAGCTTGAACTCACAGACTGTAAGATTGTGACCTGAACCGAGGTCAGATGCTTAACCGACCGAGCCACCCAGGCACCCCCTTCCAAATTACCTTTTTTAAAAAAAAACTCTAGGTTTGGGGTACGAAGTAAAAGTAAAATACTGATTTGGTTATATTTTCTTATGTTTTTAAATTTGTATCAAAACATAGCTGTATATATTGTAACCTAGTTATTTGTTTATAATCAAGGTTAACACTTGCATTAAAATGTTCCAGATTTTTTCTCATTTATAGGCAACCACTCAGAAAAAGAAAGCTGACTTACACAGAGAGGCATAATGAAAAGATCAATCAGTTGGATGTCAGAAGAAATAGGCTACAGGGGCACCTGGGTGGCTCAGTCAGTTAAGCATCGGATTTCAGCTCAGGTCATGATCTCACAGTTTGTGGGTTCGAGCCCCGCCTCGGGCTCTGTGCTGACTGCCAGCTCAGAGCCTGGAGCCTGTTTCAGATTCTGTGTCTCCCTCTCTCTCTGACCTTCCCCTGCTCTCTCTCTCTCTCTCTCTCAGAAATATATAAAACATTAAAAAAAATTTTTTTTAAAGAAGAAACAGGCTACAAGTCTGGCTTTGGTACTTAAGATCTTGTAACAAATGGGCAAGTCATTTCGTGAGGGGCAAGATAACAGGTGACAGAATTAGGGAGAGGAAGAGAAAAGGAACTTCATCAAATTCAAAGTAAAATTGGGAGGTTGCAGGTAAAATGTTTAAGAAGATCTAAAAATCATGCATGGGAATATAATAGAGTCATTCAAAATTGGGTGTATTTGTGGAAGTGGTGTGCGTGTGTGTGTGTGTGTGTTTAACCTGCCTGGCATGTTGAACTGGTTATAATTTTTTAAATTTTAAATTAAGATCTTCTAAATCTCCTGGGAATGTGTGGTGTTTAGATACTGACAAACGGTGTGTCCGATAAAGTGAAGGAGCAAGTGTCAGAGCCGTGATTGTACACAGGTGCCATAAAGAAGTGACTCGATTGGATGACTGGAAACACAGCCCATTAATTTTCCCAAACCCAAACTGCAAAGTGGTCAAATACCACTGTTACTGCCAACACTGTTTTCCCAAACCCTCGAAAAGTAAAAATGTTGTCATTATTTGATATTTCTCCCTTAGGAAGTAATATAACAGTATTTAAAAATACCTGAATTCTCTTACTAGAACTAGTCTTAATTAGCAGAAAATGGAAATCAATTCAGCTGTGGCCAACTCCCAGTACTAAATCTATACTTTCTTCCCAATATAATAAACATGGTGTGCAATTATGAACCTGGGAACAAAGTTCCCCTAGTTGAAAAAAAAAGCAAATGTGTTTGCAAGTCTCTAATGAGGTAAACAGCTAAGCACTAATTGCAAAAAAAAGTAAGTGCCACAGGACCAAACATCGGCAGTTGGGAGGCGCCTCTGTGGTTGGGGAAAATGGAAGCAAGGTACAACTTTTATCTCTAGAAACGACGTATGAATAGGACTGCGTAAGCGTGCGGTTGTAGGATGGAGACCACGTGCCATTGATCATTTCATTCCCAGCACTTAGCAGGGGGCCTGGCATACAATAAGCACTCAATAAAGGTTTGTGGAATGAGAGAATTCTGCAATTGTAGCTTACACAGTGTTTTTCTAACTTTAAAAAATATGGCCAACAGTAAGAAACACATTTTACGCCAGTTCCTGGTACACGCAAACACACATATACATAGCACAAAAGTTATGAAGCGACATTCTTTTTTTTACTTTAGGAAGTACATTCTGATAGTTTCTGTTTTGTTCTGTTCTGTTTTATTGGACTTTAAAAAAATATATTGGTTATGACCCACTGAATTGATTTAATAACCACCAGTGGATTAAGACAAGTAGTTTAAAAAACAGATTTATACTATTTATATTTATATTGCTTAACTTCTTACATTTTTAGGCTTTACTAGTTATAGGTCACTTTCAAAAATCAAAAAAATTTTTTTATCTACAAAAATGTTTAGAAAGTATTCAGATCAACTCTAAAATGTTGCAACAGTTCTCCTTCTTCTTCTTCTTGAAGATTTATTTTTGAGAGAGACAGAGCATGAGCAGGGAAGGGTCAGATAGAGAGGGAGACACAGAATCTGAAGCAGGCCCCAGGCTCTGAGCTGTCAGCTCAGAGCATGACGTGGGGCTCGAACTCACATACCATGAGGTCATGACCTGAGCCAAAGTTGAACACTTAACCAACTGAGCCACCCAGGCGCCCTGTACCAGTTCTGAGTTTACTGTGTTGGGATTCTCTTTGGTCAGTGTTGTTAATTATGGGAATTTGGCCAACCGAGAGCAGACTGGCTCTACCTTACACCATACACAATTATTTTTAAATTTTATTTTAGAAAGAGAGAGGAGGAAGAGAGAGAGCGGATCTTAAGCAGGCTCAATGCTCAGCACAGAGCCAGACACGGGGCTCAATCCCACGTCCCTTGGATGATAACCTGAGCCAAAATCAAGAGTCAGATACTCAACCAACAGAGCCACCCGGGTGCCCCACATGATATGCAAAATTTAACTCAAAATAAATCACAGACTTAAATGTAAGAGCTAAGCCTATAAAACTCTTAAGAGAAAATTTAGGAGTAAATTTTTATAGCTCTGGATTAGGACTGATGTCCCCCCCAAATTAGGACCCCCCCAAAAAAATAGATAAATTGTATTTCATCAAAATTAAAATCCCTTTTGCTTCAAATGATGCCAGGAAGAAAGTAAAAAGACAACTTACTGGATAGAAGAAAATATTTGTTAATTATATACCTGATAAAGAACAGTCAATAAATCTTATACATTAACAACAATAAAATATAAATAACCCAATTTAAAAATGAGCAAAGGATTTTAATAGACTTTTCTTCAAGGAGGGTACAACGTGGCCAATAAGCACATGAGAAGATGCTTGTATGATGAGGGGTTAAGGAGACGTAACTCAAAACCACAGTGAGAGATCACACACATCAGGATGGCTAAAATAAGAAATACAATAACAAGTGTTGCCAAGGATGTGGAGAAATTGGAACGTCTATACATGGCTGACAGGAATGTAAAATGGTCCCGCCACTTTGGAAACAGGATGGCAGTACCTTAAAAAGTGAAACATAGAGTTACCATATGATCCAGCAATTCTGCTCCTCAGTATAACACCCAAGAGAAATGAAAAAAATACATCCACACAAAACCTTGATGTGAATGTTCATAGCAGCATTATTCCTAATGGTCAGAAAGTGGAAACAACCCAAACATTCATGAACTGATGGATGAATAAAATCATGTGATATATCCACACAATGGAATATTATTTGATCATGAAAAGAATGAAATATCAATACATGTTACAACACAGATGAGCCTCAAAACATTATGCTAAGTGAGAGAAGCCTGTCACAAAAGACCCTACTGTATGATTTCATTTATATGATATATCCAAAATAGGTAAATCTGCAGAGACACAACTGGCTTAGTGGTTTCCTAGGGTTACAGGGACTGAATGCTAATGGGGAGGAGGTTTCTTTTGGGGGCGATGAAAATGTTTTAAAATTGGATTATGGTGACTGTGGTATAACTGTCAATAAAGTGAAAACTGTTGTATTTATATATTTGAAATGCATGGTGTTCATGTAAATTCTATATCAATAAAGCTGTTACCAAAAAAAAAAAAAAGGCAGATTGGAACTCTGGAATGATCTAGAAGTAGGACACATGCGACACTTCTGTGTCTGAGTTTAGAATGCTGAGCGAGATAACCTGACTTATCTAGATGACGGGCAAAGAAATGAGGTTTTCAAGGGTCAATAAATGTTCTTTGACGTCCCTAGAGAGCTGTAGCACTTCCTGTTTGAGGGGACAAGGAGCCATTGGGCATGAATCCATTGCCTTACGCTCTGAACCTTCTCAGAAGTGACCCTCGCTCTCACGAAATTTTACTGCAGACTACAAGAGAGAGCCTTCTGCACCGAAGGGAGAAGAACTAGGCATCCCGCACAAGTTAAGACGTTAAAGTACGAGGGAGCATTCTGGACAAGCAACGGATAAGCTTCTTGACATCAAAAACTTTATCCATCTTTGCTCCCTCAAGGAGGACAGGGCCTAGAACCGGACGCTCAGCAAATGAGATGGGAGCAAGGGACAGAAGGGAAGGCCTCAAGTTCGCAAGACCGGAGGCTTTCTCGCTGGGCATCTGTTAACCGCTCTGGACGGGTGGCCATGGAGAGGCCTGCACAAAAAGAGGCGGCCCGCAGTCTACCTGGGACATTTGCAGGGCAGCGCGCCCCCAAACTGCTTCTCCAACTTGAGATTCCCACGCCCCACGTCCCGCCCCACCCCCACCCCACCCCACGTGTCCCAGTCCCTCAGTGGAGAAAACACCACTGAAGAATTCAGGAAATTCTGTTAATGAGTTTAAGAAATGCTTTTAATGATTAAAACCCAAACTCTGTCGCTTTAAGGGACTAATGGACACCTGCGTGAAGTACAAATGCAAAAAGGGGGGCACTGAAAGTGTGAGGCACCACCGGGCCATCAGCTAAACGGGCCATTAGAAATAGGATTTCATTTCTTTTTTAAGAGTGTCATTAAAAATAACAACTTGGAAGAAAGGAATCTCCCAGACCAGAGTGCGGCGGGGGAGACACACCGGCCTGGGGATGGAAGGCGGGCGCCGGAATCTCGCACCTCGTGCTCTTCCCAGACGTGGCCCCGTGGGCACCTCTCCGAGCTCTGTTCGCTCTGTGAAATGGGACCATTTCTGAGCCGCCTCCCAGCGGTGGTTGCGAGGAACGGACGAGTCGAGTGGGCGCGCGCGAAGGCAGCCCGCGCGGCCAGGGGCCCTACTGTGCGCCGGGCGGCAGGCGTCCCGCGCCGCGCGCTCCCCGCCCCCGCGCCGCCCGCCCCTCGCGCCGCGCCGCGCCCGCCCCCGGCCCGGCTCGGCCTCGGGCAGGCGGGGCCGACCGCACTCGGAGCCCGAGCCCGCGCCCGCGTCGGAGCCGCCGCCGCCGCCGCCGCCTGGGGCGCTCGGGTCGGCCGCCGGGACGCCGGAGCGGGGCGCCGCCGCAGGTCAGTGTCCCGGTGCGGGGCGGCGCTGGGGGTCCGCGGGGCGGGGGGGGAGGCTCCGGAGGGCGGGGAAGCGCCGAAGGGTCGGGGCCCCAGGCGGGCCGGGGCTGCGGGGTCGCGGGGCCCGGGCTGCGGCGTCGAGAGCTGAGGGCACGGGCAGGTCCCGGGTGAGGGGCGCGCGCGCTGAGAAGTCCCGGCGCAGAGAGAGCCCGCCGGGCGCCGGAGGGCACGGGCTGCGCGCGAGACGCCCCACACGGAGCGGCGGCCGCGCACCGGGAGACGCCAGCCGGGCGTCCCGCGCTCCCCGGACAGGCCCCCTCGAGGAAGCGCCTGGGTCGCGCGGTCCGACAGAACCGGGGACCTCCGAGTCCCCGGCCGAGGTGCGCGGGCGTCCAGGAGGCGCTCGAGGCGAAGTTTGGGACCGAAACGCGGGCTCCCATGCGTGTCCGTCCCGCGGCCGCGGAGTCTCTGCTCGCTCTCTCCGGAGCCCAGGCGGCGGGCCACTGTATGAGGGTCGCGGTGACAGTTCAGCGAGGGGCGCCCTCGGGGGTCCCCCGGGTCCCGGCGCCCTGGAGCGCTGTGCGGGCCGCGAGCCGAGTGGAGGGGCTGGGATGTCAGCCGGACTCCCGGGGGGTCGCGGGGGATGGAGAAGGGCGCCCCCCGCCCCGCCCCCCCGTTTGGAAGAGTGGAATTACCGGGCCGGGGGCCCCCACGCTCGCGGAGCCTCAGCACCCGCTGTGTGTACTCTGAGGTTGGGAGAGGCAGGTAGCTTGACAAAAAGCCCCGGTGCCTCAGTGCAGGGGGTGGAAAGTGGGTGTGTAGTTGTGGTACTGTGTGCCTTGGTATTTGGGGAGGAGCCTAAGGTAAGGAGGCAGAGACTGGGAGTAACCAATTTGCTGCTTTTATATAAGATCGGTTGTTAGGTAAAGAAGGGGCCTTTACCTCTGCTGGGGATCAGAAGGCTGCATTTCTAAAATCCTCTTGTTAGCTTCCGTTGCTTAGGTGAGTCGCCTCACTTTAACTGCATTTTGCGAAATGTGTTGCTGTACCCAGAATTTGCAAGATGATGGGGATGACTATTCTGTAGTGGTTATTCGGCTGTGCTCTTGTTCTAACGTAAGAATCTAATTCACTTGAGTCTAAGGATACTTCACTGTTTTCTTGGGAAGGTAGTATCCGTTTTAGGAGGAATAAAGTCAAATAAGAGTAATCTGTCATGAAGAAGCTTAAGTTTTTCTTCTTTTTCTTTCAAGATCGGGGGATGAAATGTAAAATTAATTTTGTAAATCATCGTCTGAAAACAAAACCAGGCAAGATGCTGAACGAGTTGTAGGAGCCCAACTGCTGGAGAGGCTCCTTATTTTGAAGTACATTATTTTAATGTCAATCGTTTCTGTCCTTCACGAAACAACTTGTTAGCAGAGTTGTCGAGAGAGAACACTAATAACTTACTCTTTAAAAGGACCCGGGTATCGTCTTCTTCCAGAAATCTCAGGCGTTGGGTGGCAGTCTTCTGTCTATAGCTGAACGATCAATCACTGAGAACAGGACCAAACGGGCGGTGTTAGATGATTGAGGAAACCCTTCTGATATAGAGACTGACATAGACATTCCCTGGGGCTTCTCTTTTAAAGAAATACTTCACACTCTTATGATTGTTTCGTGGAAGACACTTACACGTGTTACCGGTTAGTGTTAGTAGGAGTGACGTTTCAAGAGAACCTGTTCAAGTTTTAACATAATTTTTATGTTGTCTATTTTCAAGTCAGGTGCACAGATTCATTCTGTAGCTAATATGGCGCCATAGTCTTCTCAGGTATAGGAGAATTTAAAACTAACTTTATGTTAGCCACAAAAATGAAGCTTGTTACAAAACCATCTATTTTTGCTTTACTGTGTACTCCACGTGATTTTTCTCCTGTATTTCAGTTATATGATATGTTATGTGATATGTTCACTTGCTGATAATTATATCTTAATGCATCTTAGAATCACCTGGTGACCATCTCAATCTCTTACAACTCATTGGAGGGGAGAAATGTGGGTTGTTGTTTTTTTCATTTTAAAATCAAAATCTTTTTCATATTTAAAAGTTTGTTTCTAGTCTTTTCAGTAACTACTATAAAAGCATGGCATTGATGAAGGCTGAAGGCTTGGAGAATTCTGGGCTGAGATTTTTGGACATTGCTTTTCGTTCTTTTAAATTTAAAAGGATATAATTTTTAAAAAGCAAAACATAAATGTCTGCCAGCATCATAGTCTTTATTGAGCTTAAAGTACTTTGGAAGTATTTTTGTGATTGGTGTTTTTAATAATTGAATACACTGTTTTCTTTCAAGGGACAAATTTCCTTAATGTTCATTTCTTTGTATATTTCAGAATTATATTTAAAAAACAGTGTATCATAATTTTTAAAAATCACTATTAATTTCAAAATCTCTAGGACATTTAAAATTTATATAGGAGACGAAGCCTGACCTTAGGAATATGAATTAGAAATGCGTTACTGATCACGGCTAATTGCTTTTGGTTAGCAAGTTACAGGACTGTAAACAAATACTTATTTTTCTCTCCTCTGTAATTCTCTGAAAGTAAGATGTTTGCCATGAACTGTAATTATTAGGATAATTCTGCATGTGAATGCTATGTGAAAGGCACTGCTGTGAAAACATACACAAGCATTAATACATTTCATTTAGTTTTCAAATTCTGAAATGGTTGTGAATGACAAGAGACTTTCACAAAGTAGGAGAAAAGTGTAAAGTACTACTTTACAAATTTTTTTATAAATCCTGGCCTATACTTTTACTTTTCATAGGATTTATGTATGTATGTATGTATGTATCTCTTTATCTGCTAATGGATAACACAGAAAATGTCATCATTCTAATTTGTAGGTGTCCGGCTAAATCCATTGTCACTTGAACTTGAAAATATATGTCCTAAGGTGTAGCAGATATACTGGAAGAAGTTTTTGATCTCCTAACATTTCCACTAAATAAATACCAGTTGTAGAGGATTTCTTTAAAAATCACTAATCAAGAAAACTTGATTTAAGTCACCAATCCGTAAATGTAAAATATGCTCCCGCCCCCTTAAAAACAGTTAAACTGAATTTCTAAGCTGCTTTTCTTATTTTTCCTAGAAAATCGCGATATTAGGGTAGGTGGTTGAGGGCTAAAAGCAACAAAAAAAGCTTACGGAGATCTTTTGAAACTGATCTAATTTGACTCCACCAAAGTATAGTAAAATTCTGAATAACCACTTTGTAAGCGTAGACAGCCCCCGCATATTATACATGTCGTAACATTCTAGGTAAACATTTTAAATTGAAGAATATTTGAAATCTTCCTGGAGTTTCTTATTTACTGTTTGTATTTTACCACAATACAGAAGCAGATTTATATGGCGTTATATTTTAGAGCTACTTTAATAAAAATGTCACATTTTATTTTTACCAAAAATACTTAACTTGGCTCTTGGAAGGAAACCAAATCAAATACAATAGACCATATTTTGGGGATACCTTTGTAGATACTAAGACAAAAGCTATCACCATTAAGAGTATATACTTATTTATTTTTTAAAATGTTTATATACCAAGAAATATTTTTCTTCAACAATCAATACATATTAACACTTTAATACTGAATATTGAATTCAGAATATGAGTGTTTACATTTTTCACAGTTTCAGTTATTACGAGGCAAATCACTTGTTCTTTCTCCTATCTGATTACTAAGCAGGCCCGACTCTGCTTTATTTCTGAGATCAGATGAACTCCAGCACAGTCAGGGCGGTAATGGCCAGTGACCACTTATCCTTTCTACTTCTCCATTTCCTCCTCTATGAATTGGGAAAAATATTGTAGTTATCATTCTATGCTTTTTTTTTTTGGTTTGATTTTAAGACTTTATCAGCAAGCCTGTGTGTCTTAAATGATATGACCTTGTCCTGAATTTAACTGAGCAGATATTTTAAAGAGAAACTCCATGGTTATCCACGTCGTCGCTAACTCTTCTACAAATTCTAATAATTCACCCTAGTATTAATTTTGAGATCATTGTTAAGAATGAGCTGAAGATAATACTTGCTATGTGGTGGTCAATTTATAAAATGTTTCTGGAAGTATTTCATCACTGTTTGATTTAAACTTTTACTTCCTAGTCCCTGATGATTTTCAATAAAAAAACGGACTAATAATTTTTTTATTTTATTGAGATTATCTTTGTGAGTCCTGCGTAGACACAACGTGGATCCTCTTGTGTCAACATTGCGTGTCTAAGGCCGTCTAGGTGCAGATTGTGCTTTTATTTGTTAAGTCCTATTCTTTACATATCTTTATGGTGTCCTCTGTGAGCACTTAATGTATGTTATCCAGGAGCAGGTTTGTCTTATAATGAGGCCTGTGAACCTTCACATCAAAAGACAGGTTATTATCTCAGACTAAAAGACCAAATAGTGACTTGTACTTGTAAGAATTGACTCTTTTTCTGTCAAGCTGTAAACAAAAATCGGCTTTTAGAGGCTTCAGAGTGAGTATGCCTTCTAATAGCCCACCAGTTTACTAGTAGGGAGTAATTGGAAAACCATGCATCATCCAAATAACAAATTAAAATTTTCTTTAAGGTTTATTTTTGAGAGAGGGAGAGAGCGAGAGAGAGCGTGTGCAAGTGGTAGAGGGGCAGAGAGGGAGAGAGAGAGCGAGACACAGAATCCAAAGCAGGCTCGAGGCTCTGAGCTGTCAGCATAGAGCCCGACGCGGGGCTTGAACTCATGAACCCCAAAATCATAACCCGCGCTGAAATCAAGACGCCCAACCAGTTGAGTCACCCAGGTGCCCCAAAATAAGAAATTTTAAATTCTGCTTATGAATTGTTAAGTAATACATTTTACTGTGAAGCATCTTCTCCGCAAGAGAGTAAAAGACTTGATTCCAGGTCTGAAGGCCATTCTGTTCCTGGAATATGGAGCTACCGAGCCCACAGAGGAACATAGCTAAAGGGGTAGGGAGACAGGGCAGAGAAAGCTCAGGCTTGTGCCCGTAGTGAGTATTCCTTTTCCTGTGCTTCCCCTTTAGGTTGGGGAGTGAGGAGCGATAGTCACTTCCACTCTCTTCAGTTTGGCTTTCTCAGAGTCATTGCTGTACCTTTAGCTATTTCAGTGACTAGGCAGTTCTCAACTTGAAAATCTTTTATGCGAAAGGGTGCGATGATTCTCCTTTTCCTACTGTGATTTCTCAGATATAAAGGAAAGAAATGAAGTAATCAAGTCATGCAACACAAATCAATTAAAATTGAGACTTAAAACTTCATGGTCAGGATTTAAAGTAGATCACATAATGGTTTAATTCAATTTGATTATCTGTTTAGGAAACATTCTACTTCATTGATTTTACAAAATAAATTCATTGCTAGTTTGACTGATTGACTTTCTTTAAAAATGCTTTCATTTGTGGACTCATCAAGGAGAGTTTAAGACTTACTGAGACAAATTTTCTGACCTTCTGGCAAGAGTTCATATTAGCATAAACCTGGGGTGTGAATTCCTTCACAGTTTACCACAGATAAGGAGAAGGGAGATAGGAGGGAGGTAGAAAAATAGGGAAATACCCTGAGTAGGAGTGTAAGAGATCTGTGTATGGCCGACTCCCACAGTCAGCAGATTGCAGTTACCGTGCATAGACCTCAAATATCAGGTTGGTTTCTAAGAACTCACCGTGCTTCTCAGTGACATCACAGAATAAAATGTCTCTAGGGGCGCTGGGTGGCTTAGTCAGTTAATCATCTCACTTCAGCTCAGGTTATGTTCTCATGGTTTGCTAGTTGGAGCCCCACATGGGGCTCTGTGCTGACAGCTCAGAGCCGGGAGCCTGCTTTGGATTCTGTGTCTCCCTCTCTCTCTGCCCCTCCTCTGTTACCACCCTGTCTCTCTCTCAAAAATAAATAAACCTTTAAAAATTAAAAATATGTATCTTTAAATTCTGAAATTGCCACCTGGCAGTGTTATTCTCTCTGGCTTTGTAAGTTGCTTCAGGAGGGAATCTGGGAAAGTGACTGGAAAGAGGATATTCTTATCCTGTATGTTTAAGAAATAAATTTCTCTGTATAGGGAAGGCAATGGGAAAACAGACCTGTCAGAATCTGAGTACAATGATGAAGTGCTAGAAAGAACCCCTTAACTTTGACCCCACCCCACTAGGTGGCATTCCACCTCTCAAACTATATTTGTCATTTGAAAGTTTGAAGTCCACTTTCAAAATGCCGATATTCCTAGCAGGGTTAGGTCTTTAAATCATTGTCAGCAAAAATTTGAGTGGTTAGTTCCTAGTTTTCTTGATACCTAAATACAAGGCCTTTAGGGAATAGACAACACACGTGGGAGTTTGAAAGAGGTGATCTGGAGAAGGAAAAATAAAATTAAAGTGACTCATGTTCTAGTTTCTCCATAAAGCAGCCTCTAACGAAACAAAATAGGAAAGTAACCATTGGAAACAGCAGTGATTGGAAAGGATATAGTTTCCTATACATGTTTTTATTTTTCTCTTAAAAATCAGTACAAGTCTTCTTTGAACCATTTTTTCCCTCAGAGAAGAGTTGTTATTCTCCAACGTCAAGGTTCCTAGGAAATGTTACCAAATTAAGATTATGTGTTAGTGGTTGGTACACAGATATCTGAACACTACCTCTCATTATATCTTTTTATTTTCACTGCGATGTTAGACAAATTACCTAGTGTCTCCATGAGTTAGTTCTTCCAGAGTTTTAAAGTAGCTTCTTAGTAGATTGAAACTAGGGGAACCTTTCAATCACACTAGAAAAAAATAGACTGAAGTATAAATAATGCTTAATGCTTTTGTGAATCCACAGATCATACAACTTAATACATGCTTTATTATTATTATTATTATTATTATTTGCCAAGAGTAGTTGTGGCAAGCCAGCATGTCTTTGTTAGAGAAAGAGGCTTAGTAGCCATGTCAAAAGCAAGTTCATTAATTATGTGCATCAGCTAACAGGTAATGTTTAACAGTTAGGTTTAGGCCACCCTCATGCAAATCGTTAATTCGCTATTCGCTTTTTCCACAGTGTTATGGAAGTCTGAACCTAGAGAAGGGAATCCCAAAGTCCTACCTTGCTAAATGTCATTCTTTTCTGTCAGTTGATAATTACCTGTGTAAACAAGTTTTTGATTGCATGTGGAAAAGTGTTTAGATAAATTCTGTCTCCTGTTTTGTGTAGAAGATAGATTTTGTGAAAGAGAACAAATGTATGAATGGTGTATATATAAATGAAGAAGATACTTCAACAAATTATTTGCACATGTCAGTAAAATCCAGAAGAGTGAAGAAAATACTCAGACGTTTGCCAATGTAGGATTACTACATGTTTTCCTAAAGCATTTGGAACTAATTAAAAACATCCTGGCTTTATTTAAAAGTGGCATAATATATTTTTAAATTTTGCTTTCAGTGAAGTCCAAATTTGTTGGCATATAGGACTAGAGCAGTACAGTGTCTACAGAAATATAGATATCAATTACTTGAAGTAGGTACTGACTGGGTTTTATTCATCTTCCTATGTTTAGCATATAGCACAATACTTAGTAGGCACTCCATAACTGTTTTAAATAAAAGAATGAAGAAATCGTCCAAGGCGGTGGTTCTCAAGTGTGGTCCTTGGACCAACAGCATCGGCATCATCTGCAAACTTGGTAGAAATGCAAATTCTCGGGCCACACCCAAACCTACTGAGTCAGAAACTCTGACTCTCCAAAACAATTCTGATAGATAATTGTTTTGGAACCCCCTTCTCCTCCTGGACCCACTGATCAGTGCACTTGGTTTAGATTATTTTTAGTGGGCCTTACCCTTGCTACGCTTAAGTTCATTGCTGTATTCTCCCCCTTGGGATCATCCTATAAAATTAACTCCATTGTCTTGGCACCGTATTACTCAGTGTTGTCAATAAGATTGTGTCAAGAGAGACTAGCCGGCTAGTCTGAGTGTTACTGGTTCTTCTTCCCTTAGAATGGTCACCAGGAATCCTGAGTCTCCCAAGTTCAAATACTACAACTTCAGGACTTGGTTTTATGAGATCACTGGGGATGATTCACCCCCAGAGGATTCATATTAAACAGACTTACAAGATAACGGATTTGCACGCCTCAATTTCAGTTTAATAATAGTAGAACATATATGTATCTTTCCTAGTGATTGTTGATGATACTTTTTTTAATTGTAAAATTTTTGGTTCTGGAACTGAAGAAGCTTGTACTCATATATATTTCTGATATCATTGTGATTGAATTCAGGCTGCTTAGAAAGCTATCAGGCAGTATATCACATACTGAGATGCTGTACTCCTACTTCTGAAACATTTCCTAAAGACATGGAGGATATAGGAAAAGCAATATACACAAAGACTTTCATAAAAGCACTGTTTGTTTTTTTTTAATTTTTATAGTTTATTTTTGAGACAGAAAGAGACAGAACATGAGCAGGGAGGGGTAGAGAGAGAGGGAGACATAGAATCTGAAATAGGCTCCAGGCTCTGAGCTGCCAGCACTGAACCTGATGTGGGGCTCAAACCCACGAACCATGAGATCATGACCTGAGCCTAAGTTGGAAGCTTAACCGACTGAGCTACCCAGGCACCCCTTAAAAGCACTGGTTAAGTAAATTATGGTGTAATCACTAGGTAGAATGTTACACAATCATCAATGACAATTTAGAAAATGATAAATCTGAAAAATATTTTAAAAATAGCATAAAAATGTATTTGCACCATTGATTACAACCTTGTATAAATATATGTGTATGAAAAAGTCTGGAAGGGAAGGAATATGCAAAAATTATGATAGTTATATTAAATAGTGAAGTTATAGAGGGCTTTTTAAAAAATATATATTTTCCCCTCTTTTCCAGAGTTTAGCCAATAATATAAAATTACCTCTGTAACTAAAAGCATACATTTATAGCTTTTCTATTTTTTTAGTATGCCTGTAACTCTTATCAGTAAAAATCAAGGCAAAAAGTAAATCAAACATGGAGAATCCTCTCTTTTATTCCTTGAAAGCCAGTGATGATAATGGTAAGGTACCACATGAATTCTTTTTGATTGTATCCAGTTTTATTTCACATTTTGGGCTCCTCTGTAGTCTTTGCTTGACTAGCCTCTATTTGGGAAGAGAAAAATATCCCATTTCTGTTACAGCCTCTAAATTTTTTCAGCCTTACATAGGATTCAATTTGATTTATTTCTATGCTGCCTATTTGAACTTCAGCCTACACTGACAAACAGAGCTTTTATTATTTTTTTTTTAAGTTTTTAATGTTTGTTTATTTTTGAGAGAGAGAGAGAGGGAGACAAAGTGTTAGCGGGGAAGGGGCAGAGCGAGAGGGAGACACAGAATCCGAAGTAGGTTCCAGGCTCCTAGCTGTTAGCACAGAGCCTGATGTGGGGCTTGAACTCGTGAACTGGGAGATCATGACCTGAGCAGAAGTCAGTTGCTTAACCAACTGAGCCACCCAGGTGCCCCCAAACAGAGCTTTTAAAAAAAATAGTTTCTGGAGTTATTTTATTTAAAAGCCATCCTCTTTTGAAATTTTTTTCTAAAAAGTACGTCTGTCTATTATATTTTAAATAGATATAAATGATCCCATGATCGAGTTATTAATATCAAGTGAATTGAAGTTCCTCCAAATCTAGTCAGATTTTTGAGTGAATACTGTAAAAGGTACTTTTTTTTAATGTTTCTTTTTGAGAGAGAGGGAGAGACAAGAGCATAAGTGGGGGAGGGGTAGAGAGAGAATCTGAAGCAAGCTTCAGGCTTGAGCTGTCAGCACAGAGCCTGACATGGGGCCTGAACCCTTGCCCTGTGAGATCATGACCTGAGCTGAAGTTGGATGCTCAAGCAACTGAGCAGCCCAGGCACCCCTAAAAGGTACATTTTTTTTTTAATTTTTTTTTTAATGTTTTATTTATTTCTAGGAGAGAGAGAGAGACAGCATGAGCAGGGGGAGGGTCAGAAAGAGAGGGAGTCATAGACTCCGAAACAGGCTCCAGGCTCTGAGCTGGCAGTCAGCACAGAGCCCGATGCGGGGCTCGAACCCACGAACCGCGAGATCGTGACCTAAGCGAAAGTCGGACGCTTAACCGACTAAGCCACCCAGGCGCCCCCTAAAAGGTACATTTTTAATATATGATCTATGTAACATGTATTTAATATAATGTATAAATAAATATACATTACACGCACACACACACACACACACACACACACACAGCAATAGCCTTTGAGTTAATTAATTTTTCCTCTTCTCTGTTGCATTGTTCTAGAAATCTCAAAGGGGAAATTAAGTGGTTTTGCCTTTGACCCAGATTACAGGTTATATTTTTCTTGTCACTTTCTTTGGAACCTCTCTTGAGAAGTTTATATCAGCTTGATGTCTTTAGAATAACCTTTACCTAATGAAAAGTTTTAAAAACTTATAGAAATTTTGTATCATGAATACTGAATATTTCTCTCTTCTTTCTGCCTCCCCCATTTCTGATGATTTAGTCCTTAATACAGCCCAAGGCAAACCTCAGCCAACAGAATTCACTTTATAGCACTTAGAATGTGTGGTTAACACAAACTTCATGTAATGATACCTCAAAGGACAAATCCACTGAGAAAAAGCTCCTTTTTAATGAAGATTTATTTATTCAACAAATATCTCCTTTGTGCCAAGATCCGTTTTAGAGAAGAAGGGTAAAGCAAGGAACAAGACAAACAATACCCATCTCTCTGGTAGTTTAGGATTGTTGTTAACTAGATTGAACAAGAACAGTAGTGGGGGAGGTGGTGGCTAAGAAGAGGCCACAGTTTGGGCCATGTCCTGTGACTAGGCAGCTTGCCAGACCAACATGGAGTCAGGTGGCTGTCTTTGAGTTGGGTATGATGTAGGGGAAAACCTGCGTCCTTGGATATTTTTCCTGGATCCCTTATTGCTGCATTATTTTAGGTTATATGTGTGTATTGTATACTATGAATAACATATTATTACATTGCTTTCTGTGTCTCTCAGTAATAAATTTATTAACAAAGGAGGTAGAATGCATCCTTTGTTAATAGGATACTACTTTTATTGAAAATCCAAATGACGAGGTGATTATTCGCTTTGCAGAAAGATTTGTTTCATAATGTTCTCACAGTGAATATATATAGTTTAAAAATTTATTTATTTTGAGAGAGAAAAAGCGCTTGTGTGCAAGCGGGGGAGGGGCAGAGAGAGAGAATCCCAAGCCAACCTCAGACCGTCAGCACAGAGCCCAACGTGGGGCTTGAACTCACTAACCAGCCTGAGATCATGACCTGATAAACTAAGCCGAAATCAAGAGTCAGACGCTTAACTGACTGAGCCACCCAGCACCCCTCACAGTGAATATATTTAAGGGGTGAATTATACAAGTGAATTCATAACATAATGATTTGTGAAAAAAATTTTATACTTAATAGAAATGTAAAACAAAGTTCACTGGGACTATCCCATTAAAAATTTTTTTAAATCCTCTGCCCCCCTCCTCCCCTGAGAAATAAAGTTAGCTACTTTTCTTTAAAAGCCAATAAAGGACTTTTACATATCTAGACTATAATATTTGAGTAAAAGGAGACCCAGATACTATTTTAAATGACAGTCCTTTGGTCAGATGATTTATTATAGCTATTTCCAATTACTATACTTACATATAAATTGTCATTTTAGTTCTGGTGTTACATTGACAGAAAATATTTTGTTAACCTTTTAAAAGTAAGTTGTGAACAACATGATGCTTTGGGGGGAAAATGATAAGGAGAATACATTTTGAAGGAGCTTATGTGAAGTTAAATAGAATTAATGCATTCAGATATAGACTGCCCTGGCAAAATAGAGTGCAGTTTAGTTCAGATGTAATCAAAACTCAAATTTTGCAGATTTCACTACAGTTTATTCAGTTCCACAAACTCTACAAGCATTTAATGAGTGACCGCTTGCATTTCAACACTAGGTATCCGTACATGGGAAATAAAATCTGCCCATCTGAAAACATGGCCTCAGAGACAGTGAGACTAGTACTTCTTAGTCTGGAGAGCAAATCATGCTGGTAGGTGAGCCAGCGTCTGGCACCAAGGAGGCATATAACCACAATACAGTAAAAGCTGAGAAAATAACCAAGGCATTAAATGCAGCGTATTGGTTTGGTTGTATCTTTTTAGGTTATGCACATGATTCATCTACTAGAACAATCTTTGATCCTAGCAAAGTGCAATACATACACACAATTTGTCTCTTATGCACATTAAGTGTTTAAAGTCAGGTTGATTTCCTTTGTCAGACAATGTGTATAAAATATTTACACTGTCCACCAGCTTTTGAATTCAGGAAATGCAAACTAATTTTCATCTTAGCTGAAGGAAAACAATTGGCAGATCTACTCTGAAATGTAATTTAATGCATTCCATATTTTATATTACATGTTTATATTTGCTAATTCTTTGCTGTCATATCTTATAGTTTTTTAATATATTTTTAAAAAATATTTATTTTTAAGAGAGAGCACGAGTGGGGGAGAGGCAGAGAGAGAGAAAGACACAGAATCTGAAGTAGAGTCCAAGCTGTGAGCTGTCAGCACAGAGCCTGAACTCATGAACCTGTGAGATCATGACCTGAGCCAAAGTCGGACACTTAACGACTGAGCCACCCAGTCTCCCCTCTTATAATTTTTATGTACAAATTCTGTGTACGAAGCAAAATTGTTAATTCATAGAGGATAGAAATGAATATTGTAGTTCTTATTCCTCTTATATATATATATGCACTGCATATCTTCCCTAATTCACAGGCTATAGCATAGGTAACTGAGTGTATTATCAATACTTTATAAACATTGTAAACTTGATTTGATTTCCCTAATTCACAGCCTATAACACTGGGGACTGGGTACATGATAAGTACTTTATAAATACTTATAAACTTGATTTGATGTCCTCAATTCACAGCCTGTAACACAAGGGGCTGAGTGCATGATAAGTACTTTAAAAATACTTCTAACTTTGATTTGATTTCTCTAATTCACAGCCTGTAGGACAGGGAGGCTTCGAACATTCTAAGTACTTTAAAATATTTTTAAACTTGATTTGATTTTGAGGACAGATTTTTTCAGTATCACTTTTTTTTTTTTTTTTTTAGCATTTTTAAAAATATTTTTATTTATTTCTAGGAGAGAGAGAGAGAGAGAGACAGCGTGAGCAGGGGAGGGTCAGAGAGACAGGGAGTCACAGACTCTGAAACAGGCTCCAGGCTCTGAGCTGGCAGTCAGCACAGAGCCTGACGCGGGGCTCGAACCCACGAACCGCGAGATCATGACCCAAGCGAAAGTCGGACGCTTAACTGACTAAGCCACCCAGGCGCCCCTTTTCAGTATCACTTTTATCAGATTCCCAGTGCTAGCCTTCTCTACATATTTAAAGAATTCCCTAAATTACTCTTTATTTTATTTAACATTTTTAATGATAAATAATGATTTGAAATTAATACCAGAAGAAAGATCCATTTTACTGTTGTAAACTGGGCAAAATAGAATATGAAAGGGGGGAAAAATGTTAATTATAGACTTCAGCATTCTGTGTTGGATCTTTTAGTTGTTCTGGTCAGAAAAACAGGTTTTTAATGGCCTAAGGGCCAGAGCACTGTTTTACATTCTTGTTTGGAGGCTTCTAGTAGCAACTGTAACAAATTCTATTTAGTACTACAGCTGGAGAAAAGCTCATAATAATGTACAGTACAAAATGTCATTAGGACTTCTTATGCATTAAAAAACCAGGTTCTTTTCCAACATTTTGTTAAGTATTAGATAAAAGAGTATCAAGTTTGGGCCTATTGATTTGTTTGTACTATATAAAATAATTTAATCACTCTGCTATTTCATGTATGAATCACAAATATTAGCATCATTATTTAACAGTTAATCTCCTTTCACAAGGCAGATATGAGTTTATGAGTAACTTCAAACCAAAACACCAAAGACATTGATTTACATATAAAAGCAAAGCAAGCAAATAGAGGAACCTTTTTTTATATGACCTTGGAACATCTCTGCACACCCCCTCTTTTCAACAGGCTTTCATCTGGGGATATAGAATGAAGGTAGGAGTCTCTTAGCAAAAGATCAATGCAGGGAATTTGCACCCTCTCCACCCCTGGGCAGCCTGCCATTATCCTTCTGTAGCCACACCTGTTCACCTCCTACCAGGGTAGAGAAGGGCCCTGATAGACACAATACCGAGAGAGAGAAGCAAACTGGCAGGGAGGGTGGAGCCTGATAAAGATGAAGAACTGAAATGAGTTTGAAGCTTTCTTCCACTGATGATCCAGAATTGAGTTTCCGTAGTTTTATCATTCATTTGTGTATGGCTGGACACCATGAATTACACACGTGTTCGAGCAGGTCCTAGGCACAGAGGGGGCACCAAAGCTGTTAGAAGGAGGAGTTTATAGTCCACACGGATAGAAATGAGGCAAAATTAAAACATGTAACAAAGACTTCAGAGCAGTATATGATTAAGAGCTAAAATAAGTAAGACAGAAAGCAAATGCTACAAAAGTTCAGGAAATGGCACATCCATGTGGAATGGACGGTGTACCCAGAAAAAAGCCATGTAGATGGGTTAAACCAACTTGAAAAGTTCAAAGATTGACAGGGTAACCTTTTGGGGAGAAAACTAAAAACTATACAGAAAAAGAAACAAGGGAACTAAAGTACGATTCCTTTAATATGAAATGTCCATAAGAGCCAAATCCATAGAGAAAGAAAGCAGATTAGTGGTTGCCAGGGCCCGGAGGGAAGGGGGAAGGGGGAGTGACTGCTTAATGGGTACAGGATTTCCTTTTGAGGTGATTAAAATGTTTTGAAACTAGATAGAGGTGTTGGTTGCACAGCTTGAAGAGCTGGTACATAATACCATTGAGTTGGGCACTTGAAAATAGTTAATTTTATATTCTGTGAATTTCTCCCCATAAAACAAAGAAAACAGAAAGTTCAGGGTTTGAGGCAGCGTAAAAGAAGGGGGAAGGAATTTCCAGGGTAAGAAAACAAAGCCTAGAATAATGCGTAAGCATGGATTGGGGGGAAGGCTGCAGAGATCAATGCATTTGAAGTGGATGTAGTACGTGTATGTGAGTAGGAGAAATATGGTTAGAGATCCAGATTTTAGGTCAGATGAGAAAGGGTCTGGAATGCAGGCAAAGGAGTGTGGGTTTTATCTTATAAGGAGTGGTGAGATTCCAGGTCTGAGAAAAGGAGTGGGATGATTTAATCAGGAGATTAATTTGGCAGCAGGGTGCAGGGAACACAGGAGGCTATCGCAACATCGGACATAAAATGAGCAGGGCCTGTAGGAACAAAGAGGTCAGGAAAATGAGACTGATCTGCTCATAAACCCTTAGTTTCTGATTTGGTACAGGGTAAGTCCAAATGGGAGCATAAGCATTTAAATATTTTATATTGTCAAGACATTCAACCGCATAATTTTGCGTTTTGTGCAAGTATCCACAAGGGGTTGGAAAGAAAAGCTCCTTCACCTCACAGTTGGAGCACCACTGCTCTAAAGGACAGCTGGACTGGACTTCGTGACTGAGTCCTGTGGGCGGTCATCAGCCATGTACTCATTTTTATGGCATGTTTACTATGTGTCACACATTGTGCTAGCCACTGGGACTATAGCAATAGGCAAGACAGCCCGGTCCCTTCCCTTATGGAACTTTCTGTATCCTAGATAGCTCTCTGTCAAAGGATTGTTAGAAATTAAAGGGCAGCTCAGTGTGAGGATCCCAGGTAATGCAGTTGTCCAGCGGTGGGAGCGCCTTTTGAGGAAGTGAACACTTTGTCGTAGAGATAGTCATGCAGAATGTCAAGAAAATTTGTCTCATAGGACAAATAAACCAGATGACTTACAGGGTGATTCCCTAGCAGTTCCCTAGCCTATAATATTAATTTCATAGAACATATTTCTTTCACTATTGACTGTATTGGAAGAACCAGTGTATACTAAGTGTCTGGACATTTTCATCAGGATTTGTTATTTCATTTCCCTAACTTTGAATGCACGTTCTGTTTCAAACATATCTGTACAGTTAGTTCCACAGTTCTTTTTTTTTTTTTTTTTTTTAATTATTTCTAGGAGAGAGAGAGACAGCGTGAGCAGGGGAGGGTCAGAGAGAAAGGGAGACACAGACTGTGAAACAGGCTCCAGGCTCTGAGCTGGCAGTCAGCACAGAGCCCGACGCGGGGCTCGAACCCACGAACCGCGAGATCATGACCTAAGCGAAAATCGGACACTTAACCGACTAAGCCACCCAGGCGCCCCAACCCACAGTTCTTTTTTAAAGCAAGTACTGTCCTAATGGCTTCTCACCCATCATTTAATTCCACCTTTAATATTTGTGGTAAGTTCCTCTTCCAAGTGATGTTTTTCACAAGTTTTGCAAATATCTGCAAAAGCAAGTTATCTAAACCATAGTCATGCTGCTGATCTTAAAATCATTTGTTCTCCCTCCTGTGAGGTTTTGTTGGGGTTGAACAAGACCAGCCATGACTACCTATTTTGGGAATGTCTTTGGGATCCATTTTGATGGGGGTGAGATTTCCAGTTACTTTTATTATTTAACTTTTATTTTTTATTTATTTTTATTTAAAAAAGTTTTTTAAGAGACAGAGAAACAGAGCATGAGTGGAGAGGGACAGAGAGGGAGACACAGAACCTGAAGCAGGCTCCAGGCTCCACGCTGTCAGCCCAGAGCCCAACATGGGCTCAAACCCATGAGCCATGAGATCATGACCTGAGTCGAAGTTGGACGCTTAACCTAGTGAGCCACCCAGGTGCCTCTTATTTAACTTTTTAAAAATGTTTATTTATTTATTTTGAGAGAGAGAGAGAGAGAGAGCAAATGGGAGAGAGGCAGAGAGAGAGGGAGACAGAGAATCCCAAGCAGGTTCTGCTATGTTAGTGCAGAGCCGGATGCGGGGCTTGATCCCATGAACCATGAGATCATGACCTGAGCAGAAATCAGGGGTCAGACACTTAACCAACTGAACCACCCAGGCACCCCTGTTACTTAACATTTTTGACTCAGTTATTATAAGCTTTAAAACTGTTACTGTCAACATTTAGCAGCTGAGATTAACACAGGTTAATGGCACTTTGCAGGATCTGGAGGACTTAACACTCTTACAGGAGTATATCCTCACTATATTTTGGGGAAAATTCTAGAGTATTTTTAAGTAAGGAATTTTATTTTCATAAGAACTTTTTTTAGTGCTTATGGTATCAGATGAAGAGAAAGGTTAAATGCAGAAGAAAGAAATCAGTTTTCTTCTAGTAAAATATTTTCTTGAAATAGCCCATTTTCATTAAAATATGTGTAAAATTTTGAAATGTGCCTAAGACAGTGTCTGGTATATAGTAAGTGTTCAATAAATATTTATTGAATATTGTTCATTGGCTGTGGGGTGATGGTGGACAAAGCATTTCAAATGGAAAATTAGTATGAGTATAGGCGCCAAAACAGGGAAAATGTGAATTTAGAGAAAAGCAAAGGTAGTCTCCTGAAGGTAGCATTTGTCTGTAATTACCAATTTAAAAACTGTGTGGTTATATAATTTGGTGGCTTCTTAATTTCTGTATAATATATAAAATACCATTGATGACAATTTCTGATGCTTATATCTAAAGTGAATAGCTGAGCTAAAACATAAAAAGTTATTGCCCTTGATGAATTTGGATTTTTGAGGTCCCCTGGCTGTCCCCTCGGTTCTTGCTCTAGCTCTTCTAATTCCATCTCTTTCCCACTCTCCTTATTTCCCTCTCGTTTTTGCTGTTTCCTGTATTCTATCTCTTTTTTCCTTTTTTCCCCCTTTCTCTGTTTCTGTCCTCTAATCGCTTTCTTCCTTTTTCTCTCTGTTTCCCAATTCCTAACACATCTGTCTTTGGCAACATCTGTAACTAGAATATGGAAATAAAATATGTTTTTATCTACTTATCAAATGATGAAGTAGGGATTTTTTTTATTCTGAATTTAACGTGAACAAAATATTTATGTTGCTCTTTCTGAAATGAAATAAATTGGTTGTCACTTACACATGGATTTTGATTGGTTTTATAAAAAATTTTTGAATCACTGATCTTCACATTGGGAGAAGAGGGTCAATAGACCTTGATTTGTAAATCCAGGTAAAGCACAGTAGCTTGTTGAAGTAACTCCTAATTGCCTCTAACAATGTTAGTTTTATCTCTTTTTCCAAATCTCTTTTTTATATCATATGATCCTTCATGGTCTAGTTTTTTTTTTTATTACATCTTCATATATGCAGTTACACAAGATCTGGAACATTTGTCTGTTTTGTTCATTCTTTATCCTCAGTGCCCAGAACACTGCTAACAAATATCAGATGCTCAGCAAATAATTGTCTTTTTTTTTTCAAATCTACAGTCTCATTCTACTTACTAATCCTAAGTAGCTGTCATGACTTTTTGGAATAATATTGTCATTTGGATAACTTAGTTTATAATTGATTTATAAGTGTAACCATATGAATTCATGTTTAGAGAATGCTTTCTTTCCATTCAGTCTATCCTTTAGTCTACTCTACAGCTTAAATCCTTAGCCAAAATGTTATTAAACTATCCTTCTAAAGGATTGTTCTTTAATTATCTCAAGCACCAAAAGAGTAATCTACCTATTGATAGTAATAATTAATGTTTATTGAGTACTTATTCTTTATCAGGCTCTGTTTTAAGAGTTGCATACATTTTACCATTTTATTCTTCCAACAACCTTAGAAAGTACACGCTAGATTTTGCAGATGGAGAAATAAGCACAGAAAAGGTAAAAATAACCTTCCAGGTAATAAAACTGGGATTTGAACCCAAATAGTTTGAACCCAGCATCCTGTCTTATATTCTTTAACAAAAAGCCTAATTTTGCAGTATTTAATTTGCTAAAGAATGGGATGTCTACACTCTCACTACCACCACCATTCCCACTACCACTATCCCACACTTAACAATTAGATCTACACGAATATAAACCATATTCATGTATAACTGTGGATTAGTTAACAACTAAACTTTTAGTTGTTCTGGTTCATTGTGTCAATTTATGTGTCTTGTAAGTGCTAAGAAGCTTGAAGTATTTATTGTTTTTACTGTGACAAGGTAAATCATAAAGATCCCAGATCTTTAACTTATATTCAGTAATTCCATCATCACTTAAACCAACCACCGTTAAGAGATTCTTCATTTCCGGGCTGCCTGGGTGGCTTAGTCGGTTAAGCGTTTTCGCTTAGGTCATGATCTCGCGGTTTGTGGGTTTGAGCCCCACATTGGGCTCTGTGCTGACTGCCAGCTCAGAGCCTGGAGCCTATTTCAGAGTCTGTGTCTCGCTCTCTCTCTGACCCTCCCCTGCTCACGCTGTCTCTCTCTCCCTCCTAGAAATAAATAAAAAATATATATATATATAAAAAATTAAAAAAAAAAAGATTCTTCATTTCCATTTTCCCCTATCTCTTAGATTCCTCTTAAGCAAAATAAGGTCTTTTTTGGGGGGAGGGGGCATCCCAGGATAAAGAGGTAAATTTAATAGGAAGTTTTTTATGATTGTTGTGAAAGTCTAAGGAAGGATGTAATTGGCCCTTCTTGAGTCTGGACTGTAATGGAATCAGTCAGCATTTAGGGAGAGTGTAGTGAAAGATTTGGTTTGATGGATAAAAATTAGTCATTTGGGTCTGTTCATACACTTTCACTTTCGCTCCAGTCCACAAAAGGGAATTTTCTTTTCACAGTACAACACCCTGCTCCCTTACCCTTAGAAAACTAGACCTTGCAAGGTTATTTCCTAGTTTTTGTGAGGAATTGCTGGAGAATGAGTAGAAATGGACTGGATATGAAAAGCTGGAGGTTGGGGCGCCTGGGTGGCTTAGTCGGTTAGTCTCTCTCTCTCCTAGAAATAAATAAAAACATTTAAAAAATTAAAAAAAAACATTTAAAAAAAAAGCTGGAGGACATAATAAAGTGCTGGGAAAAGGGAGGAAGAGGAAGAGATTATGAATTTACTGGGCTGGGAATGGAGAAAATGTTTAGGGGGAGGGGTTTAGGTGAAGGAGACATTTTGGAGAATGCAGTGTGTGGAAAAAAGTTGAAGGGAAGTGGGGAAAAAGGGATATGAGAAAGGCTGCTTGTGATTATGAACTGAATATTATATATTTTGAAATACCTGAGTAAAGAGTAGAATTTCTTTTAATCTTACAGGGAACAAGGAGTGGCCCAATTATGAGTTGAGTTGAGTTGTGTTTCTTTCATTCTTTTTTTTTATTTTTTTTTTATTTATTTTTTATTTCTAGGAGAGAGAGAGAGAGAGAGAGACAGCGTGAGCAGGGGAGGGTGAGAGAGAGGGAGTCACAGACTCTGAAATAGGCTCCAGGCTCTGAGCTGGCAGGCAGCACAGAGCCCGATGCGGGGCTCGAACCCACGAACCGTGAGATCATGACCTAAGCGAAAGTTGGACGCCTAACCGACTAAGCCACCCAGGCGCCCCATGTTTCTTTCATTCTTTAGAGGGAAAAGACGGATTGTTAGTTTGGGTGGTGTTGAGTTTGAGGCTCCTGAATAATCTCAGGTAGGGGTGTCCAAAAAACATTGGAAATACAAATTTAGAACTTGTGAGAGAATAGTTGTGGTTACAGATAAAGATTGGGGAGCTATAAGCAAGCAGATGTGTTTATGGTGAAAGGAACTTTCAGGACACATAAAACAGAAACACTCAGAAAGAAGAGGTTCCAAGAAAAGGCACCCTAATAGCAGTCATGTGACCAGTAAGAACTAGGAGAAGCTGGTCTTCAGGCAGCTAAAGAAGGAGACAGCTTCAGTGATAAAGGATGGACAAAATATCAAATACTGTAGAACACCAGCATGCTGGAGCCAGCTCAGACTGGCTTGTGAAAGTCAGCTGTTAAAATTTCAAAATTTTTGTGAGCCAATTATTCACAACCATTATTTAAAATACAGTGGTGTATACTTGCTCTTAAACAAGTTATGTTAAACAAATAAACAAACAAACAAAAACAAATGTATGGGGCACCTGGATGGTTCAGTTGGTTGAACACCTGACTCTTGATTTCTGCTCTGGTCATGATCCTGGGGACATGGGATAGAGCCCCCCATCAGGCTCTGTGCTGAGTGTAGAGCCTGCTTGGGATTCTCTCTCCCTCCCTCTCCCCCTCTCTCCTGCTCATGCTCTCTCTATATAATTTAAAAAATTTAAAAATAAAGACAAAAAACAAAGGTAATAAATACCACAGGCATCACTTACTAATCATTATAGGTTGTTGAGGGTTCACGTTCATTGTATCTGTGCATTAGAAATGCTGTCTGGTGTGTGTCACTTCACCTGCTCTTTCCATCTGCATGCTCAGTGACTCCACACTGGCAGCATGAACTCAATCACAGTGGGAGTATTAAAACCACCGAAATTGGCAAGTGCTGCAAATCAGAGATTTTCCCTGCAAGGAGAACCACTTGTTAAATACCAGAGCACCTTTGGATAAATAGAATTGAAAGTCAAGAGAAATCTAATCAATTAGCAAGAAGGAAACAACTTGTAAATGTTGCTTAAGTTTCAGTAGAAAGGTGGGTGACAAAAGCCACAGTAAAGTGAGTTGAGTGAAATAATAGAAAGTGAAGAAACATGTTCAAATAAGTCTGTGAACTGTTGAGGTAAGGCAGATTGTTACTGGTTTTTTTTCAGTGCTTATGCACTTTATTAATCTCCAAAAAAAGGAATAACGTGCAAATTTGTTTTATGGTAGAAACTTTTCTGTTGAAGTCTTAGCTAGTTATCTACAGAATGCATTTTGGGAAATGCTGCTGTTGTATTTCACAAATAAGATGATACTGATTGTAAATTTGAGTGAGATAAATATTCCTATTATTAAAGGTTCTTCGTTTTCTTTATTTTTTAAATTAAAAAAAATATTTTTGAGAGTCAGAGAGAGACAGTGTGAGCAGGGGAGGGTCAGAGAGAGAGGGAAATACAGAATCTGAAGACAGGCTTCGGACTCTGAGCTAGCTGTCAGCACAGAGCCCGATGCGGGATTTGAATCCACAAACTATGAGAGCATGACCTGAACTGAAATCATATGCTTAACTGACTGAGCCACCCAGGCGCCCCTACAGGTTCTTAGTTTTCTAAAGGAACAATGTCAAGAATGGATGTCGAATGTTATTTATTTATTTTTGCATTGTTTGAGATAATCATCTCATTTCTTTTAAAATTTGACCTACTGCTGTGACATGTTATTTGATTGACATTCTGATGGTAAATCTTTGCCTGAGGTAAATCCAACCTGATTATGGTGGTTTGTTTTTTTAGCATATGATTGAATTTGCTCATTAGCATTTTTTTATAACCTTAACTCAATAATAAGTGGGACTGGTATTTTTGTCTTTGTTTTTCGCTAGGTTTTAGTATAAATATTATGCTCCTTTTGAAAAATTAATTTGACTACTGTATTTGTTTTTATTCATAAATAATTTTATGAAAAGAAATTTGTCTCTTCCTTGAAAGTTAGAAAAAAAATAATCTAGAAACTTATCTAGTCCCAGAGCTTTTTAGGGAAATAGTTCTTTGGTAAGTTTTTGATGATTTTCTTTGTTAATTATTTTTCTGTTTCTTAAGTCAACTTTTGCCATTTATACCATTTCAGACAAAGTAATCTGATTAAATTGCCCTTTGGCCTGAGTTATTATCTATTTATATGCATTAGGATTTTTAGCAGAACCTAGAAAGTTGGATGAGTAAATACAAACAGCCCCTATCGAATGTGGGTTCTGTTGAAATGTGAGGGGTTTGTCTGCCTGCTCTTTTCACAGCCTTAGTTCTCTGGCTTCTAGGGATGAGTAGAAGGATTTATAATCTAACAAGTATTTACCAATCTGTAATTAACTGACCAGGTGGAGAATGTGAAAGAACTTTCGTCCTTGGCACGCATTGCCCCCAAAATGGATCTTGTTCCTTCCCTACTGCGGTTTATTTTTGGAAACTACATCTTCAGTGTGTGGTACAATGCATTTCTGAATGGGAGCACAAAGAAGATTACTGATCTCAGTTATGGGAGGGGTTTGGGGAAGGTTACAGACTCCTGTCTGCCTCTAGAAGCTACAGGAGCCAGTCCGCTTCTCTGTTTGATCCAACTCTTGGGGCCACAAGCTGGGATACATGGCATTTACCTTCTTGTCTACTTCTTAATGAATTCACATATATTTCCAAGGGAAATTGGGGCCAGTGTCAAGGAACACTAGTATGATTTACCTGAATCTGGAGTCAGCATTCTTTAATTCTTCAGATAGAGATTTTGTTCAAATTTTTCTTTATTAATATTCTTTTCTTTTTTCCCCCATAAAGTTAGTTGAATTTTTAGTTGCATTAAATGTAAAAAAAAGTCAAAGTGGTAATCCATTATAGGTAGTTATGTCTCATGTGTTATACATGTTACATACAATGAATAGTTTTGATGTGGGTACTCCTTTCGGTTTTGACTAACAAGTCAGAGAGCATTTATGTAAATTGCTCTGATACAAGTCAGTAATCAGTCAGAAAATAAAACATGCAGGAATGAAACACTAACAAACCAGTCTTTTCCATAGAAGAATGTGTCCCATTCTGAAAACAAACAGTTGCATCTACATTAATGTTGAGTCTACGTTAAGAAGTTTTCAGTTCCCAAGGAGAAGTATTAAATAATGCTAGAGAAACAAAAATACATTGGCTATAGTTTATATTCTTTCAAGTTAGAAATAACAAAGTGGGAAGACATGTCATGTATCAGGTAATAGAATAGTTTTTGCAAGTTCCAAGCTTGCAAAGGTGTAGAATTTAAAAAGAAAAAAATTAGAATTCTGTATAGATTAGATTGTGTAGATCATTAGGTCTAGATGTTGGGCATTTAAGGCCCTGATGATAAGGCTTTGGCACTAGATGCTGTTTTGTCTTTATGGAATGTACAGCTATTCTAGGACCCCTGAGCCCTTCATAAGAGCCAGGGATATGAATCCCGAGACCTTTGGCACATTTACTTGAATACTCTGCTCTCTGGGTCTTCCTTTTAAAAATCTCCACATGGAATGTGCTGCATCTTCTGTCTCTCCATGCTTGTAACATATGCCTATACTTTTACTATAGTCTTAACAGCCATGTGCCATCTAAAATGAAGTTCTATATTTTAATAAATAGGATCTTTGCTATGTCTAACTTCTATCAAACACCCATCTTTGGAGGTTATTAATTGTTCTAAGATCTAGTTTTTCCTGTCTGTCCAATAATGTAGGTGTCATTATTAGTTTGACATAAAGATGGATGAGATAGGGGCTCCTGAGTGGCTCAGTTGGTTAAGCATCTGACTTTGGCTCAGGTCATGATCTCTCAGTTTGTGAGTTCAAGCCCCGTGTTGGACTCTGTGCTGACAATTCAGACCCTGGAACCATCTTCAGATTCTGGCTCTCTCTCTCTCTCCCTCTCCCTCTCCCCCTCTCCCCCTCTCCCTCTCCCTCCCTCTCTCTCTCTCCCCCCTCCTCCCTCTTCCTCCTCTGCTCCTCCCCTGCTCTCTCTCACTCTCCTCAAAAATAAACTTAAAATTTTTTTTAAAAGATGGATGAGACAAAGGACCTTAACTCCTGATCAGTGACAGAGTAGGAAAGTAGGGGAAGTGAATTTAATACTTGTCTCTTTAAGAATATTCTCCAGCCTTGTGTGATTTACACTGAGTATGTTGGTTACTTCTAGAGAATATAAAAATAAGCTAAGGGAAAACAAACATTCAGAATGAAATCCAACAGAGAAAATAAATTTATTTGTGCTTATACATTTTGGCGGCATAGGTTGTCTGAAAACTTTGAGTATGTGTATATCAAAAGTTTTGTTTTTTTTTTTAATTCAGATTTGAAAGAAGCCAACTCTAAACCACAGCATACAAGAAGGTCATTTTCTCAAACAAGAGTCACCCTTCCACGGTAGGCAAATGTAGAATTTATTATTTTCTTTATTAAATTTATATCAAAATGTATTTTATTAAATTGGTATTTTAAAGTATCTTTTTAAAAGAACATGTAAATTCTTCTTAGTATTTTATTGTAAAATTTCTTAGAGAGCTTTTATTTTGACTATCAAAATACTTTCTACTATATAATTTACCAGTCAGTTGAAGGAGAACATAGTAATGTATTTTTCAAAGACAAAACAAAGATAGAAAAGTGACCTAGAAGTTGAAAAATAACTTAGATCCTTAGAAATAAGACTCAGTACAAGTATATTATTTTAGGTTCCTATGATACTTATAATTAAATTGAGATTAAAATAATACTAATATCTTGCCTGATTCCCTTTAGGCCATGCAACCATGATCCCTGCTCACAAAGGAGAAAGTAATTTCAATATCCGGTACTCATGTATATGTATTTTATTTGGGGGGGTTAAAATATGATTCTACAGTTATTTATTTTATTGCTCAAAATTTTCTAGCTCTGAATAGCCAAAGCTTAAATAATTTGAGCAATAAAATAAAGAACTATAGTATTGAATCATAGCTCCCCAAGTAAAATATACATATATGATTCCATACTGAGATGGGTAAATGAACATATAAATGTGCAGTTAAATATGTACAGTTTTTTCTGTATCATATCATATATCATATCATATATCAGTTATACCTCAACATTGTTGTTTAAAAGAAGAATCAGGAAGTTCCCCAGATTTGGAGAAGAATGAGAAGACATGGCAACTAAATGCCATTTGGGGTCCTGGAATGGATCCTGGAACTGAGAAAGGACCTGAGTGGGAAAACTGATGAAGTCCAAATAGAGTAGTTTATAGTATTGTGTCAACATTAATTTACTAGTTTTTTTAAATGTGTATTTATTTTTGACAGAGAGAGAGAGGAAGGGAGAGGGGAGGGAGAGAGACCCGGGGAGGAGAAGGACAGAGAGAGAGGGAGACGCAAAATCAAAAGCAGGCTCCAGGCTCCAGGCTCCAAGCTGTCAGCATAGAGCCCGACGAGTTGCTTGAACGTACGAACTGGGAGATCATGACCTGAACCGAAGTTGGACACTTAACAGCTGAGCCACCCAGGGGCCCCAATTTAGTAGTTTTGATTACTGTACCGTGGTTGTAATATGTTAGCAGTAGAGGAAGCTAAGTGAAACGTACATAGATGGGAGCTCTTTATCTTTGCCACTTTTCTGTAAGCCTCAAATTATTTCAAAATAAGAAGGGTTTTAAAAGTCACACTGGAGGGGCACCTGGGCGGCTCAGTCAATTAAGGGTACAACTCTTGGTTTCAGCTCAGGTTATGCTCTCGCAGTTTCATGAGTCTGAGCCCTGCACCGGGCTCTGCACTGGCAGCACGGAGCCCGCCTGGGATTCTCTTCTTTCCCTCACTCTCTCTGCCCCTCCCCTACTCGTGCTGTCTCTGTCTCTCAAAGTAAATAAATAAACAAAAAAAAAGTCACACTGGAGTCCCTAAATAATCATTCTCATTAGATTTTCATTTATTTATAGGGTGAGTTTCTGTTTGTTTGCAAATCTTAAAACAGAAGCAGGGGCCTTCTTTTCATCAAGGATAACTCTGTGAACTGTTTATTAATCCTGCCTGTTTATTAATACACACTGCAGTCCTTACCTCCACAAGTTTGGTTTCCACTTATTACTTCAGCCACTCACTTCCAGTCCCCTGGAAGACCTGTGAGTGGGAAAATTCCACAGGGCTCTGCCTTCTCGGGAACCTCTCTTAGAAAAGTTTTTAGTTGGTGACAGTCAGTGTCTGATTTGAATTTTCAAATACAAACTGTGAAAGCGTTTAGATCTCAGGAACCTCTTGCTCCGCTGATGTTCATTACCCAGGGCAACATCTGAACAAGAACTCAGGATTGAGAGTCTTATATTGGAATGCTGAAGATGAGGAAGGGTCATGTTTAAAGTTAAATGTCTGGGAATTCAGTGAATACAAGTAGTACTAAGGGAACTTTGATTCTTAAAGGAAATCAATAGCAGAATTAACTTTGCCTAAAAAAATCAATGTAACTTTAGAAAAACCTGAATCCATTTAAAATTGAAAGACCGACCTCTTGAAAAACAAAAAGGGGCAGGTATGTATTTTGGCATCTGAATATGAGTGTTTGGTCCAAATCCAAGCATTTGGGTATAAAACATTAAATGCTAAGTATAAGTAATTCTTCCCTGAGGTTTTTTATTTTTGCCCGCAAATCTCTTTGTGTGTTCAACCAATTTAGCTAACTACACTAGTTTACACACTTCAGGTGGAACGAAAAGAAACAGAAACATGTACCTAGAGCAGTCAAATTCATAGAGACAGCAGGTAGAGTGGTGGTGCCAGGGGCTGGGAGGAGTAAGGGACAGGGAATTAGTGTTTAATGGGGCCAGAGCTTCACTTTGGGGAGATGAAAAAGGCCCACAGATGGGTGGTGGTGATGGAGTACAGTGTGAATGTACTCAGTGCCACCGAACTGCACGTTTAAACATTGTTGAAATGGTAAATTTTTATGTTGTATATATTTTACCACAATTTTTCTGAAAAATAAAAAGGAAACAATGGAAGTTTTCAGCAGTTAACATTCTTCTTCTTTGCCACAGTGCCCAGCTGTGAGGAGAATATCTGCTTGAGGACACTTATCCTTAGGAGTTTTTAATTTTTATTTTTCATCTGGAGATGATTCCTTGGGCATCATCCTTGGGCATAAACTATCAACGGGCAGTTTAAATGGCCCCCGTCTCATAAATTGTGTGTGTACAAAGAATCCTGGTACACAGGAAACAGTAGAGATGGGTGGTAGGGAGAGTTGCTTCTGGGGTTAATTTATAACTAAGACAAATGAATCTATAAAAAGAAGAAAAGCCCCATAAGAAATATGTTAACTGATGGTAAGGGAGAAAAAAAGGGTTTAGATAAAAGATATCTGAACTTGTTTGGTCCCAATGATTTTATGGCTGAGGAATTCAATTATAGGTGTACTGGGTGGAGTAAATCACAATTCTGTAAATTACTAATAGGACACAACGATCTTTATCGTCTTCTGTATGTGCTCACATGCAAAGTTCAGTCCTGCCCTCTGTAAATAAACTCTCTGCCTAGCTATACTGCTGTATATGAATTCAGAGCTTCAGGATTTGAACAGAGATAATGTTTACTTTTAAAACCTAAAAGGTAGGTAGGTGGTACATTTAGAAATAAGATTAGGAACTAGAACAGATTACTTTTGCTTTAAAAAAATTTTTTTAAATGCTTATTTATTTTTGAGAGAGGAAGAGAGACAAAGCGTGAGTGGGGAAGGGGCAAAGAGAGAGGGAGACACAGAATCTGACGCAGGCTGCAGGCTCTAGCTGTCAGCACAGAGCCCAGCACGGGGCTCAAACTCACAAACCGTGAGATCATGACCTGAGCTGAAGTCGGATGCTTAACTGACTGAGCCACCCAAAAGTGCTTTTGAATTTTGATTATTTGGTTTGTTTCGTTTTATACTAAATTCTTTTAAGACATTTTTATGAATGAAAAGCTGAAAATATATTTTTAAATAAAAAGATCACATTCTTATTTTTGCATAGTTTCTTCCAGATCTTATTAATGTGTTCACATTTTTTACTTGCTTAGTAATTACAGTATATGTAGCATTTTGCTCCTTTTACCTTTAGATCACATAAATCTTTCTTTGTTTCTACCTGGCTTCCAGATTTGTCATAGTGGCAACATAATAATACATATAGTACGTGACTTACTAAGCCAGTTTTGAGGTAGTTTCAAGTTTTTTATTATTATACGATGACTGTTCTGTATCATTACATATAGTGAATATCTTCACGCACGTATTTCATTTTTTGAAAAATGACTATGTTCAGATACATTGCCAGAAGAGGACTTTTTATGTTAAGGGAGTTGAGCAACTGCATTAGTCTTGCATCATTAGTATTTAAGACATTCATATTATTCTGGAGACATCTTACCAGCAATATCAACAGAGATGTATTTCCTCCAAAGTATACATTTAAGTGATTTCTCTTCATAGAAATATATTATCATTTACAGTGGCTTTGTATGTGTGATAGCAAAATGAGGTGGAGAGTGAGAGGCTTCACCAAGTTTAGGTATCAGAGTAATAGGGGGGTTTGGGTGCTTTTTGTTTTGTTTTGATTTGGGTTAGGAAAAAACCTACTTAATTGCAAGGAGTTGCAGGTGATTTCCTGAGGTTAGGCCAATTTTAAATAAAAGGTAAAGACTGTATTCAGGTCCCCTAATGGCCTTCAAATCCACATGTTTCTGGTTAGAAAGGAAGGGCTGCTTTTGAAAATGTGAGTTTTACAGAGTAGGACTTCTGGAGAGATGGATACAGATCAGTTGTTTAAAAAAGATTTATCCAAATCAAATATTTTAAATTTGTGTTTTGAATATTCGAGGGGAATAATCACTTCAAAATCAAGATACAGAGAAAAATCTAAGGCACAAAATTACATGGTTAAAATATATTACAATGAACAGGCAAGAGATGAGGTGTAATTGTCTCTGCTTTTCTTTCTAAACTTTAATTTGAGTTGTTGAGTTGTTGTTAAGTGTTACAGTTAATGACAAATAGAAATTATAGTTTTTAACTACAATGCAGTATTTTTTAAAATATCAAATAACCAGTGTGATAACAACAATACAGATCATTGAAAATTATCTGTAATCTCAAGTTGTTATTCAAACTGTTGTATAAGTTGCCTTCCAGTTCTTAATATACCCATGTATTTTGATATGTCTGTGTGGTATTTGATAACTACATTACTATCCCTCACCCCCAAAGTCTACACAATTAAGAACTCGTGATAAGTGCTTGCTATATTCTCGTTCCATTCAAAAACAATGTTTTAAAACCTAACTTGGTCTACATAATATTTTCTGAAAAAAAAAATGTGTGTCAATCACAGTGGCCACCATCTTTACTTGAAAATGTTAGTCGCAGCTGTGAAATGTTAAGGGTTAACTCCTAAAAATTAAGCCTATAAGAGAAAGTTCTGTGATATAAAGACGCTGAATTAACAGTTAGACTGCAGAATGTGTGGTAGGTTTGATTATTTGAGATTCTTGAATAATAAATGAAGCAGTGTTCTAAAGAAATTTTTAAAAAGTCTGCTGTACAAATATGTCTGATAAGAGAGAATACAAAAAATTACTTTTGACAATTCCTTAATTTTCACTTACATCCTATACTTTCATTCTTAGAAGAAAAATATTTTAGTCTTTATGTAATTTCTTAATTTTAATATTTTCATTAACTAGCAGTATATAAAATGATTTGGGTACCTAATTAGGAAAAATGTACATGCCTTCATCATCTCCCCTTCCACAGTTTTGTTTGCCTTTTAAAAAAATACCAAGAAGGAGCTCTAAGAGTCCTAGCTATAGCATGCTTGATTCTTTGGCTACTTTGAATAACTCCTACATTACAAATAACATGCCTAAATTCTACCTCGGTGTCATGTAGTAAGAGGTCAGTTATTGGAAGCCACTATTATTCTGTGGAACATGAAGTAACTGTGATCTCTCTCATGTTATTCAACTTTTTTTCTTTGTACTGATGAACTCCTTGTCCTTCAGTCCAGATCCTGTGATCTGAAATCATTTAAATTACTAAAAGATTGATATTTTTAAACTTTTATACTCTCAGTGGACAGGACGTAGGAAATTTAGTGACGTAAACATCTTTAATAATCTTTAAAAGTCATAAGACTTGGTAGCTGGGACAAAAAACAATTAAGTATAAATTTCAGGGAAATACCAAAATGGCATGACTTTTCTTTTCTTTTGTTAGCAAGCCACATGGCTTTCCTCTCAAACTCAAGGAATATGTAGTGCGGGCTCTACTTTTATGATTTTGGTTTCATCTGAATCACAGAAATATATGTTTTCCTAAGTTTACTCACTATAATTTGTGATTGCTATTTTTCTTATCTGCGAAGGAAGTACAACAGCTCCCACTGGGGAAATACCATGTTAAGTCAATCCTAAAATAAGAAATCTAAGGGAAAGGTCACATCCTAATAACTTGTGCAAATCTAAATTCCCATGGAGCTTTAAAATTATTTTGTAGGAGTAGAGTATTAACAATGTGTTGTTGAACTTCTTCCAGATGAGAGCACTTTTTTGTGTTCAGAAGGAACCACTGACGTATAAATATAATTGACAAGAATGAATTCAAAGCAACCTATTTTGAATATGGCAGGGAAATCTAGCCTATTAAACCATGAAACATTTTTTCTTGGTTTCATTGGAGATATAAGGTGTACCATTCAGGAAGTATTATAATAATTACATACAAACAGTGAAGATGATTTTTCCTATAGATGTTTATTTTTATTTTTATTATTTTTTTAAGGATTTTAATTTTTAAGCATTAGAGCTGATGTTGGGGAACTCATGACCGAGAGATCAGTAGTCACATGCTCCTCCTACTGAGCTAGCCAGTCTCTTTACTATAGAGACTTTATACCAACACTGACCTCCAAATATGTTTTAGAAAAATGCTAACTATGCCATTCCAGGGAACATCACTGTTTTGGGATACCTGGATTGTAATCTTTCCTCTTCTGTTAATTGGCAGTTCCCTAAAATTTGGGATCTCAATTTCTTTATCTGTTAGGTGGGAGATATTTATTGTGAGCCTCAAGTAAGATCAAATATATAAATGGCTTAGGAAATTCTTACAGCAATATATAGCTTTAAGGTATTATTAGAATTTTTGCCTTAAATTTTCATCTTCTCCAAATGAAATCAAAATGGACAGAGGACAAGTGACTTATTCCATCCTACTCAAGCTAAAAGTCACCAGGACATCCTCATCAGTGCTTCACTCACTGGCCAAATCCAAGTCATTTTTAAAAGGGTGGGATTTAAGTAGACGCCACTCCATTATATTGTAATACTGTACAAGTATTAGGCCATCAGGATGATTGTTTCCTAGTACATACTAATTTTTGAGGATGCACTGTTGGAAATGTGTCTTGAAAATGTATTTATTTGTTGCTTTACAGAAATGCATATACTTATTCCTTAATTTGTACTTTTTTTGAGAGAGAGAGAAAGAGTGTAAGCAGGGGAGGGGCATAGGGAGAAAGAGAATAAACAGGCTCCACACTCAGCGTGGAGCCTGGAGTGGGGCTTGATGCAGGGCTCTATCTTACGACTATGAGATCATGACTGTAGCTGAAATTTTAAGAGTAACATGATTGACTGATTGAGCCACCCAAGCACCCCTATTTTGTACGTCTTATTATCAGTTAAAGTGGAACAGAATGCACTGTTTAGTGGAACAGTTTTTGTGTTCTGACCTGCTACTATTTCTTTCCTTAATGCTGATTATGTGTTTTCAGCAATTTAAGGATTTATAGGAACATACCTGGTTATTCTACCTGCTGGGGCCCATTCAGTAGCAGGAGCCATTTGTTGAAATTATTGAGATATTTCTGCATTTAGTTAACTTTAGACTCCATAATAATATATTGCCACATAATAAGAAATTACGCAATAATTTGCTTAAATGCTTATCTGTATGATAGGAGTTCAAAGAATCTCTGCAACTATTTAGTATGTTTTTAAAATATCTTGTTCAAGAAAAGTCTTAAGCCCCTTCATTGTATTACTTTGTTTTTTTTTAAATTTTATTTTAAGCACCAATATGTAAAGAATGATGTCTAAGAGATCTGTACTCTACCACATTTTACCAGAAAAAGTGCAGTGCCTCTGTGTCTGACAAAGTAGACTAACTTCCTTTAAGTTCACATCCTTTTAAAGAATAACTGACCTGGGACGGGTTGGTAGCTGGAATGTGTTGGAGTGACTTGACTTTCACCTTAAGTGAAACATGGAAGTTCTAAAAAAATCTGCCAAGTTGTGTTCTTAGTATATAGACTATTTTTATCCATCAGACTTTGGAATAAAAGTAATAGCAACAGCAAGTAAGAATCTAAGTATACGTTTTTTGTACACCTCTGCTCTCCAGTGCCAAATGTGGTAGGAGGGAAAAAAAACTTTCTATATATGAATCTACTGATTGCTGCTACTGATTTGTTTTTCCAACCTTTTATTTTCTCTGATGTTGATTTAGTTAAGATTTTCCTTACCTGAAAATTACAAGTTATCTGACTCAACAGTTTACTGTTTTCATTTCACCCTCCAAGTTGACAGTTACCTTTGTAAAACCCTGTGTGTTTCCATTTTACCCTCCTTTCAGGGAGCATTAGAAACTTTGTGGTCAGCCCAGGTAGCCCTTTAGGCTGCCCGCTCCAATTTGCTGCCACAAATATTGTGGTTCAGCCACGCCAACTGCTCAGTGGTTCCTCTCACAACATTTGGTTCATAACTAGAATATACTGATCATTATACAGACTATTAATGATTTTATAGTCAGTATTAGGAGTGAGCTTCTTAAGAGCAGAGGCTATCCTCTGGGTATCCCTAGTGCGTAACACAATTCCTAGCAAATATTGTCCAGTATGAAAATGATACTGTAATTAAAATTAAATGACTCAGATATACTTTTATTTCTACTAACTAAACATAGTCTTATATGCAGGCTTGCCTAAATATTATTGTAAAATTTACCAACCAGAGATGCAAAGGATGTACAGAATTGACTTATTTTAAGAAAAGAATTGCTGTGATATTATATATATTTATAATTTTGTAGATTTAACCTTTAGATAGGCTTTTTCTTTTTGCAAATGTTGAAAGTGAATCTGTAAAAGCACAGAAGTACTAATTGGCTACTTTTTACCTGTATAATTCAGGAATGAAGAACATTTATTTCAATTTTCTATTGCATTTGAAGCAGGGCTTCTAAGTCAGAAAAAGGGCTAGGACAGTTATTTGTGTTGAAAATTTTTTTTTTTTTTTGATAACTGGCTTATGTGTATTATTCATTAAACAAGTATATATTGAACTACTTTTATACAGCCAGCACTCTTTTAGACAAAACAGAGATGAGACAGTTCTTGCTCACAGTCTTATGTCAAAGACAGTACCTATCTATACATACTACCTGAGAGAATTAAATAACAGAGCTGGGCAATGTGTGACTGAGGAAAAACGTATAGTACAAATTTGTGGCAGAAAACACACCTGCAGAGCTGGAGTTGGGAGTAGTTTCATTAGATGCTTGCCCCTGGAAGTAAGGATATGGCTACATGAGGAGGAAGAAGCTGGAAATTGTAACATGGGCTTCATGGGGTAGGAAGTTCAAGATTATTGGTGGGCATGTTGCACTCGAGTCAGTAGGAAGCTCACATACAGAGGAAAAAGGCTGGGTTTGGCAGGGTACAAACACTGGACTGAGGAACTTGGACTTTGTCTAGGAGGCGTTGGGAACTTGAAGATGTGGGGATGGGGAAGAGGTAAGACAGAAGCTCTCTGTGGAAGGGGCACGTGAAAGAGATATCTTGATAACTTATAAGATTTGGTGACTAAATAAGAAATGAAGAGGATAAAAGAAAAAAGGGTCAAAGATGAACTTTTGGCTGATACAGAGGTGAGATATTCAGAGAAATAGAGAAGAGGGACTCTTGCGGGAAGAAAGATGAGCTTGCTTATAGACTTGTTGAATTTGAAGTAAAAGGTGTAATATCTAAGTAGAAACAAACTCGAGAGATCTGAAGATGGGATGAGCCTCATTTTAGCGGGTGGAACTAGCTTGCTGATTTGCGTGTCGTAGGCACAGAGTGAAGGTGAAGTCGTCAAAAACAACACACAGGTGAAGTTTGGAAGATGAAGATGAGAGAGAGGAAGGAAGAGGTATCATCGATACCAAATAAAGAGAGTTTTAGGAAAAGGGAAGGAAAACAACACTTAGTATCTCTTGTTACCTGGCATTGTGGTAATAACTTTACATATATGACTTTATTTAGTCTTTACAATAACCCTGTACAATGGGAATTATGATTATCCCTATTTTACAGGTGAATAAAGTAAAGTTTAGCATGGTTCAGTAACTTGCCTGAGAGCATCCTGCCAGTGAGGGGTGGAATCTGGATTGAAACAGAGATCTTTCTGCCTCCCAAGCTCATGTATTTTTTTACTGAAATAAAATATAAAGTGACAGCATAAGATCAAGAAGAATGAAGAATGAAATAATGCCATTAAAAGGAGGAGACTATCATTTAAGATTAGAGTGTATGTCTAACACTCTAGAAAGGGTGTTTCAGTGAGCTTAGAGGGTAATAGGTGGTATGTGAAAAGGAAATGATTTTAGACCACTGAGAATTTTGGCAGCAAGTCGGACATTTCTTCTAGAGCACCTAATCAGTAAGTCAGGAGAGAGCACATCAGTGGAGAAAGAGGAAATAGTATAGGGGTGAGGTCTCAGGATAGCCATTCAAAAGAAACAGACTCTCTGGGGAGAAAAGACTGCTTCCTCTAAGTTTGGAAGAAAGGATTATGCGGTTAATGTGACCACTCTCCCAGTGGAGATAGAGGTAGGGTAAAGAAGAAAGGTGTCAGATAAGCACAGATTTATAAAAGCACTAGTTATAAAGATATTCCCGAAGTTATATTTTACTTGGAAGAAAAGCTCATTAAAATAAAAACATGGGGGCACCTGGGTGGCTCAGTCGGTTAAGCGTCTGACTTCGGCTCAACAGTTCGTGGGTTCAAGCCCTGTGTTGGGCTCTGTGCTGACAGCTAGCTCAGAGCCTGGGGCCTGTTTCAGATTCTGTGTCTCTCTCTTCTCTGACCCTCCCTGCTCATGCTGTCTCTCTCTCTCAGAAAAAATTTTTTAAAAAATAATAATTAAAATAAAAACATGGCAGCCAAGTGACGTTAATCAGATATCTTTCCCTCTTCTAGATTCAATTTCCCCATATGTTAGACAAATTAGGTTAGGTTAGACAAATTGATCGTTAAAGACCCTTCTAATACTTAATTTTCCAAGCAAGTAGAATGCGTCAACTTTGATCTGTTCACAGGTATGACAGTCATACAGCTTTATATATCAAAAGAATTTTCAGGCAGAGGTAACTAAAATTAGAGCTCAAAGGAAATCTGTAGAATTTTAAGTCCACAAATCAAAATTTTGGGATATATTCCTTTCTCCTTTAGTAAAAATTATTAAAATGTCTGAGTGTATTGCTAACTGCAAACTCTTGAAGGCAAGGACTATATCCTGTTCTCCATAGAGCATAATGCTTGCTACACAGTAACAACTCAGTAAATATTTAGTAAATGAATGAAAGGTGAGTTACAGCACAGAATGTACCAGTAGAGAGTATAGTACTTTCTCCAGGTTTTTTCTCTACTTTGATCGTTCTTATCAGTCTCCCTCATGAGAATTCAGAGGCATGTTAATTATGTTATAACAGTCATGTACCTGCCTTGTTTTTGTATCATTTTAATTGTTTTTCATTTGGCTGCTCAGCTAATTTCTTGTAAACAAACAAACAACAACAAAAACAAGGGGAATTGACTAACCATTCACTGGAAATCTCAGGATTTTTCAAAATTATCTTTTGTAGTAACTTAAAAATTAATTAGTATCCTAGTTTCCCATCTTTTATTAATTTAAAATTTACCAAGAACATTTCCTTTCTGGAAAAGGAATTTTGTTTTACATTATAAAGGAAAAGTGATTTAAAAAAAAACAAACCCTGAAATCTATTTCTGAACAAATTTAGTGATGTTGGTGTAAGGAAAAAGAATGCCACAAGAAGTCATCCCAAATTTAGTAATGCTTTCCATCTTAAACACATGATTTCAGTTGTCCCCAGGCTAGCTAAAGGTTATAAAATGTCACCATAATACATTTACTTCCTTATGAGTTCTTATTACCTCCTCAACCCCAAGTAGATGGAGTTATAAAAACCCTGAAGTATGACAATATAGTTTATTACACTCTTAGAAATATTCTGCCAAAAGACGCTGAGAACTAGAGGAAATGGATTTAAATTTACAGCAGTTCAGTGATACGGAACATACTTTTTTCAGACCACTCAAACAGTAAGCCAGTTTGTAGCTTTAATGCTTGGTATGTGGAGACGGGACAGCCGTACCAGAATCAACAGAGAGACCTCTGGGCACAGTTCTTAAGTGAGAAAACTGACTACAGGAATAATTTTGCAAATGCCATGTTTTTATATACTTTATACTACTTTCTAGAATATTTTGAATTTTACTTAGTGCTATTTTGAGAGTCACTGATTCTTCTCATCTTTCTGATGAAGAATTAAAGCCAGAGTTGACATTTCACTGTTAGCCAACTTCACTTTCAGTTATCTGGTGATCTGAAGATGTCTTTTTATCCCTTTCATTACCAGACTTCAGGCTTGCAGATTACTATTGGTCTTTCCTTTCCCTGAGTTACACATTTACAGTATTTGTTTACATGGGTTACATAAAAATGCAGACTTCAATAAATGGCTTTTTGATTCTTGGATAGAAACTGAAATATCAGGCAGGACAGCCAAGTATCAAAAAACTGAATGCTGGGTGGAAGCTGTTTAGTTAGTTATCCTGGGTTTTGAGTGGACATAGCATAGCGTGTAGAGTCAGCCATCCTGTGAAAATATGAACTCAAAGGAACGGATAAACAATTTTTTAATTTCTTCCTTTAAAGTTCAATTTTGGGTATTTAGTTTTTTCAAAATACACAGTATTCTTTTAAGAGTCACCAGTTTACTATGACACACATATAAGCTATGTCGTAAAGATTATCTTGTAATTTAGAATATGAGAGGTAGAGTAAAAAGTATGGAGTGGTAAAAGAAAAGGAAACTGGATGCTTTACCCTAATTTGCTTCTTCCTCTTTAGAGTGCTGTGGGTTTTATTTTAGCTGTTCTGTTTGCCTGACCACGGGCAGTGTCCCCACCTCTGTTACAGCCTTCTGTGCTTAGAGAGTTAGAGCCACCTATAAATCAGCAGTCTTAGTGGAATCTTGGCAGATGAGGTCTCAGTCAGGAAACAAGCATTTTGTTTATATTTAGATAATTTGAGAGCCTGGCCTCTGGGCATTCTGTAAGAAATCCAGAAAAGAGAAGCCTGAAGAACAGAATATTTATTATGAATAGATGTTACCTTTCTCACTTAGGGGTTTAATTCCAAGCAGCTTGAGTAAAACGAAGGACATTGTCTCTTTTCACTTACTTGGCAATATTTTTAAAAGAGTGAAGAGTCCAAATCAAAGAGAATGAAGACTGTAGCAGAGAACGTAAGATGACAGCTGGCATGAATGACTTTTTGGCACTGTTGAGAAAGGACTCAGACTCAAAATCTGAAAGGTAGTAAGAGAGATCATTGTTCCACAGTACAGCTGATACATTTGGGAAAGTTCTTTGAAACATATATCCATGTCCCATAAGAGGTGCTAAAATCCCAGGGTTTTTCAGCCAATAATGGCACTTCTGTTACAATCAAGTTGAAAAACAAAGCAAACAAACTGAAAAATAAAAATAATTCTTTAGCATCTGAATGGCACTGGAGTTCTCTGTTTTCCCTCATAAAGCGTACGTACTGTAAGTTAAAAATTGAAAGAAGTAACGTTAAGTTCTTCTCTTAGAACCTGCTGTGCAGAATGTGCTCTAACTTTTCTCTCCTTGATTTTGGTAGTCATTTAAGTCACATATTATCACCTCTACTAGAAAAAGATATAAAGGATAGTAAGAAATCAGAATGTTTAGGTTTGTAGCTCAACTCTTCTTCATTTATCCTTGAGGCATCTAATATTCATCATTAAGGATGATTAGTAATTAACTTGAGCCAAAGAATTAGAATCTGTACTGCTAGGTGTGGATAAACTAGTTATGGGACTTCCATGATTCCAAAATATGACTAGATCATTAGATCACTTATTACTGAAAATTCTTGAGATCCTTGATTTAGAACAAGTTTTTCAATTAAAACAATGTACTGTATATATATATTTTTTTACCTCTATTAGGTCATTAACCTTTTAGTGGTCCAACCAGTAAATAGGCAAGTTCTTCTGTCAGTGTTTTTTATTGTGGAAAGATATATTTAACATAAAATTTGACATTTTAATCATTTTCTTTTTTTCTTTTTAAATTTTTTAAAAATTTGAGAACAGTTGACAGACAGTGTTACATTAGTTTCAGGCGTCCAGCATAATGATTCAGCATTTCTGTGTGTTAGACTGTGTGCACAAGTGTAGCCACCATTGTCCCCATGCGACACTATTATGATACCATTGACTGAACTCCCTGTGCTGTGCCTTTCATTTCCGTGACTTATTCCTTTTATAACTGGAAGCTCATCTCTACTCCTCTTCACCCGTTTTGCCCCTGCCCTACTTCCCTTGTCGGCAACCATCAGTTCGTTCTCTGTATTTATAGGTCTCATCCTATTTTTGCTTATTACTTTGTTTTGTTTTTTTAGATTCCACACATGAGTGAAATCATGCTGTTTATTTTTCTTAGTGTGACTTATTTCACTCACTGTATAATACTAGGTCCATCCATGTTGTGGCAGATGGCAAGATCTCATCCTTTTTTATGGCTGTACAATACTTCACGGTGTGTGTATGTATTGTTTTTATCTATTCATTTATCAATGGAAACTTAGGTTGCTTCCATATCAATAAACATAGGGGTGCATATATCTTTGCGAATTTGTGTTTTCATTTTCTTTGGGGAAATACTCAATATTGGGTCATAGGGTATTTTTTTTCTTAATTTTTGAGTAACCTCCATGCTGCTTTCCACAGTGGCTATACCAGTTGACATTCCTACCTACAGTTCATGAGGGTCCCCTTTTCTCCACATCCTCGACAGCAGTTGTTATTTCTTATGTTTTTATATTAGCCATTTTGACAAGTGTAAGGTTATCCCATTGTGGTTTTGACTTGGATTTCCCTAATGATGAGTGATGTTGAGCATCTTTTCCTGTGTCTTTTGGCCCCATTTTAACCATTTTAAGTATATGATCCAGTGACATTAATTGCATTCACGACATTGGACACACACCAGCCCTGTCTGTATCTAAAACTTTTCATTATCCAAACAGAAACTCTGCTCATTAGACAGTAACTCCCCATTACCCACCCCCCAGATCATAGTTATTTCTGTTCTACCTTCTGTCTCTGTGAATTTGCCTATTGCAGCTGTTTCATATAAATGGGTTCATACAGTATTTGTCCTTTGGTGTATGGTTTATATCACATTATTAGCACAATGTTTTCAAACTTCATACATGTCGTAGCACATATCAGAACTTACGTTCCTTTGTTTGGCTGAATAATATCCATCGTATGTACATACCACCTTCTGCTTGTCTGTTCATCTGTTGCTGGACACTTGGATTGGTCCTACCTTTTGACTTGTTTGAATAAGGCTGCAATGAACCTTTAAGTGTTCAAGTATCTGTTTGCATCCCTGTGTTCAATTCTTTAGGTCTGTACCTAGAAGTAGAATTACTGGCTCATGTGATAATTCTGTGTTTGCTTTTTGAGGAACTACCAAACTGTTTTCCATAGCTGCTGCACTGTTTTACATTCTTAACAGCAATGTACGAGGGCCCTGATTTTCACATCCTCCTCAACTCTTGTCGTTTCCCATATTTTTGATTATAGCCACCCTAGTAGGTGTGAACTGTACCCGCATTGCAGCTTTGATTTGCACTTCTCTAATGACTAATAATCTTGAGTATCTGTTCATGTGCTTGCTGGACATCTGTATGTCCTTGGTCAAATGTTCGTTCCCGTCCTTTGCCTTTCTTTTTTTTAATTAGGCTGTTTGCATTTGGCCATTTTATTGTCCTCTCACTTTTTAATTTGTGTTCTCTCATACTTCTGTGTATAATAAAAAAGATAATTTGAGCTCAGGGAAATACTTTCTATCTGCCTTTCATTGCCACACACATTGACTTTCATCCTGTTAACCAAAATTAGTACCTAGGACTCTCTCTTCAAATGGAAGATTTTTTTCTGAATGCCTTTATACCGTGGAATTCCTTGTATTCTTTCCCAAATCTCAGTTTAATGAGCTCATGTGGAGGAATGGGAGAGGGGTAACAAATAAACAAACATCCATTTTCTTAGTGTGACGCAATGTTAGACCTGGAAGAGGCCATCTCTTTCGCAAACTGAGATCCAAAGATTCTTTGAGGAAGGATCCACAAATATATTCTTGGGATCTGAGAGTTTTCGAATTTTAAAATACTGCATTTTTATACTAATAATAATCTAAAAGGTCATTACGAAAAAGCCAAAATTTCACAATTCAAGGACGTTTCAATGGTTTCTTATATCACTTTTCTCAACTGGAGATTATAGGACCTCTGGGGAACCTGAGGACACAACCTTGGCAGGTATCTAAGATTTTTCTTTTCTTCCTTTAAAAGGAACCCATACATTAGTAAGTGTAAGAAATGCTGATCAAATCCAATGCCTTTCCTTTTACAAAGAAGGCCTAGAAAAGTTAAGTGACTCACCAGAATAACACAACAGATTAATAAAGCCAACCAGCACTAAGGCTTTATTCAGTGTTCTTTGTGACAGAATGGGGATACTGCAGGGATCCCATCATCACTGAGTTTAAAATACAGTGGGAAAGCAGAAAATGAACAAGGAATAACTAAAATGATGTGTATCCGGGAGGAGAAAGGTAATAGGAATCATATTGAATGGTTTAACCTCATCTGAGGGTTTGGGCAAGAGATTTTTATGCTGACAATCGAAGAGAGAACAGGAGTTAGTTTAAGGGAGCCCTGAGAAGAGCAGCGTTCCAGAGGAAATAACATGTGTGGAGGCCCTGAGGTGAAAAAAGCATAGTTTACTTAGTGGTTTAAATGAAGAAAAAAAGTGAAAAGAGGGTTCCGAGGTAAACAGGGACCAGATTATTCCAGTAGATTTAAGACAATTAGAAGTCAGTACAGAGTTTCAATAAGGAAGTGATGTAATCTGAGCTGCCTCCTTAAAAGAGCACTCTGGGGGTTCCTGGGTGGCCTAGTTGGTTGGGCGTCCGACTTCGGCTCAGGGCATAGTCTCACGGTTCATGAGTTCAAGCCCCGCGTCGGGCTCTGTGCTTACAGCTCAGAGCCTGGAGCCTGCTTCAGATTTTGTGTCTCCCCCTCTCTCTGACCCTCTCCTGCTCTCTGTCTCTCTCTCTCTCTCTCAGAAATAAATAAAACATTAAAAAAATAAAATAAAAGGGCAGTCTGGCTGCAGGTGCAGAATTGATTGGAAAGGTGATAAGGCCAATAGATGTAGGGAGACCAAGTAGGAAGCTACAGCAAAGATATTTGTAAGAGATGAGAATATCTTGGGTTAAGGATGATAGAGAAGATTGAGAGAAGTGGCTAAACGTATTTAACAGGTAGAATCAAAAGGATGTAGTGGTTGATTGCATGTGGGCATTATAGCAGTCAGTTAAGATTCCCTTTTTGGGTGGCATGATCAGCTGGGAGATTGTTGGAGCTATATACTAAAGATAGGGCGGTGGCCGCCGCCGCAGAGACCAAGATGGCCAGGAGACTCACCGCCTTCCTCAAGGATGTCTGGGCCAAGGAGCCGGTGCTGGTCGCGTCCTTCACTATTGGGGGCCTCGCTATAATTCTGCCCACCATCAGCCCCTTCACCAAATACACCACCATGATCAACCAGTTCACACCCTACACCTATCCAGTGCCCCTCCGAGATGATGGGAACATGTCTGATGTGCCTAGCCACCCCCAGGACCCTGAGGGTCCAAGCTTGGAGTGGCTGAAGAAACTGTGAGCACCTCCAGTGATGTGGAGGAGGCCCCCTCCCCTGCGGCCAATAAAATGTGAAAATCGACCCCAGGAAAAAAATAAATAAATAAATAGAGGGCTCACTGAGAGAGACACGTTTTGAGGAATAGGTGATGACTGCAGTTTTTGACCAGTTGCTGTTGAGTTGCCAGTGAGGTATTTGAGTGGACATCCTCAATAGATGTTCATACGCAGAGCTGCAGCACAGAAGAGGCAACCAGGGCAGGGATACAGATTTGGTTTCAGTACATCCATGGTATTTGAAACCTTCTATAATGGGATTGCCTAGGGAGAGCATATGAAATTAGAATTGTGAAAGAGCCTAAGACACAGCCTTGAGGAAGGAGCAGCCTGAGTGACAGGGTAATTGGTATCTCAGGGTCCAGAAAGAAGACACAGCAGTGCAAGAAAGGCAAGGACTCACGGGTCTGCTCTCTGATGGAGCTGTTAAATGGCTGGTTCCGTGGAATGTGTACCTACCTGACACACAGGGATAGATGGCATTATGCTACTGATTGTCAAATTAATTTTTCCAATCCTTTTCCCAGAATCTAATCATGTGAAATGTTACAGTGGTAAAATTGAATTTCTGGTTAACTCAGCCAACGAGAAAACCCATTTCACTTCTGGTTCTATAAAATCTTTCTTAAACATGATAAGCCATTTTTCTGTCTTAGTAAATATTGTTTGGGGTGAAACAAAATTTAAATTGAATTTAGATAACTGAATTGGTGATTTGAGAACTTTTAATGTCTTAGTTTCACTTTGAATAGCAGGACATTTTTTTGAAGATCTAGAAAATATTAAAGGTTATCTCAGCAAATAGTCTGGAAGCTGCTTTTAAAAACAAACACTCTTAACTGCCTTTCTCCCCAACCCCCATAGCATTTGTCCATTTTTTTCTAAAGATAAAGGAACAACTTTCAGTACAGTAAGGGTATTTAATAGTTAATGAAAGTTGTATTGCATTTGTTTTTATTTAATAGCTGGGGTTTTATATAATTTTAACTTAGTAGAACCAAGTATATCGGTATACTCCTTAGCACTGCTAATTTTTTCAAAATTTTTTAGTGTTTATTTATTTTTGAGAGAGAGAGAGAGACTGTGAGTGGGGAAGGGGCAGAGAGAGGGAGGCACAGAATCTGAAGCAGGCTCCAGGCTCTGAGCTGTTAGCACAGAGCCCAACATGGGGCTCAAACCCACAAACTGCAAGATCATGACCTGAGCCAAAGTTGGACGTTTAACCAACTGAGCCACCCAGGTGCCTCACTCAGCACTGTTAATTTTATCAAAATGTGTACTCTTTGATCACTGACTCCAAATATAATTCAGCTCTTTCAAAATTATTCTGCTGGCATTACAGATATGTGTGCAGTAAAGAGCCATCTGAAAAGTTACACCTAAATTAGATTTGAGTAGATTAAGTCATGAGTCACCTGCACATGGGCTATTTCCAATGGTAGCAATACCAAAGTGAATCTTTTAATAAAATAAAATCCCCTTTAAAATGGAGTCTGGGGAGAAGGAGACTAACATTTATACTTTGTGCCAAGCACTTCTAAGTGCTTTACATACATAATTTCTCTACAAATGAGGAAATTGAAACTTGAAGTGATTCAGTAGCTTCCCAAAGTTGCAGCCCTGGCATGGGGTGGTGCTGGGATTCTAGGGTAAGTTCCTCCAATTTTAAAACCTGTATTCTTTCCCTTTACACCTCTGTTCCTCACTGGAAGTCAGGAGGCCTAAATTCTGACCCCTGCTGCATCCTCTAACTGTAAGAACTCGGATAAGCACATTAGTTTGTTTGCACTCCCTACCCCCCAGGCATAGTTTTGCCCCTTCCCCCTGTCTAGAATGCTCCGCACTTCCCATCCATGTGTTTATTCACCCAGTTGGTAATCAGTTCATCATTTGGCCAGATGGTGGTCTTTAATCATGTAATAAGTTACTGAGATTCTGTGACATCAGTATGAAAGTGACATAGATACATGGCCTTTGCCTCTGAAGAGGTCACACTCTTGTAGTCTCTTTATCTTGCTCACTATATAAGCCCTTGCTTTCTATTTCTTCCATAGAGCCTTTTCTATGAGCCGGCCCTTTCTGACATGCTCTTCAGGAGTCCCTGTGAAACATAGTCATTTTTCATTTATTTGGCAATTAAACAGGTGCTGCCTTGTGACATCTCTTCTATCATTGGCTAGAATCTTATTCTAATCATGAATCATTGCTTAACTTTTCACCTCTTTGCAGCTTGTTTCACCAAGATATAAATTCCTTAAGGGCAGGCTTACCCTTCTCTATATTTCCCACAGTGTCTTGTAAATAGCGAAAATTTTTTGACTGGAGTCATTCAGCAAATGTTTATTAATTTGTGTTAAATTTTTAAGTTCAGAGTTTACTGTTTGGTCAGATGTTCTAGGCTGTCACTTAGCTTCCCTGAGTCTCAATTTTCAATAAAATGGAAATAATTTCTACCTCTTGAGATTAAATCAATAATATATGTAAAACTGCTTTGGACACTTTACAAGACTATACAGGTGTTACTATTTTATACTTTGTGATAAAAATAGCCCTATCCTGAATTCTTCCAGTAGATAGTATGTGTCCCAGCATTTACCTCCCCTGTTCACTTGATCTGTTTTTATCTCTATTTTACCACTGTATAGCTCTCTGCAGTTTTAACTTCTTTGCTCTTAAGTTTATCTTTAATTTTTTCTCCTTCATTTTGTATATACCCATGTCTTAATCTCATTTATGGTTATGGACATGAGTAGTATGAACTGTTATCAGACTAGCCTAATCTGATGGATCACCATTATACTACAAAGCTGAGAATAATAGAATTTATTGTTAATTTTCATTCAAGGTAGCTAAATTCATTCACTTGTAGTTTCAGATGGATGTAAAGGGTTTTGTTGTTAGGAATTTGATGTTAAGGTGCTTTTTAGTCAATGTGAGAGTTCTGTATACTCTTCAAAGAATATATTAGGACTGGTACCATCAAAGCCTATATTGCCTTAGGTCATCTGGGTGGGACCATAGCAGACTTAGTAATAACCCCGGAATACAATCATTTCAATAGCTAAGGTTTATGATTAAGATTTCCCAAGCGTTACAAATTTACTGAATTGCATTATTCTGGTCTTTACTACTATCGATGCTTTGGTTAGCCATCAAACAAACTTTATTTTGCAGCCTTCTTTGAAATAAGTTTTTTTTTTATGATTTGATAGTATTTGTAATAGAATCATTGTCTTCTTTAGCTTTTCTAGAGTGTGATTCTTGTGTGGTTAATGTCTCTCACCTCTTGGAAGCCTAGAAATAGATATATTGACTGTTATTGTTATTTATGTTGAAAGATATTAAAATGAGATTTGTAATCCAATTGGGCATTATTTATTTCACATCTGGTTGCTTGAAAAGTGGCCAGATACAACAATTTTTAATGCAAGACAGCCTAGGGCAAAACCTTGGCAATTCACACCCTCCTTTGCAAAACAACTGCCCTGTGTGAACCTTTCACATTAAGGAAAAAAGAAGAAAAGAAAAGCAAACAAAGAAAATTTGCTTCACTACTTTTAATTATAAATTTCCAATAAAAGTGTTCATATGATTCCTACATTCACAAGCTAACAACCATTAGAAATGGAAGGCAATGTGCAGAAATACAATGGCAGCCTTGACCTAGTTTCAGGGCCAGGCGCAAAGACATCATGAAACTTCTCCTCTCTTAGATCTCCTCACTTTGCTGATTTTTTTTTTTTTCCTGATGAAAGCTCCATGACCAGAGAGAAGCTTGAATTCATGACCATCTCCCACCCCCAAAGTCACATGCTGAGCCGGCCAAATGGCTCCACTCTGCTGAATTTAAAGTGATTATGTTCCTGGTTGCCTGTGACAGTCTTGGTGTATACCTGTTGTTTTTAATATTGCCCTCTTTCACTCTTGAAAGTGTCCCAGGCTGGGTAATAAAGTGTAGGATCATCTTGTTTCACCCCTCAGAGACACTAATCAGGAGGTCAGGGCTGGGAATGAGGAGAACTTATTAAAGGAGAAATAATATTAGGGTTAGGAGGGTACTGGAATCAGAAGGCTACTGATCAGAATTTTCAGTAAATAAGATGTGAGCTGAGCTGGAAAGTGATTTGTGAATGCATTCTGACCATCACAAGATCCACCAGATTAATACTGGCTGCTCATGGGAGAGGCGGAGGACAAGAACCAGGTCAGGAGTTTGTGGTATCTTTTATGCAATACTAACGTTAAGCTTCCTGTCTGAGGTTTTCCATGTTGTTAGTCTCTCACCTCTTGATACTCTATGAGCACTGGTGATGCTGAGATCTAGTAGAAGCACTTCACAGAATTTAAAAAAAAAAAAAAAGATGGAAGATAATAGTTCTTTAGAAAAATGGAAACATGTTATTCTTGATAACCTTGCTCTTTGAAAAACTTAGCTGAATATCTTCCATTTACTTTAATAATCTATTCAGAAACTTAATTTTATTAACCTTAAAATACTCTCTTTTTAAGAGTCCTCCAGACTTGAAGGCTATTATTTTTGTTTATTTTTTTAAGGGGTGGTACAAAGAGGGACAGAGAGTGAAGGGGACAGAGGATCCCAAGTGAGCTCTGTGCTGACAGCAGAGAATCCAATGTGGGGCTTAAACTCACCAACCATGACATTAGGACCTGAGCCAGAGTTGGACACTTAAATGACTGAACCACCCAGATGCCCCAACAGCTCTTATTTTTTAATACTCTACTGTTGTAGAATATCTTTATTCTATTTAAAATAACTTTTAATTATATATATAATTTTCATTTTAGAGAGAGTATAGCGGGAGGTGATGGGGTCGAAGGAGAAAAAAAGAATTTAAGTAGGCTCCACGCTCAACTTGGAGCATGGGGCTCAGTCCCACGACTTTGAGATCATGACCTGAGCCCATCTCAAGAGTTAGATGCTCAACTGATCAAACCACTCAGGTGCCTTTGTAACTTTTGAAATTCTAAGAGTGGTAGCTACTATTGAAAAATATGCAGAGAAATATAAAGCAAAAAACAATCGTTCTTAATCCCATCACCCAGAAGTAACTAAAATAGTGTAGTTCCTTTCAACCTTCTTACACATGTATATTTTTTTAATATGTACTGAGTGGAGCTCTTAAATTATAACCATAAGGAAAATGCTTTTAGTGTTCTGGCAACTATAGGAAAATAATAATATCTTACATTTGCATAGAGTTTTAAAACATGTAAAGTTGTTTTCAGATAGTAAAATATTTACTCCTCATAATGTCCCCGTAGGGCAGAGTAGATGTTAATTTCCATTTTACGTATGGGGAAATTGAAGCCTAGGAGTGCTCATTGACTTGCCCAAAGACATTGATAAGTAGTAGAGCCTTGTTTAGAACCCTGTGCTCTTTCACAGCCCGAGCCTCTTTCTGTGTTCAACTCAAGGAATTATTATACTAGAATTTTCAAGTACGAAAAACTGAATCTGGTCCAGAGCACTAATGTGACAAACTAGTTCTTTAGCTGGGAAAAACATGTAAGGAAGAGGAATGTTGTATTTGAATAATGGTCTCTAAGTTTGTATAGGGGCAGTATTCAAAGAATAGTAACCATCTTTCTTAGAATCTCTTCTGAAAGTAAAATATAAGGTGGCTGAGTTTCCTGTGGACATTTAAGTTTAGGGTAGTATACTTTCCTGAAGGCCTTTGAAAAGACCTTTCAAAGGTATTATCTGTTTGGAATTAACAGTCAAGTCTTGAACACCTAATGCTGTACTAAAAAGAATAAATGAAGTAAAAGGCATATCCTCTTGTGTTTTCTTTAAAGGATTTGATAGCATTCCTGGAGGAATAAAACACACCTATGAAACAACTTAGGTGTATTATGTGGTACTGACCCTATGTCAATGAATTATCAAGAGTTAGAAATAATAAATTGATGCTCAAAGATCATTTACTTTTTGCTAATCAAGGAAATATCATCAAATGTTACAGCATAAATGAGATCAAGAAGCCAGAAACAAGTCATGGTGGATAGCAGAAATAAGAATATACATATTAATTCACATTAATTCACATGTTAATGTATCCATTCCACATTTATTGAACACCTACCATGCCTTAGGTACATAAGAGTGACTAGATATATCCTTTTGAATAGAACTCAAGTTATGTGTTAGGAAATAGTGAACAATAAGGCAGATGAGTAGGTAGGTGTGTGGGTGGGTTATAGCAATATTATTAACCCATGCAGAGGTTATGTGTAATTTTATAATTTATAAAAAAGTTTATAATAGATGAGACCTAAACACTTACAATTCATTGAATGGAAGAGGTAAAGGAAAATGTTAGAAGTCATCTAATCTACCTCCTTTCCTTATTTCCACTTTATAAATGGGGAATTAAGACCAGAGCCATTGTGGTTTTGGAACAGAAACAGTTTATAAATAGAGTTAGTGGCAGAACCAAAGGTTGAATCCTGGTCTTCCACTTTCCAATTATGTGTACCATTATGCCTCTTGACTCTTGAATTTAGCTAAAACATCTTTTTCTTCTTTCCTGTGCCAGCTTTGTGAATACCAGATCTTAGGTCCTCAAAGATTTGGATTGTAATCATTATTCAGTCATTGTTAGAAAAATATGACTTAGAAAATGAATCTGTTTCATGATTCATCTCTGCGGATATCTCCATGGATAAAATGACTAAAGGCTCAATGAGATTAACAGTATACAACTTGGAAATAAATGTTTTATAGCCATGGCAGTGAAGAGTCTATATTTTAGACCTAGCTCTATATGCTAGGTAGTGTATAATTTTGTACAAGTCATACCACTTCTTTTTTCTTTATCTATAAAATGAGAGAGTTAGAAACACTTTTAAAGTCTGGTTCAGTTATTTATGAAGCTATGTCTTATTTGATAAAGCACAGACTTATTTTAAGGAAAAAATTTCTTATGATTTTCAGCATTCACATAATTTTTATTATAATGTAACTTAAATATGTACAAAACTAGCTATAAATTTTTAAAATGTTTTAAATATTTATTTTTGAGAGAGAGAGAGACAGGGCATGAGTAGAGGAGGGGCAGAGAGAGAGGGAGACAGAATCTGAAGCAGTCTCCAAGCTCTGAGCTGTCAGCACAGAGCCCAGTGCGGGGCTCCAACTCACAAACCACAAGATCATGACCTGAGATAAAGTTGGACACAACCGACTGAGCTACCCACGCACCCCTAGCTATCAACTTTTAATGCGTATAGCTCCTATATACAACCAAATCAAATAACAAGTTACAAAATCCTTAACATTCAAGTTAATAATTCAAAGTGAAAATGAGTGCTATAACATATGCTTTCTGAGGCTCTACAGTGCTGTTCATTGCCATATATATGATTAAATTCTCTCTCAACTTTTCTCTGATTGAACTTTTTTGTGGAACAGTCCTCCTGACAGTATCACTGAATCTGTCATTAGGTTTTCACTTAAATGAATCATTTGTGTATTGTGTCCTTCTGTCATGAATTCTGAACAACTAAGTAGTAGTACTGGATGCCATATTTGAGTTTATGAAATTATAAATACAAACTGCTACTGAACCTGCTAGTATCCAGTTACCCAGATAATCTAAAATATAAATTACTTCAGTTTTTATCATTAAAGTGAAGGAAAATTGAAAGTATAGAATTAAAAACTTTTTATCAAAAATTGGAAACAATTTAAATGTCCATCAACTAAATGGAAAATCAAAATATGGTATATTCATATGCAGCCTTGCCTAGATTATTCACCAATAAAAAGGAACTTTCTTGTGATACATGCTACCTCATGGATGACCCTTAAAACAATAATGCTAAGGGGCATCTGGGTAGCTCAGTCAGTTAAGCGTCAGACTTCGGCTCAGGTCATGATCTCGCAGTTCTGCTAGCTCAAAGCCTGAAGCCTGTTTCAGATTCTGTGTCTCCCTCTCTCTCTGACCCTCCTCTGCTCATGCTGTCTCTCTCTCTCTCTCTCTCAGAAATAAATAAAACATTAAAAAAAATAATGCTAAGTGAAAAAAGCCAGAGGGGCACCTGTCTGGCTCAGTCAGTAGAGCATGTGACTCTTGATCTCAGGATAGTGAGTTCACGTCGCACATTGGAGTAGAGCCTACTTAATTAAAAAAAAAAAAAAAAAAGCAGACACAAGATCATGTATTGCATGATTGCATTTATGTGAAATGTCCAGTAAAAGCAAATCTATAAAGGCAGAAAAGTAGATTCATGATTGCCTGTGATTGGGGGGCAGGAACTGGGATTGATTATAAATCAGCATGAGAGATCTAATTGGGTAATAAAAGTGTTCTAAAACTAATTTATGATGATGGTTACAAAACTCGGTAAATTGGCTAAATTTCATTGAATCGTATGCTTGAAATGAATTTTATGGTATATAAAAGGTACCCCAGTAAAGTTTTTAAATAAAGCTTTTTATAAAGTTTTTTTTCTTTTTAAATTGAGACTTCCTGGTAATATGTATCCATAGATATTCCTCCCCCCTGGTAAAGAGATGCAGTTGAAAAAACACTGTTTTAGTGAAACTGGAGAGAGCATCCAGTAAATAGGAGACCATGGAGTCTAGTCTACTCTGAACTTGGCATTAACTCTGTATTAACTGGGTTAAGGCCTTAGGCAGGTCGCTTTGTGCCTTTATTTCCCCATCTGTAAATGAAGAGGGGTTAAATTATATGCTAAGGACTTCCTGTAGATAAGACAACCTCATCTTTACTCTCCTACTTATTGTCATCCCCCCAAAAATGTCCTTTTTCAGAGCCCCTTTAATCAGCTTGGCATATTGCTCATCTCATTAAATCTTGGTCACTGAAACTTCCTGACCTTAATGCATAGGTCTTTCAAGTACACAGTTCCCAGAATGTTTATCTGAACGTTCCATACTAGACTGAATGCCGCATCATTCATTAATCTCCCAGAGGCTATGTTCTCATTTTCTGAAACTCTTATGGATGCTCTTCCATAGATAACAATACACTTCTCCTTCAGGCAGTACATGAAAGAAACAATGAACGATACAATGGAATCATCCTATAAAATTACACAGAATGAGAATCTGGCCCATTGTTTTCTCCTGCTGCCTAAGGAAGAAGTTGTACTCTTTGGATCCCCATTAAGATTTTGGCTTGTCCACCTCCTCGGATTCCCAAGTAATAATTAAGCAATCTGGCCTTCTTCCCACTTCTCATTTCAATGTGTAGGATCCTTGTCAACTTGCCCAGAATGACTTTAGGCATTTTGAGCTGTTCATCTGACTGTATGCAATAGATAAATAAAAACATAATTAGAAGGAGGACTGACTTAAGACTCAATTTTATTTTTATTTCTACTGGTGGGGGGGAATGTGCTTGTTTTCTAATTGGAAAAGTTATTTCTTCCGTCTTCATGTTTTAGTCTTCTTACCTTTGTGTTCAGTAAGATGTTCTGAATGTTTACAGTGAAAGCTTAGGGGCACTTGGGTGGCTCAGTGGGTTGAGCATCCCCAACTCTTAATTTCGGCACAGTTCATGATCCTAGGGTCGTGAGATTGAACCCCGTGTTGGGCTCCATGCTGAGCACGGAGCCTGCTTAAAATTCTGTCCCTCTCTTTCTGCCTCCCTCCCCCTCTGCCCCTCCCCCACTCACACGCATGTGCTTGCTCTCCCTCTCACTCAGAAAGAAAAGAAAAGAAAAGTTTGTGAAAATGGGGTTTATGTTTGTAAATATAGAAATATAGCATCTTACTTCCTAGAGCTTAGTATATCTGAAGAAAAGCAACCTTGGAGTATAAAGAACAAACCAGGTGGTTGGAAGGTGGCTTAATTAGTCCATAAACCTGTCGGGAATCTTAGACTCATCTTTCTAAAGCTATGCTGACCCACAATATTAGTTTGGAAGAACCAGTTAAATTTATATTCTACGTATCCCCTATAATTGAGGAATAAACATTTGATAAAAACTGAAAATCCTATTAATGGAAAATTGTTAAGTGAAACTGAAGTATTATTTTATTTGGGGTTGATAAATGGGTTTGTATATGTTTTTATAAAAGGAAAAAGAACCAGTGTATGGTTGTCCTGGTTGTAACTGTTAGGAACAAGGATAACAGAGATAATTGAAGTTGAAATAAAATTCTTTTAAAATAATTGAAAAAAGAGAAACTTGAGTATGTAGATATTTTATGATATGAATATTCAGTGAATAGAAGAAACAAATATTCCTAACCAAGAAATTTTGGTGTTGAAGATACCTACCTTCTCAATAACAGAGAACAGATTAGATATTTATTCTTCCTTTGTAGTAGGAACTGTGTTTCAGGGTTCCTTCCCAAAGGAAAGCTCTACCTCCTTGCACAATGTCAGCTAACAAACGTAGGAGTGATAGAATTAGAAAAACTTAATTTCATAAATCAAAGCATCGATTCACGAGATTGTCCAACGTCCTAGGGAATGATGAGTGAGACTGAACAACCTTGTACTGAAGTCCCAGAACACAGGTCACTTTCTAGTTGCAAGGAGAAAAAGTAACCTTGCAATGGAGAGATCTATCATCATTCTAAATTAGTAGTCGATTGTACCATCATCAATGGTCAGTTGTACACCGTGTCCCTAATGTGATCAAATAGGAAGTCTAGAACACCACATATGTTACATTCAGGTAAAAAAATGTTTAACATTGAATTCATAAATCTTTAACACCTAGTGTATAAGTAACACTGGGATAGATAAGTAAGCTAAATGATACCACAGGAAAGCAACCAGACAAATCCAGGAGGTGAAACATTCTACATGATAACTGGCCTGATCTCCTCAGTTAGTCAGTGACCTTAAAATTAAATGAAGTTTTTAAAAAAGACTTAAGGGACATGTAAACAGATGCATTTCATCATCCTGGATTAGATTCAGGTTTGAAACAAACCAGCCATAAAGAACATTTTGGGTCAGCTGGGGAAGTTTGAATATGGAGTGAATATTATTTGAAATGAAAATTTACAGGCTGGAAAGATGAAGATTATTGACTTGAAGCAAGTTACTACTAAGTACCATATCTCATTTTTATTTAAAAAATACAAATACTGGATATATGTGCTTAGGTATCTGTATATACTTAGGATCATGCATATGCTCTGAAAAAGAGCTGGTGGGATAAACAGTTCAACAGTGATCACTGAGTAGTAGAATTAAGATGATTTAGTTTTTAAATTTTCAACAATGAACATATGGGTTCTGTAATAAAAGATTATTAAACAACAACATACAGAAAAGCAAAAGTGCACTTTATTTTTTAAAGAAGGTAAATATGTTTTTGTTGAGGAAAGAAGGTACAAAACTAAAAACACTTTGTCTCAAAAACATCTGGCAATAGTTTGTGAATGTAAAGCTTTGCCTATTTGTCATTAGTGTGGGATCAAGAATCAGACAGATGTGAGTTTGAATTCAAACTGTCAGTTACAAGCATTTTTACTTTCAGCAAGTCACCTTATCTCTCTAAACCTCTCTTCTCATCTAAAAGAATAATTGTGAGAATTAAAGACAATTTAAATAAATCCAAGCCTGGAACAGAATGGGCTCTCAAAGTTACAATATTATGAATTCTTATCATCAAAAATTTAAATCTTCCACATGACAGCTTGATTAATAAAGTAACAAAGTTATTAACTAACATCTCTATTGCTTTTAAATATGTTCCATCAACATAAGTATGTTTCATGAAGAAATGGTATACAAGTGGAGTATGGAATCTTCAAAAACTAGTGTGAATTTTACAAGTTCACTTAGTAGAAGTAGACTATTTTATACAGAGTTGATAGAAAAGTATCACTTTAGGACCTAGACCCATTACCGGTTTCCATATTGAAGCCCTAATTACTATTATTTCCTTGTTTTGCTTTGAGTAACCTCCTAGTAGTCTCAAATGCAGTAAAAACACCATGCAGCTTTAATGTACTTTTTAAAAAGTAGGAGTTTTTCATATAGTAATTTTATGATTTTCATAAGAACAAGGAACCTCAGTAGAAAAGACCGCTGTGTCTACTAGGAGAACTCCAGAATGCTAGGATGAGTCTTGAAGAATCTGTAAAGGAGGCAGAAGGACATTTGTCAGCAAAATGAATTCCAGAATCAATTGCTCAAATATCACAGAATTTTATTTACCAAGTTGTTATTGAGTACTTAGTTTGTAGAAAGCAAAGTCTGTAAACTCTGTGATGAACTATGGCGTTCTCCTTGGTGATTCATGCACATTAAGTGAATCATATCATAGCACAAATGCTTTCATGCTGATCAGCTACTAACATAATAGTTGGCATTAAGGATATAATGGATCGGAACAATTTATTTGAACATTTTATTGCATCATTTTCATGACAGAGCACAGTTTGGAGCTTTGGACTGGGAATGAAGAAACCTGATTTTTAGTTCAAACTTTGCTCCTAATTATCTGAGTAATACCTTGGGCAAATCATTTTTTCTTGAACGCGTTTTCCTTATATGAAAAATTAAAAGAGTTTGAATGTATTAATCTCTCTGGCACTAAGTTGTGTGAGTCTGTGACCTCAATAATCCAGATATTTCCTTTGGTACAGTTGTAAGACTTGTAAATTGTTTATCTTACATAAACTAAACTTGCATCTGGCACTGTGGCTCTGAGCTTGCTTTAGGATGCTTGTGGAATTCTAGTGTGGTTCACCAGGAATAAGACAGATCTGTTACCCAGGAATCTCTGTATAACTGATCTTGAAAAATTAATTGTTAAAATCTGAATAATGAAGAAGATATTAAGAAGTTTAGGATTTCGTACAACATTAATATGGGTCAGATGATAATATAGCCCATGGTATTTTGTTATGTTAGAAACTACATTACTGGAGAAGTTCAGACATTTCAGGCAAAGACGAGTTAACATAGTGTGGGTGGGACATCTTTGGTTCAAAGGTACAGTAACTTGGAAAGTGTTGATCCCTAGAAAGTAGTAAGACAGGTTAGACTCTTTTTCAGGTATTACTGGCAAGTTAACTTTTGAAGGGGGGAAAGGAGATTTCCAGTTGGTTTTTCTTTAACTTCCTACTGTGCATTATTTTTTCAGATAAAAGTGCCTTTCATACTGTCACCTAATTAGCAGTCAAGTACAAAAAGAAAGTAGTTTAACTTAGGATCTGAACATGAATAAAAATACAGTAAAAAGAATCTCCATTGCACTTTGAATAAACCAATTACAGGCATACTATTAACAAAATTTGAACTCAAAAGGACCTCAAGGATTATTCTATTTTGCAGAAAGGCCTTCTTCTCATTCTAGAGATGAAAAATGTGAACCCAAAGAGTCAACAAGTCTATATCTGAACCCATATAAGAACCTAAAATGGAGACTTTCTGGCTCTAGTGTCAGGGTGCTTTTCCATATACTACGCTGCTTCAGGGTCAAGAAGACCATTTTAAATGCAGATATTCATCTACTGGAGCAGTTGGCTACATGTTAACACCATTTCATTGAGTTATCAAAATGGTGTATTAGTTTGAAATAGTAATCCTGTAGAGAAATATACAATCCTGTTACTTTTTGAAAACCTGAATGAAATTGTAATTTTTTATTAAAGAAAAATGGACTTTGCCATTTGAAAAAATTAGCACAGATATTTCCAACAGCAGCCTTCTTTTGACTCTTTCCATGGGAATAGCGGGCTTGCTGTGATGGCTGCAGTGGAATTTACATCTTGGGATACAGCATTATTTGTTCCTCTATTAGGCATGGGTCCCACTGGAACATCAGTTCTTCCATGCTGTGTCCCCTGTGACTGTGAAGAAACCCTGAATTGATGCAACCACGGCTAGAAGATAAAGTTCAGAGCCAACTTTAATTGCTGCAGGAGAAGGCAGCAGTTCCGGGTAGGGGGAGCAGTGAGCTTAGGTCATCATCCTGCTTGTTAGCAATTATCTGGTGTCCTTTGGAGTACCGGGAGGAAATGCCCTACTTGAACAAGAAGAAAACTGATGTGGTTGCCAGTTCATTAGGTCTCTAAACTCTTCATTGAATGATCCATGTGAGACAGATGTGTCAGCAGCTGTTCTGTCATGATTCTCATTGTCCTCAAAAACAATGCACATGTACTTTTTGCCAACTAAGGACACTGTGCTAGGCTCTTGAGACACAAAGCTGTGTTAGATACTGTTCTCCCAAGGAGCTCCAGCATAAGTATTCCCAGCACTTGAAGCATTAAGTGAAACAACAAATGGGGTTCTAGCAAAAGAAAAAAATATTAGATACACTGTTTTATACCAATACTAACATAGCTTATTTTACATAAAAGAAAGCAATTAAAGCAGTTTTAAAAATTCAATTTTAATCTAGAGACTAAAACCCAAATTTAGCCTACAGCCAAAAAAAAAAAAAAAGCAAGGTTTTGATTAGCTTTCAAGAAGAACGCAACACAAAAAATATTTAATATTCTGTTTTATGGGGATATTTGATATAAATTATTCTAAACACCAAATAATGCTTTAAAAGCTATATACAGCTATAATACTATGATTTTATTAACTGTGGATTTTTAGACATTCTCTTTGTTACTGAATGCTGCACAGATGTTATTAGTCCAGTTGCCCTCTCCTAAATGTACTAAAATTTGAGAGTTTTTTTGGCTGAGTAATATTCAGATTCTTTTGGCTAAAGATAGGAATCATAAATAATAATGAAGACCAAATACTGAAGAATAGCATTCTCAAATATCAAACTACATTTTTTTCAAGTGTCATAAACTAGGATATAATTAAATAAGCTTATCAGTTTCCTTGTTCTATGGCCATTCCTAATTATCTTCATTCTCTCTCATTGTGCGTTTCTCCTGTAACCCACAATCACATCCATACCCCTCTGTTTCCAAGGTCCAAGAGGAGATGACTTTTTCAACCTTTACATCACACAAGGTCCTAGATCCCTCAATAGAAGAAGCTGAGTTAGCTTTTGTGTGAGTCCTCACCCTGCAGAATTAGCAAGACCTAGCCTTGAAAGGAAATTCTCCATGAAATGGAAAGCCATAGACTTCTGTGTAGAGGTACACTTCAGATGCAAAGCACTGATACCGAGTTGGTATACAAAACACCTAGATCTTACATGACAGTCCCATTTACCAGCATGTTTTTTATTCATCTTATTATAATATCCTTTATATTTTGATATTGTAAAGAGCAAGACACTGGGGAATCATAAGGCCTTGAAGATAGAAATATTTACATGCAGGGGCATGCGAGTGGCTCATCTGGTTAAGTGTCCAACTCTTGATTTTGGCTGAGGTCATGATCTCATAGTTTTTGGGTTTGAGCCCTGCATCAGGCTCCAGAATGATCGCATGGAGCCTGCTTGGGATTCTCTCTCTGCCCCTCCCCTACTCTCCCTTTCAAAATAAATTAATTAATTAAAAACAAAAGAAATATGCACATGCATGTCAAAGTTCTCATAAATTTTCTGGTGATCATATACTGTCCAGTGATAGGAATGACTTTAAACAAATATATTATTTCTGACATAAGTGCATGCTAATTGACCTTCAAAGTTAAGTGAGCTAAAAGATCACTCTTTTAGGTATATTTGGATACTTTTTATAAATATAGTTCAATATGAAGGATATGAGGATAAGAACTTTGGACTTTTAATGAATTTGTCTTCTATACCTAGGATAGTATCTGGCACTCAGGAGGTGTTTGATGAATATTTGAGTAATGCATGGATGAATCACTGTAAAATAATATATAATGAGTCTTTTTCACTGTCTCAGAGCAAAAAAGCTGCCTACTTAGATACAATTGAGATGGGCTCAGTTCGTTTTTGTCCATTTTAATATCCATGTGAGCAAGTTATCTCTCAAGTGACCCAATGGTACAGTGTGATACAAATTATTAAAATGTCACTAACGTTAAAAATAGGGCTTAAAAATCCACGTCATGGAAGTTTTGTGTTAGTAACTTGGGATGCCTTCTATATTGCTTGATACGCTGTCAGGAGTTTAAAGAACATTTGATAAAAATTGTAATTTTTGCTTACTGACTGTTTTTGAAATCCACAGATAAGAACACACCCATGTTGTTCCACAAGCCAACACCTAACTCAAGGCCTGCCAACATATTCTGATTTTTTGCCAATAAATATTTGTTGAACAAATAAATGAGTAAAATACAGTGAATAGGACAGGTTGTTGCTCCCAAATAAGAGAGTCCAAGGGAGAAGGGAGGACAGAATGTGGTATGTGCTGTAAGAATAGATACCATTAGGGGCGCCTGGGTGGCTTAGTCGGTTGAGCATCCGACTTTCGCTTAGGTCATGATCTCGCGGTTCGTGGGTTCGAGCCCCGCGTCGGGCTCTGTGCTGACTGCCAGCTCAGAGCCTGAGCCTGTTTCAGTCTGTGACTCCCTCTCTCTCTGACCCTTCCCTGCTCACGCTGTCTCTCTCTCTCTCCTAGAAATAAAACATTAAAAAAAAAAAATTAAAAAAAAAAAAAAAGAATAGATACCATTAGAGTCAGGTGTTACAGAATAATTAGCTGTTAAGAATAATTTTATGTTTGAATAGCTAAAGCACAGTATAAGAACTTGTTAAAAGGTTAGAAGGTATAGCTACAGCAGTAGATAATTTGAATGCTGTCTGAGGGGGGATAAAAAAAAAGAACAGAAGTAATAGTAGGCTAAGAATCCAGAAATTAGACTCTGATAGTTGGAAAGAATGGATCTATGTATTGTCCAAATAAGAAGAGACTAATATAGAACTAGAGAACCAAGTTAATGCTATTGGCCTCTGAAACAAAACTGAGATCCCCAGATAGAACTGTGTGGCATGAATAAGCTGCATCATCATTGAAGAAATGTGGGAATAAGAAAAAGGCAGTGAGAAACTCCCCACACCCACTCCATATCCATGGATGTGGGTGCTGAAAAATGAATAATATGGTTATTCACTGATATTCCTTGAAAGACTTAACATATTTTCCCCTTAAGTCACCCTATACTCTCTCCCTGTGGTGATTGATTTGTTAAAAAAGATGATTTAGATGCTTGTAAGAGTGGAAGTCGGTGAAGGCCAGTAGTAGGCTGGCCTTGGGAATTAGATACCTAAAATCCTAGATTCCAGTTCTAGTTCTGTCATTACCTACCTGTTTACCCTGGAGTATTTACTTATTTGGAGGCCTTGTCTTCTCATCTTATTAACAGAGTGTTGGTTATAAAGAGTTTCGCTCTTAAAATTGTATTCTTCTGCCAGTTTTATCATTCTTGTAATCTGGCATAATTTTTTAAAACTTGTATTTATGTATTTTTGAGAGGAGGGTGAGAGAGAGAAAACAAGCAGGAAAGGAGCAGAGAGAGAGAAGGAGATACAGAATCCAAAGCAGGCTCCAGGCTATGAGCTGTCAGGACAGAGCCTTATATGGGGCTTGAACTCGCGGACCATGAGATCATAAACTGAGCTGACTGCGCCACCCTGGCACCCCTAGTCTGGCATAATCTTAAGAACATTTTAATAAACTTGATCTTTTATTTATTTTTTTTTTTTAAGTTGGAGGCCGTTTGGAATCTGAGAGCAAGAATAGGGCAAGGATAGGGAATAGAGTGTGAAACTGCCCCTTCATAGGAAGAAAGCCTAAAACTTGCCTTGCGGACTCAAACACATCTTGGGACATTGAGAAAGAGTATCTGTAAGCATAATGGGGCTTAAATATTGTTCTGTTTTATTATCAAGAAGGAAATTATCCTTGACTTGCATAATTTATTTTGATATATCATAAATTCAACTAAAAACCTTGAACTAATCACACCTTTAAATATTATGTCATTGTATATATAATACAGGGAAATTCCCCAGCAGTGAGAAAAAAGAAGAAATTCCTTTATTGATAACTCAAACTGAATATAGGTAAAACTAGTTTTACACACATATAATTACCTTAGTCATTTGGACTGCCAAGAAGAAGCTTGCTTTAACTTGAACTATCTTAGTAAAAGGTTTTTGGCTTTTAAAGGTTCTTAAGCACTATAATTGCCCAACTCTCTACTTTATTCTCTGCGAACCCAGCAAGCATTTCCCCTCCCCCAAGTTATTGTTCCATGATTTACAGAGAAACTTGCTAGTCCCCTTGCAGGATGACCCAATGTAAATTAACCGGATATAATATATATTATTTCGCCTGGAGAATATTGGGATAAGTCTAAGAGAATTATTGCCATCTGATATACTGACCTATGTGGGGGCATCTTATTTATTAAATCCACAAGCCACTGCAATTCTGTCAGGCCACTTATGTGACAAGTGGAGACCTGCTTCCATAGTGAAATCTGGCACAGCTAGTGCTTCTCTGTGCCAAAAAGGGCAAAGGACTTGAGCAAGAAGCCAGCTTTTTCCTGATTACAAAACTGACCACAGTTCCTCGCCAACCTGTCATTGTGAGTCTGTCTTTCTTTCTTTCTTTCTTTCTTTCTTTCTTTCTTTCTTTCTTTCTTTCTTTCTCCTTCCTTCCTTCCTTCCTTTTCCTTCCTTCCTTCCTTCCTTCCTTCCTTCCTTCCTTCCTTCTTTCTTTCTTTCTTTCTTTCTTTCTTTCTTTCTTTCTTTCTTTCTTTCTTTCTGGTAACACATTATTTTTCTTAGAGAGGACTCCACTTTTTTTTTTCCATCATGACATGGTATTTGTCACTTAAACATCAGCTTGTGTTAAGCCATCAACTGGTGCAGTATGACTGCCTTTGCTAGTGATGGATAAACTTAATAAGTTTTTAAAAACCAAACCCTGATATATAAAATCTAAAATATATCTCTCAACTATTTAATTTTATAGAACTTGGATTGTAATCTCTTTTGGGTTTTGTAAACTGGTGGAATAAATACCTTAAAAATCACATTTCAATAGCATGTTAAGGCCAAATTTTAAAATACAAATACATGTTTGCGGCTCCTGGGTGGCTCAGTCAGTTAAGCATCCGACTTCGGCTCAGGTCATGATTTCATGGTTCATGAGTTCGAGCCCCATGTCAGGCTCTGTGCTGACAGCTTGGAGGAGCCTGCTTCAGATTCTGTGTCTCCCTCTCTTTTTGCCCTTCTTCCTCTCATATTCTGTTTCTCAAAAATAAATAAACATTGAAAAATTTTTTAATAATAAAGTAAAATATAAGCACATATTTAAATTAGTTTTCAGGGCACCTGGGTGGCTGAGTCGTTTGAACATCCAACTCTTGATTTCTGCTTAGGTCATTCATTATCCCAGGGTTGTGAGATCAAGCCCCACATCGGGGTCCACGCTGAGTGTGGAGACTGCTTGGGATTCTCTCTCTCTCCCTCTGCCCCCCTCCCCTGCTCATGCGCTCCCTCTGTCTCTCTCTCAATAATAATAATAATAATCAAGGTAATATTAATAATAATGAATTAAATAGTTTTCTTCAGATGATATGGTTAGAGATGCAACTGGGGATGGGCAGGCTAGGAAAAACTTTGTCCAGGTGAGTTTATCTGGTATTTCATAACCCAGAGATGTAAAGTTATCCATTCAAGAAGCAATTGAGAACTGAACAGTCTCTTTGCTCTGATAGCTCTAAATACTGTACATCTAACTCACGCCCCTCACAAGACACCAAACATGTGGGTCACTGGCGAGACAGTGTGGCAATGTTTTCCTTGTAATGTACCAAGTCTTGCCAAAGCAGTGAACAACATTATGACACAACATTTGTCACAGCTGGCTCGCTAACAGGAGAGTGCCAGCCAATTTAGGCCTGGTCCTTTGTGGATTTATTCCCACCTCTCCCAAATATTTGGAAACTAATGTCTTAACTCATTGGTTGTGTTCACAAGTTCTACTACTGCAAGTCTTTTTCTTTTTTAACGGATTGGTCTTTTGCAAGAAATAGACAAAATATCAGTGTGAATTACAGCAAATCCCTGTTCCATGCTGTTATGGGTGAAACTTTGGGAGATTCTTTTATTGACCCAGAAAGCGATTCCTTTGCTGATACACTGTCTGCAAGCACTTTACAAGGTAAAGTCAATTCCAGATATGGCTGTTGGGATACTTTGGGCATTTATGAAATGGTAAAATTGCTCTTGTAGTCTGTTTTCCAAGCTATATCCTAATATGAGATGGATAGTTTAGTATTTTAATGCTTAGTTTGCCGTGTTAGTGTTCACTTATAAGCATCAGAACTTAAAAAAAAAAAAACAAAAAACCCTAAACTAATCCATATTGTATCTCTGTGCATGGCTTCCTTTTCCTGAATTGTAAGCATTAAAGGTATATTTATATTTTTAAAAATCCTATTCAGTTTTGTCTCCTCAGTTTATATGTGTCTACCACATATACTTAGAATACTTTAGAATACCTGAGGGGCCTCCTTTCCCCCGTATATAGTCTTATATGTTTCATATCTCTCCTCGCCATTTTTATCCCTTCTACAGCATTTTTATTCCCCTTAAAATGCTCTCAGCATGTTTTTGTTCTACTTCGAAATTTAGATATTTGTATATTTTATCTCTCCCAAAGAATTGTAAGCTTCCAGAGTGTAGAACCAACCTATATTCTTTATACTTCTTAGGATACCTAACATGGTGCTAATGCTTTGTAGAATAGATTGTGGGACTATGAGAATGTCTATTCCAATTCCAAGCATTTCATTTTACCCATAAAGAAAACAAGGTCCCTAAATGCCTATTGCATGCTAAATAACTAATTAATTACTACTTTCACTCAGATATAGAAGATACCTCATTTTTCAAAATTCCTTTCTTGGCCATTGCAAAACGTCAGTTCTTCATTTCTACAGCTCCTTCTACTGGAGTTTCTTAGCACAGCTTCTTCTGTTTTCTATTATTTCATATTTATTTCTGTATTTCTGTTTTATTTTTTCTTGTAGATGGCACATAAAAATAGATTTTGTTAACTAATGTGATTCATGTTTTAAAATCTAAATGCTAAAGCATTATAATTAAGTTGCTTAATTGTTGAAATGAATGGCTTTACATTTTAATGTTTCGATTTTTCTGAAAGCCTGAAGTTTGAATATATTAATCGTGGTTTAAAAAAAAAACACCAGGCTGTTAAAAATTAAAAAATATTTCCTGAAATACTATTTCGTTTTTTATGGTTATTTGATTCACTGTGTGTATCGGTCCTCTGAGCCTCTTAAATAGGATCTTGGTTTCATTATATGATATAAAAATCTGTTTATTCTGTTTTTCTGAAAGCCGCAAAAGTTGTTGCTATCTTTCTCCAGTTATTGAGTTAGCCTGTATCAGGGCAGAATGTCCTAGATATACTGTGAAATAGTTCTTCAGTAAAAATTTGGTAATTTTGTCTCTTTGAAAAGAGTATGTACAAGAAGAATGCAGTGCAACAAGTAGGTTAGGTTAACTGAGGAAATGTGTTGTTCATGGTAAGAGATAGTTATGTGATTGAAGTTAGTTTTCATTCTGCACTAATCTCTTTATGTTTACGCCTTGACTTTGCCCTGGATTTAATTTCTTTGAATCTCAAATCCCCTCCAAAAGAATAACTCTGTACTTTTCTTCTTAATTAACACGGTACAGAATAAAATTATTAGCAATTAAGAAATTATATATCGTGCCAATAATTTAACTTTTGTTTATACGATCTCTAATTACTTCTTATTCGTGGGTTGTTCTTCTGTTAAAAACATGAATTCCTAAAGACCAGTGGCCTGTGATTCTTAACTTCTCTTGCGTTTTGTAGATGACCACTATTTACTCTACCCTTGCCAAAACAAACATACAAACTGGAAATTTGACATATAATCATCATTAGCTATGGAGGCCCTCAGAGATGAAACACTGTAGAGATTAGGTATTTGACTTTAATACAAAAACTAATTTAGGTGCTCCTTCCTCGCCATAGGCAGAGTGGGATGGGGGGTTGTTGCAAGTAGCTATGTGCTGCTATTTTGAAGAAAAAGTGGCTTGTTGAGTGTGAATGATCCAGATGTACAAGCTACATTGGTCATATTCATGAAATTCAAAACTGTATGCAGCTTTATGCCCAAAAAGAACTTATGCACTTTCCATGGGCTCCATTATCACTGTGATTCCCCTTTATCTTATTCCCCTATTTTCATCATGAGCTCAAGTAACCCCAAGTAACCCCATGCTGGCTCTGAAACCATTTCCACTAGTAAAAATTGGCAAGATGGAAGGGAAGTTTCCCCAAACTCAAGCTGAATGTGCCTCCTGCTTTTAGTGCCAGACTTAGTCCTGTGTGAATTCTATAATTTTAAAGTGTTGCACCAGAGCACTGAAAGATGATGACACACTTGTCCTTTGGAGCTGATTGAGCAATGGAAATATGCCTTGGAGACATGATAAATGCTGCAATAGACCATCCTTTGAAACGAGCGACTCTCCTGAGATAGGAGTGAGTGATTGATTGCCCGCCATTTTTATTGAGGCGTACTTAAATTGTGTCTCCGTGACTCCAGGCAACTGTATATTTAGAAGCATTTAGATAATTGACCAAAGTTTTCACCTTTCTAGAGGTTTAAAGGGACCCCTGTAGTATCAGGGAATGTAACTACCAGGCTTGTCTTGGCCACATACGTTTCATATGGATTTGAGTAAGTCACTTATCCTCTCTTCTTTCTGTTCCCACATGTAACAACAGTAAATACAGAGTTACTGCAAGGATTAAATGACACAATATTTGCGAAAGCACATCTAAAGCCCTATATAGAGTTTATTGTTCAGGTCTTGGAGTAATAATCACTGGCGGATAGAAGAGAAGATATCTCATATCCTACATTTGAAACATATTAACGAATATGGGGGGAAACTGCAGAATTCTTTGTGCACCAAAATAAGTGGCAGTTTTTGAGTGACATAAGACTTCTGCATGATCTCCTGAAACATTTTTCGATAAAGAAATGATCAAAGTTAGAGAAAGCATCTGTCTGATTTTTTTTTTTTAAATGAGGAATTAGCTCCCACTTTCACTAACATTTATTTAGGAAAAGATCAAATTTCTAAAAGTTGAAATCATTCTTTGGCCCTAAATGAAAGCAGTGATTATACATTTTCTCTCAGAGACATTGAAAAACTATCTTAGCTTATAATATTCTTTATAGTGAAGATTTAGATAATTGACACAGTTCTGAATTTAATAATCTCACATGTAATAATAATTCAGGGTCTTTTTCTAAAATTTTACTGTTGTCCATATTAATTTTTTCTTTAGTATGGCTCTGTTTTGTCATGTATTTCTTTGATTTTACTGTTCAAATCTCTTTTCTGATCACCAAGACTTAGAAGATTTGGTAGATTTCTCAACTCAGAGAATCTCCTCACTGTGTTTCAAAAACTGTCATTTCTCTTGTACTTCCCCCCAAATTATGAATTGTAGGAAACACCCAAAACGTCATTTATATCAGATTCATTTTTAAAATTTTTTATTTATTTTACTTGGCATCCATAAGGAATACAACTTGTCTATAAAGCTATCTGACAGCAGTTATCCATTTAAACTGTTTATCACAGTGTAAAACATAGGTCATCGAATGGAAAACATTTTATGAAAAACTCCGATAGAGGTTGTCCTAGATTATCATCTTTGTCAACATTCTAACTTATAACTTGAATTAAGGTAACCCTGAGGAAATTCTAAACTCATCATAGCCTATTGTAAAGCACATACTCTGCTTCAGAGAAAATCCAAGCAGAATAAGTTTCTTCATTGTACAGATGAATGGAACTGACATGGGTTCTGTTATTCTAACTTCTTTTGTACACACTTACATTAGGCCGAAGAAGATTGTCCAGTAAATGCCCTGTGTCCTTCTACTAGTGTTGAATATTTGCGAAAATTTATGTGATAGTGAATGAATTAGACTCATTTGAATGGAACTAGGTTTCCATCCTCTACTAGATTACCCCTTTTCATAGAGGCAGTTTTGCACCTGTAACTAATTTAGAGACACAGGAATTACATATGCATCTGATAGCAACTGCTGTCCAACTCCAGTAACCTCAGAATTAAGATCATGTGGCTATTTGAGTGCACAGTTTTTTAGACCCATGTAATTTTTATCAGAGTAAGAGATTTGCCAACACAAGATTGAGATTCCCACAAGTGATGAATGGTTTACATTATAAAGTAAATTTAAAACAGTCAAGTGTCAATTACCTACATGTGTATTTATCCCTTATTCCCTCATGCCAGAGTTCCTGTACAGCCTTTAAGCTGGCTTTCTAACTGAGAGACTTTCAGCCATCCAATCTAATCTGCCAGATAAGTGGTCCTCAGAGCCTGTCAGATTTCTAATATGTACTGAGCACTTACTACATACAAGTAGTGCACCATAGTGAACAGTGTGATGTCTAAACACCTTTGCATGGTTCTCAAAGCTCTTTATAATCTGTTTCCACTTTGTGTATTTTATTTCCCTCCACACCACAGAGATTGATCTGCTTTGCTCTACTTGGACTAATCACATTATCCCAAGAATAAGCCAGACTCACTCTTGCCTCCAAGCCTACCACATCCTGGAATGCGTTTCCAAATTCTTCCATCTTTTCACATCCTCTCTATCTTTCAAGGTCAGGTTCAAGTAACCTTTATGTCATGAAGCCTTTTCTTAATTCGTTACTGTCTTGTTGTTGTTGTTTAATTTTTTAAAATTTATTTTTGAAAGAGAGAGAGATTGAGGGAGGGAAACAGAACTCCAGCAGAGGAGGGTCCTTGAGGGAGGGAGACAGAATCCGATGCAGGCTCCAGGCCCTGAGCTGTGGGCACAAACTGTGAGATGATGACCTGACCCAAAGTCGGATGGATGCTCTCCCGACTGAGCCACCCACGCCCTTTAATATGTTACTGTTAATTGCTCTCCCTCTCCTCTAAACTGAAAATATGCTCAGAATGTATCTTCTCTCCCCCCTCTGCTGCCAGCACCCTAATCGAAGCCATTGCCTCCTGCTTGGATTACTGTCCCCACTCTTTGACAGGTTGTCCTGCCTCTGCCCTCACGTCCCAACTGCTTAGTCTCAACCCGTCATACAGAGAGATCACATTAGAATATAAGTCAGATCTGCCAGTCAGCTTACAACCCAGCACAGTTCCTCACTTCACTTAGGATGAAATCCCAGGCTGCCCTCCACCCCCAACCCCACCACGCCAACATCTCTGCCCTTTCCTCACTCAGCTCCAGCCACACTGGCCTCCTTACTGTTCCTCCCACATTCCAGACATGCTCCTGCTTTAGTGCTTTTGCTCTAGTTCTGGCTCCTTCCTTGAACCTTCATTCTCTGACATCTTCTTGTCAGCTCCTTCTAATCGTGGCTCAGATATCACTTCTGGTAAGGACTGCCACTACCCCCACTGTTGTATTCTGTCTTCCCACCATCCCTCCCTTCCCCCTCCTCAATATCCTTATTTCTGAAGTATTCATGATCTTCTAACATACCATATCATTTATTCATTTATTGTATTTATTGTTTATTGTCCACTTTCTCACACTAACATATTAACCCCATGAAGTCAGGAGTCTTTGTCTAGTTTGCTCACTAGCTAATATTCCCAAATGGCTAAGATATGTTCAGTAAATGACCAGGCTCATTAATACTTGTTAAAATAAAAGAATAAAATCCTCTACTTGAATAGTATCACACTATTTAGCCTTTAATTGGAGACTGCCTGATATTATTTTCTGTTTTATATATTCCCTTAATGCAAATTATATAGTCATTGAGGATAAGACTCATGTTTTATTATCTTCATTATTCCACGAGTATCTAACATATAATAGGTATCTAATAAACTCTTATTAATACCAAGCTAATCTGCTCATGTACCTTACCAGCTCCTGAATTCACACACTGGAATATATGCAGGAAGAAAAACCAAAAATTTAGTGTACATGCCAACATATTATTCTAAAATCCATGCTAACATAAACAAACTAACATTATATATGTTGTTATATGTTTGTGTGTGTATATATATATATATATATACACATATATATATATGTTGTATATATGTATGTATATATATATATATATATAAACCAAGTATAAATATATTTTGAATTCCCTATTATGCAGTTATTTGCATCATGTGCCTCCATTGGTTTGAATTATCATTAGTTGAATATCATGTGAATATTAATTTAATGTCACAAGTTTGTGAATTATCCAAATGCCTGGCTTCTTTTGCAAGCCTGCCTACCTTTTGATACATCCAGTATTTATTTGACTTTCAGGAGACTTATCTGCTAGCAGTGCTAAAAAAAAGGCAACTTATTTGATTAAGTAACCAATATCCAGTATGTAAAGCAGTTAGCACAGTGCCCAGTTTGTAATAGGTGTCCAACAAATTTAGTTTTGTCTTCTCACCTCTAAAATGAAGTTACAACTTGTGGATAATACAGATTTTCATTGTCCATGTTATCAAAAATTCTCTGTTACCATGGTTAATTAAGTCAGACTTACTGCCTACTCACTTAAAAATCTTTTCCTTAGCATTATTTCCCCAGAATATTTAGATATTCTCTGATAGATGCATATTAATCACAGTTCCAGAAGAAAGAAGCCCACGTTCAAGTTCTTGTTTGGTAAAGAGCCAATGGCAAAACTCAGTAACAGAGCAATAGTTGTTATCTGCTTCTATCTTTCACAGATTCCAGACATGTAAACACCATGGCTCACCCTACTTCTTCTTAATTATGTCACTTCTTTTGGAAAAAGTAAAAAATTCATTATTCTTATATTTTGGCTTTACATTAACAATTGAATTTTTTTGACAATTGAATATTTTTAATATAAGATTGTTGGATATTACTTTACTGTTGTCTCATGATTTATCTATAACTCTGAGTTTAGTTTTTAAAATTTTAAACCTGTTATATAGACTGGTCAAGTTTGCTTAATTGACTAAAATATAATCCTAATAAGAACCAAACATGTCAGTTTGACATAAATATGGCCAGATTTACATAAAAATCTCTGCCATTTACAAAGAAACCTCTTTGCCATTGTTATAACCACACTACTAGCTACTTTTAAGATACAAACAATTATATTGGCCCAGGAGAAATTGATCCAGTTTGCAAGCATATGTCATAATGCAAAATTTAATCATTTTTATCATATTTATTTAGTTATTTTGCTTAAGGAAACCCAAGTGGTAATATAAAGGGCATACTGGATGATAGAGACAAATATCTTTTCCTTGGAATTTCTTTATCAATAATAATGCAGATCTTAATCCCCCGACTGTGTCATCATAATTCAGAACCCATCTCTACCATAATGTTGTCCCAGATTAGTTCAGAACATGTTAATCCATTTCTACTCTACGTTTCTAGAGCACTTCCTGTCTCTGTCAGTAGTACGATCTCTATACTGCCTTCAAGGTGAAATGTCTTTCACCTTGGTAAGCTCCTCAAAATACCTTGCATATAGTATTAGCTAATTGGTTATCTTGATTTGAGATAGTTTTTATATTACTGATTGAGCATTTACTGAGATTAAGATATTGAGAAAGGAAAATACCAAAGAAAAGTAAAATAAGGAGAGGCTTTGGGAAGAAAAACACTGTACTAAAATGTAATGATAACTCTTCTAAAGAAAAAAAAAACTTATGAAATAGATTGTTGATACAAAGAAGAGTTAAATAGTTAACATAAAACTGGTAGCTTGGATTTAAGCCACTGACTTTATTTCATTTAAATGGTATGTCTCAAAAGACAACTGATCCAAAAGTGTCAACGTCCCAAATATAGGACACCTGATATAGGCATTAGTATTTGGGAAAAGATTTCCTGCATTTAAAAAAACAGGGTTCTTGTAAAGCAGAATAGGCCTTGCATGTAAGCCAGACATATCTAAAGGAAAAATGGGCACGAGGACGGCTCAGTCAGTTAAGTGTCCAACTCTTGGTTTGGCTCAGGCCATGATCTCATGGTTCATGAGAATTGAGCCCCACATCTAGCTCTGCACTGACAGCACGAGCTTGCTGGGCATTCACTCTCCCTTTCTGTCTGCCTCTTCCTCACTTATTCTTTCTCTTTCTCAAAATAAATAAACTTAAAAAAATAAAGGAAAAACATAACATTTAATACTCTTCAGGATAAAATGTGCACCCTTTGAAATTTTACCTTCCCTGTCTCTGCTGATTTGAGGACCTTAAGTGAATATGTATTTAGCCTTTATTATCCAATGAAGCCGATTAGAAAAATAGGTAGTTTATTAAGACTGATTTTAATACTGTTTTGTAACTTCTGAATAGAAAATTTCTTAAGTAAATACACTAGAGGGGTACCTGGGTGGCTCAGTCGGTTAAGCGTCTGACATCAGCTCAGGTCATGATCTCATGGTTCATGGGTTCGAGCCCTACGTCGGGCTCTGTGCTGACTGCCAGCTCAGAGCCTGGAGCCTGCTTCAGATTCTGTGTCTCCCTCTCTCTCTGACCCTCTCCTGCTCACGCTGTTTCTCTCTCTCTCAGAAATAAATAAAACATTAAAAAACTTGAAAAATAAATAAATAAATATACTAGAAATTCTATAACAATGCTTTTAACACAAATGAAGAGTTTTTGTTCGCTTATATGGTTGGTCTGCATGTTTTTCCCTGTCAACTCCCTCTCCCAAGACCCATCTCTCCTATTTAAGCTTTTCACCAAAGTATAACATACAGAGAGAAAAGTACGTAAATGGTTTTCACAAATGAACAAATGTGTAATTCACACTCAGACAAAGAAATAGAACAATACCAGCCCTCCGGAAGCCCTCTGAATTCTAATTTCTTTTTTTTTTTTTATACAAATAGTTTATTGTCAAATTAGTTTCCACATAACACCCAGTGCTCATCCCCACAAGTGCCCTCCTCCATGCCCACCCCTCCTCCCCCCCACATCCACCAGTCCTCAGTTTTTGTCAGCATTCAAGAGTCTCTCATGGTTTGCCTCTCTCCCTTTCCCCCACCATTTCCGCCCTTCTTCTCCCCCTTGGTCCTCTGTTAAGTTCCTCCTAATCCTCCTATACGTGCACACATATGATATTTGTCCTTCTCTGCCTGACTTATTTCGCTCAGCATAACACCCTCAGGGTCCATCCATGTTGCTACACATGGCCAGATTTCATTGTTTCTCATTGCCATGTAGTATTCCATGGTATAGATAAACCACATCTTCTTGATCCATTCATCTGTTGATGGACACTTAGGCCTGAATTCTAATTTCTAAACCATAAACCAGTTTGCCTGTTTTGAGATTTTATATGAAGAAGTCATACATTGTTTACTCTTTTGTGTCTGGATTCCTTTGCTCAGCATTTGTTTGGTAATCACATTACTGAATATAATTCTACTTCCTTCTTATTACTGTATTTCATTGTGTAAATATATCAGAGTGTATTTATCCTGTTGAGGGGATTCAGGTAGTTTTCTTATTGTAAATAGTACAACTAGGAACATTCTCATATAAATCTTTCAGTGAACAAAGGTACACATTTCCGTTAGATGTATATGTAGTCCATAGGGTGTGTTCAGCTTTAAGAGACACTGCCAGACAGTTTTGAACATGGCTGTTCCTTTTACACTTGCCCCAGCAGTGTGTGAGTGTTCCACTTGGTCCACATCTTTACTGATACTTGCCATTTCTTATCATTTTCATTTTAGCCATTCTGGTGGCTTTATGGTAATATCACATTGTAATGTTTATTTCCCTTTTTCTGATAACTAGCAAGAAAAGCACTTAATATATATACATTGCATGAAGGAGGGCACTTGTTGGGGTGAGCACTGGGTGTTATATGGAAACCAGTTGGACAATAAACTATAAAATAAAAATAAATTTAAAAAAATTATTTACTGAATGGGGCGCCCGGGTGGTGTAGTCAGTTAAGCGTCCGACTTTCGCTCGGGTCATGATCTCGCGGTTCGTGGGTTCGAGCCCCGCGTCGGGCTCTGTGCTGACTGCCAGCTCAGAGCCTGGAGCCTGTTTCAGTCTGTGACTCCCTCTCTCTCTGACCCTCCCCTGCTCACGCTGTCTCTCTCTCTCTCTCCTAGAAATAAATAAAACATTAAAAAAAATTATTTACTGAAAAAATATATATATATTACTATTTGGCTATATTTTTTTGTGAAGTGCCTATTCAAGTCTTTTACCCAATTTTATATTGGGTACTTTAGATATGAGTTCTAAAGCATACTTTGTCAAATATACGTATTACAGATGTCTTCTCCCATGTGTTACTTTTTTTTTTTTTTTTTAATTTTTAAACCTTTATTTATTTTTGAGACAGAGACAGAGCATGAACTGGGGAGGGGCAGAGAAAGTGGGAGACACAGAATCTGAAACAGGTTCCAGGCTCTGAGCTGTCAGCAGAAAGCCTGATGCAGGGCTCGAACCCATGGACCGGGAGATCATGACCTGAGCCGAAATCAGACGCCTACCAGACTGAGCCACCCAGGCACCCCAACTTTTTATTTACTTATTAAGCAGTTTTAATCTTAAATATTATCCAGATTATCTAATTTTTCTTTTATAATCAGTGCTTTTTATATCCTGCTGAAGAAATCTTTGTCTACTCCAAGGTTGATGAAGTGTTAAACTTGAGTTTTGTTTTAAAAACTCTTGTTTTCTGTTTCACATTTAGATCCACATGGAATTGATTTTTGCATATGTTGTAAGGTAGAGGTTAATTCATTCCTTTCCATATGGATATCCAGTTGACTTAGTTCATTTACTGACAACATGTTCCTTTCCCCACTACACTGCAGTGACATTTTGGTCATAAACTACGTGACCATATACATGCAGGATTAATTCTGGACTTGCTTTCCTGTTGCATTGGTCTGTTTTTCTCTTTGCACCAATTGGTGTATTGTCTTAATTACTGTAGTTTTATAATTGGGATTAATATCTGATAGTAAAATCCTCCAGCACTGTTCTTCTCTTCAAGATTACCTTGGCTGTTCTTGGCTCTTTGAATTTCCATATAAATTTTAGACTCAACGTGTCAGTTTCCACGCAGAAATGCTAATATTTTGATTGGAATTTTTCTGAATCTAGGGGCGCCTGGGTGGCTCACTTAACTAAGCGTCCAACTTCAGCTCAGGTCATGATCTCATGATCCACAGCTTCGAGCCCTGCATTGGGCTCTGGGCTGACAGCTGGGAAGCTGCAGCCTACTTTGGCTTCTGTGTCTCCTTCCCTCTCTCTGTCCCTCCCCTGCTTGTGCACTCACTTGCTCTCGCTCTCTCTCTCTCAAAAATAAATAAATAAACGTTAAAAAAATCTTTTATGAATCTAGATAAGTATGAAGAGAATTGACAGCTTTATAATATTGAATATTACAGTCTATGAACACAGTATATCCTTTTCATTTATTTAGATGCTTTCTTTTTTAAAAATCATATTCTTGAGATTTGATGATAGCAGTCTTACACAGATTTTGCTAGATCCCCCCCCCACCCCCCCAGGGATTTGATGTTTTGGATGCTATTGTAAAAATCATTTTAAAATGTCATTTTCTATTTGTTGCTGGCTGATAAAAATATGGTTCATTTTTGAATATTGATTGGCCTTATGTCTACCAACTTTGCTAAATTAAATTCTCATTAATTGTAATGGTTTTAATTTTTTTATATATAGAATCATATCATCCATGAGTAATTTTAGTTTATTTTTCTTTTCCAATTCTTTCTGTTTTTTTTTTTCACTGTTGCATTGGATAGGATTTCCAGTACACTGTTGAATAGAAGCAGCATAGCTAGTATGCTTATCTCATTCCTGATCTCAAAGGAAAACTTTAAATATTTCACTATCAAGTATGATGGCTTCTTTAGGCTTTTGTTTGTTTTTTACAGATATTCTTTATCAGATTGATGAGGTTACCTTTTCTTCCTAGTTAAGATATTTTTTTTTAATTATGAATGAGTTTTGAATTGTGTCAGATGCTATCATATAGAATATTTTTAATAATGCGATAACAGCTTAGGAGGAGTGTTTAAACATGAAAAATATTTACTATGTCTATTTTAATATCACTATATATTTTTTTTAGATAATATATAGTACAGCTAGTGAAAATCTGCATCAACCCATAACCATTGGCAATCTGGCTACATCTGTTTTGACACTTTTGTTCTCATGTTTGTTTAGCTTAAGACCATTGTCTTCTTATTAAGGGTGCTTGGCACAGTAAATTAAAAACAAAGAGTACACAGAAGCATAGTGTATCACATCATTTTGCCAGACTAAACAACTCTAAGTAAGACAATGCCTTCCCACTCTGGTAGTTTCAAACTGTTAGAGATGCTTCAGTAATAAAGCATTATTTAAAACCACTGCAACTCTTATCTTTTCCTGGTTGCAGGAGGGCCCTTTACAAGATTGGAGCGGTGGACAAAGCAAAGAGAGATAGTACTCTGGCAGATCTTTGGTGGCCCTTTCTTTCTGAGTAGTTACAAACTCCTGGACCATTCCCATAATTTTTTCCTTTCCACTCAGTCTCCTCTCTCCTATTTACATTCCCTTCTCACTACAAAGCCAAAACCAAAATGTGTCAAGGGAGCAAGCAAGAGAGAAAAGTTCAATTTCTTTTTTCTGACTTCCACGTCATTCCTTCACTTGTCACATATATGTGCTTGGTAAAGTAGGAGTTTCAACTAAACCAGAGTAATAACTAACTATTAAACAGACTCAGCTTTAGTGTTGATTAGATTACTGGCAAGCCTCCCTTTAGAAACACGTGAAGGTAGTTTTAGTAAAAGAACCAAGCTTGAGGTAGTTTGACCATGATGAAAAGAGGACAACAATCTCCAGCTCAGGAGGCAGAAGAAAGATGGCTGTGGATGAGGGCATGATCCTGTTATCTCTCCTGTACCTCAGAATTGGATTAAGCAAGCTATATAAACAACATGTGGCCCATGCAAGAGAAAATGAACTCTTTCTTGAAAAACATAAGTGAATGTGGCCTTCTCTAAAAGCTGATGATAAATGCCTTGTTGATCTGAATATAAGCATTTGCTATGAGGACTTCTGGCGCATTATAAAGAGAGTGCATATATGGTTACATATTGGAATGCTTAGCCTCTGCCAGAGTCCCCATTGGGAGTATCAGTGGGGAACCAAACCACAAAAGCATTGGATCTGGGTTTTAGTCTGTGTAGAAAACAGAATGAAAATATATTTTCTTGGGGTACCTGAGTGGTTCATTGAGTTGAACGTCCAACTCTTGATTTAGGCTGGAGTCATGATCCTAGGGTTGTGGGATTGAGTCCCAAGTTGGGCGCTGCTCTGTGCAGGGAGCCTGCTTAAGATTATCTCTTCTCTCCCTCCCTCTGCCCTTTCCCTGCTCACACATACACTCGCGCACACACACTCTGTCAAAAAAATTTTTTTGAAAATAAGTTTTCTTACATTGAGGAAACAGATGACACAGCAAATAATCCATTTCTAATCCTTTTAATTCATGGTGTACAAAATAAGACATTCTCTGTTCAGAGAAACCAATACAGGATTCAAACCCTAGTACCTGTTACCTGTTGACATCAGGCAAAGCACTTAACCCCTTTCCATCTAAGGTTTTCAGTCTGTTGGGTGGTAATAATAATTTTATATTACCCTTAGTACTGTTTATTGATTTATGTTACATATGTATACATTTATAAATTTTACATATATACATTAATACATTATAAATTTTGTACATAATGGTTTTATGGTACAGTGCTTGTCATTTAAGTACTTCAGAAATGTTAGCTGTTATTAAATTTTACTTCTGCTAATGGTATGCAGAGGCTTTTTCCTGCTTTACTGATCAAAATCGTGATACCAGTGAGGGAAAGGAAATGAATTGATAGAATTTATTTTTTAAATGCTTGAGCCAAAAGGACAGTCAACTATTGATCAAGTATCAAAAATATTTTATAATTTTCCTTTATTTTACATGATACTACATTAAAAAATTTTTTTACAGGATTTACATTAAAAAATCCTGTTTTTCCAGGATTTTTTGTATGATAATTCCTTTTAGGAGGACTGAGAAATAGGTAAGGAATATATGTATTCCCTTTGTTCAGTGATATCATGGGAATTAAATTAAATTCTCATTTATTAATTAAAAGATATTTAACTTAATTTTTACTTTCATGAAAGTAATGCTTGTACACAGTTTTAAAAGTCAGGATAAATCTTCTCATGAAGAACAGTGCCCCTCCGTCCCACACCCAGTTCCCTTTCCTCAGAAGAAGTAATTTTTAATTCTTTTAAACATTTCTCCTGGAATTTACCTCTGTGTCTTTAAAATAACATGCTTATGCTGCTAATTTTAAAAATCGTATTCATTACCCACTGACTTCCTACATTGGAAGGTAAGAGGTTAGCCCTTTACCACCACACCCCTTTTCCCAAAACACACACGTCTTTCACCCAGTCTTCACGATGTAGCTATTTGTAATTGTAAGTGAAATCAGTTGTCTGTGTTTACATCATATTTGTGCTTTGAAAGTACTGCTTTCAGTTGAACCAGGCACGTGTGCTGCAATTGTTTCAGATCCTGAATAGCTGTTTATTTTTCTGAAGTTAACTTTTTTTTTACTGAAATTGTTCATTTGTTGTTGTTCCTTTCCCATGGGTTTGGTACTCTCAAACTCTCTGGCAGTAATAAAAACTCCTAAGTGGTCATATATGCCAGGCATTCTGATTTCGTGGGTGATTTCACATGGCTTTCTTCACCTTCCTGTTCATTCGCTCCAGGCTGCTGGAGAACCGTTGTGCTGCCTGAGTCTTCCCCTTCACCCCTCTCTCGTATTTAGGGCCTTTGTTTCCTGGACCCCATATTTTCTTTTTGTTGTGACGTGGAACTAGCAAGAGTACATGGCAGGGGGGTAACTTTTTTTGAGGGCTTGTATTTCTGAAAATGTCTAAAGTTCCACATTGGGAATGGTTTTTTCTTTGAATTTTGAAGACCTTGCTCTGTTGAATTTCTGGCTTCCAGTATCAAGTTGAGCAGCTCACTGTCATTCTGGTTCCTGATCCTTTATGTGGGACTTCTTTTTTTTTCTGTCTGGTGGCTTTTAGGATGGTCTCTATAAAAAAAGAGCATTAGTCTTTTTATCTTTTTTAAGCTTATTATTTGGGAGAGTGGGACAGAGAGAGAGAGAATCCCAAGCAGTCTCCACGTTGTCATCACAGAGCCTAGCACAGGGCTCAAACCCACAAACTGTGAGATCATGACCTGAGCCGGAATCAAGAGTCAGACACGTAACCGACTGAGCCATCCAGGCACCCCAATCATTCGTCTTTTTAATGATTCCTTTCTGTGTGGCTTACCTAAGAAGTCCTTTCTCTCTTGGGTTTTGTTGTTGTTTTTTTGTTTTTGTTTGTTTGTTTAATGTTTATTTGTTTTTGAAAGAGACAGACTGTGAGTGGGAGAGAGGCAGAGAGCGAGGGAGACAAAATTTGAAGCAGGCTCCAGGCCCTGAGCTGTCAGCACAGAGCCCAGTGCGGGGCTCAGACTCATGAACCATGAGATTATGACCTGAGCCGAAGCTGTATGCTTAACCAAATGAGCCATCCAGGTGCCCTTGTTATTGTTTTTAAATGTTTATTTATTTTTGAAAGAGAGAGAGACAGAGTGTGAACAGGGGAGGGGCAGAGAGAGGGGGAGACACAGAATCTGAAGCAGGTCCCAGGCTCCAAGCTGTAAGCACAGAGCCCGATGCAGGGCTCGAACTCATGAACCGCAAGATCATGACTTGAGCTGCAGTTGGATGCTTAACTGACTGAGCCACCCAGGTGCCTCTGGGCTTTATTGTTTTAACCAATGTAAATCCTTGCCCTTAGTCACTCTAAAGTTAAAGAAAACTTGAGGGACAGCTTGAGAATAGTTTTCAAATACAAGTGGTAATGGGCAAATATGCAGAGGATGGTAGGTATGGGTATTTAGAAATGGGGGGAAAGTTACAAACTCCAACATAGGTTAGACCATCACTTCCCAAACTATTCCATCAAATGTGAAACTCCTCAGATGTTGCATAGTGTGCCTTTCCTCTGCTTTGTTCAGTCTCATGAATTATTAGCATGTGTGAGCGTTAGAAGTTCTACATAAACCTGTTTAACCTTGCATGACCTAGCATTTCCTAAATTTATTTGCTCACCAGATTTTTTTCTTTTTAATTATTTTAAAAGGAACATCATTAACATATGTATACCACAGCTGGAGAAATGCCAGGTAAGACCTAGACTTTCCTGGCTACAAAAGAACAATTAAGCATTGGAATGAGTAAACTGAGAGAAGCTGGGGACTCCTTTTCCAGAGGTCTTTAAAACAGGACATCTGTTGAAGGCGTAGTCCTCTTTGAACAATAGGACTTAGCTAGTGTTTCTTCCTCTTCCTGTCCCCTAGTGGTAGCTTTGGAGGCCATGAGCTCACCTTTTATATGAGTCTAGTACTCTGGTTCCTGATATGTAGAAGTGTGACTGCTACTGCCAATAATTATGTTTATTGAGAACTTACTAAGTGTCTGGCCCTATGTTACGTGCTTTACATATATTTTCTGATTTAATCTTTGCAACAACTCTATGAGGTGGGCAATATTATTTTATAGACAGGTGAATTAGGGATAAAGAGACACAAAGCTGACCCAGCAGTAGGCAAGTATTGAAACAGAGCATCTCACGTGATAACTGGCTCATTTACCTCCACTGTTAATGTTCAGAACGGCAACCTGCAAAAAATAAATAAGTTATGTATGCCTGTATTTATTATATAAAAACTTGGACTAATCAGTGCTCACTTTATTAGACTATTCCCTAAACCTTTTGATGAACGCAGAGTTTATTAATTTTTGTTAGGAACAAATTCTGTTACAGATGATTTTATTCTAATTTGCCATCCAGGTGTATGAGACTTCTCTCCTTCATAAATTTGATGTTATTCCCATATATTAAGCCCCCAAAAATCTGAATCTATGAAAATTGGGATAGATTAAAGAGCCCCATTTTCAGCATATTCCCATATAATAACATCTTTGTAATGTGCAGAGAACGCTAGGGGAGGAGACAGAAAACCTGGATTCTCACACGATCAGCTATGTGCTATGTGCCACGGGCAAATCGCTTTCTCTCACTGTCATAATCTGTCAAATGATTTAGCGTATCTCAAAGAGGCCTTTTCCACTCTAATATTTCAGGATGATTTTTGTCTCTTAGGTATCAGCTATCATAATTGGAAAGGACTTAAATTAGAAACTTCCCAGGTCAGTTTACACTGCTGAACAATGTGCATAAATCAATGGGAGGCGCAGGATACGTAAACTGGAGCCTTCCATGATGACTGTGACATCAAACTGAAACATACTGGAAGAGATTGAAAAAAAACATTGACTTAAATGTATCTTCAAGGTCACTTCCAACAAGGCTACTGAGTTTTAGAGAATCTTCGAAAGTCTTTCTCTGGCATCTTCTCTTGTACAAAATTAACAGCTTTCTCTGTTTTTAGTATGTGTGCTGCCAAAGCGAGCATAACACCTTTGTCGAATGTTAAGTTTTATTTGATAATAAGTAAATTCTTTCTTCATAGTAGATCCCCAACCGTCTGTACTGGGTCATCCTAGGTGTTCACTGAAGGCTTGTGGAAATTAATTGTTGTTTAGGATAGAACATTAGGATCACGAAGAGAATTTGTTTTCCTAACCAGTTTAGAAAGTTAAGGAAAAAAAAAAAAGATTAGAAAGTGAGGTGTGCAGGCTCTGGCATTTTCGACCATCTGGGTTCATTACTCAGCTCTACTACTTCGACACTGTGCGTTCTTCAGCAAGCTAGATTCTTCCATGTCTCAGTGTCCCCTTTCCTAAAGAGAATCATGAGCATGCCTACCTCATAGGGTTGTTGTGAGGATTAAATAAAGATGGTCCAAGTGTTGTATTTGGCACAATACCTAGGAAAGATTTAGCATTCTATTAGTATTAGCTAATGTAATTAGCTAATGTACTAACGAGATGCAGCGTTTCTCCAGAAATTCTAATAGAAGTTTTCCTTTTCTTAAGGAATGGCATAAAACCCCAAAGGTAAACCACATAGTTCTGGTGCTTGATTTAATACATTGTCACTTTTTCTGGCCCACTTCCATATTCCCAAATAATGATGCATTTCCACGTAGAGAGGTTACTTTCTTTTGGCATAATATTGGTTATGTTTTTGTTCAAAATACATTGGACTTTGGAGTATTGTGCAGAGTCTGCTCATTGACTATAATAGAGCATAAAGCCAAATTTGGAGATTTAAAATAAATGGCACAGATTCATGTCCTTGCTCACAATGTCCGCCTAAAGACTTTTGCTTGAAACACACTTAAGGTTGTGAAATTGGTGGATAAACCCTGATGCAACCCACTCCTGTCACCCAGCTGGAAAGTTAAGACACTTACTTATCCCTGGGAAGGGCTGTTGCTCATGAAAATATTTTGTTCATTTGTTCTTTCATGGGTAATTGCACAGAGTAACAAAAAACACCTACTCGACTTACAGCTTGGCAGAAGCAGTAGCTTATGTTTTCTAGAGACAAAATTAGAAGCAGGCTCCCTTGGACCCATCTCTAAGTCAAAATAAAATAAAATGTCTAGGGAACCACCACACCTCCCAGTAACTGTAGTCTATAGAGTAATATTGTTTAGGTCAGGATGTCCCAAAATAAAAGGAGAGGGATAAGTAAGAGGGGAAAGCAAAATATGCATTTGAGTTAATATGTTTTCATAGAGATGAAGAGGCAAACTCTTTTTCTTTCCTAAGTTGTCTTTTCTAAGGGGGCAGGGGAATTAATAGGACCCTAATCCTGTTCCTGCATTTATCAAGAGAAAAACTGAATATAATATACTTTGTTGAGGGAAGAGGTTACAGCTTAAATTGTACTTAATTTATACTATGGAAGATTATCCTCTTTTCTAGGGGAGCACCAAGTGTTAGCAAAACTAAATCATTGAAAGAGTATCTTCATTCTTTCCCTTTCCTTTTATTTTTAAACATTTTTATGTATTTTTAATTATATTTTTTATTAATTTTTAAAATAAACTCACAACCCCCAAATCAAGAGTCACATGCTCTACTGTCTGAGCCAGCCAGGCACCCTGTTTTTTTTTTCCATTTTCGCAGAAAAATGAATACTCGTCCTCTATAAATTATAATTCTCTGTAAAATATCATTCAGTTAGCAAACATTTAGTGAACAACAACTGTGCATAAAGTATAATGAAAGGGAAGACAGAAAAATAAGACACTGTCCATTTAGAATTTGAAATCTCAGGGGCTCCTGGGTGGCTCAGTTAAGCGTCTGAATCTTGGTTTCAGCTTAGGTCATGATCTCATGGTTCGTGAGTCTGATCCCTGCATCCAGCTCCTCACTAATAGTGTGGAGCCCACTTGGGATTCTCTCTCTGTCCCTCTCTCTCTGCCCCTCCCTGACTCCCAGGTGCATGCACGCTCTTTCTCTCTCTGAAAATAAATAAGTAAATTAAAAAAAAAAAGAACTTGAAGTCTGATAGCAGAGATATTTATACAAATAATTATATCACAATTAAAAAGGGAAGTACAAAGAGCTGTGGGGACCCAAAGAATGGAGAGTATTTTTAAGTTGGAGTCTTCGTGGAAGGTTTCCTGAAGAAAGTCGTGTTTGGATACTGTGAGATTTCCCACTGTGGGAAAGACAGAAGGATTGTGACTTGTAGTGATGGTGGATGGGAAGAAAATACAGCAGGCTTGGCATGAACAAAGATGAGCAGACTAGAAAATGTGCAGCATGTTTAACCTGAACAGGTAGTGTGATGTGCCTAATTAGAGGGTGTGCCAAGAATGGAGGTGGGTCTGGGATCACTGGTGGAAAATAAGACTGAAAAAGTAAGTTAGGACTATGTTGGGGAGGCGGGGAGGGAAGGGTGTGCTTGAATGCCATGATAAGACATTTAATTTATTAAATACAATATATGAAGGTCAGAGCTTCTACTTTTCAACCAATATGCCCTTACTTGAAGAGGACAGCAAAAAAGCATTCTGGGGCAGGGCAGGGCTGGTGGGAAAAAGAAGGGATGACTAGGTGGAGCACAGGGAATGTTTAGGGCAGTGAAGCTATTCAGTGTGCTTCTATAATGATGGATACATGGCATTATGCATTTGTCAAAAACAATAGACCGTACAACACAAAGAATGAACTGGAATGCAAACTCTGGACTTTAGTTGATAATAATGTATCAACATTGGCTCATCATTTTTGTGACAAGCATACTACACTAATGCCAAGTGTTAATAACAAGGGAAATGCAAGTTAATAATAGGGGAAATTGTATGCATTTCAGAAGTCAGGGAAAGGGAGGGGAATAAAGGCATATGGGAACTCAGTATTTTCTGCTCAACTTTTACGTAAACCCAAAACTGCTTTTTTAAAAAGGGCTATTTTGGGGTTGCTTGGGCAGCTCACTCAGTTGCGCATCCAACTCTTGATTTTGGCTCAGGTCGTGATCCCAGGGTCATGGGATCGAGCCTTGTAGGCAAGGAGCCTGCTTAAAATTCTCTCTCCTCTCTCTCTCTCTCTCTCTGTTCCTCCCCCACCCCCATCCCCACTCACATGCCCAAACTCTCTTCTCTAAAAAATAAAAATAAAGGCTATTTTTTATTTTTTGAATGTTTATTTTGAGACAGAGCAGGGGAGGGGCAGAGAGAGGGAGAGAGAGAATCCTAAGCAGACTCTGCACTGACAGATTCAGGGCTTAATCACACGTGAGATCATCATGATCTGAGCCAAAATCAAGAGTGGGACGCTTGACCAACTGAGCCATCCAGGTGCACAGGGCCATTTTTTAAAACACGGCATTCTTTTGGTCATGAAATGTACTGCAGGTACTGATTTTTTAAGGAGTTTGATATTATATCTTTAAAATCACATGAATTTTTCATTCTGTTTGTTTACACATAAATGTCTATTTTAACATTAAAACTTTTTAACTATTTTAACAACAAAACTTTGCAGTAAAGTAAATGACCCCTTGGGGTATGATTTCTTTTTTTTTTATTTTTTTATTTTTATTTATTTATTTTTTTTTTACAAATAGTTTATTGTCAAATTAGTTTACACATAACACCCATTGCTCATCCCCACAAGTGTCCTCCTCCATGCCCATCCCTCCTCCCCCCCACATCCATCAGTCCTCAGTTTTTGTCAGCATTCAAGAGTCTCTCATGGTTTGCCTCTCTCCCTTTCCCCCACCATTTCCGCCCTTCTTCTCCCCCTTGGTCCTCTGTTAAGTTCCTCCTAATCCTCCTATACGTGCACACATATGATATTTGTCCTTCTCTGCCTGACTTATTTCGCTCAGCATAACACCCTCAAGGTCCATCCATGTTGCTACACATGGCCAGATTTCATTGTTTCTCATTGCCATGTAGTATTCCATGGTATAGATAAACCACATCTTCTTGATCCATTCATCTGTTGATGGACATTTAGGCTCTTTCCATGTTTTAGCTATTGTGGAGAGTGCTGCTATGGGTATGATTTCTGTATTAAGAAGTGTGGCTTTGGTTGACAGGGAGTTCTTGAAGTCCTATATTAAAAGTGAAACAAAACAAAATTAAATCATAAAAATGATGAGCAACCAGTTATTCTTGCAACATAGATATTTTTTGCATCCTTATTTTCATTTCCCAGTATTTGTATAGATGCATATACACTGCCTTTACTCAGTCAACCTTCATTTTGTTTGCAGATCGAACATTGCAGTAGACATAATGAGAAATAGCTGATAAGCCCACTTTCATGGATATTACAATTGAGACAAAAGAGGTATATTTTGATATGAAAGTAAGTTATACCCAGAAAAGTAGATCGAGAAATGTAAAATAAGCATGCTGTGGAGAAGGGCAAAGTAAGTGGAGTGACCTGGGTTACGTAGGTTTAAATGAATTGGGAAACAGAGGGCACTGTATAATGGGTGCCCCGTCATTTAGAACATAGATGTTTTTCTGGATGTCACTGAGACCCAGCAGGACCTTTAAGCTGTCACCATTACAGATTCCTCCCCTTGTGTGTAGTGTTTATACTGTGACTCAGATAACTTAAGGTTGTTTGGGTACTTACTTATGTAGATAGTCAGACATATGAACCCAAACAGTGGTGCCTGATGAGTCCTCTTGGAACCACGGAAACACATTCATAGGACAGTCTCCTTATTTGTGTTTTCAGGCACTTTGTTTTCCTTATGAAGACCACAACTGGAATCTTTAACCTCATGCAAGACCCAGCCTTTGAGAGTAAATTCCGTAGCTCTCTGCTTGCTGGGAAAAAACCAACAAGCCCACTGACAGATCCCCCTAGGAGAGTCGCCCTTCCTCCCTAAACTGTTTTCATCAGTGATGGAACAAGGAGAATATATACACAATAGGGTCCTGGGCCCATCTTGAGTTTGAATCCTCTATTTACCAGCTACTGGACACTAGGAAAGTCAGTTTACTTCTCTGGTCCTGGTTAATCTATAAAGTGGGGATAAGGTCTTGGGTTACATGGAATCAGAGATAGAATGTGTCTGGTAGGTGTTCAGTAAATACTAGTTCACTTTTCTCCCCCTTCCCTGCCTGTTCTGCTAAAATTTCGCAGCCTCCTTATCAATTTACTTGCTATTTAATATGAGCATCTACTATGAGCCAGGCCCATTGCTAGGTGATAGGGATATGACTAGAGAGAAGACACATAAACATGTGATGTGTTCAGGAGCCCTCAGGTTTATGAGCAATTCATTTCTTTGTCCCCAGTGTCAGCGGTCCCGAATTCAAAGAGCTTTTCACTAGTGTTTTTGACCAAAGAGTTACCATTTAAAACACTCAGTGACTGCCTTTTTGGCACCACTTTGAATAGCAAACTAGTTTCAGGACGACCAAGGACCCATTAGGTACCGTTTGGGTTCACATGTCTGAATATCTACACAAATAAGTACCCAGATAGATTCCTACTACATAAAGATTTAAAGGCCATGCACACACTCTGGTGGCTCACAAGTCCACATTAAATACTGAGAACTAAAATCTCAGGGATTTCACTTACTAAATGGCCACAAATCATATGTTCAAAAATGCACGTGGCATGTATCACCCTAAGCAGACAATTCATGAAACAAGTTATTTTATGGTCTTAGAATCCATATAAGTGTTTTACCTTTGTCTTTTATGTTTTCTTCTGTTTTTGTTTTGTTGTGGCTTGAGCGTAGTTTAGAATTAATGCTGGGCTAGATTCTCATTTTGACATTCACTCATTTATAACCAGATAGTTTCCACATATCTCTAACCTTTCCATTTTCAGTTGGAGAACACTTTGTCCTCTTTAAGGAAAACTGTATGCACAGAAAAGATTAATATTTGAGTAAGTTTTCATAAAGGGATCTTCCCTTCTTAAAAAAGATTCATTTTTAAATTAACTTTAAGAATAAAATTATTCATGAGGCACCTTTAAGAATAAAATTATTCGGTGTCCAACTCCTGATTTCAGCTCAAGTCATGATCCCAGGGTCATGGGATTGAGTCCTGTCTCGGGCTCCATGCTGAGCCATGGAGTCTGCTTGAGACTGTCTCTCCCTCAGCCCCTCTCCTCTGCTTGCACACTCTTCTCTCTTTAAAAAAAAAAAAAATGGTTTAAGAATAAAATTAGTCTTACAGTGCAGTTAAAGAATAAATTTTGGGCCGCCTGGGTGGCTCAGTCAGTTAAGCATCTGACTTGAGCTCAGGTCATGATCTTGTGGTTTGTGGATTTGAGCCCTGCATCGGACTGTGTGCTGACAGCTCAGAGCCTGCTTTGGATTCTGTGTCTCCCTCTCTCCCTGCCCCCCTCCCACTCATTCGTTTTCTCTTTCTCTCTCTTTCTCTCTCAAATTTTTTATCCTAAAGAGAAAAATATTTAGGATCTCTAATTTCAAGAAAGTAAAATTGTCCCAGAACTTTATGCTTTTTAAAAAAATCACTAACAGAAAAATAAATGCTAAAAATCGTTAACAGACTTGATTTGATGATCTTCTTTAGGAGATAACGAGAGTAGGGCTGTTTTTAGGACATTCACATGGATACACTGACCACATCACAACTGTCATAAGGTTCTCTACTGTAATACCCAGGTAAGGGGTGGCTTCTTTCCTTTAGTGAAACAGCCTGGGCAGCACTCAAAAGTTGGTTATGTGTTCTTCTCTTATTGTGATAACCCAGGTGAGATCACTGGACCAAATACCTTTCAGTTCCCTTCCTCTTTATCTTTTTAGAAGATTGCTCTGCTCTCCAGGACTAACTCCATAGGTGTTCTTCTTTCCATTTCAGAAGTTACCATGGTTGACACAGAGATGCCATTTTGGCCCACCAACTTTGGAATCAGTTCCATGGATCTCTCCGTAATGGACGACCACTCTCATTCTTTTGACATCAAGCCCTTCACCACTGTGGATTTCTCCAGCATTTCCACTCCACACTATGAAGACCTTCCATTCGCAAGAGCAGACCCAATGGTTGCTGATTATAAGTATGACCTGAAGCTCCAGGACTACCAAAGTATGATGTTTATCTTCACTTCTCAGACTGTTAAGACTAAAATCATTCTAACCTCTCAACACTGGAATAAATGGTGCAGAGACTAAAACTCTCTAGAAAACATATCGACCATTCATTTACTCATCCATTTGTCTATGAAACATTAGGTATTTACAATATACCAAAAAGAAAGGTTGTGTGTAAATCTTCAGACTGTTCTTTTTTCCCCTCCTTCCTTTCCTTTTCCTTTCCTTATTTCTTGTTTCTTTCCTTCATAGCATTTTCCAGAATGACTGCATTGCCAGGCTTTTCTCAGGCTAAGAGTGTATCACACAAACTTTGAATTCTTTGGGCCGCATAAGTTAATAAGTAACAGTTTGCTACTTTATATAACTTATCATCACTAAATTGCAGAGTTGTCCATTTTTCCTAATTCTGCAGTTTGAGCAGCTTATAGTGAAACCTGTTTTTCTGCACAAATTTAAATTTTGCCATTGTAGTCTATTGATAAATCTTCTTGCCATTAACTAAATTCATATCAAAACATCAGACTGAAGACAAACCAAAACTGCACTTTTCAAGATAAAATAAATTTCTGTGATGCTATTTCCTTGATTTTTATCTTCCTGTGCTGATATGCTGGTTTTCCAAAGCCACCATCATGTAATTGGCAACCATTACTTGACAATAAGAACTTCCTGTATTTCTAGTTTTTAAAAAAAAATATATGTGATATACTTTGTTATATTTGTGTGGTTTTCAGTTAGAGCCTAATATGGAAATTTAATAGGCCTCATCCTTCCCAGCAGAAAGGTAGTGCTTACTCACCATGAGTTTTTCTCACTCTCTATCAAAGATTATTTTACAAACTACCTTTTCTAACCCAACACTGTTTGAAAACCTGGTCTTTTATTTTCCACATACCTTCAAGCTGGGCATTACAGTGCCTTTTCACAGCATTGGTTGCTTCTGTGTTTTTTTGGCAAGAGTGATTTAAAAATACTTCTAAAATACAACATTTAAACAAAAATAGAGGAGCACCTGGGCGGCTCAGTTGGTTAAGCATCTGACTTTGGCTCAGGTCATGATCTTACAGTTCATGGGTTTGAGCTCCACATCAGGCTCTGTGCTGACAGTGCGGAACCTGGAGTCAGCTTCGGATTCTGTGTCTCCATCTCTCTCTGCCCCTCCCCCGCTAATACTCCATCTCTTCCTGTCACAAATAAACATTAAAAATGTTTATAAATTAATAAATTAAAATACATAATTTAATATTGTGATGAATGCCAAATACAGCACATTATGTAACAAAATAACCTTAATGGTCTCAGATGCTGTGTGGCGTCTCTCAGAACTTTAATACTACCAGATACTGAAGGGCCGTAGAACCACAGACTTAATACCCTTCCCCATTTTATTTTTACAGGTGAAGCTCAGAGGTGTTGTGACTTGCCTGTGGTTACAAAGCCTACTTCTTCCTGTGTCTTTTTTTCACATTCCACAGTGTTTCTAAATAATAAACAGTGTTTCTTAAATAATAAACATATGGCAGTAAGGTGGACTGTGGTGACTTGTCATAGTGCCTGTTTAGCCATTTCTCACGTGATAATTACCTGCTCACATTTTTCTGTACAGGTGCAATCAAAGTGGAGCCTGCATCCCCACCTTATTATTCTGAAAAGACTCAGCTGTACAGTAAGCCTCATGAAGAGCCGTCCAACTCCCTCATGGCAATTGAATGCCGTGTCTGTGGCGATAAAGCTTCTGGGTTTCACTATGGAGTTCACGCTTGTGAAGGATGCAAGGTAATTTTTTTTCTAAAAATTTTCTGACAATTTACCTGTTATTTCATTTCTTGTTGTGAACACATGGCAAGGAATTGAGATAAAATTGTCCAACTTTTTTTTTGTTTTGGTAAAACCCATTCTTCAAATGATATATTCGAAAACCTAAGAAAATAGGTAAAAGCAGAGCTGCTTTGCCTCACTTCCTTCTCTCTAAATTGGTCCTGGAGCCACTGATCTAGTTCAGCACTCCCATCTTGCAGGTTAAAAAAAAAAAGTGTGTAGTATGTCATGACAAGACAGTGATGGGGTGGCCCAGAACCCGGATTTTATGAATCCTCTAGTTTTGTTTTTTTCTTACTATTCCATGTGATATTTTGTATATGTAGGGTTTGACAGATTAGGTAGATAGATACATTTATTTGATACCAAGAACAATCCCATGAGGTAGAGCTTATTTATGACCACCTTACAGCTACAGAAATTATGAATTAGTAAAACTCACCCATGGTCATCCGTTAAGAAGTGGCAGAACTAAGGCTAACTAGAATATATATCTTATGATTCCTAAACCAGTGCTCTATGTTTTCTTAATTCACATCGATCAGTCTGAGACATATATGATGGACAGGCAAAGAGATATGACAGTTTTGGAAGGGACATACACTTTTCCCTCATGTCCCTTCTTTATGAAAAGTCTATTTTGGAAAGCTCAAACATTTAGCAATATTCTGCCCAATTATTAAGAAATTCTTAACCCACTCATATTTTAATAAGTAATCATTTAAAATAATTTTAATATACTCAGTGAATAAAATAGTATTTGTTGGGGCGCCTGGGTGGCTTAATCGGTTGAGCATCTGACTTTCGCTTGGGTCATGATCTCGCGATTCGTGGGTTCGGGCCCCGCGTCGGGCTCTGTGCTGACTGCCAGCTCGGAGCCTGGAGCCTGTTTCAGTCTGTGACTCCCTCTCTCTCTGACCCTCCCCTGCTTGCGCTGTCTCTCTCTCTCTCCTAGAAATAAATAGAACATTAAAAAAAAAATTTTTTTTAAATAAATAAAATAGTATTTGTTATACACTCTAAGGTTCAGAATAAATTATTTATAAATATTTACATTATAAAATAAACAGTGGTTATATAAGATCAGATTTAGACCTCAGTTGGGCTTTTTATTCAGAATAAAGGTATATGACAGCAGTCAGGTGGGTGTTAGAATATCTGGGTTCCTAGCTGGATGGTAGGTCAAATATAGAATTTAATATTCATTGAATTTCTACTATGCATCAGATATTGTACAAGATGCTTTTTTTAAACCACATTCTTCCTAAGTTTTTGCATCTATAAAATTATGAGATTAAATTACATGATCTCTAAAATCTCTTTAATTCAAATAGTTTATTACTCTAAAGGCAGCCTCTTAAAGTGAAAAGAGACCAGCTGTAGTCACCTAGCACCTGTTCAGAGTTAATAGCCACTCACATAAGCCCTCAATTACCTCATGTGTCAAATGGCTTGGTTGAATTACTTATCCAAGATCTTATTCATCTCTAAGGTCTAAAATTCCAAAATGACTTTTTGAAATATCAGAGAGATACTTTCATTTAAAACACTAAAATTTATTCATTGTGTGATTGAAATCAGACTAAAATATCTGTCATCTATGAAATCATTAGGTATAGTCAGTGATTTAGGATTCCAGTGAGTAGTGAAAACACATCATTTTATTGTGTTAGATTTATATAATTTTTGAGTAAATTGTTGCTAAATTCTGAACACCTGAAGAAACCATTCTGTTTGGTCCTCTTGGTAATTAGCATTGATAAATAAATAAAAGTAATGTGGTTGATTAAGTTTCCCCCATATATTATTGCTTTTTATGGGCTTAGAAAACTAGAACGTTTAAGCAAATAGTTCCACCGTGTCAGATATTTGTGGCCAGTTGCCCTCCTGATAACAACTAAAAATTGAAAGACAATAGTTGGTTATAGTAATAAAAGCTAAGTTCTGAGGGCACAAAACTTACACAGTAAAAGTAAGCAAAGAAGAAAAATAGCAAGAAGTAGAAGAAGAAGGACAAAGTCCAAATGCCATCAAGTTAGGAACAGAAAGGGTCCTACGGCAGAGATGGGATGGAAAATGAACACTTAAAAAACCCGAAAAAGATCCTGGATTACAGACTTCTGAGACTACAATGCAAAAAAGGTTATGCTCACCTTGGGAGGGAATATAGATATCTACTCATTTTAAAGATAAGAGTAAAAAGAAATGTTAATGCAATAATATAATTTGGCTTCTCCAGGTATAAGTCAGCAGTTCTCAAAGTGTGTTCTGGAAGCCTGTGGATTCCCTAAGATCTTTTCAAGGCATCTGTGACGTTGAAGCTACTTTTATAATACTCAGTTGTCATTTACTGTTTTCACTCTCACTCTCTCAGGAGTATTAAGTGGAGTGTTTCAGACACTACATGACATGGAATGGCAACATAGCTCTAGTGGCTAATGGAATGTGTGCCTATTATGTTGTTGTACATAACAATTTTTCAGTTTTAGTTTCTAGTCTAATAAGTGTCGGTAGATATACCCGTAAACAAAAGCTCATGGGGTACTCAGTAATTTTTAAGAGAGTAAAGGGGTCCTGAGACAGAAAGTCTGAGAACCACTATTATAAGGCATTGGGGCTGAAGAAATACTCCCTCTTTGCTCCTGTGAAACTAAACAAAATTGCTGCCACAATCTGAATGCAGCTAATTTAGATCAGTGGCTATCAGTAATCAAAGATATCTTCTTAGCTTATCAGCCATACTCCGTAAAAGCCAGGAAAGTGAATAAACAAATGTGTTTGACTCACCTGTATGTATTTTGTAAAGTCTACTTTGGCAGTTTAACATTTGCCATTTCAGCAGAATGTAGCATATGCCCATAATTAAAATACAGTTAACCATAAACCAACAGACTAATTTATTAATTGAAAAGAATAGTTCTAGTGTTGCTTACGATAGCTGTTAGTGGGTCATCTGAAACAGTTTTACAGTATCGAGGGAAGAGGTTTATGTTAGTGATCCCTGTCAAAATTCAAACAGGAATAAACAGAATTAGGCTTGGATTACAGTGGAATAGTGACAGATTCTTGGGTTATTAATATTGCAGACTTAGGCAAAAAAGAACCTTTGCCTGTTGAATAATATATACACCTTAAAGCTTGCAAAGCTGTCATTTATTGCTTCTAAATTGGACACTTATTTTTTTCTAGTGGGTTTCATCTATTTTTGTATCTTTAATAAAAGATCATTTTAGAATGATCATAGACTTACCTAAAGATATAAGTAAATGCTGTCTACTATATAATACAGTGCAAGGTGTTTTAGTCTTTCTATGTAGGGCCCCACTTCAAGGAGAGTTTTTAGCATACTCCTACCTGTCAGTGGGAGCTCATTGAGTCAGCTTCTCTGGGCCACACCACTTCACAAGGAAGCCAGATTCAGGACCAGCGTAGAGCTTTTAATCCCACTGTAAAATTGACTTAGGTCTCATTGCACCTAAGTTACAAGTTTTGTAAAAAGTAAAGCAGTTAAGGAGAAAAAAAAATTTTATAAGTCAAAAGTAAATCAGCCACACCTTCTCATAGACAAATATGAAGATTTTGCAATAAATGTATACACAAAACAATTTTCTGCAACTGTGACTGATGGTATTTCCATCACACTAGTTCACAGACTTCTTTGGTAATCAGAAGAGTAAGGTGTTTAAACAGTTTTATGGACTCTAAAATAATAAATAAGAGTGTTTCTTTATCAATAATTATAAAGAAACTTTAAAGAAGCCTGTTCTGTTCTTCAAATCAATATATAATTGCACAGAAAAGCACTCAATAATAGACTTCTAGCTTTCTCACTAGATTTTTTTGAAGCAAAGGATAAGGAAACGGTTACCATGAACTTAGTGTTTTGAAAAAGAAAAGTTAAAGCAGCTCCTAAGCTGTGTGCTGAATTTGTATACTTATTTAGTTTATGGTTTTATGTACACGTGCAGTATATAAATAATATTCAAGATTATTTTCCTTTAACACCGAAAGACCCTGAATCATCACAAAAATAATGTGATACACATTGAAAGATATTGTATGAGTCAAAACAAAACTTTGCATTGTAAATAACATAATTCTCTTATCAAAAAAACCTTCCTTTCCAACCATGCCAAATAACTGAATACTCTGGGACCTGCCCATCAGAGTTAGCTAAGCAGTACGTTCAACCACAAAAATCAGTTTTTAAAAGTGAAAATTTTAAAAAGCGCTCAAGGAATATCTTAAAACACATATGATCACAATGGCAAAAATCCAAACAAAATTCCTCACCAACATTTATTCATAAGAATAGTTCTGTACATTAGCCTTCTATCAATATGTGGAAAAAAATACCTTTTTAATATTCAGGGGTCATCAGACCCTTTGAGAATTAAAGAGGCTTCAAGTTCTAGCAGATCAAACCTGGGACCTATTCTTTGAGATATTGCTGATCTCACAAGAGGTACGGAAAACTTCTCCCAATCAACAAGAGCAAAACAAACCAAAAAAACCCCTAGGTCTTGAGCTGTGAGCTGCAGGCACACTTCCTAGGGCAGGGATCCTCTCATGACAGGGGCCCACAGGAGGTGCAGCCTTGCGCCAAAGACAGGTGCCTATACCAGTATCCAGAGCCATCAGTGAGGGGGAGCTGAGTCCTGGACTTTTGAATTGAGCCAGCTCTCTCAAGGGAATCCGAAATAGCCACAAGTCACTGGAGCCCCTCGCTTCCAACAGAAGCATCTGAAAATTCTTTTTGGAGGAAAGACTTCTCAGTTTAGACCCTGTAAGGATTCCCACAGTTTAAGGTCAATATATGAGTTCAAAATAAAGTATTAGTCAGTAAGCACATTAAGAAGTCGATCGACTTGAATGACATTTATCAAAAATAGGGGCGCCTGGGTGGCTCAGTTGGTTTAGCATCCAACTTCGGCACAAGCCATGATCTCACTATTCGTGGGTTCAGGCCCTGTGTCAGGCTCTGTGCTCAGAGCCTGGAGCCTGATTCTGTGTCTCCCTCTCTCACTGACCCTCCCCTGCTCATGCTGTCTCTCTCTGAGAAATAAATAAAACATTAAAAAAATTTTAATAAACAAAAGCAGATTTAGGCCCCTCCACCCCATACAAGGAAATCAGATAATTGGGATGCCTGATAGGGAATATAGAACAACTATGTATGGATTGTTTCAAGAAAAGGGGCAGAATCACCACAATGAACAAGCAACAGTAGACTTATCAGGAACAACTAGACAGATGTGAAAATAAATCAGTACATTTAGTGAAGCAAAACTTCTAAAGTAAAAAATAAAATTATTGAAATAAAAATTCAGTGGAAGGGTTAAATAGCATATTGGACATAATAGAAGAAAGAATTACTAAACTGAAATATAAATGTAAGGATATTACTGAGAATGAGAACCACAGTGCCTTAAAGAATATGTGCTATCCACTACATAATAATTACAGGGTCCATCCATCAGGAAGAACTAACAATCATAAATGTCTACGCACCGAATATGGGAGCACCTAAATATCTAAAACAATTAATCACAAACAGAAACAAGCTTCTAGATAAGAATGTGCTAATAGCAGGGGACTTTAATACTCCGCTTACAGCAATGGATAGGTCAACCAGACAGAAAATCACTAAAGAAATAATGGACTTGAAAGACACATTGGACCAGATGGACCTGACGGATATATTTAGAACTTTACATCCTGAGGCCAGGGAATTTACTTTCTTCTCAAGTGCGCATGGCACATTCTCCAAGATAGATCACATACTGGGACATAAAGCAGCCCTCAATAAATATAAAAGAACAGAGATCATACCATGCACACTGTCAGATCATAAAGCCTTGAAACTTGAAATCAATTACAGGAAGAAGCCTGGAAAACCTCCAAAAACATGGAGGTTAAAGAACACTCTTCTAAAGAATGAATGGGCCAATCAGCAATTAGAGATGAAATTAAAAAATATATGGAAACAAATGAAAATGAAAACACAACAATTCAAAATCTATGGGATGCGGCAAAGGCAGTCCTAAGAGGAAAGTACATTGCTCTCCAGGCCTATTTCAAGAGAATAGAAAAAGCGCAAGTCCAAAATCTAACAGCTCACCTAAAGGAACTAGAGGCAGAGCAACAAGAACGCCCTAAACCCAGTAGAAGAAGAGAAATAGTAAAAATTAGAGCAGAAATAAACAACATAGAGACAAAGAAACAATTGAACAGATCAATGAAACCAAGAGTTGGTTTTTTGAAAAAGTAAACAAAATTGACAAACCTCTAGCCAGACTTATCCAAAAGAAAAGAGAGAGCACCCAAATAGACAAAATTATGAATGAAAATGGACTTATTACAACCAACCCCTCAGAAATACAAGCAATTATCAGGGAATACTATGAAAAATTATATGCCAACAAATTGGACAACTTAGAAGAAATGGACACATTCCTAAACACACACTCACTACCAAAATTCACACGGGAAGAAATAGAAAACCTGAACAGACCCATAACGAGTGAAGAAATTGAATCAGTGATCAAAAATCTCCCAACAAATAAGAGCCCTGGACCTGATGGCTTCCCTGGGGAATTCTACCAGACATTTAAAACAGAATTAATCCCAATTCTTCTCAAGCTATTCCAAAAAATAGAAAGCGAAGGAAAACTCCCGGACTCATTTTATGAAGCCAGCATCACACTGATCCCCAAGCCAGACAGAGATCCAGCAAAAAAAGAGAACTACAGGCCAATATCCTTGATGAATACGGATGCAAAAATTCTCAACAAGATCCTTGCAAATCGAATCCAGCAGCATATAAAAAGAATCATCCACCAAGATCAAGTGGGATTCATTCCTGGGTTACAGGGCTGGTTCAACATTCGCAAATCAATCAATGTGATACATCATATCAATAAAAGAAAAGATAAAAACCATATGATCCTGTCAATAGATGCAGAAAAGCATTTGACAAAATACAGCATCCCTTCTTAATAAAGACTCTCGAGAAAGTTGGGATAGAAGGAACCTACTTAAACATCATCAAAGCCATCTATGAGAAACCTTCAGCTAACATCATCCTCAACGGGGAAAAACTGAGAGCTTTCCCCCTGAGATCAGGAACACGACAGGGATGCCCACCTCACCACTGTTTTTTAACATAGTGCTGGAAGTCCTAGCATCAGCCATCAGACACCAAAAGGAAATCAAAGGCATCAGAATTGGCAAAGAGGAAGTCAAACTTTCACTCTTCGCAGATGACATGATACTCTACATCGAAAACCCAACAGACTCCACCAGAAGCCTACTAGAACTGATCCAAGAATTCAGCAAGTTGCAGGGTACAAAATCAACGTACAGAAATCGGTTGCATTTTTATACACCAACATGAAGCAACAGAAAGAGAAATCAAGAAACTGATCCCATTCACAATTGCACAAAAACCATAAAATACCTAGGAATAAACCAACCAAGGATACAAGAGATCTTTATGATGAAAACTAGAGAAAACTTATGAAGGAAATTGAAGAAGACACAAAGAAATGGAAAAACATTCCATGCTCATGGATAGGAAGAATAAATATAGTTAAGATGTCATTACTACCCAAAGCACTCTACACATTCAATGCAATTCCAATCAAAATTGCACCAGCATACTTCTCAAAACTAGAACAAACTATCCAAAAATTTGTATGGAACCACAAAAGACCCCGAATAGCCAAAGTAATCCTGAAAAATAAAACCAAAACGGGAAGGATCACCATCCCAGACTTTAGCCTCTACTACAAAGCTGTCATCATCAAGACAGTATGGTATTGGCACAAAAACAGACACATAGACCAATTGAACAGAATTGAGAACTCAGAAGTGGACCCAAAAGTATACAGCCAACTAATCTTTGACAAAGCAGGAAAGAATATCCAATGGAAAAAAGACAGCCTTTTTACCAGATGGTGTTGGGAGAACTGGACAGCAACATGCAGAAGAATGAAACTAGATCATTTTCTCACACCATGCACAAAAATAAACTCAAAATGGGTAAAGGACCTGAACGTGAGACAGGAAACTATCAACACCCTAGAGGAGAAAGCAGAAAACAACCTCCGACCAATCAAAATAAACTGTTGGGACCTCATCAAGATTAAAAGTTTTCCCACAGCTGTATAGAAACAACCCAGAAAACAATAAGTGTAAATCAACTGAATGGGAAAAGATAGTTGCAAATGACATATCAGATAAAGGGTTAATATCCAGAATCTATAAGGAACTCACCAAACTACATGCCCGAAAAACAAACAACCCAGTGAAGAAATGGGCAGAAGATATGAACAGACACTTCTCCAAAGAGGACATCCAGATGGCCAACAGACACATGAAACGATGCTCAGCATCGCTCCTCATCAGGGAAATACAAATCAAAACCACACTGAGATACCACCTCACGCCAGTCAGAGTGGCTAAAATGAGCCAATCAGAGAACTCTAGATGCTGGCGAGGATGTGGAGAAACGGGCACCCTCCTACACTGTTGGTGGGAATGTAAACTGGTACAGCCCCTCTGGAAAACAGTGTGGAGGTTCCTCAAGAAAACTAACAATAGAACTCCCCTATGACCCAGCAATAGCACTGCTAGGAATTTACCCAAGGGATACAGGAGTGCTGATGCATAGGGGCACATGTACCCCAATGTTCATAGCACTCTCCATAGCCAAAAAACCTGGAAAGAGCCTAAGTGTCCATCAACAGATGAATGGATCAAGAAGATGTGGTTTATCTATACCATGGAATACTACATGGCAATGAGAAACAATGAAATCTGGCCATGTGTAGCAACATGGATGGACCTTGAGGGTGTTATGCTGAGCGAAATAAGTCAGGCAGAGAAGGACAAATATCATATGTGTGCACGTATAGGAGGATTAGGAGGAACTTAACAGAGGACCAAGGGGGAGAAGGGGGGAAATGGTGGGGGAAAGGGAGAGAGGCAAACCATGAGAGACTCTTGAATGCTGACAAAAACTGAGGACTGGTGGATGTGGGGGGAGGAGGGGTGGGCATGGAGGAGGGCACTTGTGAGGATGAGCACTGGGTGTTATGTGGAAACTAATTTGACAATAAACTATTTGTAAAAAAAATATATATATATATATATATATATATCTATAAAAAAAAAAAAAAAGAATATGTGCTATCCAGAATCTGCTGCAAATTGAAGATTCTTAGTTCTTGAGGGATTTATAGAATATTTGAATATTAAAAATATGTCTTTACTAATCAATAGAAGAGTAATGTACAGAACTATTCTCACTGATGAACATTGGTGAGAAATGTTTCCTTTTTTTTCATTGTAATTATATATTTTTTGTTATTTTATGTGACTGCTCTGATGTTTACTTTTATAATCAATATTAGTGAGTATGACAAAAAGATGGAAACTAGAAAAGAGAAGTTCAGAAATATGGAAGGCTAGAATAAGAAGGGCTAACACCTAAAACTAATTAATGTTAGAACAGATGAACAAGTGAAATCATGATGCAGAAAACATGTCCAAGAAAATAAATGAAAATAAAACTATGCTGAAACACAATGCAGTAAAACTTCAGAATACTAAAAACTAAGAGAGTGTATAAAAGCAACCAAAGAGAAAAGAAACAAACTTCAAAGTCAGTTGACAGTAGACCCTTCCACAGCAACAATGGAAGCACATAGACCATGGAATTCCAACTGAAGATAACTGAGTTCTCTATAATCTTGTAACAATGAGAGTGAAATGAAAACATTTACAGGTTAAAAAAAAAAAAAAAACCACAAGACTGAGGGAGATTAAGCCTCTGACACTTGATTTTGGCTTAGATCATGATCTCACAGTTTGTGAAATCAGTGACTGCATGGAGCCTGCTTGGGATTCTCTCTCTCCCTCTTTCTCTGCCCCTTCCCTGCTCATGTGCACTCATGTGCATGCTCTCTCTTTCAAAATAAATATTAACAACAACAATAAGAGACTGAAATAGTAAATTTCAAGGATGGTACACCATAGAAAGCAGAATATATTTGCAACACCTCTCTAACACAACAGATTAGTGTCTAGAATATAAAGAATTTCTAAAATTCAGTTTTAAGGAATAGACAGTCCAGTTAAAAAATAGGAAATTTAAAAAATCAGGAAAATACAAATTAAGATCACACTTAGATCCTATTATACATTGTCAAATATTAAGAAGTCTGACATGAGTGCCTGGGTGGCTCAGTCGGTTAAGTGTCCGACTTTGGCTCAGGTCATAATCTATGGCTTGTGGGTTCAAACCCCACAGTGGGCTCTGTGCTGACAGCTCAGAGCCTGGAGCCTGCTTCGGATTCTATGTCTCCCTCTCTCTTTGCCCCTCACCAGCTCGTGCTCCATCTCTGCTTCAAAAATAAATAAACATTTAAAAAAAAAAGAAAGAAAGTCTGACAGTACCAGTTGGTGGAGGGAATGTAAGTTGATATAATCACTCTGAAAAACAGTTTGATAAGATCTTGTAAAATTTATCCTTCACCTCTTGTACAATCCAAAAACTTCACTCCTAGGTAACATTTACAAGAAGGATATTTATAGAAGCAAAGTTCATAATAGCAAAATATTGGCAACAATATTTAAACATCCATCAACATGAGAAGATAGGAGCCTACTTAAAGAAAAAATTAAAAAAAATTTTAAAAACACATGTTAATAAATTGTGGAATAGTCATACAATGTAGTATTATAAAATTGTTAAAATGGATAAATCATAGCTTTTCACAAGAAAGTAGATAAATTTTAGAAATCTAATACTAAATTTTAAAAAATAAAACTCCCAAAATACTATATGAAGTATCATACCATTTTAAAAAGCCCCCAAACAAGCATAACTAAGCAGTGTATTATTCAATTTTACATACAGTTTGGTAAAACTATTTTCTTAAAAGTCAAGAAAATAATAAACATGAAATTGAGAATAATGATTACTTTACCAAGGGGAAACAGAGTGCAGGAGTTGGATAGGGAAAAAAATACATAAGTATTCCAGTCATGATTTTAAATCTTAGACTATGGGTTCACATCTGATAATTATCTTACTGTGTTTTATAATTACATATATTTTCTACATGTTAGTGATTAATATTACATTTAATAAAATAAAAAAAGGGAATGAGTATACCAACGGCCTTGTGATATCTCAGTCATGGTTTAGACTCAAAAAATATCAGACATGGCCCAGAAAGGAAGTTAAGTGACACACATATTCATTCAACAGATTTTAATAGAAGACTGTTGTTGGTGTTTGGGTCATATTCAGTGGCTCCCCATGAAGCTCACAATTTTAATTGGCAGTGGGGGAGGGGCAAGAAATAAACACTTAAATATAATAAATAAATTATATGGTATGCTAAAAAGTCCTAAGTGTTACTGGGGGAAAAACAGAAAACAAAAAACTAGGAGCCCAGTGAAGAAAACCAGAGGTTCCAAAGGAGAGGTGGGGGCAGAGACCTGCCACAGTATTGCATAGGGCATACAGGCCTCATTGAGAAGTTGAGATGTTAGCAAGAAGACTTGAAGGCACTGAGGAGAATAATCAAGTGTATATTTAAAGGAAGGCCTTCCCATGTGGGAGAAAAAAGTCAGGAGTGATTTCAAGGAGTTTGGCTTCAGAGACTGGGAGGTTGGTCGTACCAACCAAGATGGTGAAAGCTGCCAGCACAGTGCGTTTGCAGGGTAAGCCCCAAGTTTCAGTGTCAGACATGTCAGCTTTCAGGTGGCTGTTAGATTTCCAAGTGACATGTCCAGTAAGCAGTAGAAACACTTGTCTGGAATTCAAGACGCAAACGTGGAGAAGATGAAAATGTATGTCAGCAGCAGAACCAATACTAGTTGAGGGATTTTTGTACCAAACAGGGCCAGATAAATTTGAAAGAGTTAAGAATTTAGTTTTATGGAGATGAGAACAATAGAAATGAATAAGAACACTCTGACAACAACAACAAAAAACGGAGCTAGCAAACACTTCGAATTAGAATTTCTTTCAGGTCTTTCAAAAAATATAAATACAGCAGAATTCAATTAGCCTGAAATCGACCTATTTGCTGTTTTGAGATGGCAGTCCATTGTCTGAGGATTTATATATTACTTCCAATGTTCTTTCCTATCATTTTGTGTGTGTGTGTGTGTGTAGGACACAGCAGTTATGGAGCACTCTTTCAGTCTCATAAGTAAATGAAATCATTTCTGTAGGAAATTATGCAACATAGAGAATTCTAAAAAATTACCCACATGTGGATTTTTACTGGCCCTGATCATGTTTTAGAATGAAATGATTATAACTTTGCCAAATGGCTTAGCACAATAATAAAGGCTGGGGCATGCTGCTGGAATGATTTGCAGAGAAACTGAACCGATTACATGGTGTTTTATTTGCATACATTAAATCCAGAGTACTTCTTAGAGTGTGCTGAAATTCATATGTAGAGCCAAGATACGTTGAATGACATCAGTTGGATGTGGTCGCTGTCAGAAGGACACTGGAGATCTTCTGGCAGTTATGTGACTTGTCTGAGGTCACCGGTGACAAAACCTACCTTTTCTGATACTGAGACCAGTGTGCCTTTAGCCAAATGTTGCTGCTTCCATGTATCATCAAGACTTAAAATTTGTTTTCTTTTTTCCATATCCCTCTGCAGGGATTCTTCCGGAGGACAATCAGATTGAAGCTCATTTACGATCGGTGTGACCTTAACTGTCGTATCCACAAAAAAAGTAGAAATAAATGTCAGTACTGTCGGTTTCAGAAATGCCTTGCTGTGGGAATGTCTCATAATGGTGAGTGAACACTTAGCACACGTATTAACTGTTCTCTTTATGGCTGCCCGGTCAGTAGCCTGTAGGGCCGTTGCTGAAAATGTGGACAGTTTTCCACAAAATTCCAGATTTCAGACTATTATATGCTGATAAAACATTTCTCATTTCGGATGAGGTTTAGCCTGTCTGTACAGTCTTTCTTTCGGTGGTTTGGCATCTGCCATGATGGGAGAGAAGACTTGAAAATAAGAGGTGATAAGATATAACGGTAGTATTTTTAAATAAATGTAATGATTGTGATTCATTTTTTAGGTTGCTTTAATAGCATTAAAAATGGCATTATGCTTGTGTGTATCAGTAGTTTCTACTTTAAGAAAATTTTTCAGGTTTCCGGCTGTGGAACATTAAGTGGCATGTCAGAATTTAGAGTATATCCTTTTTTTCCTCTTCACTATACAAAGATGAATATAGGTGTAGCAATATCCTTAACTTCAAGGAGCATACAGACTGTGGATAAAGCAAAAATTTTAAGGTCCCACAAAACTTCAGTGTCCATAGAAACATAAGAGAATAAAAATTTCTATTTTATTAATCCATGTCTAAAATCAAGCTTATGATTTTGAGTGTTGACTTATGAGAAAGAATGTAGAAGACCTGAGAAGACCTTTGTTTGAATTGTAGAACTAACTCAGTAAAATCATGGAAGACAGGCCTATCTGAAGAAGTAGTTCTTGATTTCCATTTAGCTCTGCTTAGTGTTAACACAATCACAAAACAAATTTGATAGTAACTTGATAGTATTATATTTGTCAAGTATTCTTTCAAAACACGTTATGGGCTCAAGAAGTCTAAAATGCCGAAGTGTTCAAATAAAATCTGAAGTCTTATTTCATTGGATATTCTATTTTTTTTCTTTCTTTTGCCTTCACTGGTCTCAAAACTGATCTGGCAAGAAGATAACGTTTGAAGTCAATCTTCATATGTTAAGACTCCAAAGCATCTGTGAAAATTAGTTTTATTCCATCATGCAGATGTTTGGTTTTCACAGTGGAAATCTTAAAAATACTTGAGAATCACTAATTGGTTGATATCCTACTCTTTAAAAATAGTTTACGAAATTATATTTTTGTAATTAACATGGGCCATTTCCTCTAAAAGCAAGAATGTATTATGAAGAAATCTGTCAGCTATACTGGACAAATTTCCTCACAATTGATTGCATTTGCTGTGTGGCAGTATACTATTGCAGTCATTGATTGCAAAAATAATTTACTGGTTTAATTCCATCAGTTTCCTTTCATTTCAAGTCAAGGGTTATATTTTAGATGATGCAGTCAAGTTGCAATCAATTTATTTTATCTTTATGATCAAATTTTTGACTTTGAAATCATTATTACCAAGACTGCCTAGAAAAGCATGCCAGTTCTGCTTTTAATGCTGTTTACTTTTTGCCCTTTAAATTTGTCACGTCACATGCTGATGTAACATGTGTTTCCTGTTGCTTGCACACATTCACATAAAATGTCTCCTTTTGCTTACAAATAACATTTAAAGCCCAACCTGTATATTATTGATGGTATCATTTTCTCTTCCCAGAAAATTCAAAGAAAGCTGTCATAAACTTAATAATAAAGTCACCGTTTGACTTCATATGACAATTAGAATATTCTGTTTAGAGAGAAGAGCAATATTTTTTCTTTAATGTTTATTTTTGATAGAGAGAGAACAAGTAAGAGCACATGCGTGTGTCTGAGCGCGGGAGGAGCAGAGAGAGAGAAGGAGAATCTGAAGCAGGCTCCGGGCTCTGAGCTGTCAGCACAGAGCCTGATGCAGGGCTCAAACTCATGACCTGTGAGATCATGATCTGAGCCACCCAGGCACCCCGAGAGAAGAGCAATCTTGATAAGGAGTCTTCAGTTAGTTCTTGCAAAGACAAAAAAAAAAAAAATTAATGTTTGGCATCAAAGACTTATTCAGTTCAACATTTACAAGATTGCAGCAGTGACTGAGAAAATTCCTTCTAAGAAGTTTTCATGGGAATGTGTTTGCTCCACAGAAAACAGCCATTTGATCAAAGCACAAAAAGGGAAAGTCAACAACAGGGTTTTGAATACTTTTGCCTGTTATCCTGAGAAAGGAAACATTTCCAAATAGAAAGTTTTCTGGGTGGTTGTAGGAACTACCTAAAATTATTTTGTTAGTGTATTAATGTTTTCTGTGAATGGACCTCACTGTAATAACCCATCAAAATCTATTCTACCAAAATCAGCCCCCTGCTGCTCTTAGCACACACAGGAAGAGGTGAACATCCCCCCAGATACCTCTGCTCCATTCTATACTACTTGTGTTTCTGCTCTTTGGTCTGTATTTAATCCATTCAGTGCATTTAGCTTGCCCATTAGCCCCCACTCCCAGCTTGAATGGAGGCTTCTCTAAGTAACCTTCACGGAACCCTCAGGGCCCTGGGGAACATTGTTGGGAAATCATCGAAACAAGAGTTGCTAATCTTTTCATCCTTGAAAGTTCTATGATTCTGCATAAATCACACAACCTGCCTCACTGAATTTTTCCCCTTCCAGTAAGCTAGTCCATATTTTACAGACCATGTCACCATCTTCTCAAATATGTAGGTATCTGGCATGAACTTAAAAGTTTACACCTATATGTTTCAGTGCCATAAAAATATGATTCATTTGCTTGAATCAGGTCGTCTAGATGTTCTGATAGGCATTACTTCTGATGATGACATATGATGTAGCCCCAGCCTGTAAATCTGGAGCAGTCCAGGCTAAAGAACAGAGATGGTATATTTGGTTAAGGGTGTATGGTTCCACCTGCAGATGGGAACTTCTGGTTGGACTGTGACATGTAGCCTAAGCATCGTAGAAGGATGGAAGGATTTCAGAATTCTTACACTTGACAGCCTCGTTGTTTCTCAGATATTCAGCACTGGGTAGGTAAAGTACCCAAGTGTTGGACTGAAGTGCTTTGGGAGCAAAGTTTTTATTTTTCTGTAGTGATCAAGATAAACACGTGCTGCAATTGTTTTGGTCATTTGACATGCCATCATTTCTAGACCATGGGCCAGCTCCACTGAGGGCTCCCCAGTCTTCGTGAGTCATGCTTAGCACAGTCAGTTCAATACCTCATCTAGACACCTTTAGAAGAGAGCTCCAAATGAAATTAAGACAGAAATAAAGACCCAGCTTCCTAGGCTACCCAGAGGGGCATGCGATTTACCAAGTGATCATAGCATCACTTGCTTCTTGTTTTACATTTTGAACTAATAAAGCTGCTATCTACAGATTCTTCATAAAAATGCTCACATCAGGGCACCTGGGTGGCTTAGTCGGTTAAGCGTCCGACTTTCGCTTAGGTCATGATCTCGCGGTTCGTGGGTTCGGGCCCCGCGTCGGGCTCTGTGCTGACTGCCAGCTCAGAGCCTGGAGCCTGTTTCAGTCCGTGACTCCCTCTGTCTCTGACCCTCCCCTGTTCACGCTGTCTCTCTCTCTCCTAGAAATAAATAAAAAAAACATTAAAAAAAAAAATGCTCACATCGATTAATATTTATTCAGTCAAATGGACACTTAACACACACTTTTATAGTTTTTCTTAGTATAATTTTTGTTTTAAAATTCTGTTGGCAAGATCCCTGACGTTAATCATATTTTTTAAGTGTGACTTTTTTTTTAATTTATTTATTTTGAGAGAGAGACAGAGCATGTGAGTGGAAGAGGGACCGAGAGAGAGAAACACAGCAACCGAAGCAGGCTCCAGGCTCTGAGCTGTCAGCACAGAGCCTGATGCATGGCTCGAACCCGCGAACCATGAGATCATGACCTGAGCCGAAGTCAGACACCCAACCAACAGAGCCACCCAGGCGCCCCTTACCTCCTTTATTTTTGATAAGATTATTTATTCATTAAGTATTTTGACTACTGGGGCTCCAGGGTGCCTTAGTTGGTTAAGTGTCTGACTCTGGATTTCAGCTCAGGTCATGATCTCACAGTTGTGAGATCAAGCCCTGTGTAGGGCCCCTCACTGAGCATGGAGCCTGCTTAGGATATCTGCCCCACTCTCTCACTTTCCCTATCTTCCCCCACCCCCTTCTTCCCCTGACCCTGCTTGTCCTCTCTCTACTAAAAATAAAATAAAATTGTGAATAGTGATTATTTTGTATTGGACCTGCTTTTCATGTATGAACTAAATAATAAAATTATAAGTGTAGGCCACTCATTAAAAAAAATAATGTGAAGTAGAGAAGAATTGACTTATGTTACTTATGAGTCATTCATCTGGGTTTACCCTATATTAGTGATATTTGAATAAAAATTATGCCTTTAATAAATGTAAAAATTAGTGAAACCTTAGCTTTACTGACTAGGACATCCTATTATATAATGTGTGGGGAGTTTTTTCTGTTATTAAAAAAAAAGCTGACAACCTTAAAAATAAGTTCTCAGCAGCTTTATAAAAATCCAGAAAAATGGTCTCTCAGATATTTGTGGCACTCAGCATTTTACAAGTCAGTTCTCTCCTTCCTTGTAAAAAAGAAAAGCCTGAATGGCAAATAAGTTTAAACTTTAATATGTTACGTTTTCTTCCTTAGTCTTCTTTGTAATATAAAGAATATAAAATTACCCAAATGTTGATTTTCAGAAACTATAACAAAGTAAGAAGTCCTGATGCATGTGGCAGTTTGTGCTGAGACCCACATGGCATTTGTGGTTGCCTCCATGCTAGCCTCCACTTCCTTTTCCCTCTGCTGCTCTTTTCCAGCTTGCCCTTCAGGTAAACCATGTACGCTGCTGTCCCTGCAGAATGCTCTTGGATGGAATACTTCTGGGTCTCTGCTTAGTATGTCCTTTGTCTCCCCGGGTCTACCTGGCATTCAAGGCCCCGTTCAAATGCCTTCTCTTCTATAAGACTTTCTCATTCCCCCTCTTCCTCTTCTGTGTGTTTTTAACCTTTCTTGTGACACTCCCACACAAGGGAGTGATCAGATCTGTATTACCAAAATCTAAACTACTGACAGTTTGTAAAACGGGTAAATTAGAGAAATTCATCAGAAGACAAATGCAATATTATGAACCAAGACAGTGGAAGGGTTAGTGAGAAGAAATTAAATTGAGAAAAATATCGGGGCACTGACCAGGAAATACAAGTGTCTGAGGGAAAGAGAGGTTGTCAGAAATTGTTCAGGACATCTAGTTGGGTGATAGGATGAATTAACTAAGAAAGGGAAAGGAAACTGTTCAGAGGGGAAAAGGAAAAGTTCGTTTTTAAAATTATTTTTTTAATGTTTTACTTTTGAGAGAGAGAGAGAGAGCAAGCGAGCATGAGCTGGGGGGAGGGGCAGAGAGAGTGGGAAACGTTCATTTTTAAAGTTGCATTTGAGGGTCTTACAGAATATCCAGCATCCATGTATAAAGGAATATAGAAGCAGAAAACTAAGAGTCCCGATCTTAGAAAAGAGAGGGCAGGAGTTATTAGCACAGTTTGTGAGTTAGAGAGGATTGAACTAGGAACAACAGAATATAAGGGAAGGAAGAGGGGCCATCAGAAAGGCAGAAAAATAGGCAGAAAGATAGGAGAACCAGAAAAGCAGAAACCACAATGAGAACATTTTAAAGTCAGAGGGCGAAGAAGGTCAACAGTAGCAAAAGCTGGGACAGTGGATGCTGGAGAGGGAGAGCTCAAGCAGAACCGAGAACTCGGAAAAGGCCCCTAAATTTGGCTTCGATAAAAAGCACTGGGGACTTTAAAGAGCAATGTTTTAGAAATTTAAATGAGGCGTAAGCAAGATTGCATTAGGTTGGGAGATAAGTAATGACAAATGCAGGCGAAGAAGGAAGACTGTGCTTTCAGTACCTTGAGTCCTTGAGGAAAGATGGACTGAAGAGATGATAACCAGAGTTAGAACCTTCGACATCCACCTAGGTGGAAAGGACGGAGCTGGTGAAGAGAGGTACGAAAGAGAGAATAACCTGTGCAGGCTCTCCCTGCTAGACACGGCCAGTCCTCCTCTCCCCCGTCCAGTCTGTCTAGCACCGTGTCTTGCATCGAACACGTGTTTGGTGAATGAATTCTGTGATCTCAGGTAAGACTTCAGGGAATCGGAGAGTGAGTCAGGGAAGGCAGGGGTGTTTCACTCATCTCTGCTTTGGAAAGAAACCTAGACAAATGTTTACATGTCCTATACAGGTAGTTTGAAAATGTTACCCCTGAATAAAAATCACTTCATATTAGTGCTAAAGCTGCCCTGTGTTTTACTTAGAGGAGCTAGAAAATGATAGTCACTAGATTGCGAGATCCTGCACAACCTTGGAATGCACAAGTTTTTTCTCAAGAAAGAAGTAGAGAAACATAACTTGTTCGCAACACACCTATTAAAAGCAATGGTGTTATATGTTATATTTACATGTTCAAGTTGACCACGAGACACAGCCTTACAAACTGTCAGAGCCTAGTTTGATTGCCAATTCACCCTTTAGATGTTAAAAGACAAAAATACTTCTAGTACAACTCAGTTCATTCTTCTCTTTTCTAATTTATTATTTTGAATATTGCTCTAATTTTTAAAATTAAGTGACATTTGTCTTGCATGCTCCTACCATCAGATAGGTGGTTTAAAAACATGTTGTCAGCTATCATTAAGAAATACTGTTTCTTGGGGCGCCCGGGTGGCTTAGTCGGTTAAGCGTCCGACTTTTGCGCAGGTCATGATCTCGCAGTTCGTCGGTTCGAGCCCCGCGTAGGGCTCTGTGCTGACTGCCAGCTCAGAGCCTGGAGCCTGTTTCAGTCTGTGACTCCCCCCCTCTCTGACCCTCCCCTGCTCACGCTGTCTCTCTCTCTCTCCTAGAAATAAATAAAAAACATTAAAAAAAAATACTACTTCTTAACATTATACCGAAATCCAAAGAGCAGGGTATCTAAGTACTGCATGTGCTTGGAGTTTTTGTGTTCAGTAAATCAGCACTAAGTACACAGTCCTGAGTCTGCCATAGGCTGGCAGTGAACTGCATTCGGTTCAGTAAAAGTGAACTGTACAAAGGTAAGCTAGTACACGCTCACCAGAAACTGAGTCCCTACAGACCTCTTCTTCCTGACGGCTGTGTACTGATTCTGATACTGACAGATTTTTTTTTTAAACCAAGAAACATGAATTCTCTGTAGGAGATTAATTATATGACCCTGAATGCTAGCATTTTGGATGTTGTTCTGTTTGTCAGGTGCTAGATCTTTAGAACAGACAGAATGTGTCTTTCTTTTCTTTTCCTTCAAGGAAACTGGAGACTGGTTTCGGAGACTAGACAAACGTTGCTTAAAAACAAAGAATGTAGTATGTTCTGCAGTACTGTGTGTCATCAGAATTTATAGAATTTATAGCTAAATTTAGAGCTAAAAGAAGGAAATTTTAGAGGTCTTCTTTTCCAAGTCTCTCATTTTGTAGATAAACCAGTTGAAGACCAAAGAAGTTAGGCCACTTAGCTAGTTTTTCACTGAACTGAAACTAGAAAGTAGACTTCTTGACAACTTGAAGTATAGTGTTAATTTCATTGTCTTCCAGAGAGACCAAAAGTACTCCCTCAGTGACTCATAGGAACACATGGAGCACTTTCCTCTGTCTTTGAAGCAGTAGTAGAAGATGAGGAAAAATATACTTGTCTGTGGGCACGCTCAGCCTTTATATTTCTGGTCCCCAATCTAGAACTTTTGCTTTCTGTTTCTAAACTCTAATTTCTGTTTCATCGGAAACAGCAATCCAGAGGGAGAATTCCTCCCTCTTCTTGGTTCTCAGATTCTCTACCCAGTGGGTGGAAACTGAGGTTTAAGAAACAGTACACCATTCCTTAAACTTAAAGACAGAGAGAGATATAGATAGGTCAGGTTTTCAGGATTTGTTCTTTATCCACGGGAAAGAATCTAGGTCTGTGTCTGTGACTACAAAATGATATCTATAGTCTGGTCTATAGTCCACAGTAAACATCGCTGACCTAGACCACTTCAGCCACAGGTAATAAAAGCAGTGTTTATTAAGCATTACTATGTGCCAGGTGCTATGCTGAACACTCTCTGTGCCTTATCTCACCACCTCACCAGCGGTAGATAGGTATTATTACATGGGACTCAAAAGTGACAAAATAAAACCAACAGTTTCTCCCTTAATGAATGTATACAGAGGCTCCCAGATGGCTCAGGTCCGACTTTGGCTCAGGTCATGATCTCACAGTTCGTGGGTTCGAGCCCCGTGTCAGGCTCTGTAGCTGACAGCCAGCTCAGAGCCTGGAGACTGTCTACGGATTCTGTATCTCTCTCTCTCTCTCACCCTCCCCTTCTCACGCTGTCTCTCTCTCATAAATAAATAAAAAACATAAAAAAACAAATGCATACAAGTAAAAAATGGTATTTCCTCTCCAACTTCAGATTTCCATATGTTTTATGCAGATTTAGTTTCACCAAATGGAATGTATTTTTTACCCCTTTTGTTGAACTTCTGGTATGTAAAAATGCTAAAATCACCTATCTGATTAGTTGCACTAAGAGTTAATTGAATCTAGTGTGCACCATGAGCATTCAGTGATACAGAAAATTTGTTCATAAGATTTAGCCTTTTGGGGGAACTTTGACTTCTCTTCTAAAAATTTACATATTATTTAGATTGTGGCAGAAGGCTTTTTGCTTTAATATGTCCCAATTCTAAATTAATTTTCATAAGTTATTTTTGGCTATTTTTATTAGGTTACTGAAAAGCAAGATTAGTAAATATATAATAAGTGGCTGTGTTTGGCTGGGCTTTTTCCTAACAGAAATTTTATTATTTTTTTAATTGAAATATAGTAGACACAGCGTGTTACATTAGTTTCAGGTGTACAACACAGTGATCCAACGTCTCTTTGTTATGCTGTGCTCACTGCAGTGTGGCTGCCAACTGTCCCCTTACGATGTTGTCATAGTACCACTGACTGTGTCCCCTGTACGTATTCATCCCGTAACTGGGAATCTGTACCTCCCACTCCCTTTTGGCTATTTGTTTATTTTAAATTAACTTTTTGAATTACCTTTTAGGAAGTACTTTCCTAGACATGTAAAACTTCAGTGTGTATTTATACTTCATTAGCTGTAAAAATGTAACCAGAGCCTAGAGCAATGTTGAGCACACAGTAGATAGTCAATAATTATTCATTGTGTGAAGAGAAGGTACTGTGCACTCTGTTAAATAGTTAAAGAGCAACAGATTGTTGTTGATTCTTGCCACTCTGTTTTGTTATAAAATTCAGGTGGTCTCCAAGCTTTGCACCAAACTACTTCTCCCTTCAATATACCATGATCCTTACTGGGTGTTTTCTTTCATGATCAGTTTCCCAAACTTCCAATTTTTAAACTTGACACTTTAGAGTTTAATTCATCAAGCATTTTTTGTATACCTACCATGTGTATTGCACCCAGACGCAAAGGTGAGAAAACCTGGTACCCATAGATTCTAGTAGAATAACCAACATAAACCAATATAAGAAGTACAGTGCTAGTTTGCTAGCTGAGCTATATATGAATGCAACAGTAGCCCATTATTTGGGAAGCTTTTCCTAAGCTGTCCCAAACCCCAGTTTTTTTATACACTCCTCATTGGGAGGAGGAATGGCATATCAACACCATTTTCTATGGAAGAAACATAATTTTAGAAGTTATCGAGTGCTTCTAATATGCCCTGCCTTCCCTCGGCTCCATACTTCTCAACTGAGAACTGCTGATGTAATAAATATAGTACAGGGAAGCAGATGATGGGACTGGCTTCACAGAAAAGAATTTTGAAAGGAACCTGCTGTCTGGTTCTCAAGGGTTTGTGGGGTTTTTTTTTCCTATTTTATTTCAGTATATATTACATAAAGACTTAGCAGGTGCTGGACATTATACTAAGTGTGGAGGATACGATACTGAGCAAGATTCCTGCCTTCATGCAGATTACATAAGGAAGACAAGAAAACATTGTAGATAATTACTGTGATCAGTACTGAGAAAGAGAATACAATAAGTAATGAGATCATGTCCTGCGGGACCTAAACAGTCTGGGGCAGAAGGGTGGGGGACTACGATAAGAATGTGAGCAACCATTCATGGCCCATCCCAGTGCAACTAAAAAAAGAATGGGGAAGAGTGAGTACAGAGACAAGATTTTTGACCAAAAAGTGGTGATTGTTTTAAGATTTCTATTTGAAGAGATCATGGGCAGAGGACAGATTTACCAAATCGATACAGGCTAATTTAATTTGAAAGCATCCTGAGAGGTAAGATTCTCTTCCCCTCTAAGTCAGAGGCCCCTAAGGAGTCCCCTCTCCCCCAACACAGTAGTTTTATTAGTCAGAGAGCTTATTAAGGGTCAACTGAAGTAAATTTATGAATTTGAGACTCAGGGGTACACAACAGTCTCTCCTCTAGACAGTTGAAAATAAAATTCACTACGTATCAAGGAAATGTGTTTATGGTAGAATGCTACCTTTAGCATAATAACATACAGCAAGGAACCATCCATTTATTCATTCCTACATTTAGCAACCAGTGACAGAACACCACTAAGTGCTAGATGACAGTCTCGACCCTCAAGGAATTAGTGTAGTGAAGGAAATGGTCATAAAAACACACAGCTGTGTCCCCTATGGGGAGTGTAAGAGTAGGGATACACACAGGATAATATTGGCTGTGAAGTCCAAATGTCCTTATTATGGGAAAATGCAGAGTCCAAAGTGTGGCCCAAAAGTAGCATTATTCAAAATGTTTTGCAGATCATATTGGTGGGGATGGCGGGGGGGGGAACCATCTGAATTGAAAGAGGTACAAACAGATGATCTTTTTCCCCCAACCTAGGCCTTACTAACCTCTCTTAAGTGTTCCTCTTTGAATTTCTTTCTTTAGTTTTCTTCTTCTTTACACTTCCTCACACCACAGGAAGCCACATGTTAAGTAAGGAAATGGTACTTTTGACAAACATCATTAAATGGTAATCCTGGAGAGTCAGGGGGATGACTATGGCTTCTCTCTACTAAATGTGAAAGTACTCTCTGGTCTAACAACATGAAAGAAAGCACCATCCATATTTCTTTTTAACAGGGACAAAATAGATCATACAGACTGAGAACAAAGCCTCTGTACAACTTTGAATTCTGCACAGTTCCTTCCTTCAATTTGTGAAACATGTTGATCCTTTTAGGGCCTGACCTTATGTCAAGGGCTGGGGATACAAAGATGAATAAGACACTGTCCCTGGCCTCAGGATAGTGTTCCAGTGTGAGATATTAGACCTCTAAAATTAATAAGTACAGTTTTGAAGTTGCTGTCATTGAAGTGTGTACCAAAGCCTATTGAGTATGGGCAAATGAATAATAAGTTCTGCTTGAAGAAGTCAAGGAAAGCCTCACAAAGAAGGTGACATTTGAATTGGGTCTTGAGGGATGAGTAGGAGCTGGTCCTCAGTTATTTCATGTGTAAGTTAATATACTTTACCTTCTTTGCTGCACTCTTAGATTCTTTCCCCTTCCTGGCAAGATCATACATTAATTTTATTTTAATTACAGAACTGAACAATTTAATTTTTACCGACAGCCTATGCTATTGCCATGAAATAAAGACGTGAGCAAGGCTGGAGATAGAAGAACAAGGCCTTGAGACTGGTGGAGGGAAGGAGGGCCTTTCTAGTGTGTGGGTACTAGGACCAGGGAGGAGAGGCAGTAACTCAGTGATGTGTCCTTGTCATTTCTCTCCCTCTATAGCCATCAGGTTTGGGAGGATGCCACAGGCCGAGAAAGAGAAGCTGTTGGCAGAGATCTCCAGTGATATCGACCAGCTGAATCCAGAGTCGGCTGATCTCCGGGCCCTGGCAAAACATTTGTATGACTCATACATAAAGTCCTTCCCGCTGACCAAAGCAAAGGCGAGGGCGATCTTAACAGGAAAGACAACAGACAAATCAGTTAGTTCTCTTCTGCTGTCTTCATGGGGGGAGGGGGGGGCTGGGTTCGTTGTTGTTATTTTGTCCTTTGAGAAAATAATTCACCCTGTCACACACACACGTATGCAGAGTCATGTTCATCTGTTCGCTGTTACATATTGAGTCTAAAATATAGGACAGAAAATGTTTTCAGATGGAGAAATAAACCCAATTTTGAAAAGGGAAAAAGTCCCTCAACTTCTCCTACAAATTGAGAATAGTATAGAGCCTGAATAACTGGCCACAGCTACATCCGTTCCAGCAGCCCTGCTTTTCTCTGGGAGGGGCCTGACCTAGGCGTGGAGAAGCTGTTCAGCCCCAGTATTTTACAGCTCAGGAGAACTGCTTGAGTCACTTCTTACGAAGTTCCAGGCGGGGGCATAAATATACATGTAGGTAGTTTTCCTTGTAGCTCTACTGATCGCTCCTGGGCAATTAGAGGCTCTGTCCTGTTATTGTGCACTTGAGTTTTCTCCTCTGTGCGGCTCTGAGCTGCCTGGGCTACTCCTCCCGTAGATTCTCAAACATCTGCAGGCTCTCTGATTGCCAGTGTTTGGAAAACCCAGAATAGGTTATAATTGTTACTAAGTCAGATGTTCCAAAGCAGAACTCTTCCTCGATAGGAAGCTGAGAAAGCAGCCCGGAATCACATTAAAACAAAACACAGCTCCACAGGAATTTCACTTCTGCCGTCCGCTTGCAGTATGACCTGGGTCACATCTCTGTACCTGTTTTCCCAGGCAGGGCTCCACCTTTGATTGTAATATCTGCAGCAGGTTCCTGGGGTTGTAAGAAGCACAGGACACATTCAGAAGACACAGTCCCAGCCCTCGAAGGCCCGTTTGTGCTGTCATTTACTTTCAAATGAACACTTCCAGGAGAGGCATACAACTACTTCATAAATATGTGTAACTTTGTCCCCACTCAGTTATATTTTGGCAAAAATATTCATTAGCCTTTAATGCATTTTGATGACTATCTCAAGGTGGGGGGTTCCCCCCCTTTTAGCTATAAACCATTAGAGTAGTATCAGCTAATAGAAAATTCCTGTGGGTATTGCTGTGTAAAGAGCCAAATGCCAAGAAGGACAGGGAGTTTCCTGACTGCAGGAGAGTCACCAATATCCTAACAGTGTGATACTGTGTCCAGTTCTCCACAGTCAGAAAAGTCCTTACACATTCATTGTGCCCAAGACACATAACCATCTTCAGCTGCTATTATTATTCTATCTTTAAAAATGAGGAGACTGGAGTGCAGAGAGGTTGCATGTTTTGTCCTGTGATCACGCAGTTAGCACATAGAAGAGCCAGGACTGATGCGGGCCTCCTAACTTCTGCGTTAGGGTGTTCTGAGCCTGATACCCCCTCTTGGAAGCTACTTCACCACTGGCTAGCAGTGAGCCACATGGACAAATGCACTCGGAAGGTTTCGCCTTGGGAAAATATGCTGGCTTAATAATTTATTTTTATCGCTTTTTAGAATGGCAATAATCTTCTACCTTGTCCTGCTATCCCAATGTATTCACAGCCAGGAAATTTTTGTCTTTTCACTCTTTTGTTCTTCCCAAATTATAGCGGCTAGGACAGTTGTCTTCCATACAGGCAGGACTGCAGACTATAGGTCGTAGTAAAGCTGTGTCTGTGTATTCATTAATGAAAAAAATTGGGGGCACAGCAGAATGAAAGCAAGTGAAGACCTCTGTGTAGCTGATGTGACTGGAACCTCAGCCGTGTTCCTTTGAAGGGAGAGAAATAAAAGCAGAAGTAGCAACATGGCTAAGAGGAGTTAACAGTGTAAGCACATTGAGCAGCTTGCTGAGAGCTGGTGTGGGGTAGGGACCACGGCTGGGGGCCCAGCGCTCGGAAGGGAGCGGGGCAGGGAAAGAACCCTAAAGCAAACTGTTTACGCCACAGTTTTGCCTCGGGCCGTTTATTTTCCGGGAACTGCTTTCTCACCTTCTCTTTATCTCACACTCCAGACCTGCAATCCATGCTGGAAATCCCATCAATTTAATAGTACCTAGGAGATAGGAGGAAGGCATTAAAAAAAAAAAAAATTTCCCCTCAGTAGTCCAGGATTTAAATGTACACTACCAGTGACTGGTATATTCCCTGTCACTGAAAGGCAGAGAGCCCAGTCCACTGTAAATCACTTTGAAACCTCCCGCCAAATGGCAATTTGGCTCTAAATCTTTGAGTTAAAAATAAGATAATTGTAGGCTCTTTATGGGATAAATAGGTATTAAGGATTTCAAGGAAAAGGGCTACAAAATGCTTGATTATAGGCTTCTCAAGTTCAGGGGCCAAATGTTTGTCATTTTTCCCCTATAGTAACTGAGACTGTGCTTTGCCCATAGTAGTTACTCAGAAGGTATTTGCTTAATTGAATTAAAAACTCTTGCCTGTGTGCCCCTTTGAAATTCTGGACTTTGAACAGAGAGCCTCTAACTCGCCCAATATTTGCTCACCAACCTGGACATCATTAGTAGTCTAGATAGAGGCAGAATTGCCTCCTGTTAGGGCCTGGAAAAGGAAAGAGAGACTGGGCCAAATTAAAATAATCCAGTCCCTGATTACACAAAACTGAAATAGAATTGTTTGGCTCTCTCTTTTCTCCTTATCTTGCAAAATCAAATTAAGCATTAGTGGAAAGAAATAGTTCAGAGAGGAATATGGGAGAGGAAGAAAAAAATCCAAAATGTGATTTCCAATGAGACTAGATATTTGTACTTTATCTTACATGGTCATGTTATTTATTTCATAGCATCTCTCTCAGGGGTGTTATGTTATCTCTTGGCCAGGGCTTGTGAAAGTTAAGCTTTGCATTGATAGAAAAAGTCATGCAGAAGTAAGGACTCCTGAGAGGGTAGGGATGTGGAAAAATGGCCATGGCTGGTGCAGCACAACAGCTTGGGTCTCATTATACACCCTGCTTGAGACTGATGTCATTAGTGTTGGTTAGGCCAAGCCTGGGAGAGGCTGTTGAGCATAAAGGATGGCTTGTTACCCAAACCCTTTGGAAAAGGAAATGGCTTTGTTGAAGAGGCCATTCTTTAAATTTATCTTACTGCTCAATTTAACCATTGCCTATTCTGTCTCATTTTGGAATACCTGCTAATCTCTCCTCTCAGGACCTGTACCAGCATATATATGCCTCTAGGCCACCCAGGGCTCTTCCCGTCTCAACTAAAATTCCGTCTCCTGTATCTTATTTCCTGGTGCTACTTGCACCTTTCAAAACAGATAAATGAGCAGATAAATTAAATGCTTCTGCTTCCCTCCCATGTTTTTTAACTTTAACATCATATCTTTGGGATATGATACCCCTACTTTTCATTGTCTCGCCTAAAAGAATAATGGTTGGGAATTTTAGGCTCAGGGCCAAATGGGATATGGAATCACGGGATATGGATAACAGGAGAAGAGATTTCAGTAGCACTAAGCCGTTTAGCCACCCTCAAAAGGGAATGGCATTGGCTCTCCTCACAATCTCTTTTCCTCTCAGTGGCTTGTACCAGCCCAGCACCATCTTTTAAGAGATCCCACTGAACCCTGAAAAACGTGACTATAGAACCAGGGTGCTCTGTTTCATGATGGCAATTTGAGAACCGAATGGACTTTGGAAGTTCCCAGTGTTTGAATATTACCCTGATGTGATGAACACACTGGGTGTGTCATTGTCACATGATCCCATGTTTGTTGATGAAAATAAACAGAGAATGGTTTTAAAAAACCATGTTCAGTGCCATGGTTTGTCATAAAACAATAAATAGAAAAACCCTTGGTGTGCCTGCCAACTTTTCATCCCATATCTGGGAGATGGTGAGGCCCTGGCTGCACTCTATCTGCAAATAAGGAATAAAACTTGTTATTTGTTCTATATTGGACTTTGAGTCCCAAAGCATCATATTGCTTATGATGGATATGTGTAGAGTCACTGTTCTTATAATTATGAGAGCACACTGGTGCCATTATAAAAATTGTTTTTCTAAATAGTGTGTGAAATAGGAAACTATCGGATAATAAAACCAATATGGAAATGTAAACTTTAGTGAAAACAGTTTTGTACCCATTCAAATTTTCCTATTCTAAAATTTACAATGGCCGTCAAATCTAGTAACTCAAGCTATTGGAAAGATACCTGGTCTTTTAAATCCTACACTTACAGCTAAACAAAGTGTGGGCTCTTTCTCTTTCGTCTGTGGAAAAGCCTGAGGGAGCTGGAATTTGCTCCCTTGAGAAGAAAGATACCAGACAAACCCTCAGAGAAAGGAGACTTAGGAGCCCTAGGATAAAGAACAGGATAGTAGTGCTGATTTGTTTTGATGGCTAATGAAGAAAACGGGCTCCTGGGATCATTAGTCCATATAGTAATGTTAATAAAATAAATTCCTTTATTGCCAGGACTGTCATGAATAGCTGAAGATAGATCTGAACCAATAGCGCTCTTTCAGACAGTAAATTGAAAACATATAGTTAAGAAAAGCACATGGATTTTTTTTAATGATTAGATTCAGTTGACCAATACCCTTGTTTGCCAGCTGAGTAACGCTTTGGCTGGCAATCAATGATTTTTTAAGAGCTGTGGTTATGTGCTAGTTCATTAGAGTGTGAATAATTCTTCCCATTAAGTTTTTATTTGTCTTAAATCTCTAAACCATGCAGGGAAACAGAATTACATTTGAGAGGTTTTTCAAACTTAACTTCAGTCACATCCAGCACTAAACTAGCACTTCTAGGAGCTATATACTTCAAAAGGTACTGCCTCCAATACCCCACCACAGAAGAACTTCAGTTTAAAAGCCCCAATTTCCTCCATTTTATTTAAAAAAGAAAAAGTGGGGAAGTCATGTAGAAAGCAACAGAAAGGGAAAAGAAATAATCATGAGTCAGGAAATCTAGTTCCATTTCAGAACTGTAAATAGTTATTTGACTTTGGAAAGTCTCCTGGCTTCATTTAATTTATTCATACCTCGTCAAGAGAATGATGATGTAGGTGATTTTTGAAGACCCCTTTGGTCCTATAAATCCCATGGTTCTCAATAAGAGGAAAATAGAAATGGGCAAAACAAAAAGACGTTGAAGAAACCCAACCAACGTGTTTTGATTAACATTCACCCACTGTAGCCAACCCAGGAGAATCAGGTATCTCTAAATGAATGAAGGCTAGTCAGAAGTATAAAAAAAGAAGGAGGAAACAAAATGAAGAAGATAGGCGCCAAGCATTCAGTTTTTCTTCCTTGAGCCTTTGCTCTAATCTATCATGAAAACTAAGGCTATCAGGAGAGATTCATGAGATGAGACGCATAGTTTTTCAGGCCAGTTTTAACTCTGATGTCTCTTACACTAATTACAGTCTCCGGAATTGAAGCAACCACTAGAATAGTCTGTGCTTTAGTTGACTCTCTCATTTATCTCCTTTAGCTTGCGATTTTAGTATTCAGAAAGAGCTGTAAACTCAGAGCATTCACTCGTGCATAGTCCCTTTCGTAACTTGTATATTTAAAATTCTGATGTTATGGACTACTAAGGAACACTATGGTTCTATTTCTCCAGTCAAAAAAGTCAACTTTTATTACTCTATTTTGTTTTCATTATTAAGCCAGCTTCCTCCATGATCTTTGTGTTATACATTAGAGGCGTGCAAGAGGCCTGTAACTAAATATAATTACATTTATCTATATAAAACAGTACCTTTAATCCTATCCTGGCTTTGATATGTAGAGACATTTTTGAAAATCAAAATATATCTAAATCAATTATATTTGATGTACCTCTCCAAAGAAAACTAATTTCCTCTTACAGAAACTGTTTTTACTTTCCCTAGAAGAACACTGTGTTGGAGTGCAATTTTTTTCATGTCAGCCTCACATTTGTCTGGTCTGTCCGATACATGAGAACTACAAGCATCACTATGGCCAGAGGCAGAGTCACTATAAGGTTAATGAAGCTTAACTGCAGGGCTCCTCTCTCATACAGAGCCCCTCTCGATGCTCTGGGAAGGGCCTCAACAATTTTACTCTTATAACTTGTATTATAGAATCCAACAGTTGTCATAAATATACGCAATGATTGAGTGCATTTCATGCCCCACAAAACCTGGATCCATCCCCGACAGTGTCCTAGATAAAATTAAACATTCTTTCCTGTTAAGGAGAGATGCTTATCTTGTCATTGGATACAGTGTCTGAAGATAAATACCTTGATGGCTCCAAACTAGAAGTGTAAATCATTAAGACCAAATTTGAGAATGATCTCGTTCCTCTTAATAATGGCAGATCATCAGATGATACTGTACAAGCTAACAAGAACTTCTAAGCTCCCTCTGATTTGTAGAAAATACAGAAATATGGAAGTGAAGTCCTTTTTATGTAGAACATTTTGCCGGAAGTGTAATATTAATAACCCAAGATAAGTTACACGAGCCAAATTCCACCTCGTTTTAAGGAGGTCAGCTCTCTAAATCAGGTGAGTCTTTTCACTGTTTCAGGGTAAGGAGCTCCAGAGCAAAATGTGCAAGTTAACTGTTTGCAGTCTAAAAATCAGTGAATTGGTGGCAAAGAAAGGCAGATCTCCAGACAGATCGTGTCTGGTGATCCCTCTTGGAGTGTGACAGATTTACGTGGTGGCTGAAAGTGCCTATGCAGACTTCAGAAGTACAATGAAAACAGCACATTATCTTGGAAAAACAAAAAAATCCACCTGGTATTCATTTGCATGTCAATACCCAGAATTCTCTACCAGTTCATATTTTCAAATGCTGAAGGGATTTAAAAAAAAAAAAAAAAAAAAACTAGAATGGTTTGGCATGATGGGGGGCTGCTGATTCCTTTCTCTGTCCTTGAGTGTTTACTGCCAGGAAATCCTGACCAACATCGATTGCCAAGGGGTTAAAGTCACATTGTTGTTAAATTGGGAGAGAAAATTAGCAGGATTTTGTGCCCTATGTTCAACTATCACAGAGTTTCAAAAACAGGAACCTGGGGCTTTATATGAGGGGACAGGGGAAGTCAAGGGGAAGAGTCACAGGGTGATTTATCAGGGCATAGTTCCAGATAAATTGCTTACATGGAGGTGGAAGAATTTTGTGCATACATATTCTGGGCCAAGAAGCCAAATTGTTGAGCAGAAGCGTGTCTAGAAGTTGAAGTGGGCAGTTCTGGGCACAATCTTTCCCATGTGAAGAGGGAATGATGTATATTCATGTTATTTGGTACTTCTATATATACAGGTAGACTTCTCAGGTATCCCTACCATTCCTATGGCAGTAAAGAAAGCCAGTATTTCATTAACAAAAGTTTAATAATATGCTACAAAACTCCTAAAGGAACAGAAGCCACATTTTCTCTAGGTTCTATAAAAGCAAGCCTTTCTCATGATTAGAATCTGACATTCTGGGGGAACTCAGCACATTTTAACTGATGTGACTGATTATGTGCTCTTTTTTTTTCTTTTTCCTCTCTCATTAATATGAATCCTGAAATAGAAAAAAAGAAAAAAAAATACAAGCAGAGTGTCCAAAAACATAGTAAGCATTATTTGCCCCTAATTTACTTGAAAAATTAGAGCCAACAAGCAAATTTATTCTCGAGTCCACACATCTGCCCTCCTTTGGGGTTGGCTAAACAATATAATTGAAGTAAAGTTTTTTATTTAAAAAAAGCGAGAATTTCTGGAATAACTCCAGTGAATGGTGTTGAAATCATATGCAGGTTTGGAAATCTCAACCTCTAAAAATCCTTAGCGTTAGTGTTATTTCCTTCAATGTAGAATAGACTTAATAGTTTGGTGAAAATCGTAGACTTGTGTAGAGATTAACAGAATCTCCAAACCAGTGGGTCTTGAAGGTGGCTCCTGCTGTCACTTCTTATGTGGCTCCTTCTTGCCCATCAGAAGGCAGTTCTCAGCATCTCTGCTACAGAGAAACATCATGTTCAGTGTACATGCGTATACGTGCACACTCACACTTACCCACATGTACACCACGCACACAGCTTCTAAGAAATGCAACTAGAACATCTGCAAGAGAAGAAATGGAAATATCCCAATTTAGTCCATCCCTCTCAGTTGAGAGATTTGAGCTTAGGAAAGATCAATGACTTTTCTAAAGTCACATCGTTAACATAGTCACATAGTCACACAGAATCCAAGCTAGAACCCAAATACCCTCAACTCTTCTTCTTCTAGTGCTTTTGAGTATATGCTTATTTGGGATTGGGGTTTAACTTCTATAGTTCAGCATTTCCAGTGTATGTAATATGCTGCCCCTTCTCCAGCAGAGTAGCCTGGAAGATTTCACAAATGACCACCACCCTTTGGTCAGTTCTATACAAGGAAATGAAAGAGAGAGATCACTTAATGACTGACAACTTGCTTCTGAAGGCAGCTATTGCACACTTGAATAAACTGATCCACAGGTTTTATTGATTATTTGACCTTTAAGGACAGATACTTTGAAAAATAAGTTCAAAACCCTTTTTTAATTTTGCCTCTTTATGCAGCGCTTACCCACAGGCTTTAAACATCTGGCTCTTTCTAAAACAGATTGCTTCCAGAGCATTAAGAAAAGAAATAGACATTTTCTTGGCTTGGTATTTCTCATCTGCTTTCAGGCTGATTTTTTATAGTTAAGTGTATTTTACATGCACACTGTGTTTCATTTAAGATCTGAGTAGATTTAATCTAAAACTGCAAGATTACTTTATGTTCAAGTGGATGTGTTCAACCCTGAATTGCAGAAATGATTTTTTTTTATTGAAAGAAGCTTAAAAACACATTCTATTGAAAGCCAAGATAAACAACACATTTTGTATGATTTTCAAAGTCAGCAACAAAGACTCTGCAAACAACCAAAATTGGAACTCTTAGCCAATCATAGGTAAAGTGTTTCAGTATACGTTGAAAGAAAAGCAGACCAAGTTTGGTAAAATATGATTGGACCTGAAAGACAATTAGGAGGAATAATCAGGAGAGAAGAGTCTTTTCTCATAAAGTATTTTTGACCTTTAAGATTCTAGTTAGCAAAGCAAATGTGTATAAAGAAACTGGAATGGTGTTCACCCTAAATTAGAAGTCTCCAACTCAACTACCTTTTTCCCTTGTTTTGCAGCCATTTGTTATCTATGACATGAATTCTTTAATGATGGGAGAAGATAAAATCAAGTTCAAACACATCACCCCTTTGCAGGAGCAGAGCAAAGAAGTGGCCATTCGCATCTTTCAGGGGTGTCAGTTCCGCTCAGTGGAAGCTGTGCAGGAGATCACAGAGTATGCCAAAAGCATCCCTGGGTTTGTAAACCTTGACCTAAATGACCAAGTAACTCTCCTAAAATATGGCGTCCATGAGATCATTTACACGATGCTGGCCTCCTTGATGAATAAAGATGGGGTTCTCATATCAGAGGGCCAAGGATTCATGACAAGGGAGTTTCTAAAGAGCCTGAGAAAACCCTTTGGTGACTTTATGGAGCCCAAGTTTGAGTTTGCTGTGAAGTTCAATGCACTGGAATTAGATGACAGCGACTTGGCAATATTTATAGCCGTCATCATTCTCAGTGGAGGTAAGATTCATCTGTGAAAGGGGTGGGATGGTGTTGGATGGCTGAAAGAATTTTGACTTTCCTTAGCATTCGTCATTTCCTCTGTACTCACTGTGTTTTGCTACAGAAAATGCCAATGACATAATGCCGTGAGAGCATCACTACACAGGTAAAACACCAAGAACGAATATCAAAACTTTGCCGTTTGAAAGCTGTTGGCAACCCAGGCTTTTTTCTTTTATTCTTCATAGTATTTTTTCCAGTCCAACCCAAACATGAAAGACAAATGCCTGCCCTTTCCGTCTCTCCAGAAGTCCAATCTATTCTTCATTTCATTTAGGTAATGACACGTACAAGTTTGCTGAAATCAGTCTCACTTGGCATAGAGAAAGCACAAGTAACTGGTTTGGGGAAGATTTTGTTTCTACCCTACCATCAGGAAGGTACTACTTTGAATTGCATTTCTAATATCAGGAATCAAGGAATATTTATCTACTGACTTCTGCCTAACTCTCTCAGGAAGTCTACCTGATTTCCAGAAATCTTCTCTGATGGCTTCCCTTAAAGTACCTTTGTGAGGTAGTTAGTTGTGGTTAAGAATACAATCTGAACCAAAGAGCACACAGAGAAATAGAGTTATTTAGCAGTTCATTGTATTTTTGGCCTTGGAAGCACATGATCTAACCAGCCAACTCCAAAAGCCAGGTTTTATACTAAATGCTACTTTCATTGGCTTCTCCACACATTTCTAACTTAAGTAGAAGAAAGTTTTACTGTTGTCACTCTTTAAAAAAATTGTTTTTAAGCAATGAGTTTTCATTACTGAGATGGACTTCAGGTGAGGTTTTTGTATGTACTCCACAAAATATCCTCTGGCAGAAGCTGACATGGCAGCGGTGGGGGTGGGGGTTTGGTGGTCCTATAGATGAAAGCTGTGTATAACTGTCCCAGGTATTGTAAACAACACAGTGCCTTTTGTCATCCTTTGTTGCCCAGTTACTTGGGAGCAGAATGCTTCTGAAATTAGGTGCATCATGTGTTAGTAACAACAATAGTAGTAGCACACACTTAAGTACCTACTGTGTCTGAGGCAGTATTCTAAGCACTTCATACACATACACTTAATTCTCCAACTCAGTGAGGTAAGTACCATTTTGCAAACGAAGAAGCTGGAGCACTGAAAGGTTCAACCACTTGCCCAGGGTTACCCAGCTAACGGCTAGATGGAGCCAGAATTATGATCTCTGGCAGCCTGGTTCCAGAGTCTACAGTAACACCACCCTTTACGTGCCTCGGGTGCAAATAGATAACGATAGAGCGCAAGTTAACTCTGGAGCCTCCAATACAGTGTCCAGTTGTAACTCATTTAAAAATGACATTTGGGGATTATGTTTAATGTAACAAAGACGACCGTCCAGCATGTTTTAGTATCTTCACTGAATCTACTTACACAGATCAACCCTTGGTCCTCTGGGATCCATGATTAATTCAGCAAAGAAGAATGAGACTAATTTATTTGAGGTTCATTAGGAGAAAAAGCTTAAATTTTGAAAAACCGGATGAGAAAAACAAGCTGATATTGCTTAGCTAATATTTTGAGGCATATTTTACTTTTAACGAAAAACAGAAATAGAATTATTAACATTTGATCTATTTCTGAGATTTTTGTAAGCATACTATATATACCATGTTTTATTCCTTTTTTTCACTTAATCATTTCCCCATGTCATTACATACTCTTAATATTTTTATTAGCTTTTGAAAATAAAAGTAATGTATGGTCATTTCATAATTCAAAGAGTACAGAAAGGTATAAGTGAAAAGTAAAAGTCTATGTCCTCAGAACAAAATAAGATTAACAAAGTCCTGTTTCTCTTCTTCGAAAGTTTCTATGCACGTGCTGGCATATATGTGTATATGTGTATGTGTATATGTATATGTATGCATATGTATGTATACATACACACACTACCATTTTAATGACTGGAAAATATTGCATTCTATAAAGGACAATTATATACTAAATTATTTATGGTTGCTTATAATTTATTACAAAAACCTATAAAGAAGAATATAGAAAACTATTGAAAATGTGTTCTAAATATGTGTTTTAGTGACCGTTCTTATGTGTAAATTTCTGTCCAAATCAAAATTACTTTTCTTTTTTAAGTTTCTTTTTTTTTTTTTTTAATGTTTTTTATTTATTTCTAGGAGAGAGAGAGAGAGAGAGAGAGACAGCGTAAGCAGAGGAGGGTCAGAGAGAGAGGGAGTCACAGACTGAAACAGGCTCCAGGCTCTGAGCTGGCAGTCAGCACAGAGCCCGACACGGGGCTCGAATCCACGAACCGTGAGATCATGACCTAAGCGAAAGTCTGACGGTTAACTGACTAAGCCACCCAGGCGCCCCAAGTTTATTTCTTTTGAGAGGGAGTGTGCATGCCCATGTATGAGCAGGGGAGGGACAGAGGGAGAGAGGGGGGACGGTGAGAGAGAGAGAGAGAGAGAATCCCAAGCAGGCTGTATGCCCAGCTCAGAGCCTAATGCAAGGCTCCATCTTACAAAACATGAGATCATGACCTGAGCCAAAATCAAGAGTCAGATGCTTAACTGACTGAGCCAGCTAGGTGTCCCCCCCAAAATTATTTTCTCATTCTAAATTACCAGAAGCAGAATTGCTGGGTAGGTGGCTATAAATATTTTTAAGTCTTTTGTCACGTCATTGTCAGATCGTTCTCCAGAGCGTTTATACCAGTTTGTATTTCCACTATAGATACTCTAACAGAGGCATTTGAAATAAGCCATTGAAATAATCCAGTCAAGATGATTTGTTTCTAGCCAGGGAAGGTTTAGACAAGAAGCAGTCATGATAATTCTGGACTTTTAAACTTGAGCAGTATTGGGGCGCCTGGGTGGCCCAGTCGGTTAAGCGTCCGACTTTCGCTTAGGTCATGATCTCACGGTTCGTGGGTTCGAGCCCCGCGTCGAGCTCTGTGCTGACTGCCAGCTCAGAGCCTGGAGGTCATGATCTCACGGTTCGTGGGTTCGAGCCCCGCGTTGAGCTCTGTGCTGACTGCCAGCTCAGAGCCTGGAGCCTGTTTCAGTCTGTGACTCCCCCTCTCTCTCTGACCCTTCCCTGCTCACGCTCTCTCTCTCTCTCTCTCTCCTAGAAATAAATAAAAAACATTAAAAAAAATAAAATAAAATAAAATAAACTTGAGCAGTATTGTTTTACAGGCATTTGAAGCTATAGGGTGTTTTTGCCTTGAAAAAAATGCCATTACTGCTCATAATTCACATATTATTTAAAAGCTAGATTATTTTTAAAAAAACAACAGTGATTTGTTAGGCTTTAAATTTTTCATTAATTGGTAAAAAAAATAACTGTAAATAGCTTGATTTGGTTTAATAGATATTGCAGGCTTTGGCTTTTAGTTATAAGAATTTTAAATGGTACAATTTATTTTTTTAAATGATACAATTTAAATATAGATGCTGTAAAAATGAATTTCTTTTGGTCTTATAACAGACTACTTCAACAGAAGCCCATATCCAGGTCTTACTGGATCCTCACAACAATAAAAGAAATCTGAAGGTAGCTGCCAGCCATAGATTAAAATCTTATATCTGTGGTTATAATGAGAAGAAAACCCTGTGAATAATTTTAGACTTCCTTTTAAAAATTGAATTAACCATTGACTAGTTCCCATATCACAGAAGGCAAATCTTCCCTGATCAAAGTTTGCTTTTGTAGATGAAGTCTACCTACAGGCAGTAGATAAGAATGAATAAACTGGACCCCATGTTTGCTCAACACACAAGAATTTGATTCTCTTCTTTACTCAGAGAAGCCAGTTGGGTATAGGCCAGAGAAAGTACTGCTCAAAGCCTTTCCAGTCCAGAGACTGGACTCTAGCAAGATCAGACTCCCAGTCATCTTTAGTCTGGTGAGACCAGTATCTCAGATTGTGGTTTATTAGAGTATGACAGGTAATTTCTCAGTTAATTTTAATTTTTTACCTATCCTGGGTTTTCCAGAAAAGGAGAACATTCATATAAGCAAGAGGCTTTGATCCAGTAAACAAATTTCTGATCCTTCCTACTCTTAACAAGAGTGATCATCTTCTCCTGTGTAGTTGACATTGAAGTTTGTAGATGGCTTCAGAAAGAAGAGCTTTGGCAGGGGTCCCACTGACCTCATTCGGAGCTAGCCTTAAAATCACAGAAGAGCTTCATTCTGGTGAAGGCACCATGACCCTAGACTGAAGGCAGAGTAGGGAGATGGGCATCGTGTAAGAGTGGAGTGGTGGGGAATTAGGGAGATTAAGGGCAAAGGGTCCCCAGAAGAACAAAGGGGATTGGGGGGGGGGGGATGAAAGTATCTGATTTGACCCAACAAAGTATTTGCTGAGGAAACTGGAGTTGCTATAGTAAGATCACTGTCATTCAACTTCAACCCTAGAAACTGCTGATACCGTTAGATTTGGTACTTAGATTGGCCTGGTGCTTAGCATCTTTGCTGTTTACTCAACTCTCAAACCAAGCTAGCTGAGAAAGATGACCTAGTTCTTCTCAAGTTTTTCTCCTCTCTCTCTCTTTCTCGTCTGAAGCTCAAGGCAGAAAAAAATGGAACTAAAAAGAACAACACTCCAGAATCAAAGGACAGAACTTTGTACGCTTTTAACAGCACTTCTGATGCATTCTCTTATTAGATCCTGACAGTTCTGTATTTTCATTCTCATTTCATAGAAGGAAAAGTGAGGTTCGGTTGAGTAATTTGTCTGAAACCTAACAACCAGTGAGCAGTGGAACTGGGGCTGGAACCCAGGTGTCACCTCAGGGTGCCCCCTCCTCCACACACCCTGTCTCCTTCCACCTGGCCAGCGGGTCATGGCCACCCTCCTCACACCTGTGTTGGTGGCCACAGCCTGTGCTCTCTCCACAGTGCTCTGTAAGGTATGGGCCCACAGTTCAGAAGTGGTGCTTCCTCAGTAGTCGTGATAAGTACTAGCTTCCCTTGCGCCCTCTGGGATGGGTGGTGTCAAGAGTAATAAAACTGCCTCCAGCAAGGGCATGTTTGCAGCTGGCGCCACAGCTTCATGCCAGCCACGCCAGCAAGCTCCCAAACTACCCAGCAACCAAAGCCAAGTATAAAGCTCAGGAAAGCTGACAAGCTCCAGGACACTCCATGGACACTTTGCCCCCTTGAGCATTTGCTGTTCAGTGAAGAAAAGCATAGGAAGGTTCCAACTGGAACTTTGCAACAGGAAAAAGCTCTTTTTGTTAATTCAGAGCGGTTTGGAATCCATTACAGTTCTTCCCAAACTTCCAAGACGGGGGAGGAAATTCAGTGGGTTTTACAATGTATTTTTTGAGGCAGTTTGCCACTGTCATCCTAATGACAGAGAAGCTGTAAATATTGATACAGTGGCTGCAGATGGCAAATCATCAGCCTCCTCATTTACCCTCTTGAGTCTGGCTTAGCTACGCACACCACCTCTTCAGCAGCTCTTCCTCTTCCAGCAGCCCAGCCATGTTCCTTCTCGGTGAAGCACCTTTGGGCAGCTGTCCTTGGAGTGATCCTGTGTGTTTCCGCTGTTGAGAGGGCAGGGGACAGGGAGAATAGGGTGCGAGAAAGGAGAATTGTTCTCATGGCTGTACATTTGCAGATCAAGGAAGGGTAGATATTCTGAGACGTTTGAGTAAGTCCCACTTTTGTCAGGTCAGTAACCTGAGGCTTCTGTTTCTTACCCTTGGTCATGACACTTGTGTGTGTATGTGTGTGTGTGGATTATTTTTTAATTTGTTGGAATTAGAATCAAAGGACAGCATCTGGTTCAGAATATATACTTAATAGATGCATGTTGAATCCGTAATAGTCAAATAATAATAATAGCAGCAGCTACCATTTATCAAATACTTCACTGTGTGCCAGTATATACTGAGCACTTTACACACATGCACAATCCTTGTTTAACCTTTTCTGCAGCTCGGCAAAGTCTATTATTATCCCCATTTTACAAATTGAGAAAACAAGTTTAGAGAGATCAAGCAACTTGCCCAAGGACAGAGAGCCACTAAATGGCAAGGCCAACGTTCAGACCCAGGTCTCTCTGACCTTAAAACTGATATGTTTCTGTGTATTGGGATTTGGAAGCATCCCAGTTACTTACCTTGATCTGGGAGTTTGGGGCAGTTATCAAAAACTATTTCATTTTGCCTCCAAATATTTCAATCAAGAATTTTCAGGTTTTAATCCAGATATTACTTACTAATATCCAAAACCCTTCTTGAAACACCATCTTAACCTCACAAAATTATACCCTAAGTTGAAAATCGCTGTGGGAAGGAACAGGGCCCAGTATACCACTGAAGACTGGTACCAGGTTCTTAAACCTGTTCAGGTAGCATGGCCCTTGGAAACCATGGCACTGGATATGGCACTCGCCACAGAAACTGGCAAGTAACGAAGTGAATGTATTTGTTCTTAATCAGATACCATCTTACCAACCAGGTTTTAATAGAGATAAGTGTTGCAGAAAAAAATTCATGAGAGAAATTTTAAATTGTTAAAATATCATCCAGTAACTTAATTTCTTCTTGTCATTCAGAAACAGTCAAACCAACATTCATTCAGCTGTAGCCGCAAGCACGTGATGCCAGTTCCCAGGCACAGGGTTTGAGGACTCCCGAGTTTGAAGTTTCCATTTCTCTTCCCCATCCCTAACTGCCCTTCAGAATCTTGAGGCTATTTCCAGCTCGTGTGTAATCTTTCCATTTTCTGCAGAACTATTTCTCTGAGGTAGCACAAACAATATAGCACTTCTCTAAACAGAAGACAGAGCACAGGTGCCTGAGTGGGCCCCCACTTTTCTTGAGGAAACCTCGAGATCTCTGATTCTGCAGGGCCCAATGGCCCCCACGTCGTCTTTGTCTGCTGGCATCAGCCTTAGTTAACTGGGAGAAGACACAACCCAAAATAGTTTAAAACTTACTCTCCTATGCCAATTAAATATCCAGCTTTCTTATCCATACAGTTCTTTGTACAAGACTCGGGCTGGTGCCTAAATGGTAAAAGTTGTTTTTCTAACTTCTTTCTCATGACATTGAGAATAAACAAGGACATATGATTTCTCACGTGACTAAGCCCTTAGCAGGACAGTTGAAGAGTGTTATTATTATATGGTTCATATCCCCCATCTGGGCCGTGATGGTGTCAGAGAGTAATAGCATTCATTTTTAACTGAAAACTAGTTAATGGGCACCTATGCTGTGTCTACATAGTATATAGTGCTCGTCTCTTCTGTCTTCCCACAATGCTTCCATGACCAGCAGGAAAACCCTTGTCAGGTGACTAGGATGGCTCTGAGTAGTGACTCAATTAGAGTTATCTAGAAATGTCCCATTAGTCTACTCTTCATAACCTTGTGGACTTGGTTTAGAGATGAGGTAAATCTAGGAGTTCTCAACTGGCATGCAAATTCTAAAAACCAAAGAGCTGGCAGGAGATGGGGGACAGGGAGAAGATGAACCCTTCTAGAATTATCTGAGAAACTTAAAAAAAAAAAAAAAACAGGCACATGCACGCGCGCGTACACACTCACTCACATGCACAGGCTCCTGTTGATTGTAGAGTATGGAAGCATCTTTCTCTGTGATTGCTCAGAAATACCATCTCTTCCTCTCGCTGGGCCTGGTAAGCTGGACTCATCTTAGTGAGAGAGCACATGATTGTGTTTGACCTCAGTGACAGACATGGGATTGAAAGCCAAACTGCTGAGTCATTCCTGTCACCACACCAGCAGTCTTGGAAAAGGTTCAGTCAGTCAGTCAGTGGGCTGCTTTTTGGAGCACTTTATCATTTTGGGTTCTCACAATGTGTGTTTAAACTCTGGGTGACCCCAGGCAGCCTTCCAGACTGGCACAGTTCGCCAAGACATTCAGACTGATCATCTGCAAGTGAAGAAGAATGAAACTTGAGGACTAGTTCAAGTCACTTATCACAGAGAGGCCAACATAGGTTATGAAGGAATCGTGCACTCCCAGGGAAAGCACCTTTCAAGGGTCTTGCCAGCTTCACAAATAAGAAAACCAGAAGACGCAGGATGGGGCGTTGGAAAGCCTTGGAATCACGTGGACAGCCCTGAGTTTAAACCCCACCCCCGTCTCCACCACTTACTAGATGTATGATTTCACTCGATTATTTACCTCCCTGGGCCCTAATTTCCTTATCAGTACCCTAAGCAAATGAAGTAACATTACGTGAAGCCTCTGGCACAATGCCTGGGACATGGTAAGCACACAGTAAATGCTAATTTTCCCTTTCCCCTGTATGGTAGAATTTGAAGTAGCTCCACAGCAATCCTACTGGTCATGTTGCCTGCAGTTCCAGCAATAGTCATTCTTAAAATCCCTTATCACAATATAAATGCCCCTAGGGAGATATTAGCTAATCCCTTTATCAGCTATCACTTTAAGGGGATTAGTTGTGGATTGAGAACAAAACCCCAAGGGAAAGAGATACTGGAGGAAGGGGAGGGGCCTGACAAGCTAAGGGGAGAATTCTAAGCTCCCTTGCCCCTCAAAGAGATAGAGAATAGCAGGAGAATGGTGAGTTTGCACACTCCCAAGTTGTGATAAAACTTGGGGACATTAGGTGTGGAGAGGTCATATTTGGAGTTAGCTAGAGATCACACCTATGTTTTAAGATCACAGGTTCTTCTCAAAACAATTGGAAAGGAAGACATGGAGGGAATGTTGCAGAGAACTTTTGGTTATTGGCATTTCTAGAGGTTGAGGAAGCAAGAAAGAGTGGCTGGATTTGTAGCAAGAGTGTGTCCGACTTGATGAGAAAGAAGAAACCACTGTCCTGCATCTTTCCTCTCCAGTCTTCTTCCTCTACCTCCCACCCACCCCCCATTTCCAGTCGTGATCTAGTGTTGGACATAGAAGGAGCAGAAGTGTATCTATATCCCTCAGCTCAAAGGAGGAACACACTGCTCTCCTGGCTCTGACACAGAGAAGGGGAGCAAACCATGTGGCTGAGCTTCATTTGAGCAACCTTGAATGACTAGAACAAGGGAACCCTACTCCAGGGTGAAGGAAGACTGAAAAGCAAGGACTTCCCAAGGGTAGGATGGAAATCTCCAGTAAAGTTTACATTCTGAAAGACCTGGAAATAAAACCAAGCCCAAGCTCATTTCACTCCATGGAGGTACCATTGAGCAATACAAAGAGCTTTGAAGATAACAAAGAGGAAAGTGCTACCCACCTGTTACTAGATAGCTTTGTGTTCACTGCCATAGTTGGAGAGGTGGCTTTTGAGTAATTGGGTATTTGAGATGAAGGAAGTTGGTGTGGAATGGCTACTTGATGGCCAGATAAAGGAAAATATTGCCTGGCTTGGTTTCATCATGGTGGTTGTCCCCTTTCACCATCTTGCCCACATCATATGTGTTATTGTTGTGAGGAGTGGCTGTCATTTGGACATAGACAGAGAAAGCATTGATCAGGGAAGCATTAGAATGTTAACTCACTGCAGGGTGAAGGACTCTGGTGGCTACATGTGCACTCACGGCAGAATGTGCCCGTTAAAGAAGATCTTTATCTGTTTGATAACACGTTTACAAGATCTTTTAGTTATGTTGTCCCCTTGCCCAGGTGGCTGCTGTCAACTGCCTTGCTGCTAAAATCATCCATGGTGCAGCTTTCTGATGAATAGGCTTGCCCTGCTAATATTCCTAATACCGAATGTCCAGCAAGATGCAGCTCCAGGAGTGGAAAGGAAATAGCGTCTGGAAAAGGGCAGGGAGGGAGGGGGGATAGTGGAGAGATGGCTGAGAAGAAGGGAGCAATTGAGGGGAAAAAGAATAGGAAAGAGAGTACCCAAGAAAATCAGAGAAATGAAAGAAGGAAGGTAGGAAGGAAAAAGAGGAAAGTGACACATTATACTATTATAAATGGAAGTAGCTGCCTTACTGTGTGTCAGGCAGTACGCTAAGCGCTTTCCTTCTATGAGTTGGGCTATTCTTATGTCTCCATTTTTTTAATGAGGAAACCGAGGCACAGAAAGGTTAAGGAACTTGCCCAGCGTTACCCAGCAAGTTTTAAGGGTAGGATTTCAACTGCTTCTCATCAAGGCAGTAGTGCTTCCTCTTGGCTGTGCATTAGAATCACCAGAGAGCTTTTAAAAACTGGAGGTCAGGGGCGCCTGGGTGGCTTAGTCGGTTAAGCGTCCGACTTTCGCTTAGGTCATGATCTCGTGGTTCGTGAGTTCGAGCCCCGCATCGGGCTGTGTGCTGACTGCCAGCTCAGAGCCTGGAGCCTGTTTCAGTCTGTGACTCCTTCTCTCTCTGACCCTCCCCTACTCATGCTGTCTCTCTCTCCTAGAAATAAATAAAATATTTAAAAAAATAAAAATAAAAATAAAAAAATAAAAACTGTAGGTCATGCTCCAGGCAAATTAATCAGAATCTCTAGAGGTGGGACCTGGTGTGCGTTGGCAGGGTCGTAACCTCCCCACATGATTTCAACATGTAGCCAAAGTTGAGAATCACTACACTCCATCAAGCTCCAATTGAAATTTAAATATGAAAAGAAGAATACATGTGAAATTTTCTTACATTATTTTCCCTCCCAGGGGTATGAATGTGGGAGAGAATTGCTATATGCTGTATCATGGGTTGCCAAAGATAAAGTTGGCTGAATTCACAGTTTTGCCTAATGCCCACCATGATTCCAATAGATCAGAAAGTTACTGCAGAATCCCTAATACCATCACTTCAAGGAAGAAGGAAATTGGAGCACCAGTGGCTTCCTTGTTTTATTATTGCTCTTAGACTGTCTTGCTTATATGCATTCAACTACAAGAATGAGAACCTGCCCAAACCCCTCAAACATGGGTCTGCATCAGGAATTATCTCCTTGTACCCCTGAAACTGTGCTCTTACCAGGAGCAGTTTAGACATCTTCCATTTCCCAACTGCGTATATGCCAGCCCAACCCTACCTACACTCCTGACCTCATCCCTGTGGAAACTGCCTTTATTTAAACAAACCGAGAGAATAACAATGTCTTACAAAGCCCTGGTACCTAGCTCATTCTCACCATAACCTTTTGAAAGAAATACCACTGTCCTAAAAAATTAAACCAAAACCCAGAAAGATTAGAGGACTTGTCCAGAATCATACAGAAACTAAGCGGAAGCGAGACAGGACTCAAATCTTCAGTTTCCAGATCCATTGCTCTTTTCAACCCATCTGAACTGAGGAAGAATGGAATAAAGATATTGGAGAGGAAATGTAAAAGGAAGTCCTACCTCCCCTTTGGTTTTCACCGGGCACCTGAACTAAGGCCTTTCATTGTCCATGGATCAATTTACAGCTGCCCAGCTATCAGACTTCTTTTTTTCTAAATCCCCTGGATACAGTCCTTTTCAGATTAGTCTGTATCAGAAAGCCAGAACACAAAGATTGGAAAAGCCTTAACAGCAAGTCCTACAGTAGAGACCAGACCAACCACTTTGGTTTTTCTGCCTCCCTCCAGGAGTCTCCACTGGGGCCCTCTGGTTCCCTAAGGCACCTTCTGAGAAAAATTTGTGCTCAGGAAATGCCTGGCCCAGGTGGGCAGATCCCAGGAGCGTCAAGAGAACTGAAATCTTTTTCAGGTATCTCTCCACTTAACAGAGCCAGATCTGGATAGATGGGGGTTTTATAGGTTTGCTCATCATCAGCAGCTCTCTCTAATCAGTTCCAGCACTGTGTGAGTGGGGGCCGGAAAGCTTGCTTTCCCAATTCTTTGCAGCCTGGGAGTAAGGAGCCAGTAATTGACTCCAGCTTCCTCGAGGGTTGTGTCCTGGAGTATGAGAGTCAACACTCACTTTCCCATCAGGGCCTTGTTGAGAGTCCTAGGCCAGTAAATGGGGTCCCTTGACCCTGATCCAGGGACTTCAACTCGGACCCTCAGCAAGGTGTAGAGAGAAATCTCAGACGGGCCTTTTAAAAACAGGATCTGAGCAGGCACTGAGCCACTGAGGAGTGGAGAGGGAAGGGTGGGGACCCACGGTGGCTCTGGATGCTGAGACAGATTGCCCGGCCCGCCTGTGGGCCTCGCTCAGCTCAGCAAGGGTTTGAGTGTCTGTGGAAGGAAGGGGAGAGGGAAGGCCTTGTAGCTCATTACAGAGTAGAAGGTGGGGAGCAATCCTGAGAAATCCCTTCTGCCTTTGATTTTAGGGATTGCTTTAAGACCAAAGGATGCTTTTTCGTTTGTTTTTGTAAAGAGGCCATGTGTTTTAAATTTAAAGTGTAAGCCTGTTAATATACTTTTCGAATTAAATTTTGAGTGTATTTCCCCCAGTTTAATTACGTGAATTATGTATTTACAGAGGAGAAAATTGGGGCCCCCTGAGCTTGATCGACTTGCTCTGGGTCACAGAGCTGGTCAGAGTGTAGTACTTTTCACACTCGACTGCACTCCGTTTTGCCTTGACTGAGGGGACAGTGGGACAGATCTGTAAATGATCTAACTTGTCACTGGAGAAAATATAAATCAGTGGCCACAGAATTTTAGCCCTTCAGCCAAACTTCATCTGTCACATAATAAAAAAAAAATAACTTGCCAAAGAGGGATTTGAAAATCCAAACCAGATCCTTCTCCACTGCTCGAGGAGCCAGTTCCATTACACTGCACTGAAGCCAAGTGTTTCCAGCAAGCCTGATCAGCTGCATGTTAGGGTTTGGTTGTTTGAGCCGTCATGATAAATGAAACCTACTGGGTTAATGTAATCTGTTCCACAGAAGTTTTGACTGATGCTGCCCACGAGGAAGGAAGGAGGAGAAAGGGTTCTAAGGAGCCAGTGTCCCAGTGAGCGAGGTTCCACACAAGGGTGTGGGGTCCCAGCCTGTGGAGGAGCCACGTTCAACACCTCCCTTCACACAGAAGGCTGCCACTTGAGATGCAAATGCATTTGCATCGCCACTGGCCATTGAAACCTGGAACATTCATCAGGGAGAGAATCAGCGGTCGTGAAACCAAAGGCACCAGTCCAGGGCCTGTCAGAGGCTGAGGCAGCAGGGTTTTCATTACTGCATGGCAACGCTGAGAACAGGCGCAGGCCCTCCCGGGGCGTGATTCTCCAGGCCAGGACGACATCACTTGTGTCGGCCTCAAAACCTGAGATTTTTGCTGATGGTTCCAAACTTAAGTGCTGAGAGAGAGAAAGTATACTTATTCTAGTCAATGGGATATGTTAGAGATGTTAGAAGAAAGAATCGATCCAGAGTTTCCTTCTGAAATTAAAAAGGGGCGGGGGGGGGGGAATGAAAAGAAACTTAATGTAAGAGAATGTTTAGAGTCCTGAAAACCCCACCATGAGGCCTTGCTAACATTCTCTCCTGTGCCTCACCTCGGGATAGAGGTTACTAGAGTTTATTAGACACAGGAAAACACTGTTCACAGGAGACTTCTTCATTGTGCAGCGATCCTGCCTTTGGGCTTGTTCACCAACCAGGAGAACTGTACTTTTCAATCCAGGACTCTCAGCCAGAACAACCTTCTCACTCATGAACTCAGCCAAGTGAGTGCTTCCTGTGTTTCCACAGAGGCTCAGAGGTGGTCAAGGCATAGTGTCTGCCCTCTGATACCTCATGACCTCACAGGGGAGGCAAAGAAGGAAACCAATACTTACTAAGCAATTTATAAGTACAATATACTTATAATCCAGCATTTGAAATTAAACAGACTTAGATTCAAATTTCAGCTCTGCCATTTGCTTGGAAGTGGCAGATCTTGGGCAAGATTTAGCTCCTTTGTCTAAATCTTCATTTTCCCTCCATAAGACACTGACCTCATGGAGTTATTGTGAAGATCAAATGATATGTTGTGTATAAAGCCGTTAGCACATTCTTTGGAAAACAATAACCGTTCAGTAAATGTAGTCTCATATGGTAGAGATCGAAGTGTTCATAAGGTGCTACAGGGTCCAGAGAGAGGGGATCAGGAGAACAGGGGGCGGGGAGGGGTAACGTCAAGGAGGGCTCTCAGGACATAGGAGACACAGGCTGTATTTTGAGGGATAGGTTGAAGTCTGTAAGAAACTTAAAGAAAGTTAGGTAAGATGAGTGAAGGGAAAGGAAGACTGTTTCAGGAGGGAGGAACAGAATCTGCCTCAGCATAGTCATGACAGAAAATAGGATATTTGAGGGACTTAGTATGATAATAGCTTAGTATGGCTAGAACAGAAGGATGGTTCCAGAAAATGAGGCTAGAGGATGAAGGGTATAGTAAAAGGTAAGTAAAAACTCCACGGTGCTGTAGTTTACAGGGAAGGGGAGACGAGCCAAGGTGAAAAGCCTTCAAGAGCTAAAATTCGGAATCAGTATAAGATATCAGGTGAGTGTCCTGAATGATGTACAAGAATCTTGCACCTTTAGTGAGCTTGCTTGAGAAAACCTTAGATGCTAACCACAATGCAACAAACTTAGAAATTAGAATATAAAACGTAGAACTTAGAAAATAAGACAAACACCCAAACTTTCCACTTGGAAATTTTAAAACATGCTCCTGTATAACCCTTAGATTAAAATTGAAATCAAAATAGTAAGACATATTATTTGGGAAAGAGCTACATGAGTACTGTTTACCAAAGGCTGTAGGGTAAAACCAAAGTGACACTCAGGAAATTTTAGAGTCTCAAGTGCATCTAACAAGAGAACAAGAAATACTAAAACTAAATGAATTAAGCATTCAACTCAAGAAGCTAGGAAAAGAGAAAAAAATAAACTTAAAGAAAGGAGAATGAATTAGTTAAATTGAAAATAAAATAGAATTTTTAAAAAGTTAATAAAACCAAAAGCTGTGTTTCTCCAAAAAGAAGAAAAAAAGATAAGCCTTTAGCAAATCAGATTTTTAAATGAAAGAATTTTCAAAATTAAAAGCATTCAATGATAAATAGAAGTGATAGGAGATTTCAGGTTCTGAAAGAATGTCATTACAGCTCTATTCCAATATGAATTACAAAAATTTTACTTTTATAAGGAGTAAAAGGTCTTTACTAAATCTTGACTAAGCTCTCACTAAGGAGATTAACACTGTAGAAGAAAAATTAAAGCGAGCCAAAGATTTACCATCATGCTCAGAGGGTTCTGCCAGTGAATTCCAAGAAGCCATCAAGGAACAGATCATTACTACATAGAAACAGAAGGAAAATTTGTCAACTCAGTATATAAGGCTAGTTAACATTTATGACCAAAACAGACAAAGGATGGCACAGAAAACACATTTCTGGATCAATCTCACAAATTTTAAAACTCAAAATAGAAGCGAATAAAAAGATGTAGGGAAATCTATTAATGTAATGTATGTACCATACTAGATTAAGGTAAAACCATATGGTCATCTCTTTAGAGAGAAAAAGTTTAAGGCATTTGATGAAATGCAACAACATTCCTGACTTAAACAAATTAAAAACTGTGTAACTCTTGGAAAGCCAGGAGTAAAATGTATCTACCATAATCTAAATATCATAGTTGTGGTAAGCCATTAAGAATCATTTTCTTCATGGTTAGGAATAAAATAAGAATGCCTCCTACCACTACTGTTATTTAACAACCATGTTAGAGGTATTAGCCAATACACTATGGCAAGGAAAAGAAATGAGAAGTGTAAACAGTGGAAAAGAAGAAATAAATGAAACTACCAGTATTTGCAGCTGTCATTGTCTACCCAAAATAGAAAAATAAATCCAGGATAAAAACTATTTGAATTGACAAGAGTCTAGGAAATTGGAATGTATTCAGTTCAGTATACTGAAATCAATAGTTTTTTCCGAGCACTAGCAGGGACATATTAGAAAAGATCATGAAAAAGAAGCATAGAATACTATTAAGAAAAGTAAGTTAAAGAAGTAAAGACCACTATTGAAGGATTCATCTAACAAGATCCAATTGAAGAAAAACATGAAAAGTTTAAAAGTAAATTATATCATTTAAAAATTCAAATAAGAATATAAAGAAGAAAGTGAAAATTACCTCACCACTCAGAACAAAGCTCTGATAAAATCTGGGGCTCTGTCCTTTCAAACTATACCAGTATTTTAAAAATATGTCTTATTGAAAATGTACATGCTGGGGCACCTGGCTGGGTCAGTTGGTTGAGTATCCAACTTGTGATTTCAGCTCAGGTCATGATCTCACAGTTTGTGAGTTCAAGCCTCACTTTAGGCTCTTTGCTTCTTTGCTGACAGCACAGAGCCCCCTTGGGATATTCCCTCTCTCTCTCTCTCTCTCTCTCTCTCTCTCCCTCCCTCCCTCCCTCCCTCCCCCCCTTCTCTCCCATTCACATTCACACTTTCTCTTTCATCTTCAGAAACAGACATTAAAATATACATATGCTCTATAAGGAAATATATATATATGCTATATTAAGGGGAAAAGGCAAAGCTGGTTTTAAACGCTTTTTAATGTGACTTACTTTTGATAGCACACAAGGGGGGAGGAGAACGAGAGAGAGGGAGACACGGAATCAGAAGCAGGCTCCAGACTCCAAGCTGTCAGCACAGAGCCCGATCCAGGTCTCGAACCCACAGGCCATGAGATCATGACCTGAGCCAAGTCGGTCGCCCAACCGACTGAGCCACCCAGGCGCGTCAAGGCAAAGCTGATTTCAAAAGCATATCTAAAGCTGTGGTGAGAAAGTAAGTGGAGGTTATAAAACAGACTCATCAGGAAGGAGCAGAAGTTGAAAATGAGATTTCTGAGTGAGTAGAAACATGCTGGCAGAAGAGTCCTCGGTGTGGGGGAAGGATTGCGTTGCCACCATGTTATGTCAGCTGATGAGACAGATTTGGCCCCAGCCAGGAAGCGATGCCCCGGAAAGAGCTCTGATAGCCTTGCTTTCAGTCCACCCTCCTGCCCCACTGTCTACGTAACCTCCCTCCCCACCTCATTTTAGAACCAGAGCAAAACAAGCCATCAGAAAGACAGGCGAGGAGTTTGGCTGCTTATGCCTCAGATGTGGAGCCAGAGACTTCTGTAACGGAACCTCTTGTTCTTCTGCCCCACAGACCGCCCAGGTTTGCTGAATGTGAAGCCCATTGAGGACATACAGGACAACCTGCTGCAAGCGCTGGAGCTCCAGCTCAAGCTGAACCACCCCGAGTCCTCCCAGCTCTTTGCCAAGCTGCTGCAGAAAATGACCGACCTCAGACAGATTGTAACAGAACATGTGCAGCTATTGCAAGTCATAAAGAAAACAGAGACAGACATGAGTCTCCACCCGCTCCTACAAGAAATTTACAAGGACTTGTATTAGCAGAGAAGTCCGAATTCACTGACCATGTTTTCCTTCTTCCAATTGCACTATTATTTTGAGGGAAAATCTGACACCTAAAAAAATTTACTGTGAAAAAGCATTTTAAAAAGAAAAGGTTTTAGAATAATAGATCTATTTTATGCATATTGTTTATAAAGATACATTTACAATTTACTTTTAATATTAAAAATTACCACATTATGAAATTGCTGGTTGTGTTTGAAGACTGTGTCTTAGGTGTTCCCTCCCCCAGCTCCCCACCCCAGGCTTACTTCCTTTTATTTCCTTCCCCTTCCTTCCTTCCCTCCCACCCATCCCTCTTCTTTCGCACTCCTTTGTCAAAATGGGAATGGAACTGCGGATCGACTTTCATTCTCGGTAAATTAATTTTTCCTCCAATTCACAACTTTTCTGAACCCTCCATCTGCCTTAACAACCACAACTAAGAAAGGAAGGTAAACCTCGGGACCAGAAACTTCTCAGAGCCTGTGCTTCTTACCCTGTGTGTGCGAGTCCGGGGCATATCCCAAGAACCCAGTCTTCTTCCACACCCCCACCCAAGACGTGCACTCACCGAGAGCAGCCTGCTGGCGGGATGCCAAGGCGCACGCGCTGTACCCGGCGGCACGTGCTAACTGCTGGGATACATGGGGAACAGGGGCTTGGAGACTGGGCACCTGCCAAAAAGAACCTAGAGTTGAATCAAGGAGAAAAGATGAATCTTTCTTAAAAACAGTATAATGCTCAGTATAATCCTGTACCAATACATGGCTCAGACTCTAAGTACTGTGAGAGTTCAAAGGATGTAAGGATTGATGAAGATTGGAATAGTTAAGCGTGACTCTAAATTCATTGAAGTGGGTCTCAGAGGATGTGTTGGATCTGGGATAGGTAGAGCGTAGAGTAAGAGACGTTCCAGGAGAGAAAACAGCAAGAACGACAGCAAGGAACCAAAGCCAACCACGAATGCAGAAGAAGAGCCACGCTCCAGTTCTGATGGACACAGACCAGCTTTACCATAACTACTCCTAACGCCCTCCTTGGGACCACGGTGCCCAGAGATCTCTTACTTTTCTATCCTCAAAGTCTAATTATCTGTATCATTTAGGTGATGCAGACCTCCCCGGCATGCAGGTTATGTGTTCCCTAAAAGAAGGGACCTTCTTGGCACATTGATAGATTCATTGATTAAAGCCACCAAATTCAGTGACTTTGAATAAATACAGTGACTTTGAAGAGTGCCTCCAAAGAGGAACCTCTCCTGAGCTCTCTACTGCAGGATGGTTCTGTCCACTGACCAAAATTATTTCCCTGCTGCTGCTGCCTTAGTTTTATCTTTCCTTATGGCGCTAATACTTAGGAGGACATAACTTCATATTTCAGGCTTTCAGGCCAGAATATCAGGAAACACTTTTTCATCCTTTACCCAAAAATAAATATCTCCAAAGAGTCCGGCTATAGAAGGGAGCCCTGGAAATGTAGGATTCCTAACCCCTTAGGAGCAATGACTTTGTAGCTGAAACCTTTAGATACAACCGCAGCATTTTGGGACTAGAGACTGAAGTCATTGTCAAAGTGTTATCAAAACACTGAAAAGAAAAGTCACAAACTCAGTCCATCACATGGCTATTTTTCCCTTGATGCCAAACATAAGGATATTCTCAAACATCCCCATGACTAACCAGAGGCTTCACTGCTGTCCCATGTGGAGAACTTATCATCCGGCAGATCTTAAAAAAAAAAAAAAAACAAAAAAAAAAACTTGTGTGCAGTAGACAAGGTGAGGATTCCACCTCAGAGGAGATCCCTTGTTTACAGGATTTCTTAAACAAAAAGTCTTTCAGCACACTCTCGCTCTCTGTTCCCACCAGCCCCGTGCGGCCGGTCCAAACCCTTTCCACATTCTCGGAGCTGTGGCTGCCAATGTGGGGAGGAAGGGAGACGCTCTCAACTCTTTGGCACTGATGGTTAGCATTAAATAGCTTTTAAACCCTGGCAGCTTTCAAGTTCCCATCTCTCTGACTTCTTCCCTGTGGCTTGGACTATCATTTGCTAAATATTTTACGACACATCTTCTACAGCCTCCAAAGCTCCTGCTCCTTTCTCTGGTCTCCCGTTCCCCCCAGGATGATTCACAAGTTAATCAACAAATGTATCATCAGTTATTCATAGTGCTTTCTCCGGACATAAACACACTTAGGGATTTGTGTTAATAAAAATAGGAAGAAAAGTGACTTTGGTCAAGAGTCCAAAAAAGGGAGGTGGGGAGATTTTCAGGGCTCCCATGAGAGCCTACACCCAGCGCCGCCCTTGAATGTGGCCTGGCTCCCCTCTAGCTCCCGGCTGCCTGTGGAGCACTGAACAGCGGGGTTCCCGTGAGAGAGATCATATCTACACACCCCGTTCTGTAGCCACCATCAAAACCTGGGCTGATCTGAGTTTCCGACTTCTTTTTTTTTTTTTTTTTTAATTTGGGAGGGGAGCAAGAGGAACTCAGTCAGGAGGCACTAGCTGATGCCACAGTGCAAATTCTGAGTGCTAACCCAGGGGGCAGAAGCCGGGGGACAGCCACATTAGTGCCACTGAAGGGAAAAGGGGTGATGGGGAGCTAGGCTTCTGTGGTACGCCTACTTACTTGCTACTGGATTCCAGTGACTTTTCCTCATGTCCCTAGAGGCTGATGAAGCCAAGCCCTTTTTATGGACAGGCCCAACTTGCTGGATATCTGTTACTAACTCTGTAGTGCTGATACAGTGGGCCAGGGGTGAGAGGGGTTGGAAATTGGCCCCCAGATACCTATTCCCTTAGAAATACCCACTGGGAAGCAGGGGTGGAGGCTTCTAAACAAAGCCAATCTCATTTCTAAATCCCAAAAGAACCAAATTCATTGCCAGCAGGATCATCCCCATTGCTTTCTCGTTCCTCTTTCCCACCCACTCACTGGAACAGTTTGGGGCCAAGAGACAGACCAGGACGCCCATTCTTTGCTAGGTAGCCACCTCCCTATTCTCCTCTGTCCTCACCACATCCTGGTTCCTGGCCCTGACTCCTGTTGTCTCTGTTCACAGTATTAGCACTGTTATTATCTGTGTATCCACAACCCTCACCATGTGATTGGATGTGGTTGGCCCACCATTTTAATGCTTATTGAAATGAAAAAAAAAAAAAAAACCAGCAGACTCTTAGCATTAAGACTGCCTGATGTCATCGAATCCTGCCTCATTCATTGCTGTGTACTCAGTTCATATCAATGAACTCACTATGCCACCCTAGGAAGATGTATGTGACCAGGCCGGGCCCTCAAGGGGGCTCTTCATCTGTTGACAAAGTCAGATGCATAATTACAAGTCAGCCAAAGGGATGAATTGTCCAAAGGTGTGAAAAAAGATTAACGGGATGTGGGTAGACTCAGAACTGTAAAAGCATATCATGTGTTCAGAAAACAGCAAGAAATTAGGTGTGGCTTCCAGAGCTGAGGTAGTGCAAAATGAATGTGGCCAAGTCCGCATCAGACTGTAACAAACCTCCCCCTCCGTGGTAAGGAGCTACCTCAGACCAACTGGGTTTTCGTAACCAACTGGGATCCAGTAGATGCTTCCTCATATGGAAAATAGGACAATAATACCCATCTTTAGAGGTAATCAGGAGAATTAAATGTAATAGTGGCTGTAAAACACTTCACACGGTTGCTTGGCACATCTTAACGGGTCAGTCTGTGTTGGCTACAGGTAACATTATGGCCATTGTTGTTATTAAAGGGCCCTTCTTTCAGGGCATCTGAGTGGCTCAGTCGGTGGAGTGTCCAACTCTTGATTTCAGCTCAGGTCATGATCCCAGACAGAGCCCTGCGTCGGGCTCAGCACTGGGCATGGAGCCTGCTTAAGATTCTCTCTTCCTCTCCCCCTCTCTCCCACTCTCTCTCTCTCTTAAAAATAAATAAATAAAAATAAAGTGCTCTTCATTCAAGAAAGCATCCTGGGCTCATGGAACAGGATCTTCCCCTTCAAGTATTCTAGGCCTTACCTGAATATCCCGGGAGACTGAAAAGCCAGGTAAAGGGATTAGATTTCAGCATTTGGCAGTGCAGTGAAAAATACGTTCTCCCAAAAGTATTTTGCTTCCAGCCCATAAACACTAGAAGAAAATAATTATATGAAAGACGACTGCTGTGTTCTGATTTAGAAAAAAATGCCGGGATGAGGCTAGGAAAACATTTTCTCCGAAGTAGTGGGACTTTTCTCTTGCGGCTTATGCTCCTAATTTTAGACTAATATTACATAGTTTGCGTTTCCAGAGGGGTTATAAAGAATAAGAAAATTGCTAATTTGGGTCTGTAGGGAGTGGGTTGGGATATTTCCATCCCCTCTAGAGTTTGTAAATATGTTCCAGGCCGAAAGTTCCCAGGAGAATAGCATTCCTAGGGTCTATTTAGTGCCATGGGCTGAACTCAAGGAGGATCCAAGTGGCTTTCCACAAGAATTGGAAAACTGATCCCGTGGCCACTTTTGCTTCATACTGGAGGCCATGAAGTGTATCTTGGAGTAAGTCTGAGGCTTAACTCTGCCACTTTCTAGGTGTGTGGCCTTGAGTAAGTCGCTTTCCTCGTCTGGGGACAAAGAACCTGACCCATAGAAAGAAGTCCTTCAGCACATCACATCTAATTCATGAATAAGGGAATGGGTCTCAGTTTCCCAATCTGTAAAATGGGAGTAAGAGCACCTACCCTGCATGTCTTATAGAAATCAGGGCAGGCGTGATCACCATATTCGCAGCTAAGAAAGTGAGCCCCAGTGAGGTGCAGGAAGGTAGCCCAAGTTGACGCAAGGAAAGTTAGAGGTGGGGCTGAGGCTAGACCTCTGGCTTCCTGAGGCCCGGCCCATCTAGGGCTCTTTCCCACCACATCCCAGGATACGCAAAGACAGAGTTGCCTGGTTGGCAGAAGACAAGCTTATGGCATAAAAGACTCCAGTCTGAATTTTGGCTCTGCCACATATTAGCTGTGCAACCTCGGGCAAGCCGCTTCCGGTCTCTGGGCCTCAGCATCTGGTTTGTGATGATCCCAGTTCCTACCTTCCAGGGCTGCTGTGAGCACTAGAGGTCACATGCAGGTGACATGCCCAGAGCCCCTAAACAATTTACATCTTCTAAAGATGGTCTCACACAATCCGCTAAGGCGCTTGCTCTGACCCGGGGACATCGGTGTGTCCGTGTCCCCAACCACAGAAGCAGCCCTGAGATTCCAGCCGGGGGGGGAATTGTCCAGCGTCGGCCCGACGGCCCTCGGTTTCCCCATCTACCCAGTCGGAGGCTCTGATCTGTCCTTCCAGCTCTGACACCCCAGGTCCTTGGGAGCCTCTAGGGGAGGCTGGAAGGGAGACAGGGTTCCCTGGCTGACCAACAGATGCCTTGTTCTCCGCGGCCCGCGCGCGTTCTCCCCCAGCGCGGCCGGGGCCTGGACCCGACGCCAGGCCGCTCTCATTAGGGGCCTGGAGCGGCTCCAGCCAGAGGGGGTGCAGCCTCCAAGGGGCGGGGCGGGGCGCCGCTGGCCGCTGGGTTCCCACCCCGGCCGAGCTGCCGCGCGAGGGGCGGGGTGCTGAGTCAGCGGCCCGGCGGCCCCTCCCCGGGGCTCCCTGGCCGCCGAGCCTGCCAGCGGAGACGCGGCCAGGGGGCCCCCCAGGAGCCCGGCGTGTTACCGCGGACGCTGCCGCGGCGGCCCCAGCCGCGGGCCCCGTGCCCTGCAAACGCCGGCCCGCAGCCAGGCCTCCCCGGGCTCCGGGGCAGCGAGCTAGGGAGTGGCTGCCGGTGAAGGCCCACGACGTTTTTCGGAGCTGCCTCCTTCTGGCAGGATTCGGCCCAGGGCCGCGTCTGCCGTCCCGGGTCTCCCCGCCCTGTCGCCAATGGCAGCCATTATTCCTCTCAAACATCAAGTACAAGCTTGACTTATAAACTGCTTCGCAGCCATTTAATCCTCTCCAAACCCAGCGAGGTGGTTCATGGATCAGTGGCCCACAGGAAACAAGGGCACACTCAGAAGAGACCCCTGGGGAGAGCTTGGGGGCGGGGGGGACTACTTACAAACTGTGGGAAGGTTAGGGGACACCACTACAGCAGGACAAGACCCTTCCCCCCCCCACCCCCCCCAGGCTAGCCAGGGCACTGAGGCCAGTGCGGAGAAGGTTATTGGAACCCGAGAGAGGGTCGCTGGGGCCGCATGGCTATGGCCCAAGGAAGTGAGGAACATTCTCACTGCTGTCCCCTAGATGGCAGAGGGCAAAGTGGTAGGCACGCCCCTCTTCTCTCCCCTCACACGCCCCCTCCTGAGGGTCTCATTGGCCAAATCCTACTGGAAGCCAGGGAACAAAAGAACCAATTGATACCATTAGGCTCCCAGGCACAGAGCAGGGTAGAGAGGGAGGAGGGCCAATGCGTAGGACAAGCGGAATATCCAGCGTGGGTAGGGGTATCATTAAGCCCATGATGTTGAAAGGAAACAGAGAATTTTAAGTCTGAGGTCACAGAGTGGTAACTGCCGGTTCTGGGATTCAAACTCAGGTCTGTGTAGCTCCAAGACATAGTTCTTGCCACTGTATTAAGCCAGCTGTGGGAGAGGGACCTAAGGGACCAGAACAAGACGAATGGAGTGTATGGGGCGCCTGGCTGGCTCAGTCCGTTACGCGTCCGACTTCAGCTCAGGTCATGATCTCACGGTTCGTGGGTTTAAGCCCCGCGTCGGACTCTTTGCTGACAGTGCAGAGCCCGCTTCAGATCCTCCGTTCCCCTCTCTCTCTGCCTCTCCCACACTCGTGCTTGCTGTCTTTCTCTCAAAAATAAATAAACATTAAAAAAGGAGGATTGATGCACTCAGCATCTCCTTATACCCCTAGCCAGGGCGGGCCCTGGTAGCTGGGAAACTGGCACAATTTTATTGGGTACTTCCCACATCTTTCCATAATAATCCCTGGAGACCTAAGGCATGTAGCCTAAAGCAGCCCGTGTAAGTTTTATCCTAAAAGTTAACGTAAGCATTGTAGTTTATGTCGAAAGAAAAAAAAATGCTTTATTAATGTTTAGGGGCATGTGGTAGCTCAGTCGGTTAAGTGTCCCACTCTTGATCTTGGCTCAGGTCATGATCTCACGGTTCAGGAGACCAAGCCCCCCATCGGGTTCTGCACTGACAGCGCCTTCCGAGCCTGCTTGGGATTCTCTCTCTCCCTCTCTCTGTCTCTGCCTCTCCCCCGTGTACACGCTCTCTCAAATAAATAAACTTAAAAAAATTAATTAATAGGGGTGCTTGGGTGGCTCAGTCAGATGAGCATCTGACATTTCAGCTCAAGTCATGATCTCAAAGTATGTGAGCCGGAGCCCTGAGTCAGGCTCTGAACTGACAGTGTGGAGCCTGCTTGCGATTCAATCTCCCTCTCTCTCTCTGCCCTCTCCCACACAACTCTCTTTCAAAATGAATAATATATAAAATATAAATAAATAAATAAACTTGGGACGCCTGGGTGGCTCAGTCAAGTTAGGTGTCCAACTTCAGCTCAGGTCATGATCCCACAGTTCATGGGTTCGAGCCCCACATTAGGCTCTGTGCTGACAGCTCAGAGCCTGGAGCCTGCTTCAGATTCTGTGTCTCCCTCTTTCTCTGCCCCTCTGCCACTCTTGCTCTGTCTCTCTAAAATAAATAAACTTTTTTAAAAAGTTTTAATAAATAAATAAACTTTTTTAACAGGTAAATTAATGTTTAAAATAATGCTTAGAAGTTAAATGACTTTATCAAAGAATTAGAAGAGAAAAAGGCTCTCCATGGAGGGGTGCTATGTGTTCTCGATGGCTTTAGGTACCCCTGGGAAAGGGCCCTGTACCCCACTCTGAGAAGCACAGGCGCCAGTTTCCTTTAGGGAAAGAATTTACTTGCCCAGCACCTCATAGCCTAACGATCAGACTTGGAGTCCCACGACCCTGCTCCTTGCGTGGTGGAGAGAAAGGAAACCTGGCCAAAACAGAGCCTCAAAAGGGAAAAAGGTCCCTAGTGGTCAGCCTGGGAGGGGTGTGGAGGAAGGAGTATGAGCTCAATGTCAGCAAACATTCGCTGGCATTATCTGTGCCCAGCTCTGGGGACACTCAGACATGCCTGGCATGACTTGGGTCATCCAGGAGCCCACCGTCCTAGAGGAGACAGGCACATAAGCTGCCAAAGCGAACACCGTCTGACAAACAGAAGGAAGAAGTTTCAGAGGCAGGCAGGTGGGTTCAAAGCCCCTTCTCTACCAGTTCTTGGTAGTATGACCTTGGGCTAGAAAGGTTTTCTAATTCCTCCTTTATAATTGGGCAAGGTCGTACTCACACCATAAAGTTACCATGAGGGAAAAAGAGACGAGGTTTGAAAGCACGCAGCACTTTGACTTGGCAACTGTGAATTCGTTGTCTTCTTTGTGCTGCGATAAACACGAGACCGAGGACCGCGCGGGCTAAATGGCACAGCCGTGCTCTTTCAACCAAACTCTGCACTTGGCGGGCTAAATGGCACAGCCGTGCTCTTTCAACCAAACTCTGCACTTGAGGGGCGCCTGGGTGGCTCAGTTGGTCAACCATCCGACTCAGGTCATGCTCTCGTGGTTCATGAGTTTGAGCCCCACGTCGGGCTTTGTGCTGACAGCTCAGAGCCTGGAGCTTGCTTCGGATTCTGTGTCTCCCTCTCTCTCTGTTCCTCCCCTGCTCATGCTCTGTCTCTTTCTCTCAAAAATAAATAAACATTAAAAAAAATTGCACTCATGATCCAACGTCAAAATAGATTATCTTAAATTTCCCAGAGAATCTGAGGTCTATGGCTTCTGTTACAATGGAAGTACAGGAGAAGTTTAACTCTGGGTGGAGGTAAGGGAAGGCTTCATGGGGGAGGTGACATTTGAGATGGACTGAGAGGATTTGTAAGGGTTGACCAGGCAGACAGGGAAGGGCTGTCCAAGCAAGGGGTTCTTGTGCAAAGGCTCATGTACATGGCATGTTAGGCAGAATAAGTATTTTGGTGTGGCTGGAGGGGAAGGGTGGTGGGGGGCGTGAGGAGAAATGGCTGGAGCAGAATCGAATCAAATTAGTCAGGGTCTATACTAATGGACAGAGGAGTTTGGACTTTATCTTAGGGGGAACAGAGAGCCGTGGCAGATGTTAAGCCGGGAACATGTGTAGATGTTCTAATGTATAGATACATTCACTCTGTCGGCCAGCAAGGAGATAGGATTGATGGGGAGGTGGGAAGACCTTTAGGAGGCTCTGGCTGTCACACGGATGAGCGATGAAGGTGGCATGAGTGAGGGGAGGGCATCAGCAATGACGACAGAACAGGTGGACAGTTTTGCAGAACAGTCCAGGGCCTGCTTAATGTGGGGGCAGGGGTGGGGGGCACGCAAGGGTGATCCTCAGGGTTTGACCTTGATGACATGGCAGGAACAGGACATGCTCCTTATTGAGATGGGGGTTCAAGGCACCTCGGTGGCTCAGTCAGTTAAGCGTCCAACTCTTGATTTCGGCTTAGGTCAGACCTCACAGTTTGTGAGTTCGAGCCCTGCATCAGGCTCTGCGCTGACAGTGTGGACCTTGCTCAGGATTCTCTCCCTCTCTCTCCAATCCTCCCTCGCTCATGCCCTCTCCTCTCTGAAAATAAATAAATAAACTTTAAAACAAGAAGAAGAAGGAGATGGAGGTTCATCTGAGGGAAGGATAACAGATTTTGTTTTAGAAATCCTAAGGGTGGGAACCCTGTGGACATCCAGGAGGGGGTGGAGCCAGCTGTTAGATAGACGGGTGTCTGCAGCTGAGAGGCGAGGGAGGCTGGAGGGGTGCAGTCGCGGCATTGCAAAAGGGTGAGGGCAGTCATAGGACAGTGACAGTCAAGGAGAAGACCCACAAGCATTCCAAAAATTCACGTTGACTCTCTCAGCCCAGTTTTCCCACCGAGGTCAAAAAGAGGTTTCACTTTCTCTGTTTCCTTTTTATCCATTGGTTCCCTAAGTATTGAGTGCTTTCTACTTGCTGGGAGCTGCTGGAGTAACAGGATTCCATTCAACTACCAGTTCTTTTTTTTTTTTTTTTTTAAGTGTTTTATTTATTTTTGAGATAGAGATAGAGACAGCATGAGCAGGGGAGGGTCAGAGAGAGAGGGAGACACAGAATCTGAAACAGGCTCCAGGCTCTGAGCTGTCAGCACAGAGCCCGATGTGGGGCTCGAACCCACAAATGCGAGATCATGACCTGAGCCGAAGTCGGACGCTTAACTGACTGAGCCACCCAGGTGCCCCTCAACTACCAGTTCTTAAGATCCTCCCACAAGCAAGGACATATGTCATCTCATTTCTCCTACTCAGTGACCCTCAGAGATGAATACTATTCTCTCTGTCTCACTCTCACTCCCCAGGCACTGGGGCTTAGAGATCTGCATAAATGGGGCCCCTGTGGTGTTCCGGTCTCATCTTTACACACACGGACACACACATACCATTGAAGACGTGTGCCTTGCCCTGACTCCTTCACTGGACTCTATTCTCTCCTGTCACTCAGCAGAAAGCTCCCCTGAGATCCTGTCTCTGCGTTCAGAGACAGTTTTATTATCAGGAAGCAGTGACCCAGACAGATGGCAGGGCCCAGGGCCAGAGTCCTATATCGCTCTTAGATTCCTTCTCCCTGCAGGTGACTGCCTCCCACTCCCAGACTAGGAAACACCTCCTTCCCTCCCCTCCCCCCAACCCGTGTCCCCTGGGCCTCAGCCAGAACCAACCGCTAGACTTGCTGTCTTTGAACTTCAGCCTCTGAGTCTGACTCCCCATATTTTCCATCCCCATATTTTTCAGGCCTGAAACCTTGGGACCTCAGTGTTCTCATCAATAAAATGGAGGTTATAACCGTTTTTTACAGACCCACCAAGGCTGTTTGGAGGACGGATGAGGCAGTAGGAGGAGAAAGTGCTTCGCAAACACTATAAACTAGAAATCCTGGGGCCACGGAGTTATTGTGCCCTTGTTAGCTCCGTCTTCCGCACCCGTCTCCCTGAGTCAGGCCTCAGGGCAGGTACTGCCAAGGCTGAAGCCAGACTCCAGTCCCAGCCTAGGAAGATAAGGTCAGGGCACTACAATCCCACCCCAGGGAATCAGCTTACTCCCCCCGGAGCTATTGGAGGTTCCTGAGCCAGCTCTCTGCCCAGGTTTTATGAGCTCAGAGAGGGTTTACACTATGACTAATATTCTACCCTCTCACCACCACCCCCCTTGGGTCGCCACTACTTGCTGGGCAGGAAGTCCATGGGACTCAACCCCCCCTTAATCACCGCCACCTCCCCATGACCCGCCTCAATCAGGTCTCTTTACAGTCGGGCAGAGCCGGCTGGGCCTCCTCAAACTTCCATATCTGCGCCGGGAGATCGCTGATATGGCTAATGGCGTTTGCTTGCCTCCACGCCCTGGGCCCAGCATTCCGGGAGTCACGCAACCCCACAGGCCCAGGGCGGAAACCGATTCCCACAGCAGCAAGGCCGAGCCTGGGGAGCCTCCCACCCCATAAAACACAGGCAATGAGCCTTTCTTCACGGCCACCCGGCCAGCCCGCCTCAAAGCCGCAGGGTGCTCTTCCCTCCCGGTGACGGTCCGCCTCTGTCCATCCACTCATCCATTCCCACCCCCACCTGCCTTCTCTCTGGGCTCCCAGGGGCCTCCGGGCCTCCCACGCCTCCTGCCAGGGAGGACGAAAGTCACTAACCTGATAGCTGCTGTTTTCGATCACTCTTCACTCGCTCACCCAAGCCTTCTTTCATTCATCCCGTACTCACCAGGCATCTTCTCTGAGCCGGGCCACGGTTGCTGAATGCTGGGGACATAGAGACCAATGGGATAGTCACAGCCCTCGGGGAGTGTGCCGTCAGGATGGGAAGGGGGAGAGTGGAGGTTGCAGAATACGAGGGTAGGAGCCCACCCCTTCCCCTCGCCCTTAGTGCTGAGTGCACGGGGTCGGCTCCCCCTGCCGCCTCGGCATCGCTTTGCCTGACTGGATTTGCCACCGGCTTCATGCTCTCCGAGAGCAGCCCAGTCAAGGGCTGATAGGTGTGGGGTAGAGACACCCCAGCCCCCCACTCCCAAGGTCAGATACAATCTGTCCCGACTCCCGGAGATGCCCAGTGGGATTAGGATCCAGCTTACAGACACCCTCCACCGGATGGACTTCTATTCCAGGGCCTGGACGGGATCCTCATCACCTCCGTAATAAACGTACACTCAGATCTTTGCGAAGAGTCTGCTTGTGGGCAAGTTCAAACTCAGATACCCAGCTGACAATGACAGGAGCCTGTTAAGACAGTGGCATTTACCCATTCATACAATCAGGGTATGTTTATACAATCATACACCCTCAGCACCTACTGTATCCTAGACCCTGGGTGCTGGGAGTGACCCAGCCGTGGACCCTGCCTCCCAGACAGTGTCTAACAAGGGAGTCAGACAAGTGAACCAGCAGTTACCAGTCAGAGTGACATGGGCAATGACAGAATCCTGTTCAGGATGGCGGGGGGACACAGGGAAGAGACCAGAACTCAGTGTGAGCGATGGAGCAGGCAACAGCCGGCTGAATCTTAAAACTCCAAAAGGAGCTGATCAGGTAGAGAAAGTGTGAAAGTGTCCAGGTAGAGGAAAGGTACAGGTAAAGGTACGGAGATATAATAGAGCCTGGCCTGGTTCTGGAAACACTAAGTCCTCCACTGGGGATGGGACATGTCGCGTAGGAAAGAAGAGTCAAAATGAGACAGAATCCAGATCCTAAAAGGCCTTTCGGGTTTCCAACATTTGCATTTTTTAAAGAGAAATCTGAACAGAGCGGCGTTTAACCCCCACGGGAAGGAAGCTCAGAGGAGGGTGCATTTCAGACACCAGAGGGGTAGTGGTGCTAAGTGCATGCTGCCTCCCTAACGCTCCAGGCCCAGCTGTGAGTGGATGGTGGTTTGCAGAGGGTGCTGTGGGCATGTCTGCAGCGAGGACTCGCAGGGCTTTGGAGGACCGATTAGACCAGAAGGTCAACAGTGGGGCAGCACGGGTCTCCCCGTCTCCAGCCAGGGAAAACCAGCCATGAAACCTCTCCCTGGTGGGATGCCCCTCGGGACCCAGCTCTCGCTCTTCTCAGAGATCCCTGTATATTGAAAATGTGGGAGAATTGGGTCTGCGTTATAATATATGTGGGTACAGGGGAGGGGTGATTCAGGCATTCCTGGCCAGGTCAGGTGAGCCAGTGGAAGGGAGCCACAGAAAGCCAGTCCCCGTAAGGGGCATCTGGGTAGCTCAGTCGGTTAAGCGACCAACTTCTGGTTTCAGCTCAGATTCATGAGATTGAGCCCTACATCAGTCTGCGCTGGCAGGGTGAAGCCTGCCTAGGATACTCTATCTCCCTCTCTCTCTCTGCCCCTCCCCTGCTCACACACATGCAGGTGCACACACTCTCTCTGTCTCTCTCTCATAAATAAATAAATAAATAAATACAGAAGGAAGGAAGGAAGGGAGGGAGGGAGGGAGGAAGAAGAAAGAAAGAGAGAGAGGGAGAGAAAGAGAGAAAGAAAGAAAGAAAGAAAGAAAGAAAGAAAGAAAGAAAGAAAGAAAGAAAGAAAAGAAAGAAAGAGAGAGAGAGAAAGAGAGAGAGAAAGAGAGAGAATGGGGGAGGGAGGGAGAAGAGAGGGAGGGAGGGAGGAAAGAGGAAGGAAGGAAGGAAGGAAGGAAGGAAGGAAGGAAGGAAGGAAGGAAGGAAGGAAATGAGGGTGGAGAAGCCTAACTGGGTAACAAAGTCTTCAGTGGGGGCGATTCTGAGCACAGCAGCAGCTGTCACGTAACTCTCTCCAGCTCCACTGACATATCCTAGGAAAGAAGAGGCCTCTGGGTAAAACCTAAAAGCTGCGTTAATAAAATCTCTGTTCCAAATCCTTTTCACGAATTCTGTTTAGACTTAAAAGAATCCACCAAGGCACATGTTAAATTCCTATGCCCCCTTTTTAGAGGAAGCTGAAGTGCAGAACTGCTAAGTAAGTTACTCAAGAGCACAGTTTTTAAGCTGGCCAGAAGGGAGGGAGCCAATTTCCCACACTGCACCTCTGCCCAAGGCGAAGCTCTGACGTCCCCCCCCGAAGCCCAGCGAGGCCAGGCGGCCGCAGATCAGGGACTGCTGCTCTTTTCCGGTAGCGCGTGCCAGAACTTCAGCCTGATTGGACTAGCCCAAGTCACATGACATACCACCTAACCAATCACTGTGACCAGGGGGATGCAAAAAGCCAATGAGCGTATCCCTGCGTTCCAACTCCTCCCGGAAACAGAGGGTGGACCACGTTGGGAGGCGGGAGCATTTCCAAACAAAAGGCAAGGGAAAGGACATGGATTCGAGGGGAGCACACACCTTGCGGCCACCGCAGTTTGGTGACGGCAACATGATTTATTCCATCCACAGCAAGGCCTGGTGCACAACGGAACCGTGTCAGGATCCCGCCAAGAAACAGCAGGCACTCTCAGACTGGGTAATTTGCAAAGAGTTTAATAAAGGGATTACGTACAAAGGAGTGGGCGGAGAGTGAAGAAACCACAGGGACAGTGCAGAACCTGGGGCCTGGCACAGTGACAAAGAGACAGCGCTTGAGAATCACCCAGGGAACTCTCATAAATGCGGTTTCCTGGGACCCACTTTGCAGACTCCGGTTCAGTATGTCTTACGATCGCTCTACCTGAGCCCAAGACAGAGCCATGGGTGCAGGTGGTGTCCGAGGGGGATGACTAGAGGAAGCGGTAGTGAGAGAATGAAGAGAACAAGACAGAGAAGGAGGAAAAGTCAGTATAGGTGTGCGTTGCTGAGGTCGCTGCTTGCTCTCTCAGTAGATAAATACTCCCAAGAGTATGTGCGGGAAGGACAGTTCCCATCCTCATTGGTCAAGGATTGCCCTCGGGGCATCTTGACTACGTTTTTGTGTGGGCTCCCCCAACCTTGGAGAAAGTCCCAGGACACACACCAGGCATAGACACTTGATAGCTCAAGGTGAGGCTGAGCATGCACAAAACTGTCACCACATCTGTGGGCGACTGCAGAAGAGCACCTGCCATGTGACGTGGGCACCAGAGACACACACATCTGCCCTGTAAGTCTTGTGTGGAGCCCAGCATCCTGCACTATGGGCAAGCGTCCCAGCTGTTCCTGAGAGAGATGGCAAGGAAACCACAGTTGGGGAAACTTCCATGCAGGGCAAGACACCGTGTTTCAAGCACTGGGGGCTGTGAAACAGTCAGAGTCCCTCAAAAGAGGGAATGAGGGGTTGATTATACTGATATATCGTTTTTTACTAGGAGTGTATCAGTTATCTATGATTGCATAACAATTTATCCCAAAATCTGGTGGCCCAAAACAATGATAATCATTGATTATCTCATACGGTGTCTGCAGGTCAGAAATTTGAAGGCAGCTTAGCTAGAAAGTTTTGGCTCAGAGTGTCTCATGAGGTTGCATCAGATGTCAGCTGGGGCTGCATCATCTGAAGGCTTGACTGGGGCTGTGGAGTCTGCTTCCAAGATGACCCTCTCACATGATATTAGCAGGAAGCCTCAGTTCCTTGCCACGTGGTCCCCTCTGCTTAAGTGTCCCCACAATATGACAGCTGGTTTCTCCAGAGTGAGTGATCTAGCAGTGTGGAATCCTTACTGCCCTTTTATGACCTAGCCTTGGAAGTCAATTTTATCATTTCTACAAGACCCTATTGGCCATACAGCTCGGCTCTAGTCACTCTGAGAGGAGACTGCTCAAAGGTGTGGATACTAGGAGGCTGGAATCATTGGAGGCCATCTTTGGAGGCTGGTTACCAGCCCAGTGTTAGCCCAGAGCCTACCATACACAGGTAACCCAGTTAGTGCTGGGTGAGTGTTGACTGTGCCCTTGCACAGTGCGAGGTCTGCCCCTTCCTCAAAGAGCTAATGTTATTTTTAGAAAGTAAAATAGAGATTTACTAACGAGAGGCCTGCACAAGCTAGTACTCAAGAGAGCCAGAAATTGAATAAGCCCAGATGGTTAAAAGTGGCCCAGGAGAGTGTCCGGACACCTTGATGGCAGGCAGAGAGCCAGCCACACCCCTATTCTGATGGAATAGAAGCAGAAGTTCCTTGCTGCCTGAAGGTTTGGGGCAGGAAGCTCCTGCTATCTGCATCTTGCCCTGAGCCGCTAGCTTAGTGGCTGAGTGACATTGGGCTGATTCTGCCTTCTGTTTCTTGCCTGATGGCTCACACCAGCCATGACTCTTGTTCCACTTTGGGCCAGGCCTGGAGACGGTGAGAGCTAGAAAGGCCCCAAGAGACCATCAGGTCTCATGTCTGATGTGAAGAAACTGAAGTCCAGAGAGAAAAGGGGGTCATCTGAGAGAAAAGGGAAACATACTCAACAGCCACTGGGGTCTGGGCCTTTTGCTGGGACCGTGACACCCAGCACGTCCTTTAATCTTTTTTTGTTTAATTTTTAATGTTTTTATTTATTTCTGAGAGAGAGAGAGAGAGACAGCATGAACAGGGGAGGGTCAGAGAGAGGGAGATACAGAAACTGAAAGAGGCTCCAGGCTCTGAGCTGACAGCACAGAGCCTGATGCGGGGCTCGAACCCATGAACCATGAGATCATGACCTGAGCCGAAGTCAGACGCTTAACTGACTGAGCCACCCAGCTGCCCCCCACGTCCTTTAATCTTTACAGCAACAGTGAACTGTGGGAATGATAAATCCTGTTTCACAGATGGGGTCAGGGAAGGAAAGTGCACTATACAGTCACATAGCTAAGAAGGGGATGAGCCTACTTTTGAACCCCAGTGTCTCTGGCCTGTAAGGCAGTGGTCTTGCAGGGTAGAAGGTAGGCAGGTTGAAGTCGGACATCTGCATCCCTACCAATGGTGGGCTCCGGGGGCCCTGTTTATCTCCAACCCCCCACCCCCCAGCCCTGGCATGAACTCCCTGAATGGTGCCAGGGACACAGGGCCATGTTTAGCAATCCCAAGCAGACCGGGCCCGCCCTGGGATGGCGCACACAGTGGTGACACCACCGGGCTTTTGGCTGCCTCCACGCTCCTCATTGCAGGAAGGGCAGCCGCCATGTGAGACGATTATTACCACATGCATGGGGCTCAGCATCTTAGGATAAGGCCATGGGGACTCAGGGGATCTGAGCTCTGGTGCAAAGGCTCATGTGATCAGGACCGATGTTGTGCAACGGTTTGGGTCAAGGGTTTGCCAGTCAGAGGCCCCGATAAACAATTCTGGGCTCCTTAGATACAAACACAACAAGTTTTTGGGTATCTATTAAGTGGCAGCCACAGGCCAGGGCACTGGGCATGCATTAGTTCCTATTTTCATAGCACTCCTGGGCTTTTCGAGATGAGGAAACTGAGGCCCAGAGAGGGGAAATGGCACCCAAAGTCACAGGGGTTTTTTAAGTTTTTATTTTTTTGAGAGAAAGAGAGAGGGCATACACACACACATCCCCAACACCCCCCCATACACACACACACACGCATGTGCTCACGCAAGTGGGCGAGGGGCAGAGAGAGAAGGAGAGGGATTGAATCCCCAGCTGGCTCCACACTGTCAGCTCATAGCTCGATGCAGGGCTCGAACTCACAAACGGAACAGTGAGATCACGACCTGAGCCGAAACAAAGAGTTGGACATTTAACGGACTGAGCCACCAGGCCCCCCCCTCCCCCACCCAAAGTCACAGTTATTAAGTACCGAAGTCAGAATTTGAACCCAGGACTATATGACCCTCTGACCCCCACCCCCACCCCAGTCTTCCACCTCTGTTCTAAGTCCATGCTCTCTGCACCGCGGCTGCATGGCTTGGGGAGGGGAGGGGGCGGGGGAGGCCATTTCTTTGTGTCCTCCATGGGAAGCATGCTCGCATGCAGCAAGCATCTGGATTTGCAGCGTCATCCAAGGTCAAACCTGGGCCATTCGCTGCCTAACGGGACCTGCGTCCGAGTCCTGATCCACTTCAAGTTCTGTGGCTTCAGCCAAGTGCCTTAGCCTGTGTGGTCTCCATTTTCTGGAACCCAGCATAGGGTGGGAGCCTCTGTGTTGTGATTTGCTCTGGGAGTTCAAGGAGTTGAGGCCGCTGGAGTGCCCTGAAAGCACTCAATAGATACTCACCAACCCACCGGGTGTATTTTAATCAATTTAGGTCTCTGTCCTTAAAGGCAGATGGGAGATCAGGGACCCCATGAGTTCCACATGAGCCTGAGAAGCCCATTCAGGGACAGTTACCTTCTTATTTACCATCACATCTGCCATAATATGGAACCTAATGAGCTGCCAGCAGAACTGTACAAATGACACCACCTCTGAGAAGCCACCCTAGATTTTGCTGGCTCCCATCACCGTGTTCTCACTTCTGTATTCCTTTAATGCCCTGGACAGACCTCTGGGTTGGCATTTATCAGATTAGAAAAAAATACAGTTTTGTGGTCAAGAGCCAGATAGATCTGGAGTCAAGTCTACCTCTGTCACTTTCTAACTCCATGGCCTTGGACAAATTACTCAGCCTCTTTGACCCTTAACATCCTTCTCTGTAAAGCAGGCATGTCTTCTCAGGGTTATGTTGAGAATGCTGTTCATGCTCTTAGCACAGGGATTGACACAAAATAGATGCTCAATAAATGGCAGCACCATTGCCGTTATCGTTGCCTTCATCATTACTCTTATTGTGTAAACACTCTCGTGTCCGTCTGCCTCTCCCCTCTGGCTCTGAGCAGGGAAGTTTCAGGACACCCGAGAGGAGGACAGAGGAGCAGGACTTCTGTTGAGCATCTACGTGGTGCCAGTCTCCACGCAGGGGCTTTGCGTAGGCCGTTATCCCCTTTAATCCTGATGACAGCCCCCTTCAGGGAGTGTGGCATTCTCCTCATTCTTTTTTTAACTTTTATTTATTTCTAAGAGGCAGAGCACAAGGGGGGGCGGGCAGAGAGAGAGAGGGAGACACAGAACCCGAAGCAGGCTCCAGGCTCTGAGCTGTCAGCACAGAACCCAATCCAGGGCTCCAACTCACGACCCACGAGATCATGACCTGAGCCAAAGTCGGATGCTTGACCGACTGAGACACCCAGGTGCCCCTCTCCTCATTCTTACAGAGCAATGAGCTGAAGCCCAGAGCCGGTAAGTAACTCGCTGAAGGCTGCAATGCACAAAGAGGTGGAATGAGCACTGTGAGCTCAGGCTCCTCCCACCAGACCTATCCCGTTCACCTGTGCATCCCAGGGCCTAGCAACAGCTGGGACCCAATGAACGCCCGCCATTTGGGAGGGGGATACTGAAGCTATATACTCTGCAGGGGTAGGTAAGCGCACCTTTATACAAATGCTAACGTGGGGATGGACAAGGGTGTGATGGACAGACAGCCTTTGGAATCCAGTCCCTCGCTGCCTGCCCAGCACAACCCCGTTGCTCAACACAGGCCCCCATGGGGACTGTCCTCACCTCAGCCTTGGCCACCTCCACATCATGTCCCCCACCCCAGTGTCTTTCTTCTCATTTGCCCCAGAGGAGCTGGGGAAGACGCCCTACTTCCCCTTTTGAAAATATTTTCATTTATTTTTCTTTACTATACACTCATTTTGTTGTCGGAAAAAAATAGAGTCAATGGAAAATGAAACGCTCTCTTCATTTCAGAAGGAAAAACAAGACGTTAAGCATCAACTACACCCTGATCACTGACAGACGAGTGCCCTTACCATCCCCCAAACTTCTGGTCTAAGTAGATACATACCCACATTTACAAAGAAAAAAAAAAGATTTTTTTTCTTTACCAAAATCCCATTTGGAAATCCGCTTCATTGTCATAAAAACAGAATTATGACAATAATAACTCCTGCTCATAGCAAAGTGCAAACCGTGAGCGTCACAAGGTCAAATGCGAACATCACGCACTTCTGCCAGTATTTGGTGATTTCCTCTCCATCAATTTTTCTGGGCCTATAGAAGGAGGTATACAATTGCCCCACAGCATTTGAGTATAAAGGTAAATATATTTCCTTTCTAAATCAAACGAGTATGTTTTCAGGGTGGAGCCACCTGGAGAGTCAAGGAAGGGCCTGTGGTCTGCAGTCTCTCGTGGCTGCTCCTGCCGTCCTCACCGGCTCTCAGCCGAGCCACGGTCCCCAAGTCCCAGCCCCAGCGTCCGCCCCAGGGCCTGCGTGCCAGTGCACCTGTCAGTGGCTCGGCTACCTCCAGGCCACCTCCCAGCAACCCCCTCCCAAGTCTCGGAGGACACAACCTTTTCCTCCCCACTTCTGTTCCCTCTGATCCCTTGAACCCGTCTTCATCCAGAACCATCCAATACCATCGACTCTGGGAGCACTGGCTTTAGCAGGGGAAAATCTGGTAAATTCTTCTCAGTGAGAAAGCTGATGTGGTGGGATAGAGATGCTACCTCTCTTTCTTCCTTGAGCCCCTTACGTTAAGCAAGAACAAGTCAGAAATTAATGTGGCAACAAGTTATCCTGCGCGAAGCGTGCACCTGTGCGAAGCAAAAATGCAAGTCTTGTCATCTTTTCCATTCCTTCTCTTCATCACATCACACACACACACACACACACCCCACTCAAGCTCTTCTCTTTCTCCTTCTCAGTTCCCTTTCCTGGCCATCCCAGCCCTCAGTGGCCTCGCCCTTTTTTGAACTCCTGAGGCTTCAGCGTCATGGATCAGAGGGTCCCCGGATGGAGCGATTCAGGTCACTATGATGGAGCCTGGTCTTCAAGCATCTCAAGGTCGGGATCTGCAGGGGGCGGGTGGCGGAGGGCTAAGCAGGAGTGGCTCTTGACTGAGAGTTATGACATTGGACAGAGGGCATCTGTCCCCAAACCTTATCTCCACCGGTACAGCATAGAGGTTCCTCCCCAGATGGGTCCGTGGAGCAGAACAGGAAGTGTCAGCCCGAGCTTAAGGGCAAACCTGGTGCTTTATGGCCACCATGGAACAGTAGCAGAAACCCAGCGGAAGCCTCAGTGGCATCATCTGGGGCAGAGGGAAGCCCAAGGCTGGTGACCACTGTCCTGGGCCACAGCAACAACATCTGTGCAAGGTGACCCAAGACCAGGCAGTGAGGAGGAGGGGTTCCTGGTGGGTGGATGATGGGTGAATGATGGGCTACCCCAGGGACCCCAATGGCAGACGGGTGGCCTTCACTGCCCCAGAGCCACCTGTGGCTTCACCCACATGGGTCTGGCTTCGCTGCAGCACGAGTCAGGCTGTCCAGGAGAGCCGACAGGGACCCAGAGAGACGAGCTGTTTCTATCACCTTTTTATTTTTATTTTTTTTTGGTACATGCTCATTACTTATTTATTCATGGTAGTGATAAAAGGAGCGATTCCCGGCAGTGGCAAACAGGGTGTCTGGACCGCAAGTGACTCCGTGTCATCATGATGAGCTGCCGCAGAGCTGTTTGGCCTGACTGGCAACCTCCACTGTTTCCCTGACTGACCCGTGGTACTGCTTTCCCTGCTGGGCGCCGGCACCTCTCGTGAACGGCCGCTTTCCACAGTGCTCCCCGCTCACCAGACAGTCACCCGCTGTCTGGTGGCTGAGTTACCACCTTGTAAAAGTGGTGCATTTGCTGAAGGCATTTCTAAACCCAACAGGTGCCCCGCGCCGGGCAGGCACTCAGCGGTCACACTCTCCTTCAGTCTGGGAGCCCGGAGAAGGGCCCGAAAAGGGGAGCCATTCTCCTGCCAGCGGCTCAAGGCCCCTTGGTCGGGTCATGCGGTTGCTCAGACACCATCAATGGCTCCCTTTGACCTACACAATAAAGTTTAAAATCTCTATCATTCAAGTCCCTTATGGTCTGGCTTCAGCAGGCTTTTCCCTGCCACAGCTCTTTTATTCTAACCTTCATCAAAATGGAACTTAGGCGCCTGGGTGGCTTGGTCGGTTAAGCATCTGACTTCGGCTCAAGCCATTTTCTCACAGTCTGTGGGTTCGAGCCCCACGTCCTGCTCCGTGCTGACAGCTCAGAGCCTGGAGCCTGCTTCAGATTCTGTGTCTCCCTCTCTCTCTGCCCCTCCCCCGTTCATGCTCTCTCACTCGCGCTCTCTCTCTCTCAAAAAATAAACGTTAAAAATTTTTTTAAATTAAAAAAATGGAACTTTGATTACCCCAGGATTTTGTCTGCCGTCACATACATCGGAACTTCTTAGGGTTGGGGGTCTGTTAGCTGTGTGTCCTCCGTCCCCCGCACTCAGGAGCAGCTCCCTAAACCAGGGTGGATGCTTTGCACAGGCAGGCTCGCTAATCACCATGGCAACCTTGCAAACTAGGCACTGTTTGCTCCCAAATGAAGTCTCAGGTTAAGCAACTTGCCCCAAGTCAGATATGCTTAGTTTCAAAGGCAGAATTCTTTCCACGATGTCTAAAGTGTGTCTGATGTTTGCGCACTCAAACACAAAACAAAACAAAGCCCACTCTGCCTCATACAGGCAGCATTACCTGGACCTAATCCCTCCTCTCCTGGGATCAAATGGCTTTTCGGACCTCTCTACCTGGGCAAACACCCCCACCTTCTCTGAACTTCGGTTTCCTCCACTGTCATGGGGTTGATATTAATAGCTTCCTTCTGAGGCTGACAGAGATAACACACACAAAGCACGCAGCGCCGTGATAAGTCACCTTCCTTCCTGGGTGCCCTGCCCTGTCTCAGGCTGAGAAGGGTTGGCGGGGGCGGGGCAGGGGGCGCGGCCTGGGCCCTCCTGACCGTCCTCCAGAATCACACATCTGGCCCCTCAGGGTGGGAGAGGGAAGGAAGCCAGGCTCCCTGGACGCTGATGAAACGTGTCTGTTGTGGGGCCTCTTGGGCAACGCTGAAACTGGGGAGGAAGGAACGGCAGCCGCTGCGTCTCCTGCTGGGTCCGAGGCGGCTTGAGCAACGCCCTGAGCAGTTGCTTCACCTCCGCCAAGCAGGGTGATGATGCCCCAGGGTGGGATGTTGCACCACGTTCTTAGAAAGCTGCCTCTGTACATGCGTTTCCATTTGGGGCCTGGACTGGTTTTGTTTAATCACCGTCTTTTTCACTTCCAAATTTCTGAGGGCAAATTGGGAGACCGTGATGTGGTGAAATGGTCATTATTAGCTAACCTTTCCAGAGTACTTACTCCACATCTTGCACTGTGCTAAGCCCCTTTACGTATATGATCTCATGGAATGCACACACCAACCCTCTCAGGTGGGCACTGTTCTTCTGCAGGCGAGCCAGAGAAGAAACTGAGGCCCAGAGTGGTTGAGTGCCTTGCCCATGGCCACACAGCATATAAATGACGGATGCAGGATTTGAGCTCCAACTGCGTGATTCCAGGACCCTTAACCACTATTTGGGCACTGCCTCCCATGAGTGAGGGAAGTCAGGCTGTTCTGGAGTTGAATCTCAGCAGTGCTGCTGACTCACTACATACCCCCAGCAGGGAACTTTCTCTTCTCTGGGCCTCAGTTTCCCCATCGGTAGAGTAAGGGGGTTAGCGTAGATGACTGGTTCTCAAATCCTCCTTCTGCTTATTTAAAAAATAGAATGCTTCCAGCAGGGACTGGCTGCAAACAGGCACGAGAGAACTTTAGAAGGTGATAGAAACATTCAAACACTGGATTGTGGCGACAGTTGCACAATGGACATTTGCTAAAAAGCCTCGAATTGTACACTTCCAATGGGTGGATTTCACAGTATGTAAATTATACCTCCACAAAGCTGTGGACGATTAGAATATTGTATGAAACTGCGACACTCCGTCCCCAGTCCCCCCACAGCATTGTTTGAAAACCAGTGGGCTGAGTGGATTCTGGATGGCCTCAGACTCTGACTTTCCGGAGTCCTGAGTTCACCTTCCGCGCCTGCTGCATGCGGATCGCTACGGTTATGTGTGTGCAAGAGTCCTAGCTCCCTTACTGTCATCCAGCCCCACACCCGACGCACCGTCCGTGCCCAACGAGCATTATTCGGTGAACGACTGAGGAGCAATGCCCATTTTCACAAGGGTGGACCAGACTTCAGGCTGCTTGGAGGCAAGCACCGTGTTTTCATTTTCCGAAAACCCAACTCCCAGCACAGACCTGGTACAAAGTAGGAACCTGGTTACGGTGTGTTGGATAAATAAATGCGTGACTGAATAAATGACTCAGTTCGTGCTCGTGAGATGCACTCGGAAAGCAAGATGTCAGTGTATAGAGACAGTTGCCCCCCTCTCCCCTTATCTGCAATTTCGTTTTCCATGATTTCAGTTACCCACGGTCGAGCTCCTGGAGCAGATGATCCTCCTTCTGAGGTATCGGCGGAAGATCAGAAGTGGCCTAACGCCACGTCACAGGGCCTACGTCATTCACCTCATCACATCTCATCACGTGGGCATTTTATCATCTCACATCAGCACAGGAACAAGGGTGAGTACGGTGCAGTAAGATTTGTTTTTAAGTTTATTTATTTTGAGGGGGGAGGGGCAGAGGGAGAGAGAGGGAGAGAGACTGCTGGCTCCGCACCGCCAGTGCACAGCCCCACGTGGGGCTCACACTCACAAACCACAAGATCATGACCGGGGTCGAAATCAAGAGCCGGCTGCTTAACCGACTGAGCCACCCAGGCGCCCCACTAGAGTAAGATATTTTGAGAGAGACAGTCACATAACTTTAATTACAGTACATTGCTACCATTGCCTCATTTTATTGTTGTCGTTAATCTCTTACTGTGCATAATTTATAAATTACACTTTCTCATAGGCCTGTGCATATAGGACAAAACATAGCATATGTAGGATTTGGGAGCCCCTGTGCTTTCAGGCATCCATGGAGGGTCTGGAAACATCCCCACGGATAACGAGCCTACTGTATGCAAGTTAGAGCTGCACCTTGAGCGCAAACAAAATTGGGAAGGGATGGGGATGAGGGCCAGCAGATCCCACCACCGAAAGGATGGGTCAGAAGCTGTTCCGTGGGTCCAGCAGCAGACCTGGCTCGTGTCTTTGGGAAACCACTATGGGATCAGGCAGCTCTAACCATCTTCAGTCCTTGTGTGATTCCCCGCGAAGATTTGGGTCTCAGAGAAGGGCATCCGATTGGCTCGGCTGGGATCAGATGCCATCCTTTAGCCAAAAATAGCTGGGCACTTGTATTGACAGCCTGTAAAGACTGCATTTAGTGAGGGGTGGGGGTGGTGCTCAAAACCAAACCTGGGTTCTGATTCCTGAAGACGGGGAGGTAAACGCTGGAGAAAGTAAAACAACCAGTCTCCCAGGTGCCTGCCTGGCTGGCTCAGTGGTAGAACGTGCGACTCTTAATCTTGGAGCTGTGGGTTTGAGCCCCACGTTGGGTATAGTAATTACTTAAAGACAAAGATCTTTTTTAAAAATCTTGGGGCACCTGGATGGCTCAGCCAATTGAGCATCAGACTCTTGACCTCACCTCAGGTCATGATCTCAGCTCAGGTCATGGTCTCATGGTTCTGAGTTCAAGTCCTGAGTCGAGCTCTGCACTGACAGTGCAGAGCCTGCTTGAGATTCTCTTTCCCTCTCTCTCTGCCCCTCCCCCACTCATTCTCTCTCTCTCTCTCTCTTTCTCTCAAAAATAAACTTAAAAAAATCTCCACCAGAAAAGTTCCATAACAGCAAAAGGTGGAATGAGAGCTGAAAAAAATTAATAGATATGCCAGCAAGACAGGTAAACCCAGAACCAACAATGCAGGGCTGCCCCTGAGGGCCATGGCGGGCTGGGTTCAGAGAAGCCAGTAGGCTAAGATGTTCAGGAGAATTCGGACAACTTAGAGTTTCTTATTTCTTCTAAAACTCTTGGCTAGGCTCCTAACTACTGCTGATAGCCATCTCTTAGCATGGGGGCCATTTCCTCTCTGTTCGGGAAACTCAGGAGTCCGGTGGCTTTGACTGAGTGGTCTGGGGAGAACCGTGAGCGAGGTGCCTCAGTGTCCCCTCGATGCCTTCCCTGGAGGCGTCTGCAGTGTAGCACTTACTACTACTTAATCCAACTTGGATTTCAGAGGAAACGGGGAAAGAATAGAATACTCTCCAAACCCCTGTGGCCCCTCCTCTGTGTCTGTTTTCTTATTTAATGCTTGCAGCTGGTCTGCAGGGTGCGTACGATTAATACCATTTGTCAGTCAACGCGTCCGAGGTTTGATGAAGTGGCCCGCCCAGGGACAAGTGGCAGAATAGGATTTGAACCTAGGACCAAGGAGCTCCAAAGACTTTCCTGCTGCAACCATGTGCCCCCACTGTCGGTTTCAGCTTAGACACGTCATGTACCCCCTCTGGGTTTCCCCATCTGCAAACCAAGGAGCTAAAAGCTAAGTGAGAGGGTCGTCTCCTGCCCTGATTCAGAAGTGTCCCAGACGGCCACGGGTGGGTGCAGCCGGGGCGGCCTGGGCCCACAATGAGTGCTAGCGAGAGGTGACTGATTGAAGTGGCTTTCGGCAAAAGAGCCAGCCTATCACAGGCTGGAGGCGAGACCTAAGCCTGTGAGTCACCCCCGGCTCTCCCTGCCACCAGAGGGGACGGGGACAGCCCGTGTCTGGTCTCCTTGGGTCCCTACCCCCACCCTCAGGGGTGTCTTATAACCAGGGGACAGTCTCCACCAAGATTAGGAGTACGTGCTCAGACACACACACAGACTTTGCAAACAATGCAGGGAAATAAAGTTCTCACAGGAAACATTATCATACTGACTCACGACAGACCCATCCATAAAACAAACTCCTGGTACCTGGGGCCGGCTCCGAGAGAGCAGCCCGGGAGATAGCAGGCCCGCTCTCCCCTGGGCCCCGGAGGAAGTGGGTGCCGCTGCGGGGAAGGGCAACTTCCCCTCGCTGCCCTGATGGTGGCCTGGGATCTGAACTATTTGTCAAAAAGAGGAAAAAAAAAAAAAGGATTATTTTTAAAAAGAAGCACAAGTCCCAGAGCATGATGGCCTCTTTGCCTTGTCACAAGAGCCCTGTTGCAAAAACGTCTTTTAACGCCGTGGTGTTTTGCAAGTCATTCGCCATGCCAGTGCCGAAAGCATCAGCGTCTCCAGGGACCTGTGTCTTCATCAGCCCTTGCTCGGCCCTGCAGGCTTGACTGGGGCCGGCGTGGAAAGAGATTTTTGCTCCAAGTCTGTTTTCAGATTTGAGAAGGCAGCTTGATGCGTCTTCCAGACATCAGATGGGCAGGTCTCTTACCTGTTTGGAGCCTCGGTTTCCTCATCTTCAACACGGGGTTAGTCACGAGAAGGAAAGCATGGCTACCACGTGGCTCCGTGTTCGTTTTCCTGAGCCTCTGTGCCAAGCAGCCTGGAAACGCGACTGCTCGGGAATCTGAAGATCCCCATCCAAGTCTTGACCCTACCGCTTTCTTAATCCTGGGATGATTAAGCCTGGGCCCCCATCCGTACCTCCATCTCCAGCTCTGGAAAAGCAAGGGGTCTAATCAGCCCCGATCTGCCTGACCCCCAGGGAGCGACAATGCTGTGAGGGGAGCTGGCCCGTCAACCAGGCTTAGGACACTGGCTCATGAGGGGTTCAAGTACCAAGGCGATCGACGGGGCCCTGCCTGAGCCCTGGCCATTTTCACATCCTAGAACAATACGTGTGCCTGGGATCGGCCCTGAGGGGGAAGAGGGTCAGCACCTCCTCTGGTTGTGGGGAATAAAATGGGTCACTACTGGGAAGGGTTCGCACCCTCCTCCTTCGGGCCCTGGCACACCCTAGCCTCCCCCCAGGAGTACTGCCAGCCGACCTCCATCCTACGAACACAGCGTGGTGTTGACACGCCGCACGTCCTCGGGCCACAGCTGGCACTAAGGCCCTGCTGAAATCGCTCCTGGCCTGGTTTCTCCATCCAGTCCCTCTCACGGTGACCACAGTGCTCTCAAGAACATACTCTAACCAAGTCACACCTCTGCTCGAAACCCTGCAGTGGCTGAGGCCCAAACTCGTTATTTTGGCCCTCAAGGTTCTTTAGGGTCTGGCCTCTGCTGAGCTCACCAGCTTCCTTCCCTCCCCCCATTTCTCTCACCCCCCCTGGGCTCTAGACTCGCTCAAGGACCCACAGTTTCCTCATCCCGCCGTGGTTTCACATCTCAGTGCCTGATGCATGCTCTTCTCACTGGTAGGTTGTTCCTTTTGTTATCATCTAACAAGCTTCTATTCATCCTTCAAAGCCCAACTTCAGTGTCCCCTTTCCTGTCAGATAGCCCTAAACCACCTTCCAAACAGTGCCTTTCTGTGCCCTGGCCATCTTTCTGGTGTCAGCTATCACACTATCTTATCATTTCCTTCTTTATAGACCTGTCTCCTGCGTGGGACCACAGGCTTAGTAGGTTAGGAATTGATTTCTGAGTACTTTGTCTCAAACCCTTAGAATTTCCTCACCACATTTAGGAAATTTCCACCGCGCCCCTGCCCCCAGCATGGTGACTGTGTAGACTCTCGCTGTTTGAGGAATCTCTGAGGTCGCTAAGATGTACAAGCAAACGTCCTGCAAGCCAGCCAGCGGTGCCTTCAACCTTTAGTAGCTTGTTTTTCTACCAAAGAGATGCCAAGCAGGTCTGCAGCGGCCAGTGCACTAATGGCAGCTGACGCGTGCCTGCGTTTTTAGAAAGCTTTTAATGTGTAACTGTTTCATTCTTCCCAGGGTGATATTTTCTAGGCGATAGAGATATTTTGTTAATAACACACTTCTTTTGTGTTGGAGGTAAAGCAGGGAATGAAAAGCCAACGCACCACCACCACTTCCGCACAGTGTTTTGCCAGCCCCTAAGTCAGCTCAGAGGATGAGAAATAGGATGCACTTCAGCCCTAAGGAATGAACGCCTAGGGATGTATGTCTGTCAGTCAGAGTCGTCTGGAGCACTTCCTAGAAATCTTGACCTGTCCCTGTCAGTGGGGAAGGCTAATTAAAGGAAATAAAAGACCAGTAGCCAGGAGATTCCAATGTGCTGGAAAAACAAAGGCAGCCAACCTGCAGACTGCGAAGTCAGCTCTCTGCTTTGCCCCTGTCTGGCTCCCCCTCCCATCAGCCCAACACTCTTTCTTTTCTTGGCCTGATTTGCCACCAGCAACACCTACTTGTCTTGTCTCTGTTCACCCCAAGGAAGAACATGCAGGGCCAGGCAGCTGGCCGCAGTGGTTCAGAATGAGGGCAGGGAGATGCAAATTTAAACTACTAGACACCTCTATTCTTCCATCAGAATGACTAAAATGAAAAAGACTGACCTGGGGCACCTGGGTGGCTCAGTCCGTTGAGCATCGGACTCTTGTTTTCAGCTCAGGTAGTGATGCCGGGGTCATGGGATCAATCCCTGCATTGGGTGAATGTGTAGCCTGCTTGGGATTCTCTCTCTTTCCATCCCTCTGCCCCTCCCCTGCTCCTGCTCTCTTTATATATTAAAAACAAACAAACAAACAAATAAATAAATATAAAAAGACTGACCTTAGCAAATGTTGGTGAAGATGTGGAGCAACTAGAATGCTCACACGCTTCTGATGGGAATGCAAACTGATGCAGTACGGCACTTACAAGGTCAAGTGCACACCTGACCATATGAGCCAGCCAGCCACCCCTAGGTACTTTCAAAAGTGAAATGAAAACATGTAGCTACACAAACATCTGTAGATGAATGTTCAGAGCGCCATGATTCATTCACATGAGCCCAAAAGTAGAAAGCACCGAAAGGTCCATCAACAGATGAATGGATGCAACAAAATGTGGTCTGTCCCTACGGACTGCAAAATGTGGACTATTATTTGGCTGTGAGAAAAAGGAACGAAGTACTGATAGATGTTATAACATGGATCAACCTTGAAAATGTTATGCCAAGCAAAAGAAGGGAGTGACAAAAGACCACGCATTGTAAGATTTTATGTACATGAAACGTCCTGAATAGGCAAATCTAGAGAGACAGAAAGTAGATCAGTGGTTACAGGGGCTGGATGGAGGAAAGAGGAATGACTACTGATGGGCAGGGCATCTGTTTCTGGGGTGCTAAAGATGTTCTAAAATTGACTGCGGTGACACTGTGAATATAGTAGAAAAAACCAACCACGCCCTTTCAAAGGGTGAATTGCATGGTATCCGAATGACATCTCCATAAAGCTGTCCCATGCATACCTATGTCCACATGGTGGTGAGGACCATGACTCCAGCCCAAAGCAAGCATGCAGGCAGTGTGAGGAGCGCCATGACGAGACCTGCAGATTGGATCTGGTCGTGGGGTCTTGGTGGCTGACAGCACTGACATCCTCACTGGATCCCTTTGCTTGGAGGCTGGGCGTGTGCCCTCCAGTCCTTTGCTGGGCACATAGGATTTGCTTATTCCACAGTCTGCCTGGCTTAATGTGTCCATCTCTGCACCAGGTCAGGGGGCCCTTGGATACCCGGGGCAGAAGGGACATGGCCCCGACCTAGACTGAGTTCCTCCAGAAGCCACTGTACCTCACCCTTTCACTAGCGTTACATCATGAAATGCCACAACGCTGGCAGCTAAGGCTACTGCATCTATGAACTGGCAGGAAGTGAATCCTGGAGGGGCCCCCACGGTGCGTGTGAGAGGAGTCTGAGGTGCTGCTGCTCCCTCTTTTGTATCATCGCAACAGCAGAGAGCATTTATGAAGTGCTTACTACATGCTGGCACAAGTATAAATCTTAGTATGTCACGTCTCCTTTGATTCCGACCCTAAGGGGGCATCCAGGATTAGCCCCCTGTGTGCCCACTGGTGATTGTACACCTTGTTCAAGGCCACCCAGAGGTAAGTGATAGAGGGGGGAGAGGAACCCTAGTCAGTCAGGCTCTAGACCCGCAGGTGGCCTCCCTGAAGTCACAGTGGGGAGCCGAAGGGCCTGAAGCCTTACCTGCTCCTACTGCACCTGTATCAGTAGAAGGCAGAGAGTGGGGAGGACGCAGCACTTGTCCGAGGATCAGGCAGCCAGAACAGGCCATTCAGCCCCGTGACACCGGAGCCAGCCACACTGGCTACAGATCAGGGGCGCAAAGGAGCAGAGTATTTACCCTGTGATGGGCAGGAAGGACAGAGAAGTGCCACAGGTGTTTCTGTCCTGAAGAATTAGATCGGGGATATTACCAGGCAGAAAGGGGGCTTCACACTGATGGAGAGGATGCTAGGGAGGAAGGGAGAGGGAGGGGAGGGAGGAAGGGAGGGGGGAAGGAGGAAGGGAGGGGGAGGGGAGGGAGGAAGGAAGAAAGGAAAGTTTTCTCAGCTCAGTGAGTATTAAGATGAATGGTTTTATTTCTTGGTTGTTTCGTTGGTCGGTAGGTTGGTTTTCAGGGTCATGGGTAATGGACAAAGCATAGGTTCACTTGCCTGGTCAAAGTCCCTGAGCTTCCGTACTGAAGAAAACCCCGGCAGCCAGGCGTGTGGCTCCTGGAGACCCCACCCTGTCCAATTCTTCTTTGACCTTTCCACTGCATCTTCCACTCTACACCCATTGAACAGAGACGCAAGATCAAGATCTTGATTTTGAAAGGTTTATTCAGTTACAGGATATTAGGCGAGGCTCACTCGTAGTGATAGATACAGGTCATTTTCTTATGCGCAACTCATTTTAAATGGTATGTAATAAGTCCAAAAAATTGACTTATTAAGTGATGTAATGTGGATAATGGCATTTCCAAGTACTAAGAGAAAGAGTAGCTGGCGTCCTTGAGCAGCCACTGCCTGCCAGGGGCAGAGCGAGGGCCCGTGCACGTCATCCTCCGAGCTCTCCGCGTGCTTACGACGTTAGCTCTGCTTCCCCCATCTTACAGGTAACCGACTAGCGGCCTCCTGGGGGGGAGTCATGTCACACAGGGCACATAAGTGCCAGCTTTTGAATTCTCCAGTCTTTGAGAGTGGAAGCTCTTTCTTTTTATCTCTTTTGGCCTTTGCTGATGCCCAGTGATAGGGCTTTCTACAACTGGGCCAACTTCCCCTGTCAGGCTCTTTACCAAACATTCCAGGTAGACTTATCACCCTGTGGGTTACATAGGAAGTTCTCCTTCATTCCATCTGCTTCACAGCCTAAAAACAAAACGAACAGGAAACTGTATTCATAAAAAAATATATATATATGAATTCAATTGTATCAATCAAGAAAAGTCTGTAGAATTGTTTAAAAATGTATTCATAAATTCTTTTTACCTCTGTGCTTCATTAGTGCAAATGACAATACCCTGTTCTGGTATCAGGGCCGCGGCTGTTGTCACCCGGCTGTTGTCCCTGCATCCTGGCCGTTCCCCTGCTCACTGATGCCTCTCTGGACAGGGCCGAGGCTGTGTGCTGGCACGGCGGGCGGAGACGAGGAAGACCCAGGCCGCTGGGGGCCATCGGGCCTGCTCGTTAGCTAGCAGGGAACGCAGGGCCTTCTTGGAGAAGCACTGTGAGGAAGGCTTAGATGAAAGGCGTGAGAGTGTAGAGAAGGAAAAAGGCCTTTCTGTCTCAGGGAACCAGCAAGGCTGAAAGACGGGCAGGAAACAAATGGGGAGACACCGTGAGGAGGGCCGAGGGCCCAACTTCTTTCTCACTATCATCGCTGCTACCATGGATGGCCACATGCCAGGCACCTCATCCCCATTACATCACTTAATCTTCAGAGCAACCCACAGAGGCAGCGACTACTACCACCTCCTTCTTTCGAATGCGCGATCTGAAGCTCTAAGAGGTGAAGCCCTTGCCCAAGGTCATCCAGGTAAGTTCCAGAAGCACACTTTGAGTCCAGGGCTATCAGAAGCCAGAGCCCCTGCTCTTAGAGTGATTTACCATTTTCAAAGAACTTTCAAATTCGTTATCCCATCTGATCTTCCTGTACCCAGAGTTTCTCTATGTCTCACCAGCCTGTTGGCACAAATGAGTCACCCTACCCGTAACAGTGTGCGTTTTGCTTGCCCGGCCCCTCCCCCTCCTTTGCTCGCCCAGTTCTCTGGCCACCTGCAAAGCCTCGCCCACCTCTAGCGAGAGTCCCAGGGGGCATCTATGGTCACCTTTTCCTCCACTGCTCCCCCCTTAAAGTTCACTGCCCAGGAAGCTTATGGAAGGTCCCAGCAGCCTGTGCAGACATGCCCCCTGTGAGAATCCTTCCCCAGCAAGTCCAGCCTCAGGACCCTACACGAGGTGTGTGACCTCAGCTCAGCTACCCCTGGCCTGCTCCACCTGCCCCCGTGAGCCTCAGTTTTCTTATCTGGGAAAACAGAGAGGTCTGTTCACTTCCACTCGTGTTCCCTGAGCAGAGGCTAAATGTAATGGTGAACCGTGAAACCAAAGGAAGGGAGTGAATCAGGCCAGGCCCTCGATAAGACACACACATAAGCAATTATACCCCCAAGCCCCATGTGTGGGGCGTAAGGGCCACAGGGGAATCAGACTGTTGTGGGAAGGGCCGTTTCTGGCTGGGGAGAGGCCCATATGGCGGCCATTCACGGAGGCCTTAACATACACCAGATCCCGGGCTCAGAGCTTTACCCGCGTTAACCTATTTAATCCTCCCCCAAAGCCAGTTGAGGCAAAGGCCAGAAGCATCCCCATGTTAGAGAGGAGACGGAGGCTCAGGGAGGCGAAGTCATTTGCCCAAGTTCACACAGTTCGTAGGTGGTGGCAGAATTAGGTCCGACAGCCCCGAGCTCTTAATTGCTATCTTCACAGAAGTGGAGCCAGTAAACTTGGCCTTGTAAATTAGCTCAGCCCTGATGCTGCTCAGCTCCATCCTTCCCATGTTATGATTGTAGAATCACACATTGTTTCCCCATCTGCACAGTCAGCTGGAATAGAAATTCCTGGAGCTCAAGTAAAACCATGGGGATCGTCTCTGAAATCATGGAAAAACCTCAAGTTCATGGTCAGGGCTGTTTCATTTGAAAGTTTTTCTCCCATGCAGTTTTCAGAAAACTTGGGAGCCCTGTGTCCCTTGTTCGTGCTAGACCTCAGCCGACAATGGTATTTGGCTGATCAATAATAATCATAACCGTGATTATCATGGGGCACTTCACATGCACTGCCTCGTTTCATCATGCAGAAGGTATTTGATCTCTGTTTTACAGAGAAGAGAACCAAGGCTCAAAGAGAGGAAGTGTCTTTCCGGAGGTGACCCGGGCAGTAAACAGCTGGTCCTTGAAACAGGTCTGGTGGCCCTAAAATTTGCCCTCCTATTCATGACTTCTATGCGTTTCTCATTTTCCATGGTCTCAGGGATTCTCAACCGAGGCCGCCCATTCAAAGTACCTGGGATACTTATGGCGAGGCCCATCCCAGACCAATTAAATCATTCTCTGGGAATGGACTCAAGCAAAAACCTTGGCTCTAAGACATGCCTGTTGTTCTACCAAGAGCCTCAGCCGGACCTAGAACTTCAGAGAGAATTGGATGGTAGGAGGAGAGAGGAAATTTACCTGATTCTTCTTCCCCTCCCTTCTTCTTCCATCTCCTCCCTTTCCAGCCACTCAAGGGACTGGCCTCCAGTCTCACTCTTGAGCTGAGATCATTTGGCCTTTAGGATAAGATTTCTCTGTGGCCCCTACTCCACACTGTGCCTCAGAAGCCTGGCACATAATAGGTGCTCAGTAAACATAGTAGGTGGTGAACAGATCATGAAGAGACCCCTCCAGCCATTCCTTCCAGGCAGGTGAGATTGCATGGATCTATTCCGCTGGAGTTTAAAGAGCATGCACCGGAAGGAGACTTGCCTGCCCCCAGCAGGTAGCACAATGCTCCCATCACCACACACGAGGGTGCCCTCTGCACCACCTCCTTCCCAGCAATAGGTATTAACTTAAAAAAAAAAAAAAAAAAAGAAATCCTTTCTAATTTAATGGGTAGCAAACAATCTCGGTTTTGGTTTGAATTTACATTTCTTTGAATACTGGTGAGGACGAACATTTTTTTCATGTGCTTATTAGTCATTTGTATTGCTTCTTCTGTGAATTGTCTGTTCCCAATTTACTAATTTACAACGAGAAATGTAACTGCCAAGGGGACCGGATACACGTGTCCTCCAGCCAACACACCAGCTCCCTGTAGGCACACGCCTCAGGATGCCAGATTCTAATCAGGAGATGCTTGGTGAGCACAGAATGAGCAAATTCCAGGATTTAAGGCAGCAGGGCAAGCTAGACCTACGCCGGGCTCCACAGAATCCCTGACCATGGCATCCTCCCTCCTTCTCTTTCCTCTGACTCCCTGGCCACCCAGCCCTTCTTCAGAAGGACCCTTCTTTCTTTAGACACATTACTACATTCATTGTAGGGCTTCCACTGGCCTACGATCCCTCCTTGGTTGTGTGCTCGAACTCTCAAGGCAATCCTCATCCCGAATTCCTGCGCCTCCTTGGACCGCCTTCCCATTTCGCGGGGGGCTTACAGAGTGTAGCCCATAGCTTCGGGGGCGTCTGCTCCTCTCCTTGTTGTACTGGAATTGCTCGACTCCTATAAAGTGAAAGTAGTTTCAGGGGGCCCAGACCTTCCACATTCAGAACGTTTACCTACTAGTGCCTTTCCAAGCCCTTCCGTAGACTCTCCCGGGGGGCCTCTGACTTCTGCACGGTTAAGATCCATCGCTGTAGGAGACTCAGAGTGGACGGGAAGGTATAAAGGGCAAAGCCCAAAGAAAAAGAACTAGAGGAACCAGAAAGAGGGGATCCGGCTGGGTGTGTGGTCTGGGGGGTGCCTGGGGCAGGAGAAATGACTTTCGGCAGGCAAGACCTGGGTTTCTCTGACCTTGAACGTGCTGCAGTCTCCTTCCTGCTGGCCTCCAGCGCTCTTTACCCTCCTCTACCCCAGGCCTCCAGAATGATCCTCCTAAACCAAATCTGAAAGACTCAGTCCCCTCCTTCCCCCCTTCCTGTGTGCCCACTACCCGTGGGACAAACCCCACATTCCTGAGGACAGCATGCAATTCCTTCACGGCCTGGCCTCAACCTTCCCTTCCCGGTGTGCTGCTTTTCCCCAGCAGACCGCTGGATGGTTCCTGAAGCCGCCGTGCGTGTTCACACCTCCGGGCCTTGGCTTGGGCAAGGCCTTTCTGCCCGGGATGACCTCCCCGACTTGGCCCGCTCCTTCTTGTCTTTTAAGATCCAGCTCAAATGTCCATTCCTCCCTGGAGTCTTTCCTGAGCCCCTTCCTTCCTCAAAACCCTTCATTAAGGCATTTACCACGTTTATGAGAGTGTAGCTTTTCCAAGCACCCTCCTCTCCTAGACCAGGAGGACCCTGACATCAAATACAGTGTCCGGTTTATCTGGGGGTCCTAAAGCCCAGCATGGTGCCACACGTAGTAAGGCTGAATGAATGAGAAGTTCTCTGTTGTAGACTTGCCCGTGGGGAAGCCGCATGCTGAGAGAATCAGGAAGTCAGGCTCTGGTTCTTACCCTCTGGGGCCTTGGACAAATTCCTTCTTCTCTCTAGTCCTCAGTTCCCTTCTCTGCAGGAAAGCACTGGGACCTGACTATCTACAAGGTTATTTATTAAAACCACCTCTGTACAAGACACAGTTCTAGAAATAAACATATTATAACAATCACACATAATGCATATAATATATGCACTGTATACTACACATTGTATATATTGTATGTATTTATTATACAGTAATGTACATAAATATTTCTGGTAGGATGAAAATATAAAAACAAAGCCCCTTAAAGTTACATGCCGTCTAGTTCTGGAACTGAGGAAGGCAAGACTAAGACCTCTCCCGGGGAGAGAGTTTTCACTTTGGGGGAACAGCGTATTTATTTCATTCCAAGAAGCATCATGCTGCCTGGGCCCCAAAGAAATAGTGTGGTGAAGGGAGACAAACGTGGATGTGAGAGGCTGGCAGAACCCAGCTCAAATCTCCTGCGTTCTGCACTCCTCCGTGTGACCCTTAACAAGTCACATTAGTTCTCTAAGCTCTGAAAGCTGGACATTGCCCGGCTACCCCCAGAGAGCTGCTGTTAGGACTCAGCTGGATGTAGAGCACCATGAATGTCAGAAGTCCTTTCCTTTTACTCCCAAGGAACGTAAGCTAAAAGGAAAGGGAGCGTGGACCAGAGACTCGGTCCTTAGCCTCAGTTTTCTCATCTGCCAAGAGGGCTGATTTGAGATGAAGTGAGATTGTGGGTGCAGTCATCCGTGTGTTAGCTTCCCTCCCAGCCATGGCCGCAGGCTGCAAAACCCCTGCTCTGTGTTCTTGGGAAGAAAGCTCGAAACAAGGGATTCAGAGCTCTGGAGACAGCTGAGAAGGAAGCACAGTCAAGAAAAAGAGTCAGAGGAAGGGCTGTGGAACACGTGATGATTTGCCTTCTCCCATCAGAAAACGCTCTTAAACAAACAGCAAGTTTCCTCCATTAATAAGGCCTGTGGAATGCAGATGAGATTTTTTTTTCCTCCTCCTTTTTTGCTGATTAAGTTCCCCCAAAACCCCCTTAAGAATTTTAATAAGAAATGCAAAAATCAACAAAAGTCCTGCAAACCCTTTCCTGTTATTAAATAAAGGGAAAGTAAATATTGCAAATTGGACATATTTCATAAGAGGATGTTTTGTTTGGGAAAAAAAAACGAGAAAGAAAGAAAAAGCCATTTGCTTTCTGGCAGCAAATACAAGTCTTTGCTGAATTTTGGTTTCAAATTTGATGACTGAGGCATTATTGCCAGCTTGCCTGGAATCCAGGCCTTTTAATATCTGAGGCAGACATAGCCAGGAGTGCAGGAAGGCCCGGTTTGGGCCATGGTGGGCTTCTCCCCTGTCTCCTGTGAACAGAGTAGAGAGTTGTTCAACCACCAAGAAAATTATGATCCTCTCAGGGGTCACACACAAGACAAAAGCAACTTGGAACAAAGAAGAATTTTATGAGAAAGTAAAAACCACAAAATGTTCTCTGTACCTCCTTTATAGGATAAGAGACCTTTCATGAGACTATAAGACATATTGTATCAAGTCCTGCAGTTAGGTGGACATGGATTTAAATCCCACCTTTGTCATTTCTTAGCTGGGTTACCTTGGATAAATTACTTAACCCCTCCATCTCGCTTTCCTCTTCCAAAATGGGGAGAATAGAGGGGAGCCTGGGTGGCTCAATCAGTGAAGCATCTGACACCTGATCTCACAGTTCGTGGGATCGAGCCCTGAGTGGAACAGTTGGAGCCTGCTTGGGATTCTCCCTCTCCTCTCTCTCTGCTCCTCCCCTGCTCACTAAATAAATAAACATTTTTTTAAGGGGAGAATAGAAGTATTGACTTATAGGCCTGTTATGAGGAATAAATGAGTGGAGAAATGAGCCAAGGCAAGGAAAGTGCTAGGCTCTCTATGTATCTCATATTATTTTGTGTAATACACAAATGAAAAGGAAGAGGAAAAATAATTCCCTATTTCTTTATAGCGATCGGCAGTTTGCAAAGAACATTAGCACTCGTGACTTTACACGCCTGCGAGCGCGGCCCCAGGAGACGGGCAAAGTGAGGTTACCCTTAGCTTGTGGCTGGAGCACCTGGGCCTGGAAAGTGGGTGTGACCCGCCAGGACTCGCATGAAGAACAGTCTGTGACCATGAGTGCAGAGAAATGACCAAAGGAAAGGAAAGGAGGGAGAGAAGCCAGAGGGTGTGGCCATTTGCAGCCACAGAGGAGCCACATCTGCCCCAGGGCCCCGACCCCCCTCCTCTCCTGTCCCCCTTTGGGGCTCCTGTGACCTCAGCTCACACTGGCTTCTCCCTGGCAGGGACAGCAGTCACAGCGAGGTACAGCCACATGTAGAAGGCCAGGATGGGCTCTTACGCGGAGATGCCGGTGCCTTGGACCCCGCCGGCCACATTCCCGTTGCAGAGTCCTATCGGGCCACAAGCTGTCTGCCACTGCCCCTGATCCCGTCTCCCGGGCGCCCCTCAGACCCAGGGTACCGGCAACCGCCCTCATCAAAATGCTGCGGCCAAACAGGACAAATATTTTGGTTTTGTGGTTTTCAATCCTTGTATTTCTTTGTGTACCTGAAGCATCTTTTTGTGCAAAAATTGAAATCAGTGAAGAAACACAACAAATAACTTGACAATCACCTATATTCCCACAGCTGTATCTGCTTCCAGTTTTGGTTTGTTGGTTTGTCGGTTTGTTTTTGCCCAGTGCAGGGCTTGAACTCATGATCCTGAGATCAGGACCTGAGCTGAGATCAAGAGTCAGATGCTTAACTGACTGAGCCACCCGGGCGCACCCCCGCCCCCACTCCCGCTTTTTAAAATTGCAAACCATCATGCCTTGATTTTAAAAATTCTCTGTATGATATCTCTTTGAACATCTGTGCCCAAGATTCTCTAAGGAATTTACCCCTCAGTCAAATGTGCTGGATTGTTAAGAACCGGGCAGGAGTAGGCAGACCTGGGATTCATTTCCCCTCTCGTGCTCACGCCCCGTGTGACCTTGGACAAGTCATTCCACCTCTGTGAATCTGTTTTCTTACCTACGAAGCGCGTATATGATAATTCCTAACTCAGTGGGTTGATGTGAGAGAACTGAGACTCTCTAAAAAGCAGCTGGAATACAGCAAACGGCAGGAGCCCGGTAGCTCTCACCGTTCATGTTACAGAGCTTTCTAGCAACCAAAGAAGGATGGAAAGGCACACCCTTTGTGTTTTGCACAAGGGACCTGGGCCCAACAAAACAATGCCTGCGAGGCTTGCCCAGCCAACCTTTACCATATGCTGTCGGCTCTAGCCCCGGGCCTGGCCTGGTGTCAGCTCCCCAAATAATTGAGCAAATGTACCTCTCAGCATCTCAGTTTCCTTGCCTGTAAAATGGGCTAACACCTACCACACACGGCTGTTGCGAGTCCCCAATGCTAGATAATAAATGCAGGGCACTTGTTAAAACGGTGCCCTTTCCGGCTCACCCTGGACCCTTTCTCTCTCTTTCAAAGCAGTGAGATTACCTGAGGTTTCATCTCACTGGCAGCGTCAAGCTGGGCTGTCGGTAGTTTGATTTTGGTTTCCCAGCCCTTAGACTTTGCTTTGCGGATGCCGCAAGTCAACACGCGGCGGTTTTGCGGGGTCCCCATGTTTGTTTTTCTCCCTGGAAATTGTGTCCAGGAAAGGCCGGGCGCGTTAAATTTGCTAAAATATCTCCATCTAGTGGGCTCGCTGCGATACTGCAGAGTTCGGCCCTGTCTGGGAAAAACAATGGGGCGACGTCTAGGGCCGCCCTGCCCTGCTCAGAAACGCCGGTGGCTCCCCATTGTCTGCTGGGTAAAGTCCAACTGCCAAGCCTGGAATTCGAGCGCCTGCACAATCGGCCCCCGCCCTGCCTATCGGACCTTATCGGCAGCGGCGACCTCCTGCCCCGCCAGCCGGCCCAGCTCCTCCCCTCCAGCACCTCAAAACCCACACCTGCTCGACACGTGAATCTGCCGCGTGCCCCAGCCCACTGTCTCCCTCCCCTCCTCCTCCCACTCTCTCGAAGCGAACCCCGCTTCCAGGCTCCGCTCAAAGGCCACCTCTTCCCGGAAGACCCCCTGGCCCTCCAACCCATCCTGATCTTCCCTGACCTCCCACCAACGCTTGTTGTTGGCTACTTTTGTAGTTCATATCGGAAGCTGTGCTCTGTCAGTGCACTGCCCTCTCGTGTCCAACGCGGTGGATTAAAACGATCTCAAGCCCTGTAGTCCCCCAGGATCTGGACCCTTATCCGGCCTTTACCACTTCCCAGCTCTGGGAACTTGGAAGAGAGAGGGAACCTCAACTGTGAGATAGAAGTGAGAACACCTGTCTTACAGGGCTGTGGTGAGAAAACAGTATGCCAAGAGACCAGCACATATAAACACCCAGCAAATCATCATTAGAGTGGTCAGATATACGGGGTATATATACAGGATAAATACAGGATACCCAGTTGAACTTGAATTTCAGATAAACAATCTTTAAAATTTTTTTATTCTAGAGAGAGAAAGAGAGCACGAGCAGAGGAAAAAGGGCAGAGGGGGAGAGAGCGAGAGGGAGAGAGAGCGAGGGAGCGAGAGAGAGAGAATCTTAAGCAGGCTCCACACTCAGCATGGAACCCAACCTGCGACTTGATCCCATGACCCAGGGATCACGATCTGAGTGGAAATCAAGAGAGCACTCAACTGACTGAGCCACCCAGGCACTCCAACGATTTTGTGTTTAGTATAAGTATATCCCAAATATTACATAGAGGTTCCATGTAACATTTCACAGATAAATGATGCAAAGGATTATTGTTCATTTTTTTGTTTGCTAATGATGTCGGGGATATACACACACACACACACTCACACATACAAACTGGCGGATTCTGTCTTTGAAAATTCACCTACTGACTAACATTTATTTGTAATGACAAAATCAGTATTCATAGCACCTGGCCGTTTGCAGACATGCACATGCAGAGCACAGAAAAATTTGAGCCTCCCAATATGCATGTTCCTAGCTGAAGTCAACAGTCGATATTCTTCTTGTTTCAACTCTCAGACTGTAAATAAGTTTGCTTTTGGCACTTTCTTTAGTACCACATTTTTTCTCATTTTTGTGCTTTCTGTTGGTGATTTCAGTGTTTAAAATGGACACCAAGCAGAGTGCTGAAGTGCTGAAGTACTGTCTAGTGTTCCTAAGCCTAAGGCTGTGATGTACCTTACAGAGGAAAAATACCTGTGTTAGATAAGCTGCGTTCAGGTATGAGTTACAGTGCTGTTGGCCATGAGTTCAATGTTAATGAATCAACAGTAGATATTAAATAAAGTGTCTTTAAACAGAAAGCAAGGTTATGTACTGATCCGTTGATAAAAATATTGTGGCCAGAGTCTGTCAAGAACCTAACCCTGTATTTCCCCATGAGCAATAGTTCGGTGTTCATGGTGACTCTGTAGAACTGTGAATAATGAGAATCAATTATATATCATATCTATGTATGTACAAACTTATGAACTATGCATTTGAAATATATATAATATGCAATAAAATGTAGCTATTTATCTATTAGAGATACATGCAGAAATATTATGAGTGAAATTAAATGATGTCTAGGATTGCTTTCAAATATTACAGCAGTGGGATAAAGGCATATATAGGCAGAGTATAAAAGACACAAGATAGCAAATGTTGGAGATTGTGGAGGTGATGATTTATTAGAATATTCTACTTCTGTGTTTGAACATGACTATTATAACAAAAGGTTTAAAAAAACACGAAGAGAAAATCTTGGGGGAAGAGTATCTTATTCAGTAGCTTTCACTCTAGACCTCTGTGGGGACAGGGCTCTCTATGATGCCACCTGAGATCTCCTTACAGGCGAATCCCACGCCCCTGAATGCAGAGTATCACGCTGAGAGGTCCCAGAGACATGGCTGTAGCGTCGGGGGCACCTGAGACTTGCTCTGCCACTTCTGGCAACAAACAGTGCCTCTGAACCATTCTTTTCTTATCAGTTAAATAAGGAAATTGAACTGAAGAACCTCTGGGCTCCCTTTTCCTTGTTAAAACGTTCTCATTCTAGGAGCACCTGGGTGGCTCAGGCAGTTAAGTGTCCGACTCTTGATTTGGCTCAGGTTATGATCTCATGGTTCCTGAGTTCGAGACCTTTGTTGGGCTCTGTGCTGACAGCGTGAAGCCTGCTTGGGATTCTCTCTCTCCCTCTCTCTGTCCCTCCCGCACTCCTGCTGTCTCTCAAGATAAATAAATAAACTTTTAAAAAAAGAAACCCTCTCTCATTCTAAAACCAGTATTTCCTAAACTGGCATGTTCTGGTAGTCCAATATTAGAGCCTCCCACCAGCTGTCTCTTCCCTGCCAATTGATCCTGTGATACCACTGTCCCGTGAGCCTTGATGAAGTTCTCCCTCTTCTACGACCCTCTAACCAGGAAGCTATTCTGACTTTGATTTATCTAAAGTGTGAACTCTCAGCAGAGCAATTAAGGCCTGTGCAGGCACCCCATGCCCTGAAGACCTCTGGTTAAGGACCAGGAAACAGGGAGCACAGAGTGTCGGTCAGAATATTGCAGGAACATAGAGGAAAGGCATCCAAGTCAGCTCAGGGAGGCAAAAGGAAGTCTCCTGGAGGAAGAGATACTTGAGCTGAGGCCTAATCACTAAGGAATCACCGCTGCAAACAGAGGGGAGAAGGATGCTCTAGGCCAACGCAAGTTGTGTGTGTAGAGGCCTGGAGACAACACAAAATTGGGGGAAAGGCCCAGATCTCAAAGCCCATCACACCCTAGCCCCATGAATCTCTGTCATTATTTGCCACCCTTCCCTGTCACCCACCTCCCCAGCGAGTGTGGTATGTGTGCTGGTGAGCCCGGGATTCATATTTGGGGAAGGCATATATGGGACTCCCTGTGCTTTGCTCACCCAGCATCATTCTAACGGCCCACTTGTAGTAGAGGCAACGGAGTCGTAGGAAAGTGAAGTCACGCAAGACACCCCAGGAGGCGAGCATTCAAAGGCAGGTCTGACTGCTGGCTGCTGACCTTCGCACTGCACAGGGCAACCAGGGCACACGGAGCCTTTCAGGCAGGTGTCTGTAAGGGCCACTCCTCACAGGTTCCGGGCGTGCTGCAGCTTACACATACACACTGCGACAGCGGAGGTCAGTTCAGGGCCAGGGCATACAGTAAGTCTGGTCGCCTCAAGTGTCCCGTCCCAACTCCCTCCCCACCCTCTCCCCTGGCAGTCTCGTAAGTCTCCATGCCTGGGTTACAGCCTCGGCTCCACTACCTCCTAGCTGTGTGACATCGGACAAACTACTTCAGATCTCATTTGTAAAGTGAATCTTGCGAGACTGTCGTGAGGATTAAACGAAAACAGCATCTGTGCAGGAAGCGCTCCGTACAATCCTGGGGAGGGGAGGGCTGACGACTCGTTTACACCCGCCAAACACGGAGCGCTCCGCACAGAAGACCCGCCTTCCAACTGTGCGCAGGCGCTTTCGGCAAAGACCCGGCGGGCGCTCCCGCGACTCTGCGGCTGCGCATTCGCCCGGTTTTGCGACCGTACTGCTTGACGGCGGCGGTGTCCGCCCTCCGGCTGGTGTTGCCGAGGTAACGAGGGGCGCGTGGGGCTCTGGAAGGTAAGGCTGCCGGGCAGGAGCGATCTGCGACTCGTGACGCTGAGCATCGGGGCGGCCGCTCGCTGGGAGGAAGGGCGGAGGGGGGAGGGGGGTTCTGCCGCGAGAGGAGACGTCCGGCTTCTTCGAAAGCCCCCGGGAGCGGGAGCCGAGAGACTTGTAGAGACTTTCCCCGGGTCGCACAGCCAGGCTCGAAGGGGCCGAAATGGGGAGCCAGGCTTCCCGGTTCCGTCGGAGTTAGCGCCTCTCCCCTTCTCCGAGCCCCTGTGTCCCTTCCTACTTCTCTTCTTCGTTCTTTCCGAAGAACACGACCCCACGTTCAGTGCTGGGGGCTGGGGACGGTGAGGTGCTTCGGGCACCCTTTGTGCCGGAGGGGAGCCTCAGCAGCCAGTGCGGTGGTTGGGGCGCCCGGGGCAGTCAAGGAAATCCGCAAAGGGATAAGTAAGGACACGGAGTTCTGAGTTTGGTGGGCCCGGAACACTTTCTGGCTCGTGTGCAGTCATGTATCGCGGTTGCCGCCGCCATCTGACTCGCTTTTTGCCCATGACGGGCCCAGTACGAGGCGCCTTGGCCTTTTTCACACAATTACCCACGGAATCCTCACAACGGCCTTTAAAGCGTTATCGCTTGTTTATGTGGCTTAGTCTCAGGTCCTAACTTGAAAGCCCCCCCAGGGACTGGATTGTTTGCCTTTCGCTTTCATCCTTGCCTCCCTGAGCCCAGAGGTACCCCGCTGGGGCCGCAAACATTTTTTAATTGGGAGGTAGCTTTCCTGGGTGGGAGGTTTTAACCAGCCTTGTTTGGCAGGGTGTTCCAAGCGGGTTGGAAAATTAAACGGGGCTACCTTCCCCATTTTTGTTTCGCTGTGTTTTATTTGGAATACACATTTACTGAACCCCTAAACGGTGTTTGCTCAAGGGAAGAATAGGGAAGAAGCCGTGCTTTTGATAGTAAGTACGCTTAACGCTGCTTGTGTCTGGAGCCCAGTATGCCCAGGTTTGGGAAAGGAAAAGCAACAGCCCCTTACAGGTGCATAGCACTCAGCCCCTGAGCCCCTTCCTCTTCTGAACAACAGGAATAGTAATAGTACTTCTGTTGGGGACTGTTGGGATTAAGTGAGGTTGAATAAGCCATCCTATCACCAGTGATTGGCAACTTGGGCCGCATGTTGAACTCACCTGGGCCCCACCCCAGAATTTCTGATATGATTGCAGGTAAGTTCTGAGCATTAGGAGTTTTAAGATTTCCCTGGGTGATTCTAAGAGCAGCGAAGCTAGAGAGCTTTTAGATTAGTCTCTCTTCAGCCGGCGTTCCCTGTTTAAGAGTGTGCATTGAGGGGGAGAGCCTGGGTGGCTCAGTCGGGTGAACATCCGACTTTGGCTCAGGTCATGATCTCGCATTTGCTGGGTTCAAGCCCCGTATCGGGTTCCCTGCTGACAGCTCAGAGCCTGGAGCCTGTTTCAGATTCTGTGTCTCCTTCTCTCTCTGCCCGTCTCCTGCTTACCCTTTGTCTCTCAAAAAATAAAAATGTTTAAAAAAAAAAAAGAGTCTGCATTGACTCCCAAGGCTGAAGGAGCCTTCACATTCCACACCCCTTGACAACTGGCCCAGTCATCCCTCTGTGCCTGTGTGTGCTTCAGACATGGGTCCTCTTTTAGGCCAGTCTTCTTGCAATGCTATGTCCGTGCATCAAGGCTTGGGCAACTGACTGGTCCTCTTTAAGCCTCAGTTTCCTGGTCTGTGAAGTAAGAAAAGTAGCACCCATGCGTGTAGCGTATGGCATAGTCTGCCTAGTGTGTTGCACCTACCGATGGTGATCTCACTGCCTCTAATTTCATTCACCTGCCACCTCTCACATTCTGCTGTGCGTCTGTAATAGCCCCAAAGAAACATTGCTTAAATGCCTGTTGCAGGTAGGAAGAATAGTGAATTCGGTCCATTCTTCCCCTCTTTGCCTTTCAAGTTCAGCACAGGACAACTCTTTCACAAAACTATGAAACTAGAGATCATTTGGTTTGTCCTATTTAATTTTATTGAGAGCCCATTCACCTACCATAAAACTCACCCTTGTAAAATGTACAGTTCAGTGATGTTTAGTACATTCACAGCATTGGCCAGCCATCACTGTCCCTGCAATTTAGTTTTAAAACCTTTTCATCACCCTCAAAATAAACCTGTACTTATAACCCCATCTCTCCCTTCTCTCAGCACCAGGAAGTCGCTAGTCCACTTCGTGTCTCTGGATTTGCTATTAATGGATGTTTCATATGAGTGGCCTTATATATGTGGTCCTTTGTGACTGCTTTCACTTAGCATAATGCTTTCAAGCTTCATACACTCTGTAGCATGTATTAGCACCTCATTCCGTTATTGCTGGTAATCCATTATATATGGATTTACTGTAATTCATTGATCCATTCATCTGTAGATGGACATTTGGGTTGTTTCCACTTTTTTGGCTGTTATGAATCACACTGCTGTAAACATTTGGGTACAGATTTTTGCATGAACATGTTTTCGGTTTTTTTTATATCTGTACAAAGTGGAATTGCTGGATCATATGGTTATTCTTTGTGAATTTTTTGTGTTTATTTTGAGAGAAAGAGTGTGTGTGTGTGTGCGCATGCGCAAGCAGGGGATGGGCAGAGAGGAGACAGAGAATCCTAAAATAGGCTGCATGCTTTCAGTGCAGAGCCCAACTCGATGCTTGACCTTACAAACTGTGAGATCATGACCTGAGCCAAAATCAGGAATCAAACCGACTAAGCCATCCAGGCACCCCGATCATATCACTCTGCGTTTAACGTTTAAATGACTTCCAGACTGTTTTCCAGTCCTGTTCAATTTAAAGATGAAGAAACAGGTCTCAGAAAGCTTAAGTGGGTTATGCGGGGTCCCATGATAATAATGCAGGTTTGCATATCTAGGAGGCCTACTCTGAGCCAGGTTCTTGATGTGCATGCCCACATGGGCAGAAGTGAGCCCAGATCACAGACTGAAGTTTTGTGAAAAACGGCGTGTTTTGCGGCAGGAAACTTTCTGTTACACACACTTGGGTTGGAGTACAGGGTTTTTGCCACCAAGTATCTTAGCTCATTCTTGTTGTTTTTTTTTAAGAGTAGGGGCACCTGGGTGGCTCAGTTGGTTGAGCGTCTGACCTCGGCTCAGGTCATGATCTTGTGGTTCGTGGGTTCGAGCCCCATGTCGGGCTCTGTGCTGACAGCTTAGAGCCTGGAGCCTGTTTCAGATTCTGTGTCCCTCTCTCACCCTGCTCATTCTCTGTCTCTCTCACTCTCTCAAGGATAAATAAACATTAAAATTAAAAAAAAAAAAGTTTAGTAGCAATCTGAGGGAAGATTCCAACCCAGGCAAATTAAAATATAACTTCATTTTCACTTGTTCAAGAGAATTTAATTGGAAGTTCTTGCAGTTAGCCATTTAACATTTCCTCTTTTTCAAAAATTCCAAATGTAGCCTATACAAGTTAAATACTACCCAGAAGTTAAAAAAGTGAAAAATCTCTCAAAAGTCCAGATTGTTCTTGGGAATCTCTAGAAAGTTTCTCACTAGATTCCAACCTCCTGCCTCAAAAAAGCCGACACAGCATTGTTTAAGTTTTAGAGTAAGTTGCTGCTGCTTCTGTTGAATACTCAATGCTATAGTTGGCTTGGATTGAGGGATAAGTCAGCAATGGAAATTTAGATAAAATGTTCTTGGAAGAAAGTCTCCTAATTGTCCATCAACATGCAATATACATGGGTTTATTATGAATGCTTTAAAATAATGTGTGTGTATATATAAATGAAATGTATATGAGTTATGCTCAGTATGTAATTCCATTGAGAGATCTTATTTAAAAATTAAATTATTCTCGCATTTTGCTGCTTATCATATTCGGTCAATTCTATGAAGGTTCCAACTTGCTGATTCTTATTTTTCATATTTATCTTTGTAATTGATTTATCAATCTCTGTAACTCTTCCTTGGTCTGTGTTTGCCTTTGTCCCCATCTAATTCCTCAGTTTCTTTGAGAGGATGGATGGATGAAGGTATCACGCATTGGACAAGCCATTCAATTTCTTGTTAATGGTCATAAACCCATACAACCGCTTACCTTCCTCAGATTTGGCGACCATCATTGGCTGTTTCAGGCTTGATCACATCCATTGCCCAAGGGGATGCTGGTGTTACGTGTGGGAGACACGTTAATAAGCAGTTTTACTTTGTTCTTTGGATCCATGTAGATGAAACGTGTGATCTGCTCCACCGTATCTTCAAGCACTAGATATGCTCGCAGCCGAAATCGAGCCCAGGCCTGGGACGGAGGGAGCAGCAGATTCAAGTCTCCCTTCTTGTTCCAGCGGGTCTGTTGGGAGAGTGGAACTCTTGCACTGTTTACATTTTCCCTCCTTACACGCCGTTGAGTTTTCCTAAGTCAAATGTGTCTGCTTTGGCTCTGTGGCTTTATCACCCAGAGCACTCAACCCTGTTTCCTTCCTTTAGCCACGATTGAATTGCAGCTTGTTGCGTTACCTTCGATTTGCTTTTGTGTGTGTGTTTTGTCTCCTCAGATTGAGTATACGGCCTGGAAGGGAGAGGTACTCACTTCGGCTTCCTTTACTTCCTCAGAGCGTTCAGTGCACAGTAAGCAATTCCATCATTCTCCGGAACCCTTTAGCTCCTAACCTTGAGAAATAGTGAGCCTTGAGACAAAGGGAGACAGATGCAGCCTGTGCTCGCAGCAGAACCCAGAGAGAAGAGCGTAGGCTTTGGAATTCCATCGACCTGGGATCATCTGAAGGGGCCTTTTACAAAATCTCTCTGACCTGAACCTGTTTTCCTCCTCTGTAAACCGGAGCTGGTAGTACTCACCCCATAATAATAATTAAAGCACATACACCCATAGCGCTCGTTATGTACCAAGTACTCTTCTAGGCCCTTTATGGGTCTTAACTCTAAGATGGAGTCTGTTTTTATCCTTATCTTGCAAGCGAGGAAACCGAAGCGTGGAAAGATGAAGTAACCTTCGCCCCAAATCACACACAGCTAGGACATAGTGATGCCAATTCCGATCCTGGCACTCTGGTTTTAGAGTTCTTGTTCTTAGCCACTCGCAATCTACCTTAAAAATCGGGAGACTATTGACCTAATGTTTAGAATGGATTTTAAGGTCCTTTTTTGAAAAACAAAATACTGACTAGATTCAACCTTTGTGGACAGTGTCTCCTTTGATTTTATCCTTATACCCCCAGCACCTCTAGTTATTAGGAGCCACTGGTAGGTGCTCAGTAAATGTCTGTTGCCTGAGTAAGAGAATGGAAGTAAGCTTAAAAGGCAGGAATCCCATTGTGCTTGCTATCAGGAGACTTTTGTGTGGCATTGTGACTTTGGGCATGTCACTAGGCCTCAGTCTTGTCCACTATAATTAGAAATCTTGCCACTGGCTTCTTGGGTATGGTTATGGGAATTGAGATAGTCTACATGATTGGGATTTGCACTGCTTATGCAGAATGTTCTCAGTACCCTTTCTTTTAGTTCTCCGCTTTATAAATATTTTATTCTTCCCACAGACTCCAACATTTTCTGAGCCTAGAGATAAATGCACTCCCATTTTTCATCAATAGAGTTATTGATTGGCTCTCTGTTTCTTTCTCCCTGTTATGCTCTTTAAAATACAGCTACGCTTGAGAAATGGCAGAAGCAGTTTTCCATGCCCCAAAACGGAAAAGAAGAGTGTATGAGAGTTATGAGTCCCCGTTGCCAATCCCTTTTGGTCAGGACGGTGGGCCTGAGAAAGACTTCAAAATATTCACTGCCGAAATGATAAACAACAACATAATTGTGAGGAACGCAGAAGATATTGAACAGCTCTATGGGAAGGTACGTGCCGGCTGCTTTTGGCATGGCTATTTCCTCACAGCCCTGGGCCAGCTGTCCTTTCTGCTTCTCCCATCCATTCCCAAAAGCAAGCTATAATTGAGCCACATTCTTTCCTTGCCGTTGGGTGCAGTGTAGGATGGGAACAGCACAATTTGAATCAGGTGCCCCGAAACCATATGTTAATTAGGATACACCCCCCTCAACGAACTCCTATTTCAACAATAAAGGAAGGTCAGTGCATTGACCTTTCCTGTCTCTCAGTTATAAAAGCCATGCGTGTTCATAAAAATGTCCAGAAATTTACAGAAATGTAATAAGGTAAAAGTAAAAATTCCCTGCTCGCTCCTATTCCATCCCCAGAGGTAAACCTAAGTGGTATATTGTTCTGTGTCACGGACAGATGAGGCTTCAGCACGTCCTTGGCTCCTTATCTGTTCTCTCTTCTGATTGAGGACCTCTTCTTAGATGAAGGCAAGTTCTAGTTTTTGCTGTTTTCCATCACTGATGGGTGTGGGTTGAGATTGGTGTAGCTTGCTTGCTTTTTTTTTTTCCTCCATAGCCAATTCATTAATGGGGGCATTTTTTAAAAAGTAATTAGAGGCAAGATGTAAAGCTATGAAAAGTAGAATGAATCTCTTGTTAACTCAAATAGTTGTTTTCCCTCTGCTAAAAAATTAGTAATTAAACATGAACTAACTTTGTTTTCTCTTTTCCCGGTAGGGTTATTTTGGGAAAGGTATCCTGTCTAGAAGCCGTCCAAACTTCACAATTTCAGATCCTAAGCTCGTTGCTAAGTGGAAAGGTAAACTTACATCATTCAGTTCTTTTGGCAAGTTATTTTCTTTTATCTTTGATCTCATGCTTCAGATTACGTAGGAAAACTCTTTAAAATTTTAGAGGAGGATTCTCTGAAGAAGAGTTAATGCGCATAGTGACAATTTTACTGCTAAAACTAGCAATTAGAATAATTCTAGTCGAGGCGGAAGGGTTCTCATGGTTTGTGAAAATGTGTTTTATCTAATTTCTGGAATTATCAGAAATGTTACTTAGGCTTTTCTGTTGTTAAACATTGACTAGGAGGGTACTGTGCACGCAGAAAGTACTGGTAATTAAGTGCCTCCTCACCCGTATGCAAAATAAGTTTTCTATTTTTTATTTTTAGAATTAGAATTTACAACAGTAACATTAATGAATTGGTTAAAACATTAACCAGTGTGCGTGGTTCTTACTTGCTTAACTTGACTTCTGTAACTTACCCTAGTATATTTGTTTAAGGAAGTCTCATGGTGATTACATAACCAATGCCAGCAGATTAAAACATAATTAGGGTTTTAAAAAACATTTTACTGTAAGAAAAAATACAACTTAAAACTGCGCTAAGGTACCATTTCAGCAATAAGATTGGAAAAATCCAAAAGTTCGGCAACATTCTCCTTGGTGAGGCCCTGAGAAGTACTGTCAGGCATTGCTGATGGGAATACAGGTGGCCCAGCTCTTACAGAGGGGAATTCGACAATGCCTAGCAAAATTATGGATACGTTTGCTTTTTTTTTTTTTAAGTCTATTTATTTTGAGAGAGAAAGAGAGAAAACGAGTGGTGGAGGGGCAGAGAGAGAGAAGGAGAGAGAATTCCAAGCAGATGCTGCAGTGTCGGTGCAAAGCCTGACGCAGGGCTCGAACTCACAAACTATGAGATCATGACCTGAGCCAAGATCAAGAGTTGGACGCTCAACCGACTCAGCCACCCAGGTGCCCCTGTATACATTAGCTTTCTCCCCCAGTCCTCCTGTCTCCCTAACCACTGGTAACCTTAATATGTTTTCTATGTTTGTGAGGCTGCCCATTCTAGATATTTCATATAAGTGGAATCATATTTTGAAGCCATTTGTGCCTTTCACTTAGGATGTTTTCAAAGATTCATCCATGTTGTAGCATGCATCAGAACTTCATCCTGAGTAATACTCCATTTGCTTGACGGATATACCATGTTTTGTTTATCCGTTCATCCAAATATAGACATTTGGGTTGTTCCCACTTCAGAGCTGTTATGAGTAGTGCTGCTGTGAACATTCATATACAAGTGTTTGTGTGGAGATGTGTTTTCATTTCTCCGAGGCACCTACCTAGGAGTGGACTCGCTGGATCATATGATCATTGTAGTTTCATTTTTTTAGGAAATGCCAAACTGTTTTCCAAAACACCTGCCCCATGTAACATTCCCACCAGCAATGCACAACGTTTCCAGTTTTCTGGCTTTTGGTTTTTTGGTGTTTTATTTTGTTTATGATAGCCATCTCCAAGTAAAGTGGTAAAAGTTTTCCATATTCATGAAGTCAGTTTGTCTGGGTTTTTCTTTCTTTCATTGCCTCTGCTTTTGGTATCATATTTAGGAAACCATTGCCAAATCCAAGCTTATGCAGACTTTCCCCTGTGTTGTCTTCTAAGAGTTTTACAGTTTCAACTCTTAAATTCCGATCCATTTTGAGTAACTTTCGTGTGTGATGTAAGGTAGGCGTCCAGCTTCGATGGTGTTTTGCCCATGCATATCCAGTTGTCCCAGTATATGCATTTACTTTTAACCCAGCAATTCCATTTCTAGGAGTTTATCTGAAAGATACACTGGCAAAAATATGGGAAAAAAAACAGCACAAGGCTATTCATTTCAACACCGTTTCTTGTATTAAAAGATTGAAAATGATCCAAATGAGCATGAGAAGGGGACCAGTCATTAAACTGCACTGCAGTCATATAATGAAGCGCTGTAGAGCTGAGCTAGGAGTGAGGGATACAGGGGTGTGTTCCTAAGAGTGGGGGGGTCTGCAGAGTATGCTGTGGTTTACCTGAAGGTGGAGGTTATAAATATATTTTTAAATTTTAAGGAAGGATAAACCATAGATTCTTTTTAATGTCTATGGCAAAGGGCCAGAACAGGATGGAGCAAGAAGTGAGACTTCATACATTTGACTTTGGAACCTTGTAAAGATACTACATGATAACAAAATGCAGTTAAATTTTAAAAAGTGGTTTCCAAAAATGGTACCTTTACATATCAAGCTGGTGTTCTAGGCACAGAGGAAAAGTATTTTGAGTGACTGTAAAACATGGTGACTTGATGTTTAGTCCTAATGGGACAGACTTTTTTTTTTTTTAATTTTTTTTTTAATGTTTTATTTATTTCTAGGAGAGAGAGAGAGACAGCGTGAGCAGGGGAGGGTCAGAGAGAGAGGGAGTCACAGACTGAAACAGGCTCCAGGCTCTGAGCTGGCAGTCAGCACAGAGCCCGACGCGGGGCTCGAACCCACGAACCGCGAGATCATGACCTAAGCGAAAGTCGGACGCTTAACCGACTAAGCCACCCAGGCGCCCCTAATAAGACAGACTTTTTGTCAGTTATCTTTGGCATGGTGTTGTTGAACAAACCAGGGGTTTTCAGCAGCAACCGCACTGCTCACAAGTCTGCAGGTTTGCTGCGTAGCTGATCTTGACTGGATGTGCTGGTCCATCTGGTTAGTTATGGAGATCTGCTGGCTATTCTAATGGATCTGGTCCAGGAATGGATGTAGCCGGACTCGCTAATGTCTGGTTGTCTGTCAGTTGGCTGTGAGCTGGTCTAGGATATTCTCAGCTGGAACGAGGGGCAGGGGGTGCCATGTGTGTCATCCTCCGGCTGGCCCCAGGCTCGTGCTCGTGGTCACGGTGGAGGGTCCTGGCCCCAGTGTGCCAGTGCTTTTCAGGCCCTTCCTGCTCACAGCATGTTTGCTGTGATTCCAGCTGGCCCAGAGTCCAGGGGTTTGGCAGATGGAAGAGCTCAAGAATTGGGGCCATCAGTGCAATCAACCTGCCCTCTACTCTAAAGAAAGGAAGTGTGGCAAAATCATCTTCACATTTCAGCAGTGATTTTTTTTTTTAATTTTTTAAATGTTTATTTATTTTTGAGAGAGAGAGACAGAGACAGAGTGAGCAGTGGCGTGGCAGGGACAGAGAGAGGGAGACACGGAATCTGAAGCAGGCTCCAGGCTCCATGCTGTCCGCACAGAGCCTGACATGGGGCTCAAACTAACAGCCTGAGCTGAAGTCAGATGCTTAACCGACTGAGCCACCCAGGAGCCCCTCAAAGGTTACTTTGTAGCATTGGTACTGTTATTCTGAGACTGTTATGTGTATATTGTGTAAAAAAAAGTAAATGATTAATTATGTTGGTATGATCGAGAGCCAGGAGTATTTACATGAAACATCTTATACCAGGAAGCAAGGAAGCTTATCGAAAACTGCTAGGCTTGTTTCAAGAGACTCTGCAGGCTAAACATGGAAACTTTCGAGCATCAATAAGAATAATACTACAATTTGTTTTAAAATCCAGTCATTGGTAATACTACCCCCACCCCCATAAATGGTTACATCTTTTAATTTATACTGGTACATACTGATACGGTCCAGAAGAAATTCACTGTTCACCTATGGAGGATTCATCATTTTGGGAATTGGTAAACATGATCTGGTTCTCAGGGTAAGCAAGTAGTGAGGCGTTTCTCTCTATAGAGGATTCCCACCAATAAACAAAGAAGGAATAATAGGATTCGAATATCACTGTTTTACATCCTCTACTGATCACGAGCAGTGCTGCTGACATACTAAGAGACAAGGAGACATTTTTTGTCTTGTGCGGAGACACACAGCGCCACCCCTGGTAGGTAGGCTGCCCCAGAACTTGAGCCTCTAACTCCACCAATTCACAGGAAACCCTTTCAAAGAACATATTTATTAAGCCAGTGCTGCTCAGAGTACTGAAGTGTCACAGGGTAAGTCCTTTGCACCAGAATGGAAATAGATCCCATGCTGTTTAGTTATTTACTTACAGCTTCCTGCTCTGTGAAAATCTGGCTGTGAAAACAAGATGAGCTGAACTAAGCAGTGTGCTGAGTGAGTTGGTTGCTTCAAAGCTGGTGCAAGGCCTTCTTGGACCGTCCACGAGCAGTGGGCCTGTGACCTCCTTTGTTGAGCACCGTGTTAACAGCACAGTAGGGATGTAATCATCTGTAATCAGACCGGGGAGGACAGAAGACTCATTGCTTCAACAAATGAACTACAGGGGGAAAAAGTCATCCCAGGAAGACATGTGTTAAAGCCAACTTCAGGTGTCTCCGTCAGTTGCAGTGTATGGGTCTTACATGGATTTTGAATCAGACTCTCCAAAAAAAAAAAAAATTGAGACGATGCATAGATTTTGGATGAGGATAAGGAATTAATATTAAATTTTACAAGTAATAATGGCACTGCAATTATGTTTCTTTTTTTTCTTTTTTAATTTTTAAGTAAGCTCTATACCCGACATGGGATTTGAACTCATGACCCCAAGATCAAGAGTTGCATGCTCTACCTACTGAGCCAGCCAGGCGCCCCTTTTTCTTAAAATACTGTTTTTTAAACAGAATCTTTATAGAAATACATAATGAGCCACTTAGAGAGGCTGTGATGGGATGTGAGGGGTCTTTTTCAAAATAATCTGGGGGCCGGGGAAGCGTGCAGGACAGATGAAGCGAGATTGGCCATGAGTTAATTATGAAAGCTGAGGGATGAGAACATGGGAATTTATTTTACTGTTCTCTTAACCTTTGTATGTCTGAGAATTTTTCATAGTGAGTGTTTCGAAAAGAGGGGGGGTAAAAAAACACATTACAGCCATTCAGCTTCAGCAGTTAGTCATATTTGGCCAGAACCCTGGAAAGTTTTCAAATAGTGTAATAATCTTAATAATGGAGAACCTTTTCCTGATCAGTGTAGGAACTGAGTTTTAGACAGTAATAGAAATTTGAAGGAAATGAGTTTATGCCAAGGAAGCAGGAATTAAGCTTGTGGGTTGCCCTGAAGGAGTAAATCTCAAATGTTCATTTTAGGAGGTTCTTCAGATTCTGGCTTCAGCCCCATCTTGCACCCCCTCTGTCCAGTCTCTTCTGCTCGCTGGCTCTGAGGCCACCTCGGGCTGCTGGCCATTCTGTGGACCTGCCGCACATTCGCTCTTGCAGCCTCTGTACGGCTTCCCCTGCCTGTTTCCCCCAGTCTGTCTGCTGAACTCTTACTCCGTCTGCAGAGCCCCACTCCATCACTCCTCCTCCTCCTCGGTGTTTTCCCCTGATCCTTTCAGGCAAAGGTAACCAGTCCTTTTCTAATCCTTCATTCGGTCCTGTGTCAGCTTGGGTGAGAATCCATCATTTCTGGGCTGTCTCCTCAATTAGACTGTATCTCAAGGAGAGGGGATTTGCTTTTTTACTTTATCTCTATTGCTTGGCACGTGGAAGGCTGTCGGTAAAACTCGCTAAATTGTCACTTGTTAAATTACCAGAGGAGGGAGGTCATCACACAAAGAAAACTGACAAATTCCTAAGGAGGTAGGAATCTGTGAACTCACTTCCCTGGCCTTTTAACAGCTGATTATCATCTGTTCCAACCCTCTAATGCACTGGGGGGAAGGCCGAATTTGGGTAAGGAGAAACGCGCCCAAAGGCAGAGTGAAGGAAGACGAAGACTAAAACCCACACCATCAGGTGACCAGTAAACAACATTGTAGGTTGAAAGGCTCAACCAGCCAGATTCCCAGAGCTAGAACTAGAGCCCAGAAGTCACCGGTCCATACCCAGAACCAACGCTGCCGTGAATCTTACCTCGACAACCCTTTCTGGATGTACGTGGGGGCACTTGCAGTGAAGATGCACCCGGGCATCTTCGGGTGCTCTTGTGGAGCACCGGACAGTGGTGATAAAGTGCGCAACCTTAGGGCCCCGATGTTCTCATCCAAAAGTAGAGGCATGTACGTTCAGAGGTGGCAAGGGGCTTTCCTCTGGTGAGCCGCTGCTGCTGAGCTGCAGGGCCGGGTAGAGCCGGATTTGAGGGCCGCATCTGAGCACAGCAAGACACCAGGATCGGTGAGATCGCCTCCCAGGGGGTGGGTTCAGGGCGTGATGGCTAATGAAGCTGCCGTAGTGGCTGCACAGGATTCGTCAGCCTTCTAGATGTGTGATTTGGGGATTCTTAAAATTGCCTTTGTCTCTTCTGGATTTTCAGTGGTGTTTTTGCTTAAGGAAAATTTGTCTGAACTAACAGAACATCTTTGTTGTTACAGATATGAAGACAGACATGCCTATAATCACGTCACAGAAGTAAGTCATGACGGCCTGGGCCAGAATTACAGCTTAAATCTGATCTGTATATAGGTAACCTTTGCACTGTGGTAGTCCATGCCTTTTTTTTTTTTTTTTTTGGTAGCATATGTCCTTGAAAATTATGTCTGAATTTATCACTTGTAGATCTTGCAATATTGTGGATCATATGTATTTGAATGTACTGTTTACTTTTTTAAATAATCCTAATCTTTTGTCCCTTGAATTCCATTCAAAATATGAACAATTACCCTGTAATGTATATATCTTTAAGTGCTAAGATGCATACACTTAGATCTAAAACTGGCCTCCTGCCCTGTCCTCCTTCCTTGCTTGATACTTGCAGGGTGACAGAAAGGCTTTCACTGAGACTCTTCCTCATCCACTCATATGGCCACGGTTCCTTCCTCTGGCTTTTCTTTACAGTCTTCCCATTTCCACCAAACTTTTCTTGCCGACCCCCCGAATGCATGCATGCCTAGCTATCCCTGTGCATCCCACGATCGAGCTTTCATACCCCTCCCTCGAGGCACCACCAGCACCCCCTCGCTTGGGGTCGTTCCTCCAGCTCCCACGCAGTCTGCCTTGGCGCCCCTCCCTGGGCCATCCACCACATACCCAGAGTTACACTATCGGTTCCTGGAGAGCAGAGACCATGCCTGGTTCCTGCCAACACTTAGTGGTCCCTTGGTAGGATTTTGTTGACTAAATGTTCATGCATTTAAATCCTCATCGAGGGGTGTCTGGGTAGCTCAGTCACTTAAGCATCCAACTCTTGGTTTCAGCTCAGGTCATGATCTCATGATTCATGAGTTTGAGCCCTGCATGGAGCTCTGTGCTGACAGCGTGGAGCCTGCTTGGGATCCTTTCTCTCCCCCTCTCTGCCCAGCCCCACTCACTCAGATGCATGCTCTCTCACACTCTATCTCTCTCAAAAATAAACACACTTGATAGATAGATGATAGATAGATAGATAGATAGATAGATAGATAGATAAGGGCACCTGGGTGGCTCAGTCTGTTGAGCATCCGACTTCAGCTCAGGTAGTGATCTCACGGTTCATGAGTTCGAACTCCGCCTCAGGCTGTCTGCTATTAGCACAGAGCCCACTTCAGATCCTCTGTCCTCCTTTCCCTCTCTGCCCCTCTCCCGTTCACACTGTCTCTCAAAAATAAACATTAAAAAAAATTGAGGGGTACCTGGGTGGCTCAGTCAGTTAAGCATCCAACTTCAGCTCAGATCATGATCTTGTGGTCCGTGGGTTTGAGCCCTGCATCGGGCTCTGTCCTGACAGCTCAGAACCTGGAGCCCACTTTGGATTCTGTATTTCCCTCTCTCTGCCCTTCCCCTGCTTGCGCTTTCTCAAAAATAAATAAAACATTAAAAAAAATTTTTTTTAATTTAGGGGTGCTTGTGTGGCTCAGTTGTTTAAGCATCTGACTCTTGATTTCAGCTTGAGTCACAGTTAACTCACAGTTCGTGAGTTTGAGCCTCACGTCAGACTTCATGCTTACTCTGGCTCAAGCTTGCACTGTCTCAGGGTAAATAAACTTAAAAAAAAAAAATCTTAAGTGTGTTAAATAAATAATTAAACACATGTAAATAAATAAATAAATTCTCAGCAGCCTTGAGGGGCAGCTCAAAGTGCAGCTCATCAATACTTGATTCATGATTTGGCCAAAATAATTACAGTCACAATCTAAATAATAAAAAATATTAAATATTATGAGAAATGGGCCCATTTTTATATTTTAGGTTAATTTTCCAGCTTAAATTCTTGTTATAATTGTTTCTTTACTTTCCCATCTGAAACTCTGATCCATTTCTCAAGTGGATTCACTCTGATTGGCCTTTTCCAACATTGTGATGAGAACCTTCTGTGTAATCCTTCCTGGAGGCAGGGATCAGGACCCTCAGATAATGCCCGAGGGGACTGAAGTCCGTAGGTTGTGTCCTTGAAGAACCAGCCCTGAGGAGGTTGCTGGTCTCCCCTCCTCGTTTGTGGTCCTTTATCAGCAGGTGCCTGTGCGTCAGGCATTGGTAGGGGCTGCAGATAGAAGAGGAGGAAAAGAGTGCATCCCTGTTCTCGAGGGACTTAGTTCTAGTGGGAGAGGAAGAGAGGTAAGCAGTCGCACTCTTCTGTAATCGGTGTCATGGTGAGATATTACCATCACTGTAGTCATAGGAAGTACCAGCTGCTCCAGGAGCGCTGGTCCCCAGTCCGTATGCTTTCCCTGACATCCCAGTTCATCTTCTCAAGAAGCCTTTGAGGTGGATGTAGTCATTTCCATCTCATACATGGGGAACCTAGAAATAGCTTGTTCAAGATTGTATGAGCTCAAACCAGGCAGTTCAGTTCCAGAGCCTCTGAGGAGTTGACACTCAGTGAGAAGAGTAATTCAGTTGTACATGTTGGTGTTTCCTGAGTATACTCCATGTACGAGGTACTCTGCTGAAAATACACTTGGACTGTCTCTGAAGTCCTCACATCACCCCTGGAAGGAGGGCCTGTTACCTGACAGGTGAGGAAGCGGAAGCAGAGGAGGTTATGTAACTTGCTCAAGGCCAGTACTTAGACCTTACACATAAACTCAGAACCATTTTGCTATGATCTTCCAGTGATAAATAGGCATTAACCAATAGGCAGTGGGGAAGGGTGTTCCATGCTAAAGAAAGAGGTGTGTTCAAGGAAACAGAAGAAGCAGGGTGTTTTCATCTGGTACACCATTTTCTGTAGTTGGTGGCCCTAAAATGAGTCTGCTTTTCCCTAGCCTCATTGTTGCTTCTACCATAGCTAACTCCATTTCCTCCTGCCACTCTGCCCCTTATGTTTCCTGACTTTTACTTTTTTCTTCCTGCTGCTTCTCCAGCAGTGTTTGGGGGTGATCGTAGCAGGATTTGGCTTTTTAAGGCATTGCCAGCCAATGAGCGGACACCTGGTCTGTGACTCACAGGCCATATGTCTTAGTCACTTGTGTATCTGGCTGTTTGCATCACCAGTCTTACTCAGAGGCTTTCTTCCACATGCTTCTGCAGCCACTGTCTCATCTGAGCTTTCATAAATGAGCATCTGAGGGCATTATGAGGCAGGAATGCACGTGTGATTCTGGCCTTTGGCAGAAGAGCAAAAAGTGACATAGAGTGTTGGGGCACCTGGGAGGCTCAGTGGGTTAAGCGTCCAACCGGCTCAGGTCATGATCTCACGGTTCGTGGGTTCGAGCCCCACATCGGGCTCTGTGCTGACAGCTAGCTCAGAGCCTGGAGGCTGTTTTGGATTCTGTGTCGCTGTCTCTCTCTCTCTCAGAAATAAATAAAAAACATTAAAAAGAAAAAAAGTGACATAGGCTTAGCAGTTTAGCCCGGAATCACACAGAAGAGCCATCGGCAGGACCCAGATCTGGCACAGTGCTTGTCCCCACATGGCTGTCCCTGCTCTCCAAGAGTGATTAATTAAGGTGTACATTTCCATCCATTAAAAATGTCATTTGTGGGGCGCTTTGGGGGCTCAGTTGGTTAAACTTTCGACTTCACCTCAGGTCGTGATCTTGAGGTTTTTGGGTTCCATTCCTGAATTGGGCTCTGTGCTGACAGCTTGGAACCTGGAGCCTGCTTTGGATTCTGTGTCTCCCTCTTTCTCGGTCCCTCCCCCACTCTGTCTCTCTCTCACTCAAAAAATCAATAAACCTTAAATTTTTTTAAAAAAAAGTTAATGTTATTTGTATTTCTTAGTGTAATATGTGTGAGGCAAAATTATTTTTTTCATGTTTCTTTATTTTTGAGAGACAGAGCATGAGTGGGGGAGGGGCAGACAGAGAGGGAGACACAGAATCAGAAGCAGCTCCAGGATCTGAGCTGTCAGCACAGAGCCCAACGCAGAGCTTGAACTCTGAACTATGAGATCATGTCCTGAGGCACCCAGGTGCCCCAAAATGATTTTATTTTTTAAAGTCTCCCCTAAAAAACCCACAGTGGTTTACAGAGGAGGAACTGAGTCTTACCAGGGTTATGCAGCTAGTACGAGAACGTAATGGAACGAGAGTTTGAACCCGTATTTGCCTTGACCGCCCTATTGCAAAGAGCAGAGCGGTGGCCTGTGTGTGCTCTCTGTCAGTTCCAGCTCTTTTATTAAAAGGGGCAGTTTCTGAACCTTTCAATCAGTGGTTCTTTCACATATTTTGAGTCAAGGAATTTGATGAAAGCTGTGGATCCCTTTCCCAGAAAAGTACACATTGACACACAAATTTGTGTTCAGATAAAGGAGATTCATAGATCCATGAAACCGATAAAGCCAGTGCTGTAGGTGGTATGAAAAGCAAAGATTCTTTTTACGTCTCTCAAATGAAAGTTCTTTTAACTGTACGCAGCAGTGGCCATGCTTTCCGTGCAGGTGAGGAGTCACGCTGCTGTTCTATGAGCAGCTACATTTTTTATTCTGACATGAAAAGTAATACCTTATACCCTTATGAGGTAGTAGTACTGTTACCCCATTTTCTGGGTGGGAGAACAAACAGAAGTTAAGTAACTGGATCTGTCAAACAGTTACAAGCGACAGTAAAGCTGAACGTGAATTGTGCAACAGCTCATGCGTGTAATCACTGTGTCACCCTGCCTCTAAGGTGTGAGAAGAGCTCTGCTAGGTTTTAACCTTTACATCTAAAATACAATTCCCATAGATAGGAAGGCATGCTCACCCCTATGTAGGATAAACAGGGTGTGGACAGTTTGGAAATCCTTCTGTTGAGTCAGGATTAAGCAGCCACAAATCTCTTAAATAGAGCCAATGTCCTTGTTCAGTTAGTTGTGTGTGAGATGTAGCAGTTTATGACATACTCATTTATCTGTACACAAAGCAAAATACTCAAGGTGAGTATTTGTGTTCTAGCAAACTGCCTTCTTAAGTGCTGTCAGGCTAATGCCGTAGGTAAAGGCAAAGCCTTTAGCCCTTCCACGGATGAGAATGTATCTTGGGGCATGTTGGGGGGTTGCCTTTACATTTAAGGAACTAAGCAGGTATTTCCTCACCAAACTATACTTCAGAAATCATTGTGAGAAAAAGGACCCTTTCTGCTAGGATGCTTGGCTGTATGTATAGCACTGGAATCATTTCTTTTCCTAGGTAGTGGAGACCTTAGTAGGTACTATGAAAAATATTTATTAAACTCTCAGTTTGGGGCTTCCAGGTGGCTCATTCAGTTAAGCATCTGACTCTTGATTTGGCTCAGGTTGTGATCTCATAGTTGGTGAGTTTGACCCTAGACTGACAGTGCAAAGCCTGCTTGGGATTCTTTCTCTACTTCTCTCTCTATGTCTTCTTTCTCTCTCTCAAAATAAATAAAGAAACTTGAAATTCTCATTTTGCATTCCAATACTGAACAAAGGCTCTTTACATTATGAATGGAATATTTTTTGGAAAATATTATGATATCTAAAATTGAGACTAATGTAGAAGAAATCCTGACAAATGGTCATAGTCTATATTTACCTAAATCATTTGGCCCACCAGTTTTAAATTACATAAATTTTCATATTTCATTAAACTGGGGTCATTTTTTTTTTCAAGAAAATTAGGGGTGCCTGGGTGGTTCAGTATGTTGAGCATCCAGCTCTTGATTTTGGCTCACATCATGATCCAGGGGTCATGGGATCGAGCCCCGTGCTGGGCTCCATGGAGCCTGCTTAAGATCTCTCTATCTCCCCTCCCCCTGTTCTCCCCCACTCACACACTTGCTCACCTTCTCTTTCTCATATAAAATATTCAAAAGCCAAAAAAATCAAATGAAGCACTAATAATGAAAACAAAAATAACACATGCTTATTACAGAATAGTTAGAAAACACAAAAGAATGTAGTAAGAAAGCATTTACCTATAGCCTGCCACCGAGAAAAACTGCTATAAACATTTCAGCATCCTGCCTACCCATCTCTTTTGCATGCTGTGTTGTCTTTTGAATATTAAAATTCAAGTGTTAACTTCATAGGTGGAACTTGAGAGACTTAAGAGAGGACCTGGGGGAAGGGAAGGGGAAAAAATATTACAAACAAGGAGGGAGGCAAACCATGGAAGACTCTTAAATGCAGAGAACAAACTGAGGGTTGATGAGAGGGGGCGTAGGGGAGAAGGGAAGGGGGGAGATGAGCATTGAGGAAGGCTCTTGTTGGGATGAGCACTGGCTGTTGTATTTAAGCAATGAATCATGGGAATCTACCCCCAAAACCAAGTGCACATTGTATATACACTGTATGTTGGCCAATTTGATAACAAATGATATTTAAAAAAAAAAAATTCAAGTGTTACTGACAGTTTTTCCATTTTGCAGGTATCAGCGTAGTATAGAATGGGCCACAAAGCTCATGCAAAGACAGGGGCAGGATGAGAGGACAGTGCATCGAATCCTCGAGGATTACACAAAACCACTTGAGCGTCCTGGTATAAAAAGGAATGAAGGATTCCAGTGGCGTGATGAGCTGAACTCTGAAACCATTCCCAAAATCGAAGGTACTGCAGATAGAGAGGAACCTTCTGTGATGAATGGGGACTCGGAAAAGTCACTAGACCTGGAGGGTCCCAGCAAGCAATCAGACCACCTACAGGAGAGCTCGGGGCCTGGCCCACTGACTCCAGATGGGCTGGATGGACACATGGGAGGGGTTGCCACGCTCCAGCACTGCCCCCTGCCCCAAGTTCACTGCAGCAGAGATGTTCTCCCCCAGCATGACACTCAGCCTGGGGACAGGAGCCAGCAACTGGATCTCATCTGTGCCAGAGAGAGAGGGCCCAGTGATGAGTACGTGCTGGTGGAGGAAGATGTGATTGATGAGAGCGAGGAGAAATGTGCCCCACGTGAGGAAGTGAGTATAACTGGCCTTTAACAACATGGGTTCAAACTGCATGGATCCACTATACACGGATTTTTTTGGATACAGTACAATATTATAAATGTCTTTTCTATATGATTTTCTTAATAATATATTCTTTTCTCTAGCTTACTTTATCACAAGAATACAGCATATGATACTTACGTGTCTTAATGAGCTGTTTGTGTTCTTGGTAAGGCTTCCAGTCAACAGTAGGTTATGAGTAGTTAAGTTTTGGGGGAGTCAAAAGTGATACACAGATTTTCTGTTGCAGGAGGTCAGCACCCCTAAACCCTGCATTGTTCCAGGATTGACTGAAGAAGAAAATCAGTCACTTCCTCCAGAACCATCTATTTCTGGCCCGTAGCAGATGTGGGCTAACAGGGTGTCCCTCACTGAGAACGGGCAGCAAGCCCATATTAAGTGCCCAGGGTATGTGAGAGATGGTGAGACACTCCGAGGGAAACCGTGGGCACTGGGTCCCAGCCCTGGTGGCTCAGTAGCTGTGGTGAGTACACATGGCTTGAGCCTGGCTGTAGCAGAGGGTGTCAGGCATGGAAGCCATCCAGCCCAGGAGAAGCACTGGGAAGCAGACCCAGAGCCCCCTCAGTGTGGGATCCACAGTCAGACAGTGTCTCTGGAATTATCCATAATAGCTAAAAATGAGCACCTCTAATGGCTAAGTAATACGTGAAACACCATTTGAAGAAATACCACGTAGCCTTCAGAATGAGGTTTGTGAAGCCTGGCTAAGAACCTAGGCACACAACTTGTAAGGTACAGGTTGGTGAAAAGAAGGACATAAAATCGACCAGCAAAAGGATCACAATTGTGGGAAAAAATTCACAGGGAAAAAAGAAAGGACATAAATCAAAACGTTCATAGTAGAAAACCTAAAACTCATTTTTTCACATAATAATAAAAAATCTGTATTTTTTAACAGTATTAAGCCAATAAATGTGAATCTGGGAAGTTTATAAGAAGAATGTTCATTTTAAAATGCAGTCTGCCCTGTGTAACATGTAATCCTTCCATTTGTTCTCTGTGTATTTTCTTTCTTTCTCTTCAGTTGGCACCAAAAAAGAGATTGATATGCAGAAGAAATCCGTATCGGATCTTGGAGTATTTGCAACTTAGCCTGGAAGAGGTACGTTTCCTGCATGTTAAGTTTTCAACTCTTGGTCTCAGGGCCTGGGCAACCTATAATGCAGTCCACCTGTAACTGCAATTCTGTTTGTAATTCAGTTAGTGAGTATTCAGTAACTGAATGTTATCATTCGGTATTGAAATGACCATAGGCAGCTTCCAAAGTAGGCCTGCCTAAATTTCACTCCTTAGCCTTCATTTCATCAAGTCTAAGATTTGGGGGACTCCCCTATATCATGAGATATTGCTTACATACCATACCATTCACCCGTTTAAAGTGGACAGTTCAGGGGCGCCTGGGTGGCTTAGTCGGTTAAGCGTCCGACTTTCGCTTAGGTCATGATCTCGCGGTTCGTGGGTTCGAGCCCCGCGTCGGGCTCTGTGCTGACTGCCAGCTCAGAGCCTGGAGCCTGTTTCAGTCTGTGACTCCCTCTCTCTCTGACCCTCCCCTGCTCACGCTGTCTCTCTCTCTCTCTCTCTCTCTCTCTCTCTCCTAGAAATAAAATAAAACATTTAAAAAATATATTTAAAAAAATAAATAAATAAAGTGGACAGTTCAGGGGCACCTGGGTTGCTCAGTTGGTTGAGCATCTGACTTTGGCTCAGGTCATGATCACGCGGTCCCTGGGTTTGAGCCCCGCATCGGGCTCTGTGCTGACAGCTCAGACCCTGGAGCTGCTTCATATTCCATATTCCCTCTCACTGCTTCTCCCTCACTCAGTCACTGTCTCACAAATAAACATTAAAAAAATTTTTTTAATTGCATCATACGTTTCCCCTCTGATTTAAAGTTCCTCTATGCTGTGTTCATGTGTCGTTCAGTCCCTCCTTGTTTGCTTATGTTTATACTGTCCACAGAAGTGTCCCCTCTGCCCCAGAAGATAGCACCCCTTCCTCGCACTCATGCGCCTCTTCCCCAGGAGCGTGTTTGCCTGTCTCGGGCAGCCCCAGCATCGTCTAGCACCATTCTCAGGAAATGTGTGTTGAATGCATCCACGTTGGTAACTTCATGGACATGTCCACAGAGAAGTGATTGTGTCTCCATATTCTCTTGATTTCCTTATCTGTGCTTCCTTCCTCACAGTGAGGCCAAAGGTATAGCCTCACAGACCAGGAAAGGATGTTTGGAATTATTTACTTCATCTCCTCATTTTATATGAGACAGCTTAGTCTGTTGTCAGAGACAGTAGCTAGCCTCTAGGCACGCATGGCTGTTCTATCAAACTAATTAAAATTGAGCAAAATGCAGAATTCTGTTTCTCAGTTGTGCCTGCTACATTTCAGACACTCAGCAGCTGCGCGTGGATAGTGGCAACCATATTGGACAGCACAGCTGTAGAACATCGTCATCACAGAAAGTTCTGCTGGGCAGCACTGGGGATGCCCATTCTCTAAGGGCTTGAGCTCTCTGGTCCTTGGTTTCTTCTCTGTAAAACGAGGGTTATATAGCACCTTGTTCATAAGATGTTCTGGGAATTAACTACTGCATGTAATGGGTTCGGCACAGTGCCTAATATATAGTAAAATGCTCAGCAAGTGTTAGTGCATGCTATTCTTGTCATTATCATCATTATGAAGTTATTAAATTACTTACAAATTACACATAAATCACTTGCAAAAGCTAGTTGGAACCTTTTCTTTTGCGATCAATATTTTGCAAAACTTTTCACTGGGTACTTCCTGTGTGCCGGGCACTGAGCTTAGTAATAACGATGCAGAAGTAAACGCACTGTGGCTGGGTACTTCAGGTAGCCCAGAAATAATTGCATTCAGTGCGGTCTGTGGATTGTGCCAGAGTTGCTCCTCTAGCATCCTTGTACCCAGGATGCTTAATAATTATGATTACTCATTATAGCTGGGAAGACTTCACAAGGTCAGTGGCATCCGTGGAGGTTAAAGGATAAGTGGGGGATGGCCATGCGGACACTGGACAGCACAGGCTCTTTCATGCAGCTCATTCCTGGGTGGCACGGCGGGAGGTCCAGACCGTGGAAGGCACAGCTGTAAGTGTCTACCAGGGGTCTGTCCTGGCCTGCGTGGCACCAGGGCACTGCAGGCAGCTGTGTCGGGGAAGGGCAGGGACCGGAACTGGCATCGGTAGGAGGGTGGGCCGGATGGCTGAGGCCAGGAGGAGCCAGCCAGCGTCTCGGCCCCAGGCAGCAGCAGCAGAGAGAGAGCGTTGGGCATCACTCTCTGCTCCAGTAGGTGACCTCTTGTGTTCCATTTGATGCTTTTGACTGACAAGAAAAGGGGCTGCTGTCCACTGCTGTCTCCCCAGCACTCCCTGAAGAAAGGCAGGAGTGTTGGGAGGTAGGTGAGGTTGCTCTGTGTTCTTGGAAGCTCTTCGTTCCATAGGACATCCCAGAGAAGTGTTGCAGTTTTCAGGGAGCATGCAGTTAAACTAGCTCTGCTTCTCACTTCTGTTCTGGAACATTTGCTTTGAATGAATCACCGCTGTACAGTTTAATGTGTTTCCATAAATGTCCTCAGGAACACGAGCAGCCCTTCTGTGGTGATTCAGGGCAGGTCTTTTTAGGCCTTGAGAATGGTAATACCACAGCTGACTTAAAGGTCTGAGTTTTAGAGATCTGTTACTGAGAGCTGTTTTTCCATTATTATGCTTTGGGCTGTAACTAGATTTAGTGATACGGCATTAAATCCTCATTACACTCTTCCCTCCATTTTGCTCTGATAGTAAAAATTTACGAATGAGATCTCAAGGGACAGAATCGCTACCTCCCCTGACTTCATCAGTCTGCTGATGATTTAATTCCAAATAAAGCCAGCTCAACTGAATTAAGATCCACTCCACCTGTAATAAGTGCCTGAGGGCAGTTTGTGTACATTCATAAAAGCCATTTATTTAAGGCCAGTAAATACTAGTGAGGCATTGGTTTCGTCAGTTCTTAGAGCAGCACTTGTTTACTGATAATGGTAAGTTTATAAGGAACTTAAATTCTACACACCAGGAAGGAGTCCTTGCTTAGCAAGCAGAGGATTGAATGTTTCCGGAGTGTAATATCTGAATGGTTTCGTAGGAAAGAAAACTAAAATGAATCGAGCAGATAGGTGCTTTGTGTAGCCTTTAAAGTTGTTATAAGATTTAATGTCATTAAATCTTTAATAAGGCATTATCATCCCCATTTTTTAGATGAGGTAGGAAGGAGCTTAAGTGACACTTCCAAGGGCCAAGCTACTTTTTTTAAGTAAGAAAAAAAGAAAGCAGAGGAGGGACACAGAAAGGGAGAGACACAATCCTAACCAGGCTCCCTGCTGACAGCCTGACATGGGGTTCAGTCTCACAAACCATGAGATCATGACCTGAGCCAAGCCCAAATCATATTTGATTTTCTCTATTTCACTTAGCAGAATACATTCTAGTTCCATCCACAGTGTTACAAATGGCAAGATTTCATTCTTTTTGATGGCTAAGTAATATTTCAGTGTGTGTGTGTGTGTGTGTACATATACACATGCATACATACATACATAAAAATGTCACATCTATTCATCAGTGGATGGACATGTGGGCTTTTCCCATAATTTAGCTATTGTTGACAGTGCTGCTATAAACACTGGGGTGCATGTGCATCTTTGAATCAGCATTTTTGTACCCTTTGGATAAATACTTAGTAGTGCGATGGCTGGGTCATAAGTTAGTTCTATTTTTAATGTTTTGAGGAACCTCCATATGTTATCCAGAGTGGCTGCACCAGTTTGCATTCCCACTAGCAGTGCAGAAGTGCAGAGGGTACCCTTTCTCCGTACCCTCACCAACGTCTGTTGTTTCCCATGTTGTTCATTTTAGCCATTCTGACAGGTGTGAGGTGGTGTCTCATTGTGATTTTGATTTGTATTTCCCTGATGATGAGAGATGTTGAGCATCTTTTCATGGGCCCATTAACCATCTGGATGTCTTCTTTGGAAAAGTGCCTGTTCATGTCTTTTGCCCATTTCTTCATTAGATCATTTGTTTTTTGGGTGTTGAGTTTGATAAGTTCTTTATAGATTTTAGATACTAACCCTTTATCTGATATGTCATTTGCAAGTATCTTCTCCCATTCCATTCATTTCCTTTTAGTTTTATTGATTGTTTCCTTTACTCTGCAGAAGCTTTTTATCTTAATAAGGTCCCAATAGTTCATTTTTGTTTTTGTTTCCCTTGCCTTGGGAGACATGTCAAGTAAGAAGTTTCTGTGGCTGAGGTCAAAGAGGTTGCTGCCTGTGTTTCCTAGGATTTTGATGGTTTCCTGTATTATATTTAGGCCTTTCATCCATTTTGAAGTTTTTTTTACTTATTTTTAATGTTTATTCAATTTTTGAGAGAGTGTGTGAGCAGGGGAGGAAAGGGGGGGGGGAGGGGGACATAGAATCCAAAGCAGGTTCCAGACTCTGAACTGTCAGCATAGAGCCCAATGAGGGGCACAGACTCACAAACCATCAGATCGTGACCCAAGCCGAAGTCAGACACTTAACGAACTGAGCCACTCAATCACCCCCATTTTGAGTTTATTTTTGTGTATGGTATAAGAAAGTGATCCAGGTTCATTCTTCTGCATGTTGCTGTCCAGTTTTCCCAACACCACTGGGGAGAGACTGTCTTTTTTCCATTGGATACTCTTTCCTGTTTTGTAGAAGAGTAGTTGGCCATACATTGTGGGTCTATTTCTGAGTTCTCTGTTCTGTTGCATTGATCTATGTGTCTGTTTTTGCTCCCAGTACCACACTGTCATGATAATTACAGCTTTATAATATAGCTTGAAGTCTGGAATTGTGACGCTTCAAGCTTTGATTTTCTTTTTCAACATTATTTTGGCTATTCCAGGTCTTTTCTGATTCCATAGAAATTTTAGAATTGTTTGTTCTATCTCTGTGAAGAATGCTGGTATTATTTTAACAGAGATTGCACTGGATATATGGATTGCTTTGTATAGTGTCAACATTTTAACAATATTTGTTCTTCCAGTGCATGATCATGGAATGTTTTTCCATGTCTTTGCATCTTCAATTTCTTTCATAAGCATTCTGTAGTTTTCAGCATACAGATCTTTTACCTCTTTAGTTAGGTTTATTCCCAGATGTTTTATGGGTTTTGGTGCCATTGTAAATGGAATCAGTTCCTTGATTTCTCTTTCTGCTGTTTCATTATTGGTGTCTAGAAATGCAGCTGATTTCTGTGCATTGATTTTATATGCTGCAACTTTGCTGAGTTCATTTATCCGTTTTAGAAGTTTTCTGGTGGAGTCTCTCAGTTTTCCAAAAGAGTATCATGTCATCTGTGAAGAGTGAAAATTTAATTTCTTCCTTGCTGGTTTGCTTGCATTTTATTTGTTTTTGTTGTCCAATTGCTGAGGCTAGGACTTCAAACACTGTTGAACAACAGTGGATAAAGTGAATATCCCTGTTGTATTCCTGACCATAGGGAGAAAGCTCTCAGTTTTCCCCACTTAGGACAATATTAGCTGTGGGTCTTTCATATATGGCCTTTATGATCTTGAGGTATGTTCCTTCTATCCCTACTTTCTTGAAGGTTTTTATCAAGAGAGGATCCTGTATTTGGTCAAATGCTTTCTCTGCATCTATTGAGAGGATCATGTGGTTTTTATTTCTTTTCTTTTCTTTTTTTTTTTTTTTTTACTAATGTGATATATCATCTTGATCGATTTGTGGATATTGAAACAACCTTACATCCCAGGTATAAATCCCAATTGATTGTTGTGAATAATTCTTTTAATGCATTGTTGGATTCACATTGCTAGTATCTTGTTGAGAATTTTTGCATCCGTATTCATCAGAGAAATTAGTCTGTAGTTATTTGTAATGGGGTCTTTGTCTGGTTTTAGAATCAAGGTAATGCTGGCCTCATAGAATGAGTTTGGAAGTTTCCTTCCATTTTTTGTTTTTTGGAACAGCTTCCAAAGAATAGGTATTAACTCTTCTTTAATTGTTTGGTAGAATTTCCCTGGAAAGCCATCTGGCCCTGGACTCTTGTTTGTTGGGATATTTTTGATTACTGATTCAATTTCCTTACTGATTATGAGTCTATTCAAATTTTCTATTTTTTCCGGTTTTGGTAGTTAATGTTTCTAGGAATTTGTTTCTTCCAGATTGCCCAATTTGTTGGCATATAATTGCTCATAATATTCTCTTATTATTTATATTTCAGCAGTGTTGGTTGTGATCTCTTTTCACTCATGATTTTATTTATTTGGGTCCTTTTTCTTTTTGATAAATTTGGCTAGATGCTTATCAATTTTGTTAATTCTTTTGAAAAACCAGCTCCTGATTTCCTTGCTCTGTTCTACTGTTTTTTTGATTTCAGTATCATTGATTTCTCCTCTAATCTTTACTGTTTCCCTTTTTCTGCTCAGTTTGGGTTTTATTTGCTGTCTTTTTCCAGCTCCTTTAGGGGTAAGGCTAGGTTGTGTATCTGAGACATCTATTTCTTCTTTAGGAAGGCCTGGATTGCTCTAAATATCCATCTTATGACAGCCTTTGCTGCAACCCAGAGGTTTTGGACTGTCACGTTTTCAACTTTCATTGGCTTCCATGTACTTGTTAATTTCCTCTTTAATTTCTTGGTTAACCCATTCATTCTTTAGTAGGATGTTCTTTAATCTCCAAGTATTCATGGTCTTTCCAAACTTCTTCTCATGGTTGATTTCAACTTTCATAGCATTGTGGTCTAAAAATACGCAGGACATATCGATCTTTTTTAATTGTTGAGGGCTGATTTGTGACCTAGTATGTGATCTTTTCTGCAATGTTCCATGTGCACTTGGGAAAAATGTGTGTTCTGCTGTTTTAGGGTGAAATGTTCTGAAAATGTCTGTTAAGTCCATTCAGTCCATCATGCCATTCAAAGACATTATTCCCTTTTGATATTCTGCTTAGATCATCTGTCCATTGCTATAAGTAGGATGTGAACGTCCCCTACTATTACAGTATTATTTATCAATGAGTTCTTTATGTTTGTGATTAATTGATTTACATATTTGGGTGTGCCAAGTTGGGGGCATAAATATTTGGAATTCTTAGACCTTCTTGGTGGATAGGCCCCTTCATTATGATGTAATGTACTTCTTCATCTCTTATTACAGTCTTTGTTTTAAAATCTAGTTTGTCTGATATACGTATGACTATTCTGGCCTTCTTTTGCCATCCAGTAGCATGATACATGGTTCTCCATCCCCTTACTTTCAATCTGCAGATGTCTTTAGGTCTAAAATGAGTTTCTTGTAGCCAGTATATCGAGGAGCCTTGTGTTTTTTGATCCATTCTAATACCCTGTGTCTTTTGGTATTGCCAAAAGAGCATTTAGTCCATTTACATTTAGAGTGATTATTGAAATAGAAATGTGTTGCCATTGTGTTGCATGTAGAATTGTTGTTTCTGGTGATGTTCTCTGGTCCTTTCTAGTCTTTGTTGCTTTTGGTGTTTTTTGTTTTGTTTTCTCTCCACTCAAAGAGTCCCCCTTAAAATTTCTTGCAGAGCTGGTTTAGTGGTCACAAACTCCTTTAGTTTTTGTTTCTCTGGGAATTTCTTTATCTTTCCTTCTATTTTGAATGAAAGCCTTGCTGGATAAGGAATTCTTGGCTGCATATTTTTCCAATTCAGCACAGGATCCTCTCAATAGATGCAGAGAAAGCATTTGCCAAAATACAGCATCCTTTCTTGATAAAAACCTGCCATTCCTTTCTGGCCGGGGACTGCATCTCAGTCACCACACTGCATAAGAGGGCCCTCCTCATCTGTGACAGGCAGCGGCAGCAGAATGTTTGTCATTTGATTATAAATTAATCTCCCATCCTCATCTTTATACAGAAAGTAACCGAGTACTAATAGCCACCATTTAGCCATTAGTACACAACAGTATCGCATAAGTCTGTTCAGATGTAAACGTGAATCCTCTTCCCCTCTACAAGTAGAATGAAAAACAGGGCCTATTTGGTGCTATCCATTGCCTTAACTTTTATCAGAAAGCTATTGGGGCACCTGGCTGGCTCAGTCGGTAGTCGGGGTTGGGAGTTCATACCCCATGTTGGGTATAAGATTATTCAAAAAGATAAATGAACTTTTTTAAAAAACTATTTTTATTTCTATCTAAGTATGATTTTACTCAACTAGAGCTGACTTTCTTTGCTTTTCCTCCTGCCTCTTCATACAAATAAAACATGTTACTGTATAATGGGGGTGCCTGGGTGGCTTAGTCGGTTAAGCATCTGACCGGCTCAGGTCATGATCTCATGGTTTATGAGGTTGAACCTCACATCAGGCTCTGCTGTCAGCAAAAGAGCCTGCTTCAGATCCTGTCCTCTCTCTGTGCCCCTCTCCGACTCATGCTGGTTCTCTCAAAAATAAACATTTGGGGGAAAAAACACATTACTATATAATGAAGTTCACGGAAAGATAGGGATTACTTAATAGGAAATCACTTTACTGCGCATGTGACTGAAAAACTCACGTTTTGTTACACGAGCCAAATCTGCACTGCCTACTTTTCACAAATTTTCATATATTTCTTTCTGTAAATTTTTTTCTCAGTTTAATATGGTTATTTAATTTTACAGAGGAGAATCTAGTGAGCAAAGATTTCTGTTGCTACAGCTATTTACATCATTTTTCAGTTTAGTGTGTGATTTTTAAGGGGGAAAATACGTGGAAATAATATACAAATGCTTTGGTTTTTGTTGATTTTTAACCAATTTGTGACTTTCATATTTTCTTAGATGGTTTTTAAATCCTTGAATTTGGGTCACATTGGTGGCTCAGTCAGTTAAGTGTCTGACTTTGGCTCAGGTCATGATCTCACAGTTCTTGAGTTCAAGTCCCGTGTCGGGCTCTGTCCTGACAGCTCAGAGCCTGGATCTTGTTTCAGATTCTGTGTCTCCCTCTCTCTCGCCCCTGCCCTGCTCACATTCTGCCTCTGTCTCTCTATTAAAAATAAGTATTAAATCCTTGAAATATGCCTGAGTCATTTATGTTAAAAAAAATGTGTGACCATTATGAAGATGATTTAAGGACATTAGTTTGTACTTGAGGCAAAGAGAAATCAGTCTGTAAAATAACTACTCAGGAATGTGGGACAGTTAATGAGCATTTTCTGCTTGCTCTGGTTTTAGGCCTTTTTCCTGGTGTATGCTCTAGGATGTCTCAGCATCTACTATGAGAAGGTAAGATGTCTTATTTAGATACAGTCCACCTAAAATTTTCCTGGCACCTCCATGGCTCAATTGGTTGGGTGTCCAACTTTGGCTCAGTTCATGATCTCGCAGTTCATGGGTTCGAGCCCTGTATGGGCTCTGTGCTGACAGGTCAGAACCTGGAGCCTGCTTCGGAATCTGTGTTTGCCTCTCTCTCTGCCCTTCTCCTGCTTGCTTGCATGCGCACTTGCTCTCTCTCTCCTGCTCTCTCTTGCTCTCTCTCAAAAATAAATAAACGTTAAACAGTTTTTTTCCCAGGGGTGCCTGGGTGAGTCAGTCAGTTGAGCACCTGACTTTGACTCAGGTCTTGATCTCATAGTCTGAGTTCAAGCCTCTATGCTGACAGCTCAGAGCCTGGAGCCTGCTTCAGATTCTGTGTCTCGCTGTCTCTGACTCTCTGCTGCTCACTCGTTCTCTGTCTCTCAAACGTAAACATCAAAAAAAGTTTTTTTCCTGATGTTGAAAGCAGCTTGTGATAATTTTCACATTGCTATAATACAAACGTGCCTACTCTCACCCAGTAAAATTGGATCAGATTTTTTTCTGTACATTTAGGCTTTGGGTCCTGAACTGGGACTATTAAGGCAGAAGCCAGCTTTGACTCTTTTAGATTGGATTTCATTCCCAGACTAGGAGCAGAGCAATATCTTAATAATCAGGAAATCTATTAGAAAAGTACTAAAAAGTAGGAACAAAAATTAAAGCTGCCAGTGTTTAGCACCAACTTTAGTAAAGGCTGTGTGTTGGGTACCTTAACCTGCATATCCTTGCTTCTTCCTGATAAGAATTCTACAGAGAAGGTATCTGACGCTCAGAGGAAGGAAAGAACCCAGCCAGGGTCACACAGCTAGTCCGGTTAGACCTAATAATTGAAGCTGTGTCAGGGCATTCCCAAAGCCGTGATGTGCACTGTAGCCTGCTGCCCTTAGCAAGTCCCACAGGAAGCCGATACCATTGCTTAGCTTCTGGTAGAGGCGTTGGCAGGCTGGGCGCACAGATAGAAGGGGAGACTTCACTGTACACTTTATGCATATGAATAAAATACCTATTCAAAATAATTCAAATGAAATTAAAATTAAAAGGAGAAAGGTAAGCAGAACAATAGAGAATTACATTTTGTACCTAGGAGTGCATAATTTTATCATTAATCAAATTCCAATTATATAAATTCTTTTCACAAGTATTCCAGTGGTTTAGAAACATGTCGCCTGATGGGTGCCTCATTTTCACCGATGGTGGCCATTCTTAGCCCACCTTGCGTCCTCCCCAGGCCTTAGCCAAAATCTGTCAGAACATTGCACTGCTACGTAGAATCCTCAGCCTCTGAAACTTGACGGGCTATCCATATTGGAAGTTCGGCCTTCCTGCCACACTGTGTGCTGTTGGAGGAGCCTGAGTGTTTCCTTTCCTGAGGATTGAACGGCCACGCGTAGGGGCACCTGGCTGGCTCGGTCGTTAAGCATCTGACTTTGGCTCAGGTCATAATCTCATGGTTCATAAGTTTGAGCCCCACATTGTGTGAGCTCATGTCCCACTTCTGGCGAACACCAGCCCCGCTTCGGGCAAACCACGAACACTGCTTCTGGTGAGCCCCACTTCTCTCTCTCCCCCTCCCTCTCACTCTCTCCCCCCCTTCCCCTCCTGGGATTCTCTCTCCCTGCCCTTTGCTCACTTGCGCATGCTCGCTCGCTCTCTCGCTCACTCTCTCTCTTTCTCTCCAAAATAAATACATAAAATAAAAAATAAAGGCCACACTTACATGGAGTTTCTATCTTAGGAACAACTGCAAAAAAAAAAAAAAACGAATAAGGAGAAGAAAAAAACCTCTAGCACCTATTTATGGATTTAAAATCTTAGGCTGAGACATACTCGGCCAAGTCTGACTGACTGAGCCCTAAACCGTCCAAAAAACGGACTGTTCTCTGAAGCAAGCCGTTCTCAGTCTCTTCACGTCCCCTACAGGAACTCCGTTCCCTTTGAAGCAGTCGGTTACTCACTGTGCCTCCAGTTTCAGGGACTAAACGGAGCATCTTTTTTTTTTTTTTAAGCTTTTACAGAATTACATTTTGGCTTTTCTGAATGTGGCCTGACACACGGTAGCTACTCACGTGGTGTGTGAAAAGTTCGGAGCGTGCTGCCCTCCGGCTGTGCTGGGCGTGTCACCCTCGAGCTCGAGGCACACACTCGTGCCCTTGGCCGGAGTGTTCCACACCTGCCCACCTCCCGCAGGCCCCCGCCGGCCCCTTGCGCCAGCCTCCTCCCTCCTCCCGGCCTCTCCCAGGCCCTCCGGGCCGGTTTTCTCTGGCAGAAATAAATATAAGCCTCAGATGGGAGCCAGGTGGGTCATTTTTAAAATTTTCTAGTAGCCACATTAAAGAGGTTGAAAGGGCACCTGGGTGGATAAGTCCATTGAGCGTCCACCTCTTGGTTTCCGCTCAGGTCATTGATCTCAGGGTCTCGGGCTGCAGCATGGAGCCTGCTCCAGATTCTCTCTCCCTCTCCGCCCCTCTCCCCAGCTCACACGTGCACATGCTTTCTCTCTCATAAAAATAAGAGGGAGCGTGGGTAGGAGAAAAAAGACAGGTGAAACTAATTTATATTATTTGCAAAATTTGTTTAACTTAGAAATTCCAAACTTACTGAGATAGTTTACTTTCTTGTTTTCCTACCAAGTCTTTGAGATTCCATGTGTATTTTCCCCTTGAGGCACACCTGCCTTCGGGCCTCTATCTGGTACTGCCACCCAGCCAGCATAAGTCCCGCCGCTGTGGGTCCGGTGGTAACTGCCTCTGCTCCGCGCTCAGTGTGGACGTCCCCTTCACCAGGTGAATGATGAGTTGACATACGTAATCAGACCCCTCTGTTTGTTTTTTTTGGTTATTTTTTACTGTCATCAGGAGCCTTTAACAATCCTGAAGCTCTGGAAAGCTTTCCCTGTCGTTCAGCCCACATTCAGGACTACGTACATGGCATACCATTACTTCCGAAGCAAGGGCTGGGTGCCCAAAGTGGGACTGAAGTATGGGACCGATTTACGTAAGTAATTCTTGACTCGGTAGGTACGAGGACCAGGGTTCGCAGCAGATCCCGGGGTGGAGACGGAACTGGTTATGTACTGGTGCTTGTTGTTTCTAAGATGATGCCTTCCTGCTGGCTCAGATAAGAACATTTGGAGTGGAGTGGAGGGTTTGTCCTGGAAGAGTGAAAAGGAAATCTAAGGGGCCCCCCTGGGGATAGAAGCCTGGAGGCCTAAATGTTCAAGCTTTCTCCCTCACTCATTCTGTAATCTGAGTTGAGTTTTACAGCCCTACCCCCTCCTCTCATTAGCCCCTCACTCCTGTGATTTGGGGAGTCCCTCATCCTCTAGCTTCATTGTCTCATCTGGCAAATGAGAATAGTCACAGAATTAGAAGAATAATCACAGCTACCATTCGTTGAGCACCTACTATGTGTCAAACGTTTTAAAATTCATTATCTTGGGACGCCTGGGTGGCTTAGTCGGTTAAGCGTCCGACTTTCGCTTAGGTCATGATCTCGCGGTTCGTGGGTTCGAGCCCCGCGTCGGGCTCTGTGCTGACTGCCGGCTCAAAGCCTGGAGCCTGTTTCAATCTGTGACTCCCTCTCTCTCTGACCCTCCCCTGCTCACGCTGTCTCTCTCTCTCCTAGAAATAAATAAAAACATTTAAAAATAAATAAATAAATAAAATTCATTATCTTATTAAATCCCTAAAGCACCCAAGGATACTCTTATTATTCTCATTTTTTCTGATGGTGAGACTGCAGTTGTGAATGGGCCATGTGCCCTAACAGTTTCCAGGGCCAGTAACTTACAGAGCTGGGCTTTTACATTCTGGAGCCCAGGCTCTTAGAAACTGCATCTTCTTATCTTAAAGTAAGATTTCTGGGCCCGATGAGCCCTTCATTCAACAGATAATTATGGAGACTCTCCTGTGGGCCAGGTCTTTTTAGGTGCCAGGAACACAGAGTGAGTGAGACAAACACAAAGCTGCCTTAATGGAGCTGCGTACATTCTGGCTGGGGAGATGAATAAGCAAACAAGTAAATATATAATGTAGTTCCAGGGACTATTAAACACTAAGAAACATAAAACAGAGTAGAGGTGTAGAGAGTCAAGAAAAGTAGGAAAAGTCTCTGAAAAGATGTGACCAAAAACAAACAAAAGGTGACCACAGTAGGGAAAAGGTCAATTAAGAATGTGGGAGGCCCAGCGTGAACAGCAAGTGCAAAGGCCCTGAGGCAGGAACAAGCTCAGTCAGTTTCAGGAACAACATAAAAACAGGGTGTCTAGAACTCAGAGATCCCAGGGGAAGAGTGAAGAACATGGTAGGCACAGAGGGAACAGCAAGCACAAAGGCCCTGAGGCAGGGAAGTCTCAGGAACAGCGTAAAGATAGTGTGTCTAGAACTTAGAGATCCTAGGGGAGAGTTACATGAGGTGATGTCTACGAGTTAAGCTGAGGCCGATCACGTAAGGCCTGGTTGTCATTCTGGTGATTAGAAGCCTTGGGAGAGTTTGAGTAAAGGAGTGACTTAAATGAATAGGACCCTCTGTCTGTTCTGTTACTGGTAGACTTTGGGATGAGGGGCAGGGGGTAAAAATGTTAGCAGATAGACTTTGTTAGGGCCACTGAGCCCAACCAGCCCTGCAGGCAGAATGGATGTAGGAACTTCATTTTTTTTTTTTTTTAATGTTTATTTCTGAGAGAGAGAGCGTGAGCAGGGGAGGGTCAGAGAGAGAGGGAGACACAGAATCTGAAGCAGGCTCCAGGCTCTGAGCTGTCAGCACAGAGCCCAATGCAGGGCTCAAACCCACAAACCCTGAGATCATGATCTGAGCCGAAGTCGGACGCTTCACCGACTGAGCCACCCAGGTGCCCCTGTAGGAACTTCATTTAAGAGGAATCAGGGATAACACTTACATACATGGATTCATGCTTTGGACGTAGTAAGTCCAGTGGAGAATCCGTAAAGAGATGATTTTAGAGCACAGGAGAGCCCTCATGTACAAATTTGGAGTTGTTGTTATGGAAGCGGCTCTGAGAGCCCCGGGCCCGGTGAGTGCACGTGGGTCCTAAGGCCTGTGCCCGGCACTAGCGTCTGCCAAGTCCCTTAAACTCACTTCCCACATCTGCCAAGTGAGGGTGCTTCCTGGATGCTTTTCAGAATTGTTTGTGAGGTTCAAACAAAAACCCCAAGATATTTGAAAGGTCTTCCAAGAAGCCATGGCCCCTGAGGTTTTTTGACCTATGTCATATGCTCCTTCCAAATGCTTTGAGCCTTTTTAAATACCCAAAGAAAGCCCATTCCGTCTTTTAAGTGTGTAAATGCTCTAAACTGTGTTTAACCAGGAATCATAGGGTAGTTTTGGGGAGGATCCAACACAATACAAAATGCTGTGTTTGTAGATGGTGTGTTTTTATGGGTCAAGAGTCCTAACCTTTCACTAAACTCTCAAGCAGGGAGAGACGGTGTCAGCAGTCCAAAGTAAAGGTTAAGGAGTTTCTATCCCTCTAAGATAAATGATTTCTTTTGTTCGTTCCGTCACTGGATTTCAGGCACAGATACCCCAACTCAGGGCCACCACACGAATCATCAGGACCAGCTTGAGATTAGTTTGCTGGGTGTCCCCGTAATTGTGCTGGCCGCAGTTAACAATGCCTGAATAAGTCAGGTGCCTGTTTATCCCTCCTTGGCTTCCTGCCCTGTTCTCCTTTCCACACCCCTGTAAGAATAGCCACTCAGTGTAAACGCTTGGCAGGTCTTCTTCAGCTTTCTCATTGTATGAGTGAAACCTGAGTTAGAACTTTCCAGTCAAGAAGGCTGCAGGGATACATTCAGAAGCAGCAGGAGCTAGTAAAGAGAGCTCTCTGGGTTCACAGCCGGCTCTGCCTCTTTACTGTGTGACCTCAAGTAGGTTACTTCATCTCTCTGAGTTTCCATTTGCTCATCGTGTAACATGGATAACACCGTAACATACATGTATATACATATATATGTTTTATATATCTTTTATATATATCTTTATATATATATATATATATATATCTTTATATATATATATAACATCTTCTTTATAAAAACTAAAATAAAAAGTTGCAGGGGACACGGGCCTTTGTTGAGTGCCTTCTAAGCATACTTAACTCATGTATTTTCAATACTAAGCCATATTTTTGAATGAAGAGTAATTTTAAAACAAAGTGCCTCATGGGGATGGTTGAAAGGACAGATTTTTTTTTTAAAGAAATGAAACAGTTGCTATTTTCCAACTCCCCGGAGGCTTTGCTACAGCTGGGTCTATCACATAACTTCAAGCTGCTTGTGTAATTAATAGGAGACCTGGCCTCTGGCCCGGCAGTGGCATGAAAGGTGTCTTTACAGTCCCTGCTGTAGCAGAGGTTCATGAGCAGTGCTAGCCTGGGAGAGGAAGAACGGCTTCCTGGGGTGCCTGGCTGGCTCATTCGGGAGAGCCTGCGACTCTTGATCTCAGGGATGTGAGTTTGAGCCCCACATTGGGTGTAGAGATTACTTAAAATCTTAAAAAAAAAAAAAAAAGTAGGGGCCCCTGAGTGGCTCAGTCAGTTAACCATCTGACTCTTGATTTCAGCTCAGGTCATGATCTCACAGTTGTGATATCGATCCTGATATCAGGCTCTGCACCGAACATAGAGCCTGCTTAGGATTCTCTCATTCTCTCTCTCTCTCTCTCTCTCTCTCTCTCTCTCTCTCTGCTCCTCACCCTCTCCCTCGTTCACACATGCTCTCTGTCTCGCTCTCTCTCGGTCTCTCTCTCCCTCAAAAAACAAAACAAAACAAAATTTAAAAAGAGGCACAGTTTCCTAAACTTCACCTCTTCTCTGGGCACAGTTCCTCAGTGGCTGCTGTTTTTTAACAATATTATTTTGAGGGCTGGTGACCTGATCACACATGCCCTAGAACTGCCAACACAGGTTAAACCCAGGACATCCTCTCTTGACCATTGTTTCTGTTTACAGAGGTAATGACTCATGACAAAGGGCCCTTATGAAATTCACATCTTATCAGGGAAACTCTTCCCATGAATAAATCTTGTCAGTCACATTTCATTCCAGGAGCGGTACTGCGAGCTAGTGATATGGATCTCAAATCAGGGGCAGCTGCCCAGCTACTTGACCTTGATCACCCACTGATGAAAACTAGACTAGAAACCAAGTGGGAGCCTTCCCTTACATTCCCCATCCAGAAGCTCCCACAGCTGCCGGCTCTTCCCACGACCGGGCACTTTGCCTTGGTGCTTTTCTTCCCTGCCCTTATTTACCTCTGGTTCTCCTGTGAGGTGTGTGGTATTCACCTCCTTTTATAGGACGCTGAGGAAATTATGGCTTTAAAGGGTCAAGGGAGTCGCCAAGGGTCCCACAGCACGTAAGTGCAGAGATTGGCTGTCGGGTCCGATCTCTGTGTGCTTCCACCACACGGAGCTGCTGTTGCGCCCCAGGAAGCTAACGTGCAGCACCAGGTGTAGATTTGTTTTTCCTGACGCAGGCAGCTACTGGTTGGTGTGACTTAAGATGTAGTTACTCCCAAGCCTCCTTCCCACACACTCCGGTTTTAGATTTGCATTGACTAAGTTTGGTCATGTGATTTCACAGCTGCTTGCAAATGAGAAGTGGAGGGACAAGCGGAATGACAGCAGCTGTTAGAAGCCAGCAGAGTTATGGGGCGCCTGGGAGCTCAGTCAGTTAAGTGTCCAACTGGGGCTCAGGTCATGATCTCACAGTTCGTGGGTTCCAGCCCCATGTCGGGCTCTGTGCTGAGAGCTCGGAGCCTGGAGCTGCTGCAGATTCTGTGTCCTCCTCTCTCTGCCCCTTGCTCTCTCTCTCTCTCTCTGTCTCTGCCTCTCTGTCTCTGTCTCTCTCTCAAAAATAAATAAACATTAAAAAAAAAAAAAGAGCCAGCAGAGTTAGAGGGTTCCCAGAGCCCGAGGGAACCGTCCCCGGGCTTGGCGCCCCGCCTGGAGACTGAGAACCGCTCTCCCACCAGGGGGAGGCTTCAGAGCAGCTCCTCTGTGCTCCTCACAGAACAGCCTTCTTCCGTCTCCCTTTTTGGTTCTTTCCTGCAGGACTCTCTTGGGTTTTTTTCTAGTCAAGTTTTTTAAATATTTTAATGTTTTCCACATCTGTGCAAATAAGCCATAGTATTTCTGCACGTAGCTCATAAGAATAGGGATGTTCTCCTGCATAACTGTAATATCGTACAATACCTGAGAGAAATCAGAATTTTTCTTTTTTCTTTTTTAGTTTTTTTTTTTTAACACTTATTTTATTTTTGAGAGAGAGGGAGACATCGAATCCGAAGCAGGCTCCAGGCTCTGAGCTGTCAGCATGATCTAGGACCCATGAAGAAGTCGAATGTCTAACCAACTGAGCCATCCGGGCACCCCTATAGGTTTCTCTTTTATTTTGCTAGGGCTGCCATTATAAATTACTACATACTGGGGGGCTTAAAACAGCAGAAACTCTCTCACAGTCCTGGAGACCACAGCTCACAGGCCCACTCTCCCTCCAAAGGCAGGAGGGAATTCAATCCCCTGTCTGTAGTGTTTCTGGCAGCGCCGGGCATCCCTTGGCTTATAGCCACATCACTCCAGTCTCTGCAAAGGACCTTCTCCAAATAAAGCTGCATTCCCAGATCCAGGTATTAAGACTTGGACGTACTTTTTGGGGGCCACACTTCACCTTACTATAGCCTCTGTGACTTTTTTTAATCTAAAACAGTTTCTGTAGCTTGTTGATTTTTCATGACGTTGAGTTTTCTTGAAGAGTCTGAGAGGATATCCCACATTCTAGATATGATTGTTTCCTTGTCATTAGACTCCAGCCCACCATTCTTTAGCACGCATGGGTGCTGTGGGTATTTATTGTGCCCCATTGGGAGGTACTTAATGTCAGGCTGTCCCACTGTTGATGAGACTACTTATGATCACATGACCAAAGTGACCGTTGTCAGATGTCTGTTGTAAAATTACATTTTTCCTTTTGTGATTAACAAGTAACGAGTAGGGTGAGACTGTGCATATCTCCTTCCCCGATAATTACAACAGTTGCCTGAATTAATTACTTGTACTACTCATTTTGTAATTCTGTCATTCCTTCCACAGCCATCCCTGGCATTCACTTAGAAAAAGGAGCTTTCCCTTCATTTCCTGCTTCTTTCAGACTTTTTTTTTGAGTGCCCGGGATTTCTTAGACTTGAAGTTTTCATCTTTTTGCTTGAGAGGCATTTTTGTAGGAGGGTTTTACTTTACCTTCTGAATACACTGTCATCATTAGGATTACGCTCCTAGGTACCATTTTGAGCCTTTATTTTATGCCAGCCACTGTGTCAATGCCTCTATCTTCAGTCGCTACACCAGGTTTTTCATAATAAGGAGATTGAAACACAGGGCGTCATCATGTCATCTTGACACTCCTAAGGCTTGAACTCGAGTCTTTCTGATGTCAGTGTTCATGCATTTAACTTCTAAACCATACCGTCATCATCAGTCATCTGAAGTGACCCAAATGTAGGTAAGAGCTGCTTTCAGGCTGTGAATATTCCAGCATGGCAGATGCATGTGAGATTTAAGATGTGTGCCTGATCATAAACATGGTGCTTAAGGGCTAGAGAAGGTCCCAGTTTCCCCTTGTTCTTCATTTTGTAAATCTGGAAACTGAGGCCCAGAGATACTAGTAACTTGTTTGAAAGTCACACCACCAAGAGTGGCAGCGAATGGACAGGAAACAAACTCCTGAATTCAAGTTCATTCCAGTATGTAGTTTCCTTCCCCTGCATCTCAGAAAACTGAGGATTGTTTGTTGGGTATTTACTTAATTTGTGCCCCTTACACAGTGAATTTGAGCTGCTTGCCAAATCCTTTAAACATACTTTAAATAGGAAATAAAATAATAAAAAGGAAATGTGACCCTAGAAAATGTACTGTAGGTGAAGGGTTGCTGTATTGTCTGTAGGATCCTACAGGATAACTAACTCAGGCTGTAAAGTTGCCTCTGAGCTTGCTGAGCCTAAGGGAAATGTGATTAGCTACAGTACTGATAGGGCCAAAAAGGAAAATTCTATCCACTCCTCAATGGATAAAAAGTTTTTCTGCTTTAATTTGCACTGGCCACAAGCTTACAGATGTAATTATCAGTAAAGATAATTCTTTTAGCTATAGTTACATATAAACCCCAAATCTCAGAGGCCTAACAATTTCATTGCATGTGAAATTCAAAACCAGTGTCTCTGAGTGGTGGGCCAGTCGACTCTCAAAGGTGCTTCGGGAGCCCAGGCTTCTTCCTTCTAGCTTCGTGTCTTTACCACATGCCTTTCAGGGTCACCTTCAAAAAGGAATAAGCACAGGCTTGGTACGTGGGAGAGTTTTATGACCAGCCTGGCTGCTTGGGAAACAGAGACATGGTCTGGCCGTGTGCCTGGAAAGAGAGGAGAGCAAGGTTTGATGAACAAATAGCTACTCCCTCCACAGACTATGGGCCTCGGAAGGATCCCCTGTGCAGCCCGCGTGGCAGAGTCCCTGCTCCAGGCTCGTTTGGGCACTGGCTTTTGACCTCCATAGATTAAATCCGTAGGGCAGACTGAATTCCACAAGTGGCGTATGTGGTGACTCATCTCTATTACCAACACTCAAGTCAATTGGTACCTGGCCAGAGTAGAGTAGCTCGGACACTTTGAATTACTCTGATGTGAAATTAATAACAAAATGTTGGTCCGCATTATATGAACTTCACATGTTGTGACATTATTTCGCATTCTCCCTCTAGAGATTGTAAGACCAGAGGCAAGACAAAAGTCACTTGTATTTGAGTTTGGATTTCATTTGTGGGCTGAGGGTGGTGTGAGAATGTTAGGGTCCTGGCCACAGATTTGCTTTACTAATTGCATTTTGTTCCAAGGGGAAAAAAAAATAGTTGGGTTTTAAAAATAGATGACTGGACATATTGCAGATAACCATGGACAGATAATTGGGTATTTTTGTCTCTTTGGAGAAGAGGAGACATCAGTAATAAAGTAAGATTTTGATTCCAAGAGGTTATACATTTTCTCTCTTTTTCTTTGCAGTGTTGTATCGAAAAGGCCCTCCATTTTACCATGCAAGGTTTGGAGTGATTTTTTTTTTTAATGTTTTATTTCTTTTTTGAGTAAGACTGTTAAGCGAGGGAGGGGCAGAGAGAAGGATCTGAAGCAGGGTCTGCACTGATGGACTGATAGAGTGAGCCCATCGTGGGGCTCGACTCACAAACCATGAGATCATGACCTGGGCCAAACTGGGATGCTCAACCAACTGAGCCACCCAGGTGCCCCTGCAGTGATTTTTTTTAATAAGGCAGTAGTTTCAAAGGACAGGAGGAAATTTCTGACCTCCAGTATAAGTATCAGTGCCACAGAAACAATTACAATCCTGTTTCTCTTGGCCTGTTAGGAATAGATGCTCTGCAACTTTGGCTTATACACTAATGTTGTACTATGTACATAGTAATAAATAGGTTACGTTTTAGTATTACACATTGAGTTAACCTATGCAATAATTGTTATCTTAATATCAGTGAATATCTAAACCGTTGAATGAATTCACAGCTTGCTTGTTGGGCGAAGTATTCCTGTTCCCTCCTTATCAGTGTTGAGATCAGCCCGAAAGATTGTAATATAAAGTGGGAGTTTTTCATTAATATTTTTCCCAGTAACATCGTAGGAGAATTTAGAATGAGGCAATGTACATAGTATTTTCTATATCTTTGTTCTTGGTGGAACAAGCATTATTCTTTTTAAAGAGGTTGATTTCATGCTTTTTAATGCCCTCTGTGTGTCTTTCAGTTACTCGGTCATTATTGAGTTAGTCAACGACGATTTTGAGGGCTCTCTTCGCAGACCTTTCAGCTGGAGGTCACTGGCTGCCTTGAGCAGAGTTTCAGTTAATGTCTCCAAGGTAATGACATCAGCTTTGGCATTCACATGTCACTTAAATGGTTGATTTTTTTTTTTTCTTGAATGTAGTAGAATCATAGAAGTCATCTGTAGGAACTTCACAGCGTTCCTGCCAGTGAGGTTCTAAAAGGGGAGGCTAGAAGCTGACCTCCCCTCGTATCCCCTGCCCCCACCCTCTGGTACTGAGCGCCACAAATTGAGCCTCAAAGATCCCTAGTGATTGATGTAGAGGAGCATTGCCTCCCATTCTGGGGCGGCCGTCAGCACACTCTCAAAAGTCACTCACCCACATTCACAAGGGAGTCAAAACATTGATTTCTTTTCAGAGCTAGCAGATCTCTTGAAGCGAGAGGACGGAATTAATATTTATAGCTAAACACCGTACATGTTTTCTCACCACCCTGTTGGTGTCTTCATCCCTAAGGGTGAGGAATCAGAGTCAGAGATATTAAGGTGCATACCCAAGATCATGCAGTTTATACGCAGAATGGGAATTCAGACCCAGAGTCGTGTGACTGCGGGACTCGTCTCCGGCTCTATCCTGCTGCCGTCAAGACCGGAGGGAAATTTCATCCTGTGCCAGGACTACGAAGGATGAAAGCTTTGTGTGTTCGCTGTTACTCAGTAACGTGCTAACCGAACAGACAGCGAGCCCCCTCCAGTTCGTCCCACTGCTGCTGGAGGCGCCGTGAGAGGTGGGGCCCGAAGGCCCAGCGGAGGCGGGGGGTGACTGCATTGCATGCAGGTGAAGCTGCTTAGGTTTAGCCTGTAAAAAGTAGCTTTACCTTTTAGAAATAGGGAATCTATATATACTGTTTCCAGTAGTTTTGCACCCATTTTATGGGACTGGTCCTCAGTCTAGATCCCGGGCCCAGGTGTGTTCCTGGAGGAAACCGATGTGGTTTGTGAGTTTCCAGGAGCACCCAGCGGGAGGGCACGGAGACTGCCCGCACTTCCTGCTGACGCCCCCAGATGTGTGTTGTTACTGTGCGCGATGTAGAGATTGTTCTTCATTTCTCGATAGGAACTCATGCTGTGCTATTTGATTAAACCCTCTACCATGACTGACAAAGAGATGGAGTCGCCAGAGTGTATGAAACGAATCAGAGTTCAGGTAGGCACACTCAGAGACAGATTCATGGCATCCCAAAGATTCTGTCCGCCATATTGTGTCCTCTGGAGCACATGGTCCCAGGTAAAGAAAGGAAAACCTTCTTACTTTGGTAACGGGAAGTCCCACAGGTCCTCTTCCCGCTGAGTCCGCTCTCACTGCCCCTTAACTCCTGCTGCTGCTTTACCTGCCACGTCACCTGGCCTCCGTCCCCACCATTCAGCCGAAACTGCTCTCACAGACAGCCTGGGACCTTCTGGCCAGACCTCTCCCAGGCCCCATTCCCAGAAACTGCAGTGTCACCACCAGCTCACTCCCTCCTTGAACTTCTCATCTGGCTCCTGAGTCTTCCTGGCGAGTTTTTCTCTAGCAGCACCGCCACGTTCGTCAGGCCCTCCCCGCGGATTACTTGCTGCTTCTGCCTGTGACTCCTCCCCACATGCAGCCGCCCTCGTCCTCTGCCATCTGTAACGTTGCACCCCGTCCCCTTGTTCACACCACCCTGTCCCTCTACAGCCCCCCAGTGTCCAGTCGGCCTCAGCACCCCATCTGACCAGTCTGTCTTGCCCGCGTCCACTAGGTTAGCTGTTCATTAAACGCCAGCCCAGGTCCACTTCCCCCTTCTCGGTGCGGCCCAGATCCCCCAGCACTGTCTCAGATGCGGCTCTCATGGTAAATGCTGGCTTTCATGCTCCCGTTCCTGAAATGTGCCAGTGGGATGCCAAGGCCAAGGCTAGTTTAGCTTTTAAAATCTCTGTGTGGTTGTGTGGGTAGTATTTGTGTATGAGGTGTGTGCCGCCTCCCTTCACTTTTCCCCAGATGTTTCAGTGACAAAGAACAGGTGTCATCAGTGTACAGACCGTTCTTTGTGAAACGCTGCCATGATGTCACCCACCTAGCATGTTCTTTCATTTCTGATGTTGAAATTTTTAGTCACCTTTTTGCTTTGACTGGTTGCAGGAGGTGATTCTCAGCCGTTGGGTTTCTTCACGAGAGAGGAGTGACCAAGACGAACTTTAACAATTCAACCTCAGAATTCTGATTTACCAACAAATACTGTTGAGTCTCCTACATAAGCCAAGTTCTGAGTGAGGTAAAAAGTCCTCTTATTATAATCACCAGTAATTGAAAAGTTATCAAGGGGATGGCCCTCCCAGCACCAAAAAGCGATTCCTGTTTCAAAAGATAAACTGACACAGGAGAGAACAAAGAGTGTCGTGCTGGCCTTCAGACTCTGATCCTGAGTAAGGCGCTGAGCCTGACCGGTGCTGGGCTGTGCGTCTGTGGGCCTGCGTCCTCCTCCATTCAGTAAGGGCGCTGGGCTAGATGAGCTCTAGGAGGACTCTTCCAGCCACAAGGAAACTCTGCTACTCTCTGATTTTACCTGAAAATGACAGTAGTTTACATTTGTGTGGCCCCGTACAGGTTCCCAAGCACTTTTGTACGCGTGCGTCTCCTGTTACTCATATCCGGAGATGAGATTTGGGGATTGTAAGACCCTGTGTGCCCGTAGGTTAGATGGAAAAAATGATGAGTCTCCTCTTATCTAAGAACTTCAACCAATTACTCAAACACTTAAAAATCCACTTACTGCCTGTCAAGGAGTTCTGTATCATAAAGCCTTTTCAAAAACATCATTACCTAATCTTGAACTCTCAGTGAGCTCACCAATGGGCACGTTAGTGTCCAGTACACAACAATATTATACAGTAGTAGATAAAAATTGCATCTTGCTTCAGTGAACTTGTAAAATAAAAATAGGTAGTGAAGTAATGTATGAAGATACATGATGAATGAGGTTAGCTCAATAAACAAAGCCTTTTTCAAACTGGTTACGCACCAGTGACGGTTTTGCAGGGCGGCAGGGGTGGAGGGGAAGATGAGCACGGGGGAACCAGCCACAGCCTGAGGGAAGCAGATGTCTGAGATCTGTCCAGTGTCCAAATTCAAGACAATGGCCGCATTGGCACCGCATACCCGGAAGTGGACGGTGAGAGCTGGAATGTTCGCGTTCCCGTGACACGTGGTCTCAGAGCCCCAACGGCCTGAGATTCCACCTGACGTTGTGTTTTGGAACGTGGTGCTTCCTTCCGTTCCCGTCATCATCCTGCTCTCACAACGGAAGTGTTAGATCTGCACGGTCTACATTTTTAAAGATTTGGCCTTCAAGTAAGGGAGCTCCTATTTTTCCCTTTGATGCAGACCAGTAATGATCATCAGTTTGAAAGAGCTTCTTAGTAATAAGCCTTTTTGCTCTTCGTTAGTGAACATTTTTACTACCCACTCTGCCCTCACCAGGCTCCTTAGCAAAGTCAAAGACTTTGTTTTCAAGCCTCATCACTTTCTCAAAACTCTGAAAGTCAGCAAAAATTTCAGGCACCGTTTTTTCCCTATTTCATTTGTCATTTGTGGTGACGCTTCTCTCCATGCCTGATCAGTACATCATATGCCTTGATGGTAACAACTCTTCCCGTGAATCCTTCACAGTTCTGTCATCGTGTGAGAGCTCCACATCACATACCTTTTCATCTGCTAATGTGCCTTCAAGGTTGTAGCGACCCCTTCATGTGAAGGCTACAGTAAAGATGTAGAAAAGCCACAAGACTACAGAGATAATTACTTGTAACTGAAAGCTCTAGAAGGATGCCCAAAAGCATCACCTTTAAACAAGCCGTGTAGGAAAGATTTTCCCTCTTCATGTACACCGTCTGAACACGCTGCAGCGGGCCAGACACTCCTCAGCATTTCCCAAGGGCCCTGGGGTTCTGGAACAATGTACCAGCAAAGGTTTTGGGTTACATGCGCCTCACAGTTACCAGCTAAAAGCAGTATTGGCTTGTCTTTAGATGTATTATGTCCTGGCCCTTTTTTCTTTTTTTTTTTTTTAATGTTTTATTTATTTCTGAGAGAGAGAGAGAGAGACAGCATGAGCAGGGGGAGGGTCAGAGAGAGAGGGAGACACAGAATCCGAAACAGGCTCCAGGCTCTGAGCTGTCAGCACAGAGCCCGACGTGGGGCTCGAACCCATGAACTGTGAGATCATGACCTGAGCTGAAGTCGGACACTTAACCGACTGAGCCACCCAGGCGCCCCTGTCCTGGCCCTTTTTTCTTCCCTTCTGAAATAAATGTAACAGATGGTATGTGCTTTTAGAAAAAAGCTCCAGTTCAGCAAGATTGGAAATTCGCTGTGATAAAACCGCCTTCAGGCATGGCTGAGTTTCACTGGGGACATGCTGCCACCTCACGGAGAAGTTGCTTCACCCACTCTCTTCAAAGCATGTTTTATGTGGTTCTTAAATCTCGAACCTTTGAGATTTGCTTTAAAACTGGAGTTCTTCACACACACACACCCCACCCAGGTCTCCCAAGGCATCTGAGCTGCCCACTGCACCAGCCCGTGCCCAGTGGCACCATGCCAACTGGCCCCCCACCGTCCATACAGAACTTCACTGGCTTTATAAGAGCATGCCACATTCAAGAACGCCGTGGAACTTTGTGGAACCAACACTTTTACAAATTGTGTTTCGTTACCCAGTGCAAAAAAAATAAAAATAAAAAACAAAAAAGGAGGAACACATACGTGGCCAAGGTTATATCTTATAGGACCACCTTTCTCAACTCTCACTTCTGATTTATTTTTTCCTAATAAAGGGAATTTTCTTGGGCCTTTAAAACTCCCCCCACTTTTATAGCACCTGGGTGGCCCAGTCCGCTAAGCATCCAACTCTTGATCTTAGCTCAGGTCATGATCTCATGGTTTGTGGGATAGAGCCCTGCCTTGGGCTCTGTGCTGATAGCATGGAGCCTGCCTGGGATTCTCTCTCTCCCTCTCTCTGCACCTGCCCTGCTTGCATGCTCTCTTTCTCAAATAAATAAACTTTTTTTTAAAAAATCACTTACTTTCTTCATGGGCTTTTCCACCTCCCTAAGAGACGTTTTTACTTAATAAACTGGGAGAAATGATGTGACGATACACCACACACCTAAACAGCACAAGCATCGGGGGGCCTATGGTCTGGGCACTCAGAACCTAAACAATTTTGCTGCTGACTCCTATACTCATTATTCTGTATTTGGATAGCCAATATACTTTTTTATTTATTTATTTTTTTGCATATTGTTATAGCAGATATTCAGATGGGGGTTTAAGATGGGGCAGACACCTGTGTTCTGGCTTATCACACAATAGACTTTTTTTTCCCAATATAGAAAGTCAGTTTTACTTCAACAACTATCAATAAATGAACAATTGAAATTGAAAAATAAAAGCGCCATTTAAAATCAGAACATAAATCATGAAATACTAAGGTATAAATCTTAGAATCACACAACACACTTTGGACTTCAAATAGTGGGAGCCTGCATAGGACAAAGGTTTGAGGCTCAGAGATGTGACCACCTCACGCCACTGCCACAGAGTACAAGCGGGGGACTCAACCCGAGAGCTCTCGGTCCTATTTAGCGCCTTTACGAGATCTCCACATCTAAAGTGACACCAACCTAGAAAAGCATGCGAAGTCAGAAATGCGGCCCTGTTAGGGCCTGGGTGGAGGTTAGAACAGAAGGCTGCCCAGCACGGCCAGCAGGGCTGGGAACGTGCTGATACAGCTGGCTGGTGGCCCCCCGCCTCAGTGTTGGGGTGCAGCCTGGGCCCCCACCAGGAACGTGCTCTTGCATCTGGTCTCAGCATAATCTTCAGGAGGTTGCCAGATTCCATAAGGACCATCTCTGAACCCCACTTACGAACCTGGGACCACTGTGTGGTTCTTAACTTGTTATTAGTCTCACAGAGATAATTTTATTGAAGGTGAGGTAATGGAGTGAGCCTTCTACAAAGGAACCAGTCAGATCTCAGCCCTCCTTTCAGTTTTCTTTGTAATGTTTGTTTATTTTTGAGAGAGAGAACAAGCAGGGGAGGGGCAGAAAGAGGGAGACACAAAATCCGAAGAAGGTTCCTGCCCAGGCTCCAAGCTGTCAGCACAGAGCCCGATGTGGGGATCAAACCCACAAACTGTGAGATCATGACCTTAGCCAAAGTCAGATGCTCAAGAAGCGCTGGACATGTGATGGAATTTCCCCTCCCTTCCCAGGCTTGATGCAAGCCCACCAAGCTGGCAAGAGACCAAAAAGACACAATGTCAGTTTATTTATATTTAGAGCGAAGTCTGGGGTGAGAACCGAAATGCATTTGTGGAAGTCAGGCCCCTCCTATAACATGCAGGTATGGCTTGTGCAGAGAAAGTGAAGAGCTGAGGGCCTTCGATGGCCAGAAGGGCTGTTCTGTCAGCACAATGAACTGCCTTACCTTCATCCTGCCATCTGAGGAGCCCACGGCTAGACTAGCAATGGGGCACCGATAAATGGTTCTGCATTGCAAACTGCCCAGCCTTTAAGGCACCACCTCCTCAGGTTAGACTCAGTAGCTTACAGTTTTCAGGATTTATTTTTATTGTATTTTTATTTATTTTGAGAGAGAGAGCACAAGCAGGGGAGGGGCAGAGAGAGAGAGAGAGGGAGACGGAAAATCCCAGGCAGGCTCCTCACTGTCAGCGCACAGCCCAACACTGGCCTCGATCCCACAAGCCCTGAGATCATGACCTGAGCTGAAATCAAGAGCTGGACATTTAACCTAACCGACTGAGCCACCCAGTTGCCCCCAATCTTCAGGACTTTTAAAATGTTGAGACTGGCTGTCAGCACTTGCTTGGTCTCTTTGATTGGCCTTGGCTGGATGACAAGATGGCTAAGTCTCCTTGGTTTGGAGTCAGACACAGGTTTGCATCCCAACTCATCCCTTTACGAGCTGTGTGATCTGAAGCTGTTTCCTCATCTATAAAATAGAGTTAATGTAATCAGCGTTCACATACAAGGGACTACTGTTAAGCCACAAAAAGGAGTGGCTTTTCCCACTGTGGATGGGTCTCGAACACCTATCAAATGAAAGAAGGAAGTCAGATACACAGTGCCACCTAGTTTCAGATTCCAGGTATAAATCCGTGGAGAACACAGATCAGTGGGTACCAGGAGCAGTGGGGGAGGAGGACTAGGGAGCAACTGCTTGGTGGGTCCAGACTCTCGTTTATGGAAGTGGAGGTGGTGGTTGCACAACACTGAATCTACTAAGTGCAGAATTGTCCCCTTTAAAATAGGTTTATGTGATAAGAATCTCCCCTCCATGAAAAAAGTAATTAAAAATAATAATGATGCCCAGAGGCTTGCTGGAAGATTAAGTGGCTTGGCCCTTACAAGATGCATATTGGCATGCCTGGCTCATGATGGACTTCCAGTAATTTCCAGCTATGCTGATTCACTTGGGGAGGCAAGAGGAAGTTCTGTTTTTTTTTTTAATTTTTAATGTTTTATTTATTTTTAGGAGAGAGAGAGATAGAGAGACAGCGTGAGCAGGGGAGGGTCAGAGAGAGAGGGAAACAGGCTCCAGGCTCTGAGCTGGCAGTCAGCACAGAGCCCGACGCGGGGCTCAAACCCACGAACCGCGAGATCATGACCTAAGCGAAAGTCGGATGCTTAACCGACTAAGCCATCCAGGCACCCCGTGGAAGTTCTGTCTTAAGACCCACCATTATGCATCATCTTAAGGCAGAGATGTGTGCAGTCACTTACTGTACATTGACTCTTAGCTTCAGTTTCAGAGGCTGCATTTTTCCGACTTCATTCCCAGACTATGAGGGGAAATCCTCTACTGGCCTACGTTCTCCTGTAAGGAGACTCAGTTCTATAAAGTGATTCATACATTACACTTGGCAGGGATTAAACCAACATGAAAAATCTGATTACAGACTCAATAATTATACTATGAATATTAACCTCCTTGAAACGGAGGTCCATTTCTTTTCTTTTTTTTTAGTGTTTTATTTATTTCTAGGAGAGAGAGAGAGACACAGCATGAGCAGGGGAGGGTCTGAGAGAGAGGGAGTCACAGACTGAAACAGGCTCCAGGCTCTGGGCTGGCAGTCAGCACAGAGCCCGGCGCGGGGCTCGAACCCACAAACCACGAGATCATGACCTAAGCGAAAGTTGGACGCTTAACCGACTAAGCCACCCAGGCGCCCCACGGAGGTCCATTTCTAAAACTGAGAGCTATCTAATGCTTGATTTATCTTCAATCTTTTTTTTTATATATAAGCTGAAAAAACTTAGTCTTTCTACCATCTTGTGTAATACAGGGATGCCTTACGAATGCATGATATGACAAAGCACATTTCTGAAACTGTTAAACTAAGAAGTAGAGTTTTTTAATTTCAAGGTAATTCACTCTTTTAAAAAATGAAAGGTTGCAAGCATTTAAGATTTTTTAGAATCTCTACATTTTCAGAAACTATTTCACAGGTAAATAGTCTTCCTTTTATTTTTTTTAAATGTTTATTTGTTTATTTTGAGAGAGAGCTAGGGAGGGGCACAGAGAGAGAGAGAGAGAGAGAGAGAGAATCCCAAGCAGGCTCCACACTGACATTGCAGAGCCCAGTGTGGGGCTTGAACTCACTGACCATGAGATCATGACCTGAACCAAAATCAAGAGTCAGACACTTAACCAACTGAGCCACTCGGTGACCCTCTTCCTAACCTTTAAATGGCACCTTCTGATAAAGTAGAAAGAGTGGAATTAGAAAAACCTAGGTCCAAAATCCAAGTCTACGCTCGGGAACCCTTGGGAGCCTTCCCTTATCACTCTGAGCCTTTGCTTCCTCGCCTGTGAAATGGAGACCCTGCAGCCGGCTGAGTGTGTTTTGCAGACTAAATGGAAGGGTCTGGCATGAAGCAAGTGTACTTTTTTCCCCTTTCAGATAAACCAAAAGTATAAGCACTGCCATAATTGTTTTCTCTAGGAAACGCAAAGCCTATTTTATGCCCTGGTAGGTGACACAGTGGAGGAGAAAGAGGTGACAGAAAAATAGTTGGAGATAAAGTGGTGAAGACGGCTCCGGAGATGGGGAGAACTTGCGCCTCCTGTGCAAGCGGAGCCAGAAATGGCCCTTGTGTGTTTTTTCTAAAATAATGCTTATTGGGTCTTCCTGGTTATAGGAGTAATTCCGTGCACGCCCTAAAGGCTTTGGGGAAATGCTTTGGGTGGATCATTATAGACTTTCAAATCCGTTAACCCTGAGCAGCTTCAGGGTTTATGACCTTGCAGTGAAAAGGAGCCCAGCAGTCATTGCATGAGGTTTGAAGAGAACTGGATGTGTGTGCAGGGCAGCACTAGACGATGAGACGAAGAGGTGCATTGTGGGGGAAAGGGGGTGCCGGGGAGAACTCTTCTGGGAGGCAGAGTTGGTGCCAATGCTGACTCTCCTCGTCCTTCAGGTAGCATTTAGCTGGTATGATAAGCTTTTTTTTTTTTTTTTTATTTATTTCTAGGAGAGAGAGAGAGAGAGAGAGCCTGAACAGGAGACGGTCAGAGAAAGAGGGAGTCACAAACTGAAACAAGCTCCAGGCTCTGAGCTGGCAGCCAGCACAGAGCCTGACGCGGGGCTCGAAACCACGAACCGCAAGATCAGGACCTAAGCGAAAGTCCGACGCTTAACCAACTAAGCCACCCAGGCGCTGGTATGATAAGCTTAATGGGAGCATTCTCAGTTCATAATTCTGCAAACCTGAGCAACATTGCCATCTCTTGGTGGTGTGTCAGTGCTTAATTTCCTTCATCAGGGGTGCAGTTTGTAAGGCGGTACTGTGATTCTTATGAGGGAATTTGCAGCCTGCTGAAGTGAAAGAAGAAACAGACTGACTACTGCCTTGTCACCTTCGGGTTGGAGAGCAGCCCCTAAAACAGGGACTGGAGACCGTGAAAGCTTTGTTGGAAAATCAAGGAATGCATCACCAAGAGAGCAGGAAATTGGCATTTTTAACACTTACCCTTCTTCTTTTATCTGATTTTTTATGACATTTATTTCCATCCCATATTTGAATGTCGATGAAAGCGAAATGTTTATTTTCTCCTTTATCTTCTCTAATGGTGGCAAATGGGTGACCCAGTTGCCGCCCACCCTGGGTACCGTTGGTTGATTTCAGGCTGGCAGGTAGTCCAGTGGTTATGTGCATGGACTTCGCAGTCAAACCTAGACCTGACCTCTGGTTTTTCCTACTGTGTGACTTTGGGCAAGGCTTTTCCTCAGTTTCTCTTTTCATGTGTAAATTGGGCATATTGTTAGTACCTACTTCTTGAGGTGGCCTTAAGGATTAAAAGGGAAGAAAGATTAAGAAGTTTACTCAAGTATGAGTCCCCAATACTCATTAATTACAGCTGCTCTGATCATCAGTAATTGGGTAAAGAACTGGACCAGAGAAGTAGAGTCCTAAAATGGTGAGTTAGGAGAATGCAGACAAATTGGAACATGTCCCAAACTCAACACTTGATTTGTCACCTTTACCCAGTGAAGCCTTTATGACTTCTTGAACACCGCAGAATAGTAGTCACGATTCTGTTGAAAGCAGTATCATATTCTGGGTGGGAAGTTTTGTTTTTCAAAGGACCTGAACGTATAAATGCAAACGTTGGTGTCCCGTGCATTTTTTTCCCCACTGAATTTTCCAAGTTCTGAAACATGACCCAAATGCCTCCTTGGAAAAATGTTTTAAGGATCTGTAGCAAGGTTTCTGAATATCTTTATTTTATTTATTTACTTTAATTTCTAGGAGATAGAGAGAGAGACAGGATGAGCAGGGGAGGGTCAGAGAGAGAGGGAGTCACAGACTGAAACAGGCTCCAGGCTCTGAGCCGGCAGTCAGCACAGAGCCCGACGCGGGGCTCGAACCCACGAACCGCGAGATCATGACCTGAGCGAAAGTCGGACGTTAACAGACTAAGCCACCCAGGCGCCCCTAAATATCTTTATTATGAGTAAATTATTGACTCCTTGAAGATGGATTTGGTTTTTAGAAATTAGACATCATTTATTTGGTGCCATTGCTGGGGCATAAAATTGGATGTGGCTGTATATCACATTTGGTCAAAAAGTGAACTCTGGAAGCAGTTTCCGGAAAGGAATGCTGAAACGTTTTGCTCCTTGGCTATTTAAAGTCCAGTGACTATTTGCGCATATAAATTAGGATGTGGTTGTTAAGTCACCTCATTTCTTTATAATTACCCCTCCCACTTGTTCCCTTGCTTCCTCTGAAGGTGTTAGAGAAAGAAGTCCACCTTTCATTGTATCCTTCCTGAATTCTGCATTTAAAGCAGACAGTAGAGGGGCTCCTGGCTGGCTCAGGAGCCATGTGACTCTTAATCTCGGAGTCATGAGTTCGAGCCCCACACTGGGTGTAGAGGTGACCTCAATAAATAGATAAAGTTTAAAAGATAATAAAGTAGGCAGGGGATGTACTTTGCCTTGGTAAACTCAACACCCCAATCTCATGTCAGGTCAGGCAAAATGAGAGGGAAACAGAATGATGTGAGGAATTGCCATCCACTTTGCATATATGCTCATAAAGGCTAATTGAGATTAGTCTTTATGTTTTCTTAGATTCCAAGACCCTTGCTTGCTTGCTTTCCTTATTTCTTTCCTTCTTTCTTCTCTTTCTTTCACTCTTGCTGTGAGAAGACTACCATGTGCTTTTTAAATAAAAACAAACCAGTGAATTTACTTCATTAATTGTGTCTTGCTCACCTTTCTACAAATTCCCACTGTCTGGAGTCACACAGAAAGGTGAATTTGTTCAGCTTTAATTATAGGAATAGTTTTCATTGTTCTGTAAACAAAAATGCTGCCACTCTGCTGTATCATGAAATCTAAGTTTAAAATTCGAACCATTATGAGAATAATTTAGTTGTAATCCAGTACAACCCAGGGTATGGGGCCTGGTGTCTCAGTCGGTTGAGCATCTGACTCTTGATTTTGGCTCAGGTCATGATCCCAGGGTCATGGGATCAAGCCCCATATCACACTCCATGGGGCCTGCTTAAAATTCTCTCCCTCCCTCTCTCTGTCCCCTCCCCCCAGCTCATGCTCTCTCTTAAAAAAAAAAAAAATCCCTTATAGGGGCACCTGGGTGGATCAGTCGGTTAAGCAACTGACTCTTGATTTTTATTTTGACTCAGGTCATGATTTTGACTCAATTCGTGAGATCGAGCCGTGGGTCAGGCTCAGTCTGACAGCACAGAGCCTGCTTGGGATTCTCTCTCCCTCTCTCTGCCCTTTCCCTTCCTCATATTCACATGCACACACTCTCTCTCTCTCTCTCTCTGTCTGTCTCTCTCACACACACACATACACACACACACACAATAAATAAAACTTTTTTATTATTATTTTTTTAATGTTTTATTTATTTTTAGGAGAGAGACAGCGTGAGCAGGGGAGGGTCAGAGAGAGAGGGAGTCACAGACTGAAACAGGCTCCAGGCTCTGAGCTGGCAGTCAGCACAGAGCCCGACGCGGGGCCGAACCCACGAACCGCGAGATCATGACCTAAGCGAAAGTCGGACGCTTAACCGACTAAGCCACCCAGGCGCCCCACATTTTTTTAAAAACAGGGCAATCTTTATTAATTTTATAAATTCTTATTTTGCATTGAGTGGAAATTTGCTAAAAATAAAGTCATATTAACCACAGTTTAGCCCCCGTAGAAATCCCTAGTGTCTTATAACAGTAGGAAGTCCTGAGCTGCCCCTCTGCTGGCACACGGCACACTCAGCACACACCGCCCCCCTCAGGAGGGTCTGTCTCTTCCTCAGGGCGGTCGGTCACATAGAAGCCACGCTCCTCTATCGCCCGGTAGAGGGTGATGTACTTGGAAGCTTTCCTTGTCCTCGGAACCACGTACTTCTCCGTGAACTCACCCTTGTCCAGTTGCCCCTTGCCTTCTGCAGTCAGAACGCAGTTAATGAACGTGAGGGTGTAACTGTAGCAGTTGTGATGGTCTTCTTCATACCTTACAAAACAAGGGTGTTGAGGAGGGAAGGCTTAGATTTAAAAGCTGCTCCCGGGGCCCCTGGGTGCCTCCGTCAGTTAAGCGTCTGCCTTCAGCTCAGGTCATGATCCCAGTTGGTGAGTTCAAGCCCCACATCAGCTCTGTGCTGACAGCTCGGAGCCTGGGGCCTGCTTTGAATTCTGTGTCTCCCTCTCTCTCTGCCCCTCCCCTACTCACACTCTGTCTCTCTCTCAAAAATAAATAAACATTAAACATTCTTTTAAAAGTTAAAAAAGGCTGCTTAGGAACAGGCCATGAAGCTGCTGAAGGACTTGCAGAGTTGAAATTGGGCTTTCAGTGCACTGGGCCCCTATGTGTCCGACGCCCTTGGTGACAGAGCTCCCAGAGCTGCAGTTCTGAGGGACGCTTGGTGGCTTGAGCCATGTCCACTTGCAACTTAGATAAGATAGGAGTGGGCATGTCTACATGTGCAGACTCACATTGTACAGAAACTGCCAGCTTTGGGAGCTGACGTTCTAGAAATGGAGCTCCACTTCCACGTTTTAGGGTATCCCAGTGTCTAAACTTAGCTTAAGGAGAGCCTCAAAACAATTTAGCTTCACAAGTATGCTATATATCTAAAGTGTTGAGGGAGCAAGAAATTGAGAAATAAATTTCAAATTTGCTAAATCAAAAAAAAAGCGTTAGATATTTTTACATTTTAAACAATTAAAAAATGTTTAAGGGAATCAAATGGCTCTTGCTGTACATATTAAATGTTGAATGTGTAAAATACCTAGTCCAGTAACTGGAGTACTAAGCTATGGTCCTTTTAGTTCTTAAGATGCGGTGATTCTGGGGCCCCTGGGGGGCTTCGTCGGTTGAGCGTCTGACTTTGACTCAGGTCATGATCTTAGGGTTCGTGAGTTCGAGACCCACATCAGGCTTGCTGTTGTCACTGTAGAGCCCACTTTGAATCCTCTGTCCCCCCTCTGCCCCTCCCCCACTTACATGTTCTCTCTCTCTCTAAAATGAATATTTATTTAAAAAAAAAAAAAAAGACGTTCTGCAGAAAACCCAAAGTAATGCGACCCCTGTTTAAACTTTGTTACAGGTACTACTGGCTTGGTACAGGCTCACCGTGAGCTAAACCGCTTAAGAGCCCTCCGAGCAGCGGTCACACGTGCGTGGTCCCCGCAGCCCCGTACCTCTGAGGCAGCCAGGCTCCCGAGGCGGAGAAGTCTTCCAGGTACTTGTCCCACTGACCCATCAGTCCCAACATGCCAGGCTGCACCAAGGGGATGCTTACACTCTGCTCCCACCCTGCTTCGTCTCGCCGGACCCCGTGCGCGGTGTAATTATACACAACCCCTGCAACAAAACCGGAGTCACACGGAAGCCTAAGGGGAAACGCATCTCTGTCTAGACCCCGTGGGTTCAGAGGCTGAGCTTCCGGGGGAAGCCACCCAACCAAAACTCAGGATGCGCTTTCGGATGACTGCCGCAGAGCAGCAGACCGAGAGGCCGCAGAATCTCCTGCAGGAGCAAGCCCGGGAGGCAGCCCCCCACCTGACAGGCAGCAGGTCCCAGGGCAGTGGAGCCTCTGCCTCCCGGGTGCTCAGCAAAGCTCTTCCAGGGAAGCTCGGTTCTGGCTCCACCTGTTCTTCCGCACCGTCAGCTTGGCCCCCAGGAAATGGAAACGACGACAGACGCCAGGATAATCATCTCCAAATATTTTTTGTTCAAGCTTTCTATTTACAAATGGGTCTGTCTTCTTCCCCTACGTCCGCAATAAATCTCCCCCGGTGGACTGGGCGGTAAATTTGCTCATGTGGGTAACTCGGAGTTCAGAAGTCCAGTCCTGGGTTTCTGTTCACTGGTCAGTTTCTCCCGCCTCGAGCAGGTGGAGAAAGGCTGCCGTCAGCCTTGACCTGCCGGGCGGTGATCACAGCCTCAGCTGCCTGGCTCGCCGCCCCCAGGCCCACGGCCCCCTGTGACTGGGGGCCCAGGCCCTTTTCCTGCGGACTGGACGTTCTACCCACCACATGCCCAAGAGATCAGAAGACCTTCCTCTCTTTAAAAATCCAACAAAACAGGCATGGTGATGCTCTTGGCTGAGAAAACATTAAAACTTTCAAATATTTAGCATCATCAGTAGTACTAAGTTACTGTAAAGTCAACTATTTCTCTCGTGGGGGTAGCATCCCCCACCTAACGGTACAGTATGAGCACCCAGGGGACAGAGGAATTCCCCAAGTAAATGCTGTCATGATCACTTTCCCTCTAGAAATACCACTCTCCCCTAGCTAGAGATTGTGGGGACGTTTTAAGCTTTAAAAAACAAAACTCCGTGACGGTGCACTCACCGTTTGTGTTGGTTATTCCAACGTGAAGATCAGACCTTCCATCATACTCCCTGAAAGAAACACATTTTGTGTTTTTTCTCATTTGCACACGACTGGCGAGAAGAGTCCGTATTTAAGGTAGGAGAACGATCATGGCCGGTGCCAAAACTTAGCATCAGTGGCCACGTGCGTGGAAGCAGTTTCAAAACTGGTTGAGCCAAGAGTACATGTGAGGTAGAGAATACCACCCCCCCGGCCCCCAGCTGGATTTTCTTGCCCCCCACTCCCCGCAAGGCCGTGGCTGGAGGGCCAGTGCTGCTGGAGCATAAAGTCAGCTTGACTCGTCTGCCCAGCCGAGGGGCACAGCGGGCAGCCACGTGCTGAAGTGGCTCCTCATTCTTTGCGCCTGTAGGTGAGCTTACAGGCTGCCCGGGGAGAGGATCCTGAGTGCATCTCAGTGGCTTCTACCTTCAAAACTAAAGGAGAGTCTGTTGGGCTTTAGAGCCACACCCACTTTTCTTGGAGAGCCCTTATTTCCTGAAATTACTCTTGACCTGAGACTGTTCATTAAATCTATGATTCCAAATGATTTAACCTTGATGTACAATCCCAGGCCGTCACTTACTAGCACGGGGACGTTAGCAAGTCACTTTCTCTCTCTGATCTCAGTTTCCTCATCTGGAAAATGGGAATATCATAAACCTCCTAGCAAGCTGGTTGCAAGAATAAAATACCTGTTGAGTGCCTGCCATGTACAAGTGTCAAATGAATCAGAGGTTATTGTTGGCTCCATTTGGTAAGTGTCCAACTTCAGCTCAGGTCATGACCTTGCGGTCCGTGGGTTGGAGCCCTGCATCCGGCTCTGTGCTGGCAGTTCACAGACTGTGGCCTGCTTCAGATTCTGTCTCTTTCTGTGCCCTGCTCAGGTGCTCGCTCGCTCTCTCTCGCTCTCTCTCAAAAATAAACATTAAAAAATGTTTAATACTGGGACACCTGGGTGGCTCAATTGGTTGAGCATTCAACTTCGGCTCAGGTCATGATCTCACGGTTCGTGGTTTCGAGCCCCACGTCGGGCTCTGTGCTGACAGCTCAGAGCCTGGAACCTGTTTCAGATTCTGTGTCTCCCTCTCTCTCTGACCCTCCCCTGCTCACACTGTCTCTCTCTCTCTCTCTCTCAGAAATAAATTTTTTAAAAAAACATTAAAATTTTTTTTTAAATTTTAATACATAAATCAAAGGTTATTGTTAAATGATAAAGCTCCTTCATCAGACGGTAGGTTCCCCACTAAAGCGAGCAGTCCGAGGCTTTAAGATGACTGAGAACACAAATGGCTGCACCACCTTCTGAGTGACCCCCCAGGTCATCTCGTTGCAGCCGCTTTGGGGGTTTTGAGACCTTCTGGGTTCAGAGGATAAGAATGAAGCTGAGCGACACAGTAAGAGTCTGATTGTGGTGCCGCACTTACCCCATGACCTACCCGAAGATCACTGTGTGAGTGTGTCACTGCGCTTTGTTTCCTGCCTAAATCCTAGGTGTTCCTCCTCCCCCCATCCTTCAGTTATTTCTCAGTCCAGCAACAGATATTTATTGGGTATGAACTGTGGGCCTGTCATTTGAAGCAAAAGGCTAGTAGCACAAGGAAATAAGACTGACAAGGTCTCCGTCCTCTTGGAGTTTGCTTGCTTCCAGTGAAGACCTTTAGTTTAACAAGTTTTTAATAGATAAGTGCTCTAAAGGGGAAAAAATATAGAATGTTATAGCAGCATGTCATGGGGGCAGTGGCAGAGCCACCCCTCCCCCATACAACTCTTGTGTAAGTTAAGAAAAGGTTTCTCTTTTTCTTGCAGATGCAGCTCTGCCCAGCAGGTTTTGCCTCCTAGGTATAGGGTGTACTGAGTTTCAGGACCCAAAATCACCTTGGCAAAGCACCTTTGTGCAGTCTACAACCTGTACAACCATATGTGGCAGCCCTGAGAGATCTTCACTTAGTTTGATGAGAACCTCACTGATTTCTTTGGGTCATTGAAGGCTACCTTTTACAAAGTAGGTGAAATTGTCTCAAGGTGAATAGCGGGAGTCAGTCCTGAGAGTTTGGAAATTGGATGAGAGAGAAAGGAACGGTTTAGAAGTTGGCCTTAGAAGGTCTGGTGGGCAGGGGACTACTTGGAGTTCTGAAGGTCCTGGCCTGAGAGGTTGGGAGGGATGCTATTTCAACACCACCACCTCCCTTCTGCCAATGCCAAGGAAGGCCAGGCCCATCAGGATCACTACATCACAGAGTAAATAAATGCTTATTAGGGGCCAACCCAAAAGCCTGTCATGTTCTAGAGAGCAGGGCTGTGCCTCATTCACTGTGACATCCCTAGCATTTCCCACACACAGATGCTTGGTAAGGATGTGTTGAATGAATCAATGTTATAGTGAATGAATTCTGAACTTTAATCCCTTTATTCAAAAGCTTTCAGAATCCAGCCAGTTAATGTTAGCAAATTAGCATGAATGAGGGGATCTGACGAAACAGTTTGGGCTTCATGATTTAGATACGGGAAAGGAAGTTTCTGCCAGTTCTGAAGGGAGTATGAAAAGAACAGCATGGAAAGGAGCATGGTGGCTCAACTTTGTGACTGGTGCCTGGGCCATGTTTATCCGCCTTCTCACTGTCCCTCACCATCCTGCAAGGTCAGCAGGACCCTCATTTTGTGGATGAGGAACAAGGAGCTGGTCTGAAAACAGGATAGGAATTGGGGGCTTTGTGGCACCACGGCCTGCACTACTCTCTCTGTATCCTTTGACCTCCAGGAAGGGTCAGGGATGCAAAACTCTGCACACTTTGCTTCATTCATCCACAGAAGGACAGGAAGGAAAGCAATTAAGGAAGCTGGTAGGCAGGGAAATAAATAGATCCAACCGCCTTATCCCAAACCAGCGCTCTTGAGGGCACATGAGTATTGGGAGAGGGGAGGTCTCGAGGGCTAGGATGTCTCGGCATTAGGCCACAATGATGCTCACGAACACGCTTCCTAAAGCACGTGCCATCGTTCCTCAGCATCCGTGCCCTCAACACCGGGCTCATGCTGGGCTGCTTCCTTTGGAACTCCACAGGGACACTAAGGGGGTAAGGTCCTTTCCTTTGATTTCTGAAATCTTTCTTAAAGGCAGGTGGCATCCACAATTGAGGCAGACCAGCTCTGGTCTTCACCTTAACTCACCACCACGCAGAATAGTCTTTATGTGGCCATTCTTCAGGCTTTTGTGCAAGGTACCTGCTTGTCACAAAAATTACAGGCTCACTCGAAGTAAAGGAATTATTTTGACTGGAGTAGCTGCTGGGTCACTTTCCCAGTTAGCCTCTTGGCGCAAACTGTATGGGTAAAAAAAAAGCTCCAAGCTATCAGTTTTCCTCTCTTACGATTGTATAAGCAGGTTTGACCTTCACATAGTCATATATTCTTGCAATTACGCTCTAGGAAAGTACCTACACCACCTATCTTTATGAAATGAGTAGATCTTCATTTTAGGATTTAATGCCAAAACACTGGCGAGATTATCCACTAAGCCTCACACTGGGTAGTACGTGTTAGAACGTTTTTGGGGACTACAACACAAAAGGAAAAGTTTACAGAACGCAATGTAACACTTAAGCACTGTACCTAAGAAACGTCCCTTGGGTCGGTCGGAGGAGGAAGGAACACTGTTCTTGATGCCCATTGGTAAACGGATTGGAGATGCTCACAGGTGCTTCCTCCAGCTTCCTCGAGCCCACGACCTGCTGGCAGAGCGGGCAGCGCCGGGGCACGCTGAAGCTGTAGATGCATTTCTTACAGTGGCTGAATTTAAGTAAAGGCTTTCCAGCCTCTGCAGGGTGCATGGCTTCCCCCTCCCGGGCAACCAGCGGTGGCTTCCCGAGACTTCCTTTTCGTCGTTACCTGGCTGGCAAAGGCACGCCTCCCGAGGAACCCGGCCGGCAATGACGTCATTCTGATTGACGGCTTCGGAAGCCAAACCAAATAGGATTAACCCGTTACCAGACTGCCCCGTAAACTGGTGTCTTAAAGGGCTACTTTTCTTTTGTGCTCGCTGACAAAGGTTCTTTCTAGCCTTGGCCGCTCTGCGACTGTCGACTGGCAGCTCCTGCTCATATTTAAAGCCCCCACTTTTCTGTGAAACTTGCCTTCACTTCCCCGACTGGTCCTTTGCGCTGTGGGACTAGATTCACGCTTCTACCAGGGCTCTGATACTTGATTAGCCCGTCATTAGCCTGTGAGCTTCTCGGAGTTAAGAACCCACATTCACTTTTTGTGTTTCTAGAATAAGTTATGTTGTTTTGATATTGGATAAATACAGGAATGAAATCCGTGGAGGCTGTTTTCCTTTGATGTTTTATATTGTAGAAGTAATCTTGCTCATAAAAAATTAACAACACGGTTAGAAATGGGTGGGGAAACTGGGAGAAGACATGAGGGAGTTTCGGGGGTCTGGAGCCGTTCTGATTCATGATCAAAGGTTTGATTGTACGAGAGTTTGTGAAATTTTTGTGACAATACCTCAAGCTGGACATTTTACTATAGGCGCTATATGATTCTTCAATTTTAAAATAATTTTGAGAAACTGCACAAAAATGTATGAAAAAAAGGTAATGTCTTCTGTTCCATAACATTTTCCACTCATCAAATCCAGTTCCCTGAGAAAACGAATGTTACGTTAAATGAAAATTTCCATAGTTTTTAAAACCCCCACCGTTGTTATGCAGCAAACATTTGGAATGTGTATATTTTTCTCATTTTGGAAATGTATCTATAATCTACATCCTACTCAGATGATTGCAAAGGAATCCATAGTTTGGTTGCACCACACTTTTTTTTTTTCTGTTAAGTAATCTATACACACCATGTGGGGCTTGAATTCACAGCCCCGATTGAGAATCATGCGCTCTACTGACTGAGGCAGCCAGGCACCCTTACACCGCACTTTACTCAGCCAAACCCCTATCAATGCCTATAGTTCCAGAGAAAAGCAATGGAAGAGGGAAGACACACAGAGAAGGTATCATGGCGGGTAAAGTCACTTCAGAAAAGCATTTCATAGCATACATTTAAGTAAATTACAGGATGCTGAAATTCAGAAAAATGCATAGTAAGTGTTAGTGATATGAAAATGATCGTCTGACTCACAGAACTATAAAAGACCTCAGAAATCATTTCAACCATCTTCTCTTACAGGGAAGGCAGACAGGCTATGACTACATGCTCAGCTCAGATGACCAAAGTCGGAGATTCTTCATTATTCATATGAACCACGCGGCTCTTGCTCGAGTGTTTGAGTGGCCCCAGTTACTGTCAACTGAGAATGTATTCATCTCCATGACAGCGATACCAAGAGGTATTTTTAACCTTATGAAAAGGAACTGATAAACATGTTTAATACACTAGCATTCTCTTAAAAAAAAAAAAAAAAAAAAGATGGGGCTCCTGGGTGGCTCAGTCGGTTAAGCATCCGACTTTCGCTTAGGTCATGATCTCGCGGTTCGTGGGTTCGAGCCCCGCGTCGGGCTCTGTGCTGACTGCCAGCTCAGAGCCTGGAGCCTGTTTCAGTCTGTGACCTCTCTCTCTGACCCTCCCCTGCTCACGCTGTCTCTCTCTCTCTCCTAGAAATAAAAAAAAAAAAAAGAGGCATCTTAAATCCTTTTTTACCTTATTTTCTCCGTTTCTAAAGTATCTTCTTATGGTAAAATAAAATATAGATATAGATGATTACCCAAAGCAAATGTATGGTTTAATGGAGTACTTTACTGGGAACCCCTTTTAAGTACCACGCAAGTCAAGAACTAGAACTTTTCTAGCCATCTCAGAAGCCCCTCCCATGTCCATCCCCCTCTCTTCCTCCAAAAGCGACCCCTACCCTCACTTTTATACTCATCACTCCTTGTGTTTCATTTTGGTTTCCTCACCCAGGTGTCATCCATAGATATTGTGGCTTAGTTGTATCCATTTAAACATTCTTGGTGTGTGTGTGTGTGTGTGTGTGGTTTTTTTTAATATTTTTATTTATTTCTAGGAGAGAGAGAGAGACAGTGTGAACAGGGGAAGGCCAGAGAGAGAGGGAGTCACAGACTGAAACAGGCTCCAGGCTCTGAGCTGGCAGTCAGCACAGAGCCCGACGCGGGGCATGAACCCACGAACCACGAGATCATGACCTAAGCGAAAGTCGGACGCTTAACCGACTAAGCCACCCAGGCGTCCCTCTTGGTGTGTGTTTTAAGTTTTGGTTCCCTTTCCTTCCCTTGATTTTTCTCATCATATGTCTGTGAAACATCCAAATCATGGGGCCTGTAGCATCTCCTACAGTCTGCTGTTTCTGACTCCTTCCTCAGAGCTCAGATCAGCACACTGCTCTGCCCTCCATACAGCTGGTTCCAGAGACCGGACCAGAGGGAGATCAGATCCACTTGGCAAGACTGTGCATAGTGCTATGTTCTCTCACCAGAGGCACATCACATCTGGTCTTCACTCTTTTTTGCTCTTGGTTCCCATTAATCTCAGTGCCTAGAGATCCATTCATTCACTGGCAGTGGTACAGTGATGTTATTCTATCATGTTGTTTTCGTATATTAGCTGGAATGAGTGTATGAGGAGATGCTTCCTCTCAGCTATTACTTATTTATGCAGTGGTACAGGTATACTGGAAAGATCAGATATGTGCCTGACTCCTTATTCACATTTCAAGATAATGACGACATCTCTGACATACTCAGAAAGTGCCCGGTTAGTTTCATATAGTTTTATTCTAGTGTCACTTAATGAACTCTTAGATATAAACATATTGGTTGGCCTTCAACTCAATGCAGTTTTTATTCTTACTGAAGCTCAGACTGTCCCATATGGGCCTCTTTAATTGGCTCCTGAGTCCTTTTCACTTGAACTTGGTAGTCTCTGATTTCCTTGCCATCTAGTCCATCATGATGTTCCAGGTTCATCTCAGACCTTTCCCTGAGCCCAGACCTGGAATCAGCCATTTCTCCAAGAAGCCCCGATTTCTTTCTTTCAGTGGGAAGTGGTATTTCAATCCCACTAAAAATGTATTGGTTATTTGTTTCTCCATCTTTTCAGTGAACAAAGTGGTATTAACAAAAAGTTCATCCTCACATGTACACACACACAGATAAAATACTTCATGAGTTCATACTGCTGTTTCTTTTTTTTAAGTTTGTTTATTTTGAGAGAGAATGCACAAGTGAGGGAGGAGCAGAGAGAGAGAGAGAGAGAGAGAGAGAGAATCCCAAGCAGGCTCCACACTGTCAGTGCAGAACCTGATGTGGGACTTGAACCCACAAACTATGAGATCATGACCTGAGCCAAAGTCAAGATTGGGATGCTTAACCTACTGAGCCACCCAGGCACCCCTATACTGCTATTTCTAATTTAAACTCAGGACTACAGGGTTTTTACTTACCCTCTTCTATATTACATTCCCATTTCTTTTCTTCCCCGCTGAAAATTTTGGTTCTTCAGGATACAGAGGATTACAAATTAGAATGTTCCATAATCACTCATTTGCTAATTCTCTTTTGCATATACAACAGTCACGGGATAAAAATAGTAATATACCAGCTCTGATTATGATTACTAAATAGAGTTAAATGTTGTTTTTGCATATACTCTCCTCATCTTCATTGTTTAAATGGTGTTTCTAGAAGCACCTTGGTGGCTCGGTCAGTTAAGCATCTGACTCTTGATTTCTGCTCATGGTCATGAGATCAAGCCCCATGTTGGGCTCCATGCTGAGCATGGAGCCTGCCTAAGATTCTCCCTCTCCCTCTCCCTCCCCCACTCACACATATGCTCGCTCACTCTCTCAAAATATAACTAAAAAAACATATGTATGTATATATATATATATGTATGTATACATATACACACATATATACGTACATATATACACATATACATACACACATACACACATATGGCGGTTCTATGTCTTCATGGTCAGAGCATCTACCATTGTAAACAGTAATCCCCTTTAATCACAACTAATGCTTAATTCTACACACAAACTCATATTTACTGGTCACTGTTTGTGATTTTCATCACTCCTCAGTGATTATGGTTGTCTGAAGTTCATTCTCTAAAAGATTCCTTAGGGCTTACAAGAAGAGTATTCCCTAAATTTTTGCATGATAACAATTTATCTCTGTTCTTCATACTTGGAAGGTCAGTTTTGCTAGATATAGAATCCTTGGCTCACATTTTCTTTAATGTATCATTCCATTTTCTTCTGGCATAATGCACTGCCATCCAAAAGCCTGATGACAAACTAATCTTCTTTCTCTCATAAGTCATGTTCTTTTTTGCCAATATGGCCAGATGGTGTTTCTTTCTTTTTAAGATCAATACTTTCATTACAATGTCTTTTTTTTAATGTTTATTCATTTTTGAGAGACAGAGAGAGACAGAGCATGAGAAGGAGAGGGGAAGAGAGAGAGACAGACACAGAATCTGAAGCAGGCTCCAGGCTCTGAGCTGGCCTGGCTCCCCACAGGCTCCCTGTGGGGCTCAAACCCATGAACTGTGAGATCATGACCTGAGCAGAAGCCAGATGCTTAACTAACTGAGCCACCCAGGTACCCCTACCTAACCTAAGCTTAGTACATTTGCATCACCCCAAAAAGAAAGCTCCTGCTTATTTGCACTCGCTCTCTACAGCTCCTGGCAGCCAGTAGTCAGCTTTCTGCCTATGGATTTGTCTAACTGGACGTTTCATATAAATGGAATCATACAATGTGATCTTTTGTAATTTGGCTTCTTTCACTTAGCCTCAAGTTTTCAAAGTTCACCAGTGTTGTAGCATGTATCTGTTTTTTATAATAGTACACTACCTCTTGTGTATCCATTCATCAGTTGATGGACATTTGGGTTGTTTCCACTTCTTGGCTGTTATGAGTAATGCTGCTACAAACAAATTTCATACTCATGTACAAGTGTTTGTATAAATGTATGTTTTCAATTACTTTGCTTATACACCTATGAGGGGATTTCTGGGTCACATAGTAATTCTATGTTTAACATTTTGAGGAACTACCAAGCGTTTTTTTTTTTTTTCAAAATGGCTGCATCAGTTGGCATGCCCATCAGCAATGTATGATGGTTCCAATTTCTCCACATCCCCAGCTCTTGCTATTGTCTGTAGTTCTTATTTTCACCATCCTAGGGGTTTTGAAGTGGTACCTCTTCAACTAATGACTAATGATGTTGAACATTATTTCATGTGCCTATGGGCCATTTGTATGTCTTCTTTGGAGTAATGTTTATACAAATCCTGTAATTAAAAATTAATAGTGGATATCTTTTTATTTTTGATTCACAAGAGCTCTTTATATATTCTGGATATACATTCTATATATTTTAAATATTACCTTTTCATTTTCATGATGGTGCTATTTGAGACAAATTTTTAAATTATTTTTGTTGAGGGGCACCTGGGTGGCTCAATTGGTTAAGCGTCCAACTTCGACTCAGGTCATGGTCTCATGGTTCGTGCGTTCAAGCCCCATGTTGGGCCCTGTGCTGCCAGCTCAGAGCCTGAAGCCTACTTCGGATTCTGTGTCTCCTTCTCTCTCTGACCGTCCCCTGTTCATGCTGTCTCTCTCTCTTAGGGGGAAAAAAAAAAAGTTAAAAAAAATTATTTTTGTTGAAGTAAAATTTTTCTCTTCTTTTATTTTTAAAGTTTATTTGTTTGTTTTGAGAGAGACAGAGACAGAACAAGTAGGGAAGGGGCAGAAGAAGAATCTCAAGCAGGCTCCATGCTACCAGCAAAGAGCCTGATGTGGGCTTGAACCCATGAAGCCGTGAGATCATGACCTAAGCCAAAACCAAGAGTCAGACAACTGACTGAGCCACGCAGGCACCCCAACGTTTCTTCTTTTGTTGCTTACACTTTTGGTGTCCCATCTAAGATTTCACTCCTAATCCAAGGTCCTGAAGACTTATACCTTCATTTTCTTATGAGTTCTATAGTGTTAGATCTTACATGTAGATTCCTGATGATGCATTTTGAGTTAATTTTTGTACATGGTGTGAGATAGGAGTCTGATTTAAGTCCTTTTGCATAGGGATATCCAGTTTTCCCCACACTGTTTAGTGAAAATACTGTTCTTTCTCTGTTGAATGTTCGTGGTACCCTTTCCAAGAATTCACTGAAAAACAACATATGAAATGGGGAAAGTATTTGCAAATCATGTATCTAAAAAAGAGTGTACAGAGTATAAAAAGAACTCATACAAGTCAGTAGCAAACAAAAACAAACAAAATCACCAAACAATCCAATTTAAAATGGACAGAAGAACTGAATAAACATTTTTCCAAAGAAGACATGTAAATGGCCAACAGGTACATGATAAGATGCTTAACATCACTAATCATTAGGGAAATGCAAATCAAAACCACAATGAGGTATAGCTTCACACCTGGCTATCATCAAATGACTATCATCAAAAAGACAAGAAGAGATAAGTATTGGCAAAGATGTAGAGAAAAGCGAACCCTTGTGCACTGTTGATGGGAATGTAAGTCAGTGTAGCCACTACGGAAAATAGTATGAAGGTTCCTCCAGAAGTTAAAAATACAACTACCATATGATGCAGGAATCTCACTTCTGGGTATATAGCCAAAGGAAATGAAAAGAAGATATCGAAGTGATATCTTCACTGCCATGTTCATTGTAGCATTTTTTATAATAGCCAAGATATAGAAACATCTTAAGTGTCATTCAACAGATGAATGGATACAGAAGATGTGGTATATAGATACACAATGGAATATTATTCAGCCATTAAAAAGAAAGACATCTTGCCATTTGTAAAAACACAGATGGGCCTTGAAGGCATTGTTAAGTGAAACGAGCCAGACAGAAAAAGACAAATACTGAATGTTATCACCTGCATGTGGAATTTTTTAAAAAGTCAAACTCATAGAGTAGAAAAAGTGGTTATGCTTGCAGGGAGGAGGGTGGCTGGGGGAAATAGGAAGAGGTTGGTAAATGGGTACAACCTTTTAGCTATAAGTTGAACAAGGTCTGGGATGCCTAGGTGGCTTAGTGAAGTATCCTACTTTTGATTTTGGCTCATGTCATGCACTCACAGTTCATGAATTCGAGCCTCAGTTTGGGCCCCGTGCTGACAGTGTGGAGCCTTCTTGGGATTCTGTCTCTCCCTCTATCTCTGCCCCTCACCCACTCACTCTCTCTCTGTCTGTCTCTCTCTTTCTCAAAATAAATAAATTTAAAAAGATGAACAAGGTTTAGGAATGTAATGTAAAATATGGTGATTATAGTTAATAACAATGCATTATATAACTGACATTTCCTAACAGAATAAAGTTAAAATGTTCTCACACACAAAAGATAAACATGTGAGGTGATAGATGTTAATTAAACAGATGATGGAAATCCTTTCACAATCTATACATGTATCAAATCACCAGGATGTACACTTTGAATACTTCACAGTTTTGTCAATTATACATCAATAAGGCAGGAAAACACACAAAAATTAATAGACCATAAATGTGAGGGTTTGTTTCTGGACTCTCAAATCTATTTCATTGATTTCTATGTCTGTCTGTATGCCAATACCATACTGTCTTGAATGATGTAGCTTTCTAGTAAGTTTTCAAATTGGGACATGTGAGTCCTCCAAATTTATTCTTCTTTTTCAAGAATATTTATAAAAGAGAGCTCTTTTCCAAGAGCTTGTTTGGGTCCCTTGCATTTCCATATAAATGTTATGATCAACTTCTCAATCCATGCAAAAAAGCTAGTGGGGAATTTCGTGAGATTGCAACCATCAGTTGGGAAGTACCTCCATCTTAACAATTGGAAATCTTCCAATTAGTTTATTTGTTCAGGTCTTCTTTAATCTGGAACTGTTTTCTTAATTTCTTCTTCAGATTATTCGTTATTTGTGGATAGAAATACAATTGATTTTTGTGTAGTGATCTTGTGTCCTGCAACCTGCCTGAACTCTTTTATTTCTTTAATGGTTTATTGTGGATTCTTGAGAATTTCTTATATACAAGATCATATCAGCTCCAGATGAAGATACTTTGACTTCTTCCTTTCCAATCTGAAAAACTCTTATTTTTTTAATTTTTAAAAAAATATTTTTAATGTTTATTTACTTTTGTTTTTTTTTTTAATATTTTTATTTATTTCTAGGAGAGAGAGAGAGAGAGACAGCGTGAGCAGGGGAGGGTCAGAGAGAGAGGGAGTCACAGATTGAAACAGGCTCCAGGCTCTGAGCTGGCAGTCAGCTCAGAGCCCGACGCGGGGCTCGAACCCACTAACCACGAGATCATGACCCAAGCGAAAGTCGGACGCTTAACCGACTAAGCCACCCAGGCGCCCCAATGTTTATTTACTTTTGAGAGAGAGGCATGAGTGTGAGCAGGGGAGGGTCAGTGAGAGAAGGAGACACAGAATCCGAAGCAGGCTCCAGGCTCTGCGCTGGCTGTTAACACAGAGCCTGCTGGGGCACAAACCCACGGATCGTGAGATCATGACCTGAGCTGAAGTTGGCCGCTTAGCCGACTGAGCCACCCAGGCGCCCCAAAACTTTTATTTCTTTTTCTTGCTGATTGAGTAGAAGAGACAAGAGTGAACATCCTTATCTTTTCCTTCCAGATATTAGAGGGAAAACTGCCAGTCCTAAACCATTAAGTGCAGTGTTAACTGTGAGTTTCTGGTAGATGATCTTATCACATTGAGGAAGGTCCCTTCTATTCCTATTTTTTGCATATTTTTGTCATAAAAGTGTATTGGATTTTTTTCAAATGCTTTTCCCACATCTATTAAAATGACCATATGATTTTTTTCTTATTCTATTCATATTCTTATTCTATTTATTTTGTATGTTGAACCAACTTTATTCCTGGAATAAGTCCCACATGGCAGTCTTTGTGTATAATCCTTTTTATATGCTGCTTGATTTGGTTTGCTAGTATTTTGTTGAGGATTTTGGCTTTTTATTATTAAAGCATATTGATCTATAGTTTCCTTTGTCTGTTTGGTACCAAGGTAGTACTGGCCTCAAAGAATGAGTTGGGCAGTATTTCTTCTTCTATTTTGTTTCGTTTGTTTGTTTTTGCAAGAGTTTGTAAAAAGTTTGTGTTAATTCTTTAAATGTTTAGTAAAATTCACCAGTGAAGCTATGGGTTCTGGGCTTTTCTTTGTGGGAAGTCTTTTGATTACTAATTCAACCTCTTTACTTGTTAGAGGTCTGTTCATATTTTCTATTACTTCTTAATTTAGCGTCACTAGTTTGTGTCTTTCTAGAACTTTGTCCATTTCATCTAAGTTACCTAATTTGTTGACATACAATTGCTCATAATATTACCTTATAACTTCTTTTATTTTTGTAAGTTTGGTAGTAATATCCCCCTTTTCATGCCTGATTTAATAATTTGAGTCTTTACTTTTTTTGTCATTCTATCTAGTTTGTCAATTTTGTTGATTTTTTTTCAAAGAACCAACTTTTTGTTTATTGACTTTCTCTGTTATGTCTTTATACTCTATTTCATTTATTTATGCACAGATGTTTATTATTTTCTTACTTCTGCCTGTTTTATATTTAGTTTCCCCTTCTAGTGTCTTATTTTTAAGTTTTTATTTAGAGCTTCTTGGATGTGTAGATTAATATTTTTCATCAAATGGGGAAAGTTTTCTTGCCATTATTTCTTCAAATATTCTCCATGCCTTTTTCTCTGTCTCCTCTCTCTGGGATTCCCATATGTTGGTATGCTTGAATGTCCTAAAGCTCTTTGAGGCTCTGTTCTTTTTTTTTCTTTTTAACAGCTTTATTGAGGTATGGTTGAAATACAGAACACTGCACACATTTAATATATACAATTCAATGAGTTTGGACATATGTATACACCATCACCACATCACCACATGAAACCATCACCACAATGAAGATAATAGATACAGCCATTGCTGCCAAAAGTTTCCTTGGGCCTTTTTGGTTTTTTGGTTGTTGTGTTGTTTGTAGTAAGAATTCTTACCATGAGATCTACTATCTTAAAAAAAAAATTAAGTGCTCAATACATGTTTAACTATCGGCATTCTGTTGTACACCAGATATCTAAAACATAATCATCTTGTGTAACTGAAACTTTATATCCTTTGAATCTATTCATTTTTACTCTTTTTTTCATGATGTTCCTCAGACTAGATCATCTCAATTGACTCATATTCCAGGTTCACTGGTTCCTTTTCTGTCTGCTCAAATTTACTACTAAGCTCCTCTAGTAAAATTTCCATTTCAGTTATTGTACTTATCAACTCCAGAATTTCTACCTGTTCTTTTTTTATACATTCTATCTTTTTATTGATATTTTCTATTTGACTAGAAATCTCATACATTCCTCCAGTTCTTTAGACATGGTTCCTTTTTATTTCCTTGAATACATTTAACATAGCTGACTTTGGGGCACCTGGGTGTTTCAGTCAGCTAAGCATCCAACTCTTGTTTTTGGTTCAGGTCATTATCTCACAGTTCGTAAGTTCGTGTTCCGTGTTGGGCTCTACATTGATTATAGAGCCTGCTTGGAATCCTCTATGTGTCTCCCTTGCTTATACGTGCTCTCTCTCTGAAAATAAATACACTTAAAAAAATAAATAAAATAAAATAGCTGACTTTTAGGGGTGTCTGGGTGGCTCAGTCAGTTAAGTGTCCAACTCTTGACTTCAGATGAAGTTGTGATCTCACAGTTTGTGAGACTGAGCCCTGTGTCAGGCTCCATGTTAACAGCGCAGGGCCTGCCTGGGATTCTATCTCTCTCCCTCTTTCTCTGCCCCTGCCACACTCATGTTCTCTCTTTCTAAATAAATAAATAAACTTAAAAAAAAAAACACTATAAAATCGCTGACTTTTAAGTCTTTGTCAAGTAAATTCAAGATCTGGGCTTCTTCAGGGATAGTTTCTGTTGATTGCCATATTTTCTTGTTTCTTTTAAAGTTTTATAAATTTTGTTGACAACTGGACATCTTAAATAATGTGACAACTCTGAAAGTCAGATTCTCTCCATTCCCTGTTTGTTGCTATTTAGTGTTCTAGAACTTCTTAAAATTTCTGAAAAGCTTCCAGAGAAAAGAAATACCTCACCTTTAGGGATATAAAAATAATATTGATGAATGACTTATGACAGAAAAAAATTAAAGCCAGAAGACAAAGGGAGCACCTGGGTGGCTCAGTTCGTTAAGTGTCTGACTTTGTCTCAGATTGTGGTCTCACAGCTCGTGAGTTGCAGCCCTGCACTGGCCTCTGTTGACAGCTCAGAGCCTGAAGCATCCTTCGGATTCTGAGTGTCCCTCCCTCTGGTCCTTCTTTTCTCTCTCTCTCTCTCTCTCTCCCTCCCTCCCTCAAAAATAAACACTTTTTTTTTAATCCAGAAGACAAGAAAGTGACATTTTAAAGTGTTTAGGGGGAAAGTATCATCCTAGAGCTATATACCCAAGAAAAATATCCTTCAAAAATGAAAGGGATACTTGAATTCATACACACACATATATATTTGTTTGCTTTGTCAGCTGAGATGTTTGAGAGGCAATGACACCTTGGTAGCCATGAATATACCTAGCACCCAGATCTTGGTTTCTAATAACATTCTCCAGAAGTAACTTGGCCTCCTTGAAAAAATGGCTGATTCTAGGATTGAAGCAGGTAATATACAAGATGACCCTGGAGCATCTTGAAGTCCCAGATAGTGATGAAGTCCTCAAAAAAGAAGAAAACACACAGTTATGGGAGTATCTTCAGGAGCCAACTGAAAAATCTCTCAGTAGCCAGAGACAGAACAGAACAGTCTGCATAACTTGAGCCACAAGAACTCAGCAGGCACGTGGTATGGAAAGGTGAACTGGGACAGAGAGAAGCTGCAGAAGGCAGGGAGCTATATTTATGGAGAGAGCACAGAGAAAGGGGGGAGAGTACAGGAAAAGCACTCCCCTCAGAAAGTAGCTGGAGAGAAAGAGAAAGAGTGAAACACCCACAAATGACTGAACGAGAAAGGGAGAAAAGATAAAGGAGAGGGTTTCAATGCCATTAGGACTGTAAACAGGGGAAAGCAGCATCAGAAATTCAACAGCTCAATACCTGGTGGTACTCTGGTGGGAAGTACAAATCCCCAGGAGCAGGCAGTGAGGTCTGAGGGTCCAGGGGCCACACAGGGAGAAGCCATTCCCCTGCTAGGAGGGAATTTGGTAGAGGCCCTACAGCCTCCCCACAGGCAGAGTTCCCCAGAGAATACCATTGCTGGTACTGGAACAAAGATGCTACGGTGTGGTGAAACCTGGCACCAGTTGTGTGTTGTGATTCACCATAATCCCTGGACCACTTCTGCTACATAATCACACAAACTTCTTTTGGGGCAAGTTGGCACCTAGCCCCAATCTCTGAGCCTCTGCATCAGTGTAATCACAGGAACATTCCCAGGGGCAAGCCAGCACCCACCATTGCCCAACAAAACCCTCCCCAGAGGGCCTGAGTAGGTCAAAGGCACAGGGCGCTCAGAAATGAGGAGTTTGGAAACACAGCCCCATATGAGATAAAATTCAGGAGGGAGGTGCTGCTTGGCAGGGTGGCGGCTTGAACACAGACAGTGTAGCAGTGGGGAGTGGATAGAAACCGGAGACAGAGGAGGGGTGCTTGATTGCTGGTCGGTGAGAGCACAGAGTACTGGAGCTAGAGATTGGGAAGCTAGGTGACACCATTTTCACCTCTCCCATGCATGCATATACACACATGCACAAGCACCACACTGATCCACCCTGACAAGCTAAGTGACGCCACCTAGTGGAGAACAGAACCATTACACCAAGCCCTGGAGGAACACAAGTCTCTCCACCTGCTTAGTGCTTAATTTTTTGACTTCTAGGGGAAATTGGATGAAACTCCATTCAGATTTTATTCTGTTCTCTGGTCCATCTATTCAGTTCTTTTTTTCCCTTTCTTTTTCTTTTCTCATTCTTGGATACAAAAAGAGAAAAAATTATTTTTATTTCCATTTTTATTAAAAAACTTTTAAGTTTTTTACTATATTTTTGTGTTTTTTACTATATTTTTTGTAAAGTTATTTTTATTCTATTTTACCTTATTCATTTCATTTTATTCTGCTTTATTGTACACATTTAAAAATTTTTAAACATTTTGTTACTTTTCTTTCTCTTTTTCCTCTATTCTATCAAGCTTCTTTCAACAACAGACCAAAACACACCTAGGATCTAGCTTCCTTTATTTTATTTTTTTGTGGGTTGTCTTTAATTTTTAAATTTTTATTTTATTAATTCTTTTTCTTCCTCCAAATGACAAAACAAAAGAATGCACCTCGTAAGAAAGAACAGGAAGAAATGACAGCCAGGGACTTAATCAACACAGATATAAGCAAGATGTCTGAACTAGAATTTAGAATCACGATAATAAGAATTCTAGCTGGGGTTGAAAAACATGGAATCCCTTTCTGCAGAGACAAAAGAAGTAAAATCTACTCAGGACGATATTAAAAATGCTATTAACTGGGGTGCCTGGGTGGCTTAGTCGGTTAAGCGTCTGACTTCGGCTCAGGTCATGATCTCACAGTTTGTGGGTTTGAGCCCCGCATCAGGCTCTGTGCTGACTGCTAGCTAGCTCAGAGCCTGGAGCCTGTTTCCAATTCTGTGTCTCCCTCTCTCTAGCCCTCCCCTATTCACGCTGTCTCTCTTTCTCTCTCAGAAACAAATAAAACATTTTTTAAAAAGTCCTTCAAAAAAATGCTGTTAACTAAGATGCAATCTTGAGTGGATGCCACAGCGGTAAGGAGGGATGAGGCAGAGCAGTGAATCTGCAATATAGAAGATAAAATTATGGAAAATAATGAAGCAGAACAAAAAGAGGGAAACTAAGGCAAAAGAACACAATATAAGAATTAGAGAATTCAAAGGGAAGGGAAGCAGAAATAATATAAAAACAGGGAGGTGGACAAAAACATAAAAGACTCTTAAATATGGAGAACAAATAGATGGCTACTGGAGGGGTTATGGGAGGGGGGATAGTTTAAATGGGTAAGGGGTATTAAAGAATCTTACTCCTGAAATCATTGTTGTACTATATGCTAACTAACTTGGATGTAAATTTAAAAAAAAAAACAGAATTAGAGAATTCAGTGACTCATTAAAAGAAATAACATCCGAATCACAGGAGTCCCAGAAGATGGAGGAGAAAAACGAGTAGAATGTGATGTGAGCAAATCATAGTGGAACACTTTCCTAACCTGGGAAAAGACACAGACATCAAAATCCAAGAAGCACAGAGAACTTCCATTAGATTCAGTAAAACAAACAACTACAAGGCATATAACAGTCAAATTCACAAAATGCACAGACAAGGAAAGAATTATAAAAGCTGCAGGGGGGAAAAAATCTTAACCTTATAAGGGAAGACATATCAGGTTCACAGCAGATCTGTCCACTTGGCAGGCCAGAAAGGAGTGGCAGGATACATTCAATGTGTCAGAAAAACATACAGGCAAGAATTCTTCATCCAGCAAAGCTGTAATTCAAAATATAAGGATAGATAAAAAGATTCCCAGAAAAACAAAAAAGAGTTTGTGACCACTAAATCAGCCCTGCAAGAAATTTTAAGGGAGAAAGACTCGCTGGAGGGAGAAAAGATGAAGTAAAACAAAAAGACCAAAAACAACAAAGACTAGAAAGGACCAGAGAAGACCATCAGAAACTCTACAGATGACACAATGGAAATAAATTCATATCATTCAGTTCTCACTCTAAATGTCAATGGACTAAACACTCCAATAAAAAGACATAGGGTAATAGGAACTATATGCTGTTTACAAGAGACACATTTTGGACCTAAGGACACCTGCAGATTGAAAGTGAGGGGATGGAGAACCATCTGTCATGCTAATGGTTACCAAAAGAAAGGTGGAGTGGCCATACTTAAACAATCTAGATTTTAAAATAAAGACTGTAACAAGAGATGAAGAAGGGCATTATATCATAATTAAGGGATCTATCCACCAAGATCTAACAATTATAAACATTTATGTCCCCAATGTGAAAAACCCAAGTATACAAATCAATCACAAACATAAAGAAACTCATTGATAATAGTACCATAATAGTAGGGGACTTCAACACCCCACTTACAGCAATAGACAGATCATCTAGACAGAAAATTAACAAGGAAACAATGGATGTGAATGACACACTGGACTGGATGGACTTAATAAATTCAGAATATTTCATCCTAAAACAACAGAATACACATTCTTCTCCAGTGCACATGGAACATTTTTCAGAATAGACCGCATACTGGGACACGAATCAGCTCTCAACACGTATACAAAAATCGAGATCACACCATGCATATTTTCAGGCTGCAACACTATGAAACTCAAAATCAATCACAAGAATAATTTGGAAAGACAACAAATACTTGGAGATTAAAGACCATCCTACTAAATAATGAATGGGTTATCCAAGAAAATAAAAAAGAAATTAAAAAGTACATGGAAGCCAATGAAAATGATAACATGACAGCCCAAAACCTCTGGGACGCAGCAAAGACAGTCATCAGAGGGAAGTATATAACGATCCAGGCCTTCCTAAAGAAGAAAGTTCTCAGATACACAACCTAACCTTACACCTTAAAGAGCTGGCAAAATAACAGCAAAGAAAACCTGAAACCAGCAGAAGACAGGAAATAATAAAGATTAGAGCAGAAATCAATGCTATTGAAATTAAAAAAACAAAACAAAACAGTAGAACAGATCAATGAAACAAGGAGCTGGTTTGACAAAGCAGGAAAGAATATCCAGTGTATTAAAGACAGTCTCTTCAGCAAATGGTGTTGGAGAAACTGGACAGAGAAATGCAGAAGAATGAACCGGGACCACTTTCTTACATCATACACACAAAAAAATTCAAAATGGATGAAAGACCTAAACATAAGACAGGAAGCCATCAAAATCCTAAAGAAAGAGCAGGCAAAAACCTCTTTGACTTCAGTCACAGCAACTTCTTAGTCAACATGTCTCTGGAGGCAAGGGAAATGAGCAAAAATGAACCATGTGGACCTCATCAAGATAAAAAGCTTCTGCATGGTGAGGAAACAATCAGCAAAATTAAAAGGCAACTGATGGAATGGGAGAAGATAGTTGCAAATGACATATCAGATAAAGGGTTAGTATCCAAAATCTATAAGGAACTTCTCAAACTCAGCACCCAAAAACCAGTGAAGAAATGGGCATAAGACATGAACAGATACTTTTCCAAAGAAGACATCCAGATGGCTAACAGACCCATGAAAAGATGCTCAACATCGCTCATCATCAGGGAAATACAAATCAAAACCACAGTGAGATACCACCTCAATCATACCTGTCAGAATGGCTACGATTAACAATTCAGGCAACGACAGACGTTGGCAAGGATGTGGAGAAAGAGGAACTCTATCGCACTGCTGGTGGGAATGGAAACTGGTGCAGCCACTCTGGAAAACAGTATGGAGATTCCTCAAAAAACTAAAAACAGAAGTACTCTGTGACCCAGCAAATGCACTACTAGGCAATTTTTCCAAAGGATACAGATGTGCTGTTCCAAAGGGACACATGCACCCCAATGTTTATAGCAGCACTATCGACAACAGCCAAAGTATGGAAAGAGCCCAAATGTCCACTGACAGATGAATGCATAAAGAAGATGTGATATATATATATATATATATATATATATATACATAAACATACACAATGGGTATTCCTTGGCAATTAAAAAGAATGAAGTCTTGCCATTTGCAACAACATGGATGGAACTAGAGGGTATTATGCTAAGTGAAATTAGTCAGAGAAAAACATCACATGACTTCATTCATATGTGGAATTTAAGATACAAAACAGATGAATATAAGGGAAGGGAAGCAAAAATAATAAAAAAACATGGAGGGAGACAAACCATAAGAGACTCTTAAATATAGAGAACAAACTGAGGATAGCTAGAGGGGTTGTGGGAGGGGGATGGGCTAAATGGGTGAGCGGTCATTAAAGAAGATACTTGTTGAGATGAGCACTGAGTGTTCTCTGTAGCAGATGAATGACTGGGCTCTACTCCTGAAATCATTATTGCACTGTATGCTAACTTGGATGTAAATTTTAAAAATAAATTAAAAATAAACCGTCACAATCATCAAACTGTAGGAGAACTTCAGAAACTGCCACAGCCAAGAGGAACCTAAGGAGACATTATTACTAGGAGCAATGTAGTCTCCTGGATGGATCCTGGAATAGAAAAAGGTATAAACTCAGGAAATTTGAATAAACCATGGACTTCAGTTAGTAATAATGTATTAATATGGTTTCATTAATGTTGATATATGCAATGAGATGCTAATAATAGGAGAAACTGGTTGTGAAGTATATGGAAAGTCTATGTACAATTTTTTGTAAATCTAAAACTATTTTAAAATTCAAAGTATATTTTAAAGGGGGGAATATTTTCTCAATAAAAGCTAAGAAAATTAATTCTTGGGTGATCTTCAGTATAAAAATACTAGAAGAGTTCTGGCTGGAAAAAAAAAAAACAATCCTAAATAGAAACATGAAATAGTTGAAATGAGTGAAGAATACCAAAGTTTAAGACATTTTACAGTATGTTGTTGGATTCAAACATATGCAGAAGAAATATATGACAACAGTAGCATAAAAGTGGAGAGGAAAGTAAATGCAGTTAAGCTGTTGTAGGGTTTTGCATGGTTTAGGAACTGGTAACTGTACTAATTTAAGGTGGACTCTAAAACGTCAGAGATGCATAGTGTAATCTCCAGGGTAATCACTATAAGAATTGTTTGTTTGTTTGTTTGTTTATTAATGTTTATTTATTCTTGAGAGAGAGAAATAGAGAGAGTGTGAGTGGGTGAGGGGCAGAGAGGGAGGGAGACATAGAATCATCCCAAGGAGGCTCCAGGCTCTGAGCTGTCAGCACAGAGCCCGGTGTGCAGCTTGAATCCATGAACCATGAGATCATGACCTGAGCTGAAGTCAAACACTTAATTGACTGAGCCACCCAGGTGCCCCACGAATAATTTTTTTTAAGTTCATTTATTTATTTAAGTAATCTCTACACTTGGGGCACCTGGGTGGCTCAGTCGGTTAAGCAACTGACTCTTGATCTCTGCTCAGGTCTTGCTTTCAAGGTCATGAGAGCCTACTTTAAAAAAGTAATCTCTACTCCCAATGTGGGGCTGAAACTTGCTACCCTAAGATCAATAGTTGGATATTCCGGGTGCCCCTAAAAGAATAATTTTTAAAATGTGTAATTAAAAATGTCTAACTGGGGGGTGGGGGAAGCATTTGGATGGTTCAGTCGGCTAAGCATCTGACTTCGGCTTATGTCATGATCTCCCGGTTCATGGGCTTGAGCCTTGTGTCGGGCTCTGTGCTGACAGCTCAGAGCCTGGAGCCTGCTTCAGATTCTGTGTCTCCCTCTCTCTCTGCCCCACCCCTGCTTGCACTCTGTCTTTCTCTGTCTCTCAAAAATGAATAAATGTTAAAAAAATATTTTTTTGAAGTATGTAACTGGGGTGAGTATGTAGAAAATCCAAAATAATGAACAAACAACCCAGTAAAATTAATACATGAATTTAGCATGGAGAGAGCAACAAATGATTAGGACATTGTTTTAAATATCATTTACAATAGTATCAAAAAAAAACCCATCTAGATACCTATAAGTAAATCTAACAAAAATTGTTGAATACTTATATACTAAAAACTATAAATTTTCCAATATGCTCCCTAAGTTTCTGAGAGAATTTCAAAAGTTCTGAGTAATTGAAAGCATATACCATGTTATTCATTGGAAGATTTAATATTTTTACAGCAAAGTAAAAGCATAACATATGGCTATATATAACAGTAAGGATAGATCACATAGACATAATATTGGTCAAAAGAAGACAAATGAGTACATATTAAATTATATCATTTATATCAAGGTCAAGAACAATCAAAACTAATTGTGGGGACAGGAGAGAACAGTTACCTTTTGGAGGTATTGACTGGGAAGGGGCGTAAGTGAGCCCTCTAGGGTATAGGTAATGTTCTTCATCTTGATCTGGTGATGAATTCATGAATGTATACACATACATGTAAAAAGTTCATAGAGGCATAGATGTGTTTTGTGAACTTTAGTCTGTTATTTCTCAATGTTTAAAATTTTTTAAAAGAAAAAAATTAAAAGCAATGAGAAACCATTGAAAGGGTTAAAGGTGAGTGACATAATCCTATTTATGCTTTAAAGATGTTTTGGGTGATCACCTGCTGGAAGAGGGAGAGAGCGTAAGGGGGAAACCAGGTAAGAGGCACGGATCTAGGCAAGAAATAATGGTTGCTTGGAATGGAGCCCTGAAGAGGCAAGTCTGGGTTCAAAGGGGCATTTGGAATTTAGGCGCGCACTGGAGGGGTGGGAGCTTGGCCTCGTGAGGAGTAAGGCGATTCTAAGGAATCGACGCGGGGCAGACCCGTAGAAACCGACAGCAGGGATAAGACTGGGAAGAGCAGGATTGCCAGCCAAGCCCCGCCTGGGGCCAGGGAGGCTCGCAAATGCCTCACCCGGAGCGCTTGGATGAGAGGTCGCAGCCTCAGCCCTCGGGCGGAACCAATTATGACGGCGGTGAGGTTTCCGCCCGGCGCTACAGGGATGCCACACGGGAGGGGCGGTGTGCGCCGGCGTGACGCGGCCGCGAGGGTTGGGCAGTGCCGAGGCGGCGACGGCGGCGGCGGCGGCGGCTGAGGCGCGCGAGAGAGGCGGCGGCGCGACTAGGGCCCTCAAGCCGGACCACCATGAGCACCAAGCAGGTCACTTGCAGGTCAGTGCGCAGGGTCTGGGAGTGACCGACCCCTTCGCTTTCCCGTCGGCCCCCCAGCCCCCCGCGCCGACCCCTGGGCTGCTGATGCGTCGCAGCCCCGCTACCAGGGAAACTGAGGCTCAGCGGATTCCTGAAAAGTTGCTCAGCTGTGCGCGGTGCGGCTTTTCTGGGCGGAGCTCCGGCTGCGGCGGGAGCCCGGCACCCGGCGTGTGTGTGGCTGTGTGTCGGGGCCGAGACCCCAGGCCGGGCTAGCCAGGGCCGTGCCGCCCGCTGAGGCCCGAGGGTGGGGGTGGGGCTCTTGGAACTTAAGAGTTTAGCTGGAAAAGGGAGATTTGGAGTTGGGTGAAGGGGCGCTAAGCGGTCGTTTGCAAACGGGGCTACGACGCAGGAATAGGTTGTTGATAGATGATCAGGGCGTAGGAGGAGCTGGGGTCCCGAAAGTGATCTTCGTTTCCCAGGAGTTTGGAGATCTGTGCAGCCTAATCTTGCAGAGAGTCAGCAAGTAAGAATTGTGCGGGAAATAATAACGTCGGGTAGCATTTACTGCAGGTTGGTGAAGTGCTTCGCAAATATCCAAGCGCTCTGTATTCATTGTCCCTTAGACTTCACCGTACCACTACCGGGAAGATATGATTCTCATTTTACAATACAGGAAATTCAGACTGAGAGAGATGAAGGGATACTCTTACTGAGACTCCTATTTACGTAGAGAAATACAACGGTAATGGATGGATAGGAGAAAATTCAACGCCGGATGCTACACTGCGGCTGCTCCTGTGAAGCGGAAACAGCTTTGGTTGTGTAACGCCCTCTTTCCCTGGTGAACTTGTGGCCTGCCGGTCCTGGGTTCCTAGGTTATTTGTGTTAGAAACATCTTTTGTGAAGACCTGTTTGTGTTCACTTTTATTTGTATCAAGTGTTCTGCGTAATTGGACAGCAGATTCTGTCCAATTTAAAATCTGGCGAAATTTAAGATGTGTCCACAAAAGAGTACAACATTCGTGTTCTGCTTTTTAACTGGATCTTAACTCTGTATAGCATCTAGTTTTACAGATAAGGATTTGGAACTCCTAACTTCACATCTAAATGTAGGAGCAAAAACTTAACTCAGCATAGGCTCGGGTTTTTTCCCTCTGCACTGAGGTCTCCCCTAACCTGAAAGCTTTACTTTAACAGGGGCATCCTGAGAATGCTGTTGCATATAAACTCAAGAGTGGGTTGAAATGTTGGAAAGGGATCCCTTCTGTTTAAGTATTGATGTTTGGTGGGGCCCTTACCGTAAGCTGGGTGCGCGACCAGCCGTGTGGGGCGTGTGGGGCGTAACCCAGCAACTCAGTGTTCCACAGATTGTGAAATCGAGCCTCAGCACTGAAGTGCTTGCCCGAGGTCATTCAGCTTCTAAGTGGCCAAGGTGTGGCACCCATTGACCGGATGGCCTCCAAATAAATTTGGGAAATGATCGTTACTTCACCGCAGGAATTTTTAAAGCTTTTCATGTGCGCCTGTGTAAGGAAAATGCGTGCAAAAGTACAGAGAAAGTAAAAGAAGTTTACTTGCAACAGGGTGTGAGGGAGTCAGGTCACAAGGACTGCCTCACCAAACGAAAAACCAGAACACGTTCAAATGAGAAGAGACGGCAGTGTTCCCTAGAGTTCCAAGTTCACATTAGTGTTTTGCGGTGGAGAAGCTTCTCTCACTTTATTATCTTTTTCACTAAGGTCTTATTTCCAGTAATGGGTAACTCACAGGAAAGGTTCAAGAGAGCATTTATTTGGATGCCAGGCCTTATCAGGGTGCTCAGCTGTTTTTGATTTATCTGAGGGTGCAAAGTGGTTTTTTGCTTCATTTTCCTGGCTGTGGCATGTGATGTACATGCCTATTCTGAAGAGCGGCAGGACAGAGTTTAAGTTTTGCCTCCATTCTGATCCGCGCATGTCTCTAAGAGATGGATGTTGAAATGCTAGCATTCCCAAATTTAACGACAAAGACACTCCATTTGTATATTCCTTGGATACTCACAGTTGTGCTGCCGGTCAGGTCTCCTGATTTCTCCCCAGGCCACTCTATCCACAATGTCAAGCTGGGAATTATTTTTGCTGATTTCTTCTTGCTAACCATTTCCCCATGTCTTCCAGTCTTTTTTAAAGTCCTGGTGCAGGCCTTTATGATAGCTTGGTAACCACTTGCTTCTCTTCTCTTATGATAGAGGTCCCTTTGTCTTGTCCTCACTAGGCAAAGACCTAGAATTTGTTTCCTTAGAACATCAGGCTTGGAGTCACAAAACACGAGGGGCCTTGTCAGCCAGTAAGCGGTAGAAGAGCTGGAGTTCTGGAGTTGGGCCATTCTGGATTCTGATCCTGGTACCACCTGTGCCACAACTTACTCATCTGTAAAATGGAGACGGTCGTGCGTAACCGGCAGAGTTGATTAAGGGATTAGACAGTAACAACAAAGCATCATAGAGGGTGTCTGGTGTGGTAGGCTGAGCACCTGCATGCATTTCCTCAGCCAAACCTCAGACTAGTCTGTCACCACAGTCTGTGGAGTACAATTGTCCTCTTATGGTTGGAGAAATTTTGGCTTGGAAATCTCAGTGACTTGTTCACGGCCGTATATATAGCAAGCTCTCTGCTTTCACAGCGTTGACCAGTGTTCACTATACTTGGTCTCAGCCTCTCGTACATTTATTTCAGGCCTCCCACCAGGCCCGGTCTTAACCCCTTTCCCCTCAGTGGGTCTGTTATCACACGCAGTACAGCCATAAAATTTAAGTCTGAAAATATGTAAGGAAATGGAGAAAAGTGATGCTGAGAATGCAGATTACCCATGTACTCGGATGTGGTGTGCAGAAGCATTTTGTTAGAGATTTGCATCATTGTAAGGCATGTGAGAATCTGGATTGATTTTGTTTGGCTCAGTCAGTCCTCAGCTGCGGCTACAGCTGCTAGTAGGTCTGCGGCTAGAAGTGAACCTGGTGTCCTTTGTAACGTATTTTTTTTGTTTTGTTTTAACATTTTATTTATTTTTGAGAGACAGAGCCTGAGTGGGGGAGGGGCAGAGAGAGGGAAAGCATAAAATCCAAAGCAGGCTCCAGGTTCTGAGCTGTCAGCACAGAGCCCGATGCAGGACTCAAACCCACGAACTGCAAGATGATGACCTGAACGGAAGTCAGACGCTTAACCAACTGAGCCACCCAGATGCCCCTGTCCTTTGCAACATACAGTAGTTACAGTCCTTTGGGGTCACCCAGGATAACAGACCCTTTTGGAGTCCTCCCTCCCCAGAAATCTCCCTACTCAGGGTCTCCAGCTATGCACTATTCACCCCTGCCCACCTCCACGCTGTTCTCCCCAACCTAGTTCATGTCTCAGTCTTCTCTCTAGGAAGACAGAAGAGATGGTTGGACCCATCCCTTAAAATTGAACCGTTGGAAATACATTACAAGGTGCAGTATGAAAGAGGCCACGCCGAAGCCTAGTATAATATAACATAGACGGGAGGGATAGCTCTAAGCAGTTGATAAGATGCCTCAAAGGACAGGCAGGATATGTTCAAAGTAGTTTTCTGTTTGTCAGTGGGGAGTGGAAATGATGAGATAGGCTACAAAACTAGACTGGGCTGGCTTAGCTTCTTACATAACCCTTATTTTATGCTCCCCTTGAAGGCACTGCACTGAGGGTTGTCTAGAAGTTATTTTTGAAGCTGTTTAAATCTCAGCTTAGTCACTTACAGCAGTGAAATGCCTTGCATGAAGTTACCGGCTTGTAAATGGCAAAACAGACTAGAAGCGAACTAGAAGCTCTCATTGATGGTTAAGTGTTTGTTTTCTTAACGGGAAAGATAGTGAGCAGTTTGGAGGGCAGGTTGCCTGAAGAGGACTTCCGGGGGAAGGTGGTAGAATTATCAAAGGCATCCTGTAGGGTCACCAAGAATCTGTCCTCTCTGAAGTCTGGTGAGCAAGTATTTGGTAGAGAGCCTCTGGTAGTCTCCTACTCACCTCTTCTTTTGCTTTTTCTTTCATTCATAATCTTCTTTAGTCTCTCCAAAGGAAACTATTAAAGAAATATTTATTAGGGCTTATTTTTTGGACCTGTTTATATATTCACTTTGAACCTGTGTTCTTCCAGTATTTATGAGTTTATTACCCATGATACCTCCTTGTCATTCAGAGTTGGCTCTTGGTGCTGAATTTTTTTTTTTTATACCTCCAAACATCTAAGATTGCTCTATTTAAGGACCACTGAAATAAGGCAGTCTTGTAGCATTTCTCAAAAGAAGTTTGAAACTCTTTAGAAGTGTAATATACTTTTCTTTCCAGGATCTGTACATCCAGAGATTGGCTGGAAAGATTCACAGGACTCTGCGCAGGCTCAGAAATTTGATTCTGTTGGTGAACTTAGAGATAGCTCGTGCTAGCCAAACTCAGAGGAGACCTAAAAACTACATACCCTCTTCTCATTTTCCTCGGAGAAAAGTAACTGTCAGGTGGGCCTAGTCAATATTTCCTATGCTTCGGGGGAGATGAACAGGTGAGGAAAGTCAGAAGTGTGCTTACTGAGCAAGGAGGGGCTGAAGAGCTTCGGATTATGTGGCCTCCAGCTGAGCAGCCTCCCAGGCCCGACAGTTCCTGTGCAGCATGAACTGTCACTAGTGTTCTCTGGCACCCCTTCTCTGGAAAAGGCAGTCTCACCCTCTAGGGCCTTCCTGACCTACCTCACACACCATTGCCTTCTGTTGCCAAGCCTCTCTCACCACGTCCAGGCAGAGCCATGTGACTTTAGGTTTAGGGGTTTCTGTGTTCAGTCGCATTTCGTGACGTTCCAGCTGTGCCTTCCTGATGTTGTCCCCAGGCTTTCCTCATTAGAGACCACCTGTTCCCGACGGTGTGTTTAAGGGCACTCGCTCTCTTGGGTCCGAGCCCCCAGGCTGGGAAGCCACATATGTGGCTGCCATTAGTGAGTCTTCGGGTTGGAGGAGGGAAAGTGCACAGTAGGCTGGAGGGGTGAGAAGTCTTCTTGGGCTGGTCCACAAAGGAAGGCGGCTTGTAACAATTCAGTGCAGTGAAAGATAGGCTACAATGTTTTTGACAAGGGCCACAGCACCGGTGAAGGCAGAGTGACAGGGAAGTCAGTTTGGGTGGGAAAGGTCAGGGCTGTCTGGGAAGACCGGAGCTGGGGACGCCTTCCTAGCAATCTTAGCTTCCGTAAGTCTTCGCTGGTCTCTGAGCCTCAGCTTGCCTGCTCGCATCATGGATGTAGCGGTAATACTCCTAATGTTGCTGGCATTAACTGTGTTATTGAAGTGAACGGGCTAGTATTGATAGTACTGGTCAGTAGATCTTTGGTATTTTTTCACATTTCCTGTATTTCTCATAATATACTTGTTCACAGGGAGGGAGAGCCCTCCGTGCCTGAAAGTCTTTATTCAAGAGGCATCTGAGTTATTAATGCTCTCTAAAAAAGGTACATTGTGAAAATCATACACAAGAGGGAGGAAATGTGTAAAATTGGTTATGAGTTGATCATGTGGAAGCCGCTGGGATGTCTTAAGAGTTATTCAGGGGCACCTGGGGGGCTCAGTCGGTTGGGCGTCTGACTTCAGCTCAGGTCGTGATCTCACGGTTCATGGGTTTGAGCCCCGCGTCGGGCTCTGTGCTGAAAGCCAGCTCAGAGCCTGGAGCTGCTTCAGATTCTGTGTCTCCCTCTCTCTCTCTGACCCTCCCCAGCTCACACTGTCTCTCTCTCTCAGAAATAAATAAAACATTAAAAGAAAAAAGAGTTCATTTGGTTTACTTTTGTATATGTTTGAAATTCTCCATAAAATTTTTTTTTTATTAAGTTAAGCGTGGATTCAAAGAGAAAGCTCCTTGAAAGAGGCCTGGAAACGGGGCGCCTGGGTGGCTTAGTCGGTTAAGCGTCCGACTTTCGCTTGGGTCATGATCTCGCAGTTCATGGGTTCGAGCCCCGCGTCGGGCTCTGTGCTGACAGCCAGCTCGGAGCCTGGAGCCTGTTTCAGTCTGTGACTCCCTCTCTCTCTGACCCTCCCCTGCTCACACTGTCTCTCTCTCTCTCTCCTAGAAATAAATAAAAATTAAAAAAAAAAAAGAAAGAGGCCTGGAAAGGGTGTGTGCAATGACTGTACAAGCCCCCAGAAATCGTGCACACTTGTTTCCAGGCCACTGCAGTAAAGCAAATTTTGGAATCAAGTAAATCAGATGAACTTTTTGGGTTTCCCAGTGCCTGTAAAGTTATGTTTATCCTGTAGTCTTTAAAATGTGCCGTAGTGTTATGTCTAAAACACAATGCACGTATCTTAATTTAAAAATACTTTTAGCAGGAGCCCTGGGTGGCTCAGTCGGTTAAGCATCCAACTTCGACTCAGGCCAGGATCTCCCTGCTCATGGGTTCGAGCCCCGCGTCGGGCTCTGTGCTGACAGCTCAAAGCCTGGATCCTGCTTCGGATTCTGTGTCTTCCTCTCTCTCTGCCCCTCCCCTACTCGCAGTCCCTCACCCCCCTCTCAAAAATGAATAAATGTTAAAAAAAAAAAAACAAAAAACTTTTAGGAGTGCCTGAGTGGCTCACCTGGTTAAGCATCTTGATCTCAGCTCAAGTGTTATCTCACCCAAGCCATGAGTTCAAGCCCCACTTGGGCTCCATGCAGGGCGTGAAGCCTAGTTAAAAAAGAAAAAATTAGATAGGTAAGTAAAAATACTTTCTTGCTAAAAAATTCTGACCATCATCTGAGCTTTCAGCAAGTTGTAATCTTTTTGCAGACGGACGATATTACCTCAGTGTTGATGGCTGCTGACTGAGCAGGGTGATGGTGGCTGAAGCCTGGGCTGGCTGTGTCAGTTTCTTAAAAGTAGACAGCAATGTTCTCTATCTGCCCCTTCCTCACTTGCTGTCTCTCACTCTTTCAAAATAAGTAGATAACTTTAAAAAGGCAGTGGGGGCAGCGCCTGGGTGGCTCAGTCAGTTAAGCATTTGACTTTGGCTCAGGTCATGAGTTCGAGTCCCACACCAGGCTCCGCACTGATAGTGTGAAGCCTTGTTGGGATTCTCTCTTTCTCCCTCTCTCTTTGCCCCTCCCTCATTTGCTCTCTTTCTTTCTCTCTCTCTCTCTCCCTTGAAAACAAATAAACTTAAGAAAAAAAAAATGAAATTTGCCCCATTAACTCTCTTTTTCATAAGCCAATTCTCTGTAGCGTGTGATTTTACCCACAGCAGCACTTCTTTAAAAATTGGGAGCCCATCCTTTCCAACTATGCCACTGCTTTATGAACTAGGTTTATGTAACATCCTAGATCCTTCTTCACCAGGAGCAGATCTTATAAAATCACTTTCTTTGGTCATCCATAAGAAGCAACTCGTTATTCATTTTAAGTTTTATCACAAGATTGCAGCAAATCAGTCCCATCTTCGGGCTCTACTTTTTTTTTTCTTTTTTGATGTTTATTTATTTTTGAGAGACAGAGTGCAAGCAGGGGAGGGGCAGAGAGAGAGGGAGACACAGAATCTGAAACAGGCTCCAGGCTCTGAGCTTTCAGCACAGAGCCTGACATGGGGCTCAAACTCAAGAACTGTGAGATCATGACCTGAGCCGAAGTCAGACGCTTAACTGACTGAGTCACCCAGGTGACCCTTTTTTTTTTTTAATTTAAAAAATGTTTGCTTATTTTTGAGAGCGAGAGAGTGAGCCGTGTAGGGGCAGAGAGAGGGAGACAGGATCTGAAGCAGGCTCTGTGCTGAGAGTGGAGAACTGACGCAGGGCTCAAACTCATGGACCATGAGACCGTGGCCTGAACAGAAGTCAGATGCTTCACTGAGCCACTGCGGCACCCCTTCAGGCTCCACTTCTACTTCTAGTTCTCTTGCTATTTCTGCCACATCTGCAGTTACTTCCTCCCCTGAGGTCTTGAACCCTCAAAGTCATCCATGAGGATTGGAATCAGATTCTTCCAGACTTCTATTAATGGTAATATTTTGACTTCTTCCCGTGAATCACAAATGTTCTTAATGGAATCTAGAATGGGGAATCATTTTTGGAACCAGGTTTTTAATTTACTTTGCCCAGACCATCAGAGGAATCACTTTCTATGGCAACTATAGCCTTGCACAATGTATTTCGTAAATAATAAGACTTAAAGTTAAAATCACCCCCTGATCCTTGGGCTGCAGAATGGAGGTTGTGGTAGCAGACATGAAAGTAACAGGAATCTCATGTATCTCCAGCAGAGCTCTTGGGTGACCAAGTACGTTGTCAGTGAGCGGTAATATTTGGAAAAGAACCTTTGTTCTGAGCAGTAGGTCTCAATAGTAGACTTAAAATATTCTGTAAACCACATTGTTACAGATTTGCTGTCATCCAGTCTTTGTTGTTCATTCATAGATCATAGTCAGAATAGATGTAGAGTAATTCTTTTGTTTTGTTTTGTTTTGTTTTTATTTATTTCTGAGAGAGAGAGAGAGACACTGTGATCAGGGGAGGGTCAGAGAGAGAGGGAGACACAGAACCTGAAGCAGTCTCCAGGCTCCAAGCTGGCTGTCAGCACAGAGCCCGACATGGGGCTTCAACCCACAACATGAGATCATGACCTGAGCCGAAGTTGGATGCTCAACTGACTGAGCCACCCAGGCGCCCCGATGTAGCGTAATTCTTAAGGGCCCTGGGATTTTCATAATGGTAAGTGAGCACTGGCTTCAACATCAAGTCACCAGCTGCATTAGCTCCTAACAAGAGAGGCAGCCTGTCCTTTGAAGCTTTGAAGCCAGGCACTGACTTCTCTTTAGCTAAGAAGGTCCTAGCTGGCATCTTCTTCCAGTAGAAGGCTATTTGGTTTTTATTGAAAATCTGTTGTTTAGTGAATCCACCATCATTAATGAGCTCGGCTAGACCTTCTGGAGAACTTGCTGCAGCTTCTCCACCAGCACTTGTGGCTTCACCTCGCTCTTCTATGTAATGGAGACAGCTTCTTTCCTTTAGCCTCATGAACCAGCCTCTGCTTGCTTCTTTCTTTCTTTCTTTCTTTCTTTCTTTCTTTCTTTCTTTCTTTCTTTCTTTCTTTCTTTCTTTCTCTTTCTTTCTTTTCTTTCCCTCCCTCCCTCCCTCCCTCTCTCTCTCTCTTTCTTTCTTTCTTTCTTTCTTTCTCTTTCTTTCTTTCTTTTCTTTTCCTCCCTCCTTCCCTCCCTCTCTCTCTCTCTCTCTCTTTCTCTCTTTCTTTCTTTCTGTGAGAGAGACTGTGCACACGAGCTGGGGAAGGGCAGAGAGAGAGAGAGAGAGAGAGAGAGAGAGAATTCCAAGCAGGCTCCACACTCAGCACAGAGCCCCATGTGGGGCTCAGTCTCATGGCTGTAGGATCACAACCTGAGCCAGTTCCAAGAGTCAGGCACTTCACCTGAGCCACCCAGGTGCCCCGCTCCAGACTTTTCTTCTGCAGCTTCCGCACCTCCCTCAGCCTTCACAGAATTGAAGACAGTTAGGGCCCAGCTCTCAGTTAGGGTTTGGCTGGTGTCACCTTCTCTCCAGGTCCCTAAAACCTTCACCATATCAGTACTCAGGCTGTTTGGCTTTCTTATCATTTGTGTGTTCAGTGGAGTAGCACTTTTAATTTTCTTCAAGAACTTTTCCTTTGCATTCACAGCTTGGCTAACTGTTTGGTGCAAGTGGCCCAGATTTTGGTCTCTCTCAGTTTTCAACGTGCCTTCCTCAGTGAGCTGAATCATTACTAGCTTTAATGTAAAGTGAGACATGTGACTCTTCATTTCACTTGAACACTTAGAGGCCACTGGAGGGTTATTAATTGACCTGATTTCAGTACTGTGTGTCAGGACATGGGGAGCCACCCAAGGAAAGGGAGAGAGATGGGGAACCGCCTGCTGGTGGCACAGTCAGAACACACCCATTAGTTGATTAATTTCCCCATCTTACATGGACATGGTGCGCGGCACCTCAAAACAGTTACAGTAGCAGCATCAAAGGACGCTGATCACAGATCACCATAACTAATACAATAATAATGAAAAGGTTTAAGGTATTACAAGAATTACCAAAATGTGACACAGACTGATGTGAGTAGATGCTGTTGGAGAATGGCGCCAGTACACTTGCTCGAAGCAGGGTGGCCCCAGACCTTCAGTGTGTAAAATGCAGTATCTGCAAAGCACTGTGAAGCAGAGTGCGCCTGTAAACAGTTTTCTTTATGACAGAACTCTCAGCAGCTTCCCTCTGCCACTCTCTGTTGTAAATCTCTGAGAACGACTAGACCATTTCCTAAGTTGACTTGACTACGGGCCATTTGTTATCTCTTGTTTGCGATGCGCCCGTCGGTGTCTCAGCTGATGTGTGGCAACTTGCAGCACAGTTAAGTGATGTTCCAGAGCCCGCTCTAGTCTATTTGAACCCCCCACAGGCCTCCCTTCTGTGCACTTTTCTTGCTGTTCTTTCCTCTCCCCAACTGGCGTCCCTGACGCTTTGCGGACTCAGCTTGGGCCTGACCTCCTCTGGGATGCTGCCCTCTCTCAGCACGTGCCCTGCAGCACTCTGCATGCTTTGTGGGAAGGCACAGGTCACTTTTATAACTGTCAGCTTAAATGTCATTGTTCTTTACTGGACTTTAATAAGAGCTGAACTTTGGGGAGTACCTACTGTGGGATAGGTTCTATACTGAGCATTTTATTTTTTTTAAACATACCCTCGGCAATATGTATAAGTTTTTAAAACTAAAATAACCATTTATTTTAGTATATGTTCATGGTAGAAATGTTAGAATGTACAGATGAAGAAAAATAAGGAAATAAATATACTTTACCCGCAAAGAGTGCCTCTCAATATTCTATTCTATATTGGGGCGCCTGGGTGGCTCAGCGGGTTGAGCTTCTGACTTTGGCTCAGGTCATGATCTCACAGTTTGTGACTTTGAGCTCCGCATCAGCCTCTTTGCTGACAGCTTCGAGCCTGGAGCCTGCTTTGGATTCTGTGTCTTTGTGGATTCTCTCTTTCTGCCCCTCTCCTGCTCATGCTCTGTCTCTCTTGCAAAAATAAACATTTAAAAAAATATATCTTTCTAGACTGTTATTTAAAGTCTTTGTGTTTATTTTGAGGGAGGAGGGAGGAACAGAGAGGGAGGGAGGGAAATAGAATCCCAAGCAGACTCCACACCCAGCTCAGAGCCTGGTACAGGGCTCAATCTCACAAACTGCAAAATCACAACCTGAGCCGAAGTCAGATGCTTAATCGACTGAGCCACTCAGTTTTATATCTGCTTTTTTGTTAGCAGTCTTCAGCTTTCCATGTCAATAAGTTTTCATTTTATCTTATACCTAGTTCGTACTGAGATTTCCCCATTTGTTCTAAACATGTCTTTTACGTGTGATTTGTTTGAACCAGAGTATAATCCTGGACTAAACCGTGCATCTGGTTCTTATGTACCTTATGTAATATCTGCTAACATAGCACTGCTCCCTCCTTTTTAAATTTTTCTTATCAGCTTTATGGAAGTATCATTTACATACCATAAAATCCACCCATTTTAAGTGTACAAGTCAACACTTGTTGACTCGATTTTTAGTAAATTTCAAGTTTTACAACACCACAATTAAATTTTAGAGCATTTTAACCACCCCAAAGTTACTCCTTATGCCCATTTGCAGTCAGTCCCCAGCCTTCTCCCAGCCTAGGGAACCACTTACCTACTTATTGTCCCTATGGATTTGCACCCCCCACCTTTTTTAAAAATTAAGCTCTGTACCCAAGATGAGGCTTGAACTCATGACCCCAGGATCAAGAGTCACATGCTCTGTTGGGGCTCCTGGGTGGCTCAGTTGGTTAAGCATCCAACTTCTGCTCAGGTCATGATCTCAAGGTTCATGGGTTTGAGCCCCGCGTTGGGCGCTGTGCTGACACACAGCCTAGAGCCTGTCTTGCTCTCTCTCTGCCCCTCCTCCACTTGTGTGTGCATGCTCTCTCTCAAAAATAAATGTTAAAAAAATTTTTTTTAATTAAAGAGGTCATATGCTCTATCAGAACTGAGCCAGCAGGCACCTCTGCCCCTTGACATTTTGCATAAGTAGAATCATATAACATGTGGTCTTTTGTGTTCGGGTTATTTAACTTACCCTAATGTGTTTGAGGGTCACCCATGTTGTAGTATGCATCAGTACTTCATTCCTTTTTATTGCCAAATAATTCCCATTGTGTGGATGTATAACATTTTGCTTATCCATTTACCAGTTGATGGAACTGTAAAAGTGTACACTTTTGGTCATTATGAATGATGCTTATATGAACATTCATGTACAAGTATGAATTTGTATGAACATCTATTTTTATTTTTCTTGTGTAAACAGCCAAGAGTGGAATTATTGAGTCACATGGTAAATTTAAGTTTTACAAAACCCATCAAACTGTTTTTCCAGACTCAGGTTCTCCCTACTCCTTCCATGACACTCACTTGTTAAAGAACCCTGGCCCACATACCGCCTCTTCTTTCGTATTTATCTGATGGCTTTCTTGTGATGGCTTTTAGCTTGTTCTCAGTCCCCTGCATTTCCTATACACTGGAAGTTAGATCTGGAGTTGTATTGGATTCAAGTTAAATTTTTTTTGGCTAGAATGTATCACAGGCTATGTTTTCTACTCAATTCATACTGGGTCACATGGGCAGACACCTAATATTTCAGTTTCATTTTGCTCCGTGTAGATACTGGGTCCAGCATTATTTGTTGAAAAGACCATTCTTCCCCCGCTGAATTATCCAGACACATTAATCAGAAGCCAATTGATCATGTGTGTGTGACTCTGTACAGGCTCTTTAAAGAGCTCCCCTCAGCCTTCTTGAACCTCCAATCTGTTCAGCTTAGCAAGACTGCTATGCTCTACTTGGGGCTCACCTCCTTGCACCAAGGCCCAGGGGTGCCTCTCAGCAGGAAGCCAGGCCGAACATGGGCTTACGTCCCTTGTTTCCTTGATCTCAGGGACCAGTCTTGTGTTGCCTTTTGTCCCTGTCTCAGAGCAGTTGTTGCCTATATTTTGATCTGCTTTCTAGTGTTTATTTATTTATTTATTTATATATATATTTATTTCTAGGAGAGAGAGAGACAGCATGAGCAGGGGAGGGTGAGAGAGAGAGGGAGACACAGACTCTGAAATAGGCTCCAGGCTCTGAGCTGGCAGTCAGCACAGAGCCCGACGCGGGGCTCGAACCCACAAACTGGGAGATCATGACCTGAGCGAAAGTTGGACGCTTAGCCACCCAGGCGCCCCTCTAGTGTTTTTTAAATTGGAGGGCAAGTCCCTTACTCCTTCATAGCTAGAAGCAAAAATCTGTTTTCTTTCTTTCTTCCTCTCTCTGCTTCAATTTGAATAGTTGCTATTGCTCTGTCTTCAGGTCTTATGAAATGTTCCTTTGTACTCTCTAATTTCCAGTAAGTTCATGCAGTGTAATTTGCATTTCAGATATTGTAGTTTTCACTTCCAGAAGTTCCATTTAGTTCTTTTTTATGTCTTCCATTTCTCTTCATACTCGGCATAATTGAACATATTTATGATCGTTGTTTATAAAGTCCCTGTCTACTGATTCCATCATTTGTCATTCCTGTTATTGACTTATTTTTCTCCTTGGTTATGGATCACGTTTGTCTGCTTTTTGGCATATCTAGTAATTTTTTATTGGATGCCATTTTGAGTGTTTTTGAGCATTTGGATTTTATAGTCTTCCTTCAAAGACTGTTAAAGTAGGTTTTGTCTGATAATTATTTGCTGTCAGCTTGATCCTCTTGAAGCTTGTTTTTAAGCTTTTAATAGAGTGGGTCTGCAATACTTGTGGCCACCTGGGTGGCTCCGGTTATGATCTCATGGTTTGTGGGTTAGAGTCCTGCATCAGGCTCTGTGCTGACAGCTCAGAGTCTGGAGCCTGCTTCGGATTCTATGTCTCCCTCTCTCTCTGGCCCTCCCTCACTCACACTCTGCCTCTCTCTCTCCCTCAAAAATAAATAATAAACATTAAATTTTTAAAAAATATTTTTTACTTTAGGACTCTTTTATTACCAAGGCCTGATCCCTTTGGGGCCTCTCTGCTGTTTGCTGAGTATTCAGCCAGGTCTCTCTACTCTGGCCGGATGCAATTAGAATGCTTCCCAGTTACTTCTTCAAGACCAGAATTAGACATCTCAGTGGAACACCTATGTGTGTTGTGGTGCTACACGCTCTTACTTGACCCTTGCCACAACCCAGTAACATAAGAAATGTAATTTTCATTTTATAGATGGAAGTAGTGAGGCATAGGGAACTTGGTTTTGTGGCTTGCTCCTAGGTGGCAGGGCTGGATCCAGGCCCAGGTCTTCCAATTCCGTTACAACCATACCCTTTAAGTCCCATGAGAACAGAGAGAACAGTTTTTCAGAGTATTTTCTCAGTTCTGAGGCTCACATTTACATATGCAACACCTCAAATCGAGAGGGTTATCTGAAAACAAATTTATGGGATCGTTTTCCTTCCAGAAATCTCGTTGAATTAGTTGTGCGTCCGAAATCACCATTCTGGAATCCAGGAAATATGGACATCTCTGGTGCTAATAGAGCCTTGGTACATAATACATGCGTAATCAGCATTTGGATGCTGGGCTTAAGAATATGGGGATCTTAGAGCTGTAGAAAGCTGCTAAAAGTTGCTTGCCTCTGCTTTTGTCTCCGCAGGTACTTTATGCATGGCGTGTGTCGGGAAGGAAGCCAGTGCCTGTTCTCACATGACCTGGCGAACAGCAAGCCGTCCACCATCTGCAAGTACTACCAGAAGGGCTACTGCGCCTACGGGACTCGTTGCAGGCAAGGGCCCCATACTTACTCCTTGCTCTTGTCCCAGGTTAAATACTGTCAGGGCCTCAGATCCTCCATCTGGAGCATGGGTATTGATGACGGGAAACATTTAATTTGAAAGTAATATGACAACAAAAAGTATGGCAGATCGTTTTGAAATCCCAACTTTATTACCATAAAAACAATTGTAATTTTTCAAAATCACTTTTCAGGCCTTATTCTTATGGGGCTCTGGTTATAAAACTGCACCCACAGTATATATCTCTTGCTTTTTCCCCCCCACTTAACACGTGTCAAGTTTCCCCCTAAGCTGCTCCTTTATTTCCTAAATGTAACTTTATGTTTCATAATGTTAACATACCATCATGTTATTTATGATTCCTCTCTTAGATATTTAAGGGGTTGACTGGGGGTTTTTTCTTTTTGTCCTTTTGCTGTGAGTGCCCCTGCAGTGCATAGAGTCTGCCTTTTCTCCACAACATCTGTAGGCAAGTTTTGTGAATTCTGAACAGAAAAACATTCCAGAAACCAGTTCAGGTGCTCGGTGAAGAGCTGATCTGTTGTTTCCTGTGCTGCCTGGAAGGTGGTGGAGGTTGTCTCTCCCCCACCAGCGGGCGCCCCAGAGAGACAGCCCGGGAACGGCCCGTCCGGCTGTTGCGTTGGCTGTCATTAACACTTTGGGGACACCTGCTGAAAGAACGCGGCTTGGGTCTGAGAAGATTTCAGTTCAACAACTGGCTGGACTTTTTGGGATTTCTGGTGTGGCGTGGGTTATTTCGTTTGTCCGACTCCCATCCCCCAAGGCCGCGTAAGTGTAGGTGATAGACGGCAATGTACCACTCAGTCTGAATTGTCAGGCATTTCTTATTAATTGATAAGCTTTTTATCACTTTTTAAAGTTTTTTTTAGGTTTATTTTTTTATTTTTGAGAGAGAGAGAGAGCATGAACAGGTGGGTGAGAGGGAGGCAGAGAGAGATGGGGAGGGAGAATCCCAAGGAGGCTCCGTGCTGTGGGCACAGAGCCCGATGCAAGGCTCGATCTCACAAGCCGTGAGATCATGACCTGAGCCAAAATTCTGAGTCGGATGCTTAACTGACTGAGCCCCCCAGGCCCCCCAAGCCTTTTATCATTTAAAATACGGGAAATGATTGTCTCATTCTCCACCTCCACAAATGGAGAAGAAAATGTGTTCCGTGTGCAGGTAGTTGTGTCCCTAACATGTTTGCTGTGTGTTTTGTTTAGATACGATCACACGAGGCCTTCTGCTGCAGCTGGTGGTGCTGTGGGCACCATGCCGCATGGCGTGCCCTCCCCGGCTTTCCACAGTCCTCACCCTGCTTCCGACCTCACTGCATCTATTGTGAAAACTAACTTACACGAGCCTGGGAAACGCGAAAAGAGAACACTGGTACTTCGAGACCGAAGTGAGTGAGCGAGTGAAAAGCGGTCTTGCTCGTTCGTGATGCGTCTTTCCGGCCCTCTCTTGTCAGAGGGCTCCTAGCCTGGTACCTTCCAAGCTGTTCGAGGGCGGATCCCAGCACCGTCCTGAGATCAGATTCATTTGGCTGCTGATCACTCAGGCGATGCACTGGGCCTCAACTTGCGCTGATTGCCAAGTTCGGCCTGACAGGACATCAGAGTGACCTTCTGTCAGGTTTTCACTGCTGTCTCCATGGGGTGGTCCCCAGTTCTGAGAAGCACCAGGCTTTCAGAGCTACATATTTTGATAAAGAGCATGTTTCACTGTTTTATTTCCAGGTCAGTTCATAGTCTTAGTTCTTATGCTCAGCCAGTGTTTGGTATTTTAGGTTACGGTGTTGGTAATAGGATCGCATATTGGGGTTTCCGGAGGAAGTAGGCTGCAAACCATAAAAGTTATTTTTATTTGCTGGTCCTCAGCAGGTGAAGGGATTTCTAGTTCTTGGAACTGTGTGGCTCTGATAGGTGGACTCCATCCCAAGCCAACAAGCAATCCGGCTAATCATACATGTCCTCTCTGAAAAGGCTGGAGGCGTGTGCGGCCAGAAGGTCCAGCTCCTGGTGTGAGAAGGGTCTTAGGGGAGTTGGAACCCAGAGGCTCACTCTAGGTTTTCATTCTAACTCACTTGAAAATGATAGGTAACTTTACTAATATAAAGGAAAGCACTGTGTTCTACTGACTTCATTCTAAATTCCATGTGACTTCTATTTTGGTGTTTAAAAATAAATTTCTGATTAATATTTTTTAGTGTTAACTGGTCCATGGTTGACATTTCCAGATTTACCATTTTTGAACTGCAACTTTTAGTGTTCCTTTGTATACATATATCATGGTCTGTTTTGCTATTTTCCTGTGTTGCCAATTCATGTTTTTTCCTTTTTTAAAAAAATCATGATTGTAGGAATGTCACCAAGAACATTTTATACTATTCCTTCTTTTTTTTTTTTTTTTTAAATGTTTTATTTATTTCTGGGAGAGAGAGAGAGAGGGAGAGAGAGAGACAGCGTGAGCAGGGGAGGATCAGAGAGAGAGGGAGTCACAGACTGAAACAGGCTCCAGGCTCCGAGCCGGCAGTCAGCACAGAGCCCGACGCGGGGCTCGAACCCACGAACCGCGAGATCATGACCTAAGCGAAAGTCGACGCTTAACCGACTAAGCCACCCAGGCGCCCCTATACTATTCCTTCTATTGTATGATCCAAAGAGTGGACTTCCCAAGGTCGGGGTTACTTCGTTTGTTAGGTTTTGACTAACTGCTTACCAGAAAGTGTGGGCCAGTTTTCATTTTGTGTGTGTGCTGTGTGTTCTGTGTTAAGATCTGTCTGGCATGGCCGAGAAGACTTGCCCGAGTGTGGTGACGAATCCCGGAGGCTGCAGCGATCCCCAGAGCAGCCCAGAGATGAAGCCACATTCCTACCTCGATGCCATCAGGAGTGGCCTTGATGACTTAGAAGCCAGCAGCTCTTGCAGCAGCAGCGAGCAGCAGTTGTGCCCCTACGCGGCTGCGGGCGAGTGCCGCCTCGGGGACGCTTGTGTCTACCTGCATGGGGACATGTGTGACATCTGCAGGTTACGAGTGCTGCACCCCTTCGACCCGGAGCAAAGGAAAGCTCACGAGAAGGTAAAAACGCAGGCCTTTGTGTGAGCTCATTCGAAGAAATTTGAGATGTGCTAAGCGACAAAAGTTGTTGGTATTCCTGTAAGCGTCTTTCTGACAATAATCATCTGCAGTGTGTACCTGGCATATTTATACCCTGTTTTCAAGTCCTTTTTCCTGTTGTCATTTTGACAGCCAGGCCGAGTTTTAGAGAATTTGAGGAGCCAAGTATTAGAAGGGACTTTCAGGTCTTTAGGTCCCCAGTGTTCATGGAGGCGCTGCCTCGTGCTCGGCTCTGTGCTCAGTGTAAAGATGGGTAAGAGACAGAGAGGAGCCTGCAGCTCCAGCGTTAGAGCTTGTGAGGACGAGCAGGCCATGGTGTGCAAAGGGGTGGGGGGGTCTGCCACTCTCCCTGGTCTTCCCGGGCATGTTCAGGGGAGCACAGGATTAGAGCTTTCCTCTGCACCCAGGTTAGGTGAGGTCTCTGTCCTGTACATGTCGGTTTGTCTCCCATCTGTGTCCACCGTGAGCTCCCAAGGGCAGAGCCTCGGTCTTCATACTCCGCGTTGGCTCTCCTGCTTGATTCACGCGCTTCACACGGGAGGTATTCAGCATCCACTTACTGAATGAATAAATCCATTAAATAACTTGTTCTCTTGAGAAGTGGTGCTGCTTACCTCTGACCCCGGACTACCGGCCTGGTATTTCAAGTTAAGTATTCAGTATTTCTGATCTTGGTGTGGTTCAGAGTGGGGAAAGGCAGCGCCCAGAAGAGCCAGGAGATCAGGGTCCCTGTGATCCCACACTGGTCCTCTAATCGTTTGGGACCTCTGGGGTCTCAACTCTAAACTGGGGGTGACCATAACATGCTAGGAAAGCAAGGGGCTGGGCCAGTGATGGTTGGAATCTTGTTGTCTGGGAGAGCTTTGTGTCCTGAACGTGGGGGCCGCTGGGCTCTGCCCGCAGCAGTCAGAGCGTGTGTCCTCCCTGATCCTGCCTGTGGCAGTGTGGCCGCAGCTGCCCCCCTGCAGCCCAGACCCTGATAAGTTTCCCTCCCCTCTCTCCATACTTCAGATCTGCATGTCGACATTCGAACACGAGATGGAAAAGGCCTTTGCCTTCCAAGCAAGTCAGGACAAAGTGTGCAGTATCTGCATGGAAGTGGTCCTCGAGAAGGCGTCCGCTTCTGAGAGGCGATTCGGGATTCTCTCCAACTGCAGCCACACGTACTGCCTGTCCTGCATCCGGCAGTGGAGGTGTGCCAAGCAGTTTGAGAACCCAATCATTAAGTAAGTGCAGCTGGGGTCTTCGCTGTGGACGCCACAAAGGAAGTTAGATTTGGGGCCTTCTATCCACGCTTCATCCCTCCCTTTTCCTCCAGGGCGAAGATAGTGTGAATCCTGGCCCCTGACTGCAGGGACTTGGGCGCATCAGGTGGCCTTTCTGTAAAATATGGGTAACCACTCCTGTGTGGCTTCCTTAGGGGTGTCTGGGGACACTCAGCAGGGACTGGCTGTGAGAGAGGGTGTTCATGGCACTGGCCTGACTCCTGTCTGCCCTAGGCTGATTACCTCTTGACCTTTTCAGACTCTTTTTCGTATGTAAAATTGCGTTGTTCTTTTTCCAGTCAGTTGACTGGCGTTTGGATGGTTTCCTTCCCTGGGTTATAATGAATAATGCTGCGATGATTATGCACGTGCAGGTTGTTATGTGGATGTACATTTTGATTTCTTTTGGGAAGATAGGCAGCAGTGGGATTGCTGGGTCCCAGGGTAACTGTCGAGCATGTTGAGGAACTCCCCGACGGCTCTCCACGGCGGCCGCGCCGGCAACAGATGAGGGCTCCGCTCGCTCCTCTCCCCCTCCCTTGTTACTGTCTGTAGTTCTGATTTTCTTTTTTTCAGTTTATTTTTGAGAGAAGGAGCACGAGGAGGTAAGGAGCAGAGAGAGAGAGGAGACCTAGAATCCCAAGCAGTGGGATGTGGGGCTGGAACTCAGGAACCATGAGATCATGACCTGAGCCAAAATCAAGAGTCATATGCTTAACCAACAGAGCTCCCCAGGTGCCCCTGTATTTCTGGTTTTAGCCATCCTGGTGGGTATGAAGTGTGATACCTTATGGTTCTGATTTGCATTCCCCTGATAACTAGTGATACTGAGCATCTTTTTCTGTGCTTTTTGGCCATTTTGGACAAATGCCTACTCTCAAATCTTTTGCCCATTTTAAAATTGGGCTTGGGGTTTTGTTTGTTTTGTCAAGATTTTATTTTTAAGTAATCTCTACCCCAAGGTGGGGCTTGAACTCACAGCTGCAAAATCAAGAGTCACTTGCTCTACTGACTGAGCCAGCCAGGCATCCCAAATCTGGTTGTCTTTTTATTGTTGAGAAGAGTATGTTTTTAACAGTAAATAAGGTTCTACACCTGAAGCTAATATTACACTATATGTTAGTTAACTGTAATTTAAATAAAAACTTGAAAAAAATAGTTCTTTGACGATTGTCATTGCCCTCTTTGGAATTTTGGGGTAGGAAAACATCTGGAGTGGTCATGCACTTGAGCAAGGGGGCCGGCGGTGCAGTGCACACAAGGTTTGTAACTTCATCTCTCCCTAGTAACCTGGTTCTAATTTCAGGTCTTGTCCAGAATGCCGTGTGATATCAGAGTTTGTAATTCCAAGTGTGTACTGGGTAGAAGATCAGAATAAAAAGAATGAATTGATTGAAGCTTTCAAACAGGGAATGGGGTAAGTACTTTGAGTTCAGCCATGATCCCCGTGCCCGCCTGGCAGATGCACTATTTTTACATACCTTGAACCCCACAGGTAATAATGTAATTTTTTAAAAATTTCAGCTTTGAGGTATAATTAACAAAATTTTAACATACCGTGAAAGGACACTTCCATCCAGTTAATTATAACACATTTGTCACCCTTTTTTTGTTTCATTTTTGAGTGAAAACATCCATGTTCTACTCTAAGCAAATTTCAGTTTTAGAGCATTATGAACTATACTCACCATGTTTTACATGTTTTACTCATCGTATAGCTGAAGGTTTGTAGTGTTTTACCAACTTTTCCTTATTTACCCTACCCTGGGAACGACTTTTTTACTCTGAGTTTGACTATTTTCATTTGTTTGGGATTTAGATTTTACATATAAGTGATAGAGTATTTGTTTTCCTTTGGTTTATTTCACTTAGCATAATGCCCTCCAGGTCCTGTGTTATCACAAATGGCAAGATACCCTTGTCATGGCTGAATAATACTCTATTTTATATATATTCCACATCTTTTTTATCCATTTGTTGACAGACTCGTTGTTTCTGACTCTTGGCTGTTTTGAATAATGTCACAGCAAACGTAGAAGGGTAGATAGGTATCTCTTCTAACAGCCATGAGGTGATAGCTTACTGTGGTTGTGATTTGCATTTCCCTGATGATTAATAATGTCGGGCACCTTTCCATGTGCCTGTTGAACACTGGTTTGTCTTCTTTGAGGAAAATGTTTATTCCGTTCCTTTGCCAATTTTTATATGGAATGTGGTTGTTTTTGCTCATATGTATGAGTTCTTCATAATATTTTCTCCCATTCAGTAGGTTGCCTTTGCATTTTGTTTGGTTTCCTTTGCTGTGCAGAAGCTTTTTAGTTTCATGTAGTCCCACGTGTTTTTGTTTTCATTGCCTTTGTTTTGATGGCAGATCCACAGAGTATGGCTAAATACGGTGAACTCCCTATGTTTTCTTCTAGGAGTTTTTATGGCTTCAGGGCTTACATTCAAGTCTTCAGTTTTGAGCTGATTTTTGTGTATGCTGTAAGATAGTGGTCCGGTTTCTGTAACACCTTTTATTGAAGACCTTGTCCTTTCCCCATTGAATAGCCCTGGTTCCTTTGTCATAACTTAATTGGCCATACGTGTGTGGGCTTATTTCTGGGCCCTCTATTCTGTTTCACTAAACTATGTATGTTTTTATGCTAGTACCAAACTGTTGGGATTACTATAGCTTTGTAGTACAGCTTGAAATCGGGAAATGGGATGCCTTCAGCTAGGTGGTTCTTATGATTACTTTGGCTATTTGGGGTCTTTCATGCTTCCATACAGATTTTCGGGTGGTTTGTCCTATTTCCGTGAAAAGTAATTTTGCCACTGTAATTTTGATAGGGGTTGCTTTCAATCTACAGATTGCTTTGGGAGTGTAGACATTTTAATGACATTCTTCAATTCATGGGCATGGGATACTTCCTATTTCTTTGTGCCTTTGATTTCTTTCATTTTGTCTTAATAGTTTTCAGTGTGCAAGTCTATTTCACCTCTGCTAAATTTAGTCCTAGGTATTGTAAATGAGGTTGTTTTCTTAATTTCACTTTCTGGTAGTTCATTTAGTGTATACAAAGCAGATGGATTTTTTTTTTAAATAGATTTTGCCTATTTTGTATGCTGCAACTTTATAAAACATTTATACTATGTAATATTCACATAGTTAGAAGCCAGCAAGGTAATATGATTTTTGCCTTTTAAAACTTACATTATTTTTTTAAGAGGAAAAACATTTATATTTACTCAGATATTATTTCAAGTGCTCTTTGATTCGGTTTATAATTCTTTCCAGTTGGTATAATTTCCCTTCAGCCTCAAGAACTGCTTTTAACGTTTGTTGACCTGCTGGTGATGAATTTTTAGTGTTCTTTTTAGCAGAAGTAGCTTTTCTTTTCATTCTTAAAGGGTATTTTCATTGAATGTATTGTTCTGATCGGTCCTATCTCTGTCTTTGTCTTCTCCTGGCAGTTAATACAACTCTGGGTTAATAGTTTATTTTCTTTTAGTACTTTGCAAATGCTGTTCCACTATATTCTGGCCTTTAGTTTCGGAGAAGTCTGTGGTCACTCCCACTGTAATGTGTCATTTCTCTAGGGCTGCTTTCAAGATTGTCTCACTTCTTTGGTTTTCAACAGTTTGCTCTTTTGTTGGGAGTGATTTTCTTCATATTGTACTATGTATTTGCCTCTGAGTCTAAGGTTTTGTCATCCACCAAATTTAGGGACATTTTGGCCGTCATATTTTTTCCCTGCCCTGTTTCATCTTCTCCTGAAACTCTTAATTACATGTGATAGACTTTTTTTTTTTTAATGTTTTATTTATTTCTAGGAGAGAGAGAGAGAGAGACAGCGTGAGCAGGGGAGGGTCAGAGGGAGAGGGAGTCACAGACTGAAACAGGCTCCAGGCTCCGAGCTGGCAGTCAGCACAGAACCTGACGCGGGGCCCGAACCCATGAACCGCGAGATCATGACCTAAGCGAAAGTCGGACGCTTAACCGACTAAGCCACCCAGGCGCCCCTGTGATAGACTTTTTGATATTACCCCAGTGAGTGTTGGGGTCTGTTCATTTCTTTCCAATTTTTTTTTTTTAATGTTTGTGAGAGAGTGAGTGTGAGCAGGGGAAGGGCAGAGGTGGGGAGACACAGAATGCAAGCAGGCTCCAAGCTGTCCGCACAGAGCCTGACATAGAGCTTGAACTCATAAACTGTGAGATCGTGACCTGAGCCGCGGTCGGATGCTTAGCTGACTGAGCCACCGAGGTGCCTCTCTGTTTTTTTTCCTCACTGTTCATCTTCTCCAGTAGTAGCTGCTTTGAACTCCTTGTCATCCTGAAGTTGATTTCTGGGTCGCGTTTTCCTTATTCTTCATATGTTGACTCATTCCGGATCACAGCCTGGACACTGCCGGCATTACCTTGTAGACACTCTGGGTTGGCAGAGGTCAGACAATAAAATGTTGTTTTTCTGTTGCAAGTAAAGTGTTTAAACTCCAGGTCTTGGGCAACAGTTTTTTAAGTTTATGTATTTATCTTGAGAGAGAGAGAGAGAGTGCCAGTGTGGGAGGGGCAGAGAGCGAGGAGAGAGCAAGAATCCCAAGCAGCCTCTACACTGACTGCACGGAGCCCAGCACAGACCGTGAGATCATGACCTGAGCCAAAGTCAGACACTTAACTGACTGAGCCACCCAGGCGCCCCTTGGGCAACATTTCTAAGCTCAGCTAAGAGCTATTTTTTCTTCAAAAAAAAAAAAAAAATGCCTTTTGCCATTTTGTTTTTCCTGGTGCCTAATTTCTTGGGGATCCTCGTGCTGCCTTCAGGTTTTTAAAAAAAATTTATTGCTAGTTACCTGGAGAAGGGTCAGTCTGGTAGAAGTGTGCTTGGCCGTACTACACTGCAGGGCACCATGTCGCCTTTCTTCATGGTTCCTTCAGATTGCCTGTCAGTCACTAACAGCTTGTCATTTTCCTCCTTACTGGTCCCCACGCATGTGGTGATGTGTGTCCACCAGAGGGCGGGAGTGGCACAGGCAGAGGGGCTGGACCTTAGGAAGCAGCAGGGCCGGAGTTTGTAAATTCTTTTTGCTCTTTGGGTCTTTCTTAGCCTTAGTTTCTGTTGATGATGGTGTTTTTGTGTGTCCCCCACACACATAGTGTTCATCTGCTACGGGCCAGGCCCCTTCAAGCTAAGCACCAGTGCAGGACATCAAGTAGAGATTCGTAAGGTAATTTCAATGAAAACTCCAAAAGGGCAATATTGGTCCATGTTTTTTCTGGTGACAGATTCTTTTTTTTTTTTTAATGTTTTATTTATTTCCAGGAGAGAGAGAGAGATAGCGTGAGCAGGGGAGGGTCAGAGAGAGAGGGAGTCACAGACTGAAACAGGCTCCAGGCTCTGAGCCGACAGTCAGCACAGAGCCCGACGCGGGGCTCGAACCCACGAACCGCGAGATCATGACCTAAGCGAAAGTCGGACGCTTAACCGACTAAGCCACCCAGGCGCCCCATCTGGTGACAGGTTCTTAATGAGAGGCCCAGACCATGTGTCACAACAGAGAAAGCATTGGATGCTCCTGGGGGCCTCAGGGAAAGCAGCATGGGGACCCTGCGCCACGACACGTGAACGGCTGTGTGTGTAGGGAGGTGAGGCCGGAGTGGGGTGACAGAATGAATGGTGCACGTGTTGTGTCCAGGGAGCAGCGGCCCTGGGGTTGAAAGGTGTGTAGATGACATGGTAGCGCCTGCAGGGACAGAGACTGGAGTGGAATCTCGGGGGCAGAACAAGTGACACACTGTGTGGCATGCTCCCGGTCACAGTGTGAAGAGGCTGGCACCTGGTGGGACGGTGGCCAATTAGGAAATGACTGTGGCAGGTGGGTAGCAGAGGACCGCACCCCCGGTGGCTCCAGCGGTGTGGGGGTGGAAGGAGGAGTAACAGCTGGGAGAGCTGAGGACAGAGACAGAGTACACGGTCCTTGGTGACCAGGTAAGGCTGGGGGAGGAAAAAGCAGCCAAACAGGGGGCAGGACTAGAAAATCCGTTTTTGAACCTGTTGAGTTCATGAAAGCCGGCGTCCAGCAGGCCGTTGCGAACTCAGCCCCTGAGCGGTCATTTGAAGATCTGCTCAGAGCCTCGGGCGTGGAGGCCGCGCAGGACTGTGCCCGCACCGGGGTCACACCTGCTGGGAGCAGGCGCCCAGGAGAGCGCGGTGCTCCTTCCTTCAGTGGACAGTCATGAGGGAGCTTTCTCTGTGCCGCTCTGAGGTCTCAGAGACCCTCACCACCGCTCTCTGCCGGCCCCTTGTCTGAGGAGACAGACACTGGTGTCAAGGAGTCTCCCTTCTTTGATCAGCCACTGTCACGTACGCCAAGCGCCCCTGGTGGCAGCCTGCCCTTTCTGCGGGGATTTGGCATTCTCCACGCAACTTCCCTTCCTCACACTTCCAGATGCTCACTTCCCTTTTGGGGGCGTCTCCACCTCTTCTTCACTGTGGGACCATTTCATTATATACGCCAGATTTCATGTAAGCAAGAAGAAATGCGAATTCTCTTGGTCGTGTTTTTCCTGAGGAGCAGGTGTTCTTAAATGTAAGGGTCTATAGGTAGGAGGATTTGAAGATGGGGGGGGAAGATGAACTTTTTGCTTTGTTTTTTTAGACCTGTGCATTTTATTTTATCCATTTACAAAACATTATCCTGGGAAGGGCTCCACAGAGTTAACATAACACAGAGTTAAGCCCTGCTCTAGATGCAGAGGGCGGAGACCAAGGGAACTTGTCATGAGACCCGTAACTTTGGGCAGCTGCTGAAATTCCCTGCTTTTCCCGAGCCTCCTCAGTCCAGGCTCCCAGGGTCACTTGACATCATTGCTGGCTCAGAAGAAGGGAAATTTCCCTGGGGTGCTCCTGCTGGGACTTTGAGGGGAGCAGAGTAGCCCAGACAGCCGGCTCCGAGGAGCCCTCGGGCCTGTCCTCCCCCCAAAGGCCTTTCTGGAGCATTGCAAGCTCCGAACAGTGGGGTCCCCCATGCAAGTTCAGTTCTGTGCGAGGCCACATGTTGCAAGTGGCAGCAGTCAGCATCCTGAGCCTCAGTTTCCCCACCTATGGGTAAGGCTCACCTAGCTCTGGCATCGTGGGCAGGAATGGAAGAAGACCTTGGTTCATGTGGGGCCCAGGCGTTCCCACCATCCTCTTGACTTTTTCTTTCTGCTTTTCAGGAAAAAAGCTTGTAAATACTTTGAGCAAGGCAAAGGCACCTGCCCATTTGGAAGCAAATGCCTTTACCGTCATGCTTACCCTGACGGGCGGCTGGCAGAGCCTGAGAAACCTCGGAAGCAGCTCAGTTCTGAGGGCACTGTGAGGGTAAGGACTTTGCCGTCTCTGGCAAGGACGCTTACGTGGTGGCATTTCTGGGTACTGCTCCTGGGCCCTTCTCCGATAGCTTTGGCAGCAGGGAACGGGGTAAGGAAAAGGGAAACAGAGCATCTGGCCCTCACGTCACCATTAGTAACAACCGGGGATGTTCGCTGGCTCTTTTCGCAGTTCTTCAATTCAGTGCGACTCTGGGATTTCATCGAGAACCGGGAAAGCCGGCACGTCCCCAGTACTGAAGATGTCGACATGACAGAGCTTGGGGACCTCTTCATGCACCTGTCTGGAGTGGAGTCGTCAGAACCCTAAGGAGTAGACGGTTACCCCTGCAACTTGGGCTCTGCCGGCCGAGCCTTCCTCAAGCTAGGGTGTGCGGAGTGGCCTTCGCTGCGACCTGAGGTGGTGTGTTGCTTGAATTCTGAGTGGGGTTGTAGCTGACCTCGGTCTCATCCACTCCATTATTACAGCCGTGGGAGGAGTGAAGGATATAAAATAACCCAACGAATATATGGAATCGCTACTTCTATAGTTGATCTCTTTAGCTGCACCTCAAGCTCCTCAGGGGGACCGGCTGACCAGCCAGATGGCGTTTTGATTGATTGCCTTTAAAAGCAACCTGGCTCCTGTCCTCCTTGAGTTTTAGCTCCCTAGAAACAGTCCCCGTGCAGATTCCTTTTTCTTAACAAAGGACCTTCCCCCCTATAAAACGATCCTCTCCAGTGGATTTCCCTAGTGTACTTACTGTGTAGTCAAAAACCGTTTCTTGGAAAGCTCTGTATAAATCAACAAGAGGGCACCACACAGCTTAGTATAAAACTTGTGTCCTTCAGTGTCCCGGATCAGAGCAGGAGTCACGTTGCCGTGTGTTCAGTAAACTCCCTGGAAGGAGGGGGCTCTTGAAGTAGCAGGCACCCGTTGCTGGTTGGTGTTGGGGCCACGTGCTCCAGGGAAACGCGTCCCCGCCTGTCACCTGTGGGCCTTCCTGGGGCTGTCTTTGGGCTCACGCCCCAAGGGTAACTTAGCAGAGTTCAGCATGCACACATGCTCTTCTGTGTGGCCCCTGCTCGAAGCCACATGTTCTATCTGTAAGCCTGGCTTTGATTTGAAATTTTATAAAAAGTTAAATGGCACCTGGCAGTTTCTAGTTCTGACCCGGCAGTCGTCCTGAACAGAACAAGTCATCTGTCGTCAGTGGTGACTTTAATTGAAAGAACATAATTTTGTGAATCAGAACAAATTTGCCCCAACCCTTAATCTATTTTTATAAATAGCTATAGACACCAAATATTTTATAAAATGCATTAAAGTATAGGTAGAAAAAGGTCTGCTCTTACCTGAGTTTAGAGTGCTTGCTTTTTGCATTTTTTATAGTTAACTCTAGTGAAGGGTGCCAGCACGAAGACTGAATTAGGTTCCTTCCCAGTGGAGGCTCTGGGCCTGTTTTCTGCTGCTTGAGTTCTTGTTCCAGGAGGATGAACAAATGGGAGAGTTCAAGCTGTGAGCTCAGTATTACTTTACTTTAAAAGGGAAGAAACAGCCATTAAACCTACATTTAATTTATTTTATTAAAATAACATAATTGAGGAACCATCAGATAACTGTATTTTGTCAGGCGCAATAAAAACAAAATTAAAACCCAAATCATCAAGAAAACCTGTATTCCTGGCTTCCTTGCATACACGTGCTGTGACCGCTGTGACCAAAGAGCAGGGCTGGCCCGGCGGCCCCGCCCCATGGGGGCAGCTCCTGGAAGACGGATTCAGCATGACGGCAGGCTGCTCCCTGAGAGGGCGGAGACTGGGGGGGCAGGCCAAGTGCCTCTTCCGGAAAACCGTCCCAATGCACTAGGGGCCTTCAAGGAAAGGAAGCGCCCCCGAAGTCAAGGTCCACAGTACCAACGCAGGCTCCTTCAGGCGGCCGTGGTCTCGACAGTCCTGGGGTGTTTGGTGCATTATGTGCAAAACTACCTGTTTGGCGCCACACCGCTAGCTCTGAGGAACAGTCCTTCCCGTGCTAAGCATTCCACATAGGTGCTGATACCCCAAATCCATGTGTCCACATCAGGGCTGGTTTGTCTGCTACCTTCATTTCCCCTCTGAGTGCTTTTTCTTGCCCTAAAAATACTCATTTAGCCAGTAGCTGGAGCCCCAGATCATGTATTGCCAGCTGCAGCCACTGTGCATCTGGAGAAGGCTTGGCTCATGAGCACTGGGGGGGAGGGGGGGCGCTGCAGGGAGGAAGCAGGACAAACCAGCATTGCAAATGGCTTCCTTCTCCCAGGGCCAGAAAGGGTAGAAAAGAAGGCAACATGAAGTTAAGGCCCTGTGAGTAGTCTAGAAGGTCCTTAGCAGCAGCAGCTTCTCTGAAAATGAGCTCTCTGCCTCCATCAAGAGGGTGCAGAAAGGTGGTGCCTGCTGACTTCCCTTCTCCCCTGGTGGCCGGAGTGCAGGTGCAAAGTCAGCTAGAAGGCTGGCAGTCTAGGGGACGTGGTCAACGTGCAGGCGTTGATGTCCTCAGTGTGGGCCGCCCGGTGCAGGGAGGGCTCCGAAGCACTCCGGTTGATTTTCGGCAGAGAGTGTTGGAGAAGCTCGATGGAAGACAGGATCTAAAGCGAATCAGTGTCATTAGGTGGGCTTGGTGTCGCAGCAGAAGCGGCAGCCTTCAAAGAGGAGTCCGAACACAGGCCCCCACCCCACCTGCAGCATCGGGTGCTGAGCAGGAGCCCTGTCCTAGAGGAAGCCCACACCGCCCACCCTCAGGTCTAACATCAGGAAGTGCGGCTAGAATCCGTTCCGGTGCCCTTGAGCCGAGTCTTACCTGGGGAAAAAGAGGCCTCTCTTCCTTAACCTTCTTCACACAGTCGGCTACAAGCCTCTTCATTGCTTTGGGGCAGTTCTTATACAGCTTACTGAGGTCCGGGGAGGCATAGCCTCGGCCCACCATGAAGATGATCTAAGAGGAAGCAAACGGTTGAGGGACCAGGCGGGGGAACAAGAGGGACAGCAGCAGCTTCTAACCCTCCTGCTCACACTGGCTGGAGGCCCAGGGGCCTCCACGGCCGAACCCCGGCCTTCAGCACCAGCGCACGTACCTGATCGCGGTTATTGATGTGGGAGTAAGGAAGCTCCCCCGTCATGAGCTCATAGAGCACAATGCCATAGGAGTAGACATCGGACTGGAAGCTGAACGGGTTGTTATCCTGCATTCGTATCACCTCGGGGGCCTGCAGGGACAAAATGCATGCATTCGTCACCACGCGGGCCCCACACACATCAGGCACCAGGCTGTCCCTTCCCCTGGGGGGAGACGGTCCTTTTCCTCCAGTTCTGCACCTCTTCCCACCCCGGTTCACACCAGATCGGGCAGCCCAGTCTCTGGGGCCCGGCACCGATGCCTCGGCCGGGTTCTGACCACTAGCCTCCAGGAAACCCAAACTGACGTCACTGAAGGCCTCCCTAAGGTATCTGGACTTTGGGGAAATGTCGAGAAATGCTGTAAGTTTACACGCAGACCTCCGGGGCACCCCCTCCACCCTGCCCTCTGCTAGTGGGAGCCTCGCCGCCTCACCATCCACAGGACGGAGCCAGTGGGTTGTTCGACCTGCTGAGAACCGCTCCAGCGCGACTTTACTGTTGCCAAACCAAAATCTCCGATTTTCACCGTCAGGCCTTCATGGAGAAATATATCTCAATGCTTGTTAAGGACTCTGGTTTCAAAAAAACAGTCAATTCTGAACTACTTCCCAAAGGTCTTAAGAGCATTTCTCTGCCCCGCGAACCCGGCCCCGGCCCCTGCCTGCCCCAGGCTGCTTGGCCTGATTTGCTTGGATTTCTGCAGTTTTAAAACGTGCTTCCAAAAGGCTTTTCTTCCAGGAGGCAGGTGGCAGTTGTTCAGGGTGCAAGATGGTCTGGCTCCAGCCAAAAATAAGGCCATTTCCCTGTGCCGCTTCTCCCCATCTCCACATCCACGTGCCAGGTCTCTGGCCTTCTGACCCTCCCGTGTGACACAGGTGCCTTAAGCCCAAAGATTTCCCAGAGAATGGGCTGCCATCTGCGGCTTCTTAGCAGAAGCCAAATGTGATGCCTCACATTTGTGTCTACCTGCTCTGTGCCCTCAAATGACTGAAACGTGAACAGCAATTCAGCATTCACTAAGCACTAAATGTTGTCCAGAGATTTCTCACTAGAACAGATACCCCTGAGGACTTCAAAACAGAACCATACTCACACCACTTCTGGGTAAAGAGGTCACGCAGTTTAAGGCTGACCTGTGATCTGCCAATGCCCAGTAATGCACACCACCACCAAATATGTGCTGTCTGCTCACTTCCAAAAACCCGTCATTAAAAGGTATCTCATAGGGGCATCTGGGTGGCTCAGTTAAGCATCCGACTTCAGCTCAGGTCATGACCTCACGGTTCCTGAGCTGGAGCCCCGAGTCAGGCTCTGTGCTGACAGCTGGCAGGCTGGAGCCTGCTTCGGATTCTGTGTCTCCTCTCTCTCCGCCCCTCCCCTGCTTGTGCTCTCTGTCTCTCAAAAATGAATAAATGTGTTTTTTGTTTGTTTTTTTTTTTACTGTTTTTTTTTTTTATTTATTTCTAGCAGAGAGAGAGAGAGACAGCGTGAGCAGGGGAGGGTCAGAGAGAGAGGGAGTCACAGACTGAAACAGGCTCCAGGCTCTGAGCTGGCAGTCAGCACAGAGCCCGACGCGGGGCTCGAACCCACGAACCGCGAGATCATGACCCAAGCGAAAGTCGGACGCTTAACCGACTAAGCCACCCAGGCGCCCCAAAAATGAATAAATGTTTAAAAAAAAAAAGGTATCTCATGCCTCAGACATGTGGCCCTAAGAGGGACGTCCCATAATCCGACTCGATGACTGTTGTGCCTCTCACTGGCCAAGCAGCAGAGCGGGCTGTAGCGCCACACACTCCCTTCCAAGACGCAGGCTGCAGGCCGGAGGCAGATGTGTAAATGTTACGTGTCCTGCCCTGTGGCATGAAAACTCTCCAGTCTTCATTCTCCTTCTACAAAATCTTATTAAGTCTCAGGAAGGGGAAGGGCTGGTTCCACCAGTGAGTGTGACACACTGGTCGCTTTGACAATCCTGCAGCATCTGGCCTGCAGCATCCTTCTGACCAGATACACAGAATCCACACCCTAGAGATGAACATGACAGACAAAAGCCCCATTCCTCCAGGTTAAATTTAGTAGCGAGCAGCATAATAAAACTTTTCAAGCATAACCCAAACACGGCTCTCTTGTGGAAAACTTTCCAAAGTCACTTTTACTGAGATAAGCTTTAAAAGTCTCCCTTCGGGGCGCCTGGGTGGCTTAGTTGGTTAAGCGTCCGACTTTCGCTTAGGTCATGATCTCGCGGTTCGTGGGTTCGAGCCCCGCGTCGGACTCTGTGCTGACTGCCAGCTCAGAGCTTGGAGCCTGTTTCAGTCTGTGACTCCCTCTCCCTCTGACCCTTCCCTGCTCATGCTGTCTCTCTCTCTCTCTCCTAGAAATAAATAAAAACATTTAAAAAAATAAATAAATAAAAGTCTCCCTTCTATTTTCCTAAGTCTAGAAATGGAATAACCATCAAAGGATACTGTTGGATTTCATGTCTCTGTGGATGATGTTCTTTGCATGCAAATAGCTGTGAAGGGAAAATAAGTCTATTAAAACCAGTTATCTAAGGGGCATGGGTAGAAAGCAGCTTCACATTACGGCTAGGAAGGAAGCCACCTGGCTGCCTGACGCCCAGCGAGGGCCACGTGCAGGGACCGGCCACGTGGGGATGCAGACAGAGCCACGTCACACATTGCCTGGAGGTGAGGTCACAGCACGAACGGGGAGACTCTTCTTTAAGCATCCGTTCTACTCACAAAAGTAATTCTGATGACCCGCAGGTCCATCCCATAATGAATGCCTGAACGAAACAGCCCACCCACCCCACAGTATATTCGGCCACAGAAAAGAATCGAGTGATATGTGCAACAATGTGGATGAATCTCCAAACTGTTATGCTAAGTCGAGTGAGACACAAAGATGAGAGCTCATCTTCTATCTTGACGGCTGTTCTAAAATTACACAGTGGTCAGGCTGCACAACTCTGCGTTGTACACATTTAAGGGGTGAATTTTGTTATCTGTGGATTATATCTATAATTTTTTTCTAAAAAGTATTTCTTAAAATGTACAAAATGCAAATTCCATTTGAGGTGTAAAAGCAGGACATGAGGTTTTACATGGCAGCTGCAAGCGTGGCTTTAGCTTAAGCCCCCAGACTTCCAGGGCTGTGAGCTCTCCCCCTCTCACGTCAGGAATACCGTGGAGGAAAAGCGTGACACACACACACCACAGCCCCCTTTCAGAGAGAAATGTGTTCAAGCAGAGATTCAAACAGGTAGTGTTTCATGGAGGTGCAAGGGATGACTTTTAAGCCTCCTCTAAAAGGAACATAAATTATCCAAAAACCTCTGCTCAGACCCTGGTGTGGAACAGGCCCGCCGCCGAGGGCCACGCCTGAGACCGCGCACCCACGGGCGGCGGTGCATGGCTGTCCGAGCAGAAGGTGCTGGCTGAGCCCACACTGCCGAGCTCTTGGGAGCCTGGGTGAACTCTCCGGGCAGTGGCTCAAACCTGAATCTGAGCCCCAAGGGGAGCAGCCTCAGCTCACGTGACCCGGAGCACACCTGCCTTCGGCCCACTCCAGAGGCTGACTTTCAGCTGTGCAACATCACGGAAATCACTTAAGAGACTTGGCTTTCTCCTAACCCAGGCTCCGATGTAGGGCAAGTTGATGCCTGGACCCCAGACTTCGGAGTCGACAAGCCTTCTACTCACTCCATTCCCTGAGCGGTCTGGCGGGCGATGTCAATCAACTGGAACATCTGGAACTTGGTCTCCTGGACATGCAGGTGTTTGTAGAGGCTGCTGCCCTCGCACCACTGGGTCACAATCGCCAGGTTATCCTTTGTCATGTACCCCATGAAGAGCAGGATGTTCACGTGCCGTGTTTTGCTGGAGGAGGGAGGAGAAAAAAGGGCTCTGAATCTTCCACTGCTGCAGAATAAAGAGCTCTACTCTTGCTTTCCCACCGACACTGGATCCCGAGTGTCCTCGACGCCACCATGCTTACCATCTGGGTGGCCGGCAAAGCAAACACACAACCCTGCTGATAACAGAGTTGGGGTTGTGACAAAGGACCCCTCAGTGCTAGCCTTCAGAGATGTTCTCAACAAACACAATTCCTCCCACATGGGGTCACGAGGAACCCTCGCGTCTGGGGAATCCGTCATTATTCACCTTATTCCTACAGGTCTAAATAAGGACTCAAAGGTTTTGAAGCCCAGAATAAAGCAAATTGGCTACAGAGTCCTTGGAAATAAATGTGAAAACAGAACCTATTTCTCACTATCTCAAGCCAAAACCCAAAGAACCTGGGCTACTGTGTGTTCTGTGCCCAGAGACCCGAAGCACTGGAGGGGGGATACAGTCTTCAAAGGCGGCTCTCCCAAAGGTCTGACAACCCCGTGAGCTGGAAGGAAGCCCCCCATTCCCTGTCACTCGTGAGGAAGGAGTTCCAAGCGCTGGGCTCCGCAGCGAGCTCTCACTGACCACTGGTCCCAGCCATCGGCCCTCAGGGACAGGTCTGTGCCATGTGGCCCGCTTTCTCTGCAGCTGACACCACCACCCCCCACACCCGTCCCCTGCCGTCCAGAGAGGCTGCAAAGGCCAGCTCTCTACTCACCGCAGGACAGCCACCTCATTCCTGAAGGCCTGGAACTGCTCTGGGGTGGGGTCGACAACCTTTAGAATTTTTACTGCAACATCTCCTGCAAATTATATCAGTACAATCAGCTGAGTGACCTTACTTTGTTATTTTTCTGAGAGAGAGAGAGAGTGAATCACTAATTCAGACATCGTGTACCTACACAAATGGAACAAAGAGGCAAACTTCCAATACATTATACTACTATCTTTTAATACCACCACACAGGCCTTGCATGGGTTTGGCTTAAACTCTTCCTAGCAAGCCCGGCATCCCCTGTGCCTGGAGAATAGGGGGAAACCTGGGCCTGGGAGGGCGGCACCAGCCGGTGAACTGGGCGGGCCCGGCAGACCCGGGGGTTTTGGGGCCAGAAGGCTGGTGCCAGCAAACAGTCCATTTAGCAAGCAGCTGATGCCAAACTCAGCAGCCACATTCTAATGAGACCCGAGATGGTCCCCTGTACACAAAGATATGTATCGAAATGAAGCTCCTTTGCCTTTAATACCATTAAGAAGCAATCCTAATGATTAATGTTGATTGCTTACTCTGCCCAGGCACCGTGTGTGCCTGTCTTCACGGGCACTCACCTTTAATCCTCATAGTCGCCCTGTGATGTAAATATGGTTATCCTCATTTTACAGGCAACAGAGAAGCTTCGTCACCTGCCCAAGGTCATTTAACCATAACACAAAAGTGCTGGAGCCAGGATTAGAACCCCCCCATCTGACTCCAGGGGCTGTCCTTCTACCTTCCATACTGACAACAGACTGTCAGTCACTATGAGCCTCTACATAACCTGAGAAACATCCAGAGATTAACTCTACTTTATATGTGCTACTGATTTAGAAGGCACTTTCAGAAATGTTTCTACACTATAATGGTAATTTTTAATAAATTACATGAAGCCTCTGAGGACCTCAGATTTTTTTGGCAAATGAATTTATCAAAACATAGCCTTCTGGTTATCAAATAAAGGAGGAACTGGCTGAGGGCACCCTGAAGGTGCCGGCACCCCCCACTTACCAAGTGTGCCCCCTTGGCAGCACCCTGCGCAGCCTCTGTTGGAGCGTTCCTCACTTCACCTTTGTACCAACTGGTAAGGAGATGGGTGGGTTTTTTAAATTTTTACTATTATTTTTAATTTGAGAGAGAGCACACATCCACACAAGTGGGGCGGGGGGTGGGGGGAGGGGGAGGCGGGCAGATCCCACGACCCTAGGATCATGCATGACCTGAGCCAAAATCAAGAATCAGATGCTCAACAGACTGAGCCCACCCAGGTGCCCCAAAGAGATGGTTCTTAAGGCAGGTCCCGAACTGTTGCCTGTGGTCATCTCTGGTTTTATCATCTAAAGCTAAAGTCCCCACTTCACAGTAGGGGCTCGTCCGATCCACTGGCACATGTATTTACCAAGGGCCCAGGGCTGCCTCCAAAGGTGCTGCTGACTTTGGATGGGAGACGCATTCTACAGTCAGAGCTCCCTTCTATCCAGCAAGATGAGCTCCTAAACCACGTAGCCCCACCTAACGTTCCTTCTGACTAAGCAGGGTAAGAGTCTCCTGCAGAGCTGCTCATTCTGGAGCTGAGCCAAGATAAGAATGCTGGGGGCGGGGACAAAGACTAAATCTGTTTGCAGAGAAGATATAGAAAGGTTTTCTGAAACAAACGGGATATAAGCCAAGGGAAGGAATTTACTAAATGGGGCAGGCTGTTCCAAACTACATACATGAGGAACAAAGGGAAGGGAAGGGGGAAATGGGGACTGAGTGGGGAGCTCCAGGGTGTGATCTGGGCCCCCTGCAGGTGAGGACGGAGGCCAGGGAGGAAGGAGTCCTGCCCCAAGAGCCCTACTTCTGCAGACCAGACACAGGGACAGTGACGACAGTGGGGAAAGAAAGGAGGGGATGGAGACAAGAAACCCCAGCCAAGTGGGCTGATCTGACATGGCGGTCACCTGAGTGGTGGGCGGGGCCAGGGGACAATGCTGGCGGCCCAGGCACTGGACAAGGCTGGAAAGAGAGGGACAGGTCGGTGTGTGTGGACAAAGGCTTGGGGAGATGTTGGATGGGCCCTTAGGATGGTTTGCTCCTTGGGACCTTATTCCATGCGCCCAGTTTTACAAGACCTTTCCTTTTGTACAGCTCTCCAAGGGGCGTGTTCACGTTGTCACTGAACTCACCTTCTGTGTCACCCATTTTGGACCAGATCATAATGTAACCTCAGAGCCTGGAAGAGTCACCAGCAGCCAAAGCCCACTTACAGTGACTCATTCTGACCTTGCAGTCAGCTGAATGTCCTCCACCTCCAGCTTCTACTCTCTGGCCCAGTGAGCAGGGCTTATTATCCCTGTTCAGAGTTCACAGTCTCTCTGTTCCATCACCAGTGCCAGTTCAAATCCTACTACCCAGATCTGCACCACAACTCCACGGAAGGCATCCGCCATACCCGCACCTTCCTGCAGGCCACAGGTGGGAAGACTGAACAGGGATGAACCACAGTCAGAGCCCCTACGACGCCTGCAAGGACGCATCTGCCTTCCTGCTCACTGTCAGCAGTTAAGATAACCGAGTATACGTGCAATTTCTCACTGAAACCCAGAGACTGTACACCACAGCATTCCCTCGCTTTCACGCTAATACTCCAAGCACTGCCATGACAGGAATTCACTCTGCTAGGAGCAATGGCCAAACGTTACAGGGAAGTGGATTTCAACTGCTATAAAAAACGGTTTTCTACTAGTTGGACTGCCCTGAACTGGAACCATTTCTCCAGTAACCAGCTCCCTGGCATTCCGAATTTCAGACTAAGGCTGGCCAAGTCTCCAGAAGGTCCTGCACAATCTGAGACCCTATTTGCCCAAAACTGATATCCAAAGTCTTTACAGGGCCCTGCCACTCTCCAGCCCTGGACTTCACTCCTATGAGCCTCCGTGAGTTCCTCAAACAGGGTCAGGTGCACGGCCCCGTTCCCAGCCCCCACTGCTGCTTCCCCAGGCATCCCCACTCTCAAGCATCACGCAGATGCTGCTTCCTCAGCAGAATCCCTCCCTACCAGGGACTGCCACTCCATACCTGCTTTCCTCCTTTTTCCTCTTAGCAACTCTAACACACTAGACACTTTACTTGATTACTGTCCCCACCAGAAAAGAAACTCTGTAAGAGAAAGAATTTTCATCTGTTTTGTTCACTGCTTCACTTGTAGCAGCTAGAAGAATGCTTGGTATTAGAAGAATGTTCAGGAAACACCAATAAAGAAATGAATGAATTCTAAGGTGTAACCGTCAGCGAGGCATGTTATGAATTAACAAGCTGTCTCAGGCTCTGGAGCGGAGTGGGGACAGCCTCTGGCATGGAATATTGGGGGTCCAGCTGCTCCCAGCACAGGTCAAGGGAGCTGAGACTCGGTACCCAGCCTGCAGCCTCCAGGTGTGCACAATTAGGTCTGGACCCAAAACAAAGGCTGCTCTCCACCTTGGCCTGGCAGTCCTCAGGACCAAGTACACCATTCAAGTCCACCACTCTAGCACTCCACGCAACAGGCATTTAGTGATACTGCTTAGTACTAATCTCCTCTTTTGAACATGTTTCTTAGAGGAGGATAAAAACCTGTATAGTATTGGGGTGCTGGGTGTCTCAGCGGGCTAAGCCTCTGACTCTTGATTTCAGCTCAGGTCATGATCTCGCAGTTTGTGGGATTGAGCCCTGCACTGAGCCAGCACAGAGCCTGCTTGGGATTCTCTCTCTCCCTCTCTCTCTAACTCTTCCCTGCTTGAGCTGTTTTTCTATTTCTCAAACTAAATAAATAAATATTTTAAAAACTTTTTTTAAATAGTATTAACCTTTCTTTTCCTTCTGGAATTACCTGGCGATCTTACCACATATAGAAAGTGGTGTCTATTTCCTTTAGCAAGTAATATAAATGACAAAGGTAAATGGCCAGGGAATATTTTATGGATGGTAGTCCAAAACAATTACACAATGCAGTTTTGTTTTGTTTTGTTCAACTTAGTTTATTTATTTTGAGAGAGAGTACGAACTTGAGCCAAGGAGGAGTAGAGAGAGGTGGAGAGAAAAGAATCCCAAGCAGGTCCCATGTCGTCAACACAAAGCTGGATGTGGGGCTCGAACCCACAGTGAGATCATGACCCGAGCCAAAACCCAGAGTCAGATGCTTATTTTTCATGACACCAGAACTTCTTACTTTTCCTTCATAGTAAAGTCAGAGGTAAATGCAGAAATAAGTTAAGACATATTCCTGTTGGTGATGTTTTTAATAAGATAATAAGTTGCTGTCTCAGCTACCACTGAAGAAGAAAACTATTATCAGTTGGTAAATCTAGAATGTTTTTACCTTTTAAACACCTGTTTCTTATTTTAACCATTTAGGGTTGTCTAAAACCTATTATATACACCCCTGCTTTCTAGAACAGAATAGAATGAACACCACTTCTGTTCTTCTGATGACCCCAAGTAACCCGCAGCATTAGGATGGGATGGGGAACCACACGTGGGGCCCACCAGGTTGGTAGCCTCATACTAAGCAGCCCAAGCCCGAGGGGCTTGGTGCCTTCTCTGCTTGCCGTCAGGGACTGTTCCGGCTGCCATCACCACTACTGTCTATGTCCCTTTCAATGTGTTGTTTATAATGTGCAGAGGCTGGCAAATCAGAGCCCAAGTTCATGCTGTGTGTGTGCCCCAGGGCGGCCTCCTCCCCTACTTAACACGAAGTAAGTGAGCTTTAGTTCATGGACGTGAGGTCTCCAACTTGGCTGCTCTCAGATTCTTTGTCTACTTTCACAGCTGCTAGGCAGAAGCAAAACTTTTTAAATTACCACAATCGTAATTTTTAAGAAACTGATTAAACATTATACATAACATACACAGGAACCAGGAAAGCAACAACAACACACAAACGCAAAGTACAGCACGAGCAATCCAGAAATTATGGTTCCCCTGACCCTATCGTTTTATTTCTTCATTCACAGACCATGGCTTGCTTTCTGACACAAAAGTCCACTGCTCCTCACTCCTATGACCTATGACTTTATCTTAGTAAAAACTTGAGTCTTTAAAGTATTAGACATGTTATCTACATTCTAATGGAAGTAACACTATCAAATAACATCTCCTTACCATAGTCCAAAAGCTCGGAGAATCTAGAGAAAACAGAAGCTCACAGGCAGTACTGTGCCGAATGTAACAAATGCTCTGAAAAATTATGAATCACCCCCCCTAAAGTGCTTAAGTGCTTTTTAGGAAGAAACTTAAATTTGAGCACACCTTATCTACATTTATTGGCTTTCAGCTTATGGTTTAAAATGTGGTATAAAAATGATTAAGTGCTCCTAATGGAAGCATTAAAAGCAATATTCACTCCTCCATCTCCTACAATTACTAGCAGCCATGTCTCAGATACAAGCACTCTGTCCCACAAAACTGTCTTCTCCTTTCATATGTCTACACCACCAAAATCAAAGCTTTCACACAGCAAAGAAACTATCAACAAAAAGAAAACCTACCGAATGGGAGAAGGTATTCACAAATGTGATAAAGGGTTAATATTCAAAATATATGAAGAACTCACACAACTCAAAACACCAAAAGGACAATCTGATTTAAAAATGGACAGAGCATCAGGGGCACCTGGGGGGCTCAGTCAGTTAATCATCAGACCCCGGCTCAGGACATGATCTCACGGTTCATGGCTTTGAGCCCCACATCAGGCTCTGTGCTGACAGTGAAGAACCTAAAGCCTGCTTCAGATTCTGTATCTCCCTCTCTCTCTCTGCCCCTCCCCCACTCACACTCTGTCTCTCATTCTCTCAGAAATAAACATATATTAAAAAATTTTTGTAAAATGGACAGAGGATCCAAACAGACTTTTCTCCAAAGAAGATACACAATAGGCTAACAGGTACATGAAAAGGTGCCCAATATCACTAGGTATCAGGAAAATGCAGATCAAAACCACAAATGGGGTATTACCTCACACCTGTCAGAACGGCTGGTATCAAAACGATAAGTGTTGGTGAGGATGTGGGATAAAAGGAGCCCCCGTACACAGTTTATAGGCATGAAAACTGTGCAGCCACTATGGAAAACAGTACAGAGGTTCCTCAAAAGTTTAAGATGAAGGGGCACCTGCCTGGGTGGCTCAGTCGGTTAAGCATCCAACTCTTCATTTCGGTTCAGGTCATGATCTCACTGTTCATGCGTTTAACTTGCACACTGGGCGCTGCACTGAGTGCAGAGCCTGCTTGGGATTCTCTCTCTCCCTCAATCTGCCCCTCCCCTACTTGCATGCACATCTTCTCTTTCTTTCTCTCAAAATAAATAAATAAACTTAAAAAATTAAAAGTAGAACCAAAAGATCCAGTAATTACACAGTAGGTATTTACACAAAGAAGATGAAAACACTAACTCGAAAAGATACCTGCACTCCCATGTTTACAGCAGCATTATTTACAACAGCCAAGGGACGAAAGCCACTTAAGTGTCTATTAATAGATAAATAAAGAAGATGTGGTATTTTACACAGCGGTACATTATGAATCCATTTAAAAAACCCCTGAGATCTGGCCATTTACAACAACATGGATGTAGGGCCTAGAGGGCATGATGCTAAGTGAAGTGTCAGAGAAAGACAAATTCCATATGATATCTCTTAAGTGTGGAATCTAAAAACAGTGTACAAACAACAAAAAAAAAGCAGAAGCTGACTCATAAATACAGAGAACTGGTGGTTGCTGGGGGGGGGACGGCATGGGCCAAAGCGGCAAAGAGGTGAAGGGGATTAAGAAGTACAAACTTCCAGGGGCGCCTGGTGGCTTAGTCGGTTAAGCGTCCGACTTTCGCTTAGGTCATGATCTCACGGTTCGTGGGTTCGAGCCCCGCGTCGGGCTCTGTGCTGACTGCCAGCTCAGAGCCTGGAGCCTGTTTCAGATTCTGTGCCTCCCTCTCTCTCTGACCCTCCCCTACTCACGCTGTCTCTCTCTCCTAGAAATAAATAAAACATAAAAAAAATTAAAAAAAAAAAAAAAGAAGTACAAACTTCCAGTTATAAATCAGTCTTGGGGGTTAAAAACACAGCATTGGGAATATAGCCAATAATGTCCTAATAATACTGTATGATGACAGACGGTAACTGTGCTTAGTGTTGTGAGCATCACGTACAGATGTTTCAAATCACTAAGTTGTACACTTGAAATTAATATAACAATGTATGTCAACTATATGTCAATAATAAAAGACTTTAAATTGTTTTCTTTTCTAAGGGAATTGCCAAGATATTTATGACACCTATTTGGGAAATATTTCGCAATAACATAAGGTCTCTGTGGCCCAGGAGGCATGCCGGTAGCACATTAGATACAATTTTCAAAGGAAAAGGAATCCGATATTCACTACTGCACCAGTCTCCTTAGAGAAGGAGCAAGCTGACAGATGATCAGTTACAGGGGGCAAACCCATGTATTAATTAACATAAAGGACTCAAAAGGTGGGGGATTTCTCAATTTTCAACACCTTGAATTTTAATGCTCCATTCATGTGATGCTCTTAATTTCTCTCAATCTCTGCCCCTTTATATATAAAGATAAATATGATACCATCCAAACCAGAAATAGAGCTACCTGGTCAATTTAGGGGTTTGTTTTGTTGTTATTCTTGTTGTGCCTGCTTCATTAAAATCTGAATTTAGAAGGAAGCCTCTTTGGGAACATGTAGCATTTTCAAGAAAGTATTCCCTCTACTTGCTAACATCCCAAAGCCAGAGGCATTAAAAATCTGAGGGAGAAATGTTAAGTATGTTGCTAAAATACACAAGCTGTGGCTATAGATATTACAACAGTGCATTTCTTCCAAGTGACAAAGTGTTTCTATTACAATAAGAACACTCTACATAGACTTAAGAATTAAGTCTGTGCATTCTCTCTTTGATAGGGATTCCCACAAACCAACCCAGGACAGAGTACAAAGAACCTGTTTCGGGAGGCTCCTGGCTTGCCTGTGCTCAACTGTTGACCATGGGCATGTTATTTGCCCTCTTGGGACCTCAGTTTTCTGCAGGCAAATCTCTAAGGTTCTTTCCAACTTTACATCTCTAGAATCCACACTCCCCTCAGAGCAGCAGACTCTTAACCCACTTAAGAACTTCAAAGCACACCCCCTGTGTAGTCTGTAATCAGCTCCTGACATCTGATTCTCGTGCTCAACCTCTTATTCACCAATTTCTAATTATCCTAGAAACCATATCATACCAATTATAGCATCACCGAATAGGAAAAGAATGTTCTGAGATGTCGCTGAGATATTAAGTTCAATCTTCAGATGTAATCAAGTATTCCTGGAGTGCACTGTAGCCACACAGCACAGTGAACTTTAACTCCTTGGCCATCTCTTGACCAAAACCTGCCTTCAGCCTAGACCTTGCAATAACAGGAGGGCCCCATACTTACCATGCCACTTGCCCTTGTACACCGTTCCAAAGGAGCCTGATCCAATCCGAGTGGAGAGCATCACTTCGCTGGCTTCTATTTCCCAGTAATAGCTTGAATCTCTCTGTCCCCGAGGCCTCTGAAACCAGCAGAGATCATTAACACACTCCATGGAATGGTAAAGCTCTGTTAACAATGGTGTCAAAGAAAAGATCAACCCAACTTCACCCACTCCCCTATCTTTTAAAGACAGACCTTAACTGTAATTCCAATTTCAGTATTTTGAGAAAAACACTGTTTTAGCTGTGCCCCGCCTTACAGCAAGTCAACAAATTTTCCAACACCAGCATCCCCAAAATGGCACTGGCATTTTTAATATGCTTCATTCCATGTTTTACAACAGCCCCCCCACCACACCAAATTAAAAGTACTCTCATTTCTGACTAGGTTCTTCTCAGCGAACCCTAACATGCAGGAGGTACTAGAAGCCAAACTCACAATTTTGTTTTTCTCCTGGGTCCCGGATCCTGGTGCGCGCTCTCTCTGTGCTGGCACAGGGGTTTTGGGCTGTGACCAGCCCGTCGGGCTCAGATTGTTAGGGCTGCTGGACAAGGCTGAAGGCGAGGCTTAATAGACAAGACAAACAGAATCCACACACGGATAAGCCAATGGAAGATACACAGCGTAAAGAGAAAGAGCCCATTACTATTTGCTACATAACTTTGGACAAGTACCTGATTCACTGTGGCTTCGAATTGCATCCTGAAAAAGAAAAGGAAAGCTGATCAATTTCTGCACCAGAAAAGATGTTCTCTGGGGGAAGGAAAGGGGATGAGAATTGCAGAAACAAAGTAGATTATAAAACCTCTAAACTACAAAAGGTCTAATTACATACTCTAACTTGCTTTGATTAAATTTACCTAATTTCAATGGTCAATTAATTCTAAGATTATCGTCAATTATTATGACTGATACTAGCTTTTCATATACCACATTCTTTTGGAATGGGAATCACTTTTTCTCAGAAAAAAAGCAACACATACATAGCAAAGTGATACTCATTAAGGAATGCTAGCAAAGTTACTATCAACTGATAGCTTTCCAATAATTGAGGCTCTTGTCCACTGAGGCTCAAAACAACAAAAAACCCAAACACAAAAAACAAAACTTGGGGATTAGGTAGCAAGCCCACTCTCACTCCTCTAAGAATTTGGGGCACAGTGATCAGAGCTGGATTTGTTAAGGGTAAGCACCACAACTACAAAACTTAATCGAAGCCTAAAATCATGAAATGCTGAAAGGACCATAAATCCCCTAGTCCAAAATCTACATTTTACATATAAGAAAACACATATATACTAAAAAAAAAAAAAAAAGACTTGGCCAAGATCACACCAGTAGGTGGCAGAAATAGAACCAGAAACCATCTTACTGCTGAGCTCACTCACCACAAAATGCTCCTGAAACCTGACAGGGTAAGCTCTGAAATTAGTTACATTCTGCTCAGGTCTTGAAAAGTCAAAAACTACCTTTAGAACTTACTAGAAACTGTTTGGGTAGAACAGTTTAAATCACAAGGCCTTCCATAAGACCTAAATACTAATTTTATAAACCCTCACTTGGAATATAGAAGTCATTATTAAACAAAACCACTGGGCCTCCATATCCTCAAAAAGGATATTTTTCTAGGAAACCTACTCTCTATTTTACGTAACCACAATAAAGTAAAGATACTTTTTTTCACAGAACTATTAACAGAATGTTTCTACTCCATAACATTTTTATGAGATAAAAAGTGCCCTAGGGGCACCAGGGTGGCTCAGTTGGTGGCCGCGGTCATAATCTCGCGGTTTGTGGGTTCGAGCCTGGCGTTGCGCTCTGTGCTGACAGCCGGGAGCCTGAAGCCTGCTTCGGATCCTGTGTCTGTCTGTCTGTCTGTCTCTCTGTCCTTCCCCCTCTCAAAATAAATAAACATTAAACATTAAAAAAAAAAAAAAAAAAGATAAAAAGTATCCTAAACCAAGCTGCCCCGCCCCCTACCTCTGGCCACCCCACCCAAGCAATAAAGCCTGGTTCTGGGGTCCCCAAACCTGGCCAATCTTCAGAATCCCCTGGAGAGGTGTTTAAGAATACAGATTCCATGGGGCGCCTGGGTGGCTTAGTCGGTTAAGCGTCTGACTTTCATTTGGGTCATGATCTCGCGGTTCGTGGGTTCGAGCCCCGCGTCGGGCTCTGTGCTGACTGCCAGCTCAGAGCCTGGAGCCTGTTTCAGTCTGTGACTCCCTCTCTCTCTGACCCTCCCCTGCTCACGCTGTCTCTCTCTCTCTCCTAGAAATAAAAAAAAAAAAAAAAAAAGAATACAGATTCCTCCTCCTCCCAACTAGGATGGAAGAAGCATTTCTGGGAGGGAAGGTCGGAAGCCCAGGAATCTCTGTCTTTAAGTAGACAGGATGACTGCCAGTTGGCAAAACAATGGCCAAAAATAACGAGAATTTCAGTAGAATATTCAGCAGCTATCGCTTTTTTATCCAAATAGTCTATTCTTTGTTTTTACGCAAACCACAGCACAATGTATTTTTACTAAGCAAAATCATATTCCCGTGCACTATGATTTCTTTCTTAATGTCAGCAATTTTCTTCCCTGTATCCATTATATACCTCATATTATACTGTGTGCTAATTTCTATAGTTGGATTTATCCTAGAAAGAGCTTTTAAATAGTTTAAACAAAGAATATGTACTTTTAAAAAGCTGAATGTGATAAAAAAGGAACCAAAACTTGCTCGGTCTCTAAAGTATGAAGAGAATTAACATAGTGCCAGTTATTTTATAATAAAAATTCATGAATTTTCACTTTCAGTGTCCCAAGTATTAGGGTGTTTACACAGAAACAAACCCTGTAACAGAAGTCACTAGGATATTACTGTATTGTCAGGGCTAACCGTGATCAAAGAGAAATAACGAAATTCACAGCTACATGCACATGACCTCCTCCCAATAATCCTATGATATTCAAAATGCCCCCCAAATGGCCAGTTCAGACTCCACATTCAGAAGCCAACATTTTTGTTGAGCCCCTGCCACCTCTGATAGGAGGACAAGTGATGGAAAGTGATTCAAGTTCTGAGTGAGGTAAAGCTGTACCTCAGGTGGCAGGTGTCCCTGAGGTTTTCCAAGGCACAATTCATAATCAGAAAGAGAACACAGTGGTCTCTGATGAGCTTTTAACAAAAGATCCTTGGGGCATCGCAAGTAAACTGACGCACCTGGTTCTAAACGAGGTATAAATACAACAGTGATGCTCTAAGCACCAACTAAGTAAATCTAGCATTAGTTTTGGTTGAAATTCATTTTTTGAAAAAAACGCTAATACTCTTAGCCTCAAAATCTCACTTGAGAAACGTCTTTCACCTGTCAGCAATCCCACATACAGTATGTTTTTTCTTAACTCCTCTATACTCTAGAGTCAAAAAAGAAAGCAGGAAAACAAGTCTGGCAATAAATATATTAACTTAGTGATTGTTTCATTTCTGATAGGCTACTGTCTGACAGTCTTAGCAATCCTGTTAATTTACAAGAAAGCAAAGGCATGAAGAAGAATACCTACTCTTCCCCTCAAACAAAATCGTCTGGACCACGCCCTGGGAGAAGCATTCAGGCTGTTATTCTAGTCCAAAGCAATGAGAAATAAAGAAGAATAAAGAACAAAGGAAGTATTTTAAGTGTATTCAGTTGTTATTAAAGACGAATTAGAAAGCAAAGCAAATAAATAGAACAAACCAAAAAGCCAAGAAAAGTAAAAGCAGTTTGAAAACACTATGCTTTGGGTACTTTTACACCTCCCTAAATAACCTGCTTGGTAAATCCAATGACTTCACCCTTTTATTTCTAAATAAAATCACTTAAAGTCTCTAAGAGAGTTTGCAGTTCTCCATCACTATTATTTTCTTTTCCACACCAAAATGAAACTACTCTTTATATTAGCTCATTCACTAGTTCACTGACATCTTATTCAAATCTCAAATGGAAAGGAGTTCAAATGTTACTATTTCTTTAGGGGATTTTAGGTCTCCACTTGAATGGTATGCCAGTTGGATTATTCAGCCAGTCTAAAGATACAGTGCTTAAAAAATAAATTCAAAAATTCCAAGGTCCTGAGAAAGTGCAGTAACATTCTTTATCATGTTTGACATCCCAAACTCTCTAACACAACAGTCAACCCCACCCCAGTAACAGACTGATATACCTCACCACCCACAAAGGGGCCCTATTACCTCAATCATCCTGCTGTCCACAGGCAGGGTGGTGCTGACCATGTGGACATTAGGTGTGGATGTTGACCTCTGCCTCTGGGAGAGAGAACCTTCAGAGGAAGGGCTGGAGGAGTTGAACGTGAAGGCGTGGGGTGTGGAGTATCTGTGCTGGGAACTTGGCGAGGAAGAAAAAGAAAACTCCATGAATGACATGCAGGTCTCCTCACTGTAAAATCTTTCAACTACTTACTTCATTAAGATGCTCAGGGGAAAATCCTACTTGTACTAAAACCCTGTACAAAATGTTCCTTTCTTTCAAGAGGCACTACTCAAAATTTTTCTTCTGTCTACGTGCTTCTGCATGCAAAGTTTTAAAAAGGGAATAATACACATGCTTGGAATTCATATGAAAATAATACATTTTAAGTTGTCTTCTTTTCAATAGATCACCTCTACAGAATACTTCAAATTTTTAGACCATCTCTAGGAAAGAACAGACTAACATTTGCCAACCATGCCATCAACTACCAACCGAGACGAAACTTGCCCAGTGCAGAGACTGACGTAGAGAGCTTGAAGGAAGCATCTTAAGACAGTTACACTACTGAGCATGTCTGCAAAAAGGCCAACATTTTAGCTACTATGCTCCCCCTCCCCACTTAACCAGCTCTAAAAGTCAGCTAATGTGAATTCAGTTTTCAGGATGCCAACACACAACTGTGAAATGAATCACTGGCCTCTTCCAGTCAAGCCCACTCCCCTGTCAACCACACTGGGAACACGCAGCAAGTCTAACATTTTCATTATTTGCTCTACAAATTATTTTGAGTTTTGTCCAGATTCAAGTAACACCACGCATGAATTTAAGGCATAAAAGGCTAGTTTTTGTATGAGAAATTGTTCTATGGCCTTGAAAAATGGCCTTCCCAGGAATTCAATACTTATGCCTTCAGAAGCTTGTCTTCTAGTAATAAAATCTTCAGAAGCAAGTACACTTTCTGATCAGACTTGCTTTTGAAGAGAAAAACAGGAAATTTCAAGAAAAATAAATCATATGCAAATGTATATCCAGATATTTCAATACAAATTCCTTGTTCTGATATGCTGCCTTTAACAATTTCCATGGTAGTTTTTAAAAGATTAAATGTTATTCAACTATATATACATTAAAATCAGATATTTTGACAAAGATGTAGATTTTATTTTAGGTTCCAAATTCATGTGTAATATTGAACAAGACATGTGAACCCAACAAAGCTCTAACTTCAAAGCAGGAGAGCAGAATAAAGACAAGTTATATGCAAACTCACAGGCATATTACAAAGGATATTTATATTAAAAATCTAATTAGACTATTTTTAAAGATTTCAGTCTATTAAATACCACAGTTTTAGCAATGCAAGACCATAATTAGCATTTCAAAGTTAGGAGTTTTATTTTTCATGGATCACCGTATATAGTTTTGGGACCTTTCCTTTAAAGCACAACTTACTACATGCTGGGGAAATTTTAGGAAATTTTACACTAAAATCTGAAGGTCTTTACAATGTGATGAGATATTAAGGGATATGCTATAATAACAGAAGAAAACTGTAGTCAGAGCCACTTTTCAGAATATAAAAACTATAGGACTACATTTTGCTCTAACACCAGTATTAAGTTCCACAGAAATAGTAAAGTGTTTACACAGGGAGAGAAGGGAATGCAAAGGAACACTTTTGTATTCAGGCTCTCAATCCCACGTGCCCCAATGTAATTTTCCAAAGAAAAGCTGTAAGTAAAAAAAATTACCTAACAGGCATCCGGGAAACAGACTCTCGCATCCGACGCATTGTCAAAGAAGGCAGCGCTGGGACCCCGCTATCACCAATAGGAGAATTTGGGAACAATCTACATGAAATCAGATGAAGACTGGTTTATCAGAATTGCAGTAATTTTACAGAGTCAAATTGCCTTGCCTTGCAATCCTTGCAAACAGCGACTCAAATTAAACATTTTCTAGTCACATTTTCCTCAACCATTTTAGACTATACAGAGTAAAGGGACCACCAACCCAAATAACTGGGTTTGAATGAGTAAAGAATGTGAACAATATTGACCTGCCAATGAACATATAGGCTCTCGTGTGCATTTCTGAACTTTTTTTGTTTTTTTTTTTTTTTTTTAAGGAGGGGAGAGAGAGAAAGAGCAAGCACAAGTAGTAGAGGAGCAGAGGGAGAAGGGAGAGAGGGAGAGAGGGGAGAGAGGGAGAGAGGGAGAGAGGGAGAGAGGGAGAGGGAGAGAGAGAGAGAGAGAGAGAGAGAGAGAGAGAGAGAGAGAGAGAGAATCCCAAGCAGGCTCCACGCTGTCAGCATAGAGTCTGACATGGGGGCTTGATCTTACGACTGGGAGATCATGACCTGAACGGAATCAGACATCAGATGCTTAACCACAGAGCCACCCAGGTATCCCTGTGCATTTCTAAAAAGTACTGGTCCAATATCCCACTATTATCAAAATAATGTTTTTTTAAAATTCTATAGTAGGGTGCATTATAACCTAAATCACACAGAAGCTTTTCTGGAAATGTTCTATCTTGAAAACGCATAGGTGAAAAGACTGACTATGAAAAATAAATGTCACTCAGCACCAAATATCATAAATAAGAGGAAAAGAGATGACAGCATTAACTGGGCATCTTCTTTCCACCGCATGAGCACTTGAGCTCAGCACCTTCACATGTCAACTCACCCTTACGAGAGCCTTGCAAGAAAGGTAATACCCTTTCCTCATGTGAGTGAACCAAGGCTCTGCGGTGGTTACGGTTAGTTATGGGAACACCGAGACTCTCACCTGCATCTGCTAAGCTCCAAGCTTGTGCCAGTTAGGCTACACAAACAAAAGGAACGTGACTACTACGAAAGCTTTCAAAAAAGGTGTTCCCATCATGGATCAATGATTATATTCCCTTTTTCTAGTACTCTCAAAAAGGGATACAACTTTAGGACTTTTCATGTACTTTCAATTTAAATCTTACTAAAATATACTTTGTTTATATGAAATTTATTTTGGCAACTGGTTTGTTACCAAACCAGTTTGTTACCAAATCCTGAGGGATATAAGTATCTTTTGAGGTTTTATACTTATATCATTTTTTTTAGGTTTATTTATTTATTTTGAGAGAGAGGGAGAGCACAAGCAGAGGAGAGGCAGAGAGGGGGGAGAGAGAGAGAGCATCCCAAGCAGGCATAGTCCACACTGTCAGCGCAGAGCCCAATGTGGGATTTGAACTCACAAAAAGTGAGATCATGACATGAGCTGAAATCAAGAGTCAGACACTCAACCAACCGATCCACCTAGATGCCCCTACATTTATATCATTTTAAGACTAAAGTCTCCAGTTTGAGGTGAAGACAACAGCACCAACTATGCTTTGTGCTCCTTCTCAGTAACAAAGGTTTAACATCATTTAACAAAATAAAGAGTTGTGCCTGCCAATAACCTAACAGATGATACTATTAAGAGAGAAAAGCAAAGTCTTTTGGTTTTCTCATCTTTTTGCGCTTTGCCTCACTGAGTCATAGTACGCCAATTTTTATTTGACAGACAGCACTCTCGTCTGCTCGCTTCAGAGCTGTGCCACACTAAACTCTCTGCTTTCACAACTGTCACGCTGCCAGAGTAGATGGTTTCCAGATCATGACAATTCACTGAATAAGTCCAAACCCCAGACTTGTTGGTCAAATATACAATAATACCTTCAAAAGAGTTTACACCTCCCCACTTGCTTATATTCTTTGAGAAAAGAATGATGCCTTACAAGAGTTGTCTGATATTACTCCAGTCCACACACATAGTAGGTACTTTGGTGCTACAGTGTTCATGAAATTTGTAGCCACAAGTCTGACATCGAAATCCATTAAGCAGGAACTTCTGACAGATGTCACAGAAGGCTAGCTTCAGGAAGGTCTTCCGAGCCTGGAAGAGGTGTAAATAAATGAAAGATGACAAAAGACAAAACAATTTCCCTGTGGGTCCCCAACAGATCTCATGGAATGAAGAATCACACTTCCAACGGGGACTTTTATTAAAAAGAATCATACTTCGAAAATTTGTAAAATTCATGCCTAGAAACTAAAGTATATTTGTGACTAATTAAACCTAAATTTCCTTACTGTAAACAACGGCAAAACAACAGGTTTAGATAATCCAACAATACATATGCTTTTGCTTATTACCTCTGAGGAGGTCCAATTATGACAGCTAGAGCACCCAACACACCACAAAAAGAAAAGAGCTCCGCAACTTACAAAGTTGTGTGTTGTGAGGGGAACGTGATCCAGGAAATCTACTTGAAGTTCTTCTCCAATCAACGAGGTGGCATCAGTATTCCAATCTAAACGTGCTTTTTTACTAAAGGGGATTTTTAAAAAACATATATAAAAGGGATATATTTAAACAAGACTTCAATGCCAATAATAACAGCTACCATTTATCTCATACTACATAAACATAAAACTTAATCCCAGACAATACTAACTCATTTAACTCCTACAACAAGCTATGAAGTGTGCATTTTATCCCCATCTTAAAAATGAGAGAATTGGGGCCTTAAGAAAGTAAGTTGCTCAAGGCTACACACCGAGTAGAAGGGCCTATGCTGGAGTCCAGCTGAGCTTGTACTCTTAGAATAAAGTTTTGGGTTTTCTTGTTGTTGTTTATCTATTTTGAGAGCAAGAGAGAGCGCACGCTGGGGAGGGGCAGAGAGAGAGAATCCCAAGCAGGCTCCATGCTGTCAGCACAGAGCCTGACATAGGACTCAATGGGGCTCAATCCCACGAACTGTGAGATCATGACCTGAGCCAAAATCAAGAATCAGACGCTTAATCAACTGAGCCCCCCAGGTGCCCCAGAGTATTTTAAAATAATGAACAATCTCATGATAAAGTAAATATAGAATAAATTGGACTTGGTGACCTTAAAATTCTATAAGAGTCCAAAAATACTAAAGTGGGGTATAAACATTGCTGTAATAGTAAAATTTAAACTTCAGTAGCCTACTTCAGTCTAGCAGATACAATTGCAAAGGAATCACAAATGAAATGCACTTTTCTATTAATAATAGGCTCACACCTGTAGAGTTGTTTGCAAGGTCTATAAATGTAAGGTGACGGGACTTAACTGTCTTAACATTTACTCTGATACCATTCTTTCTGTCTGTGCCTAGAGCAAACAACACAGAAAAATATATACACTGAAGTAAAAAGTTTCAAAAAGAAAAAAAAGCAGCAGCTCCTTTCTCATGTCTTGTGTAGTCCATCAAGCCCACTTTCTAGAAAAGAATATTCTCATGTAGAGAGAGAAGAGCACATAAATAGCACAATTCAAACTTTTTCCTTTGCCTACCAGAAGCTGATTCCAGCCATTTTCCTGGTTACCCGATAGTAAATCATCTTTTCCTTAATATAATTCCTATACAGGGACTCCAAAGTCCTACTTCACCCTAATGAACAGAGACAGGGGCAGCCTTGTGTCCTCATTAGTCTTCAGGTGCTCATCTGTCCAAGACAGAAGCTAAGGTAGCTCCAAACCAATGTAGCCTTGGACAAGACTGGACAAACCACTCAATGTCTAAGAATCCCTCTAGTCCGTAAGGAGCACTATAGATTGGCTTGGGTCAAACCTGGGACTTTACCCAGATAAAGCTGACATCTGCTTCAAAGATCTGCACTTCAACAAACTGCCTCCTAAGCTGAGGGAAACAGCATAGTGGAATTGATGCTCGCCCTTTTCAGCTGACTCACTTCCTAGGCTACTCTCTCAAACTGGGAACTCCTTGAGACAGAAAGATGTTAAGATGAAGATCAATAACAGAACTAGCATTTTTCAAGAAGAAAATCAAGATTATTTCCCCCAATTTGAGGGGGAAATAATAAATAATTATTGAAGCTATGGAGTATTACTCCCACCCTTTGATGGGATGCCTCTATCAAGCTACCAGCATTAGAAATAGGATGAAATATGGATCTTCCTTGAAGCAGAAATTCTCCCGCATCTTTTAGTCCTAGGTCTGCCAGATCACTCGGATAGAAGAGCATGTGACTCTTAATCTTGGGGTAGTGAGTTCAAGCCTCATGCTGGGTGTAGAGCTTACTTAAATAAAAACTTAAGAAAAAGAATGAATGAGTGAATTACAAGAGAGTTAATCTCTTGAAGATAGGATTATTTAACTATACATAATAATGCAAACACTTCCTGAGTATCCACTCTGTCCACTGCATTCCAGGAAACAAAATTTTTTGCTCTCAAGAAACATATTACCTTATGCTACTATTTCCATCTATGGAATACTATCAACACCTAATATATATATTTTTCAATGCAATGTTTAAGCAATGATTTCAAGTTCTTAGTATTCTATTTTTATCAGTTGTCTATAAACAAGGTTATATAAATACATAATATTTAATAGGAAACTAGCATACTTTTTTTTAAAAATGCAAATTGTTATTTGAAGACACCAGCTCCTTACTAGTATGAAAGAGGCACTGATTGACTTTTGAGATCTTACCCTTTATGTTCGTGAAGAAGTCTGAACACTGCACAGCACTCTGGCTGCAGGCCCCTCACCTTCAGTGCTTTCATAAGGCAATCGTGCAAGCTCATTCCATTTCTCACATTGACCTACAAACAAAAACCCATCTTTAGAACCAACAAAGGCTCCACATCCCTTGATGAGCATAGTAATAAATGCACAAGTCTATAAGGGTATATGAAGAAGATTTAAGACAGCACTGTTTGTAATGGTAAATACATATGCACACAAGAAATAGCTGGAATGTCCAGCAATAGGGGAGTGCTTAAATAAAGACTTGAATATCTGTATGTCACATTAAGCCACTACTATATTATTTATAATGACCTAGAGGGAAGGTTGTCCAATGATTTGTTAACTGTGGGATAATATTTTTCAGAATAATACAAAGAGTAAGATTATTTAAAGGGCAGGGGAAACCAAATATGTTTATATATATTGTATGAGTATGAAAAGATATACCTCTACCTATTATCAGGAGAGAGTGGTTGAGAAAGATAAAATTATCACATTTCCCTTTACACTCGCCTCATTTGTTTGACTCACTGAAATGTACATGCAAGCATGAATATCCACCAGAAAGGAAAATAAATCAATCTGATCTATAAACAAATGAGTGAGTTTTTCGGATTAAAAACTGTATTTCAACCTGTTTTCAACAAAATGGTGTATCTTCCCAACAAAAATTCCATCTCATTTACATTTCACACCAGTAAAGGCAAGCAGACCACTGCTAACTTAAATAAACATGCACACCATTTCAGGCAGCCTTAGTGTATGTCCCTCCACATTGTCCTGTACCCAATCCTCAAAAGCTAGGCAGGCACTCAGAGGTCTAGCAGGAAGTATGAGTACCTGGGGTGCTAATAATGGCAGCTATATAAAAATTTCAACTAATGGGGCACCTGGGTGGCTCAGTCCCTTAAGAGTCCAAGTCTTGATTTTGGGGTGCCTGGGTGGCTTAGTCGGTTAAGCGTCCGACTTTCGCTTGGGTCATGATCTCGCGGTTCGTGGGTTCGAGCCCCGTGTCGGACTCTGTGCTGACTGCCAGCTCAGAGCCTGGAGCCTGTTTCAGTCTGTGACTCCCTCTCTCTCTGACCCTCCCCTGCTCACGCTGTCTCTCTCTCTCTCTCCTAGAAATAAATAAAAAATATTAAAAAAAAAAAAAAAAAAAGAGTCCAAGTCTTGATTTTGGCTCAGGTCATGATTTCATGGGTCCTGAGGTCGAACCCTACTCAGGCTCCGTGGTGACAGCTCGTGGCAACTGCTTGGGATTCTTTTTCTCTCCCGCTATGTCTGCCTCTTCCCTGCTTGTGTTTTCTCAAATAAACATTTTAAAAAATTTTTTCAAGTAAGACTTCAAGAGTTTTGATAAAAGCCCCACATATTTTGTTTTTAAAGCCAATAAAATTAATTAAGAGTGAGGCAACTAGAGTCAGTATGGCCAGTAAGGAGAACAAAATGTAGATTTGTGGTACTTGTAAATTTCCCACAGTGGAGTTGTGGTACTCAGCTGAAGTGTGACAGCTGACAGTGGCCAAACCTGCTCCTTCCCAAAGGCAGCTCAGAGTATATGTTTGGATCTATCTGAAAAGTCTAAAATATTTATTTTAAATGTTCCATAGCAAGTTTTTTTTAGATTTCTTGAAGCAGTTATACCATTAGAAAGATCCACTAACTTAAGAGTTTTTAGGGAAAAAAAACTAAGTAAAAGTGAGATATACTGATCTGAACTATGAAGATAAGACACCAGGAATGAAGACAATAAACACACACTAAAAGAATCATTACTTGCATCAAATACTATGCAGTAGAGCTTTAAAAAATGTAAGGTGCTGTCTGTGCTGTATCCTTAATCTTCACTAAAAGTCCCAGACTCTAGAGGCAACTGGGTGGCTCAACTGGTTAAGCATCTAACTTCAACTCAGGTCATAATCTCACAATTCGTGAGTTCGAGCCCCACGTTGGGCTCTGTGCTGAGAGCTCAGAGCCTGGAGCCTGTTTCAGATTCTGTGTCTCCCTCTTTCTCTGCTCCTCCCCTATTCACGCTCTCTCTCTCTCTCTCTCTCAAAAAATGAATAAACTTTTTTTTTTTTAAAAGTCACACACAAAAACAGTCACAGACTCTAAAAGCTAGATAGTTCTTTAAATATTCCCTAAGTGGGGCTCCCAAATGTGGTTGGCATTAGAATCATCCAAAGAGCTTATGAAAATACAGATTCCCAGCTTCTCCCCTCCAATACATCCAGGGATTCTGATTAAGTTGATCTTGAATGAAGTCTAGGAATCTGTACTTAGCCTGTGTCAGGTGATTCTATTGGTAATTAATGGTCCTCAGCTATGGTCCAAGCACCCACCCAATAACAAGCAGTGGCAAAGAGACATGTATTTACAAAATAAATGACAAGAAAAAGGTTTTTTTATTTTTTATTTTTTTTAATATTTTTATTTCTAAGAGAGAGAGAGAGAGAGAGAGAGAGAGAGAGACAGCGTGAGCAGGGGAGGGTCAGAAAGAGAAGGAGATACAGACTCTGAAATAGGCCCCAGGCTCTGAGCTTGCAGTCAGCACAGAGCCCGACATGGGGCCCGAACCCACAAACCGCGAGATCATGACCTAAGCGAAAGTTGGACGCTTAACCAACTAAACCACCCAGGCGCCCCAGAAAAAGGTTTTTTTAAAAGCAACTCCCAAATGCTGTGCCTGGGTGGCTCAGCTGGAAAGTGTCTGACTCGGTTTTCAGCTCAGTTCATGAGTTCGAGCCTCCTCACTGGGCTCTGTGCTGATGGCATGGAGCCTGCTTGAGACTGAGATTCTGTCTTTCCTCTCTGCTCCTCACCTGCTTGTGCTCCTTCTCTCTCAAAATAAATAAACAAAAAAACAACTACCAATTATACTTCTACAATTATTTATAGCATATATATGATACATATATATATCTGCTATATATATAAATATATCCTTTATATATATCATATCTATATCTCCTTTCTATCATTATTCTCTCTACATCTCCCCATGGATATATGTTGAAATTAGTTAAATTTAATTTCTGGAGCTACTAAGTGATTATGAAAGTCATTCTGGGCTCCAAGGAGTGAAGTAACCTGGGAATGATTAGAAACAGCTGACCCATACACTGGGTGTTATATGGAAACCAACTTGACAATAAACTATTTGTTTAAAAAAAAAAAAAGAAAAGAAAAGAAAAGAAACAGCTGACTCATGGTACTGGCCAGTTAAGTGACTCCTTCCATCAATGTTCCCCTAAAGATGGGTGCCTGCTAAAAGAAGATGGCTCTTCCAGAAACTGATGGTCTATCTCTGGTCACAGAAATGGGAGAAACTAGCTTTATCTGCTAGAGCCTTAGGAGAAGTCAAGTTTCCAAATCGCTTGTTCCCAACTACCGGTTGTGCTCAACTGAAAGCTGTCAAGAGCTTCAAAGATGTAGAAAAACTTCAAATAATCATAGCTACCATTTTACTTATGAATTAGCTACTATATAGTCAGCATGAGTCTCATTTCATTAAGGTGAAGAAACAAAGGCTCAAAATATTATGTAACTTATCTAGATGATAATAAAAGGCAATACAGGGATTTATATTTGGGCCTGCTTGTCTTAAAGGTCCATATACTTAATCATTATGCCAAACTAAGTTTCCTAGTCTTCCAGGCAATCTGGCAGTAGATGGGAATGGGGAAGACGGACACAGTAACAGGCTGAAGCAATACCACATGGTCTTCAGCTTCCCATCACATTCACACTTCCCACCTGGGCTCTCCATTTAAGGTTAGAAAAAAGATGAATGAACAACAGTACATAAATATTCCCCTTGCAAATGAAAGGCCACTTTTGAAATATAAGGAGGTTATTACTATTTATTTTGCCTGCCATTCATCTTTTATTTTTAGGAAGGGTAACAAAAATAACACTCAAATTTTAAATACCTTTTGAGTTTTTCAAAATGCATGTAAACGTACAACACTATACTGGGAGTCTCCTTAAGTTCACAAAAGAAGTATAAAGGAATTTATTAGTAAACTGGGAGAGGAGAGTGGAACTGTCAAAAACAGAATTCTGCACTGGATTTTCCAACCTCAGAACTTTGTCTCACCTAGATACAAAGTAAAGCACAATGCTCTGATTTTACTCAAAGAATGGGGGGTGGGAAAGGAGGAGGCGTTGAAGTTCTTGAACTAAGGTTTTCTCAAATGTCCCACCACGCAAAATTAGCAGAACTTCACTTTCTTGTTTTAGACAGGTGGGTTTTTTTCCACCAAGATAGTAAGGAACTATTTTGAACAGGAATTTCTTGGAAAAGTTGGAATTCTGTGCCATAAAACCAAGCGGAGTGTCCTACCATGATGCTAGTATGAATCTGTTGCTGGCACTACAAAAATGAACTATGCAGACATACTGGCTAGTATCAGTGTTCTAGGAAAGAAGGAGATGCTCTGCTTTCTGAAATACCTCCAGCTTTGCCCAGAGGTACTCACCAAAATGATTTTTTCTAGGTAATTTTATTTTCTTCTATATACTCTAATGTCCAAAAAATTTAAGTGTACATTTGCTTTAATATCCATAATACATACATACATAAAATTAGCCGGAAATGTAAGGAAGCTTTTCAAAAGAAGACATTCCAGGCAAGAGTAACAACATACAGAAGGCCAAGGGGTAGGGAAAAGTGGGAGGAAGGAATACGGCAATATAAAGCAATAAAATTTGCAACTGGAAAGCCAATTAATAAAGACACTGAGTGTCTATAAGGTGAGTAAAATTACCCAAAATGCTTTTTATAGGCAGATGGCCAGCTAAACTTACTGAAAGGAATGTTTACATACCACTGTTCTTTGCTTGTTTGGCAAGAACACACGGATAGTGTTGCTGGTCTTCGAAGAGTCCGTAAGTTTGCCATCATCTGATGCACGACGCTGAAAGCCAAATGGCTGAACTATTGTAGGGGAGATGCAGCTGGGGCCGTCAAACACTGCATCTTTGAATCCAAAACCATTGCTGATCGTCTTCCATGCCCCCTGTATGTGCTCCATTGATGCAGCTTACACAATACTTAACCCTAGTTAAAAAAAATATATATATATATATATTTAATTTTAGAACAAAAAAGCAACACAACATAGAGTAATTGTAAAAATAGTATTATGTGGACTTTCTCCTAAGTGACAGCCTCAGCTTAAAACTTCTATATTAGTATATTTCCATAAAATATTTCATAGAAAACTCAAAACCAAGCATAGCAGGGACCAGAGGTCAAAAGATGCATCAAGGGTTATACCACCAGTTATACCAACCTGGAACATGAGCCCAGTCAGGTTTCCTGACTTCTAGTCTGATACTTTTTAAATTACATTTCTCTTCTTTAGTTACTGTATACTAAGTGTGAGTTACTACCTTCGGGTAGGGTAGCAGTAACATGTAAGTACTAGGAAAAGTGAAATTTTTAAAAAAATGTAAGCCATAATCTTGTGCCTTAAAGGAAGAAAAAGAAATCAGTATGTCTAGGATGTGTATTAGACCTTGATATATAATGATTTCATTTAATTTTTTTTACAAGGATCCCAAATATTTTAAATCCTTTCCTCTATCCGTCCTTTAAGCAAATAAGGCACAGAAAAAATCACACTATTTGGTGAAGAGTACCCAGGTAATAGGTAAAATATGTTTCAATTTAAAGCCCATAAACTTTCCACCATAACATTCACAGTTCAGTTTCAGTACAAAAATGAAGCTTACAAACAGGAGCAAGTAGAGATAAGCCACGTAACCAAAAATAACCAAATGTCTTAACGGGGCAACAAGGAACCTGCAACAGTAGCCCACGGCCACACAGCGGTGGTAAGATGGAAAGCGTGACGGGGAGTCAGTGATCACACAGAAGTGAGGTTTATCTCCGTCTTTAGAAAAGGGTGAGATTGACAAGGAATCCCATTCTTCCCACACCATCCTCCCTTAGAAACTTATTTTGTCTTATTATTAATAATACTTACCATTTATTAGGCACCTACTATATGAGGAAAGATATACTGCATACATCCCACTCATATTATCCAACCTAATTCTTAGACAAATACTCTAGGTAGGACTTACATCCCCATTTTACATCTGAAAAAATTTAAAGACTGACTGTTTCTGTGCTGACAGCTCAGAACCTGGAGCCTGCTTCAGAGTCTATGTCTCTTTCTCTCTGCCCCTCCCCAACTCACACTCTGTCTCTGTCTCTCAAAAATAAATAAAACATTAAAAAAAAAATGTAAACAACAATCTAACAATCTAATAGTTTCTATTAGACATTTAAATATTTGAATTCAGGGGCGCCTGGGTGGCTCAGTCAGTTAAGCACTTGACTTTGGCTCAGGTCATGATCTCATGGTTTGTGGGTTCCAGCCCCGCATCAGGCTCTGTGCTGACAGCTAGCTCAGAGCCTGGAGCCTGCTTCGGATTCTTTGTCTCCCTCTGTCTCTGACCCTCCCCTGCTCACACTGCCTCTCTCTCTCAGAAATAAATAAAACATTTTTTAAAAGTTAAGAAAAATAAATATTTGAATTCATATACCATTTGATAATCTATCTTATAGGGGGAAAAATCCAGCCAGCACTACAGAAATAGCCACCACTACTAAAGTACACTGGAATATTGACTGCAGCATTATTTGTAATGTCAATAAACTGTCAACAAACTCCCATCAGAGCCAAAGCCATAAACCTAAACAAGTAACAATTTGAAAACTAATTTACAAAAACAAGACCTCCCAGGAAAGGAGGCCACTGCAACATACTGGCTAAAGGTCTAATTCAAAGAGTATTTATCCAGAGAAGCTTGCAAAGATTGTGGAGTAGGAGGATCTAACCTCACATCCTCCTACAGCAACATCAAGGCTGCAACAACATCAAGTGCAGCTCACTCTGAAAACGACCAAAAGACTAGCAGAATAGTACTGTCACAATTAAAGATATTTTTTAAGGGCCATAATGAAAAGGTTAAGAGGGGCAGAGACAGCTGGGAACAAAACCCCCAGGGTGGTGACTCAGAAGCAGAAGGGATATCACAGGCACGCAGGTCTTCCCTGAGGAGCAAGAGAATCTAGCCCTACATAAGGCAATCCCTGCCCTAATCCTTACCAGGAAGACAAAACCCCACAACATCTGGCTTTAAAAATCAGCAGGGGTAGGGGCACCTGGGTGGTTCATGTGGCTTAGCATCCAACTCCAGCTCAGGTCATGATCTCACGGTTCCTGAGTTCAAGCCTCGTGTCGGGCTCTGTCCTGACAGCTCAGAGCCTGGAGCCTTCTTCAGATTCTGTGTCTCCCTCTGTCTCTGCCCTTCACCTGCTTGCACTCTGTATTTCTCTCAAATATAAATGAACATTAAAAAAAAAAAAAATTAGCAGGGCTTAACTCTAGGAGAGCCAGAGTTATGGAAAACTGAGACTCTGCTTTTAAATGGCCAGCACAGAGCAGGCACTCCAAGACCCAGCACAAGGGCAGCAATTTGAAAAGAACCTGGATTACTTGTGAAGGAGATTTAATGACTGATTTTAAGGGGTGTGCTGAAGGGGCAGGGATCTGTAGGATCTTTCTCCAGGAAGGGAAAGCCTACTGGGTGTCTCCCCCCCACCCCCACTCTTCCTTCTGCCTAGCTGGTGGCAGCCAGTTCTGACACTCTCCTTCCACCTGGCTACCACCACTCCCCTGCGCCAGTGTTCCTCAGTGGACCTGCCCCACTGCTACAGCAGGTACCCCTCCAAAGCTGCTCCCGTCCCACCACAACCAGTGGACACCCTCAGTGGGGACTAGCGACCCCCTAAAACAACTTCTGCCCCAGCACACCCAGTGGGCAGCCTCAGACGTGCTGGTGCCCTTCTCACTGGCACACCCACCACAGCCAGCTGTGCCAGGGGCCAATCCTGCCAACCAGTGTGTCCACCGTAGTCACACCCAGTCACTGTAGACAGGTTGGGGACTAGCAGCAATAACAAACCTGAAGCAGTCACAGCCCAGTCATAACAGGAGGGCCACAGAGGAGACACCTCTGGGACACCTGGTTCTGGTGACCGGGGGGGACTGAAGTACTAGGCCCCACAAGTCACCTTCTACTTAAACCCCCTACTTTCAAGACCAGAATACAGAACTCCCCTATCTAATACACAGAAACAGAAAGTCAGACAAAATGAGATGGAAGAATATGTGCCAAGTAAAAGAATAAAACAAAAACCACAGAAAAAAGAACTAAATGAAACAGAGGTAAGTAATCCAAGTAATGGTTATGAAAGATACTCACGGGACTTAAGAGTAAATAAACTTAGTGAGAACTTCAACAAAAAAAAATATATAAAAAGAACCAATCAGAGCTGAAAAATACAATAACTGAAATGAAAAATACAACAGAGAAAATCAACAGCAGATAAGAGAATGCAGAAGTACAGATCATTAATCTGGAAGGCAGCATAGTGGAAATCACCAAGCTGAGCAGCAAAAAAGGAAAAAAAAATTTTTTTTTTTGAGGGACAAAAACAGAGGGAGAGAATCTTTTCTTCTTTTTTCTTTCTTTTTTTTTTTTAATGTTTATTTACTTGAGAGAGTGCAAGCAGGAAGGGCAGAGAGAGAGCAAGCTCCAGGCTCTGAGCTGTCAGCACAGAGCTCAATACAGAACTTGAACCCATGAACTGCACGATCACGACCTGAGATGAAGTCAGACGCTTAGCCGACTAAGTCACCCAGGCAACCCAAGAGACTCTGTAAGCAGGCTCCAGGCCCAGTGCAGAGCCAAACACACGGCTCAATCTCTCGACCCTGAAATCATGACCTGAGCTGAAATCAAGAGTCATATGCTTAACTGACAGAGCCACCCAGGCGCCCCGAAAAAGAAAAAAATTTTAATGAGAATAGGTTAAGAACTCTGAGACAATATCAATTGTAATAACATTAGCATTATAGGGTTCCCAGAGAAGAAAGGGGCAGAACTTATTTGAAGAAGTAACAGCTAAAAACATCCGTAACCTGGGAAAGGAAATGAACATCCAGAGACAGGAAGCAAAAAAGCACCAAACAAGATAAATCCAAAGACGCCAAACAAAGATACATCATATTTAAAATGTCAAAAAATTAATGATAGACAACCTCAAGAGCAGCAAGAGAGAGGGCACCTGGGTGGCTTAGTCGGTTGAGTGTCTGACTTTCGCGTAGGTCATAATCTAGCGGTTCGTGGGTTCGAGCCCCGCATCGGGCTCTGTGTTGACTGCCAGCTCAGAGCCTGGAGCCTATTTCGGAGTCTATGTCTCCCTCTATCTCTGACCTTCCCCTGCCCGCACTGTCTCTCTCTCTCCTAGAAATAAATAATAATATTTTTTAAAAAAAGCAGCGAGACAAAAACAACTAGTTACAAACAAGAGAAAGCTCATAAGGTTATGAGCTGGTTGTTTGGCAGAAATTTTTGCAGTTCAGAGGGAGTGTTCGAAGTATTCAAAGGAAAAAATCCTATAAACAAGAATATTCAATCCAGCAAGGTTATCATCCAAAATTGAAGGAGAGTTTCCTAGACAAACAAATGGTATTCGTAACCACTAAAACTGGCCTTGCAAGAAATGTTAAAGGAACTTCTTTAAGTGGAAAAGAAAAGGCTGTAAGAAAATTATGAAAGAAAAAAAAATTTCATTGCTAAAAGCAAATGTAAAGGTAGAAGACTGATCACTTATAAAGCAAGTATGAAGGTTAAAAGGCAAAAATAGTAAAACCAATTATGTCTACAATAATCAGTTAAGGGATACACAAAATAAAAGTTGTAAAATGTGAATTCATATACATAAAATGTGGAGGAAGTAAAAATGTAGTGTTTTTATAATATATGAACTTAAGTGACCATCAATTTAAAACAGACTGCTATATATATATATGACATTATATATGAACCTTATGGTAACAAACCAAAAACCTATAACAGATATGCAAAAAATAAAAAGAGAGGAATCCAAACATAACATTTACGAAGTCATCAAATCACAAAGGAAGAGAGTAAGAGAAGGAAAAAAGGAACAGAGAATTACGAAACAGGAAAACAATTGACAAAATGACAATAAATATAATACCTATCAATCATTAAATGTAAATGATCTGAACACTCGAATCAAAAGACATAAGGTGAATGAATGGATAAAAAAACAAAACCCATCTATGTGATACCTACAAGAGACTCACTTCAGACCTAAAGACACATACAGATTGAAAGTGAATGAATAAAGATATTTCATGCAAATGAAGTGAAAAAAATGGGGTAGCAACAATTCTATCAGACAAGAGAGACTTTAAAAGACTAGAACAAGACAAAAAAGGGCATTACATAATGACAAAGGGGTCACTCCCAACAACAGGATGTAACAATTGTAGATATCTACAGTTACAAAGAAAGAAATTGACAGGGGTGTCTTGCTGGCTCAGTCAACAGAACTTGTGACTCTTGATCATGGGGTCCTGAGTTCAAGCCCCGCACTGGACAAAGAGTTCACAGAAATTATTGACAGTAATATAATAATAGTTGAGGGCTTTAACACTCCACTAATATCAATGATAGATCATACAGACCACAAATCAGTAAGGAAACAGTGGTTTTAAATGCCACATTATACCACATTATTATTATATACATACACACACACAGACACACACACACAATTATATATAAAATTCCATCCAAAAACAGCAGACTTTTCAAGTACACATGGAACGTTCTCCAGGGCAGATCATATGTCAGATCACAAAACAAGTATCAATAAATGTAAGAAGACTGAAATCACATCAAGCATCTTTTCTGACCACAAAGGTATGAAATTAGAAATCAATTACAGGAAAAAACCCAAACATGTGGAGGCTAAACAATGTGCTACTAAACGACCAACAAGTCAACAAAGAAATGAAAGAGGAACTAAAAAACAAAAAAACAAAAACAAAAACCTTAAGACAAAGGAAAATGGAAACCCAATGTTTCAAAATCTTTAGGACACAGCAAAAGCAGTTCTAAGAAGTTTATAGCAATACAGGCTTACCTCAAGAAAAAAGAAAAGCCTCAAATGATCCAACCTTATACCTAAAGAAACTAGAAAAAGCAGAAGAAAAAAAAACAAAGTCCAAAGTTAGGAGGAAGGAAATACTAAAAAGCAGAAATAAATTGAGGACAAAAAATAGAAAGATGAATAACTTAAGAGCTGGTTCTTTGAAAAGATAAAACTGATAAACTAAGAGAAGTTGCAGTCGCAACACACAGAAATACAAAGAATTATAAGAGATGATGAAAAACTATACACCAACAAATTTGACAACCTACAAGAAATGGATAAACTCCTAGATATATATAATCTTTGAAAACTGAATTAGGAAGAAACAAAATCCGGACAGATTCCTAATACTGAAATCAGTAATAATAATAAAAACAACCTAACAAACAAAAGTTCAGAACCCAATGCCTTCACAGGTGAATTGTAACAAACATTTAAAGAAGAGTTAATATCTAGCCTTCTCAAGGTTTTCCGAAAAACTGAAGACAGAAAACAGATCAATGGAACAGAACAGAAAGACCAGAAATAAGCCTACACTTATGTGGTCCATTAATCTAAAGCAAAGGAAGCAAGAATATACAACAGTGAAAAGAGAGTCTCTTCAATAAATAGTGCTGAGAAAACTGGACAGCTATATGTAGAAGAGTGAAATCCCTTTCTTATACACCCCCCCACACACACACACATATACACAAATTCAAAATTGGATTAAAGACCTAAAGATAAGTCCTGAAACTATAAAACTAACAGAAAACATAAGCAGTAAATTCTTGGACATTGGTCTTTAGCAATGTTTTTTGGATCAAGCATGGGCAAAAAAAGCAAAAATAAACAACTGGGATCACATCAAGCTAAAAGGTTTTTGCACAGCAAGGAAAACTATCAACAAAATGAAAGGCATCCCACTAAATGGGACAAGATATTTGCAAATAATATATCCAATAAGGAGTCGATATCCAAAATATATAAAGAACTCTACTAGGCACAGAGGTGGCTCAGTCAGTTAAGTGATCCATTCTCAATTTTGGCTCAGGTCATGACATCCAGCGCCACATGGGGCTCCAAAGCTGGGCATGTAGCCTGCTCAGGATTCTCTCTCTCCCTCTCCCTCTGCTCCTCCTCCACTCATGGGCTCACACTCTGAAAAAATAAATAAATAAATAAATAAAATAAAAATATAAATATAAATAAGCAAAAAAAATTCAAACAGGAATGCCTGGGTGGCTCAGTGGGTTAACATCCTACTCTTGATTTCAGCTCAGGTCATTCTTGATTTTGGCTCAGGCCATGATCTCACAGTTCACGAGATCAAGCCCCACCTGGAACCCTGTGTTGGGCTCCATGCTGACAGCACAGAGACTGCTTGGGTTTCTCTCTCTCCCCCTCTCACTTTGCTCCTTCCCTGCTTGCGTGCACACACATGCTCTTGATCTCTCTCAAAATAAACATTTTTAAAAATCTGATTAAAAAATGGGCAGAGGACCTGAATAGCCATTTTCAAAAGAACAAAACAAAAACCATACAGCTCCCCAAGAGACACATGAAGATGCTCAACATCACTAATCATAAGGGAAATGCAAATCAAAACCACAATGAAATTATCACCTCAAACCTATCAAAATGGCTAATGCGTATGTAAGAAATCATATATATGATTTCATATACATTATATATATAAGTGAGGGTGAGACTGTGAAGAAAAGATAACCCTTGTGCACTGTTGGTAGAAATGTAAACTGGTGCAGTGCAGCCACTATGGAAAACAGTATGGAGGTTCCTCTAGTTAAAAATCGATGATGATCCAGCCACAATCCAGTAATTCCACTTCTGGATATTTATCCAAAGAAAACAAAAATGCTAATTTGAAAAGATATATGCACCCCTATGTTCACTGCAGCATTATTTACAACAGCCAAGATATGGAAGTAGCCCAAGTGTCCACCGACAGATGCACTGATAAACAAGATGTGGTGTGTACACAAGTACGTGTACACACACACACACACACACACACACACCCATGCTAATACTACTCAACCATAAAAGAGATAGATATCTTGCCATTTGTGACAACATGGATGGACCTAGAGGGCAGTACACTAAGTGAAGTCAGAGAAAAGACAAATACTATATGATTTCAATTATATGTGGGATCTTAAAACAAAACAAAACAAAACAATAGAAACAGACTCAAATATACAGAAAACTGGTGGTTTCTAGAGGAGAGGGGAGTGGGGGGCTGGGCCAAATAGATGAAGGGGATTAAGAGGTACAAACTTGCAGTTATAAAATCAGTAAGAGGAATGAAAAGTACAGCATAGGGAATATAATCAATAGTACTGTAATAATTTTGTATAGTGACAGACAGTAACTACACATATGGTAAACATGTTGTAAAATATGTCAATTCATATGCTTTACACCTGAAACTAATATATACTATGTCAATTACACTTCAAATAAGATTCAAAAAATTTTAAAATAGAGAATATTTAACCAGACTTTTTTGTCCAGGAAAAACACTCTTTGAAGTTATGAAAAATCCTATTTTGTTTTGCCTGAGAAAGCTTTTTAAAAAGAAAACTTCAAAGTTTTAAATAGGGAGTGTTTTATGTACTTTTACATTTAAGGAAAAAAATTTTGGATTTCACTGATAAAATGATAATTTTCCATAACAGAAGAATGGGGCCAATGTCATGTATCAGTCAGCAATAAATTTTTTAAATACTTTAAAGGACTATACATGCTATATAGTGTCAAAAGTAAACAAACATCAGGGGCACCTGGGTAGCTCAGTCGGTTAAGTGTCTGGTTTCAGCTCAGGTCATGATCTTGCGGTTTGTGGGTTCAAGACCCACGTCGGGCTCTGTGCTGACCGCTGGCTCAGAGCCTGGAGCCTGCTTCAGAATCTGTATCTCCCTCTCTCTCTGACCCTCCTCCCCTGCTCACGCTCGCTCTCTCTCTCTCTCGCTCTCTCTCTCTCAGAAATAAATTTTTTTAAAAAGTAAACATCAAAAATAGACAAATTAGTAATGTTCATAATGTATTTTTTGATACTTATACAACCTTTTCAACTCTTAAATAAAAGTATATTGTTTAAAAGGGGGATGTCAGGGGCACCTGGGTGGCTCAGCCAGTTAAGCATCGAACTTTGGCTCAGGTCATGATCTTGCAGTTCATGGGTTCGTTGGGCTCTGTGCTGACTGCCAGCTCAGAGCCTGGAGCCTGTTTCAGATTCTGTGGCTCCCTCTCTCTCTGACCCTCCCCTGCTCATGCAGTCTCTCTCTCTCTCTCTCGCTCTCTCGCTCTCAGAAATAAATAAAACATTAAAAAAAATTTTTAAAGGGGAATGTAAAACACATCATTTGAAGATAACTTTGGTAACAAAGAGTGTATATGGAATCTAATTTTAAAAGCTCATTTTTGGGACGCCTGGGTGGCTCAGTCAGTTAAGCATCCGACTTCGGCTCAGGTCATCATCTCACGGTTCATGGGTTCAAGCCCCACGTTGGGCTTTGTGCTGATGGCTAGCTCAGAGCCTGGAGTCTGCTTCAGACTCTGTATCTCCCCCTCTCTCTCTCTCTCTGACACTCCCCTGCTCACCCTGTCTTGTCTGTCTGTCTCTCTCTCTCAGAAATAAATAAAACATTAAAAATAAATAAAAGCTCATTTTTGTCTAATGATATAAAATAAACTTTTAGATAACTCTCTTCACTCATACAAAATAGTAGCTTTATTATCACTAAAGTTCCCTGACCTTAAAAACTGGTTTAGTGAAACAGCCTATGCCCTTTTCAAGGTATAACTAAAATAGCACCAATATGGTTTCAAACAAGGGCAGAATCAGTACCTTCTTTTTTTTTAAGATTTCTTTTTTTAATTTTTAAGTGATCTCTACACCCAATGTGAACTCACAACCTGGAGATTGAGAGTCGTGTGCTCTACTGATTGAGCCAGACACATGCCCCATGAGTCACCACCAGATTTCTTCAAAGAGACTTCAAAAACTCAAGTCTCTTTCTTTCTTACAGTGTTAACTCAGTACTTTTTCAAACTATGAGGTGTGTTCCAGTAGCTGTCAGGAAATCATTTTGACCAGCTTTCTTCAAAAAAAAGATAGAATACAATGTATCACACATAGTACAGGTAAGTACTATTTTGAGAAATCTTTTTTGATTCAGCACAGTATACATCGGTATAAAAATGTACTGTTTAGGGACACGTGGCTGGTTCAGTCAGAGGAGCATGCACCTCCTGATACCAATGTTGTGAGTTCAAGCCCCATGTTGGGTGTAGAGATTACTTAAATAAATAAAACTTTTTAATAAATGTACTCTTTAATGTGGATCAGTACTGTTTGAAAGCTACCAGTGTAGTTCCCAGGCCCAGAATCTCTAGACCTTACATCGATTTCTCCAAATGCATTAACCCATACAAAGTACACCTATGCCTGAATGATCACTTTTAAGGATCCATCTAGTCCTAAAGTGTCTTTCTCAGCCCTACCAATGAACTCGCTCCATGTGTGCTAATTCTACCTTACATTATATTTAGGAAGTCATCTCCCCTACTTCATGTAATTCTTCCAGTTTTCATGTATTTCATTGCTATGTGGATTCAAATAACTCAGTATATTAGTTTTCATTCTTTTCTCAGGTACAGTTATTTTGTGACCTTATTTATCATTCAAATTTACTGTTAAGTAATGGATACACTGACAGTAATCTGATACCATTCTCCAGTGCTGATTGTGTTACACAGCTCACTAACTTTTACATAACATGCCATTTTTAAGGCATTCAATGTATACTCTATATAGTCCATTTACTAAATTTTCTTGTCCTATACTGAATTTCTAATATTCATCTCTCTCCAAAAATAGCCTTTTCTCTTTCTCATTTATCATTTCTTATAATGGTCTTTATTGCCATAAGGCCTGTTTCTTGCCTGCTGAGATGATGTTTTTTTCTGCTTTCAAAGAAACTAGGAAATGAAGAGTGTGGTGGTAACTATTTCACTGAACTTAATGTAGATTCCTTCCCCAATTTAAATGCATCTCCAAAGCATACACAACGAAGATTATATTGATTTACAGTCTTGCAAATTAAAAAAAATCTTCTGGATGGTTTCAGAAATCTCAGTCTTTGTACAGCAGGTAAACCTTAGCATGTACAAAGTTTGTTTCTAGAAATCTTTGAGGGCAGCCCCTCCGCAGAATTTTGCACACCTCTACTAAAGCTTTGGGTCCTCTGTAATGTTCTTTAGATAAAGCACCTAATATTCTCCCTCATAAAGCTTCCCTTCTTTGCTACCTATTTATTCATAAAGAATTTACCACTCCCAACTTTTTTTCATGGTCATTTCATTTACATATATATTAACAGCACTTCCCACCTTGTAATTATTTACAAGTTTGCCTCCCTGCCTATCTGTAAGCTCCTTAAGAATAGAATGCATGCCTTCTTTGTTCTCCTTAGTTCTCTCGGAACTTAGTGTGACACCTGACCTACAGGAGGTACTCAATCAACACTTCAAAGACAATGGGATGGTAGTGACAGAATCTAAAATTTATATAAATTCTTAAGGAAACAATGGCTATTTGTAAGATATAACATAAGATTTGAACCACAAACAAGCATCTAGGAAAAACACATATATTCAACAAAGCCTGTATGGCTATCTGAACAATAACAGTATTAGTTTGCTTTCTACTTTGACACATGCCAAAATTCACTAGGCAGTAAGATACATGCATAAAAAACAAATTTCGGGAGCGCCTGGTGGCACTCAGTTAAGTGTCCGCCTCTTGGTTTCACTCACGTCATGATCTCATGGTTCATGAGTTTAAGCCCTATGTCGGGTTCTACAACTGACAGCGTAGAGCCTACTTGGGATTTTCTCTCTTCCCCCCACCTCTCTCTCTCCCTCTCCTTGCTCATACTTTCTCTGTCTCTCTCAAAATAAATAAATTAATTAAAAGATTTAAAAATTTTTTTTCTAAAAATTCTGTACCAAACAAGCAGCAGCAATAAAGATAATAATGATATTAGCTAATAGCTACTGAGTCTTTACATTTCAGTATGTACACTATTGAGAACATGTATTATGCATAAGATTGAGCTCTTTACATTTCAATATATACATAATAAGTTTTAGTTCTTCACAAACCATATCACACCTAATCCTCAACAACTCTGAGAGACTATTATCCTGATTTTGAAGGACCAAAAAGGTTAAATAAAATTGTCCAGGGTTACAGAGAGAACCAAGATTACTCACAAAATATCTAAGGTCAAAAGCACTCACAACTTTTACCAGAGCTTTATCACACCATCATTCTTTATTTTTAAAGTAGATAAGATCAGTGCATTTGTGGGACAAGCTCTAGCTCAGATGAGGTGCCAGATTTCAACCCTGTGGCTGCCTGCTCTAGTTTCCTGATAGCTGGCTTTTTTCTTCCACTCTGGTAACTTGCTTTTTAATTATACTTTTATTTAAAATATAATTAAATGTGGGGAGGAAACATAAAGGGAAAAAGTTATCCATAATCTCAATATTTATCCTAACACATTTTTTGGGGTATTATTAATAGTAGAAATATAAGACAAAAATGTCAGTTCAAAATCTACCTCCATCTTTTATTTTTGTACCAAAATGCTTAACTTCCTGCACACTATTTTCTCAATCATTCATGCAATAAATATTAATAAATGCCTAGTATGTACCACGTACTATTCTAGATGCTTAGGTCACATCAGTGAATAAAGAGACAAAAGATTCTAGATACCAGAAGCACAGCTTCCAGTGAAGAGACACAAAGTAAATTATACAATATGATAGTGGGTTATAATCAATCAATGTTGGAGGAATAGAGGCAAGTTGCAATTTATATTGGTCAGAGCCTTAGTGAGGAGGTAACAGCTGTGTCAAGACTTGAAAGTCAGGGAGGAGAGTTTGACTTGCAGATAAATGGGAGAATATTCAAGGGACAAGGAACAGCCAGAAACCCCCCTAAAGCAGGAGTGTCTTGTGTACAAAGAACAGCAAAGGGATCATGAAACTCAGTGAAGTCAGAGTGCCGTGGGGGGGTGAGGGGGGGGAGGTCAATGCAGGTAACATACTACCTTGTAGATCACTGTAAGGACTTTACCTTTTACTGAGTGAAAATGGGAAGCCACTGAAAGGTTGTGAACAGAGAAGACACACAATCTGCCTTAGGTGTTAATAAAAGGACTACTCCAGTTGCTATATTGCAAATTAAATACACAGGCAGTTCAGAAGGTGCTTGAGCTGAAGAATTAACTGTAAAGGAAGATGGTAATACTTCACTGAGTTGTTATGAAAAGTGTCCAATGTTTGTAAAGCACTGTGCCTTACCCTTGGTAAATGATACTGTTAATAGTTTCTGCCTTACACAAGGACACCAAGCACAGGAAATGAGAGGGTAGAAAGTCAGCCCATGCTTCATTTGCTAAGCAATGTGCCCGGTACTCCTAGAACAGCAGCCTAGAGAAAGAGGATTCTCCAAATTCACGTGCTATCTGAGCTATGGACCTTTTGCATTTAGCAATGGTGCCTCGGAGCTAATTGTGGCCTTAATCCTTGTTCATACAAATGCACAACTGCATTCTCAATCCAAATCCTGTACTACATTACTCTCCTTCCAATTTCATTTTGATAATTATTTCTCTAATGATACTCCATTGTACTGGATGTAATTCTTAATATTTTTAAGTCATATTTTTTCAAATTCTAAAGTCTCTGAAATCAGAACCCATCTTACAAACAATGGTGTGCCTTATTTGTCCTAACAGAGAACCTAAAATAAACATCTTCAGGTACATAGGTATTTTGCCTAACACCATAAGGATGGAATTACTAAGTAAAAAAGAATTATGTGTGGGTGTTGCTACTGTCATATTTTTAATATTTTAAAACTGGACCTGAATGACCTATTGTTTACTTTTTTATTTTAAAATAGTTTATTATCAAGTTGTTTTCCATATAACACCCAGTGCTCATCCCCACAAGTGCCCTCCTCCATGACCTATTGTTTTTAAGATAAGTTTATTTTCTGAAGTAATCAGCCACTCTATTTTTTGATTTTTTTTTTTTTTTTTTGGTAAAGGGGGGGTGGTTTAACCCGGAAAAGGAGGGTTGTGATGCTACTTCAATTTCTTAGAAGTGACAAAAGCTTCTAAAAGTTTAGAAAGGGTAATGATACATACTGATAAAGGCAACACCAGCAGTTGTAAGAATTTCATACTAGGCCAGCTTTCCATCAGCAGATTAAGAGTTGAGTGAGATTATTTTGTGTTTTTTATACTCCTTCAAAGAAAAGTAGAACTCAACAACCTAGTTCCCAAAGAGCTCTCTGAAACCCACCTAACAAGAAGGCCCAGGTCTTTATTCCTAGAAAAGGTAAAATGGAAGGTCTCTAGAGTGGGAGATTCCAAGTACAGGTGAAAGCATAGACGCCATTCTGAAAATGAAGCTAACTAAATACAGAGACCAACAGCTTCTTCCATAGCTGGGCAACTCGGCTCAATGAAACGGGCATGAGTTTCCCTATCTTACAATGAAGCTCAAAGTCAACAAGCCTAACCCACTGCACTCAAAGATTCCTATCAGCTGTTTAATCCTATGCTTTTAAAAATAAAAACACAGACTACCAAGGATTACCAGATATTTCAAGAAAGCCTCTAACATGGATGATAAAGACCAAAACACAGAGAGGAAAAAAAATCACAACAGAATGGCTTGAGCTTTCTGATTAGGTGGAGTTATTGGAAGAGAGCCCATCATATGCCTAGCCTATTAAATTTTACGATGGGAGACCATAAGATTCTATAAACTTCTAGAGGAAAAAAAAAAAAAAAACCACACACACACAAAAGAAAACCACAAAGGATGAGGAGGAGTAAGAATGGCTTCAAATTTCCCAATACTGGAAGGAATAATGAAGCAAAGACTTCTAAATTCTTAAGAAAAATTATCTCTACCATAGAATAATTAGCAAAACTATCAACAAAGGTAGAAGAGAGTTATTTTCTGGTATTCATAATTACAAAATATTGACTCTTCATGATCCTCTTCTCAAGGAAGTTGTTAGATGAATAAAAGTAGACCAACAGAAAGGAAGAGTTGGGATTTAGGAAACGGCATCCACACAGGAAAGCAGCAAATAGAATCTCCAGGAGGCCAGTGGAGGGAAATCCCTAGGTAACAACTGTGCATCAGGAACAAGAATCCATAATTATGTGACCCTGTCTATAAACCTCAAACTACCACCATCACCCCGCATCCATAACGATGGCATTTTCTTTTCTTCAGAGAAATGAGAGAAAGTAGGGAAATATTTCACATTTTTAAAGTTTTACATGATCCTATCCTATACCCTTTTAAGTACACTCCTCCTGGCAGAGGAAGTGAGACCTGTGCTGGGTCTTCAGATACTCTAGGTAGTTGAACAACATGAATAAAATAGTCTTAACAGAACAGGACTTCCCAAGGCATGGCCTACAGATTCATGATTTAGGAAAATGAATTTAGGAAATCTGTGGATATGACATAAAATAACACAGATAAAAATCATGATAAGGAAAAAGCCTGTTTGGTATCTTTAATACTTCTTTAGTACCTCCTAATCCCCCTTTAAATAAAAAGATTTCCAAGTCAAAGCCCCTGACAGACTATAATATCTATCTAAAAATTAATTTTTTTTTTTTTTCATTAAAACAGCAGCAAAGGAAACCAGTACTAAAAGGGACTCCTATTCTCCTGGTAGCTTCCTCTGGGTTCATTTTGGCTGTGTTTTGGAAGTGCTTTTAACACAGCTCTCTCCATTATTGGAAAAAAAAAAAAATCAACACCAGATACTGAGTCACATCAATCTACCCTCAATACATTACTATGTTTTCAGCAAAGAAGCCGGCACCTGCTTTGTCTCTGCATTTTAGGATGATGTTATCATTAAGCCCTTAGCTCTGTAACTCAACAGCCTCAAACTACTTTCACCTTTTTTTAAAGGTAAAATTTTAGGGGCAACTGGGTGCCTCTGTCAGTTAAGCATCCAACTTCGTCTCAGGTCATGATCTCATGGTTGGTAGGCTGGAGCCCCGTGTCGGGCTCTGTGCTGACAACCAGCTCAGAGCCTGGAGCCAGTATCAGATTCTGTGTCTCCCTCTCTCTCTGACCCTCCCCTGCTCATGCGGTCTCTCTCTCTCTCTCAAAAATAAATAAAACATTAAAAAAAGTTAAAATTTTATATTTACTGTGGTATATTTTTATTAAGAATTTAAGCTGGGACGCCTGGGTAGCTCAGTTGAGCATCGGGTCTTGATTTTGGCTCAGGTCATGGTCTCACATGGGATCGAGCCCTGTGTCACCTTGAACTGTGTGCTGACAACATGGAGTCTACTTGGGATTCTCTCTCCCTGCCCCTCCCGCATTTTCTCTCTCTCTCTCTCAAAATAAGTAAATAAACGTTTTAAAAGACAATTTAAGCTGTATTTTGAACTATGCTAATATTTATATTAGAATCTGTATACACTTATATTAGGAGTCTTAAATTGAATATATGTTAGGTGGTCTGTCCTCATTTTGCCCACAAGCCCTGTTATTTTTGGTGTATGATTTGACAAAATGTGAATTTTCAGGAACATTTACCACATTGTGGCAGAAATGCCTATATTGGTTTTCTATATAGAGTAGTGTTTTAGAGTTTCCTTTAAAAATAAATGTGGGGAGCCTGGATGTCTCAGCTGGTTGTGTCTGACTCTTGATTTTGGCTCAGGTCATAATCTCAGTTTGTGGGATCAAGGCCTGCTTCAGGCTCTGTTCTGACAATGCAGAACCTGCTTGGGGATTCTCTTTCTTTCTCCACCCCTAACCTGCATGCATGTGCTCTCTCAAAAATAAACTTTTTATTTTATTTTATTTTTTTTTAAAGAAGAGGAAAGGTGCACCTATATGGCTCAGTGGGTTAAGCATCCAACTTCAGCTCAGCTCATGTTCTTGCTGCTTGTGGATTCGAGCCCCACATCAGGCTCTATGCTGACAGCTCAGAGCCTGGAGCCTGCTTTGGATTCTGTGTCTCCCTCTCTCTCTGCCCTTCCCCAGCACATGCTCACTCGCTCTCGCTCTCAAAAATAAATAAGCATTAAAAAAATTTTTTTAGGGGCACCTGGGTGGCTCAGTCAGTTAAGCATCCAACTTCTGATTTCATCTCAGGTCAGGATCCCAGGGTCATGGGATCAAGACCCCTGCCAGGCTCCATGCTCAGCTCTCTCTGTCCTTCTACCCAGCTCACATGCTCTAAAAATACTGTAAAAAAATAAATGTACTTAATTTTTAAAGAACTATTTAAAATTAAATATTAAATAAGCAAGAACAGTAATATTCTCTAAAAAATACTGTAAAAGATAAATGTACTTAATTTTTAAAGAACTATTTAAAATTAAATATTAAATAAGCCAATAACAGTAAGGTAGTACTTGAATGACTAAAGATGGTCTAGTAAAAGCAATATATTTTTTGTTTACTGAAGTATACCTGACATACAATGCATTAGTTTCAAGTATACAACATAGTAATTCATTATTTATATACATTACAAAATGATCACCATGTTAATCTACTTACAGTCTATCACCATCCATGGTTTTTACAATATTACTATATTCTCTATGTTATACATTACATCCCCATATCTTATTTATAACTGGAAGTTTGTACTTCTTTATCTCCCTTCACCTATTTGGTCCATTCCCCCACTCCCCTCCCCTTGGGAAACCATCAGTTCATTCTCTGTATCTATAAATCTATTTCTGTTTTATTTTGTTTTTAAGTTCCACATGTAAGTGAAATCATATAGTATTTGTCTTTCTCTGTCTGACCTATTTTACTTAGCATAACACCCTCTAGGTCCATCTACATCATCACAAATGGCAAGATTTCATTCCTTTTTATGGCTAAATAACTTAATATTCCTGTGTTTGTGTGTGTATGCACACACCCATGCCACATCTTTATCTATTCATCTATTGATGAACACTTAAGTTGCTTCCATGCCCTGGCTACTGTGTAAAGAATGCTTCAGTGAACATACGGGTACTTATGTCTTTTCAAGTAAGTGTTTTCATTTTCTTTGGGTAAATACCCAGTAGTAGTATTGAGGGATCACTTGGTAGTTCTATGTCTAATTTTTTCTTAAGTATTTTCTTTAAGTTAATTTATTCATTTTGAGAGAGAGAGTGAGCATGCACAAGTGAGGAAGAAGCAGAGGGAGGGAGGGAGTTTCCAGCAGCCTCCTCCCTGTCAGTTCAAAGCCCAATGCGAGGCTTGATCCCATGAACCATGCAATTATGACCTGAGCCAAAATCAAAAGTCAGATGCTTAACCGACTGAGCTACCTAGACACCCTATCTCTAAGAACCTCTATTCTATTTTCCATAGTGGCTGCATCAATTTACAGTCCCACCAACAATATAGGACTCCCTTTTGTCCACATCTTGACCTACATTTGTTAATTCATGTCTTTTTCATAACAGCCATTCTGATGGCTGTGAGGTGATAATCTCACTGTGGTTTTGTGTTTCTCTGATGATTAGTTATGTTGAGCATCTTGTCTAGAAAAGGCAGTATGTCCTCCCATCCTTCCTTTTAAAGATTTTATTTTTAAGTAATCTCTACACCCAACGCCGGGCTCTAATTCAAGAGATCAAGAGTTGAATTGCCTACCAACTGAGCCAGCAGGCACCCTGGCAGTATGTTCTTTAAATAAAAGACCTTGTACTTTGCCATTACTAATCTATCAGGCTTTTAAGCAAGTCTGATCATTTATAAAATTCCAGCAATCAAATCTAGAGTTTTTCTCAGCCTAATGCTCCTCTTTCTCTTAAATAGACTTTCATTCTAGTTATGGAATAAATAAGTCACGAGGATAAAAGCTATAGCATAGGGAATATAGTCAATGGTATTATAATAGCACCATACGGTGACAGATGGTAGCTACAATTGTGGTAAGCATAGCATAACATGTAATCATTATATTGTACACCCAAAACTAAAGTCTCACAGCCTTTCTACTCTGAATTACTGCCTCCATTACTGAAAAGTATGCTAGACAATTCTGTTGTCTCTCAAACCCACGGTCTTCTTTTGAGAACTTCCCTCCTTCCCCAAAAGAATAAGTCCAGAGCAGCAATGTTAAAATGTTCATATTCATGATCCTGCCCCTCTAGGCGCCAATGCCACTGAATGCAGCAAGGATCCAAGTTGGGGATCCAATATGCAATTGAGAAACTAGACAGAATGGTCCTTTGAACTGAGAACTTGTAAACTCAGGAGCTAAAAGATGAGAATGTTGCTCCATGTAGGTCCAAAACAGTAAAAGCAAGTTTGCTGTTAAGATGGCAATATTCTCCAAACTTATCTATATATTCAACACACTTCCTACCAGAATAGGCTTCTTTATAAAATTGACAAGCTGACCTTAAAATTCATATGGAAACTCAAGGGATCCAAAATAGACAAAACAATCTTGAAAAAGAACAAAGTTGAAGGACTCATACTTCAATTTCAAAACTTACTACAAAGCCACTCTAAATCACAACAGTGTGGTATTGGCATAGGATAGACATATAGATAAATGGAACAGAACTGAGAAGGGTGCCAAATGATTCAATGGTCACAGCAACTGGATATCCACCTGCAGAAAAATAAAAGTGGATCCCTACTTCACTGCATATACAAAATTCAGCCCAATGGCTCAAGACCTAAATGTGAGAGCTAAAGCTATAAAATACTTAAGAGAAAACACAAGAGAGGAAACACTAAATAAAACTAAAAGGCAACTGATGAAATGGGAAAAGATACTTGAAAATGACATATCGGGGACCCTAGATGGCTCAGTCAGTTTAAGTGTCGGACTTCAGCTCAGGCCATGATCTCACAATTCACGAGTTCAAGCCCCGCGCCAGGCTCTGTGCTGACAGTTCAGAGCCTGGAGCCTGCTTCTGTTTCGTGCTCTCCCTCTCTCTTTCCCCCCCATTTGTTCTCTCTCTCTCTCTTAAAATTAATAAAACTTAAAAAAAATTTTAAGAAAATGACACTATCAGATAAATGGTTAGTATTCAAAATCTATTAAAAAAAATTTTAACCTCAATACCCAAAAAATAAATAATCCAGTGGAGAAATGGGCAAAAGACATGAACAGACATTTTCCAAGAGAAGACATCCAGATGGCTGAAACATGAAAAGATGCTCTGCATCATTCATCATCAGGGAAATACAAATCAAAACCACAATGAGATACCACCTCACACTTGTCAGAATGGCTAAAATGAACAACTCAGGAAACAACAGATGTTGGTCAGGATTCAGAGAAAGGGGGACCCTCTTACACTGCTGGGAATGCAATCTGGGGCAGTCACTCTGAAAAACAGTATAGAGGGTACTCACAGAATTAAAAATAGACCTACCCTACAACCCAGCAATTGTACTGCTAGGTATTTATTCAAAGGGTACAAAAAAGCTGATTTGAGGGGCACATGCACCCCAATATTCATAGCAGCACTATAATCGATAGCCAAATTATAGAAAGAGCCCAAATGTCCTTCAACTGATGAATGGATAAAGATGGAGTATACATACATAACAGAATATCACTCGGCAATCAAAAAGAATGAAATCTTGCCATATGCAACAACATGGAACTAGAATGTATTATGCTACATGAAGTTAGAAAGATAAATATCATACGATTTCACTCACCTATGGAATTTAAGAAAACAAGACAGAGGAACACAGGGGAGGGGAAGGAAAAAGAAGATAAAAACAGAGGGAGACAAACCCTAAGAGACTCTTAAATACAGAGAACTGAGGGTTGTTGGAGGTGTGCTGGGTGGGGAGGATGAGCTAAACAGGTAATGGGCATTAAGGAGTGCCCTTGTTGGGATGTGCACTGTTATACGTAAGTGATAAATCACTAAATTCTACTCCTGAGACCATTATTACAAAATATGTTACTAACTTGGATTTAAATAAAAATTTTTTAAAAAGGAGAAAACCCAGGAGTGAATGTTCTCATGATCTTAGATTTGGCAGTGACTTAAGATTAACACCAAAAGCACAAGCAACAAAAGCAAAAACATAAACTGGACTTCATCAAAATCAGAAACTTACAGGGGCGTGTGAGTGGCTCAGTCGGTTAAGCATCTAACTTCAGCTCAGGTCATGACTTCACAGTTTGTAAGTTTGAGCCCTGCATGGGGCTCTGTGCTGACAGCTCAGAACCTGGAGCCTGCTTCAGATTCTGTCTCCCTCTCTTTCTGCCCCTTCCCTGCTCACACTCTGTTTCTCTCTCTCAAAAATGAACATTGAAAAAAATTTTTTTAACTTTCATGCTTCAAAAGACATCATATCATAAAAAAAGTGAAAGACAACCCAAAGAATCGGAGAAAATATTTGTAAACGATATATATGACAAGACACTTGCATATACAACACAAATATTCTAGAGAATACAGAAGAATTCCTACAATTCAGTAATTTAAAAGACAATACAATTTTAAAAAATAGGCAAAGGATCTGAAGACATTTTTTCAAAGAAGATATAGAAATAGCAAGAAAGAACACAAAAAGATGCTCAATATCACTCATCATTATGGAAATGCAAATCAAAACCACAAAATACCACTTCACACCTATTTGAATGGCTACTACCCAGACAGACAGATAAAAGAAGTGTAGGCAAGGATGTGGAGAAACTGGAGCCCTTGTGCACTGCTGGTAGGAATGTAAAATGGTGCAGCCATTATGGGGACAATATAATAGTTCATCAAAAAAAAAAAATTAAAAAATAGATTTACTCTATGATTCAGCAAGTCCACTTCTGGACAGAACTGTAAGAATTAAAAACAGGGGCTCAAAATACATGCGCACCCATGTTCACAACAGTATTATTCTTTTTTTTTTTTTTAATATTTATTTTTGAGAGAGAAAGACAGAACATGAGCCGGGAATGGGCAGAGAGATGGAGACACAGAAAACAGTAGGAGGCTTCAGGCTCTGAGCTGTCAGAACAGAGCCTGACATGGGGCTCAAACTCAGGAGCCGTGAGAACATGACATGAGCCAAAGTTGGATGCTTAACCCAGAAACCTCAGCAGCAGTATTCTTAACAGCCAAAAGGTGGAAACAATTCAAGTGTTCACAGACCTATAAATGGATAAATAAAATGTAGTACATCCAAACAATGGAATATTACTTACTGATAAAAAATTAATTAAGTAGAGGGGCTTGGGTGGCTTAGTCAGTTAAGAGTCCAGCTCTTGGTCATGGCTCAGGTCGTGATCTCACAGTTCGTGGAATCCAGCCCCACATCTGGCTCTGATGCACAATGCAGACCTGCTCAGAATTCTCCCTCTCCCTCTCTCTCTGCCCCTTTCCTACTATCTCTCAAAATAAATTAAAAACATAGCTTAAAATAAAAAAGAATGAAGTACTGATACATGCTACAACATGGATGAGCCTTGAGGACATTACGCTAAGTGAAATAAGTCACTCATTAAAAAGCAAATGCTAGAGGGGCACCTGGGTGGCTCAGGTCATGATCTCACAGTTCATGGGTTCTGTGCTGACAGCTCAGAGAGCCTGGAGCCTGTCTGCTTCGGATTTTGTGTCTCCCTCTCCCTCTCCCTCTCTCTCAGAAATAAATAAAACATAAAAAAAAAATACTGGAGCACCTGGCTGGCTCAGTCAGTAGAACATGTGACTCTTGATCTCAGGGTCATTAGTTTAAGTTCCACATTGGGTGTAGAGCTTACTTGCTTACTTACATACAAAAATAGACAAACAAATGCTGTGTATTCCATTTATGTTACTATCTAGAATGGTCAAATTCAGAGACAGAAGGTAGAATTATAGTTGCCAGGGGCAGCAGGGGGAGGTAGTACTGGGGAGTTCCATGAGTGCAGAGTTTCAGTGCGATGATGAAAAAGTTCTGGAGATGGACGGTGATAGGTGGTTGCAACAGTGTGTATGTACTTAATGCCACTGAGCTGTACACTTACAAATGGTTAAGACAGTAAATTTATGTATATTTTACCACAATAAAGTTTTTTTAAAAAGATGTTTACAGTTGTCTAAACCTACTGTCATTTAAAAAAAAATAAAAGCATGTTGATCATTAAAAGTCAGAAAACTATTAGCCATCAACACTACATCAGGAGGCACTGCGGAAGCCCATGCACCTCCCTGGACTTTGTGGCTTCACCTTATAATTGAGGTGGGTAGGACTAGGCAAGTCCCACTCCTAGTTTAGAGTCTTGGGGCCCCTGCTGACGCCAAACATTAAATAAAAAGAAGTAACCTCCCATTACTTGCAATGTTTCCAAATAAAACTTAATACAATTATTCTTTTCCCTTCCAAAAGCCTGCCCAGAGCAATAAAAAAAAGTAGGCTCCTCTCCTTCCTGCAGGCTGGAATTATAGGCCTTCAGGTTGCAGCTGCAGGTTATTAGAACCTTAGAACTCTAGAATGTTCGTAGCAGTATTATTACTAATAGCCAAAATGCCCAATCAACTGATGAATGGACATCCAAACAATGGAATATTACTTAAAAAAGAAAGTACTGATGCATGCCTCAACATGGATGATGAAATAAACCAGTCACAAAAATCCATATTACAGGATTCTATTCATATAAAAGTAAGTAAGCCCATAGAGAGAAGTAGATTAGTACTGTCTAGGGCTAGGGAGATGGAGAGGTTCGGAGGGTTATAGTTAAGGGGTTTCTCTAGGAGGGTGATGAAAATGTTCTAAATTTGACAGTGGTGACAGTTGCAAGCTCTGTTAATATACCCCCCAAAACACTGAATTATATAACTTTAAGTGGGTGAGTTGTATGGTATGTGAATTATATATCAATAAAACTTATATTTAACAAACAAAAAGGCAGGTCTGCAATAATTCAGTAGGGGCCATATGGGTTCTGAACTTTCTATTTCCTAACTCCACTCTCATACATCCTGCCAATTTTTCTTGCCCCGTATCTCAGTATCTACCCACAAGATTCATTACATATGATCTAGTCTGATAAGGATTTTAAGTTCCTTGAATCTAAGGGTCCTAAGAAACATTTCTATCCCTAAGAAGTAAAGGTACAAAGAAAAGTCGCTCAAAAAATATTTGCTAAATAGATGAACAACAAAGGCAGCAATAATTTGATTGCTTACTATACATCCTGAGGACCAAACTAAGCACTTTCTATCAATCACTTAAGAAGGAGAAGAGTTAGTGGAAAGAGGAAAGGCACTGGCCTTGAAATCCAAGTTCACTTATAGGCTTGTCTAAGCCTAGGGAACTTAAGTTTAAACTATCTGGGTCTCAGGTTCCTCAACTATGAAATTAAAATAATAATAGTACAAACACTACTGAACTGCAGTGAAGAATAAGTAAAATATTTACATAAAGTACGTAACTTAATGTCTAATACATAAAAAGCATTCTGAAAGCGAGCAAAAATTGTACACCACTCCTATTACAAATTCTTCAGGTGGGAAGCTGAACTTACCCAGTTTTGGGGGTGTGGGATAGTAGATTCTTTTCGCTAAAAAGCTTAAAACAAGAGCATCACAGAGACACCTGAGTGAGTTTCAAGCTAGCACTGGCTGAGTGCCCGACTCTTGGTTTCAGCTCAGGTCATGTGATCTTACAGTTTTGAGTTCAAGCCCCATGTCAAGCTCTGCACTGCTAGCACAGGGGGCTTGGGATTCTCCATCTCCAACTCTCTCAGCCCCTCCCCCACTCACTCTCTCTCTCAAAAATAAACAAACTAAAACCAAAAAAAAGGTAGGGGTGCCTGGGTGACTCAGTTGGTTAAACATTAGACTTTGTCTCAGGTTATGATCTCATGGTTCACAAATCCAAGCCCCATATTGGGCTCTGTGCTAACAGTCAGAGTCTGGAGCCTGTTTTGGAGAGAGACCGAGCGCGTGCCCCCCTCCCTCATGCTCTGACCCTCTCTCTCTCAAAAATAAAATTAAAACATTAAAAAAAAAAAAACTATAGATCATTTAGTGGCAGGTATGGAGGTTAACTTGAGACCTTCAACTTCTGAGAGCTTTAGTGAACGCAAGAACTACCAGACACTCAATACAGATTCTTGTGCATGTGCACATTTACATCTTTCTGGGAAGCATATTCAGCTTCTATCAACATTTGAAAGCAGTGCATGATCGATAAGGTTTCAAGTATCACCAATATAAGGGTCAGCAGCAATTAAAAACCCTCTGACCAACTCTCTTCCTTTGCTCATTTCTGACTTGCTGTTTTATATGCCAGTAACATATTTTAACAGTTCAAATTTATTTACCCATTATACCTCTATGGAGGCTAACAAAAGAGGTGGGGGATACATACCTACATATTATTTAACGGCAGTAAGACTATACACTGTACTATGAGGTAGGAATATTACAATAAAGAGATACAAATGAGATGCAGCAGCACATTCTAAAACAAAGAAAATGGAAACAATGGTGGGGGAAGCTTATTTCAAGAAAAAAGACATTTAACTATAGGACTTGCCTCCTCTAAACTGTAAGTTCCCTGAGGGCAGGAACCAACCTTCAGCACCTTCACCTTGCATGGGGTCCGCAGGGAGCCTGGCACAGAGTAGATGCTAAAACATAAACTGGATAAATGAAGGGATGAACAGCTCGAAGAGTACTTGCTGACATATTTAATTCATCTGGTACCATGTTCTTTGAACTGATTTTCCTAAGTATAGACTCCTAGGCTCCTAGACCAGATTTGAAGTGAAGTACATAGGCGGTTAATGGTAAGCTGAAAGCTGTTATTTAAACGTTCTGAGAGGTGACTGGGTGGTTCAGTCAATTAAGCATCAGACTCAGGTCATGATCTCACAGTTGGTGGGTTCCAGCCCTGTGTTGGGCTCTGTGCTGACAGCCCGGCCCCCACTCATGCTCTTTAAATAAACATTTAAAAACGTTTTTAAAACAAACACACAAATAAATAAACGAATAAACAAATAAATAAATAAATAAATGGAAGTTTTGAGGTTGTGGGGCACCTGGGTGGCTCAGTCAGTTAAGCACCTGACACTTGATTTCGGCTCAGGTCACGATCTTCTGGTTGGGGAGATCAAGTTTGCACTGGGCTCTGCACTGATAGCATGGAGCCCGCTTAGGACTTGTCTCTCTCTTTTCTCTCTGCCCCTCCCCCATGCACATGCTCTCACTAGAAACAGATGATAAATAAATAAACATATAAAAATAAATAAAAATTTGAGGTTGCAAGGAACAGAAAACCCAATTCAAACTGCATAAATAAAAATAATTTATTAGGTCATTTGACTAACAAGACCAGAGACAGAAAGGTTTCAGGAAAGCTCAGTCCAGTGATTCAATGGTATCACTAAAGATCTGGTTTCTTCTGTTTTCTCTTCTGCCTTCCTTGGTGTTTGTTTTGTTCTAAGGCTGCCAATCCCGCACCCCTGGTTATAAATATCAGTGACTACAAGCTGACTCTGAGGAAGATGTTCTTTGTTTCAATTAAGGATAAAATCTAAAAAAAGCTACATAATTTGTCTTGCCTGAGTTAGATCTGCAACCTAGACCATAAATAAGTCACTACCTTTTCGGACCTCAAGTTACCTCCTCTGCAGAATATGGAGTTGGATGAGATGACTTATGCTGAACCTTCTAGAAGGTAAACAGCATTTCTCAAGGAAGTTCTTTGGAATAAGGAACCCCCAAACATGACTTCACATCTCACTGACCTTCAGTGAGTCACTGTGAACAAATCATTATGTCTAAATGGCTGATGGTCTTAAGCTAATCAACTCTCTCTGAAAGCTAAGGATGACTGGGGCGCCCGGGTGGCTTAGTTGGTTAAGCGTCCGACTTTCGCTTAGGTCATGATCTCGCAGTTCGTGGGTTTGAGCCCCACGTCAGGCTCTGTGCTGACTGCCAACTCAGAGTCTGGAGCCTATTTCAGTCTGTGACTCCCTCTCTCTCTGACCCTCCCCTGCTCACACTGTCTCTCTCTTTCTCCTAGAAATAAATAAAAAACATTAAAAATAAAAAAAATTTGAAAGCTAAGGATGATGTCAACGTCATTAAAACTGAAAGGCTAGGGACGCCTGGCTCAGTTGGTTAAGCGTCAGACTTTGGCTCAGGTCATGATCTCACAGTTCCTGAGTTCGAGCCCGGCACTTGGCTCTGTGCTGACAGCTCAGAGCCTGGAGCCTGCTTCAAGTTGTTTCTCTCTCACTGTGCTCCTCCCTCACTCACACTCTGTCTCTCTATCAAAAAAAAAAAAAAAAAAAGTTAAAAATTTTAAAACAAAAACTGGCTAATATAGGGAATAAGGATTGACAGTTCCTCAGAGAAAAATATAAGATACAGTTACCATGAGGGTGGGGGGTACAAACGGGTGTCGCCTTCTGTAGTTTACAGGTGACAATTATCAAAATCAAGGGATTAAAGGAGAAAACTTAGAAAAATATCCTTAAATTGGCCTACTGGGCCTACTTTTACATGATACAACAAAAATTCAGATAATACATTTAACTTCAAGCTTCTCGAACACTGCCATTGTTCATACAACACACCCCCATGACAAGTCAAGCAAGCAACATGGTCTTAAGGCCTTGTGGCTCTGTTCTGTAGCAAATCTCAGGGGACAAGCCCCAGGAGACTACAGTCCCATGAGCAAGCAGGAGACAGGATATCAAAAGCTTGCTTATTCATTTAAAATTTTTTTTTAATGTTTTATTTATTTCTGAGAGAGAGAGAGACAGCATGAACACGGGAGAGTTAGAGAGAGAGGGAGATACAGAATCTGAAACAGGCTCCAGGCTCTGAGCTGTCAGCACAGAGCCCGACACGGGGCTCGAACCCATGAACCATGAGATCATGATCTGAGCCAAAGCTGGACGCTTAACCGACTGAGCCACCCAGGCGCTAAAAGCTTGCTTATTCGGTTGCTTCTCTGGAACACATCTGTCACTAGGACCAGGGAAATAAAAATTTCCAAAAAGTGAAACATGAGACCCAATAGAAAAGAGTCTTGACGGATAAAGAAAAACAAAACCCACATCTTTTAGGTAACTATCATGAATTAGGCCGTGGGCATATATACAGGTGTCTGTCCACTATTTCATTTAATCCACATAACTCTGAGGAAGATGTTCTTTGCTTCAATTAAGGGGAAAAAAAAGTCCTTAAAAAGGTTACATAATTTGCCTTGCCGGAGATTAAATCTAAACTCTGGAACCTAGACCATAAATAAGTCACTACCTGTCTGGACCTCAAGTTACCTCCTCTGCAGAATATGGAGTTGGATGAGATGACCTATAGTGAACTTTCTAGCTTTAACATCTTATGATGATTCTAGTCATGATAACCTAATACATATTAAATTTTTTAACAGGGAACGTGCTTCCCTAGTTTTCCAAATAAATCTTCCTTGCCCATCCTTTTCAAGTGTATTCTGCCACTCCCTATCATTCTTCTCTTTGCTCAGCTTTACAGTTTCCATTCTGTTTTCTACTAACAGAATATTTTGAAACTGTATTAGTTATCTGTCTACCCAGTGATTACCGCCTGCCCCTGTACTGGGCAGTAGGTTCCCTTATGACCCCATCACCTTTAAAAGTATCTGGCATGCAGTAGGGCCTCAAGACATTTCCTGAATATCAAATGCTGGCAACTGGGTCCAATGAGTGCTGAGTTCTAACAGTAATCATCAGTGCAGTCATTTACGAACCATAGCACACTGAGGGGCTACAGCACTGACAACTGTGGAATTCCCCAGCTGCAGAGTATGCAGAGTACAACTGTTGACTGGCAGTCAGCTCAAGTCATGTAACAGCTCATCATAAGATTCCAAACAGGGGAGCCTGGGTGGCTTAGTCGGTTAAGCGTCCGACTTTCGCTTGGGTCATGATCTCTCGCGGTTCGTGGGTTCGGGCCCCGCGTCGAGCTCTGTGCTGACTGCCAGCTCAGAGCCTGGAGCCTGTTTCAGAGTCTGTGACTCCCTCTCTGACCTTCCCCTGCTCACGCTGTCTCTCTCTCTCTCCTAGAAATAAAGCATTAAAAAGAATTAAAAAAAAAAAAAAAAAGATTCCAAACAGACAAAATCCTGCTGTTAGTACCAACTGAAACCATTATGGAATTCTACTATGCTGGAGTTATTTCCAAAGTTTGATTTACTAGTGTTGTGTGGCATTTCCCTTCACAGTTGTCTTATTTTAAGAATAAAACCAAGCACCATTCTTGTTCACCTGCTGTCACACTGAACTGTAAACATTTGCCACCTACACACATCCAATTTGTCCTAAATATACACCGCTGAAAATAAAAAGTGGTTTTAAACCACAATGCCCCTACTAAAGAAATGTAGAAATGTGTTTTTAAACATGCATAAGATCACGTAGAATGCAACAGAACGGCTAGAAAGAGAAGGATTTCAGATGTGGGAGTGGGAAGAGGTCAGCTTAAAGAAAATATAATAATCTCCAAATATACGGTGTACAGGTCCCAAAACAAGAATACTTTTTTAAAATCTTTTTTTAAGATGTTTATTTTATTTTGAAAAAGAAAGGGAGTCCGAGTGGGGGAGGAGCAGAGAGTAGAGGGAGGGAGGGGGAGAAAGAGAGAGAATCACAAGCAGGCCCCATGCTGTCAGTACAGAGCCCACAGGGCTTGAACCCACGAACCCTGAGATCATGACCTGACCCGATATCAAGAGTTGGATGCTTAACTGCCTCAGCCCACCCAAGTGCCCGCCCCAAGAATGCTTTCTTCAGCATAACCACACAATGCCAGTTATGGTTTAGAGTCTTGATGTTAATTTAAAATGTTCTTCATATACATAGGTTGTCAACCACAAAACCAACCAGACATTCAGTAAAATTAAGGAAAAAAAACAAACAACATTTTGTTACTGTTTCCAGCAATTTCCAAAGTGTCCAAAAACTAAAATTTGGGGAAGCTGCTACATTTTCACATCATGCTTGCAAATGATTCTATAATTGGATAATAGTCACTACTTTCTTTGTATTTGCTATGGTTCAAATACCACAGGCTATAATGAAGCCCCATGAATAATTCTCCATTTTAGTAAAAGGATAAAACCAATTTCTCAGAGAATAAAACAAGAGACTGTTGAATGTTAACAGTTTTATAAGACAGAGCTTATTAGCTGATTTCTATGGGTCAACATAAACTTCTCAAACTCCTTCATGAATATTTAAAAAATACAGAAATGTTAAGAAAAACTCAACTTAAATAACAAACTCATATTTTTTAAAATCAGGAATATAATCCAGAGGGTTTCCATGCAACATACACCAGTACGGCCAATAAGTTTTCTACTCTATGCCAAGCAGAAATCTTGGGTCGCCTGGGTGGCTCAATCAGCTAACCATTCGACTTTGGATCAGGTCATGATCTCATGGTTCATGTTGGAGCCACACATCAGGCTCTCAACAAAGAAGCAGCTTCCAATCTTTTGTCTCCCTCTCTATCTGCCCCTCCCCTGCATGCTCGCTGGCTCTCACTCTCTCAAAAAAAAAAAAAAAGGAACAGAAGTGAGAGGCCACTGATGATCATCTGCTTACACTTTCAAGAAGTAACTTTTTAACATCTAAACATTGGTAAGGCAAGGTATAAACTCTCCCCGTAACACTGCATTTCTGTCCTCAGGCAACAAATCAAATGGCTATTAAGAGCATCATACCTACCACTCAACACCTGCCCTTCTTCAGCAGAGAATTCACATCATGTTGGCAAATGCAAAAAGCTGCACAATATTTCCAGAGACTGCAGAGGTCTGAGAACTGTTTCCACAATACTCATGCCCCAATGGATACAAAGCATTGTAGCTGAGAAACCAGTTACACTATGTAAACATATTAAGGACCAAACAAAGTCAGGGAAGGAAATATAGGGGCCATACTATGTGAAAAATTTTAAAGAAATCAAGTTGTTTCCTAGTACAATCCCTAATAACCTGTCAAGAAGTGATCTTAGGGAAAAAAAAACACTTGTTGGAGCGCCTGGGTGGCTCAGTTGGTTAAGCGTCCGACTTCAGCTCAGGTCATGATCTCATGGTTCATGGGTTCGAGCCCCACATTGGGCTCTGTGCTGACAGCTGAGAGCCTAGAGCCTGCTTCAGATTCTGTGTCTCCCTCTCTCTCTGACCCTCCCCTGCTCATGCTCTGTCTCTCAGAAATAAATAAAACGTTAAAAAATGTTAAAAAAAAACACCTGCATAAATTTATTCCGATATTCATAATCCAGAAGAACAGCTGGTTGTGATAAAGGCATTTTAAACTATACACATTCATTTTAGCATTCTCACTCTGTGTCCTAGCTCCAGAAATAACTCAGTGAATTGCTGCATTCAGAGGCTTTTCTAAAAATGAAAAAATCATGCCAGATAAACAAAACATAAGTTTGTCTCAGAGAGAGCAGGCACATGTAGGAGAGGGGCTGAAAAAAATGGGAGAGAGATTCTCAAGCAGGCGCCATGCCCAGCACAGAGCTCCACAGGACTCGACTTCAGTGGGGACTGGATCTCACAACCATGAGATCATGACCTGAGCCGAAATCAAGAGTCAGATGCTTAACCAACTGAGCCACCCAGGCGCCCCAATAAAATGTAAGTTAGAAAACAAAATAAACTTTTTAAAAGCCCTAGGAGGATTTTTGTTGTTTTTGGCTTTTGAGTTTAGCAGATGATTTCAAAGTAAGGCTGTGCTGAAAGCACAAGATTATTAGGGAGCAGCACGCTTCAAGTAGCCTGAGGACAAGTCAAATCTGAAAAGGTTACAATTATTGAAATGCAACCACCGGTACTTAGGGTATAATTTTAAGGGACCTAAGTCCTCCACTTCAAGGTCCATCTCCCACCTTCAAGCCTAATCTGAAGCATAAATGTTTGTCTGGAAATGCTACTCAACCAAATTCTGGAGACAGACGAGAACACTCACTGAACACTTCTCACTATATCACAGTTCATTTCCTGAAAGATAGGGTTCGATTCCTTTGAACCCTGGTAAGAAAAACCATTTAGGGGTGTTTCAGTTGGATAAGAGTACAACTTCAACTCAAGTCATGATCTCGCAGTTTGCATGTTTGAGCCCCATAGTATCAGGCTCTATGCTGACAGCTCAGATCCTGTGTCCCTCTCTCTCTGCTACTCCCAAGCTCATGCTCGCGTGCTCTGTTTCTCAAAAATGAATAAACATAATAAAATTTTTTTAAAGAAAGAAAAACCAATTATAACAATCCTGATTAAACTAGGAAACTTTTCATGAGTTTGGCATACAAGAATCAAAAAGTCCTAATAACTTAAGCCTTAAAGAGTCAAGAAGCAGTTGGGCAAATTTGGACGTAAGACTGACTTTGTTTCAGCCTCCCTACATCTGCCAAGCCAATGTGCCAAATAAATCTTACTAATGCCTCTCTGAGGAGGAAAACACACACACACCCCAAACAATGTAAATACTTCAACCACGTTTTAAATGTTCTTCAAAAATGTCTCAACAAAATCAGAATTTATAATTAGACACTCTGAAAAACCCCATTTTTGAGTTTTTCTTCAAACACTATCTTATATTTCACTTAAAAATATTTTAAAGTGGTGGGGCAAAAACACCTAAGATAGCCAGCACGTTGGTGTTAAATGTGACTTTAAGAACGTCTTAACAATTCATCCAAAACATAGTTTTTTCTTTTTCTTTTTTTTTAAGTAGGCCTCACATGGTTCAGAGCCCAACACAGTGCTTGAACTCACGACCCTGAGATCACGACCAGAGCTGAGATCAAAAGTTGGACGCTTAACAGACTAACCCACCCAGGCACCCCTAAAACTTAAGTTTCTGAGAATGTAGCAATGTATTCTGTACAGTTGAGACTGATTTCAGAAAGTATATTTCAATCAACAGAACCTATAATTTTACAAGCTTCACAGTTTATTCAGCTTTCCTCTCCATTACCTCACAGGATTGTTAGGCTAAAGCAGGTAATACTCCTATCTCTTTCCTGGATGAAGGAAGAAAATGCGAAATTCAAAAGACTTGGTTACAATTTAAAATAAGCAAAACAGGGGCGCCTGGGTGGCTTAGTCGGTTAAGCGTCCAACTTTCGCTTAGGTCATGATCTCGCGGTTCGTGGGTTCGGGCCCCGCGTCGGGCTCTGTGCTGACTGCCAGCTCAGAGCCTGGAGCCTGTTTCATTCTGTGTCTCCCTCTCTCTCTGACCCTCCCCTGCTCATGCTGTCTCTCTCTCTCTCTCTCCTAGAAATAAATAAAACATTAAAAAATTTAAAAAAAAATAAGCAAAACAAAAAAATTCAAATCCTCAGACTGTAAATTACAGTTCTATTATAACAAACTGATTTAAAAATAAAAAATATTTAATATTGTTACTATTATACTACTTTGAAGTAAATATTGTTTATAAGTAATGCATTATACCTGTATGAGGAAGGCAGGAAAATACATACCATGTCTTATATGTGGAAAACAGGGAAACACATACCATGTCTTACATATTGCAAGCAATTTATTCTTCATATTTAAAAGATTTTTACTTCACTTTTAAATAATAAACAATTTCATTTAAATTCATTACCTTAGAGCAGTTGTGTTTCTACTGCTTTTTCTAACTTGGCCTTTCTTTTTACCCTTTAAACATTATACACTATAAAGTGTATCAAAAAATATAATCTTTTATTCAGAAAGCAACAAATGGATAGGGATTTAAGACAAATACGGTGAAGATTCGATAAATTTCTTTTAAATCATTCTTTTTTACCTTCATTCCAAAAATGTTCTCTCCAGAGTTGGTAATAAATGCAGGTTAGATAAAAATCTCCAGGTGGGGAGCCTGGGTGGCTCAGTTAGCTTCCTACCTTCCTACTTCAGCTCATAATCATGATCTCACAGTTCGTGAGTTCAGGCCCTCCACTGGGCTCTGTACTGACAGCTTGGAGCTTAGAGCCTGCTTCCAATTCAGTGTCTCCCTTGCTCTCTGCCTTTCCCCACTTGCATTCTGTCTGTCTGTCTCTCTCTCTCTCTCAAAAATAAACAAACATTTAAACATTTTTAATCTCCACATAAACAGAAGACTGAACTATAAACCATGACTAATTCTGAATATTAGTCAATATGAAATAATTCCTACATGCCAAAATAATCTGGATACAACTCTAGAGTTAAAATTCTGTTTTAATTTTATCTAAGTGCCCAGAGTTTCTCCATTTTGAAAAGAGAAAAGAAGAGGAACTGGTGCAAGAGCTTTAAAAGTCTGCATCTGGGGGTGCCTGGTGGCTCAGTCGGTTAAGCTTCCGACTTTAGCTCAGGTCATGATCTCCGCAGTTCGTGAGTTCGAGTCCCACGTCGGGCTCTGTGCTGACAGCTCGAAACCTGGAGTCTGCTTCAGATTCTGTGTTTCCCGCTCTCTCTGCCCCTCCCCCACTTGTGTTCTGTCTCTTTCTCTCTCTCTCTCTCTCAAAAATAAACATTTAAAGAAATAAAAATAAAAAAATAAAAGTGTGCATCTGGCATAAATGACCTGATTACACTAATGTGCCTGTATTTTTTTAAGGTGCCTGTATTTTTATTTTTATTTTTTTTAATTTTTCAAAGCCTATTAATTTTTAAGAGAGAAAGAGTCAGAATGTGAGCAGGGCAGGGGCAGAGAGAGAGAGAGGGAGATACAGAATCTGAAGCAGGATACAGGCTCTGAGCTGTCAGCACAGAGCCCAACGCGGAACTTGAACTCATGAGCCAAGAGATCATGACCTGAGTGGAAGCTGGACACTTAACTGACTGAGCCAACCAGGCGCCCCTAAGGTGCCTGTGTTTTTAAGTAGCCTCTTACTTACTGACATCTAAAGTCAAGATGTCCTTATATTTCTTTCTCCTCTACTTGGCACATTTTATAACATGTAAAGGTTAAATAATACATGGGAAGGACAATGTTAGCATGAGAAAGAAAATGTTACCTACTACCATTTGTTATACAAGAAATGGTGGTTCTACTGATTACAATAATCAGGAACTTTTGTAAATAGTCCCTAAACCTCCAGCCTGGGTTTTCCCAAGTTCAAAGCCTAAAGCTCTTAACCACTAAGTAACTGTGTTCAAAAATTAAGCCTCAGGTTCCAAAGTACAGATCAACTGTGAAAGACTTTGTTTAGCTATCACATTACATAAAGTAACATTGGCTATACATGACCTCACTCATTTGCTCTTCGCGAAGTGTCTCTATATTCCCAGAGTTTCTCTGCAGAACCTGCATGGGGCAATTCTGAATGCTTTACCCATTAGTCTGTAACTCGGACTTATGCATGACATCAATACACTGCTAAATTACCTACAATGAATAGGAAAATACCTCTCTGCTTAGATTTATCATTTCCTCAAAAGGTTTATTTTTATTTTGCCAAGATTGGAGAAATAAGATTTAATATCAAAAATAAGAGGAGCACCTAGGTGGCTCAGTCGGTTAAGCATCCAACTCTTGATTTTGGCTGAGGTCATTTCACAGTTTGTGGGACTGAGCCCCACGTGACAGAGCTGTAAGCGCAGAGCCTGCTTGGGATTCTCTCTCCCTCTCGTCCTGCCCCTCCCATGCTCACATGCATGCTCACACTCTCTCAAAATTAAACTTAAAAAATTTAATATCAAAGATAAGAGAAAATAAGCCAAATACCATGTACAAGTTATAGTGACTTGATGCTTAAGGAAAATATGTAATATCCTAACTCATTGCTCTTTAAATAAAATACAGATAAAAGCCTTAGTAACATTATAAGGTACACAGTTGTTGGGTTTTTTTTTTTTAACGTTTATTCATTTTTGAGAGACAGAGTTTGTGGGGGGAACAGAGAGAGAGGGCAACACAGAATCTGAAGCAGTCTCCAGGTTCTGGGATGTCATCACAGAGCCCAGCATGGGGCTGGAACTCAAGGACCACAGATCATGACCTGAGCTGAAGTCAGATGTTTAAGCAACTGAGCCACCCAGGTGCCCCTGTACACAATTTTAAGTGTATGTCAGTTTGTATGTTAACCAGTAAAATAATTTAAGTATTCTAATACTTAAGTATCTTTCTGATAAAACAGAAAATAGACTGTGAATATAAAGTAGGACAAATGGTAACAATGAAATAAACCAAGTAGTTTATAATTATTAATGACTAACAGCCATTCTAATCATAATACAATTCCAAAGATGCTTCTCTACTGAGTTTTAATTACTTAATTGTATAATGAAGCTTTAAAGTAACAAAAGCCCACACAATCATTTTAGTTATCTTTCTACTATGCTCATTTTTCAATATTATCTATCATAAAAGTCCAAGCATAAGAACTGGCAAAATTAGGGGAGCCTGGGTGGCTCAATTGGTTAAGTATCCAATTCCTAGTTTTGGCTCAGATCATGATCTCAGTATTTCATGAGTTCAAGTCCCACATCATGCTCTGTGCTGGCAGTACGGAGCCTGCTTGGGATTCTCTCTCTCCCTCTCTCCCTCTCCCTCTGTCCCTTCTTCGCTCACACTGTCTCTGTCTCTCTCAAAATAAATAAGCTTAAGAAAAAAAAAAGAATTGGCAAAATTACCACAGAAAACTTTCCAAAGACTTTCCATTAAATGATAAATGTTTAAAATAAAACATTAGGTGAGCACCCCTAATCACCCCCAAGCTTTAGATTAATGGCTTCAGTGTAGGCTCACAATCCTCACTCAAAGCGCTTGCATAAACTGGTATACTTTATACCTAAGTAAGTGATACAATATTTCTTGCAAGTTTATGAAACATTGATTAGTGGTGGAAAGAAAACATATTTTAGAAAGGAGAATCTTCCTAAAAGTGTTATTTTAAACTAAATCCCTAAATCAAATATTGAAGAAAGGATTACACATATAAAGTAATAGCGAAATGATTCATTAACACGTTACAGAAAAAAGAGTAATGGCAATAAGTATTACTCACGTCAACAAAAATTAGGAAAGAAACTCTCCAAAGAGGATATACCTGAGGGTTCTATGAAAAATGAGTAAGTACATGGACAGGCAAATTAGTTTAAGACTTGAATCCCTGCCCTCAATAGTGTAAAAACTAATATTGGGGGAAGCGCACCTGAGTGGTTCAGCCGGTTAAGCATCCAACTCTTTCTCGATCTTGGCTCAGGTCATGATCTCACAGTTTGAGTTCAAGCCCCATACAGGGCTCTGTGCTGACAGTGCGGAGCCTGCATGGGATTCTCCCTCTCTCTCTCCTGCCCCTCCCCTACTCTTTCTCTCTCTTTCAAAATAAATAAATAAACTTTAAAAAAAAAAAAAGTAATACAGGGATGAGGAGGGGTTAATAATAGAAGGAAATAAAACTACTATGGGTCATAAAGAAAAATAGGAAGTGGATGGCATTCCCAGAATTCTAACAAAAACACTAAGTTTGCAGCATACCTAGAGGTTAAATTCTAGGGTGAAACAGGATGTAGGATGGAGTCTAAATCACCCTAGAAAATCCCTTTAATCTCTCTGTAAGTAGATGGCTTGTATTTAGGTTATTTACTCCATCTCTATGCATCTCCCTCTTTAAAATAAAGATCATTATTTACTACATCATCAGGTTGTTAGGAAGAGTAATGAATTAAGGCCAACTTTTAAAAGAACAGGGCAGGTAGTATTCAGTCATCAAAGGTAAGCTATTATCTATAGGGACCATTTAAAAAAAATAGATCTTTAGACAGAAGAATCATACTTACCTGTGCCACAGTCAAACTATAAGACTGGTGAGAATTGAGAATAACAAAAGAATGGATTCACTTCTTTCAAATACAATCAATATCTCACAAGAACATACATACTTACTATGAGTAATGGTGGCTGAAACTGCACTATTAAAAAACTTTTTTGGGGTCAGAGCGAAAACACAATTGAATACTCATATTTTAATGTGCGTATAATGCACCTTCACTATTCTCTTCTCCTTTAAGCTCATTCCTTTCTTCAGACCAGCTTTGGCCCACCTGAGACATTTGGTGAGCAATTTTTCAAGATTTCCCCAAACTTTCTTTAGGAAGTATTTTGTTCTCTCTCTTTCTCTCTCTCTCTCTTTCTCTCTTTCTTTCTTTCTTTTAAATTCAATTGGTCACACCATACTGGAAAAAATCTTTCTCACACACTAAATGTTTCTGCTGACACACATGCTCAAATACTTAAAAAATCAAATGTCATCTCATCCAAGCTAGGAAATAATAATATGTCTACTTTGGAAAGGCTTAGGTTATAGTTTTCCAACCAGTCCAAAAGGGCACTCCAACGTACTGCAAGGAGGTGTGTGTGTCAATATTGTGAGTTTCCTCACTCCTCTTTCTCAATTTCTGACCACAAACTGGCAACTTCATCAGATGACTAGGCAGCATAAAGGCACATGAGGAAATGTGACACTGTACCCTTCTAAAAGTTAGCAAGCCGGGGCTGCCCAAGTTTAGAAGAGATTGTAACTTTTTAAAAGGTAATCGGTTTAAAAATAGAAGTTAAAAATCAGCTAATTCAAAACAGTATGTTAAAGCAATCAGCTCCCACAGTAAAGGACCTCTTGAGAACAATTTCATTTTTAACTCTTGCCACAAATTAGTTTTTCATTTTAAGTCACTTTGAACTCTTTTTTAGCCAAAATTTTACTTTTCATCTTCAAATCCGTCAGTTTCTTTACTGAGGCAGCAACCGCTAATTTTAAGATGAACTGACCCTTGAGGCTCCTGGGTGGCTCAATCAGTTAAGCATCCGACTTCTGCTCAGGTCATGATCTCGTGATTTTTGAGTCTTAGCCCTGCATCGGGCTCTGTGCTGACAGCTCAGAGCCTGGAGTCTACTTCAGATTCTGTGTCTCCCACTCTCTCTGTCCTCCCCTGCTCATGCTCTGTCTCTCTCTCCTAAAATTAAACATTTAAAAAAATTTTTTTTAATTTAAAATGAACAGACCCATTTACAAAGTATGTCATTAACATAAGTACCAAAATATACCACACACAAATAAAATATGGCTTATGATCATTGGGATGGCCAAGTAATAATGAGGTAATAAAGATGGCCACATAGTCAAAGAGGAAGGAAGGGAAACAAAAACCACCCAGATACCTAACTCTGCTGAGTTAATACCTGGAAACACTGACTTTACCTTGTACCACCAAACTTCTTTTTTACTTTGTTTTCTGTTTGTTTGTTTGTTTTTTGTTTTTTTTTTTTTACTGTAAACTCTGCGCTCAATGTGGGGCTTGAACTTTCCACCCCAATAGTAAGAGTCACATTCTCTACCAACTAAGCCAGCTAGGCATCCCTGTACCCACCAATTTCTATTCCACATAAAAGGCATGAATTTTAGTGGCAAATCTTGCATAATCAACAATTAAATTTTTTTTTCAAGTGTTTATTTCTGAGAGAGAGAGAGTGAGCAGGGGAGGGTCAGAGAGAGAGAGAGAGAGACACACAGAATCTGAAGCAGGCTCTAGGCTCTGAGCTGGCTGTCAGCACAGAGCCCGATGCAGGGCTCAAACCCACGAACCGTGAGATCATGACCTGAGACGAAATAGGATGCTTAACCGACTGAGCCACCCAGACGTTCCCCTTAATCAACCATTAAAAAATAGCATCTGCCGGGGCGCCTGGGTGGCTTAGTCGGTTAAGCGTCCGACTTTCGCTTAGGTCATGATCTCGCGGTTCGTGGGTTCGAGCCCCGCGTCGGGCTCTGTGCTGACTGCCAGCTTAGAGCCTGGAGCCTGTTTCAGTCTGTGACTCCCTCTCTCTGACCCTCCCCTGTTCACGCTGTCTCTCTCTCTCTCTCCTAGAAATAAATAAAACATAAAAAAAAAAAATAGCATCTGCCTTCCTCAAGAATAAAGACATGAGGTACAAAATAAATAAATAAATCCACTATTCTGCACTCTAGCACAGGAAGACACTGGAATTTACCCTTGACAAAGGAGGTATTCCTTCATGTTTACAACTTGTCACAACAATTTCAAGAAGTAACCATCTGATTCTCCTATAATTCCTTCCAGAGTCAATGGCTCTTATATAGAAAAGATCTCCTTAGTCTTTAGTTCTACCCTCAGAGGTACACACCTTGCTTGCTTTAAGAACTTGTAAGAAAAAAAAAAAAGAACTTGTAAGAATTATAGCTAAGGCACCTGTAAAATCGATAGTAACTTTTTTCTTCAGGAAATATTTTTTTAGTTTATTCCTTTATTTGGGGAGGGAGGAGGGCAGAGATGGAGAGAAAGAGAGAGAATCCCAAGCAAGTTCCACACCGTCAGCACAAGCCTGATGCAAGACTCAATTTCACAAACTGTGAGATCATGACCTGAACCCAAGTCGAACACTGAGCTACCCAGGCACCCCTTTCTAAGGAAATAAACTTTTTTAATGTTTTTAATGTCTCTTTATTTTTGAGAGAGAGAGAGAGTCAGGGAGTGAGCAAGGGAGGGTCAGAGAGACAGAAACAGAATCCAAAGCAGGCTCCAGGCTCTGAGCTGTCCACACAGAGCCAGACATGGGGCTCAAACTCACGAACAGTGAGATCATGACCTAAGCCAAAGTCAGACGCCCTGAGCCACTCAGGCGCCCTCTGAAAATATTTTAAATCAACTTTTCAAAAATAATTTTCTTAAAGCAAGGATATGTGCACAAGTCTTCCCTGTAACTGGACCATTAACTCATGAAAGCTTAAAATTATACCCAACTAATCTACTAGAGGATTATAAAAAACAAAACATGAAAATGTAACCTATATAATTATATATCAAAACATGAATGCCTTAAGGAGAAGAACTATAGGCATTTTCTACATCTTGTTATACTCCATCATTCAGTATGGCACACCCTGCATAAAATTAGGTGCCCAAGTATCTGAATAAAATATTAACGCAGAAAAGATATAATTACAACATTTATCTTCATCTTTTTTCGTATTAAATCACTACCTACCACATAAAAATAATATATAATCTAAGGATCCAGATGCTTCCGTATGTACTGCACCCAGGCACAGAACTGAGAGGAAAAGAATAAGGAGCACTATTCTAGTTCAACAATTTCTAAGAATCTACTTGCAACTGCTAGCTGCGCTGAAGAATATAAAGTTCAGAAAGACATTGCCCCTTGCCTTCCAGAAGCTTTTAAAGTAAAGAAAAGAACTAATTTACCCAAGACTGACTATGTGCTCAGCATTGTGCTAAGAGGTTTCAGGATTACAAGCAGTCCTACTACAAAATATGGCAGCCTTCTTTGGCGGGGAGGGAGGTGGTGACTTAATAAAACTATGAATCTGGAGTGTGGAAAGATCACTTCTAGCTTTAGTGGAGGAAGAGGTAGACAGTTAAGGATGACTTCACCGTAGTATTGAACTAGAAGAGGTAGCATTTCAACAGATAAATGCAGTAGTAAAGCAAAAGTCAAACTGTATCAAGGAAATGACATTAGAGGAAAATGTGGAAATGAGCCTGTAGTACAGTCTTTTTAACTTTTTACACAACTTTTCCTTTTATTTTAAATCAACTTAATGACTTTACAAACACACCCATTATAAAAGCAACCCCTCCCCATCCTGAGTACCCTCTAAAACTTTTACCCTGCTTTATTTTTTCTTTAATATCTAAATGATGTATTTTAAATCCCTTCTTTGCTTTACCTTTCCCTTCTTCCCCGATCTAACCCCACTAAGTAACCTATGTTAACAACCCAATAATATTCTTTGGTACTTTCCGCATGCTTATTTTCCCATACAGATGTCATATGCACATAAATACACAAGCTTTTTGTAATAATTTATAGTTTCCAACCTATCAGTTTTTTTAAAAAAACAGATACACTGACTAATTACAGAATATATGTTCATAGGGAGCAGGCTCAAAAATATGGAAAAACACAAAAATAACCTATAGATGGCTCTTGCCAACATTTATGGACATATGCATCATCTTTTCTATGCATATTTTTCTTTATAAAGATGAGATCCTTTTGTACTAATCTTAGTACCTTTTTTTTCACTTTATAGACCTTATCACTCAGGATTAACTGAAATCATCTTTCACTTGTTAACTGAATACACTTTAGATTAAAAGGATGAAAAAAGTTTATTCTTTTCAAAAAAGATGAATCATTAATTGTGTGATATCTCTAAAGAGCATTATATACAAATACATTTATAAGGGTGAAAAAAGTCCAACAGATGCAAATATAGCCAACTTCTAAGCTTCCTGTTTGCTCATCAGATTTAATTAGCAGTAAGAAAAAGCTTAGTATCACTTCACATCCATTAGGATAGTTATTGTCAAAAAAACAGAAAATAAGTGTTGACAGGGATGTGACCAAACTGGAGCTCTCGTGTACTACTGGTAGATATGTAAAATGGGACCGTTGCTATGGAAAACAGTCTGGCAGTTCCTCAAAAAGTTACAACCAAATCATCATATGATCTAGCAATTCCACAACTAGGCATATAGTCAAAAGAATTGAGAGCAAAGACTCAAACAGATACCTGGAAATAAATATTCATAACAGCATTATTCACAACAGCCAAAAGGTGGAAACAAGAATCCATCAACAGATGACTAGATAAACAAAATATTTAACACACAACCACACCCACAGGAATATTATTCAGCCACAAAAAGGAATAAACTTTTGATACACGGTACAAAATGGATAGACTTTAGAAACACATTAAGTAAAATAAACCAGATGCTAAGTCACAAACACTGTATGATTTTCCCTTATATGAGGTACTTGAAATGAACAGATTCATACAGAGAAAGCAGAGTTTATCAGAGGTTGGAGGTAGGGAGGAATGGGGAGTTATTGTTTAATGGGTACAGGGTTCTCTTTGGGATGACGAAAACGTTCCAGAAATAAATACTGGTGATGGTTGCACAATGCTGTGAATATATCATAATGCCACTGATAGTACACTCAAATACTGTTAAAATGGTTAAATTTAGGTTATGTATAGTTTACCTGTCCTCGGCCTCCCCTCCCCAAAAAGCCTAAGGGGCCCATTTCACACTCAGCTAAATACTAATCATAAAGGTCATGATTTCTACTCTCAAAATTCACAACTGCACTCTAATTCCAGTCTAGACTACCATGAAGGAAGGCCGAATGTCACATAACCCCTCAGTCTCTGTTTATACCTGCTGTTCCAGGTATAAAGCCTATGAATGCAGAAGGAAACAGCCAGCATGACAAGAGCACTTGAGACAATGAATCAGGAGGTGCTAAAGTAGAAACGTCCTCCAGGAGCTGGCAGTGAGAACCCAGACCAATACACAAACAATGCCTCATAGAGCAGAAGCTAAGCAAGGTAACTCCTTCAACATATATCCTAAGTTACGAAGTTCTGAGTGCAAGTTTAGTAAGTATATCCTCTTAAGAATAAGCACTTGTGTGCTTGTGATGGACAGTAGGAAGTCCACAGGTGATTAACCTCTGAATCTCCATTCAGTTAATGTTATGTAATCAAGAAAAAGTTTTTAAGACCTGGGAATTCATAAACAAGAGTAAGGTATACCTCACCTTTAACGAACTTAAGTCTAGCCAGAGTTGGAAGGCATCCATCCAAAAATTTAATGAACACTATTTGGCACCTTACATTCAACGAATTGGCTGCAGTCAGGTGTCAGCCATTATGCCAACTCTGGGTAGTCAAAAGTAAGATTAAGATACAATCTTCTAGGGGCACCTGAGTGGCTCAGTTGGTTGAGCATCCAACTTCAGCTCAGGTCATGCTCTAGCACTTTATGGGGGTTGTGGCCCCACATCGGGCTCTATGCTGACAGCTCACAGCCTGGAGCCTGTGTCTCCCTGTCTCTCTTCCCCGATCATGCTCCATCTTGGTTTCAAAAATTTAAAAAACACTAAAAAAAAAATTTTTTTAAGACACAATCTTCTAGAGAGCTGGCTGCCTGGGTGGCTCAGCCCGTTGAGCACCAGACCTCAGTTAAGGACACAGTCTCACAGTTCGTGGGTTCAAGCCCCGCATCAGGCTCTGAGCAGTCAGTTCAGAGCCTGGAGCCTGCTTTGGATTCTATGTTTCCCTCCCTCTCTCTCTCTGTTCCTCCCCAGCTCATACTCACACTCTCTCGCTTCTAATTTTTTTTAATTTTTTTTAAAATACAGTCTTCTGTATTTTAAATTTTAATTTTTTTTAATACAGTCTTCTAGAAAAAGGTGTAAATAATAAAATGTGTTGTAATAAATATGCGTAAGTCTACAGTGCACAGTACAAAAAAGTACTTAAAAATAATTTAAGTTTAAATAGAAAGTCTCATTAAATCTAATATGGGGCACCTGGATAGTTCAGTCGGTGAAGGTCAGCTCAGGTCACGATCCCATGATCGGGAGCTTAGAGCCCTACAAGGGGCTCTGCACTAGGTGGAAAGCCTGCTTAAGATTCTCTCTCCCCCGCTCATGCACAGGCCCTAACTCATTTTTTCTCTCTCTCTCAAAAACCCTAGTTAGTATTAAGTGTTGAAATTTAGACTCAACACTCACTGAAGCACATGGGCCTGGTCCCTCAGCCTCTCAGAGAAAATTTTTTCACAAATATTAATAAAAAAGAAATTGCATGTTGAATAGGAAGCATTAATTTCAGTTCATAATCTAATGGGATGGTGAGCTCACAAATGGTTATATGATAAAGACCATAAGAAAAATAAATGTGGGGCACCTGGGTGACTCAGTCGGCTAAGCATCTGACTTCGGCTCAGGTCATGATTTCACAGTTCATGAGTTCAAGCCCCCCGTCGGGCTCTGTGCTGACAGCTCAGAGCCTGGAGCCTGCTTTAGATTCTGTGTCTCCCTCTCTCTGTGCCCCTGCCCCACTCAAGGGATCTTTCTCTCTCCTTCAAAAATAAACATTAAAAATTTTTCTAAAAAAAGAAAAAGAAATACAAAGGGTTTTAAGGTGGGGCTCAAGGAAGGAAGCATAATGAGTGAGAAGAAGAAAAAAGATCAGGAAATATTTATAAGATGGGTATTCAAAATGGCTCTTAAAAGAGGAACAGATAACAGTGAGGAAACTGTGTCAATCTCTCATTAGGATAAGGTCATTGAAGGCAAGAATTTGCCTTACTCATCCTGCACTAAGCATAATGGTCTGCACCTACATAAGTGCTAAAAAAATTTAGAAAATTTAAAAAAGTATGAGGAATCTGTATTAGTAAGACATGAAAGCAAGAACTGCTTAGTCTAATAGGCAATGGAAGTAAGGCCAGCACATCTTCACTATATTCTTGTTAGGATTACCAAATTTATTTCCCTCCGTGAAAGAAAGCCGGGTAGCTGGAGAACCAAGAGGGAGGGGGAATCACCCTGCACAACTTTATTTACTTAGCATAATTTTCTGTATCCTTTGACTTATGTGGCATGAGACAGTATTATCTATACAAGAAAATTAATAAAATTTAGTTTTGAAGAAGGTCACCAGAGTGGCTCAGTCAATTGAGCATCTAACACTGGACTTTGGCTCAGGTCATGATCTCATGGTTCACGAGTTCTAGCCCTACTTCAGGCTATGTGCTGACAGTGCCTGTGGAGCCTGCTTAGGATTCTCTTTCCCTCTCTCTCTGCTATTCTCCCACTTGCGCGCTCTCTCCCCCCGCCTCAAAATAAATAAACTTAATAAATATTAATTTTTAAGAATCTGCAAAGTAAGAGAGTGAATCTAGTAGTCATTTGGAGAAAGCACTGGTGTAGGAATAAGTAAGAAAAAGGTGTTCACTTTAGAGGCTCTAACAACAGGTAAGGCAAATAGTGATAAAAGTACTCTGGAGAAAGCAGAAAATGGCTGAAAGAAGCTCAAAAATAGAGTTGTCAATGGAATCTGACAGTGACTAAATGTCTGGAGTAACATAAAGTCCCACACTATGAGTACAGTTAGCTTTATTAAATGTATTTTTCTATTATAAAAGCAACATATTCAGAGAATATAGAAAGTATAGAGCACTATCCTTATTTCTACTCTTCAACAACCGCTGTTAGCACCTACATGTATTTTCTTCCTATATGTAGGTTTTGAGTTTTTTTTTTAACAGCTTGAGATATAACTCACATACCATACAAATCAAGTACTTGAAATGTGCAATTCAATGGCTGTTATTATATTCAGGGTTGTGCATCCATCTCCACAATCAATTTTAGAACATTTCATCACTCCCACAAAAAAATCCCCTATCACTGACCCTGCCCACTCCCCACTCCTTCCAGCCCCTGGCAACCACTAATCTACATTCTGTCTCTGGACTGGCCTATTCTGGACATTTCATATAAATGGAATCAAACAAAATGTGGTCTTTTATGACCGGCTTCTTTCATTTAACATGTCTGCAAGGTTTATACATGTAGGAGAATCTATCAGTACACCATTTCTTTTTATTACTGAATAATACTCCATTGTTTTTTTTTATACAACTGTAATCATTCCAGATACATAATTCTGAGTTCAGCATTTTCCATGCCATCAATGCTTCACATAATCCATACTTAATGACAAGTATAGTGTCCATCAAATGGCTGTACCACAGAGTTTACTTAATCATTTTTTAAAGTTTATTTCTTTTGAGGGAGGAAAGGGGGAGGGAAGAGGAGGGAGAATTCCAAGCGGACTCAGCACTATCAGTGCAGAGCTCAATGCAGGGCTTAGAACTCACAAACCTGGAGATCAAGACCTGATCCAAAGTCAGCCACTTAACCCACTAAGCCATCCTGGTGCCCCTACTTAATCATTATTGTTGGACATCTGAAGTCTTTCCAGTCTTTTCTATTGTAAACAAATTCTCTTAAGTGCAAATGATAGCTCCTTTATGAATGATCGTCCAGATCCAGAGAAATGCCTCTTAGATACTGAGCTTCTTAATGCTACAGAGAACCAAAGTCACAGGGAAAATTCAGGATTTCATCCATCCCAAATCCAGGTAAAGCGCAGATGCTAAAAGTTACCCATGGCTCAAAAGGATGCCTCAAAAATATCTAGACTAAGACCTGGCTGGCTGTCAGTAAAGTATGCATGACTCTCGATCTTGGGGGTTGTAAATTCAAGCTCCACATTAGGTATAGAGATGACTTAAAAAACAACCAAAAAAGAATGAAAACTCATCATTTTAAAGACACTGACATAGTTGAAACATTAACTAGGCTGACTCTTCCATAAGAAATGTACGTGGATGGAGGCACCTGGGTGGCATCCACCTTTGGCTCAGATCATAATATCACGGTTCATGAGTTCGAGCCCCACATCAAGCTCACTGCTCTCAGCCTGAGTGGCGCCCACTTCAGATCTTGTCCCCTTCTCTCTGCCCTTCCCCCATCTGCACTCTCCCAGAATATAAATATTTTAAAGAAAAAAAAAAGTACATGGATGAAAAAAGGTAAACACTTTGTCCAAATGTGATGCCTACTGCTGGGCAGCTTCAAATAATCAGACAACTTTTTGCTTTCCATAGCAGGATGAAAGAAAATAAATAGGAAAGAACACCTTGATGACAACAGTAAAAATGTTGTTATGCTTGCTATTATATGACAATAAATAAAATCCAACTGGTAGAAAGAGGAGGAAGAGGATACCTGTATATATAGGCCACAAGGTCCTCCCAGCAGTTAACATACTGGGTTTCCCCTAAAACATTGACTGTCATTGCCTGATGCTTCCCATTCGTTAACCAATGCAAACAACTAAAAATCACAACGATTTTAAAATTTGAAACTAGTTTTAGTATTGCTAATCCCCACCAAAAAAGATCCCTTAGAATCTCGTCTAAAAATAAAACTATGTGTCAACTGTTCCTCAAGAAAAACTATGTACACTGATTGGAATGTGAAGCAATTAACACACTTTGTGAGTGATTTGCCAAAGAGACTTCAGATAGCCTGGGCCAAAACCAATAACAAAGAAACAACACCCACTTGACATTTTCCTTGGTTAAACTGAGATTCTAGGAGCAATTTTAGAAGAAAGGCTAACAGATCTGAAGTTAAACACTAAAATCATCGAGAGCAACTCAAGTATCCTAGGAGAAATGGAGGAACAAAATGATTCAACCACTATAAAATAAAAGATGAAAACTTTAATGTGTAATTAAGGAACTTTTACTCAACTTTTAAGGCAAGAATACCTAGTCATTACAATTGTGAAGGTGATAACCAAGGTGGTTTAGCCTTATACTAAAAACACAAAATTGTAACACAAACATCTAGTGTTACATTTAGCACCTAGTCAGTCTAGCAAATAGGAATTTTTAACCATCCATAAACACTCATATACATACAAAATAAAGTCACCTAAAATTCTACACCATCTCATCCTAAATAAGCTGACTATTCCTTGGTTTCCCAATTAATTTAGTCAAGGTGAGCAATTTTCCAGCTACAGTTTTAAAGAAATGACCTCCCCCATCTGAACAATTTGGGAAAAAAAAACAAAACAAAAAATCTTGCAAGCTCGATTTTGTGGTTTCACAACCCCCTACTGTCACACAGTCCACTGCCTTTCAAAAGCAATATTTAAAATTCTCTTCTGCAAGTCAACATTAAGGCATGCTGTTTGGTTAACAAGCTCCTCCCAAGACCAGGATTATTATGTATGGCCTATTATGTTCCTAACATGCAAACAAAAGCACTCCCTCGTGTAACATTTTTCTATTTCTAGGCAGTAGGTTACTAACAAAATTTTATCTGAAATTAAGACGTAGTAGAATCATATGTTTACTACTAACAAACTACCTAAAATAGAAATTTAAAGTTATTAATTGTATTTGCCATTTAATACGTAGTGCTTATGGAAAAGCCAATTTTAACTTCTAAGAAGTTGTTTAATCTTCAGAGCAAACCACCTACGTTGGATTTCACAAATGGCATGTTTTATTTTTTTTACTTTTTTTTTTTTATTTATTTCTAGGAGAGAGAGAGAGAGAGGCAGTGTGAGCAGGGGAAGGTCAGAGAGAGAGGGAGTCACAGACTGAAACAGGCTCCAGGCTCTGAGCTGGCAGTCAGCACAGAGCCCGACGCGGGGCTCGAACCCACGAACCACGAGATCATGACCTAAGCGAAAGTCGGACGCTTAACCGACTAAGCCACCCAGGCACCCCTTAAATGGCATGTTTTAAACTAACTACAGCTAGTTTCAGAGCAGATGTAGAAGCATACTAGATGTTCAATTACCCACTCTCCATTCCGTCGTTTAGATACTTTTCATTGCAAATGACCAGCTTAATGTTTCCCTGTTTTCTTCGGCTAAACCAAATCCCACAAAATATGTTCTTGTATTTCACTCAAGCCTTCCACTTTTCAACTGACAAGAGTTTTAACAAGGCTAAGTAACAGCACTACAATTTTTAATCACAAACACCATACCTAAACGATAAGCTTTCCCAGCAGAAACAGCAACAGGTTTATTTTCCCAAGTATCCAGTGTTCAACTGGGTCAAATGTTTCTGTTGCATTTTAAACAGCTTAGTCCTTGAAGTGATAAGGGTGAAAACAAAGCCAAAAGTATCTTAATGTTCTTCAGTGGCATATAATCATCACAACCCTACACAGACTTAGGAACTACAAGCTGAAGTCTGTTAAGACCATAATAATCACTTTAGTATAAGTATTAATCACAACAATACAGAGATTTGGGGCAAATTATGTTTACAAAGGTAAAGACTTTATAACAAAATTGGAAATCAATGCAAATAAAGTTTACTATATACAGCATACTTCATTTAAAATACTTGCACTCTACACTTTTCAGCTGTTTTATATCATCTTCCGATTTCTACATGACTGGGGAGCGTGGTTTTTATTGCCAACAGCTATTTAAAATGCAGTATTAGCAGCATGCACTACATGTATAGAGTCAACATTCTGGTCAACAAGTAAAACCTCAAAAGAATCTTTTGCAGGAACATCTTGGAATAGGGGTTCCGTTCATTCACCACTGTGTAAGTGCAAAACACCTGTCATAAAGCACTTACCAAAAATGTGCTTAAATGGGCTTAACAAAGTCAGTCTTTTCAATTACTATCAGCTTCAAGGGGGGAAACTACTTATAAGGAAAAAATAGCAATATTCCTTTAAAATAATCTGAATTATATCAACTCGTTCACTCTGGAACAAAGACCCTTCACAATCTGGCCAAATATTAAGACGACCATCTCTCACTCTTCCTTCCTGCACCCTAGATTATCTGCTGCGCCCCAAACTCATCCCAACGCCTGCCTGTCTCTACGCCTTTGGACCGGCGGTTGCCTCTCTCCCCTCCTCCTCACCTGGTGAGCCCTTGACTCATCAGTCCAAAACTGGCCGCCAAAGTTCCCTCCAGTGTTCAAGCCACCTCAACTCCTCCAGGCAAAACTAGCCGTTCCAAATTCCCACAACACTCGCTAAGTCCACCCTTATCACAGCGCATTGTTTTCACACCTTGGGAGCGAAGGAAGGGCAGGCTCCCTCCACTCAGCCCAGAGGACGAGGCAGGTACAAACACTCCACGAACGTGAGCTGAATTCATCCCCGCTTGGGTTAACCGACCCTCCGGAACCCCGTCACATCTCAAGGAGACATGAGGGATACGGACATTCTTCCCACCAGAGAAACGAAGAGCAGAGGGCACACCCAGAGCCCTGGAAAGAGAACAATGAATGAACACAGCCGCCTCTCCTGCCGTGATGTCCAAACTCCTCTAGCTGGGCACCGACTAGCTCTGCAGCAGCTCTGCAGCTGCACAGCTGAAGCGTCCCGGCAGCTCTCTCTCCACACAAAAGACGGCCCCGGAGCTTCACCGCAGAGCATCGCAGGGCCAGACCTCAGCACACGCATCCCAAACCTTTCATTAGTAGCCCACGGAGTCCCGAACCCCAAGGCGAGGCCCCTGCGCCTTTGTGGTGGGGCACTGCCCCGCTTCCGCCTCTCGTCCCCCATTCTTCCCGTCCTCCCGGTGAGGGTGTCACTCGAGTGCCGGGCTCCGAGTGCAGATGCAAGCCCGGGACCCCTCCGCGCCCGGCAAGAAAAGGAATTCGTCCATCTGAATGACAACACGGACAGGAGGCAACTCCGGGCAGATTCTCCCACCGCCAAAATACAAGGAATGTGCACCGAGCACAGGGGTGGCGCTAGCACGTTTCCCCGAAACACAAGGAAATCTGAGTGGGGATGTGGAAACTCGGCTCGCCGGCCATGACACCGGGCCCCAGGGCTCCCGCCCGCCCAGAGCCACCCGGGGTGACAGCGGCCCGGCCCAGGCCCTCGACCTGCCAGCCGCGGGCGCGCTCCATCAACGCTGCCCAGGCCGGGCCGCCGAGGAGCTCGGCCCCTTCAGCCGCCGCCCAGCTCCCCGGCATCCAAGGCCTGGCCCTGCCGCCTACCTGGAGGAGCCGAGCCGCCTCCGCGTCCCGTCGTCCGGCGGCGGCGTCTGGTCCGCTCCTCCTCCCCGCGGCGGGTGAGGGAGCGGGAGGCGGTCACATTCGGCGCGTCCCCAGCCCAGGGGACGGGGCCCCGGGCAGGCCCCGCATCGTCGCACTCGCGCTCCGCGCCTCGGGGCACACGCCCCAAAGCCCGGCCAGCTGGCCCTCTTCCGGGCCCAAGGAGAGCGGCAGGAAAAGCCTTCCTGTCTCACGCTCGTCCTCGTCTTACTCCCGCCATCTAAGATGGCGGCCGCAACGCCCGCGACGAAGAGACTCTCGGGCGGCCCCGGCAAACGAGCCCTGCACTCGGTGCTCCTCCTCCCGACCTGCGGCGCCACCGGCTCTCGGCTTCTGCGTGAGCCCGCCTGGCCGCGGACTTCAAACTTGGCTCGGGCATCTATCACTCTAGCCTGAACTCAGGCCCCGCCTCCCAGGGAAGGGGCGTGGCCTCCCGGGCTCGTCGGTCGCCATTTCGGAGTAGCGGAGGGAGAAGGACCGTTTCTGGCCGGCGCCCGCGGGAGGGGGTTGGCAGTCGAGAGGCGGCGGGTTGGGTTTGGTCTCTCCGGAGGGGTCTGCGGGCTAGCGGGAGCGGAGGGCGATCCTGCCGGCGTCACGAGGGCCCGGAGATAACCCGACGTACGGGAAGACCCAGCGTACTGTGGGACAGCTCTGCCGCGTCCTCGGCCACTGACCAGCGGTGTGGGAAAGTCCCTCAGGTTTTCTGAGCCTCAGTTTCCTCACCTGTAGATTGGGGTCCTTTTTCCCCAAAAAGTTAAAAAGACTGATAATAGCTAGTTTAGTCCAAACTATAGGAAAACCTGTTGTGTACCGTAAATCATCGCTGGCAGGAATCATTACGGGGAGGACAATTTTGCGTTGCCCCACTGGCTTTATATATATATATACGTATATATACGTATACATATATACATATACCTCTCCTGCCAGCAATCCAGCAATTTTACCGTTAGGCATTTAATTTTAGAGAAATGTGTCCCCATAGGCACAAAGAGGCATGTACTAAGATGTTTACTGTCATGTTGTTTGCATTAGAGATACTCTGGGAAAGATGTGGATTCATTAAGTAGAAAACTTTAATCAGCGCTATGTCCACAGTATGGGATATTATCCTTTTTAAAAAGAAATGAGCAAGATCTGTGTGGTGACTTTTTTTTTTTTTTTAAATCCCCAAGACATTTTAAGTGGAACATCATGGTAGGATCTTTATTCAAACACAGGCATACAAAATAACCCAATATCATGTGCAGCATTCATCTATTTAGATCTTTACGAGAGACTGTTGCGTACCACACATTGTTCTGGGTATTGGGAAATCAACCATCAAAAGCCCTGCCTTCCAGTGATGAGAGACCAGAAGAAAGTAGAAATAATAAATTCATGTAGGAATATGTGCAGTCTATAGAAAAATGAAGATGAAGCAAGATGAGATATGGCAACTATATGAAGACCAACATGAAAGTGAATGCAGAGGAAAGAGTGGAAAGCATTGGATGTAGAAGGTCCATGAGAGGTGTGTGTGTGTGTGTGTGTATGTTTAATAGGAGTAATAATGTATACCTCACATGATTAAATGAGAAAAAACATGGAAAGCACTTAGCACAGAGCCTGAGTATTGAGACTTCAGTATCTGGAGTCCGATTGCCTCATTTTAAATTTGGACTCTGCCACTTCCTCATCTGTGACTGGGACTAGTCATTTAAACCTCAGCTCCTCAGTTTCCTCATCTGTAATGAAAACATGATAGTATCCGCCTCTCAGAGTTGTAAGGATTTCATGAGTTTAAGACACGAAGCACTTGGAACAGTGCCTGGCTCATGGTAAACATTATAGAAATGTTAGCTGTAATTATTATAGCTATCTCTCATCATAATATTACTATTCGGGGTAGAGCCACATACCACACTTGAAGACCCCCAGGCTATTTCTTCCTTCAGTGGGCCCCCCCCCAGCAGGTATTTGCCCAGCACTTCACAGCTCGCCTGTGCTTCATTCACACGTTGTAGGTGACAAGTAAGAGTGGCTATTTCAGGGATGCCTGGGTGGCTTCGTCGGTTAAGTGTCTGACTTTTGCTTAGGTCATGATCTCACGGTTCGTGGGTTCGAGCCCCGCGTCGGGCTCTGTGCTGACTGCCAGCTCAGAGCCTGGAGCCTGCTTCAGATTCTGTGTCTCCCTCTCTCTCTGACCCTCCCCTGCTCGTGCTGTCTGTCTCTCTCCTAGAAATAAAACATTAAAAAAAAAAAGTGGCTATTTCATTATTTTCAAAAATATTGAGTTGAAATTGACATAAGATAAATTTAATCATTTCAAAGTGAACAATTCAATAGCATTTAGTATGTTCACAGTGTTGTGCAACCACCAAACTACTACAACTGCTTCCAAAATATTTCTATCACTCCATATTAAATCCCCTTCCCCATTAAGCAGTCTCTCCCTTCCCATTCCCACTTAGCCCTTGACACCCACCAATATGCATTCTATGACCAAGGATTTATCTTCTGGATGTTTCATACAACATGTGACCATTTGCGTCTCGTTTTTTTTTTAAGAGAGAGCATGAGTGAAGGTGAGGGGTGGCAGAGAGAGATAAAGAGAGAATCTTAAGCAGGCCCCATGCCCAGCTCTGAGACGGACACGGGGCTCGATGTCACAACCATGAGATCATGACCCGAGCCAGTCAAGAGCCAGATGCTTAACTGACTGAGCCACCCAGGAGACCCTGCATCTGGTTCTTTTTACTTAGCATAATGTTTTCAAGGTTCATCCACATGGCAGCATGTATCAGTGCTTCATTTCTTTTTATGAATAATATTCTGTTATACATATATACCATAATCAGTTGATGAACATTTGGGCTATTTCTAGCTTTAGGCCATTGTGAATAGTGCTGCTGTCAGTACGCCATATATATGTACTGTTGTGTTGGAGCACCTATTTTCAGTTCTTTTCAGGCATATACGTAAGAGTAGAATTGCAGGCATCACCTTACACCCCACTAGGTTTCATGTCCTTTACTTTAGAATCTCTGGCTTGGTGGTAGGAAAGGTCAAAACAGCTAGAAAGAATGGACGTGCCATGATCTCAGATCAAACAGAGGAGAGAAAGAATAGGTATCATGAGTGGGGGAGGCTAACATGGAAACTTCCCTGGGTGTTGGAATGTTCTATTTAATTTGGGAGGTGGTTACATGGGTGTGTACGTGTGTGTGTGTGTGTGTGTGTGTGTGTAGAAATCAGTATGTGCTCTATACATTTGTTATACCTCAATAAAAAAAATTTTTTTTTGTAAAGATACACAATAAGGTCTTTAAGCCTGGCTAAAAGGATGCATTTTGTAGATGAAGGAAAGAAAAAAAATGATAGTTACCATTTACAGAGCCTTTTCATGTAGGCATTTTGTACAATCACCAGTACACATCACTACCTGAAAGTCCTGATCTTCAAATGAGGAACACTTCTGAGAGGGCAATTAACCCAAGGACAAAGCTGGGAAGTGGCGGAGCAGAGATTTGGACCCATTTATTTGTTCATTCATCATTCTGCCCTTGATAAATCATCTTGATAAAGATTTCTGTTGTGCCTAACGCATGCCAGTTCCTGTGTTAGCCCTGAAACCATGGCAGTGAACAAGCCAAAGGTCCTTGCTCTCAAGGACTTGAAGGTCCGGTGGAGGAGGACAAACAGCAAACTGGTAAACAAATCAACATAAAAACTAGGATCATGGTCAATCAAGGAAGAGAATGACTAGAGAATTATGAAATGGGAAAAAGGTGTATCTTTTTTTTTAATATATTTATTTCTAGGAGAGAGAGAGAGAGAGAGAGCGTGTGAGTAGGGGAGGGTCAGAGAGAGAGGGAGATACAGACTCTGAAACAGACTCCAGGCTCTGAGCTGGCAGTCAGCACAGAGCCCGACGCGGGGCTCGAACCCACGAACCGCGAGATCATGACCTAAGCGAAAGTCATACGCTTAACTGACTAAGCTACCCAGGCGCCCCGAAAAAGGTGTATCTTTAAGCTCGGCAGCCATGGAAGTCCTCTCTTAGGGAGGAAGACGTTTGCTGGGCCCTGAAGGATGAGAAAGAACCCGGGAAAGAGCAGCTGCAACAGCACATGAAGGGCTATGAAGTGGGAAAGGAGCATGGGCCAGTGTGGTTAGAGCACAGAGAACGAGGGAGGGCGAGGTGCGAAGAGGACAAAGGATGGAGTCATACCCCGTCTGACTCCCACAACTTCCATGCCTTTCCATGCCACCCAGCCTCTCCACTGAGTCTAATTTTAGTTACAGAGGAGTTTGAAGGGTGGGCCTGACCTGGGCCGGGTGCTGGGAGAGACAGAGCCTTGTAAACAGTTACCCCACCAGGTGAGCCAAGTGTGCTCTCAGGGCGAGCGGACGGGAGTTCTGTGGTACCTCACCAGGGGAGGGAGGGAGTGACCGGTTCTGTCAGAGAGGCCTCCACAGAGGCAACACTTAAGCTGGGCCTTTGAGGAGGAGTCAGAATTTTCCAGACTGAGAAGGGTGGGAGGGCAGGGCAGGAGGTGGGAACCATGCAGGCAAAGGCTAGAGATGTGACTTGGGTTTGGGAAACAGGCAAGCAGTTCTCAGTTGGAGATTGCCTCCCTGAGGCAGAGAACAGGAGAGAATGGTGAAAGGGGGGTCTGGGGGGCAAAAGACATTTGGCCAAGGGTCAATCTCCCTCAAGCCATAATGAGGCAGTCCATAATGGGGGGGTGGTTAAGGGGGTAGTTACTGGGTGTCAACCACGAAAGTTGCTGTGGTGTCCTATGCAGGAAAGCCTAGTGCAGCCCTTTTGGAAGAGTCAAAGTTAAGGCCTGGGCTCTCTCAGAAATTACTTGGGACATATAAACTGGAACAATCTCTATGGAAGTCAGTTTGGCAATATCAAAATTATAAACGTGCATATCTTTTGTCAAAGAAAGCGTCCTGGGAATTTAAAGTGTGTGAAATGATGTATGTACAACGCTATTCCTTGCTGCATCGCTTATTATCAAAGAAATGTTACGTATGCTGTTAAGTGGAAGATGAACTCTGTTTTTTTTAATTTTTAATGTTTATTATTTTTGAGAGACAGAGCACGAGTGGGGGAAGAGCAGAGAGAGGAGAGACACAGAATCTGAACTAGGCGCCCGGCCCCGAGCCATCAGCACAGACCCGGATGTGGGGCTCAAACTCTTGGACCAGGAGATCGTGACCTGAGCCGAAGTTGGACGCTTAACCAACTGAGCCACCCAAGATGAACTCTCTTATATACTGATATGGAAAGATAGCTAAGAAGTAGTGTTGAAGGGGGGAAAAAAGCCAAGGGATGGCCTTGTGTGGCCCAGTGTGACCAGTATGCTACTTTTTGGGAAAAGGAAGAAAAACATTTAAGTCTGAGGGACACACAAAATGCTACTAACAGTGATCACAGGCTAGCAGGAGGGTGGGAACTGGGAATACGGAATATAGGAGGGGAAAAAATAGTTTGTAGTGCCTTACTTCTTATAATTTTTATTTTTTTTTTTTGTTTCTTTTGTTTTCTTTCTTTTTTTAAATCTATTTTTTAAGTGTTTATTTCTTTTCTTTTTTTTTAATGTTTTATTTATTTCTAGGAGAGAGAGAGAGAGAGAGAGAGAGAGAGCAGCGTGAGCAGGGGAGGGTCAGAGAGAGAGGGAGTCACAGACCGAAACAGGCTCGAGGCTCTGAGCTGGCAGTCAGCACAGAGCCCGACGCGGGGCTCGAACCCACGAACCACGAGATCATGACCTAAGTGAAAGTCGGGCGCTTAACCGACTAAGCCACCCAGGTGCCCCCAATGTTTATTTATTTTCAGAGAGAGAGCACAAGCAGGGGAGGGGCAGAGAGAGAGAGAGGGAGAGAAAGAAACCCAAGCAGGCTTTGCACCATCAGCGCAGAGCCCAATATGGGGCTTGAGCTCATGAACCATGGGATCGTGACCTGTGCCACCCAGGCACCCCTCCCTTTTAATTTAATTTAAAAAGTTTTATATCTTATTTGTATTCTTTTAGTTTTTAATTTTTTTCTTAAACTTTACATAATTTCTCATCGTTGAACCATTTGAACATGTTACCCACTCAAAAATTGAATTAAAAACAAACACCCCCCCCAAAAAAAAAAAAAAAACTGGCCAGGAGAACAAATGAAATGGTCCACACTGGAAACAGGGGTTGACAATGAGCGAATAGGAGCTAGCGGGGAGGGGGACCCCACAGTCTGTCCCGTAGCCCTCTCACCTTCACCACTGCTCACCCTCCACACACACTAGCCACTGCAGCCTTCAACTCAATTTTGCCTTCACCATGACATTAACCACCCAGGACTCCAAGGGTGAGGCCTCAGGCGATGCCCTCCGGTGCCTGACCCACCTCTCCATGCTTCCCAGGACCATTCCCCTTTCCACAGAGCCCCCAGATAAAAGTCACCCTGACTATGGCAACAGATGGCGTCCTCCTGCCTCTTGGGTGTGGCCAGCGCACAGCCTTTTCCCACCGCCTCCTTGGCTAACCTCCACCGGCCTCCTCCCTTGGAGCACACCTCAGGGCTGAGGACTCACTTCCAACAGGGGCCCATGCCCCCTTCCCATCAAATTCCTACTGCAGCGGGCACTGAGGAGAACACACAGACACACACGTTTTCCCTGGACAAACCCACTTCAACCTCTCCTCCACACAGAGGGGCAGGCCTGGGCGCTGGAGTCAGACAAATAAGAGACCAAGAGCCAGCCCTGCCCTCACTGCTGTGACGTGTAGCCTCTCCCTCAGGTAGTGCGGGAGCAGGAAGACTTGGTTACCGGGAGGAAATGAAACAGGAAGGTACAGGCCCTGGCACGCAGTAGGTGCTCAGGGAGCACCACTCCTCCTCCCTTCCCTCTCCAACACCTTTCCCCAGCTTACTTCTTTCTGTTCTGAATGGAAAAGCCTGCCAATCCTGACGAGGAAAAACACTGGCACTTTCAAATGTCCCTTTCCTCCTTCCAGTTACCACCCTAATTCTTTCCTCCCCTTTCCCCTAAATTTTTGGAGCCACGTTTGTCCAAAAGATGGTCTAGACTCCCAACTCAATTTTCTCAGTCATCCCCCACTAAGCCCCAATAGTCTGCCTCCCACCGCCACCTTCAAAATGCCTCTCCTGCTCACCGAAACATCCTTCCAGAAGGGTTTCTCGAGCCCAGGCCTGGGTGCCCTTCATGACTTTTGGTAAAGGACATCCTCTTCCTGTTGACATTCTCACCTATTTCACTGGCCTGCTCCTCCTGTGCCAGGAACAGAACCTGTTCTCTCAGGCCTGTGGAACCCAGCACATCGAGGAAGCAGCTCAGGCTCTTCCCTCTGCTGGAAATGTTCTTCCCTACTTTGTTAATGTCTGTTTATTTTTGAGAGAGAGAGAGAGAGAGAGAGAGAGAGAGAAAGGGAGGGAGGGGCAGAGAGAGACAGAGACAGAGAATCCCAAGTCGGCTCTACACTATCGACACAGAGCCCGACATGGGGCTCGAACTCACTAGCTGTGAGATAGTGACTTGAGCCCAAATCAAGAGTCCAGATGCTTAACCCACTGAGCCACCCAGGTGCCCCGCCCTTCCCTGTTTTTAATCCCAACTCAGGGACCAAGCGTCCATGGATCCCCCCCTGGCAGCAGCGACCTACAGTGTTCTGTCCTTTTGTGAATTTCCATAGATCTCCTGCTTCATCCACACCTCACCACGCAGCCCTTTCTCATCCCCTCACGGCTGCAGCTGCTTCGGAAAGCCACAGTCTTTGGAAGCTGACCCTGACTTTTGGTCTCCTTACGCTATTTGCAGTGTAACTCTGGTCCAGTGAAACAGGCTACTACAGCTGTCTGAGAGATCTTCTTATCCGTGAAACGGGGATGATACACCCACCTCACAAGACTTTGGTGAGGCTGAGATCCTCCTGTGTTGGGGGAGGGGCGCTGGCCGACTCAGTCAGTGAAGCGTGCGACTCTTGGTCTCAGGGTTTTGAGTTCGAGCCCCACATGGCCTGTAGAGATTACTTAAAAATAAAAATCTATTTTTTTTTTCAAAACAGCATCTTATGTTGGGGAGATGCAGGGAGGGCTTCGTGGCCTGAGATCAATGCAGTCGCACAGCGCCCCTGCCCTCAGAAAGCCCAGCCCTTGGGGTTTAATGCTCTGTGGTCTCTGTCATGAAATGCACAATAATTTTTTTAATGTTTTTAATGTTTTTATTTATTTTTGAGGGAGAGGGAGACAGAGCATGAGTTGGGGAGGGGGAGAGAGAGAGAAAGGAAGACACAGAATCTGAAGCAGCCTCCAGGCTCTGAGCTGTTAGCACAGAGCCCGACATGGGGCTCGAACTCATGAACCCCGAGATCATGACCTGAGCTAAAGTCAGACGCTTAACCAACTGAGCCACCCAGGTGCCCCAAAATGCATAGTAATTTTATCTTTGAATTTGTGTGGGTTTTTAAAACACATTTCTTTAACATTTATTTATTTTTGAGAGACAGAGCATGAGCAGGGGAGGGTCAGAGAGAGAGGGAGACACAGAATCCTAAGCAGGTTCCAGGCTCTGAGCTGTCAGCACAGAGCCCACTGCGAGGCTTGAACCCACAGACTGCGAGATCATGACCTGAGCCGAAGCCGGACACCCACCCAACCGACTGAGCCACCCAGGGCCCCTGAATTTGCGTTTTATTAAAGTGAAGTCCAATGGGACTATGGAGCATATACCCTGGGCTCGGAATCTTGGCTCGCAAGTGCTCCTGGCTCCCTCGGGCGTTTCCGCTGCCTGTTCCCCTTCCTTTCTGGCACTTCCCTCCATCCCCAACCTGAGCCACCTCCTGCCCAGTGTCTCCACTCCCGCCCAGCAGCCTTTGCTGTCCTGTGACCCTGAGGAGACCTAGGCGCAGGGAGGGAGACGGCACCTTTGATCTCGATGTGTCCTCCCCAGGGTGGCAGTCCCATTGCACACTTGGCAGGCATCATGGTGGGGGCCTCACTGCCACCACTGATCCAGGTACGGAGCACAACTTGAGGGTTCCCGTCCACCAGGAGTTGAGATGGTAGGTCCGGGGGAAGGGGAGATCGACTCTCCTGCTTCCAGTCCAGGCCTGGCCCTCAATCTGGCAGCCAGCCCCGAGCAGGGCTCCAAAAGCCCGCAGACACACACAGCGTCAGGGGCGGCTCACACCCTGTGAGTATCCCCGTGCCCAGAGAGCCCGACGCTAAATAACACCGTGACAAGACGAGAGAAAGAACAAAGTTCTACATTTTCATACCTTCAACGTCACTTCTTCCTACTTTATGAACAAGGGGCCCCACATTTTCATTTTTGTGCTGTAGGCACCACAAATTATGTAGGTGACCCCGGGGGAGGTCAGGAGGGCCGTATAGCCCTAGAAGCATGTTAACATTTGCCAGATCTCCCCAAAGTTATAGAGGCTACACCGACAAGACTAAAAGAAGGACTTAAGCTGAAGCCTTATCAGTGGACCGCACTGTCTGCGGCCGATGATTATTCCAGCTGCCCCCTGTGTTACAAGCCACTCCAAACAGCAACCATGTTGTTATGCTCACAGATTCCGTGGGTCAGGAATGCAGACAGGACCTGGCAGGGATGGCTTGCTCTGCGAGGTCTGGGGCCTTCAGTGGAAGGACTCTGATGGGAGGTGACCTGAATACCCCAGGCTGGAGGGTCGCTAGGTTTTTCACTCCTATGTCTGGCACCTCTGCGGACATGGCTGGAAGGGATATGTGGGGGAACGCGGAGTGGTCAGCCAGGACGCTCTGCCGACGCACCTCCACCTGGGCTTTCCAGCATCGTGGCCTCGAGACAGTCAGAATTCCTCCGAGGCGGTGCAGGGTACCAGTCAACAATGCAGAAGCTGCCGTCTTTTTATGACTCAGTCACCCAGCATCACTTCCAGTGTGCTCTCCTGTTTGAAGCAGTCACAGTGCCGCCCAGATTCAAGGGCAGAGAACACAGGCTCCATCTCTTGCTGGGAGACTGGCAAGGTTACAAAAACTCATGTGCAATACAGCCATCTGTGCAAAGTACAATCAGCCACGACGACGCATTAAGTTTCAAAATAAATGCTGTAATTACCTTGTAAAGAGCATTGTGAATTTGTGTAATGCTGGAAATGGGGGATTATGATTTAAACACATTAAGGGGTGCCTGGGTGGCTCAGTCGGTTGAGTGTCCAACTTCAGCTCAGGTCATGACCTCCTGGTTTGTGAGTCTCAGCCCTAGTCAGGCTCTGGGCTGACAGCTTGGAGCCTGGAGCCTGCTTTGGATTCTGTGTCTCCCTCTGCCCTTCCCTTGCTTGCACTCTGTCTCTCTCTCTTTCTTTCTTTTTTTTTAATTTTTTTTTTTATTTCTAGGAGAGAGAGAGACAGCATGAGCAGGGGAGGGTCAGAGAGAGAGGGAGTCACAGACTGAAACAGGCTGCAGGCTCTGAGCCGGCAGTCAGCACAGAGCCGGACGCGGGGCTCGAACCCACGAACCGCGAGATCATGACCTAAGCGAAAGTCGGATGCTTAACCGATTAAGTCACCCAGGCGCCCCTCTCTCTCTTTCTTTCAAAAATAAATAAACATTAAAAAATATTTTAAAGATTTTTTGAATAAACTTTTTAAATGTTTATTTCTAAGAGAGAGAGACAGCACGAGCAGGGGAGGGGCTGAGAGAGAGGGAGACACGGAATCTGAAGCAGGCTCTAGGCTCTCAGCTGTCAGCATGGAGCCTAATGTGGGGCTCAAACTCGTGAACCACAAGATCGTGACCTGAGCTGAAGTCGGATGCTTAACCGACTGAGCCACCAAGGTGCCCCAACTTTTTTTTTTTTTTTAAGTAGGCTTAGCACCCAGTCTAGAGGTCAACATGGGGCCTGAACTCATGACCCTGAGATCAAGACCTGAGGTGAGATCAAGAGTCAGATGCTTAACCGACTGGTGCCCCATCACTGCCTTTTAATATCTACTTTGGCACTTCCACATTTAAAAAAATATACCAGGAGCATCAAAAAATGGAAGTGGCTCAGGCCTCTCTCAGTGTCTAGAATAAGGGCCATGTTATTCATTTTTGCAATATTCTACCACCCTGATCCCCTAGCATGTACCACTGTTTGCTAATTATCTCACTATTTGCTAAGGCAGACGAGAAACTGTGGCTCCAGCTTGCAAGCAATTCGAAGGCTTACTGGACAACTAAAACTTTCATTGGCTTGGGTTGGCTGATTCCAAAGGGAGAAGAAAAGCCAGATAATCAGAGCCAAGAGGTGTGCTTGTGTTGCTTTGTTTTGCATAAACCTTATGGACAAACATCTCAGTTCTCCAATTCACTCTGCATTATCTGCAGTTCAGGTTATTTCAATGAACATTTACTGAGCGAGCACTACCGCATGCTGGGAGCCACGCATTGAGTCTGCCCCTGGAGATGTAAAAATGCCCAGCATGGTCCCTGCCTTCAGGGGTCTCACGGTGCAGGGACTGGGAAGGGGGGAGTGAGGGGAGGGGAGAACAAATTAAGCAAAACCACTTGAGAGAAACTCAAACTTAACAATCTTGTCTATTCAGCCCTCAGTGTTACACAGAGCATGAGACTCAGAGCTGGTCAATGTTTGTGGCACATGGCCCTCATCATTGTGATTGGTTCGGGGATGGACACATGACCCAACCAGATCCAATCAAATTGGTCAGGGATGGACACATGACCTAACCAGATCCAATCAAAGTGAATCTCCAGATTTTCTGAAGAAGCTCCCAAATGAGTCTTCTGAATTTTCCCATGGACTTGAACTGTGGGGAGAAGGACACCTGGGCTGCCTTAGCTACCTTTGCACAATGAGAGCTGAGCCTGGAGTCCTACTGGGTCCTGCTGACATTTGTGAAGCCCTGAAACCAACTGGACCTGCAACCAGCTAGACCTGGGCTTTTCAGTTCCATGTAGCATTATGTTCCCCTTTTCTGCATTGAAAACCATTGAGTTAGTTTTTCTATCACTTGTAATAGTCCTAAAAATGTTCCAGCGATTACCTGTTGATTCCTCTGATAATATTGACATTTATTTATGGTCACTTCTTTTTCTTTTTCTGAAGAGAGATATCCTAGAACATGGAAATCACTGGGGTGGCTATGCACTCACATCTGGAGACCGCGTCTTTGAACTTAAGAGTGTTCCAGGGGTGCCTGGGTGGCTTAGTCGGTTAAGCATCCGACTTTCGCTTAGGTCATGATCTCACAGTTTGTGGGATCGAGCCCCGCGTCGGGCTCTGTGCTGACTGCCAGCTCAGAGCCTGGAGCCTGCTTCAGATTCTGTGTCTCCCTCTCTCTCTGATCCTCCCCTGCTCACACTGTCTCTCTCTCTCTCTCTCCTAGAAATAAATTAAAAAAACATTAAAAAAAAAAAAAAAAAGAGTGTTCCAGGCTCCAAAGACCACTGAGGGAAAGGTCTGCTCAGCCACTTACAGCCTTCCTTCCACTGCTCTGTGCCCTCAAATGACCTGCGTCAACCTGCCGGACTCTGAGGCTCCTGTGGATTCACAAAGTTTGGTATTGGCCTCTCCACCTTCACCACACTAGAATTAGTACTTTGTGAAATTTGGGTATTATATTATTAGCAATATTTGTATCCTTCACAAGTAGACATTGGCCCCGTAACACTGAGTAGGTGAGAACTGGGGAGTTTTGTTTGTTCAGTAGGTGAGGACGGGATCCTCTGGTAACCAGCTTTAATCTGTAGCCCTTCACTTACCTTTTTAAAATGGAAAGACTTAAAGACAATACAAGAGCTCAATCTTCTGACACTAGATTAATAGAATTTGGGCTCATCTGTAGAACCCTTTTCTCAGGTTTAGATATGATTTGCGCATTTAAACTTCTAGATCATTTTCTCTTAGTTCATTTCCTCACTACGGTTCTGGGCAACTTTAGTTTTTATCATCCATCTCAGATTCCTTTCAGTAACGCTGTTGTCCCGTCCACATTTGCTCTATCAGAAGAGTCAGTACTTTCTTTTAGGAACAATTTCAGAAGCCAAGCGACTCCAAAACAAGTTGCTTAACATAGAAAGGAGACCTATATTACCAATAGCTAACAGCGATCGAGAACTAACTATCTACCGGACATAATGTTATAAGACATACAGCAGTAAATCGTGAGATTGAATCTCAGTCTCTTAACAATCCTGTGAAATAGGTACCATCACCATTCCATTTTACAGATGAGGGAACTGAGGCAAAGACACAAAGCTAAGAGCAGATGAGCTCTCGATGCAGTTGGAGCAGTTCAACTCCACCCCCCATTTTTTTTTCTTACTGTTTTTCAAAAGCAAACTCTATGCTCGATGTGTGTGGGACTCAAATGCAAGACCCCAAGATCAAGATCAGTTTTACCAACCGAGCCAGCCAGGTGCCTCCTTTTCTTAAAAGTTTTTTCCCCTTATTTTGTGTTAATAACGACTTATTTTTATGTAATTTCAAGGAGAAAATTTGCAATAGTACTATAATGAACTCACATATGGAGAACCTATACTTTCAATCTTTACAATATATTTGTTGAATAAATAAATAGGCACTCAAAGTAAGTAATTAATCTTAATGAAGAACACATTAATATACCCAGAATGAAAATCTAAATTTTTTTTAACGTTTTATTTACTTCTGAGAGAGAGAGAGACAGCATGAGCAGTGGAGGGTCAGAGAGAGAAGGAGACACAGAATCCAAAGCAGCCTCCAGGCTCTGAGCTAGCTGTCCGCACAGAGCCTGACACGGGGCTTGAACCCATGAACCATGAGATCATGACCTGAGCGGAAGTCAGATGGCCAACTGATTGAGCCACCCCCCACCCCAAAAAAATGAAAATCTAAAACAAAGATCCATGTTGGCTGAAAGTTCCAAAGCTGATAGGGGAAACAAAGTGTGTCTAATATTTTCTGCATAATTTTTACTTGTTTCTGTATTTATCTTTCCTGAGGTTTCCTTACGGCAATAAATAGATTTGCAAAACCTCAGAGCCTAGAGAAATCTTAGAGACCCTTGGTGCCAACCTTGCCCCTGCTTGCCGTTGGCAGATGAGCAGGCTGGCCAGGTACTTACTGTGCCTCCCAACCAGCCAAGGGCAGCTGAGAGCCCAGTGGCTTTAAAACTCAGATCAGGGCAGCATGGGTTGGCTCAGTCTATGGAGTGTCCCACTCATTAGCTTGGGTTGTGAGTTCAAATCCCACACTGGGTGTAGAGATTACTTAAAAATAAAATCTAAAAAAAAAAAAAAAAGAATTCCGACCAAAGCCCAGCTGCGGCACTTAAAGGCTGTGTGACCTTGGACAGTGGTCTAACCTCACAGAGCCTTGGTTTCCTTATCTGTAAATGGAGCAAAGGATACTAACCTCACAAGGTTATTCAGAGAATTAAGATAAGATAGGTAAAGAGCTTGGCATCCAGCAGGGGTTTAATCCATGTCCCTTTGCTCTGCCTTTGCAGATAGCTTCCACACTTCAGATTATTTCTCTAGAATCAAGCCCCAGAAGTGGAATTACTGGATCAACTGGAATAAACATTTTTGTGGCCCTTGATCTATACTGCCAGCTGGTTTTCCAAAAGGGTGCTGCTACCAGCACGTGTGAGATTGCCAGTTTCCCCATCACTTTGCCAGTACAAAATATTATAATTGTTCTTCCGTTGGCTAGTAGAAAAAGAAAAAAATACTTTATCACTGCTTTAAGTTGTATCTCTTTGATTAATCACACAGGCAAATGTGTTCCCACGTCTTATGTTCCCTGTTTTCTGACTTCCATCCATGACCTTTGACAGTTATGGTATTGGAACTTTTTCTTATCAATACTTGTGAATTATTGTTTATGATGAAGAAATTAACTTCTTTCTTTATCATTATTTTTATATTATATATTTTTGAGAGACAGAGAGAGATGCAAGCAGAGGAGGGGCAGAGAGAGAGGGAGACACAGAATCCAAAGTAGACTCCAGGCTCCGAGCTGTCAGCACAGAGCCCATCGTGGGGCTCCAACTCACCATGACCTGAGCCGATGTCAGATGCTTAACCGACTGAGCCACCCAGGTGCCCCAGTGAAGAAATTAACTTCTTAACTATTGATGCTAAATGTTTGTTCCTAGTCTTCTGTGTGCCTTTTTATTTTGAAGCTGTTGCCTTTATCTGTAATGATTTTGTAGTCACGATTATTGTTGTGGTCGTTTGGGTCGTTTTTAAGCTACAGATGTCTATCATCTGTACCTCGATGTTTTTCCTTATGATTTATTCTATATAACTTTTTAAAAATATTTTATTTATTTTTGAGAGACAGACAGAGACAGCATGAGCAGGGGAGGGTCAGAGAGAGAGAGGGAGACACAGAATCTGAAGCAGGCTCCAGGGTCTGAGCTAGCTGTCAGCACAGAGCCCGATGCGGGGCTCGAACCCACAAACCATGAGATCATGACCTGAGCTGGTCAGACGTTTAACCGACTGAGCCACCCAGGCACCCCTATTCTATATAACTTTTAAGCCATCCCTCTGGACGTTAGATAATTTTGAGGGGCCGAATGTTTCGGGTTGAATTGTGTCCATCCAATATGTGGAGGTCCTAATCGCCAGCATCTGGCAAGGGGAATTTCTTTGGAAATAGAGTCTTTGCTGATGTGACCAAGCAGAAATAAAGTTGTCCTGGAATAGGGTGGGCACTAGCCAAATATGGCTGGTGTCCTCAGAAGAGGAAGAGAAGACAGCCACGCAGGGAGAAGACCATGTGGAAACAGAGTCAGAGATCGGGGTGATGTGCCTGCAAGCCAAGGAGCACCAGATCTTGGAAGGGATCTTCCAAGGGAGCGAAGGGAAAGACAAGGAGGGACGGATCCCACCCAGAGTCTCAGAGGGAGCACAGGCCTGCCGACACCTTGATTTCCTACTTCTGGCTTCCAGAACCAAGAGGGAATAAACGTCTGATTGTTTAAGCCACCCAGTTTGTGGGACTTTGTGAAGGCAGCCCTAGAAACGAGTTACAGACACCAAGCTAAGGCCAAATTTTCCTATCAAAATTGCAACCAAGGAGAACTGGACAGAAATGATCTCATGCTGACCATGGAAATGCCAGGCGTGGAGAAGAAGGGGGCCACATGTGCTGTGTTCCTAGCATCTAGGAAAATACCAAAATGACACTCAAATGACTAAAAGATTTAAATATAAAAACGGACCCATAGACATTCCGGAGGAAAACGTCTGAATGTTAAAAAAATTTTTTTTCGTCATAGGGGAGGCATTTTTAAGCACGATGCAGAAGCCAGAAGCTGTAAAGGTGAAGGTTAATAAGCTCAGCCACATAAAAGTCCACTTTCTGCCTGGTCATAAATACCTTAAGCAAAATCAAAGGTCAAGCGGCACATCAAGAAAAAAAGACTTGCAATTCAATTCACAAAGAATTAGCTTCGCTCCTATAAAAATAGCTCTAAAAATCAACAAGAAAAGACTAAGTACCCAACAGAAAAATAGTCAGAGGATAGGTACAGACAATTCACAGAAAGGCACATGCCAATAAACCAAACATACAAAGATAAGCACCATCCTAACAAGAGAAACTGCACTTGTCAGCTCTCAATTGGGCAAAGTCGAAATTCATTTGCTCACTACCTCCCAACTATTTTGGGTATATTTTTGACCTGAAAGACAGAAGGTTAAGGCCATAATTACTGGGTGACCTCTTAAGATTCTTTGCAATGCTGCACTCTGGGACTCATAATTGTTGTCGTTAGAGTATTTTCACTATTGGCATCATCTGAGTGTCAAGACACGGCTTGTATTAGACAAGCACGGATCACACAATGGTTAACTGCAGCACAGTGGTTAATTGCCCAGGTTTGATTCTCAGCTCTGCCACTGGCTAGCTGTGTGGCCTTCGGCAAGTCATTTGACTGGTGAGCCTCAGTCTCCTCATCTGTAAAGTGTAGATCATGTAGTATCTACTTCCTAGGTTATTAAGAATTAATGAGTGGATACATGTAAAGCATTTAGAACAGTGTCTGGCACATGATAAGTACCATATTAATGCTAGCAATTATTACTACCACGAAGTGACCCTGAAGTCTGGAAATATACAGAATTTTGTTGTGTATTACCAATAAACCACCTATTCTGAAAATTCCTCTGGGTTTCCAGACCTGATGGCCAGCACATTACCTTCTTTAATCCTCACAATAGTCTTGTAAGGTTCGCTTTTTATCGCCTCCATTTCACTAATAAGAAAACAACTGATCAGAAAGGTGAAGTTACCTCCCCAACGTCACACAGCTAGTGAGTGCCGGGACCAACATTCAAACTTAAACCTGCGCAAGTTCTTTCCACTCCACCTCAGGCCATCTCCTCCAGAGTGTCCTTCTCGGTCCCCAAAGTCACCCTTTGGGTCCACAGAGGATGGAAAAATTTCAGCCCGGTTCCACAAGGCGAGCCCCAACCAGAGCGCCCGCTTGGCTTCAACGCTGCTGCGTGTCCCACGGATTTATAGAGAAGGTGGAGAGCATTCCCACGTCCCAGCCCCACCCTGACCCAGCATTCTAGAAGTGGAGAGAGAGGCCGCCTGGAGGCTCCGCCTCCTGAGAACGGGGGTGGGGGGTGGGGGTGAGGGGTGGGGGGTGGAGGGGGTGGGGGTGGGGTTGGGGGTGGGGGGCCCTGCTCCGGGAGCAGGAGTGCTCTACCCAATTCCCTACCCCCACCCCCATCCAGGGTTCCTTCTATGGCCCGCAATCCAGTTCCCTCCAAGTCTGCCCTTCGGGGACAGGCCCCAGAGTCTCTGAGATGCATCCATCCAGGCTTGTTCTACCAGACGATCAACGCGTGTGGAGTGTGCACTGACCTGTTTCTAAATAGATCTCATTTGGGCTGTGACTTTGAAAGCGAGCCAAAGGCCCCAACCTAAAATAGACAGCCTACTGCCCTGTTATTTTCATGGCTTAAAAAAAAAATCTCTCCAAAGCAAAGCAAGTATTTTTATCACAGGCCTTGCTTGGAATAGCAACACCTATTTACTTGGAGGGAGGAGGCGGCCAGGGAATTTCAGCGCTGGATGATTATTCCAGACTCGGAGAATAAGTATACTCAGTAGAGAGAACCTTCCCCGTCAGAGGGCCGGCTCTTTTTGGCCTTTACTCTCAAGCATCTCCAGCTCTTACCCACACTTCCCTACATAATCTGTATCTTGCACGCCCCCCCGCCCCTACCATGCACCTCACTTTCTAAACTGCTCCTGCAATTCCAGATCCTGACCACAGGCTTTCATGACAGATGGCACACTTCAGCTCTCAGACCCTGTGCAGCCTTCACTCTGCTTCGCTCCGTGGCCAGAATCCTAATCCTCCTTGGGCAGGAGGCTCATTGACCTAAGGAGCATACGTCAGCCGTGAATAATCATAATCAAAGCTAATTTCTTTTTTGAGTGCTCTTCAGATGCCAAGAACCATGCTAAGTATTTCCATGTCCAATCACTGAATGTTAAGGTCTGTTCTATGAGCTTGGACTATCATCAGCCCCATTTTACAGAAAGAAATCTGAAATTTAGATGAACGGCCCAGGGGTCACACAGGCAGAGGATGAGCTGGGACGGCTGAACGGAGGCTGAATGGGTCCTCCTAAGTGTGAGTTCTGGATCATTCTCTCATCATCGTATGCTTTTGGTTCGTGGGAATATCATCCCATTTCAAAAAATAACTTATCTTTGCAGACATCTGCAGAGATGGCCTCAAAATGCTACTTCTAGGGAGGGATGGGGAGTGAAAATGTGAGACTTTTTCTTCACTTGTTTCTTTAAAGCTTCCTGTATATTTTTTTATGAGCATATATCTTTAAAAAATTTTTTTAGTGTTTATTTATTTTATTAAAAAATTTTTTTAATGTTTTTATTTATTTCTGAGAGCGAGACAGCGTGAGCAGGGGAGGGTCAGAGAGAAAGGGAGTCACAGACTGAAACAGGCTCTAGGCTCTGAGCTGACTGTCAGCACAGAGCCTGTCGTGGGTCTCGAACCCACGGACCACGAGATAATGACCCAAGCCAAAGTTGGACGCCCAACTGACTGAGCCACCCAGGCGCCCCAAGCATTTATCTTTTTTTATTAGCAGAAGTCTGGGAAAAAATAGGAGCAAGCACTCGGCCGTCCTGGTGGAGATAGTGTGGGGTAGTGGCTTACACACAGTCCTGGGAGCCAGGCCTCCTGAATTTAAACCCAAGCACCCACTTCCCAGCTGTGTGACCTTGGGCAGTTCATTTAGCATCTCTGCACCTTTGTTTCCTGACTCCCTGGATGGAGGCTAATAATAGCATCTACCTCAGAACCGGGGCATGAGGATCACGGTGTCAAAAGTGCTCTTGGCAATGTCTGGCTCACAGTAAGGCGTGCCGGGGGCCTGCCACCACCTGATACCTCAGACCTAGAGGAAGGGCAAGGGGATGCAAAGACAAAGGCCCGGGGGGCCCAGCCCACCTGGGGAGGTGATAGAGCAGCCACAGCTGTCAGTGCTCCGAAGGATAAGGGCCATAGCAAACTGGAGAATGTAGAATTGTGGCTGGAAGAGGTCACAGTGTTTTGAGATCCGATGCATTTTCCAAGGGAGATGTGACTCTAGAATGTTATCTGAAGTCCCCCGAATGTTTAACCTTGGCTCAAATTGAGCAACAAAAGATGCAGAGCCCAAGGTCCTGGGCGGGGGTGGGGATCAGCCAGTTAAGCAGTTAGGCATCCGACTCTTGGTTTCAGCTCAGGTGATGATCTCATCATCTGTGAGATCGAGACCCATGTCAGGCTCTGCATCGACAGTGCATAGCCTTCTTGGGATCCCTTCTTTCTCCGCCTCCCCCACTCTTGTGCTCTCTTTCTCTCAAAATAGATAAATAAATATTTAAAAAAAAAAAAAAAGCTGCCAAGCCCTTTGGCCCCAGCCTGCAGCCTCACTCACCCCCACGGGCCTCCTGCTCCCGTGGCCCAGCTCCCCACAGGACCCCTGACACCCAGGCACAGATGGCTGAGAGGTGGGCAGGGGTCACAGATGCGTGGTTTTGGAGGGAGAGGGACTAGCAACCAGGTAGGGATCATCCTCTCCATTTTACGGGTGGGGTAACTGAGGCCTAGAGAAGGGTGGTAATTTGCTCAGGGTTATACACAATAGTGACTGATGGAGCCGGATTCAAACTCAGGAATTTCTAGTTCCAAAACCAGCGCTCCTAGGATCATCTATGAGTCTAGTACTTCCTCTCAGTTCCTCCAACCTCGGCGTTCTGAGATGGCTAATTAAAAAAATGTCTTCCCATGCTCTTTCTCCGTATTTCTCTCCCTCCCTCCCTCCCTCTCTCTTTAATGTTTATTTTTTGAGAGAGAAAGAGAGACTGCAAGCACAGGAGGGGCAGAGAGAGAGACACGTACAGAATCTAAAGCAGGCTCCAGGCTCTGAGCTGTCAGCACAGAGCCTGAAGCGGGGCTTGAACTCAACAAACCATGAGATTGTGACCTGAGCTGAAGTCAGACGCTTAACTGACTGAGCCACCCAGGCGCCCTCCTCTCTTTCTTTTTGCCTTGAAAAAAAAAAAAAATTTCTTGTTGCCTACCAACATCATATCTAAAAGAAAAGAGGTTTTTTCTTTGCGTGGCACACAGATAGTTAAATTAAAGGTGCACTGACCACACAACCCTGGTACTGTCTGTAGTCACGCGCCTCTACTTGGCATATCTGAATGATTCACCGATAGTTTTTAGTGGGCAATTCAATGCCTGATCTACATTGGGCAGTACAATGCCCACTGCTACAGGAAGGACAGTGCTGTTAAGAAACTGATCAGAGGGGGCACCTGGGTGGCTCAGTCTGTTAAGCATCAGGCTCTTCATTTTGGCTCAAGTCATGATCTCATGTGTTCCTGAGTTCAAGTCCATATCAGGCTTTGTGCTGACAGTGCAGCGCCTGCTTGGGATTCTCTCTTTCTTTCTACTCTCTCTGCTTCTCTCTCAAAATAAATAAATAAACTTAAAAAAAAAAAACACTTTAAGAAACTGATCAGAGCCCTTCAAGAAGGAGAGACCAAAATTGGGTGGAGATGGAGATGGGAAGAGAGGCAATATTCAGTCAGCTCTTAATATATGCCAATCACATGGGATCCTCATAAAAACCCACTTTCTTTTTTTCCTTTTCGTTATTAAAACAAAAAATTTTTAATGTTTATTTTTGATAAAGACAGAGTGCAAGCAGAGGAGGAGCAGAGAGAGAGGGAGACACAGAATCTGAAGCAGGCTCCAGGCTCCAAGCCATCAGCACAAAGACCATCACCTGAGCCGAAGTTGGACGCTCAACTGACTGAGCCACCCAGGCGCCCCAACAACCCACTTTCTAAATACTGTGGAACTTCTGGGTGTTCCCTGAAGTGTCAATATTATTATCCCCATTTTATAGCTGATAAATTGTAAGAAAAAGGAAGAAAATGACAGAAGTTTCTCCAAAGTCATGTGGATTCTAAGAGAGAAGTTACATCTTGCATGCAAAGCTTGTACTCCAAATATTGTCCCTGGACCCTCTCTATTCCATGTGGTCCCTGGACTACCAGCACGGGAGTCACCGGGGAGCCTGTTAGAAAAGCATACTCTGAAGCCCAGCGCAGACTTGCTGGGTCAGGAGCTACATTTCATAGGACTGTCCGATGCTTCTCATGCACACTGAAGTTTGGGAAGTACTGCCCTGCCAAGTCCCTTACCTCCTGACCTTTGTCTCCTTCCCGCTGCTCGTGGTGGGGCTGCACAGCTCGTAGCTTCCGTGTGCAGTTCAAACTCTGTGCTGAGATGTCCCAAATGAGCTTGGGGGGTAGTAAGCAGTCTTCTGGTCTTTACGCTCTAAATTCAAGAGCTTGGGCTTTAAATCTGAAACTTAAAGGGAAATCCTAAATATCAGACCACACATCAACATTTGTCTATCATCTTCCTGATGGGTGGTCAAATATCCCAGTGTGCTCAGAATTGAGAGGTTTCTTAGGACGCAGAAATTGTAGTGCTAAGCTTGGGCGGTCCTGGGTAGACCAGATGGTTGACCACTATAACCTTCTTACAGCCTCTCAATCATGTTTAATTCATTACTTAGCACAGTAAGTCTCAGCCTTGACCATACGTTAGAATCACCTGGGAGCTTCAGTGAGAAACAGAGGTCCGCTCACTAACTCAGGTGAATTAAATCAGAACTTCTGGGACTAGGATCTGGGCACCAGTGTGTTTAAAAAAAAAAAAAAAAAAATATATATATATATATCCGTGTGATTTGAATGCACAAGCAGAGTTGAGAGCCCGTCCGTGCTCCTGCCGGAAGTTATTTATTGCTCTGAGTAGCATATTTTTCAGACACATGAAAAATTGACTGAAGGAAGGCAAAAGGGAAGGGAACTTACTGGAACTAGAGTTTACTGGATCCACGCTTTTGCTGGTCAGCACCCAAGTGCTAGGAGCTATGCTACCTGTAAAGTAGAACTTATTTGTGCCCATTATGCAGATAAGAACATTGAGGCTCAGAGAAATTAAGTAGCTTGCCCAAGTTCACATAAGTAGGGAATACTGAACTGTGATTTCAGGTGTGTTTTCCTTTATAACGCCAGGAGGTGGCTCTACCCATTGTCCCTCCTGAGATAAATCTAGATTTTAACTTAGCTACTGATCATGAGAAGATTGGGTGCTTCCCAGCTGTGAACCATCTTCCGTGGAGTGGACGACAGAGGACCAGATGTATGGGTGGACTGTCTTCATGCTGGAAATGTCTCCACCAGGAATCCTTCCCCCTGGATCTATAAGACCCAAGTTGAGCCAGTAATTTCTCTCCTAGGAGCATCCACAAGAGACTTGGAAATGAATGTCCCCACGGAGACTTGCGCACAGCGTTACCTTGCAGCATTGTTTATAATAGCATAATGTGGGAACAACTCATGTGTCCATCAACTGGCACATGGATACACAGAATGTGGTATTGCCATAAAACAGAATATTATTTGGCCATAAAAAGGAATGAAGTACTGACACATGTCACAGCATGGATGAACCTTGAAAACATTATGCAAAGTGGGAGGAGCCAGACACAAAAGGCCACAGACTGTATGGTTCTCTTTACTTGAAATATCCTGAACAGGCAAATCCATAGAGAGAAAAAGGAAATCGGTGGTTACCAGTGCAGGGGCGGGGTGGGCGCTGGAGGCAGAAGGGAGGAATGGCGAGTGATTGCTAATGAATCCGGGGCTTCTTTTGGGGTGACGAGATGTTGTGGAATTAGCGGGGCTGGTCATACCACCTGGGGGTGTACTAAAACTGCTGAATTGTATACCTTACAAGGGTGAATTTTAGGGTCGATGAATTATATCTCGATCTGCTAACTGGCGTGCTCATATGTGTCCGGTGGCGGTATAAAATGGAGCAACCAATTTAGATAACTGGTAGTTTCTGTAAGGTGAAGCTTATACCTACCCTAGGAAACAGCTGTCCTATTCCTGCCTGTATTCCGAGAACCAGTACTTCAGTCCACGCAAACGCATGTACACGGATGTTCACAGGAGCCGTATTATAACAGCCCCATAGTGGAGACAACCCAAATATCCATCCACAGGAGACCAACCGTCCATACGATGGAATAGCACCCCGCAGTTACCTGGGGTCACCTGCCCACCAAGAACGAATCTCACTGATACAATGTTAAGTAAAAGAAGCCAGATGAAAGAGCCCATACTCTATAGTTCCATTTCTATGAGGTTCAAAAACATGCAAAACTAGGGGCGCCTGGGTGGCTTAGTTGGTTAAGCGTCCGACTTTCGCTTAGGTCATGATCTCGCGGTTCGTGGGTTCGAGCCCCGCGTTGGGCTCTGTGCTGACTGCCAGCTCAGAGCCTGGAGCCTGTTTCAGTCTGTGACTCCTTCTCTCTCTGACCCTCCCTTGCTTACGCTATCTCTCTCTCTCTCCTAGAAATAAATAAAACATTAAAAAAATTTAAAAAAAAAACATGCAAAACTAATTGATGCTCATAGAAGTCAGTGGAGTATAGACTGGGAAGATGCATGAGGGAGCTTGTTAGGGTGCTGGAGTGTTATATACGTACCTTGATCTTGCTAGTTGTTGCATGGGCGTGTACATATGAGGGGTCACTGTGCTGCACCTGGAAGGGGAGTGTACTTCATGTGCTTCACGATGTGTACATCGTATCTAAAAAATCCAGAAGCTCCTCAGGCAACAGTGACTGAGTCCTGAAGTTCCCTGACTCACCCTGGACATGTAGGCAGTGGTCTGAAGGGGACCGAGACTGTGGAGTTAGATGGATCTGGATTCCAGGGCAGTTCTGCTCCTTATCTAGCCCCGTGATCTTGGGCAAGTCATAGAACATTTCTTCTTCTTCTTTTTTTAAATTTTCAAATGTTTATTTATTTTTGAGAGACAGAGACAGAGCACAAGCAGGGGAAGAGCAGAGAGAGAGAGAGAGAGAGAGAGGGAGACACAGAATCTGAAGCAGGCTCCAGGCTCTGAGCTGTCAGCACAGAGCCCATTGTGGGGCTTGAACTCACGAACCGCAAGATCATGACCTGAGCCGAAGTCGAATGCCGAACTGACTGAGCCACCCAGGCGCCCCAGAACATTTCTGATTTATAAAATGAGGAAGCAATGTGGGGCGCCTGGGTGGCTTAGTTGGTTGAGCGTCCGACTTTCACTTGGGTCATGATCTCACGGTTCGTGGGTTCGAGCTCCGCGTCGGGCTCTGTGCTGGCTACCGGCTCGGAGCCTGGAGCCTGTTTCAGTCTGTGACTCCCTCTCTCTCTGACCCTCCCCTGCTTGTGCTGTCTTTCTCTCTCTCTCTCCTAGAAATAAATAAAACATTTTTTAAAAATTAAAAAAAAAAATGAGGAAGCAATGCATACCTAACAGGGATTGCCTTGAGACTTAAAGGAAAAAATACACATCAAGTCCCCAGCACAGGACTTAGCACAAGACAGAACAGTCCTAAGTGGCCAGTAAATGGTGGCTCAAACAAGACATCTGCCCTGTGAGAAGGATACCGAGTCAGAGCCTTCGGGGGAGAACAGGGACAGGTGAGGAATACATGTAGCCAGGGGGCAGAGAACTTATGAAACCTGTCCCGGGTCTTCCTGCCCCGTCGAAGATGCCACCAGGACAGACTACACGGAGAAGGCAAGTAGAGAGAACAAGAGAGACATGAAAAGAGAGAAACCCAGTGTCCCAGTGCCCCAGCGCCCTAGCTAAAGTGTCCCCATAAGGTGCAGCCATGGGGGTGAGCCATGTTGGATACCCCAGGCCAGCTGAGATCCTGTATGATTGCTGCCCCGGCCAACATGGTGCTGAGCCGAGTCCAGTCAATCCATGGAATCTTGGAAGCTCATAGATGGTTGTTGTTTTAAGCTTTAGCCAAAACGAGAAGTGGAAGGTTCCAATGAACACCACCAAAAGCATGGGACATTGGCTTAAGGACAGGACAGTGGGCAGAGGCTCAAAGGGTCTTGATGAGGTTGCTTCTGGAATCTGGAAGGACTGTGAGGAAATTGTTACAAAAGGCTGAGGGAAGGAAACCTAAGTACTGACAGAACGATCTAGTTAAGCTGTTCCTTGTAATAATGTGCAAAATAGAAATTTCAGTTCATAAACTTGTTGCTTTGGCTCAGAAGATTTCAAGGCAGAATGTTCAAAGACCCACCCAATGGTTCATTTTAGCTGAGGGGTGGACAGAGTGAGATGAACTAAAGAAAGAACTGTTTGGTATTCAAGTGAATCTAGAGGAAAAGCTTCTAACCTCCAGCTTGCTGGGCTGAGAAATAAAACTGTTTCTCATTGCACCCCGTGAAGCCCAATAAAGATTCTCAAGGAGGGGCACCTGGCTGGCTCAGTCAGTCGAGCATGCGACTCTTTTTTAAAAAAAATTTTGTTTTAATGTTTTACTTTTGAGAGAGAGAGAGACAGCATGAGCAGGAGAGGGTCAGAGAGAGAGGGAGACACAGACTCCAAAGCAGGCTCCAGGCTCTGAGCTGGCAGTCAGCACAGAGCCCGACGCGGGGCTCGAACCCATGAACCATGAGATCATGACCTGAGCCGAAGTTGGATGCTTAACCGACTGAGCCACCCAGGCGCCCCATGTGACTCTTGATATCGGGGTTGTGAGTATGAGCCCCACATTGGGTGCAGAGATTACTAAAAAATAAATAAATACACTTAAAAAAAGATTCTCAAAGAAAATAAAAACCTAGGGGAAGGGAAGGAATATGGAGACAAAAATCAAATCTAGGATGCTGTCAGTAATATGTGGCCTCAGGGTCAAGGTTAGATCAAGGAGGCAGCTATAAAACCCCATGTTGGGGCTTCAGACAGATTTAAGGCCATGTCATGTTGATCCTCTCCACTAGATGAAAGGCTTCTGAGAATCTCTGGAGGTGTTGTCCCTTAGCAGCTTGCATATGGCAAGGTAGAAAAGCACCTGTTTCAGGAAGAAATAGAAGTCCGGCTTTTGTCTAACGGAGTAGATAATTTGATACATAGGAAGCTCACAAGCTTTTTTGCTTTACTAACTTGGGCTGAAAAGAACAGAGACATAAAACAAAAAAAGCAGCCTTTGTGACCCCCAACTTCCTAAGGACAGGAAACAGATCAACGTGGAGCCTTTCTTCTGGAACAGAAGGATGACTCAGAGGGTGGGGCCAAGAGCCAAACACAGGCACACCTGGGAGATATGGTGGGTTCTCTTCCAGAGCATTGTAGTGAAGTGATTATCTCAATAACACGAGTCAAGTGCATTTTCTGGCTTCCCAGTGCTTATAAAAGTTATGTTTATGCAATATTGTATTAGTAAGTGTGCAATAACATGTCTAAAAATGTATATTAATTAAAAAATGCTATGTTGCTTAGAAATAAAGGGGGGGTGCATAAGTGGTTCAGTCAGTTAAGCACCCAACTTTGGCTCAGGTCGTGATCTCACAGTCGGGAGTTCAAGCCCCTGAGTCGGCTGTGCTAACAGCTCAGAGCCTAAAGCCTGCTTTGGATTCTGTTTCTCCCTCTCTCTGTGCCTCCCCTACTCATGCTCACTCTCTCTCTCTCTCAAAAATAAACTTAAAAAACGCTTTATCGCCACAAAATGCTAACCATCATCTGAGCTTTCAGCAAGTCGTAATCTCTTTGCTGGTGGAAGGTTTTGCCTCCATGGATAGCCACTGACTGACGAGGGTGGTGGCTGCTGAAGGTTGCGTGGCTGTGGCAATTTCTCAAAATAAGACAGTAAAATTTGCCATGTTGATGGACTTTTCCTTTCACAAACCATTTCTCTGTAGCATGTGATGCTGTTTGATAGCTTTCTGCCCACAGCAGAACTTCTTTCTAAGTTGAGATCCATCCTCTCCAACGCTGCCGCTGCTTTATCAACTAAGTTGACGTAATATTCTAAATCCTTGGATGTCGTTTCAACAGTCTTCTCAGCACCTCCCGCAGGAGTATCTTCCACTTCAGGAACCACCCTCTTTGTCATCCGTTAAGATGCAGCTCCTCGTCCGTTCAAGTTGGATCATGCGATTCCAGCAATTCAGTCCCGTCTTCAATTTCCACTTCTAATTCTGGTTTTCTTGCTATTTCCACCACATCGGCAGTGGCTTCCTCCTCTGAAGTCTTGAAACCTCAATTTGTAAAAAAGACAGTATCTGCTAAGTGCAATAAAGTAAAGTGCAAGAGAATAAGATGCGCCTATAAAACCAATGCCAGCAAGCAGGCCTCAGCCTTAGTCAACATACATTTCCTACCCCTGGAGCAAATGGAATCGTACTTGGAGGAATTTCATAATTGTGATGCACCCATGAGTGTTTCCTGCTCCCCCCTAGTTTAAAAAAATTTTTTAAACATTTATTTATTATTGAGAGACACAGACAGAGCATGAGCGGGGTGGGGGCGGGCAGAGAGCAGGAGAGATGTAGACTCTGAAGTAGGCTCCAGGCTCTGAGCTGTCATCACAGAACCCCACGCAGGGCTCAGACTCACTAACCGAGGGTTTGTGACCTGAGCCGAAGTTGGACGTTTAACCAACTGAGCCACCCAGGCCCCAGTGTTTCCCCCTTTTGAATGGGAGAGTATATTGTGGTGCCCAGCTTCTGTCTCCTTATAAGTTAGTATGTGGGGACAGGTAACTTCTCCCTTGTCCACAGGTCTTCAGATCAAGAGAAACCATACCCACGTGCCTCCTCAACAACTGGATGAGATTCTGTTCTTGAAAAACTAGACTTCAGGCCTGAGCCTGAGGCTGTAATGGATAAGACTCTGGGGATTATGGGAATGGAGGGGGATTTTATTTTGCATGCTAGAGGGAACTCGGGGACCAGATAGTGGACTAAGGTGGCTAGTCTTCAAGCCTGGCCCCTAATGAATCATGCCTCCCAATGTTCATGCCTTCATGCAGTCCCTTCCCATGTTGAATCTGGGCTCGTGTGTGATCTGCTTTAACTAACAAAAGGCAGCAGAAGTGATACCGTGCAGGCTCCGGGCCTGTGGATTAAGAGAGCTTTCAGCTTTCACAGTCTGGAGAAACCTGAACTACTTTATTAGAAGTCTGTCTACCTTGTGCTGGAAAGACCACAGGGAAAGTCTTTAGGGAGAGAGAGAGAGGCCCTGAAATGACTTGAGAAGAGAGGATTTCAGCCTGCCTATTACTGCTGAGTCCAGACTTGTAGCCACCATCTGGCCAGACATGAGAGCACCATCTTGGATGTTCCAACAGAATTGAGTCCCCACGGGACTGTCACCACGGCTAACATCAGGTGAAGCAGAACTGACCCCAGTCAACCCAAAGAATCATGAGAGATCATAAAATAGTGGTATTTTTAAGCCACCAAGTTGTGAGGTAGCTTGTAAGGAAAACACCATTGGCCCAACCCAATCAGAAACCAAAGAGCAAGGAAGCTTCTTCATGGGAGCCATATAATCAACTTCCTGAGGCAGAGAGTAGAATAGAGAGTGGATCTGGAGGGGGAAACTGAAGATAACCAATTTTGGCTTTTTAAAAAATATGTTTACTTATTTTTGAGAGAGAGAAAGAGAGAGCATGCGAGCAAGCAGAGGAGGGGCAGAGAGTGAAAAGGAGACAAAGAATCCCAAGCAGGTTCCAGGCTCTGAGCTGTCAGTACAGAGCCCGATGAGGGTCTCAAACTCATAACAGTGAGATCATGACCTGAGCCAAAGTCGGACACTTAACTGACTGAGCCACACAGCGCCCCAAAGATACCCAATTTTGAACATGATGACTTGAATCGAATAAGAGGGAGGGGGATTCCTGAGTGTTTGATGTTTAGAATCAGGAGGATTACAACACCTTTACCGAGGCAGGAAATGTTGGCCAACAACCAGGTTTCGGAGGGAAAGTCACAGTTTCTGTTTTGTGTGGATTGAAGTGGAAAGGCTTTGAGACACTCATGTGGCAGTGTCGACGGAGAGGAATGTGGGAATCCTCGGTGTGTAATGATGGTAACTGCAGCTGAGGGTGTACGTGAGCTTACCTCCTGAGGGGGTCAGAGTGAGTGAGAACAGAGCACGGACTGTGCCTGAGAACCCCCAACATGTAACAGTCATGCCTTTTTCTGCCAAGGAGGCAGACAAGGGGCAGCTGAAGAGGTAGAGGAAAACAAGGACCTTGTAATGTCAAGGAAGCCAAGAAAAGAAGGTCATGGGTGGACAAAGTGGTCCACCAAATGTCACACTGCTCAGATGTCCAGTCAGAAGAGGGCAGAAGGATTAGTTGAGGCTGGTGTCCTTCCTCCCTTATTAGACAGCATTAAATGAATGGGTCTGTGGGACTGGATTTGGCAAGGGAGCTAAGGCTGTTCCCAAAGAGTGAACCCAAGTACCCGGTAAACCCATGAGGTGCCCAACCTCATTAGTCATCAGGGAAATGTAAATGCAAACCACAATGAGATTCCATTTCACACCCACCAGATTGGCTAAAAATAAAAAGCCTAACAATACCAGGATTTGGCGAGGATGTTGAGCAAATAGAACTCTCATGCATTGTTGGTAGGAATGTAAATTGGTACAACCATCTTGGGAATGGTTTGACATTAACTAGCGTGGTTGAGGATGTGCACAGTGCGCTGGGCCAGGTTTCCTGGGAAACAAACTCTGAGGAGGCTTGTCTGCAAGAGGTTTATTGGAGTAGTCTCGGGATCAACATTTGTGAAGGGATGAGGACACTAGAATTTCACACGGGGAGAAGATAAACTGCAAGGGAGTTGTAACAAAGACCTCAGTCACTGGGAGCTCTGCAAATGGCTCATCACAGCTGTCCTGAATTGATGGAAGGGACCCCTACGTTGGCCAGTCACTGGCTGCGGCTATCTCCAAGGAGGGGTCATCACACTGGACAAGGCAGCCCCGTCCATTAAAGGGCAATGTGGAGAGTGTGTGCGCTGGTCTGATAGAGAAGATGTGGGCACATACTATACCATTCACTGCACTTCCATACCATTTAGATCCCTTGCTTTGTAAAATATGTTAACGCCTTCTGAGAATGACTCCTCCAGGATTCCGCTTCTTCTCTTTTTCTGGGGAAACGTTAGCAGGTTGGTGGAATGAGCTACAGCTCCCACGCTACAGCTAGTCTATTTGTTCCCTCCCTCCTTTAACTAGCCGTTCTAGACTCACTAGCCCCGAGCTTATACCTGTGCCGGTCTCAGTGGCTTACCTGGCAAGATGGACCAGACCTCCATCTCTAAGAAGTCCAAGGCCCTGATCACCATGCTCATGTTCATCATGGTGGCTGCATCTGACTATTTACCGTCAAGAAACACACAAGTGGGTCACCTCCAGTGCCATATGCATTTCTCTCTGTCCTTTGTGTAACAACAGCTCTGCTTCCTTCTGATGTTACAGTCAATTCACTTGCCAGGAGGGTGACCCCTCTTTTTCTTGTTCAAGTTTATTAATTTATTTTGCAAGAGAGAGAGAGAGAGCATGAGCAGGAGAGAGGCAGAGAAAGAAGGAGAGAGACAAAATCCAAGCAGAGAAAGAAGGAGAGAGACAAAAGAAGTTGGACTCTGGACTCATACTCACAAACCACAAGATCATGACCTGAGCTGGAACCAAGGGTCAGCCACTCAACCGACTGAACCACTCAGGTGCCCTGGGGTGACTCCTCTTCTTGACTGCTGGTCTCTTGGCACCGGGAGCCTGAAATGACCAGGTAGCAGCTATAGCTTAAAGTTTAATGGGACTCTCATGTCTCCTGGTAGAAGCACCCCCTCTGCCCGCACCCCCCACGCCCTGCCCAGAACCAGGATCTATAGACCTGCAGAGCCTGGGGTTGTGAAGATGGGGAGCCCGAATTCTCCCCAGTGGCTCACTGCGAGCATGGTGAGAGGGGCCATTCTTACTTGCACCTCCTGACTCCCCAATCCATTTATTCTACTCGTAGATAGCGCCATGCATGGTGTTGATATAGAGTGAGAATTGCCTCCTTGTAAGTGTCATTTCCAAATTGGTGCCTCAGTTGCATCTCTTTTTTTTTTTCTAGCTAAAGTACCTTTTATTTTTAGATCCTCCAAACGTTTTAACTATAACATAATTTAATAGACAAACTGCAATCCCAGTAGCATCCCCAGGACAGCAGGAGTGGGGAGAGGGGTTAAGAGGGGGAAGGGCAGGTTTTCAGGTTTCTAACTGCTTCTCTCACCCGCAGTGCCCCCCGTTGCCTGTGAGAACATGGTCTTAGCAGAGAACGAGTCAGGGTAGCCAGAGGCGTGGGGGCCATGAGCCTGCTGTAAGAGGCCTCAGTTGGGTAGGCCTCTCTGACATGATCTCGTCACCATCTGTAGAGTTATCACCAGACCCAGATGGGAGACAACAGGAAAGTCAGGAACCTTATCAGTCCTCCGGATTCTGCTCATCACAACTTGGGGGCATAAAATAGAGTTTTCTAGAGAGTGTTAGATTGGCAAGAGGTAAAACGCATATGGGAAAAGAACAGAAATTGAATCTGAGCCTACCTCCTACCAAGATTCTTTGCCTATGACTCCAGAAAGCTGGAGTCGTGGATCTGCTCAGATATTTGGGAAAGGGAAGGAATGACCGAGTTTTTGGCCCCAAAGGGCTGGAAACTTACCAGCTATTGACCAAGAAAGCCTCCAGGCAGGCCAGGGAGGTCTGTGGGAAGCAGCTTATGGCCAGTGGTACTCAAGAAAGTGTGATGGTACAATGGCTTTTACTCAGACTTTATTGCATATATGGAAGAGAGAAAGAACACATGTCAGAAAGAATTAAGAACTAAAGTACCTGCTTCTTAGAGGATGTGAAGTAGAGATACTCCTGGGCTGGGACTGGAAGAGCCCCCAAACCTGTTCTCTCCTTGAGCCCCAATTGGGCTGGCTTAGATGTAGCCTCCGGTCCCAAAGTCCTCCAAAGGCCAGTAGCTTCTGGGCAATGTGGTATGTCCCAAGTTCAGTGAATACCATGGTCATATGTCACTACTACATCTCCTTGTCTTTTCTTTTTTAATTTTTTAAATGTTTATTTATTTGAGAGAGAGGGAGAGAGAGAGAGAGCATGAGCAGGGGAAGGGGCAGAGAGAGAGGGAGACAGAGTCCGAAGTAGGCTCTAGGCTCTGAGCTGTCAGCACAGAGTCTGACACGGGGCTCGAACCCACAAACTATGAAATCATGACCTGAGCCAAAGTCAGACGCTTAACCAACTGAGCCACCCAGGTGCCCCTACACCTCCTTTTCTATAAAATGAGTCCTTTGGACTAATGTGATCTTTTCTGAGACCAAACATTAGTAGATCAAACACTCTGAAGTCTTTAGATTGGCTGCCACCCAGTAGCCAGGAAAAGGTAAAGTCATAGCAGGAATATGTGTCCCACTCGAGATGAATTACTTCTTCTTCTAGGTAAAAGAGGTCCAATTTATTGTTACTCTTTTTAATGTTTTATTTATTTCTGAAAGAGAGACACAGCATGAACAGGGGAGGGTCAGAGAGAGAGGGAGATGAAAGAGGTCCAATTTAATAAACTTGCCACCCGATGGCTGGGGGGGCTCTTCGAAGGATGGTGTCACACTGGCGTCTCCATGTTGATCTCTGTTACTGGAGACTTGGACATTCAGCAGTGGTGGTGGCTCCATCACCCTTGGTGAACGCAGAACCTCCGATCCAGCCACATGGCTTCTTCATTCTGAGCCGATTATGCCACAACTGGGGTGGTGGAGACTGACTGATGACCTGGCTGTCACTCTGCCTGCTTGATTGTTCAGCCCCTCTTCCACGATGGATACCTTCTGGTGAGTGTCAACCTATGATGCAAGATCGTCACACTTGGTGCCCATTTCCACGGGTCCACGCACACTCCTCTCCCCCACCCCGCCTGGTCTCCCGCCTTTCAATATTGATCCTTCCTGTTTTTGCCACTGCCCACAGTCTGTATTTATTCTTACCTGAGGCTACTTTCTTCTCTTGTCCAGAGAGTGGATGCGCGAGTGCACTGCCCAAAGCCCTAGCCGGTGGGAGGATTCTACCTCCTCATATTGTCCTTAAAGCTCACCTCTGGCTGAGGCTGTAATGCACCTGTCCTCCATGCTCAGCTTATACCCACCTACTGAACAGACCTGTCTGTGGATCGGGCTTGGCCTTCTCCCTCCTTGTCAGCTGGCCATAAGGGAGCGGCCCGCAGCGACAGGTGTGAGATGGAGGAGGGTGTTGGTGGATGACATGGGGGCCTAGGCCCTGCCTGTGCCTGATCCCAGGGGCACCACCTTACTTGGATTGCTGTCGAGTCCACCTGACACTACCTGACACTATGACTTGGTGGGTCTGACGCATCCCAGCCTGTAATGGGCTGTTCCGGCTACAGGATCACTTCCTGTTCCATGGTCAGGTGCTCCATGTCTACCAGCGCCCGCCCTGGAGGAGTTTCTCCAAAGGCAATAATTCTGTTGCCGACTGAATGGCTTCGCTCCAGAACACTAGGGGTCCTGATTGTGTTTATTTCACTGGACTTGCCTTAAATGTGTGGTACCTTTTCCCACCACAGATACATCTAATACCATAGGGTCTTCTGGGGACATATGACCCTGGAGGCAGAGAAGCCCTCAGTCCAGCCTGGATTGACTACAGAGCTCTTTTCAGGCAACGATCTGCTCAGAAGATGACAGCCTTCCGTGTCATTCAGAAAATAGGCTGTCTTAGTATCCCCGAGGGCACAAAACGCCCACTCCAGCCTGCAGTTTACCAGGTATTGCGCTTCCTTCTGAACGGTGAGAGGTACAAGATGCGATCACATGTTCTTTACTTTGCAGGGACCTTCCCAGCATGCCCCAGACGGCTCCCTCAAAACCACACTGATGCAGTGAGCCCCTGAAACTTAATCAGGGGAATCGCCTATCTGCTAGAGTCCTTGCATCCTTTTAGGGTTTATCTCCTACTCGACAGAACCATGTCCTACCCATCCAGTCCTACAAACCCTACTTTACGAAGAGAACGGACCAATGTGATGTTTTGCAGATGTCTAGATGATCCAATCCCTTCAGCCTTTAGGACAGAGAGCAGGAGAGAAAACACAGCCTTGAGGTAGATGGTAAATGTGTATCGTTCTCCGCCCCACGTAACAGTGGACTGTTTCAGGACCTTTTTTCCTACTGGGGATGAAACAGAATAGCCAGGTCAGTGGTTGGATACCATGAACTGAAAGCTATGTTAACCTGTCTGGTAAAGCTGCCTCATCTAACACAGTGAGTGCAGTTTGGGTTACTGCTAGGTTTTCACATGGGGCAGAGTAGTGGATTAAAAAGAGGGATAGATGGGGGCGCCTGGGTGGCTCAGTCGGCTAAGCGCCTGACTTCGGCTCAGGTCATGATCTCACGGTTTGTGGGTTCGAGCCCCACATCGGGCTCTGTGCTGACAGCTCAGAGCCTGGAAACTGCTTCGGATTCTGTATCTCCCTCTCTCTCTGACCCTCTCCTGTTCATGCTGCCTCTCTCTCTCAGAAATAAATAAAACTTTAAAAAAAATTAAAAAAAAAAAAAAGAGGGATAGATGGTGACCACCACCCCTGAATTATTTAGATCTTATAGGGAGACTTAATCGGGAAAGTACTCACGAGGGAACTGAAGCTTAGAGGGTTATAATAATTTATTGGGAGACCTTCCGCTTTGTCGGATGTTTGACTCACAAGCTTTTGCACTTAACCCCATGAGATATCCAGCCCACGGCTGTAATTAGTGAATTTAGGAAAGTGAAAAACAAGATCTGACTGAATTGCTACATGTCCAAACACACCTATCGTGCTCTTTGTTAGAAGCTCCCCTAACAAGTCTAACTTTGGGATCAAATGGGGCCAATTCTGCCTAATTTCTGAAGAGTGGGAGATCAAACCCGGTTGAGAAAGTTTTGTTTGCTTTTCTTCCGGGCCGCTTTTTGGGTGAACTTTATTTCCAAATACTGTATGCCAGGATGTTTCCTCATTTGATTTTTCCAGGATCGTGATGGAAAAAGAAGGGGGGGAAAGAGTTGCCACCCCCAATTAAAATATTCCCTTTGCTATGGAACAATGCAGCGGGAGGCTGCCTGGAGCAGGGAGTGCCCTTCCTTGTGCAAATGAGGCAGCCCCAGGATACAGCTACTTATGTGTCTTCTTAGGATCTCAGTTTCCTCAGCCATCCAGTGGGAATAATAACAGGATCTCCCTCACAGGATTGCTGGGTCTTGCTCAGCCCTGAGTCCCTAAAGTACCTGGCACAAAGTAGCATTCAATGAGTGTATGCCGAATGAATGAATACGTCATGAAGACTGAGATGACACATTTGCACAGCACATGGCAAACATTAGATTCTACAGGGACCATTTGGCAATATATATTAAAACCTTGAGAGGCGCCTGGGTGGCTCAGTCGGTTAAGCGTCCAACTTCGGGTCAGGTCATGACCTCACGGTCTGTGAGTTCAAGCCCTGTGTCAGGTTCTGTGCTGACTGCTCCGATCCTAGAGCCCGTCTTCAGGTTCTGTGTTTCCCTCTCTCTCTGCCCCTCCCCAGCTCGCACTCTGTCTCTCTCCCTCTCAGGTATAAATAAATATTAAAAAAACATTTTTTTAAACCTTGAAAAACACGCACGTTTTTTGATTCAACGATTCTGTTTCTAGAATTGGAAACTTAATCTGAATAATTTTAATAATTAAGATCATTAATAATTATGACGATTGTAATTATTCAGATAATAACAAAGATGCACCAAACTACGAGAATGTTCCTGGAAAAACAACCTCAATGTCCATCATATTCTGGTGAGGAATCTGTATGCATGGGGCGTAGAAAGACTTTGTAAGGCCTGTGGGGCAGCAGCGTCAGCACCACCTGGGAACTTACTTAAAATGTAAATTCTTGGGGCGCCTGGGTGTCTTAGCCTGTTGAACCTCCGACTTCGACTCAGGTCATGATCTTCCAGTTTGTGAGTCTGAGCCCTGTGCTGGGCTCTCTCCTGTCAGCACGGAGCCCGCTTCAGATCTTCTGCCCCGTGTTCTCTCTCTGTTCTCTCTCCTCTCTCTGCCCCTCCCCCTCTTGCTCTCTCTCAAAAATAAATAAAACATTTAAAAAAAAGGAAATTCTTGAGCCCTACCTCACACCTACAGAAATTCTGGGGTGCCGCCCAGCTATCTGGGATTTTTTTTTAAGTTTATTTATTTACCTTGAGAGAGAGAAAGTGAGCTGGGAAGGGGCAGAGAGACGGAGAGAGAGAGAATCCCAAGCAGGCTCCACACTGCCAGTGAAGAGCCCCGTGTGGGGCTTGAAGTCTCGAACCACGAATCATGAACTGAACCACGCAGGTGCCTCCCAGCTCTCTGGGTTTTAACAAGTCTTCCAGGTGTTTACATGTTCAAGTTTAAGAATCACTGCTCTGAAGTGTTACTAGAGATTGTTTCTTTCTGAGAGGAAGTATTTTACTGTTCTTATGTTTTCTGACTTCCCTGTAGTAAGGATTACATTGCCAACTGATACAAGGAAGATACCAAATGAAGAAAAAAAAATGAAAAGAAGAAAAAGTAAAGTCTAAGTTTAAGTGAAAGGGGAGAAAAAAATGTCAAGAAAAAAAGCATTCTTACCTCTCCAGTGTTTTTCCTTTCTTCCACTTTCTTTGCACCCCTACACCAATGCGAAGCTATGTATTTATAAGCTTGATTAGTGCCCGGGACATTTTGCAGCAGCTTTTCCCCCCTTACTTGATATTTACACACTAGCATTTCCAGTGATGCCATGAGATGATCATCCAGGATCATTCAGGATCATCATCATTCCTTTCTCTTTTTTTTAAGTATTTATTTTTGAGAGACAGAGCAGGAGTGGGGAGGGTCACAGAGAGAAGGAGACACAGAATCTGAAGCAGGCTCCAGGCTCTGAGCTGTCAGCACAGAACCGGACACGGGGCTCAAACCCACGAACCGTGAGATCTTGACCTGAGGCGAAGTCAGAAGCTCAACTGACTGAGCCCCCGCAGATGCCCCATCATCATCTTTTTTAAATGGAAGTATTCATTTTACTTTGTTCTCTTGGTCACCTTTTCCCCCGTGTTGTCTTCATAAATAATGCTGCCACCAATATTTGCACATACACCTCTCCCCAGATTTCAAATTATGTCCTCAGGATAGGTTCTTAGAAGTGAGGTTGATGGATCAAAGGTTAGAAACATTTTTAAGACTAACATTGCACAAGACTGCCGGTTTCCAAACCATGAGAAATGTCATGATTTAAAACAGTTTTGCTAATTAATGGAGAAAATAAGTTACCTCTTGTTTAAATTTTCATTTCTTTGATTGTTAGAGACAATGAACAGCTTCTCCTTTCGAAAAAACTAATATTTATTCTTTCGTGAATTGAGTTGGTAAGAAAGCTCTTGACCTCTCCCCCTTAACGTCTCTGAGCCTCAGTTTTTTCATCTACAAAATGGAGTGATACCAGACTAATTATGAAATCAAGTGAGATGAAGAATGGGAAAGCTCTTCCATACAGTATATTCTGCATCTGTGCATCACCATTACCCCACGTAGTATCATTTACCGATTCATTATAAGACCTTCTGTTTCGTCAACAATCCAGAAAACTTTCTCCACAACCCAAATCTTGAAAGCCATCTTCATTTGCAACCTGGTGCCTTAGAAGGCCTTGGACAAAGTCCCCTCTTAATTTCTTCCTTTTTTTTTTTTTTTTTTTTTAGGGAAATGCTACGACTTGTTTGTAGCCTTGATGGAGAAGGGCCCTCCATTAAGGCCTGAGGCTGTCATTACCTGACACTGGCGAGAAAACAAAGTTCAGGGGCGCGATGGCGCAGCCTCTCCAGCTCTGCAGACTTGACCTCGCATTTGGGAGAAGAGCCCATTAGGAAAGGTCAGAGACGCTCTTAGACCCAATAGAGATACTCCAGGTACAAGAAACATACACCTGGCAGGTGCCGGTGTCAGAATACAAAGGTAACTACTCTGGGCAAGTTTCCTCATTAATGTTGTTCTCCGTTGCTACGAAACCTCATTTCGCCGAGGCTCACTGGTTAGAGCTCCCTCTTGTGTCCACTTGCTGTAATAGTATCTTCAGTTGAGCAATGAGCAAAGATTACTTTTTTTTTTTTTTTTAATGATTTTTGACAGAGAGAGACAGACCATGAACAGGGAAGGGGCAGGCTCCAGGCTCTGAGCTGTCAGCACAGAGCCCGAAGAGGGACTTGAGATCATGACCTGAGCTCAAGTCTGGTGCTTAACTGATTGAGCTACCCAGATGCCCCTAGTTTTTGTTTTTAATATAGTATTTGATTGAAACCATTGTTCTTGTGGAATACAGTACATAGAAAAGTGTCCAAGATAGACACACCGGTTGAAAAATAGTTACAAAGTAAACTCTCATGTAACTACCACCCAGGTAAAAAAAAAAAAAATACAACACTACCAGTACCTCAGACCACCCGTGTCTCCCTCCCTTCCTCTCCCCACACTTCTTGGTGATCCCTGTATCTCTTTGTTCATAGTTTTATTATCTGTATATGTATCCATAATTGATACAGCTTTTGTCTACTTGGAGACCTTATATGAAAAAAAACATACATTCTCACCCAATAGTGTATGCTCATTCCCACTGGTCCATGGGGCCACAGCTGTTATCATTAGACACCAATCTGGTGGCTGTGGAGTAGTATCGGATCGTCAATTTGAGTCATTTATTTTAATTTAATTTAACTTAGTTTAACTTCTTTAACTTATTTCCCTAAAATTAATGAGGTAAAGCATATTTTCATGTTTATTGGCCAAGCGCATTTCCTCTTCTTCGAAGCACCTATTCAAAAAAAAATTTTTTTGTCCTTTTCTTTTGGGTTGTTTGCGGCTGTGGCACAAATCTCTAGTTCCTGATCTCGGCTAATCTTGGATTTCAGCAGCTATTATGGCGAATAGATTTTCTTTTTACAGGGTTGTTTTTTTTTTTTTTTACATAATTTCAGACATAAAGAGAAGTTGTAAGAATAAAACAAATGCCTTTTCACCAGATTCTCTAATGTTAACATATTAACACATTTATTTTATCCTTCTCTCTGTAAGCACTTTTTCCCTGAATTTAAGAGCAACTTGCAGACATGATACCTCTTCCCATCCTAAACCCTACAGTGCGTGTTTACTAAAACCAAGGGCATTTCCTTACGTAACCACAGTACAATGATCAAAGCCAAGAAAATGACAGTGATACAGTAATGATGTCTTAATAGCAACACATGGTAATGTTTTATCTGCAGATCTTATTCAGATTCTGCCAATGATCCCAATCATGCCCTCTGTAACTGAAGAAAATTAAAGACCATGTTCATATTCACTTGTGACATTTCTTTAGCCTCCATTAATCTGTAACAGTTCCTTTCTCTGTCTTGTAGAACATTGACACTTTTGAAGAATGTGGATCAGTTATTTCGTAAAATGTCCCTTGATCTGAGTTTGCCAGATATTTTCTCATGATGAGATACAGTTGATGTATTTAGGCAGGAATATCACAGAAGTGATGCTGCCTTCCAAACCATCATTTTAAATCCCAAGGTCAATCTAATACATTGTTTGTTCATTCCTTTAGAGATAAGCGATTGTTGAATAGAAGATTAGAGATTTTAATGTTGTGAAAAGTGAAATGATGAAAGATCATTGAAACATACATATTTAGGCACCAAATATTAAACAGAGGATAGCATCAAAAATACATCAAGAATCTTTGCAATCAGTAGAGAAAAGGTAGACAAACCAACAGAGAAAAATGGGCTACAAACTTGATCCAGCTCTTCCCAAAAGAGGAAAGTCAAAAGGATGCTATTAAATATGTTTTAAGAAAAAAGTGCTGAACTTCATTAACAAACAGGAAAATGCAAATTAAAACACAACAGGATAAGGTTATATGTCTAGCATATTGGCCCAAATTAAAAAGCCATCAATGGGTTGCCTGGCTGGCTCAGTCAGGGGAGCATGTGGTTCTTGATCTCAAGGTCGTGAGTTCAAGTTCCACGTCAGGTGTAGAGCTTGCTTCAATAAATAAACTTAAAAAAAAAAAAACACTTAAAAAGAAAATAAAGAGACATCAGTATCAAGTGTTGGTGACCTGACAGTATCACCGGATGTGCCAAAGGATAATTTGTCAACCACTTTGGGAAGGAGTGTGGTTGAATGCAGGAAACCTCAAGATACGCACTCTGAACCGGCAATTCCACAGCGCCATCGAAACTCCTGCGCCAGGAGGGATGCATACCATGTTCACAGCATCATTGTCACAACAGCCAAACACTGGAAACAACCAAAGCATTTGTTCTGTCAGGAACAGAAGAGATAAGTTGTGATATGCTCACCGAGAGAATTCGCCACAGCAGTGCTTCTCAAATTTGAGCGAGCTATCACGTGGGGGCTCTGTGTCCACATAAAAACTTGTATGCGAAATCACCGGAATCTACTCCTGAAATCATTATTGCACTACATGAGAACTCACTTGGATGCGAATAAAAATATTAAAAAATGAAAAAAAGTAAAAGTAAAAGTTAAATAAAGCAGAATAAAGACTAAAACAAACAAATGAACGAACAAATAAATAATAAACACTTGCACGCGAATGTTCGGCAGCATGACTTATCACAGCCAAAAAGTAGATGCAGCCCAAGTGCCCATCCACAGAGGAATGGATAAACAAAGTAGCCTGTACAATGCACCATTGTTCCACACGAAAAGGCCTGAAGTGCTGACACACGTGACGACATGGACGGACCTTACAAGCTTTACGCTAGGCGAAAGGAACCCAAAACAAAAGGCCACACAGTATGTAATTCTGTTTATATGAAATGTCCAGACGGAAGGGAGATTATGGTTGCCATGGGCTGAGGGAAAGGGAAATGGGGAGTGACAGGGCTTTTGTGGGGGGGTCATGAAAAGGTTCTATACGAGATTCTGATAATTGTGTACCACTCCGGGACTACACCCAAAGCTGATGAGTTACACCCTTATTTTATTTTTTTAAATTAAAATAACATTTATTTATTTATTTATTTATCTATCTATTTTGAAAGAGAGAGAGAGGGAGGCAAAGAGAGAGGAGAGAGAATCCCAAACAGGAATTCCCATGAACCATGAGATCATGACCTGCGCCCAAATCGAAGATTCTAAAGCTTAACTGACTGAGCCAGCCGGGCACTTCAAGTGATACTTTAAACAGATGAATTGTATGCCTCTCTCCCTCTCTTTTTCCTCTCTCTCTGCCACTCAGGGGATTCTCTTTCTCTTTCTCTGCTCCTCATCACTTGCACCCTCTCTCTCTCTCAAAAAAAATTCAAAAAAAAAAAAAGAAAGAAAGAAAAAAAAAAGAAACCAGCTTCTTTCCACTTTGTAAGAAGCCTTTTTGAGCCCCATTCTTTACCTCTCCTCTGGAAATTTTGTATTCTTGGAAGCCTATTTTCCAGGTGAGGAAACTGAGGTCCACAGAGGGGCAAGGACTTGACTGAAGGCACACAGGACATCCTGACAGGGCTTTCATTCAGGAGCCCCAGTCCTCCCCCTCCCCAGGCCAGACCTGTGGACAATGGCCACCCCAGGGGTTGCCTCTGCAGTAGCCCTGGCTGGTCCACTCTGACCCCTGGCTCGGCCCCCTAGGCTGGGATGGGTCAGGGGCTGTGCTCAGCAGCCTTGGGGCTTTCCCAATGGGTAGGCCATCCTCCCAGAATCCTTTGCTCTGCGGTCAAGCCACTGATGGAGAACCAGCCTGCTGCTCCTTTGCCAGCCCCTCGACCTGCTGTAGCTCAGGACTGCCCATATCCTCTGGGCCAATGTCTTTCCTCATCTGTGCCAGTTTCCTCTCATCCAGGCTCCGTCCAGCCTGTTTCTGCTCTATAGTCAGAGGGGGCTCCCCAAAACTCAGAGCTGAATGCTTCACATCCCTCTCTCTCTGCAATTCCTTTCTATGGCTCCCACGGCCCTCAGGAAAAGCCCCAGGTCCTCCTCAGTCAAGGCCCTTTGACATCTGGCCCTCCCCCCGCACCCCCTACCCCCACTGTATTTCCGGCCACTCCCCTCATGCCCCTGACCTCTGACCTCTTTAGAAGTACCCGATGTGCCCACATAGATGTCAGAGAGCCTCTGAGTCTTCGCACACATTATTTCCTGTTCTTGAACCACCCTTTCCCTACCTCTCCATTTGGGAAAACGTGAGGTTGGGAGTAAAAACAAATAAAAGATGGTGGGGCCTCCCCAGGGAGGGTTGTGACTCCTTTGTGTACGTGCAGTCTTGGGGACCTCATCCAGTCTTGGGGCCTTGAATTTCATCTTCATGCTGTTGTCTCCCAAATGTGTATCCTCAGCCCAGACCTCCCCCTAAATCTCCAGGCTCACAGACTCAACCACCCACATTTTTACCTGGATGTCTGTCGGCATCTCAAACTTTACATGCTACAGTATGAACCTTTTCTTCCCAACATTCCATCCCCTCCTTCTGGCCTCGGTGGATGGATCTGAGCCACCATCATCTCCCACCTCCTAGTATCTCCTGCTGATGGAATCATGCGATGCTTGTCTTTTTGTGACTGGTTTATTTCGTTTAGCATCATGTCTTTCAGGTTCATCCATGTTGAACATGTATCAGAATTTCCTCCCTTTTTATGGCTGAATACTACTCCATTGTATGGATGGAGCACGTTTTGTTTACCTATTCAGTCGTCAGTGAATGGACACTTGGGCGACTTGCATGTTTTAGCCACGGTGAATAGCGCTGACATGAATATGGGCACACAAGAACCTGTTTGAATGCCTGTTTTTACTGCTTTTATACATCTAGTATACATCTAGCAGTAGAATTGCTGGATTCTGTGTTCAACTTTTTGAGAAACTATTAAACTGTTTTCCATGGTTGCTGCATCATTCTTCGTTCTGACCAGCAATGCCCAAGGACAGCCTGGCAATATGTCCAGCTCAACATTCTCACCAACGCTTGTTATTTTGTTTTATTTTGTTTTGTTTTTCAATGTAGCAGGAATTCTAATGGGTGTGAAGTGATACCTCATTGTGGTTTTGATTTTCAACTCCATAGTGACTAAAAATATTGAGCACCTTTTCATGGGCTTACTGGCCATTTGTATGCACCTTCTTCGGAGAAATGTTTATTTAATTCCTCTGCCTTTTCCCCCTCCATTTTTGAATTGGGTTTTTGTTGTTGAATTGCAGGAGTTCTTTTTTTTTTTAATTTTTAAGATTTTATTTCTTTCTGAGAGAGAGAGACAGCACGAGCAGGGGAGGCTCAGAGAGAGAGGGAGGCACAGAATCTGAAACATGCTCTAAGCTCTGAGCTAGCTGTCAGCACAGAGCCCGACGTGGGGCTCAAACCCACGAACCATGGGATCATGACCTGAGCCGATGTCGGACACTTAGCCGACTGAGACACCCAGGCGCCCCAGGAATTCTTTATCTATTCTGGGTATAAAGGATATGTGATTTGTAAATACTCTCACTCTGTAGGTTGTCTTTCTACTTTGTTAGTGTCCTTTGATGCACAAAAGGGTGGAGGTTTATTCTTCAAAGGAAACTGGAGTGGCAAAAACCTCCAGGGGAACAAATAGCAAGTATTAACTACAACCGTCTACCAGGTGGCCCAAACCAGAGCTCCAGGATTATCCCAGATTCTCATTTCTCCTTCACTTCACTCACTCACTCACTCACTCACTCACTCACTCACTCACTCACTCATTTATTAGACAAACTCAGAATCTTAGTGGGGGAGACAAAGATGATAGACAATTCTCAAGCTAGGTGTCAAGAGCTTGAGCCCTGAGGAAAGCCCAGGGGGCTGAGGACATTCTGTGGCCTAGACCTTTAAGATGCCTTCAAATTCACCTTTCCTCTCTGTTCCTGTGGCCACCGGTATCCCTTGCTTCTAGATTCACCCTGTTAGTCTGGACCCTCTGGGAGGCTAGTACCAGGATGGAATAAACCTTGGAAGGATTTTATTAGGTGAAACATCTGTGTGAGAAAAAAGGGTGAGTGGAAGGCTGGGGAGGGCTGTCAGGCTGTGAGGTCCGTCTAGGCCCAGGTGAGGAAGAGAGGGAAGGAAGGTTGGGACGAAGGTCTAGTCTGCCGGGTTGTCTAAGGAAGGTCTGGCAGATGTCAGGCAGTCCTGTGCCTCCCAGGAATGGGCCTGACTTAGTGTCTCCCTGTGTTGTCATTGGCTGGGAGCATCCCGTGGGAAATATGGCCTTGATGCAAACAAAGAGGAAAACAGCCCTTCATCAGTTAGGAATCTTGGAGTTCAAGGTCTGTGAGGCTGTTTTCCTTCCTTCCTTCCTTCCTTTCTTCCTTCCTTCCTTCCTTTCAAGTTTATTTAATTTGAGGGAGAGAGAGAAAGAGAGGGAGTTGGCATGGGTGGGGGAGGTGCAGAGAGAGAAGGTGAGAGAGAGAATCCCAAGCAGGCCCCACACTGTCAATGCAGAGCCCCACATTGGGCTTGAGCCCATGAAGTGTGAGATCATGACCCAAGCTGAAATCAAGAGTCAGGTGCTTAGCCGACTGAGCCACCCAGGCATCCCTGGGAAGCTCATTTTCTTGAACCCCACAACCTGCACAAGGGTGCCAGAGTTTCTTTCTAAAATGCAGTCACACTGTGCCATTTCTTAGTTCACATGCCTTCCATGGAGCCCCAGTGTCCTCGGCTAAATGCTTAAAATCCCTAAATCCTTATCCTGGCTCTCAAAGTCCTGCTGGGAGAAAGGGGACAATTTACCTTACATGCTCACTGCCCACTAATCCTCACTCTTATGTGCAGCCTATATGCCTCAAGCGCACTGGGCTGACTACCTGTTGCTTCCTGGACATGTACCGTCTTCTAGTCCCCTGTGCCTTTGCCCACCCTTCGCCCTCTGCCTGGAAGGCTCTTCCTTACATCTCTCCCATCGAAGCCTAGCTCAGTGTCAAGCGCTTTCCCCAGCTTCCCAGGTTGGGTCAGCAGCAGCCCTGGCTCTATTCTGGTCCAGGTCCATGTCCTCTGGAGTAGATGGAGGCTTCTGTGGCTGTGTCAGAAGGAGGGACAAACGACTACCACAGTCCTCTCGGGCTTCTCTCCTATCTTCCCAGAGTCAGCTGGCTTGTGTGGCCTCAAAATATTCTCATAATCCCATCTTCTCTCCAGTGGTTACGACAGAAATCCCCTGCACAGAGTCCAGGCGACCAGGGATGGAATTCCACCCTGATCAAGTGCTCTCTCCCTCCCTCCTCTGCTTGTAAGCCTGCCTTCCTGGGCTTAGGATTTAATGCTTTATTTTTAGACCACACATTGGACTGGGAATCTGCTTGACGCCTGAGGTGTAATCAGACCCTGGGCTGGCACTGGCCTCGCGCTCTAGCTGAGCAGAAGAGCAGTGAGAAGGTCCAAAGGCTGTGCTGGCGCTCCGTGGGGGTGGGGGGCAGAATGCTAGGGCACACAGACCCTCCCCTGAGTCCAGAGAGTGGGGGGCTTTCTCCCCGGGCATGGGGGGCTCCTACCACCTGACCCACCTGGGCCCCTCCTCTGACAACTGGGGCCCAGAGAGGCCAAGGTTACCAGCAGCAGAACTAGAACTGAACTCACGTCCCCAACGGCACTGGAAAGCGGAGCAGAAACGATTGTGTCTTGTTCTTGCTCTGGCTTTGTCTCCCACTCTCTGTGCCCCTCCAGCTTAGCTCTACGGAGAGCCCCCAGCGCCGGTGGCCTGCAGGCCAGATCCACTTTGCTTGGCCACAGTCTGGATTTTTTAAAAACATTCTGGGAAAATACACGTAACATAAAATTTACATCTTCACCACTTTTAAGTGTACAAGTTCAGTGACACTGACCACTTTCGCACTGTTGTGCAAACATCACCACCAACCGTTCCAGAATTTTTTCGTCTTCCCCAACTGAAACTGTACGCATCAAACATGAACTTCCATTCCCCTTCCCCAGCCAGCCTCTGACTCTGCCCTTTCTTTCTGTCCCTATAAATCTGACTACTCTAGGGACCTCATCTAAGTGGAGTCCTACACTATTTGTCCTTTTATGACTGGTTTATTTCACTGAGCATGATGTCTTGCAGGTTCATCCGTGTGGTAGCACGTGTCGGAATTTCCTTCCTCTTTAAGGCTGAAGAATATCCCGTGTATGGATAGAGCACATTTTGTTTATCCGTTCATTCACCGATGGACACTCGGGGTTCTACCTTATAGAATTGTGAATAACACTGCTATGAACAGGGCGTGCAAATATCTCTTTGAATCCCTGCTTTCAGTTCTTTGAGGTGTGTGTCCAGAGGTGGACTTGCTGGATTATATGGTAATTCTACTTTTAATTTTTTTTAATGTTTAGCTATTTTGAGAGAGGGAGAGGCAGAGAGAGAGAAACACACACACACACACACACACACACACACACACACACACACACAGAGAGAGAGAGAGAGAGAGAGAGAGATAGCGAGCATGAATGGGGGCGGGGCAGAGAGAAAGGGAGACAGAATCTGAAGCAGGCTCCAGGCTCTGAGCTGTCAGCACAAAGCCTGATGCGAGGTTTGAACCATGAGATCATGAGCTGAGCCGAATTCGGACACTTAACTGACTATGCCACCAGGCGCCTCTACTTTTAATTTTTTGAGGAATCATTTTGTACAATAGAATTTGAAAATTTAAAAAATTAGTTGCCAACAAAAAAATCACCTTGGCTTCTGTTGAGAGATTGGAGGTCTGACATCACTGGTCCTGAACCAGCCTCATTGGGCCCCCTGAGGAACACCAGACCCACCAGGCAGTGTCCCCTCCACAGAGGTCTGGGACACAGCTCTGTGGGGTCCTCTCCTGAGCTTCTTAGTTGTAAATCTCAAACCTCTTTCCTTTGTTCTCCAGCCCTAGGTGTTAAACTGTTTCCCTCTCTTACCTCAGGGGCCATTTTGCCTTTTCAATCCACCTGTGCCTGTTTAACATATCCCCTTATTAGATCTCTCTGTTGAAACACCTGGTGTGTTTCCATTTTCCTGACTGGCTCCGGCTGGTACCACTTAGCTGCTGTTCCTGCCTGGGCGATGCTGGACAGCAGCTGACCCCCTTTAGTCAGGTGTCGGCTTTCCCGGTCCCCTCACCCAATTTCCCATTTTTCTACATCAGGCTGACTTAAGAGATCTGATGTAGGCCCTGCTCTGATCAACTACCTTCCAATAAGATGCTCGTATTGAGAACCTACTCTGTGCCAGAACTGTGTATAAGACTTGATGCATCAACTATACTTGAATAATAGAAAAATGACAAATGAAAAAGATTGCCTTCAAATAAAATAATGCAAACCTGAAAAAAAACTCCAGTCATAAGTTTTTTTTAAGTTTATTTATTTACTTTGAGAGAGAGGGAGAGAGGGAATGGAGTGACAGACTCCCAAGCAGGCTCAGCTTTGTTAGCAAGGAGCTTGATGTGAGACTCAAACTCACAGGCCATGAGATCATGACCTGAGCCAAGATCAAGAGTTGGTTTTTTTTAATTAAATTTTTTAAGTTTATTTTATTTTTGAGAGAGAAACAGAGCGAGCGAGCAGGGAGGGGGAGAGAGGGGGACAGAGGGGGAACAGAGGATCTGAAGCAGGCTCTGAGCTATCAGCAGCGAGCCTGATGTGGGGCTTAAACTCATGTACTGTGAGATCATGACCTAAGCTGATGTCAGATGCTTAACCAACTGAGCCAGCGAGGTGCTCCAAGAGTAGGTTTTATTTTTAATTCATTTTTAATTTATTTGTAATGTTTATTCATCTTTGAGAGAGAGACAGAGTGTGAGTGAGGGAGGGGCAGAAAGAGAGAGACACAGAATCTGGAACAGGCTCTAGGCTCTGAGCTGTCAGCGCAAAGCCTGACATGGGGCTCGAACCCACAAACTGTGACATCATGACCTGAACCAAAGTTGGACACTTAACTGTCTGAGCCACCCAGTCGTGCCAAGTGTTGGGTTTTATTAAAACCCCATGATTTTTTTAACCTCTTATTCTAATATATGAGACATAAAGCTAGGCAACTAATAAAAATCCTTTATGGATGATTTTTTAAAGTTTCATTTACTTAAATTATTTCTATACCCAAGTGGGGCTCAAACTCATGACCCCAAGATCAAAAGTCACACACTCTTCCAGCTGAGCCACCCAGGAGCCCCATGGATGATTCTTAAAAAAAAAAAAAAAAAAAAGGGGG